>CM067379.1:40024813-41312295 GCA_034510155.1 Eucriotettix oculatus
TTTTGCTGTCATCTCTTGACTTAGAAAATTGTTACTTCAATGGTTTGTGGAAGAATGTTTGATCAATCGCGTCAAACTCAATACCTTCACATATCTAACTTATTTAAGGATAAAAAATATTAGGCATTACATATTGAACCACCCTCGTATAAAGAACCAATCCTATACCATTATTAATAATATTTAGTATAAAATGTGCAATAAATATTATTTTTCTGTCTTTTCCTCGATATTTGAGATGGTACTAACCTTTTAATCATTAAAGTCAAAATAATTTTTGGTCTAGTTTTGTTTATTCAAAATGTTGAGATAATAAGGATGAATATTCAGGTTCTGATTCAGTTAAGTGATATTAATATATTTGTTTAATATTTAAATCTTGAGAATAAGTTGTACATCATTGTCAATTCTTTGAGTTTAGTGTGTTCCTTTTTAGAACATTTGTTTCTGTTATCACTTGCTTTTGATATAATAATATTAGTGCAGCTAAAAAATAAAACATTAGAGGTTGTCATAAGTTACTTTACTGAGGCATATCATGAGAAGTATATTTATTACTGTAATATGGTTTAAGAGACCATTGTTTAAATTCCTGTCTTCTAATGACAAGAAATAGCTTATGGTTATTTTTAACTGATATTTTATTACTATATTTTAACTAATTGGTTTTAAATTGTTTCTATCAATCATTAAATAACTAATTTCATTCTCTTTGATTAACTCCACACATTTCGGAGTACTGTCAGAGTATTAATCCTCGGCGTTTAATAAGGAATGTACAAGGTGGCGCAAATACATGGAAACTGTTGAGAAAAAAATAATAAGTTTTCATTAATTTAATCAAGGGGCTCAATTTGCATTACTACATATTAACAATTCTTTGTTTTTAAAAAATAGCGAATATGATGTCCATTTTGCCGAATACACTCTGCAAGTCGATTCAGAACATTGCGCATGGCTCCGAGCGAATTGACGGCGATGTCTTCTGTTATTCGTCTTCTAAGTTCGCGTAGGTTCAAATAACCCCCCATAAATAAAAATCACAAGCAGATGTCTGAGGAACGAGGTGGCCATGTAATGTTATTGTTTCTGGAAATCAACTCAAAGAATTGACAATGATAGCCAACTTATCCTTAAGATTTGGTTCTTCAACTAATAATATTAATAACTGAATCAGAACCTCAATATTCATCATAATTATCTCAATAACATTTTGATTAACTTAGGAGCCTTGTGAGCTTATTTCCGAAAAGACGCCTGGCCACTGCCATCAGGTTTTAATTGTTGAACCAGATATGGGTTGTCAGGACAGACTAACAACTTACAGCCACTGCGACCTTCCGTACTGAGTGGATGTTTCCGAGCAACTGTGGGTGCGCAGAAGACACTCTTTTTTTTTTGGTTAACAGGCTACATGAGGGTGATCCTGAAACAGGGCAACTCTTCTTTAATAGCATAGAAAGGGAATTGAAAAGGGGGGATGCGGAAAGTAGAGCAAGGTAGCCAAGGGTTAACTATGGCCCCCGGGCTATGGTTTAAGGATCCTACCCGGTGTTTCACCTAAAGAGATGCAGGGAAAACCCTAGAAAATCTGCATCAGGTAGGTCGGGCATTGGGTACTATTCTCACGCCCTTCCGAATGACGGGAGACGAGTTTTCTGTGGGATCTCCACCAGTTTCAGGAGGCAATTGGCCGACTGATCCAATGGGATTAGCAAACAACTCTTGCCATATGCCCAAGGTCTTTGACCCCAGTACATATACCTCCTAAAATAGGTGAAGGTGTGTCGGCATGTGAGAACTTTGATAAAAAAAAATACCAGAGAGAGTGCGAGGCATTCCCGACATGATCATGTGAGCCCCGCAGTCACTCTGGGGGTTGCGCCTGCAAGAAAACTCCCGCAGCGCCCGCCTCCCAATCAACTCTCTCCCGCCTAACCATCTACTTCTACATTTTGAAACCACATTAAAACTGCATGTTTAGACAGGGCAAGGTTGAAATGCCGCCTAAACTCGCAACCAAACTGTCGCGGGGCCGATAATAATCCCGTACGACTACTAAGCGTTCTTGAACGTTCCACTGTTCCACGGCTACTCTACAACTTTCTCCCCCCCCCCATACCCCAAGACATTTCTCCTCCAATCAGTCTCTTGCCAACATCACATTCAAAAGTCCCCATCTTTTTGCGCCACCTAGTACTTCTTTTCTAGTCATATTCTAGGGATAGTTCGTAAATGAAGGACACCAGATGACAATGTTAAAATTTGGATGTCAGTATTACTAGGCAGAATAGTGGGATTACCTACATCTAATAAACGGAATGAATCATTTCTTTTGTATTTTCAGGAATCATGAGTGACTCATATTCATTTTCATAAAAATGGAGTATTCGTATGATGAGTATCATTATCGTCCAATGGTAATGATTGTAATTCTCGTCTCTTCAGGGTCATCCATCATACATAATTGATCAAGGGAAGGTAATTCTATAAAGCTTAATACAATTGCTGTTATAATAGCTCAGAATATTTCAGTAAGGTGTTCTCATATTACAGTAAATACCGAAATGATATATTATTATTTATGATTTGTTTATTGTTACTCCAGTGTAATTTTAAAAAATAATGGATAATGTATGATCATGGCAGAATGTATTTAAGTGAAGTGCAATTACACGTGACTATTTTCTAATCAAATTTCTTATTTATATCTGACGTCTAGGTTCACTGAATTATTATGGCACATTAGAATATATTTAACATTCGTAATTCTGAGAATCTGTGTTCTGCAGGGGGAGTGTTTTGTTATCATTCCTTTGATGAACTGTTATTGACATGGAATATAATGGTAGTTCTTCTTTCTCATAAAATGTAAATGAATATTGCCAAACCAATTACACAAATAGTAGCTCCAATTTATGTTACAATATTTCATGGAGTGTAGTAGTTTGGGTAATAATCATACCGTCGAGGAATACCTGCTAATCCAAAGCAAATGTTGGTAAGATTAGTAAGATTATAATAAATTGAATTGGATATTTTTATTTAATAACAATCATGTGATTACAAGCAGTATTAGCTATCATATGATAACTTTTATTGATAATATATAATTAAAATATTTTACTACATCGTAAGTGACGTGAAGACGAATTTGCTAAAATAATTCTAAAATCATGCTAAAAAAAGATTTGATAGTCTCCAATTGTAAACAACACAATAAAACCTATGACTGATTATTTTATTTAACTATATAATTATAATATAAAATAATTATTTATATTTATATGTATATTACACAGTAAAGATTTATTATTTAAATATTTAACATATTTCATCTATATGGAATAAACTATTATTATTATTATTGTTCTCAATCAATATATATATATATATATATATATGAAATCTGAATTTATTTTTCTGAATTGGTTGGAGCTCTGAAGGTGAGTTTGAGAAAAAAAATAATTTATCAATTTCTTTTCTTTGATTCTACTGTCGAAATATATAATGTAGGTAAATTGGTGGTTATAAATATATTAATTAATACAATATAGTGAGCGCTACATTACGTCATGATGTTTTGACGTGTTATTTGACTAACTATAATATAAAAAGAATCTGGGTATTCGTTCGAATTGTGTCATTCCTTCCTTCCGTGAATACTGGTCATTATTATCCTTTAACTGATGCAAAGCATTGCATGTCGATGAAAAATAAAATTTCACAATAAATACAAACAAATGCTATAAAAGTGCAATTTTGACCGTCATACCTTGCTTGCTTCATTAAGTAACCTTGAAGTAAATGATTTCACAGTAGGAAAGATCAGTGTAAAAAATTGAAATGCAAATGGCAGGCACCTTTATTGACGTCATAATTACCAGCCGCACTGCCAAGCTGTGAACTCGAATGTGTCACGCAAACGATTTGCGATGCTTGACTTCAGAGTCTGGTAATTAAAACATTTATATGCTAATAGAAAGACAAAATGTTTCATGGGGACAGGTCGAGACGACTTGTTTCGTTGTTGATGTTTGCAGAATTTTCAAACTTGCACAGTACCGTATTGTTGCATATGAATGTGATTGGTGTTACTTGTCTAGCAGAAATGCATAGAGTATATAATACAGTGTCAAAAGTGTACTTTTAAACAATAAAATGGTTCTGCGGTCTGGAAAAGAACAGAACTGATAGAGGATCGTTGGTAATGAAGTGTAGTTGAAAGAACAATTCTTAAAAAAGACCATTTCTGAACTATGGAGTTTATCTGTTATTAAATTTAAATTCAAAGAAGAATCTCAAATGTCGGGTGGAATGAAGGAATCAAAATTGAGCTTCAAAGAAGTTAATGCCTCCTGCAATTAGTTTCTCCTTTAATAAGATGAAAATGATATCAACATGAGAGAAGGTATTCCGTGCAAAATTTCTTCTCGTAAAAACGCTGCGTAGAAAATAATCGTCCATGCGAAACCAACCAAGTTTTGGTGTCTAGATATCTTCTGCTGCTGTAAAAATATTCTTCGGTTTTTCATTTTATTAATTTTATATCTATAGCTGTCCATTAAACACTTTTTTATAAATATTAATTGTGGTAGTTATTTATACCTTTCTACTAACAAATCATTTTTAAATTTTAAATAATTGTCTTTCATTAAATACAAAGACGGCCAATAAGTCACCATATATATTTATTACTATTTAATTAACATAAATATGACGTTTCATCTCCCTTTTGAGACTTCCTCAGGCATAAAATTTACCAATTCATGTCCAATTACTTCTTGGCGGCCGTAACCGTTGCTGGAGTTGGTCCACGACACCAAATTCTTCACATATAAATACTTCAGTACATTTAGTATTTTCGGCTGAGGGAGTCATAATAGGGAGACGAAACGTCGTATTTATGATAATTAAGTAGTAATAAATTTATATGCTGACTTATTGGCCGTCTATTTATTTATTGAAAACTTAGTCAGAAAACTATGTTTAAATTTAGACTTGCCTTTTAAATAATGGCGAAACGTCTGAATAGAAAAATTTTAATTCAAAGTAAAACGTTTCGTTCCCGACAAAATGTAATATGATTCTAATTAAGAAACTGAATACATTACGAAAGATGGGGACGAAACGTTAAAATACTTGTATTACTGACTTGCAGACATCCATTGTATTTTAATTATAATACACGACGTAAGAAAATAAATATTGTGTATCTGAAAATGAAACTTAATGGTGATAATTAGGATGAAAACCTGAAGAAGGTACAAATTAGTACCCAAATTTTGTTTCATGAATTTTAAATGTTTTTAAGAATTGAGTCTAAAATTGGTCAAAATTTTATTTAATTAATATTAAATCAGACACAATAATAGAACCTTTTTTGTATTATATTTATTTTAGAAACTATCGCTATATGACTGCTATATGTATAAGGTTACTATGACAACAAAAGTAGTACAACACAAAGTTAGCACAACAACAACTGTGGTACATATGATTTACATTAAACCATATTATTATATTATCTTTGTAAAGAGTTTGACCTGAAAAAAATGAGAAAAACAAGTGATGAACACGCCGCCGATTTCACTTTACTGCAACAAATTTTACCCATTGTTTTAAAAACAGATATTGTCATTTCACCTATTTCTACTAATTAAAATTTAATAAACTAAAAAATATATAAAATAGCGAAATGATCATTAGTTTACTTAGCTTCCCCGAAAGTGATCAGCACTTTCGGAAAAGTCATCAATATTTCTTCATGCGAGGAATTTAAATAGCGTATTAATCTGTTTAGTAATGAAACATTTCTGTAATGTCAAATATTAGAATTATATTCAACATTATTTGTGTTTCGATTTTTTTCCCCGAGTTTGAGTATTATTTGCCTAGTTTTAGGTAAATTACGACAGCAAAATCACGGGCGAACCAAAATTTTATTGAGGCGTAATGTTTATTTCTGTCTCATACATTATTGCGCCGTAATGTTAAATTATGGGTAATGCAAGCCTGGCAATAAAATCAGCAAGCGGAGCTAATTATACTTGCATATCACGTGTCCTGGCCGATAGCCGTAAAACTCCCTGCTGTAGGGAATACAGAACGACGAACTTAAGATTCACGTACGAAAAATAAAACATTCATAGATATATTTTTTCGGAGAACCCATTGCTAGCTTTTCATGACAAGGAAGGCTTCAAAGAGGATTTCAAATATTATGAGCCAAATAGCGTACTTGATGAAGAGAACAATAGTGATACCAGCCAAGCAACCAAAAGAAATTGCTAGTAGGCAAACTAGATATAATAACCGGTGTTCAACAGAAATGTAAAGCGTTAAGCTCACATAAGTTTAGAATGGTAGCATTTTAAGCAATTCATAAATTAAGTTTGGCATTTGGTTGCGGCCCACGTATACAGAACTACCAGAATTTTTATTTTTGGTGACCAATTATCCAGAGAGAGAGAGGCAATTAACGAGATATTATACAATTTGGAAGATTGCCCTTATTACAAATCTTTGTTTATCGGCAGTTAATAGGGATTGAGCGTAAAATCTAGTTTGCCGGGAACCGGTCCGTGAAACTTTTGAAAATATCGATTTTTTTATTTTTTATTCATTACGAAGTACAATTCATTCCGGTCAGTTTGATATATGGTTTGTATATGTTCCGATATTTTAAAGTGCATAAAATAGGGTTTTAAAGTATTTTGGGCCATGTTTACTTTAAGCGTCTGTCTTGCCATATGTGTTTTACATTTTACTTTAAAAAAAATAGAATTAGTGAAAATGTTTAGATGTCCTTGCAATCGATTGTGGAAAGCAGTACAAACATACAAATAGTTTGCCACTTCCTATAATGGAAGAAGTGAAACCTTGCTGATCCCAAACTGCTTTCCAGGTGCTTGCATGGGTTAACTCAAAACCCAAACGAGTCTTTTAACAATTGTGTATGGGAACGCATTCCAAAAAATGTATTTGTTGGAATGACAACTTTGAAGGTTGGAGTATTGGAGTACTGGATGCAGTTATATGTTTTAATAATGGTTCTTGTAAAAGGCTTGATGTTTTTGAACATTTGGGTATAGTGCCAGGACCCAACATGAAAATTGACCGCCTCAGAGTTTCCGAAGCTAACAAATCAGCTGCAGAGATGACCAAGGAAGCTAGAACATCCAGGAAAAGAAAGAAGCAACAAGAATTAAACCAGAAACATGAAAACCAAAAAGATTATGACCCTGGAATGTTTTAAAAATAAAATATGCAACTCTAAAACTTCTTTTTCATTTTTCCGCAAACCATTTTTTTGTATAGTTAGGTACCAATATCTCCTAAACGGCTAAATCTATTTAAATTAAATTTGGAATACAGCTTCAAAACATATTTATCTGCAATAAAGACTTCAGTAACATTGAATATCATTATAATTATTACTTTAATATCATGAAGATTAATAAAAAATTATCCTTTTTTAGCATATCTTGATTAATTTTTTTTTAAATTTCATTGCCTAAACAACGAAAAGAGTAAGTCTCTCAGAATTTCCTACATAAACAGAATAGAATAAAAAAATAATTAAAGTCCTCCAGCTTTGGTTTACATTACAGCATGTACCTAATCATACAGAAGAATTTTTTTTTACCTTTCATTCCAACTTATGTTCTGTCAACACTATTCGCTTAAATCAAATAAAACTTCATCAATATAATAAACATACGGTTATACATATCTGTACTAAATTTAAATTAAATATCTCTGAAACTTTCAGAGATACAAAAATAAAGTTACATGAGTTGCAAGTAGCCTAATTTCACAGACAGGTTCCCTGAAGGAAAATCAAAATTAACAATAGGAGAAAACATGCGAGGCTTTGCGCAATATATAAAATTTATGCTGGTGAATCGGTCTGGAAAGAAATAAAAAACATCTTACGACGCCCACCTATATCTTTAAAAATGATCACATTTTAAAAAAATGAAAAAATATG
This sequence comes from Eucriotettix oculatus, assembly GCA_034510155.1. NCBI lineage: Eukaryota > Metazoa > Arthropoda > Insecta > Orthoptera > Tetrigidae > Eucriotettix > Eucriotettix oculatus. The sequence continues at coordinate 40,032,807 of CM067379.1, forward strand.
GCAACGCACAGAAATTCAAACCAAAAAGTTCTCTCTCTCTTTCTCTTTCTCTGTCTGTGTGTGTGTGTGTGTCATTCTGGCCTTATTGTCACCCCTAGCTTATTTTCGCATAGTTCACCACATTAGTGAATATCTGTCTCCGCACCACCAGCCAAATCTATTAGCAACTTCGTGGTTGACTGGTGGGTGCAAATGCTACTCCGCTCTGTCAGGATAAGAGAGCCTTCCGCGAATTTTCCCTTTACATACAAAATCTTTTTAGCCGGGAAGTTTCATTTGGAAATTCTCCACCTGGGCTTCTCGACGCTTTTGACAAACATTTAACCTAGCCAAATATCTTTGAATGTAAACTCAAACAACAATTGAGGAAGACTGCGCTATACGTTGTAACGTTTAAATCTGTATGCAGTCTGTGGTTTTTGGAAATAATTCGATTTTAGGTTGGATGTATGCCTTATAACTAATAGTAGTTTTGTGAAACAAATTGTGTAAATCTAACGAATTCAATATACCATTAAATCTGGTACATTCTTTGTATTACAGTATATTTATTTTAAGCTTCAATTGGGTATTTGTTGGGTGGCAATTATATATTCTTTATAAGCATAAGTCCGGACTAAAATGCAGGTTTTGTTGTTGTCTGATGGAATAAAACTTGATGAAAGGAAATTGCTAGCTAATTATAAAATACTATAATAAGATATTTAATTTAGAGCTAATATAGGCTCTTTTTTTAATTTGAGTCTCTACTTTATATAATTGCAACGTTCGTTGCTTAGTAGCCAGCAGAAGTTGTTTCTGTTGCCTCGTTTAAAAGTTAGTTTTCTCCTCCCCAAGAGGAAAAGGCTAGAAGCCTTCGCCAGAAAAGCAGTGCTCTGGAGAACAATTAGTTTAAGGAATTAGCTCAAATTGAAAGCCGGGTGTGGTGTGGAAACTGTTACGCGCGTCCAGATAATAGAATTAAACCTGGACAGTACGAATCATTTAGAGAGTGAATTGATCATCATGAATGGTTATGCGTATATGTAATTAATACCTTTCTCAATCGTCTATTCGGCCCTCCATAATTTCCAATATTGACATTTATAAAAATGTTGAAACTGTTCCACCATGTCAAGTTATGAATTAAAGTCGTTGACCGGTTCCTGGCAATACCTATTTATTCTTCTCTGTTTCATCCAGAGTTCCGGACTGTTCTATCAATTTCACCTTCAGATATTTAAATCAATCAATTTAATTTTTCTAACGTATGTATGGATAGAGTAACTAACCAGGAATTTTTAAGCAGATAAGAGAAGAGAGAAGAATATATATGGCTCTTATCAAGAGAAGGGATAGATTAGTAGGCCACGTTCTGAGACACGAGGCTCTTCTAAAATTAGCAATAGTGGGAATGTGTAATTTGGTAGTTATGTAGAAATGAAAAGCCTTGTGCAGAAAATGTTAGCATGGAGGGTTGCATCAGACCCGTCTAAGGACTGAATACTACAACAACAACGTATTCTAATCTCCGTATTCTTTCCTTTATGATTAACTATCACGTCTAATTGTGATCGTAATGCGTTCGTTTACGATTGATTAATCATTAACTTCATTCTTCTCCGGTTTTGACTTTTACAAGACTAATTCAGAATCAACTAATTGCGTTATTTGCTCATCCGCCCAACTTTTAATAATATTCTGTTTAACTTCCTCATAGGGTAGCGATTCAACTATACTTCATTCGCTATTTAAATTTGATTTGCAGCCAAATAACATCGAATTAAAAATGATCTAAATTCCATTAATAATGAAATCATTTTTAATTAAACGATACAAATACATTTTTTCATTATTAACATCTGTAAATGTGGCTATAAGTTTCATGTTTACTCTTTTATTGCGAACCGAATAAATGCCAGGGCTATTAATCTAGTTACAAAGTGGTTTATTGACTTTCAAAAGTCCAAAATATCACCACAGGATTATTTTAACAAGTATTTTGTGAGTTTAATAGTGCAGATGACAGAGTCAATAGAAGGTGTTGAAAGCTTAGGGAACTGGGGGAGGGGATGAAAATGTTCCTACACTGTGATTATTGGCCCGAGGGCCCTCAGAGAGTTTTCACCTAACTCTCAGACTGTAAACTCACATTACATATTCCGAAACCCGCCACGCGATTGAATTCCGGGACCTCTGTGATGTTACAACTCAGGTGTTCGACTTACATTTTCTACAGAAGTCGGAATTTGATAAACGATAAAGATGTTAAAATGTGTTACTCTACTGAATGCTAGCGCTTTTTAAATTAGTAAATAAGTTCGTAGGCTCTGGCATAGGAATGGAAAACAAGGTCAACGGTTCTCATTCAGAAATTTAAGTGGTCTGTTAACATGGGCAATGATATTATACCATCTTGTTCGGAAATTATATCCCAATGTCGCAAATTACTAAGATAAAGGCATTAACCTGCCTCCAGGATGACGTTACGCGCAGAGGAGATATAATATGTACCTGCGCACGGTCTCACCTTTATACTTACACCATGTTCCAGCAATGATATTATACCATCTTGTTCGGAAATTATATCCCAATGTCACAAATTACTAAGATAAAGGCATTAACCTGTCTCCAGGATGACGACGTTACGCGCAAAGGAGGCATAATATGTACCTGCGCACGGTCTCACCTTTATACTTACACCATGTTCCAGCATAGAAAATCTAATATCCTTAATTTTTTATGCTTCATATGTATTAAGACATAAGCGATGGTTTATATAATACCTTCCATTAGCGCACTTTAAATTTTTATCACATTGCAATATTATGAAAAATTTGCACTAAAACGTAAGCTTGGTCTAAAGGGATGAAATTTGCAATGTACTGTCAACTCCAATCTTAAATCACTAAACATAACGATCGGTATGTTAAGAAAATATTGAAGGGCAGTGGAGATATGAATTCGGTTTTGCATTTAACACTCGCGGATATCCATAAGGCGCTTGTCCGTTATATAATCATTTAATCGACGTTTAATGCACTCTCTTGCATGGTTCTCATTTTTGGTATCTGTTAAATGCTTGTGATATTATCGGGCGCTTGAATTCTGAATGAGGTCTTTGTCCGTGTTCCGTGCTGCATAACGCAAGCGCTCTAGCTCACGCGAATCACACAATACCAACCAACTATGGATCAAGTATCTCTACTCTACTCTGCTCTGCTAGCGTCCTTCATCTTCCCTTCATCCACTTACTGCTAATTAAATTACGAAATGTTAATTACGCGTAACATTTGCACATATTGTGGCTCGTATATGGCATTAATATGAAGGTAACAGATATTTTACATGGTTCGTCAACTCAAACAAGACGACCGTAAATTTAGTACTATACATGTACTTGTATTATTCACACAGTTCACAAGCAGCTATGTTTATCTGAAGTTCGTTAGTTATTTATGTCCATCTAAAGTAAGGACTTATTGCAGGTGGCTTTTTGTTACACTGAATCTGCCCTACTGGCTTCTCAGAGTTGATGTACTTTATGGTATTTTATTGTATGGTTACTTGAGTTGAAGAAAATTTAATGGTCACAGGATCAGAATATTTCACTAGTCATTTGTCAGCCCGGCCAAGCAGGAGAAAAAACCCTTTTGACAAGTAGTTACTTCGGATGCTTCAGCTTGCAGATTATTACAACAATAAATTATATACCGATTTGTCCGAAAATGGATACTATACAATAAACATAAAAAGTTGGAGACTGGCATGTAGTAAAATCTGGGTAATATCTACATTCCGCTTTTCTTAAAATAGTAGCAAGGGACGGAGATGTCATGAAGTCTAATTTAGGAAATAGTTTCAAGATTTTGCGATTTTTTGCACTGTGCAATTGTACAGTGGTATTTTTTTTAATGAGAAATACGAATGTTTGTGTCAGTAGTTGTCATGACTTATACAAATAAATCATTAGTCTTGTTTTAGTTTAGAAAGCTAGGGTATATTTTGTGATGTGCGTTGCAGTGCGTGATATGTGTGAACGCCAAAGCGACGATGCAGACTTCTCCGTGCGGCCACCGGGTGGTGTGCCGGAAGTGCTTCGTCAAGACCATCCAAATGGCCGTGTCCCAGAGGCTGCTGCCCCTCAGATGCGTGATTTGCCGCGCCAAGATCCTGCGACTGAAGCAGAGCGGCGGCTCTAGCCACTGGGTCGTGCCCAGCTCGGCCTCGCAGTACTCCGTCGCCAGCTCGGTGCCCAACTCGGCGTCGCTTTACTCCATGACGTCGGGCTCTTCTTCTCTTTCAGGCAAGTTCCTCAACATGTCTGTCTGTGCGAGTGTTATTCAATCCTTTCACAATCGGGTCCAACATAGTATTTTGGTCAAAACCAGACCAAACCATGACTGAGGAGGGATGATGGCGTCTCTAAATTTTCACGCGCTTCTCGAGATGACGAAGTATACACCCTGTCATTTTGGCAGTTGAAACTCTCTTCGATGTTGAAGATTTTCTCGTCCGGTAAGGAGAATTGAACTGTGGCCATTTTTGGCATACTGCTGAAGAAGGCGCTTACATTTCAGCTCCCTTCACTTCCTCAGACGAGTATGTCCAGTAGACCGACGGCAGGCTCTAACACCAAGGTCGTCCCTCTATAGTCGTGACAGGGATCCTTTTTTTAAATTTGAAGATCACGAGCGAGGCATCACTGAATGGTTGCGGACAGGATTCCGCCGAATTCGAGCAGCCACTGCTATGGAGTCCTCACACTTCATGGGCGATCTTTGATGTATCAACATATCGCTCGATGGTGCGATAAACAAATATTGGGCAGATTTCCTCAGTATTTGGAAAATGTCAGAAACAGACTTTTTAACCTCGTTCTGAGCTTACAGCTACACTGTTTTCATAATCATCACATTCAATTTTTAAGTTCCGAGATACGTGCTTCTTCTTTCCCTACTGAACTCCGCGTGCATTCCAGCTCAAGGGTACTTTTTTACTCTGACAACAGTCAAAACGGTATACACCAAAACTTAGTAATAGTATTCCAAACAACACAACGATTGTCATCCTAAAATACAAATTTTTGCCATTCATTAATTCTTTGTCTGAGTGAAAGATATCATTCATATCATTATAATTCACCATGTCTTCTGCAATATATCTAAATAAAAAAGGACGAATATTTAAGTTGAATCTCCTGTTTTTAAACACTCAAATTTTCATTGAAATCCGTTGAGCTGTTTCGGTGCCTAATTGAGACAAACTACCATACAGAAACTTAAATTTTATTTATTTGTATAGATAACGTAGGAGAAACGCTCAGATGAATATGACTTATGATTTCTTCAATGTAATAATTAATTATTGGATGATCCTGATTCAATGTTTCTAAAAACAATTCAATATCACTCTTGCTCATACAGCATAAATAAAACGTCTACATATTTTATCAATAATAAAGACTTAGTATTAGGTTGTTTTACTAATTTGCTATAACATGTAACTCATAAATATTCCTGCATCTCCCATGGCTACTCCAAATGTTTTTTTTTTGTAAAACTTCAATAGTGTACCAATTTTTAAAACATAATTTTATCTTTTCTAAAGAAGAGACACTTTAGTTTATTACTTCATGTGGTCATTATTTTTAATTTTATCTGTGAATAATATGTATGACAATTGGTGAAATATTCATATGACGTTAATTTTCTCTGCTTGAATAATTTGCCTTTCCTTTTGTATTTCCCAGGTGTGTCTTCCGTGAGTTCAGCAACCACCTCCAGTAGTGGCAGCAGTAAAGTTGTGAAGGGTAGCCGCATCAGCTTCCCCAGACAGCCTACAGGGTCTCTTCGGCGATCGCAGGCTCAATCCATGAAAGTGAGATCCTACAACCAATGTTTCATTTAGTTTCCATGTTTTCCCATTGGATATGCACTTTCTCTAGTGTTAATAATCTGTCTGTGATATAAATATTTGTTATTTGTTTACTTGTTATATCATAAACTTTTATTTAAATATTTGAACACTGAAATATATGTCTCCTCCCAACTCTTATTAAACTTATTTAAAAAAAATGAAGTGATAAAACAAATGTCAGTTCTCAATCACAGTCTGTATTCACCCAATTCAGAAAATTCATATGAAGGGACATAACTTTAACAAAGCAAATGACATTCAAGATACAGTAACACATATGCTGAAGAACATCCCAAACAAGGTACTTTCTTACAGTTTCATATGGTTGTATTGACATTCTGAGCATTGTACTCTTCTAGGTAAAGACTCTATAGTACACCTGAACCATTAAAACCTTCATCTTGAGCTTTCTCTACTTTTTAGTAAACCAGTCTTAAATATTCACTGCTGTATGGTTTTATGAAGTCCATTAACATATAACTTTCAGTGTTAAATGATAAATTAACATTTCCTTCCTGTTACTGATAATCAAAAATTTTTACTCCTGATATATATATATATATATAACAATGTGTTCCATTCTAACTCCTCCACCTCCTCTATGTTTACTTATCACAAGAGTCACAATATGACAGTGTAATAAATTCTGTGGCATTAATTTTTTATTCTGGAAAGTTCTTTAGCTTGGCTCTTTTCCAGATCTGATGTCTCCAATCTCCTTTTCATATACTTTTTAAAAATTTCTTTTGTTTTTATTTCACCTGCTATAATTTTTCTGCTTCCTTCATTAGTGTGACATTTCAAATACTTATTGACTTTACTTGACATATTTCAAAGGTGTAGTAGTTTAAACATGATAACTTTCCCATTTTTTATTCTAATTGTAAGTTTAAGTGAAAAATGTTGTAGTAATTTTGTCTTCTGTGGCACTCCACATGGTCCGGAAATTAAATCAAAATTAATTTTTAGAAGTTAACATTTATTAAAAATAAATAAAAAAGGAAATATATATAAAAAATGTACATTTCTGACTGCTCTAACATGATACTCCCCCCCCCCCAAGGTTACAGATTTTAGTTTGGAGGCTATAGCTCTGGTCTGGTGATGCTTGTTAGTGGCGCTCAGAGTTGCTGAATGTTGTTATAAAATTAATGATTTACTGCATCATTTTTGGGAAATGTTTTCATCTGGGTGTAGCAACACATTTTAGCAGGCAAACACTCAGCACAGTTCAGCTATATTGAAATGACAAATTAAATTAAATCAAATCAACTGAGATGTGTGCTACACTAATCTTATTTCCACTTCCTGAAATAAGAAAATGTGAAGTGCAATTTAAGTGTCTGTAACTTTGTCTGTATTTAAATGCACAATATTCCTAAAAATGTAACAAACTATTTTTATAACTTTGTCCTTATTGTGCATTTTAATTTTTTTCAGTTAAGATTGCAAGAATATAAAGAGCCTGCAAGACCTGTAAGAGAACCTGACCATAGATTACCTCCAATTAAAGAGTTTCAAAGGGAGTTCCGTGCTGGGAAAGAACGCACAGCCTCTTCTTCCACAAGAATAAGGTGATCAAGGTTTACTTTATTTTGAGTGTTCTTATACAAAAGAAAGACAGGCTTGTAATTTTGATATATTTTTGTGTAATTCAATGTATAAATTTTATAAAGCACATTACTTTAATAATGATTATTACATATTTCAGACATTACTAAATGAAATACACTAATCAACAAATAATTGCACATTAATTTTGTTTCTAGATGTGCACAAAAAATAGTCACTCAGCTGGAAACAACACCATTACTAAAACCATCACCATCTGTGTATTTTCGATCCCCTCTAAAACCAACAAATAAGGAAGAAAAGAGAAAAAATGATAAAAGAAAAGAGGATAAAATTAAAGAGGATAAGAGAGACAATGAAGAAAAACCAGAAAACAAGAAGAAAGAAGAGAAGTTGACCAAGAAAAACGAGAAAAAAGAATCGAAACAGGAAAAGAAAGTTGACAAGAAAGAAGAGAAAAAAGAAGTCAAAGTAGAAAAAAAAGAAAAAACAGACAAGAAAGAAAACAAAAAGGAAGCAAAAGCTGAACGCAAGGAGAGTAAGAAAGAAGCTAAGGCTGAAAAGAAGAAGGAAAAAAGGGAAAGTAAAGTAGAAAAGAAAGAAAAAGAATAGAAATCTTAGTTGATATAAATTTGTTGAAAAAAAAGATTATTTGTATCACAAATGTATATATAATAGAACATGTTTATTATTTTTAATGAAGAGGTAGAATGCTCATTTACCTAAATGGTAAAATATATTTTAAACAATTTGAGGTTCTAGTCAATGAAGTTCAAAGATGAATGGATAGAAAACAGCTCAAGTAATAAAGCTTGATGACAAAATTTAAGTTTGTATAATGATCATGTATTTACTAAATATGCATATAATAAATATTAATCTAATTCAAAATCCATTAGAGATTATGAACTACTTGTGCTTTATGATGCATAAAACAGTTAGCATATTCTCAGAGAAAAGGTAATGAAGATTTAAGATTATTTCCTTAATACATTCCCCAAAATTATTATAAGTAAAATGATATAATTTCAGTCATGTCTAATTTAAAGCTATGTTAACTATCTGCTGTGAAAAGAGCTATCTATTATTAAAACCAATAAAAATCCTAATTGTTCACTTTTTGTGTGGGAGTTTTGTGGTCTTCATTTACAAAATGGAATAAGTTCAATCCCAAAAACAATTATACCCATATGTAAATATTATTAAAGTAATACATTTTAAAACATATTTATAGATGAAATTTGGTAGATACGTTTTAACTCTATTTCTGGTCTGATTCATATGCAACATGTTAAAGCATTTGTCCATCATCTTTGCACTTCATTAATCTCGTAGATTTTAGAAAATTTCATAGTATATAATGTTATTTATATATTTAAAAAGTATAAGCATCAACTAAAGCAATTTCAGCTTATTTTTTAAATCTGACATTATTACATGTATATAAACTGAATATTGAATCAAGTTTCATTTAATAAATTTAATGTACTCATACACATAATTTTGTCTTTATAAGTACAGTGCATTGCATTCAATTTATTATACAGTCTTTTTGTTTGCTCACATATTAGTGTCCCAGGTTTTGCATTTGTTATATTTCCAGAACAATCTCTCAACCAAAGAAATAATAATACTTATTATATGATTATTTCACATTTCTATAACAGATTTTATTAGCTAAGATTAATTATTATCTTAGTTAATAATGTGGTTTTATAAAGTCAATGTGTTATGGAAAGAACTGTGTTGAAGATTTAAAACTTGAGGTTGTTCTTAAAAGTTCCATTATATTTATTTGAATCCCATTGTTAAGTAATGACAATATTTGAAAAAAAATTAGTTGTAATTCTCTTTCAAATGCTTATGAATTTTAATGAGATAAAAAGAAAAAAATATTAAAAATATATTAAATGAATTAAAATAAAAATCAAGTGAATTGATATAGAACCTGTGATCTAAGCACTTAAAATGTGGTATGTAACCATTTATGTTGTTATATCATACTGATCATAAAACCTACAACTTCAATTGATATTTAAAGAACAAACCAAATAGTTATTATTTGTCAGTATTCATTACATAAACTGGAAATATCTTATGATTATTAAAAATTATTTATAATGACAACATAAGTAAAATATTAATTTAAATATTTACTTGTTTTCTGTGTTACAATTGTTCTACACTAATTATGTCAAACATAATAAGGGGAGAAATTTTACAACTGCCATTCTCAGAAATAATTTAATAACTTGAGAAACAATCATCAAGTTACACTCCACAAAATCTAATTTTCTCGTGAAATAACATTTTAAAGCAAAGGTATCCCTTCTTGACATCCATCTTGTCAGAATGTCTATATATTAATATCTAGTTCAATATATAAAATATGAATACTTCTGTCTCTTCTAAATGGACATGACTAAAATTTGTAAGCAAAATATTTTATTCTACTAGTTTGAGAAAAATTCTTTTAAAAAATGCCTATTTGTAAATGACATGTGAAATAATTTTAAGGTACACTGTGCTGTGATTGATAAATATACAACTTCATATTATTAAATTTTAAATTAACTAAAAATCAAATACTCAAAATTAACATAAATTAACATTTTTTAATAAAGAAAATTATATAAATATTTCTTATACATTTCTGTAAATGAGTCTAGAAACATTTCCTACAGAATAATAAAAGTAATTCCAGATATAAAAAAAGATTATCAATCTGAAAATCACATATCATTTACACTATAAGGCCTAAGTAAGAAGACTTCAGCAATCATTCATAGATAGCATAGGTTTTCTTAATAGTATATGTAAGAAATTTGTGATTCAGCTCATTATATCCCTGTTTTGAATTGTATACTTTAATATGCTGGTTTATAATAACTTCCGTAAGATAATTTCAAAAATATCTATTATATAATATTGGGAAATAGTTTAAATATACAGTTCTTGTTTCCTTTTAACATTCTTTAGCTAACAGAATAGAAAGCTATTTTAATACAACTTTATTAAATTATTTACTTATAGGAGCAGTTACTTTATTCGTGTATAGGATATTTGGAACTGTATTTGCTGATCAGTCAGAATAAATTACAAAATAACATTATTTTATTCCTTTTGATTTAAATTTAATCCATAAGGATTACACAATTATGGCATATGAGAGAAATTTTAGTAGTTTCTATGCTTGAAAAATTAATAAACAAACTGTAGAATTAGATAACAACTATGAACATATTTAACATTTAAAACAACTTTTATTTGTCATGTATTCGTTCATGAAATATTAGATTCACTATAAAAGAAATTTGCTAATATTTTATAGCAACCTTCATCATTGATGCCACCAGTTCAGCCATTCTTAAGAGATGGTAACTACATTTATTGTGACTAATAGGGCTATTAATTGAATGCAGCCTCAGAAAATGCTGGATCGTGTCATCCTCAGTTCGAATAATTAATTTGAAATCAACATAGTTACTTACAAAAGTAGTCATGTCCATCTTAAATATAGTCTATGTGTTTCTTGTCTACTCAATGTCTTAGTATAGACCTTTTGAGATTAGATAAAAATAACGTCCAACTCATTATAGTAGAATATATTAGAGTTTACACAAAGAATGTTGGCAATAATTTATAATTGACATAAATAATAAATGAAATAGCAAATCTTTATTGTGTAGAATAATGTTTACTTTTATCATAGAATATATCTCAAAATTCCGATATTGTTGTCATAAAAGACAATTAATTTTATTAGGCTTTTTGGTAGTTGTGTGTGGATGTAAGATGCAGAATTTTTGACTGTTGAACAAAGAAAAGAATATATTTTGATAGAGTTGGCCTATCAAATGTTTGTACCTTTTTTTGTTTCTGGCAGTGAAGTAATTACACAAACATACTAATATGCTTGTATTTAAATATATAATTTTTCAATTAATTCCTAAAATACAGAGTGCCTATTATTTGTAGAGAAATTTTGTATTATAGCTTCATATTTTTAATTGACTTTATAATTATAGCAACAAGAGTTGTATGAATTTAATATTACCACTGAAAGATGAAAGTAGAGCTAAGAATAATTTCATAGAGATTACTTCTCAAAGAAATGTAAATGTTCATGATCAGAGTTATGGGTTCATTGTTAGAACAAGAAATTGTGGCATCATTAAAAAATTGGCTAATTTCTCATAGTAAAGTTATATTTTTGTGAAATGATGGCAAATATTATTAAGTCAACAATCATAAGATTATTTATCTTTAGTATTTTAACTTCCTTTTCACTAATAAATTTTCTTAATTAATATTTCAAAAACATTCACCCTTTCAAAAATATATCTTGTAAATTTATATAAATATAAATATAAATATATATATATATATATATATAATTAATGGGGAAAGGACAGAGAGATAGAAAGAAGATGACTTACCTGAGGTTCATAGATGGTAGACACCTTGTGAGGTTTAGAGAACTTGAATTTTCGGAGGCACCGCCCCCTTCATCAGAAAGTTAGGAAAATTCAAGTTCTCTAAACCTCACAAGGTGTCTACCATCTATGAACCTCAGGTAAGTCATCTTCTTTCTATCTCTCTGTCCTTTCCCCATTAATTGTTTTAAACATGACAATGTCATTTCCTATCTCATATATATATATATATATATATATATATATATATATATATATATATATATTACATATGTTTACATGGATTCACATTATCTTTACTGTAATTATAAAATGGATTATATTTGTACTACTTCCTCATACAATACAATTTCAGTATCCACAAACTTAAATGACAATACAATATTACTTAACACAGCAACAAGCCATCGCAACTTGCAACTTAATTATAAAATTGATCTGAGAAAAAGTTAAGTAGATGAATAACATTAATATTTTATTATTGCCATTTTATTTGTCTCAATTGGTACTGTTTGTGAGGAAAATATTTTTACAAATTTCTGCATTAGGAAAGGTGTTTACATTTATTTCTATGAATTATATATTCTGTTTAGTTTATAAATAAAATTCATCTATATCTTTGTTCTGAAAACATCCTATAATATGATAAAGTCCATATTTAAGTAGATTAAAAGATTAAAATTTTTATTTAAAATATTAAAATTTTCATTTAAAATTTTTCCTCCTAGCAAACATAGTGCATGAATAAATTACTCTGATAATTATGAAAGAACAAAATTGGTAACATTGATTTATTGAGCAACAACACAAACTACCATTTTATTTTTATTACAGAAATGCCTTTCAAAAGAATTATAGAAACAATTTTTAAAGTCAGCATACTAAAAATTAATTTTGCATACAACCAGTTTAAGAATTATACTTTTAGATGGAATTGTTTGTTGACTAAATACTAAAATCCTCTGAAGTATAGAATAAATTACTCTCTCTTTATGATATTTTATTTGTTTATTGATTGTGTTGATTGAATTATTACATGTTTAATCAATTTTTTCTCTGCCAGAATACTTGTTCTAACTTTGCTTTGCAATATTAAAATTCATTACATAGCTAAAATATACATTTAAAATTAAACTGATGTCCGAATTCTACAATGATCTATACAAAGCACACTACTTTTATCGTTCAATACTTTCACATTTTAGTCTATAAGAGAACTTAGGCAATATCTGAGCATTAATTACACCAATATTTGATCATAATATTTAGAAATTTAATCAATGAATTGGTTCAAATATGCAACATGTAAGAATGGTGATGTTTTATCTTTTTTAAAAAATAAATATCACTTCTTACAACTTACAAAACTAATAGTCTGAGGTTTATGAAAATAATCAGACGTAATCAAAAAATTAAAATATCATTAAGAAATTTCATATTGGAAATAATTACATGTGTACTACTTAATCGATTATTTTATTCTCTAAAACACATCACGTTTTACTATGCTCCCAAGATTCCATATCACGAATTTAATATTTCAGAGAATAGGCCTTCCCAATTTGAAAACATCATGTTCCTTTATGGTATGTCTTGGGAGGATGTAAATGTGAACATTCTGAATGTTTATACATTGAATGAAATATATTGGTTCAATTTCAGATCCTGATATTATATCATTAAAACAATATTACATAATGCCTAAAATTGTTCCTTCAATACAAAAAAAAATTGGTAGCCATTCATATGTATATAGAATGCAGAATTTATTTTTTTGTACACTATATGTATATTATATTTTATAAAATATTGAGTTCTGTAACCATTTCTTGAATTTGGCAGAGGATATAGAACAATTTGATACTAATTCTTAGTTTGAATAATAAAAAATTTATCCAAATGTTCTAAGGTCAATTAATACAACTTGTGGAATACTACCACATTATTCTTTGCTTTAGTGAATTTATGTTAAATACATAATAAAATATGTAAGTATTAACAGGTTTCATATATTTCTTCATTAAGTATCCACATTATTAATTCTGGTTCAATTTTTCATTCTTAATTTCTACTTCATTTGTTTAGTAACATCATACTTTCAAGTAAGTTATAATTAGTATTTGATTGATACAATATACAATGCCTATGATCTCTGCCTACTAAAGTTAGATTACTAAAAGACATTTGTAAACAAGACATAAGAATTTCTCATAATTTGAGTACTTAATAAATTAAAGGGATATATTTCAAATTGAATTCATTTTTGAGCATCACTTACAAACTTTCACCTGTAACGAAGTGTGTTACTTCACATTAACACAACATATTATTTATTGTTCTTAGTTTATTTCTTTCAGTGACAGCAGTGTAAAAGTGGTCTAACTTCTAGTAAATAATTTTGACCTATTCATTACACTGCTGTGATCTTTTCCTTCAGACAAAAAACCCAGTGCAAATGAGGCCTTAGATTACAAATATCTCAATCCAATGTTGATGAAAATACTGTTTGTAGATTTTATACTAGTCAATTTGTGTAGAAAAGTTCAATAAAATTAATGATCATAATTCAACTAATAAAGTGTTTATACATTCAATAAAATGTAGGGATATGAGTAAATAAAAGAATTAAAAAAATAAATTTAGATAATGTTGAATAATGAAAACACCATTGTATAGAAACATTATAGGTATCAAAAAGACAATGAGGACCACATTATCAAAATAGAAATGTTAATTTATTTTTAATTTAACGCTATGCATTGTATTTGCAAATAATTGTAGTAGTATTGAAATATGCATAGTTTACCTTACTCTGAAGGGATTTCTTTATATTTTGTTAGCCTAAACATTCCTACAAATAAAAAGAAATATCTAGAGACATATTAAAATAATTTTGTTACATCACAAGCCACTTAAAAATCACTAACACTAATTTGTAGATTTCAGTGAAAATTATTGTAGTTGAAAAAAAGAAACAAAAACAAGCAAATATATGATACAGTAATATATGATATATGATATCAACTATTTCACTAAGTATTGTTTATAGCTATGTAAATTTTACCATTTGAGAATACCAAGCCTTATTTTACCTACATCTTCTGCCTATGAAATATTTATCATGAACTGCACTCTAAAAGTTATTTTTGCACTTATCCCAGCATCTGGCAATAGCTTACAATCTGCACAATATCAAAAAATGAAAACCTCATAATTAATTACTATTAAATTAATCAGTCAGTAAGCAATTATCACAAACCCACCAACTAGAACATCTACACCAAAAAATCACTTGAAATTAAGTTTCAAAAATTTGTTGTCAGTACTGACAAGAAAACTTGCTCCCAGCATTGCAATCTAGTGAATCCTTAACATCAATGGGACATATTAATAGAATTTATCACTATTTTTCTTTCTTCATTAAATAATCCTGGGATTATAAAATTTTATTTATTCTAAATCTTGATTTTGCACAGATGTAAGCCAAAATATCAAATATATTGAGTAGCCAAAGTGAATCAGCTACCTAAATAACAACTACATTAACTACCTAATTTTGTTTTGTTTCATAAATTTTGTTTTGCAAATTTAAATAAGGGTTTAAGTCCAATACATAGGTTTGACAAAATATGTTGGACAAATTTTGGAATGATTGAGGACTTGCAAAGCGCACAATTTTTAACTGCAGCCTTGTAGTGCTGTAAATATTTCACTACCTCTGTTACAACCACAACCATAAATTTAATCTTATTTTTTACCACCATTGTAATAATAATAATGCACTGAATTCAATTAAACTTTAAGGTTTTATTTTAAATGTATTATGCATAAAACATAAAGTATACTCATGGAGCAGTAATAAATTATTTAGAATAGTATTATTACAAGTTAATACAAAAATAATAATATCAATCTAAATAAAATGTTATTTATGTTGTTCCAAAATCACATTATTGTTGAATTATGACCAGACAGAGCTAATAGAAAATTACAAGTAGGAACCTACAATTAAGAATATGGCAATGTAGGAATGATGTTGGTATTTAAAAATTTGTAATATTTAGATATGTTCATATTTATATTATACATATTTGATAACATGAACAGAACACTTGAAACTGACAAATTTGATCAATTATGACAGTATCTAAATTTGATCAAATGACTCATTTTCAAAGGTTTATTCATTGTGTGGCTTGAATGTTGAACATGAATGTGTAACATGGTTTGCCATACAATTCATAATACTAGTGTGCCAAAAACTGTCAGCAAATTTGAAGTGTGTGGACCATATTTGTGTTTGACTTAGATTGTAGTTATTCTTATTATGTTAAAGAATGTATTCTGCAATTAAGAGAACAGTTTTCAACCAGTTAATAGTTTGTAAACTGAAGACTAAAATTATTTTGTTTAAAAAAACCTTCATAATCTTTCATTTTTTTCTAATTTATATCTCAAAGTCGGAAGGCAATTATAAGTTATTTATATATCAGTGGTTGCAATTGGAAATATTTTAAATGTTTAACACAATTGATTTTATAATTAATTTATTAATATATTAAATGTGTCATGTCTGGTTTTTTATAACTTTTATGTTTGTGAAGATCTTTTATTTTTTTAACTTAAAACCAATACAGTATATTGACATAAATAAATACAACAAATCCTATTATTCTGAATTAGATTCATCAATAACTTTAATATATTTAAGTGAACAGTATCAAACCTAATTTATATATTTTATAAAAAACATTTTCAGTTGTTTATGACCAATCTATTTTTTTAGTAAAATTAGTTATGAAAATTCAAGGAATAAATGTATAAAATAAATTCCAATTGCAAAATTCAGAACATTTTATTTATATTGTTTATATAGAATTGATTGTTATTATTTGATCAAATGTACAACTGTAATAATTAATTGATACAATAAATAGTTAAAGATTGTACAAATATTTAGAATAAAATCTTGAACAATCTCATTTATTTCTTGAATTTTCCTGTAAATAGGGTTTATGATATACAGAAATAAAGTAATGAGCAATAATGCATACAAATTTCCTTGTTATAAAATAGAATAGTTAACAGCTTCATAAGATACTGCAAAGTGCTATGTGATCTTCTAAAATGTGAATATAAAATCTATAGATAAAAAATTTAATTGAATGTCAGAAGTTTAAACCATGCTGGTAGGTTAGAGAATTTAAAAAGGGAAACGGAAAAGTTAAAGTTAGATCTAGCAGGAATTAGGCAGAACAAGATTTTTGGTCAGATGAATATAGGGTGATTGGCATAAAAATGAATAGAGGAAATCTTTGATCTATAATGAATAATAGTCTGGATCAAGGAATAAGTTATTATGAACAACATAGTGAAAGGTTAGTTACCATAAAGTTAGATGCAATAACACAGTAAATGAAAATAATACAAGTGCCACAGAGGAAGAAGAGGTTGAAAAAGACTATGAAAAATAATGACAAATGAAAGAATAATTTGATGACTTCGTGAAAGGTATGGAAAGGGAGAAAGGCTAGTAGTATTTTTCATGAAACAAATAAGTAGTGACAAATACCTGTTTCAAGAATCATGGAAGAAGGCTCTACACGTGGAAGAAGCTGGGGGAGACAGATATGATGATCAGGTGATGGACAGCAAAACCTACTCCATGAGCAGATGTGAACTTGGACCATAATCTGTTGATTATGAAATGCAGGCTGAAAATGAAGAAACTCAACGAAGGAATTAAAACAAAGAGATGGGAATTAGAAAAACTGAAAAAACAGGTACTGGTTCAGAGTTTCAAAAAATAAATCAACTGTAAATTAATGGAGAAAGGAGAACGAAACTATGTAGAAGAGAAATGGGTTGTCTTGAAAGAAAAAATTACTAGAGCAGACAGAAAAAAAGGGAAGAATAGCACAGACAAATCGGAAAGCATGGATAACACAATAAATAATAAAAATGATTGATGAAAGGCATAAATATAAAAATTAAAACGATTTACTGATGATATTGTGGTATTAAGGGGGAGAAGAATACTAGGCTTACTTCCACCCCTGAGGATAGAACTGGCAAGAAAGGCTTTCACAAAAAAGAGGAATTTACTTACGTCTAATATAAGTATGAATATTAGGAAATCATTACTAAAAATGCGCGTTTGTATGACGCACAGCCGCGCCAGATCACGTGTTCAGGGCATGGGCAGGTCTTGATAATTTGGTTCAGAAGTTTATAGAACTGGATAATTTAAGACAGTAATTGATAATGTAATGGTTACGTTGACTGTTGTCATGGTGTCTCGCTTGCGCTCGCATCATCAGTGAACGGGTGAGGTCATACTAAAGCGAACACATACGAATCGGCTTGAGTAAACGCTGTTCCCTGTTGTTCCGCATAATTATGGACGTGTGCACTTATTTTATCATTTTTTCATCAGTCCAATCCATTGTGATTAAATAACAAGTACAAAGTTACACAACAACATAAGCGTAAACAGGCACAAAACACGCACTTCCATTGTTGTTCAATGAAATTGTTAATTCAATTGTTGAACTAAATTAACTAGCAGATCACCGACCAGTCGTCACAGTGTAGCTCGGGCACTGGCCACACCAAAGCGAACATGGGGTTGGTTCGGTGCTGCTCGTTTACTAGCCTTCGCCTTGGTGTAAGCGTACCTTTAGATGTCAAGGTTCTGGAGGACTGAAGGAATCAGAAACGCTGTTACCGTACGTGGTTGGGTATTGATGAGAACGGACTGTACATTTTGCGACATTTGTGGAGAACGCGGTGATGTGTTGATGCGAGCGGACTGTTACACTTGGTTTCAGAAATTGGTGGTGTGTTGCTGGGATCGGACTGCAAAACAAATCGTGGCAAAACCTGATGTTAAGATCTGAGCAAGTAAGGGACTGAGTTTTGGAGACTCATTTGGAGGCAGTGTGAAGTAGTCATTGGGCAGCCGGCATATGTTGGTGTTATTCGGCCAATATTGTAGTTAGAAAATTATTATTATTATTAAATTGTTCAAAAACCATTAAAAGACGAAATTATTTTAAGAAACTTGTAAATGTATCATCAGCAAAATAATTGCATAATTATTCGTTCATATAAAACTATTAAAGTAAAATGATAACAAATCTATCTGAGTAAAGAAACCTCTATTCAGAAAAAAAGAGTTACTAACTGTACTGTAAATTTTCAGCTTTGTGATCTTGTATTATAGCACTGAGTGGCGAGATCGGCAGCAGCAATCAGCATGTCAGCAGATCCGGCAAAGATTCTTAAACATGTGCGAAATTTACTTCTATAATTTATCATATTATAAATTGTAATGCTATCTTAGAAATTGTGATGAGTTAAATTTCTTCAAATAATAATAATGTACTTCCGGTTTCTTTAAGCTAACTATTTTGAGTCAGATTCTTCACGCGAATTTAAGTTTTTTTTGTCTCATTGAAACGAAATTTTTAATGAATGAATGAAGTCATTAGTGAATATTAAAGACTCGGAGAGCAATATCACTCAAGAAACAACTGGGAGTTTCAAAAGACATGAGAAAAGTTTTCTGTTGAACTGAATAAAAGACCTCAAGGAGGAAATATTAACATGCAAAACTAAAACAACATGTAATTAATTGATTAATTAGTTTATCTGACAATTAATATACAATAAATGAGTTAAATCAGCCTCTTTCTCAGTTTTTTAAATTTTATTATCAAACATTACAACATTTCGCTCTCATTTGAAATTTCTTCACGTAAAAATTTAGCTGTACATGGAACCTCACTCCATCGGCCGAATGAGTCATGTACAGCTGAATTACCTGAAGATATCTCAAATGTGAGACGAAATGTTGTAATGTTAAATATTTAAATTTTAAAACTGACAAAGAGGCTGATTTAACTCACTTGATTAAGTTTGTAGTATCACATTTTTAAGATGATATGTTCAAACATTTCTACACGGAACTTTATGAATATAAAATATAAATAGAAAATATCTTATGCAATAATTTCTCATTACTTTTGATAGATGCACACGTCTCCCACGCCGTCCTTCGTCTTTGTCCAAAGTATTGCTATTCTCAGTTTCGTACCAGTACTTGGCGTTTGAATTGAATGGTAATCATTTTCCCCTTTCATCGTGAGGGAATAAGCTATTCATACGTCGTTCCGACGATCTTCTAAGACTGGTCTCATTTCAGTTTCTCTATCACAATTCTCGCTTTTAACTGTCCCATTATGGGCTTCGTCCCTGAAGTGATAGGTTCTCTCTTCGTCGTTCCCGTCCTTCACCATCACATATGATTTTAATACTACTGTGGGTTGAGTATGTTTCCGAATAGGCGGAAAATTATACATTCCAGATGCACCATCCACCTCACTCGTCTCCGGCAAGTCATAATCCTCACTTTCGGCTATTTCAACTTCTCTGCCACTTGGGGAACTACCTGAGAAACGGTAGGTTCTTCCCTCGGTGTTTCCTTCTGCTGTTGGTACGTGCGCCATTAACACCACTGCTGTTTGATCTCCTATCGGAAGAGGTGCGACATTATACGTGCCGGAAGATGACGGTTTCTTAAACGTACGATTACTAATGCTTTTCTTCGAAGTTCGAGTCGAACCGTCAGTCGTACTAATAGCAGACGACCATTTCTTCCTTGCATGCGCGTCACCGAATACGAAGAAGAGGAACAATACGAAACCCTGCGGTGTTGCCACTGCACAGAAAATGCAGGCGACGACGAACGAGCGGGCGGGGAAGCCGAACACCCACGTCAAACCAAAGAGGAAGAAAAGAAGAATGCAAGTCAACAACTTCCGACGAAGGAGCGTTGAACCGCTGCTACTTTCTCGGATCCGTCGTCCCGCGGATGAGCACTGGAAAATAACATGCGTTAGATAGCAAAAGACGCACGAGTTGATGAGGACCGCCAAGCCAGTGGGCATAGCCACGGTCGCGTAGAACCACAGTCCTCGCGGGAAGCAGAAACCCGTGGCGTCGCCGCGCTTCGCGTAGGCACCGGGCCCTTGGACGACAAGCACCAAGCCGACGGGAAGCAGCGGCAGCAACCACGAGCACAAGGAGCACACCTTCACGACATGCGGAACGGTCGCGACGCCCGCTATGGTCCCGAGGCGCAGGGTCTGCAGAACGGCCGCTGCGACGCTCCAGAAGGTGGCGGCGAGAAGCGCGTAGTGCAGCGCCACTCCCGCCACGCGACAGCACGTGTCAGGCAAGTCGTGGACGGCCACGGCGACGAATATGGCGTCGCGCAGTGCCACGGCGCCGACGAGCTGCAACAGCACCTTGGTGGAGGAACGGCGGCGCCACTCGTCCGATATGGCAGCTGTGGCGACGACGCCAGACACGCCGAGCAGTGACAGCGAGCAGCCGAGCATAGATATGGCGTCCAACACTCGACTATCCCTCCAGTCAACGTCGCCATCTACTATAATTTCGCCAAAATGAGTCAGATGCCAGCACCGGCACACGTCACCGACCTGAGAAGCAAATGTTCATACGGGTTACAGTAAAGACGTACTCATGATTTCCGTTCGTTTATAATTGTTAATCATTCTAAACTCATAAAATATATATGTGGGCAGGCCAAAAAGACATAAGTTTGTGTGCTTACTTAAAATTAAGTGCTTCGCTGAACTGGAAAGAGTATCTTAATTTTCCAGGGATGCTAATCCCCTTAGCCAGAAGAGATGTGCAATTTGTGCAAGTCAACCGGCAGACGATGTCGCCTCAGATGCGGCCAACTAGCAGGTAGCAGCTGCTGCCCTATGAGCAGGCAGCGAGTATCAGCCCTTACTTACGAAAGGAAATTCTATGAACCATACTCCGATTTGTTGTATACAAACTGGGAGCCAGACGATGCCCGGAAATTCATTTACGTTAGCCCGCTAAGGCATTTAATTTCACAATAATTTATTTATCAATTTATGATTAAACCACCAGCGAGAACATCACATTGTTGCAAATTTGCCCTTTTATGCTCCCCTAATTTATGGCTTTATAATCACTGTGATGACTCTATCTTAATCAGTCAAGAAATCTATTGATACCTTAAATAACCACATACATGCAGACAAGTGCAAACAAACAGACAATTATATTTATAAGGGGAGTATACTTGATCATGTCCTCGGTCTGATTAGCGTGAAATAATGTGTGTATGCATATTCAAAAAATAAAATTGGTGGTCCTGGTCTTCATGTAACATGACACAAAAACCTTTCCCCTGTGACTTTTTAGCGGTGAACACAAAAACTTTCACTGCAGTTGGATGAATAATTTAGGAACTCCTAACGCCAAACTTTACAGCAAGCCTTATAACTCGCAGTGTGTTTAAGGCAGTTGAAAGCTTTTGATAATGCCATTTACTGTATTTTTATAGGTTATATTGCTTAATTTCTTTTAGGTGAAAAACCGGGTAGGATTCTTAAACTATAGCCCGGGGGCCTTAGTCAACCGTTGTCTACCTCCCACATCCCCCCATTTCAATTTCCTTCCAATGCTATTATCCTGTTTCAGGATCACCCTCACGTCAAGAGTCTGAGCGATAAGACTCAACTCGGCAGACAGGGAGTTTCTTAACTGTTTTAAGCATTGAAAGATCATTCTCTATTTATTAGTTGTCAATATTCATGCATAGTTTAAAGTTACTGTAGTATTATTCTACATATTTCCACAAGAACCGACATACTTAGCTAACCAATTTCTTAAATTTAATGCAATAGACCGATGTAAAACAATAACATCGAAATATTAGCAGTGGGTAATTTTTTATAATTGATCACCACTCAGTGCATTAGAGTAAGAGAAGTATTCTTACCTCACCAATGACTAACATCTCGCAGTAACTCGTATTCCAACGGTTAGTGTCTAGATTCCAGATAGCGCACTTTCCGAACTTGTCTTGCCTCCGGCGCCGTAGCACGACGTCTACGTAGTCGACGCCTTCGCCTTCAACGGTGATGCTGACGACGTCGCTGTTCGCCGTATGCCCGCTTTGCTCGAAGATTCGGTTTGCCTTTCCCATGAATTTGGTCAAAGCGATCCGCCTGTTTCCAGCTTCTGGAGGCAGCACAACAGCGACGGTGAGATCCGCGTCTCCTGCGATGGCAACAGCGTCGGCGCCCCGAGTGAGGCTCTTCGTGGCTGAGCCTGAAGCAATGATCCCGGTGGTGGAGGCGACAACCAACGTCGAGAACAGACTAGAGTTGTCGATCCTCAGCTCTTGCCTTCCGCCCAGGGTGACCGTGGAGGCGAATTTCTCGAAGCCGTTCAGGGCTTGGGCCACGGAACTAGTCGGTAGCGTGTGTGCAGATCGGAGAATCAAGTCCATAGCGTTCTCGGCATCCGTCACGCTCGTAATGCCACGAGATTTATTCACCAGAGTTTCCAGCGCCTTCTCAACTGTAAATATAGTGAGTGCGATCTGCATGAGCCAGTATCATAATTCAACCAGAATAATGATTATTATATTCAACATTATACTTGCAGAGGACCCATATTTAAAGAACCAAAGTACCAAGGTGATTGTAAAAAGAGAATATAAGCTCAAAAATTGCAATCTATACAGAAGTCTCGAAGAAATGATATAAGAACATCCATATATTTGTGTTAGATCTTATAACTTTCCCACCCTAAATAGATAGATTTTATAAATAGGTAATTTGTAGAAAAAGTAAAAGACATGCGTACTAAAATGAATGATCTGTCTGCTAGTAGATATGGAGGCTCTTTTAGCACAAAATGCAAAGACTTGTAACGCGTACAATTTTTGGGGAAAATATTTGTTTCTTATTGTGAATTACCATAACGTTAGACAAAACAACACAGCCAACTACAATAATACAAGTTTATGTGCCCACAAGTGCCGCAGAGGAAGAAGATATTGGGAGAAAATCTACGAAGAAATTGAAGAAATAATTATGTCAAAGGAAACGAGAATTTGATAAAAATGGGTCATTGGAACGCTGTAATAGGAAAGGGGAGATAAAGTTATGTAGTTGGGGACTATGGACTTCGCAAAACGAATCAAAGGAGAGACAGGCTAGAAAAAGGTTTGGATGGAGCACAAATTAGTGGTGACAAATACCTGTTTCAGGAATCATGAAAGAAGACTCTACACGTGAAAGAAGCCGAGGAACACAGGCTGGTACCAATTACACTACATAATGATGAGACAGAGATATGGGAATAAGGTGCTGGACTGCAAAACCTACAAAGGAGCAAATGTGAACTCGGACTATAATCTGTTGACTATGAAATGCAGGCTGAAAATGAAGAAACTTAAGAAGAAAGGGATTAGAGTAAAGAGATGGGAGTTAGAAAAACTGAAAGAACAGGATGTATTTCAGAGTTTCAAAGAGGAAATCAAAAGTAATTTAATGGACAAAGGAAAAAGAAACAAAATAGAAGAGAAATGGGAACTCTTGAAGGACAAAAAGACTAGGGTAGGCGACGGAAAAAAATAGAAGAAATAATAAAAATGATTGGTGAAAGGCGTAAATATAAAAGCGCAAGAGACACCTGAAGATTTAGATAGATAGGAAGTGATGGCAGCCAAAGAGGCGTGGCTCCAAGAGGAATACAAAGCGTTGAAGATTTCTGGGTAAGAGGGAAAATGGACGCAGCTTATAGAAAAATCTAATAAACACTCCGAGAGAAGAAAATTCCAGGAAGAACATCAGGAAAGTAGATGGGAAGCTAATTCTACATAAAGAAGAAAAGGCGGAAATATGGAAGAGATGTATAGAGAGTTTTCCGCTGATCTCAGTCGACAAGCTGCGTCTTAAACGGAGAAAGGAATGCTGCGACCCACAGAAAACTTGTCTCCCGTCATTCCGAAGGGCGTAAGAATATGTTCAATACCCCGATCTAACTGCTGAAGGTTTTCCCTGCATCCCTTTTAGGTTAAACAGTGGCTGGATCCTAAAACTATAGCCCGGGGGCCCAAGTCAACACTTGGCTATCTTGCTCTACCTTCAACACCCGCCTCCCCCTTATCAATTCCCTTGCTATGCTATTAAAGGGGAGTTCCTGTTTCAGGATCACGCTCATTTAGCCTGTTACTCAAATATATATAATATAAATACGCAGATATAAATCTTAACTTTAAAATGACATTACATAACTCATCATCTGATAAAATTGTTTCGAGCATATGCAAATTAGTTCTACTTTAGTATAATCTATGAACGAAAATTTTTTAAATAATGTAAGCTATTATTACTTCTTCGAACTTTCATTAATTTATTCTACTTTATTGTCTAATGACAATATATAATGTTTAATTACCATAAAACTCATTATAAAGGTCGAGTAAAAATAATTGCCCTAGTGGTGATTTTTTATAGAGGAACTGAGAAAAACACAATTAATGATAGTACCAAATAGAATATTTCTGTAAATGGTTTTGAGTGGTGTATATCGTTCTAAAATGCCATTGCACAGCTATGAAGGATGTTGTGTAAGGAAATTCCAACGCAATAACGCTCAGCAGAAGTGAAACATTCTTTTTGGCAATATCAATGCCATTGTTGTATTATTCACGATTTGTCTAAAAACAATCCCCTAAATAGGGCGATCATTCTTACTCAACCTGTATTTTACTTACATATTACAAACCTTTTCGATCATCATGCCATTTTCTACATCCATGGTCGTATTCCAGACAAATGGGAGACCTTACAACCCGTCCACTCCAAATATCCACGCCTTCGCACCAAAATATCTCAATCTCACCAATTGATTCTGGTATGAACATACTTTCTTTTAAGCGAAGAATTTTGACAGGATAATTAAAGTCATATTTCTTCAGTGAGTTAAGAAAATAACAAAAAACTGATTTGTTCATCAGCAGATCTATATTACTGACTTCAACGTGCAGCATTGACATTCTGAAATAATCAAAAATAAAATTTGAATTCTTAATATGAATATTGGTATAAAAAATATAGATCTACTGCGTTCAAAGTATACAAATTACACGAAGTAGTGAAATTACAACCAAGAAAGCATTTTTATCTGTAACTTGGCAATTTGTCCTATATCTAACAAAGCATTATTCACGATGCCTAGTGCCCAAATTTTAAAAGTGTAAAACTGAAGTATAATTAGCTATAGATATACTTTGAAATTCGAATTTTTTCCTAATATATTCACGAAGACACAATTGCATATACGCACTCGGTATCCACAGTAGTATTCTGCCATACTTCAAGCTGGTGTTGCAGGTCTAGAGGATGAATTGATGCTTGTATAGGAGGAACCCTAGAAACAATCACACTTATTAGCACGGAGTTTATAAAAATACTTGATGGGGGATACATGTGGGAACTTTCTCTCGTAGGTATTTCTTTACAGAGAGAGTATGGGGCTTACCTATGGAGATAACTCTTTCACTCGAAGTTCTCACGTGCCGAGGCACCTTCATCTCTTTTGGGAGGTTGTATGTACTGGGGTTTCAGACCTTGGGCATACGTAAGAGTTGTCCGTTTGGAACAATTGGCCAACTGCCTTCTAAAACTACGGAGAATGAAATGCTGCGACCCCACAGAAAACTAAACTCCCGACGTGAGAGCACTACCCAATAACCCGACCTGTCTTATGCAGGTTTTCTAGGATTTTCCCTGCTTCTCTTTAGGTGAAAAACCGGGTAGGATCCTTAAACTATAGCTCCGTGTCCCTAGTCAACCCTTGGTTACCTTGCTCTCCCTTTTCAATTCCATTTCTCAGCTATTAATGGAGAGTTGCCTGTTTCAGGATCACCCTCATTTATCCTGTTCACCCCTCCCCCAAATAAAGGCCAAAGCAATTTGTATGCATACAATCTATATGCTATTAAAATCATAATAATACTAAGCAAATAAATAATCAGATAATTATGGTGAGTGTGGCAATACGTTGAAACGGCGTATTGAGTTCCACCTCATGTTGTTGTGGTACGCGATTGCCTTGTACCACATTATATTTATTTATTGTATTTTTCATTTATTATTTGTAAGGTATTTAGATCTAAGCAGGACGAAGTCGGGAACATGAATGAACGCGATAGGTTAATTAAATGACGAATTACAGTCATCTCCTCGGCCAGAAAGCGGAAACATTAAGGTTCGATACAATATGATTGGACGAGGTAGCGTCAAGGCTAGGCTGCGGAAGACATGGGCGACAGATGGTATTAACCAGGAATACAACTGGTCAGCCGTGGGAAAAGGAAACATTGACTTGACGCCTGGACCTGCTACCTGCTAAAACAGGTCAAGTATTTATCCCGAGTCCTCCGAAAGCCGAAATAAACAAATTTTCAGAATCCTACCCTCCGTACGGAGGAAGTAGAAAGTGCACGACCACCAGGAGAGATTTGGGCGGGGCGAGGAGATCAAAACCAGGGTGCAATAGGAGACGGAGAGCAGTTTTATAGAAAATTTTCGGACGCATTTAGAAAACAACATTACAAAATTTAAATAGTTACGTCAGGCAAAAATTTAAGTTTCACTGGACGTAAATCTGATCTAACCATCCGTCCATCTTTGAAGAAATCATCAGGGGCTAAGAAACCTGAAATATCGAGTCGACGAGCAGCCCTGGAGTGAAGAAAGCGACGCTCAACCTACCTCCGACGCTTGGGAGATGACACCCAGAAGTCATCAGCCGAGTAACCAGCCAGCAAAGACGCCGTGATGATCTCCTCTGGTCGTTTGTATGTAAAGTATTCGCTTTCCCCCATATTTGATTTATATACCCACTGAGCATTTAGCTTTCCCTGAGATAAAGAGTCAATCATGTTCCCGATGAAGTAAGCGAGGGTTCCCTTAAAAACATAATCAAATAAATTCATATTTGTTAAAATTAAAAATTTATAATTTTTATCCCTTATTAATTGTTGTAATTTAAAATTCATCTCCCCCGCCTACTAATATATGGAACACGCACCACATTATTTTAAACTAGAAACATCTTCGCCCATTTTCTTATACATGTTTTGTAACTTTATGGAAGCTAGTAATTTTCAATGTTGGCTTTTGCGGTTATGTTAGCAATTAACCTTTCACAACCAAATTTAAATTGTGTGTGAAACACGAAACGTTCTTCAACCCATTAGCGGTTTTGCGGCTATGATATTGGGAGTATTACATAGCGTGACTGCACGGCGGCTTATAATGTTTGTCCATTATGCACTCCTATACATTCATCAGACTGTCAAGAAAGATTTTTTGTTTAATGATGCTCACCTCAGAGAAATTTTCTGTCAATTTTTGATGATTTAGGTTTCTTTCCCCCCACTGAGGCCCAAAAAGGACAAACGTCAATCATCTGCTATGCGACTTTTAATGTTTCGTGCCCGATGCAGTCCTATACCATTCATCCGATTGCCATGCAATTTTAGTGTCTTTTGGTCTGTCCACAGTAGGTTTCTGTCGTCTTTAGAAAGATTTAGGTTCCTTCTTACACAAATGTAGGATCTGAGCGTCCAATCGGCCACCCAAACGCGAGCAGGGCTAGAAAACCATCATTGAGGAGAACGAACGGATGGAAGACGAGTCATGCCATAAATACATATAAAATTTGCAACTGGATACATTATGCCCTCACGTAGCCTGTCAAGTGAGATCTTAAATATTTCTAACATTTTATTTCAATAATGATACTTTTTAATTGGTTTCCGTGAACGTCGTCATATCCGGTGCCGCCGCGCGCAGAGGATGTGTGTTTATTTAAGGTACCGGTAGCTTTCTTGACACGGTGGTTATGAAAAAATCAGATCTCATAAAAGTAGTGGGCGTGAAAAGGAAATTTTTCAAAAATGTGACGCTGTTGCTGATGTATTAATCACCAGAGATGACAAAGGCATTACTGTCGAATTACATTCGACAGCAAAATGTATTCTCAGGAAATGCCGGGCACCCATCAAGTTTAAATGTACCAAAAGAAAGTTATTTATTGCAAATGAATTTACAATGAAATTACAATAAATATTGGTACAAACTAATGTGTAGAAGATCAGAATGGAAAAATTTCGACTGGACTATGAATCAAACCAGGTCCGATCAAACGTTTTTTATTTTGGTCTTCTAAATTCAGATTCATGACCTTTATCAGAGCTTCTATTGGAAACAGATCTTCGGTCTTTGTATTTAATATGTTTAAACAATAAAAGGAATGTCGGTAACACTTACCTACTCATGCTCAGCGTTATATTTGGTATAATTTCGTTCATCGCGCTGAAACTTTTGCAAGGCACGCAGCTATATGTTCTCTACAACATACGAAACCGAATATTAGTATATAATCCTTTTAAGACTAATCTATATAATTATACATGTCTAATCAAAATTAGAATTCCTCTGTAAGAAAATGATATTAGTTTTTGAGAAATTCTATATGACTCATCTTCGTTTACAGCTTGTAATTACTACATAAATATATATATATATATATACAATATAAGATTATTTCATAGAAATTTAATGTTTTTCTTGTCAGCTTAGCCTGGAACTTGTGCCGCTTGGCCCCAACTAACTTCCTCGTTGTTATAATGAGCACCGTATCCACTTTCTTCCTTGGTGCCACAGACTGAATCACGCATTCCTCTCGTTATTCACGTGACCATGACAAGTACAATCTCCAAGTTACAATTTCTCATACTTAAAATTCAATCTTAATCTACGCTTTAAGTTCAATCTTAAAGCTCCCTCTTAAAGTCCAATATTAATATCTCTTTAGGTCAAATCTTAATATCTTAAAGTTCAATCTTAATATTCAGTTTCATTTACTCTCTTCCAATCATAATGTCCAAAAATCAATTTTTCCTGGCTTTTGAATGCCTTGGTCCCACTTCATTATTTAATTTTCCGTCGGTGGCGAGGCCCGATCCTGTCCAATAAAAATTATTTCCCTACCGTCTCCAGGAGGAACCGTTCTCCTCACTCAACCGACGTTGAATCTCAAAGGCTTGATAAAAACACAAGTCGCGCCAACTTCTGGGGGTTTTATTACCCTGTCTGTAACCTTCAACTTCCCTTACGCCGCTTGCCTTTGATTTCGTACCGCCAAATTCCGCATATAGTTGTGTTTTACCATTACACAAGTTATACGATTCAAAAGACAACAAAAAAAAGTTTATATGGTCTAAAATCACTAAATTTTTCATTTATTTTTAGTTTTTTTTTCTAATAACTAAATCATGAAGCTTGTTATTGAATCCGATACCCAGTACTAATCGAAGAAAACTTGGTTTTCACTTCTAGCTCTGAGAGGCCAGTTATATGGACATAGCAACTAGACTATGGTTACATATGGCGATTGCGTTTATATTCCAACATACAATTCTCGGTAACAAGATTAAAAATAATAATAAGATTACCCAAACGAAGGGATTAACAATGAAGTGTCTTTCCTAGTATGTAAATTATCAACTTTTGACATCTGAAGATATTATCATATATTTTATAAATTTTGTTTCTTTGCGGATAAATGTCTGTTGAATTTTTATTAAGCCTTTATTTTAGAACTCTAGCGCATTCTAATTCTGTTCAATTGCCTAATGTACCAATAAACTCAAGTTTCAATTATTCCCTATTTTATTATCCTAAATTCTTTTCCTTTCGATCACTAAAGAAGTGACACCAATAGACGACTGATTCCACTTATTTCCATACATCATGGTTACTTAATTTCTCCAAGTTTTATCAATTTCTGTAATATTACATTTTTATTTAATTATCTCATATTTAAAGTTGAAATCGTACATTTAATATCCTGGGAAATGTGCTATAGCCCTGTACTCGCTGAAATTCCATCAAAGGTTATTATAAAAAAATATCATTGAAATGGCAGCATTTCGAAGACTTACATATGTCATACTTTAAAAATACGCGAGTTGTCTTAAGGTCTGTGTGGCAGCGCTTTCACTCTCCCTCGGACAATATAAACGAGCCTTTCTTCAGATTTATGGAAGGAGGTTTTTACGAACAATGGGAAAGGATTTGCCTCCGTCAAGTCGGAAGCTTGACGTCAAAAATTATGAATGGCTACTGTCCGGAACTAATACAAAGCATATGTGCTTTGGCATTCTTCCACTTACGCTACTGAAAATTTGCTTATTGTCTGAAATTTTTAAAATGAAAGACGATGGGTTCTAATAGAAATGTCAGCTGATTGACTTCTGGAATTAAGGAGGACGGTTTTGGAAACGTACCGAGAAGACGTGGAGACAGATTTTTAAAGTGAGACACGGAAAATGGTGAGCCGCGAGCGAATGGTGATTTAAATTAAGAACCGCTGTTGAGAGCTAGCGGGAATTCTTGAGAACTCGGCAGATGTATATTTTGGCAGGAGTCTCCACTGCTTTTGCCCATGGCATTATGGATGTAGCCCCGTCATCCAACGAGAATCAACTTAGCCGGTGCCTCCAAAGCAGACCGAAGCAGACAAGAACAAAAGACCGCCAAACAATGCAGCTTCAGTCCTCGCGGGTATCGTTATCTTTGGTTAAATTACGTTTCTTATTCTGGGTTCACCCCACAGGTGACCCTGATTTTAATTAGTTTCATGTAAATTATAAATTTATAATTTCTCTACCCTGTTATGTAAATTCATTTTATTTTCTTCTGGACTTTCGAATGCTATCTATTGAAATAAATGTTCACTTTTCTTTAAATTCATGTGTCTTTCTTATTACAATATTTTCCTTTCAATTATAATCCCAATAAGTAAGTAGTCACGTAATTAAAACGTAGTTAATAAATCAACTTCTTACTTATCTATATAATTATTTTTAACACTGAGAAACCTCGTACAATCCAATAAGACATTAATCTAATACTGAGTGTTTATCAATGAATGCACAAAATCTGATGATAAACGTATTTAGTACTTTTTATGGGTAAACCTTACAGCATAGGTTTACTGTCATGTTCTTAGATGGCCTCGCAACAGCTGAAGGCTTTCTGTGAGCTCCGTTTTAAAGTGTCCAGGTCTGCGGCTACAGCGCAGCCTGACTTTCACGTACGGTTTAGAAAAGTAGATGGTATCGACAGTTCGCGGAAACAGGAAGAGTCGTGTATTCGATGCAAACGCCGAAAGAGTGCCTGAGGCGTTTCACCAATGACGAAATCCATGAAAGAAGAAGGAAACACAAATCCACCAATGCATATATTACTTCAAAAAGAAGTCAAATAAAGACTGAAAAGGCGCCTTCAACCAGTCCTGAAACAAGTTTTAGGCGTCTCCTCGATCATCAACCTGCTACTGTTGGACTTCAATTATTAGTGTCCTATGTTATATTAATGGCTTAAAGAATTGTAATTCTGATTAAAATAAATTTAAAAAATTATTTTCTGACAATGTATCATATCATAATATGACAGGATAATCCTACTTACATCACTTTGACAAGTCCATGACGCTCTCGTTTCCAACCGATGAAAGCATTGCCTATTGGACCTACTTCCCTTTCGAATTTTCACAATACACGCTTGGGAAGAACTCCTCACTGTCTCGTACTGTAGCGAGCCGTCGCAGAAAATCTGGAGAACGGAGGGCAACTGTGGTTTGTCAGGACATAGATCTTCACCAACGCGCTGAGGTGTTTCTTGCAATTCACTGGGCAGAAATCGTCTGCCAAGCGTCCCGGTCTTCAGTGGCGGGAAGTGGGATCTTTCAGAAAGGAAGGGAACTGGACGCCCTCTCCTTACGCATGTCTCCACTCGTTCCTCCCACGTTGGCAGCAGCAGGTCGTCTTGACAGTCATCGTCGACACCGGCGATGCACGATCCCGCGGAGGCGGATATGCAGAGAGCGCTCGTAAACACCAACAGAACATCGCGCATAACTGAAAGTAAAAACAATTAACTAATGCTTCATTCGTCGCCAATAGTAAGTGGCAAGTCTTTCTTAGTAAAAAGTGTTGTGTATAAGAACAAATGGGCATAACACCTGGTACAGGAATACTGTTATAAGGAAAATTTCCCTGTATATTGCTAATTGCATTAGGGTACAAATATTTTGGATCTTCGACCAACGCCTTGAGAATCAATGAGCGTAGTGACATCGTGTAGTTCTTTAATTCTTAAGCGTCGAAGCTGAGAATAAAGACGAGCCTTCCAGTAACTGGTAGTAGATCAATCCAAATATTATTTAAAAACTGATACCGTTGAAGAAGTACTATAAATTGCTATTTACTTGAGTTTAGAGAGCAGGAATTC
This sequence comes from Eucriotettix oculatus, assembly GCA_034510155.1. Classification (NCBI taxonomy): domain Eukaryota; kingdom Metazoa; phylum Arthropoda; class Insecta; order Orthoptera; family Tetrigidae; genus Eucriotettix; species Eucriotettix oculatus. Next base: position 40,065,943 of record CM067379.1, read on the forward strand.
ACTGCCCATCCTATCAATGAAGAAAGGAATTCATCTTCATAAAGTTTTAAGGCGGCATGTCACAAAGTTCACAGTATATATAAGATTAATACCCTTCAATTATTTTTAACAGTATCCTCTGATTTCCAATAATTAAATATTATTTTATTAAACTAGATGCTATCCTGAACCAACACAAAGTTTCTCGAAGTGTAGTCTGACGTTGCTTCTCGATGAACTCGTTAATAGACGAGCAGGAAACCATCAACTTTGCTCTGAACTGGACGTTTCAACTGCTAGGAGTGATACCAATGAAGACCAATTGATTTCTAAATATACCTCTGCTAATGTATATATCTGTGTTTTGATTGGCGAAAGAAACAAGTTGTAAATGAATTGGGGGGAATATTAATTAAAGAAATTAATAAATGGGTTAAATATATACATTTATTAATTGTAAACACAATAATTTTAATATGGGTCGTGCGTGTATATATTATGTACAAAAATAATTAATTAAAATGGGATTTTATTAAAGATCTCAGGGTATTAACGGTTTGGGTGACCACGTGTAGCAGATATTTTTTGTTCGTTGACGAACCTGAGTTGTTAAGACCCTTCTTCCTTGGTTCCTGGACTGATCAAAGCATGGTCCACCTCTCCGCTGCCACCTCACAAATCTGCTCTCGCCGTAACTTCTCTGCTACCAATCTCCTCTCTCCACCTCCTTGTATCACCAGAAATCTCCTCCAATATCCTCTCGCCATCACCTTGTATCACGTTTAACTCAAAAGTTACTTAATTCATAATTTGCTCTGCTCATAACACAGGGATTCACACCCTCCTTACTCGTCCTACCCGCTCTCTAAAAACACATCTTCACTCAACCATGTCCTTCGCCGCTCTCCACGTACAACCTTCACGGGAGCTCATCCGCTCCGTGTCCATCCTATCGCCCGTCTCCCTCAACCGTCCAACCCGACACAATGTCCTAAGAACTGTCATTGTTTTTCAAAATTTCGGTATAAAGTATTGTAACATGAAGTTACTCCTCTGTTGTCGGCTTCTTTTGAGACTTGCCGACAGGAAGGTATTGTTGATGGCGCGCCACAAGCGTCGATAATTTCCTTGTAAAACGTTTCAGCCACACACACACGTAACTGATCGATTTGAATAACGCCGCAGAATTCTTTTTTTTTTTAGATTTCGAGCCGCCAAGACGGCGCGTGGATAAACCCCATCTTCCTGGCCAGCGACTTTCTAAGGCCGAAATATTTGTTATTTAAGTTTCCGTAGATATTAAAAAAAAATGGGCGCGAGTTCTACTGCGCTACAAAGTTTACGATTCGTCCTTCGTAAGCCATAGACAAACTCCATTCCCCACACTACTGTCCTTCCTCGACTTGCATTGCTCCTTTAAACCCTCGAGATCTTTCCTAGATATCCTTTCCCGACCACAGCTAAATGTCGATCAATCATGGGGCAGATAGAACAGCAACAAGCGACTTGATCGGTTCCTTCATTTCATGCAACGGTTCCCCATCGATCTGTATCGACCGGCGATCACGTTACATTTATAAATAATGATTTCTGAGAAATTCAGAAAAAGTGGCGCAATTGCCACAGAAGCCGAGTTTACAAGGCTAACGATTAAGATAACATTACGATTTGTATGTATTAAAATTGTTATTTTTCGTATTTTATGTATTTAATATAATATATAACGATATCAATGAGTGAATTATATTTATTACCCGAGAAAATTATTAACTCAATTTAAGTTCTGCGACTCATCCATCGGGAAAGGTTGGCGTGACAAGGTAAATGTTGTTATTGTTAGGTATAATATAAGCAATTCATATGGTGGCTTTCTAAAATTGAAGTGCTGCTATCAATTGGAATGTGTCTCATTTCCTATTGAAAAAGGAGACTGACGCCCTTAAAAAATTGAAGAACTTTTCCTTGTCCTCAGTGGCGACGTCGAACTTTACTTTCAGATAAGCCATCAACTTATCATATCAATTGCTTGAATTATTTTCATACCCTTATTTCCTTATACATGTAGATATAATCATTATAATATGAATCATTTCTCTTATTTTTAAATGGGTTAGCAGTAATTATTCCTTAATTTATTAAATGTATACAAGCATATACACTGCAAATCTAAATGGTGGGAAATATTTCTATAAATAGTACATTAAACAAATATCTGAAAGGCATCGTTAGACACTAATTTTAGACTTATTACACGCGATATAAAGACGTCCGTGAAACTCGCCAAGATTTTCAGTAATTGGACCCAGGGAAAGGTACGGATTCAGACAAATTGCAAGACATAGAGAATATATAGCATGGCTTTATGAGTGGTGGATCAATAGCTGCTTCATAATTAACTGCCACATATCACATGTTTAGGTGCATTAAAAGAGTTTATTAAAAAGAAATATTCGTAAAGTATACATATGTCTCGTTTTTTTTATCACACTTTTTCTCTCTATGGCTTGACCATCTCCGGCACACACACACACACATATATATATATATATATATATATATATATATATATATATGACCACTGCGCTCTAAAGGCGTATTTATTCTTGTAAACGTATATGAATATTATATTAGTATATTTTATCAATTTTAATATAAATCTGTTATAAAAATACAATACTAATTATTATATGTAACGGAGTCAACCAATTATAAGTTTTAATTATGTAACCGTTAAAGCTCAATGGTCGTACATCTGAGAACTTATGTACTACCGCGGTTTATACATGATTAATATTATAACAGTGATATACGACAGGCCGAGATAGATTCCATTTACCTGCCAGTAGTAATATTAATTATATACTCTCGTGCACGGTTATCGTCACACTGATGCTTCAAGGAGGGGTCTGACATCTTATCTTTTTGCTTCCTAATCTCCGTGACTCTTCCCACCCATTGATATGCGTCACAACATTGCCAAAGTTGACGACTACTTTCGGTAGATCAAAATACCGTTTACGTTACGTAACTCGCTTCTATAATTAATACATTATCTTCTCCTTCCAAGCTTTGATTACTCATATGGTAAATTTGCACTCCCTCTTTTATCAAATAATTTTGACCGTTTATTGGCTACATCATTATGTGTTTCTTAATTTTTATGACTATAGACATTTTTATATTTTCAACGACAAACAATTTATCATTTATTGAAGTGGTTTAGAAGCATTTATTGAGCAACACATTACAATTGATTACATATAACACATTTAGCATGTAAACATTTACGTTAAAACGTGAATAAAAAAAAAGATTTCTCCTCTGTTATCAAAAATTATGGAGTAGAACAGGTGTATCTTGATTTACAATACTACTTAAAAGTTTCAGATCCATCAACTAAGCGCATATGCTATTCTTTATCTGCGTTTATTCTACTGAGAATTGCATAATACGAGTATGCTGCGTTAACAATCTGAAATAGAACAAGAATATTAATTTTTCTATTAGAGTGATTTTATATTTTTTGGTATATTTAATAATAAAGTACATAATTTCTCTTCAATTAATTACCAGTCAATTTAATATATACTGTAATTAAGCAGAGCATTGCCGAACAATTAAACATGAAATTAATAATTGAAATTGATAGACGGTAGAAGTCCAACGAGACGGTAAAATCTCTCTGAAAAACAAATGGTGCCGACGAGACTAGGAAATGTGTGTGAAATCCTAGCCGTGAGGGATTAATGACATACCTTGGGAAAGCACTCTGACCGAGCGTTCACCCTGAGGATAGTCTGAAGGACGGTTCTTCCTCCGGCGGAATTATTGACCACCGCGAATTAGTAGAAAGGGCCAGGAATTAATTATTCAGCGTCTGTTTTGTCTCTGTTTACATATTCTAATTGAAAAATGTTTGGTAAAATCGATCTTTTATACGTAACACAGTAAAGAAAGAACTGATTTAAAATATAATCCATTTTATTAATTATGCATAGAATATTATTTTTCGGTTTACCGAAAATGTTTTCAATTGACCAACATTTTATTGCTATTAATAGGTGCGATGATTTGTACTTACAGACAGGATTGTTGCTTTACGGATGGCATAAAATTTTCCACAGGTCAATATAAACGGTTTCTGTGATTCTGTCATTATAATGAGCAGTGAATGCTTAAACTCTTTGGAAGCAGTAATCCAATTCGCATCATATGCAGCAAGGGTAACTTTCTCGCTCTGTGAATCAACAGTTGTTTAAAATTTATCAAATACAAAATTAAATATATATTTGGAATATTATGTATATAACATCATAAGTAAGTCTTCGAAATGTTTTTCTTGAATAAAAATTTGACTGATTCTTTTATAAAAAAAAAGTTGCACGAAATGTAAAAATTCTATTTTTTTAATTAAAAACAACTTTAAAATAATGACAACAACTAAAATAAAGTACTACTGTTTTATCATTCCAACTTTAAATTTAGCAAACCGTTAATTAGTCCGTAATCCAGAATAGACATTTGTGATAGATTTCTAACAGGCAAGGAAGACTTGAGCAAAAAGACGAATTTCTTAAGGCTAATATAAGTATTGATATTAGGAAATCATTATTAGAAACGTTCGTATGGAGTGTGGCGTTATTTAGATGCGAAACTGAGTTATATCAAGTCCGTACAAGGGCTTGCTTAGATTCCCCATTAATAGACTTGAGTGATAATAAATAATAATAATTGCTGTCTCTTGACTGACCAAAATTAATAACAAAAATTGCTGAATTAAACTCAATGCAACCATTTACCAATTAAAACAAAAATTGCCAATGATTCTAAGTTCAAAGCACTGAAATATAAAAATAATACTTTTCATTCAGTGCCCACCATCAATGCACCTGCAACAGGAAATTAAATTAGGAAAGTTTTAAATTATTGAATTGTTTAAACTTATTTAGATTTATCTTATTATGCCGCCCATTTAGGGTACAAACATTTTGCAGTCAGTCTCTGTGGAGTTCCAGGATTCCACAATTGTACACGAGAAACACGGACTGGCTCCTTTCATGATAATTTTAGAAAATATAAGGAAACAACAAGAAAATGATATTTCTACGAATAAACAATATTGTAAATTTAATGCATACATAGCACAACAATATATGGCATTTATTTTTATTTTTCTCAAAGTGGTTTGATAATGTACCTAACTATCACACAATATCTGAAACCATAATGAAATGACAATGTGTGTAATTCTATTCTTGAAACTTAAAATAATGATCCTGAAATTAAATGTTTTTAAGAATAATGAAAACTTTGTTCACGTTACCAATCTTTAGACGTCGTGAACAACGTGTGTTTTAAGCTCTGCTTACTTGTTCCGTGAGTTTCTCAGCATACCAACAGAATAGAGATACATGATACACCACTCCTATAGCCAATAAGAAATTTGTTGACAGTGCATGCATACTTGAAGTCTGAAAAGAAAAATCTGATTACTAGTAAATGTTACAAACTGTATTTTGAATTTGATTACTTCTGAATTCTTCAGAATTCATGCGTTAATAACGCCCACGCTACATAGGCAGAGTACACCAATACAACCCATCGAGCGTTGAAAAAAAGTATTGCGAGATTTGTTAGAAATTATTGTAACAAATTTGATATAACTTTAAACCTGTTAAAGTACGCGAGGTAATTAACGTGCACCTCACTTGAAATTTATTGTTTTTCCATAAACATTACTTAAATGGAATATCCTTAACACCAGCACAACTTTCGTTCTTTTCTATTTTATTTTTTTCCCTCAAGTATTATTCTCAACTTCTTCAATAATGAAATTCACAACATCAGAAATTCGTTGCAGGACATCATACCTATTGTTAAAATTCGTATGGAAACGTACGATTAGGTTTTCAAAAACAAAAAGTCACATACATCTAAGAACTCTAACACACTTATCGACATATGTACTGTACTGTAAGCTTAAGAGTTGCAATTGTTGAGGAACTGACGCAACCCGGGCCAACAATTTGGTCTGGGAGTCGTCATGGGGTGATGGGAGCAGCAGGTTTTGTCGGCGGGACGACGAGAGAATGACCACGCCCTGCAGATATATTTTTTTTCATGCTCTGATTGAAATTAAAACTATTAAAATCAATTTTTGGCGTTTTTATGAAAAATACCTGGCGCCCTAAAGGAATTAAGAAATCCTCGAATACGGCGGAACGACGGATCTGTTACAGTACATTATACTTACATGAACAATACCTGTTGTTATATATATATATATATATACCTTAGCGAAACCATATATATATGGAATGTTTTATGGGTAACGGGCTACATTAGGGTGATCCTGAAACAGGTGATTCCCCTTTAATAGCATAGGAAGGGAATTGAAATGGCAGGATGTGGAAGGTAGAACAAGGTAGCCAAGGGTTGACTAGGGCCCCCGGGCTATAGTTTAAGGATCCTACCCGGTGTTCCACATAAAAGAGATGCAGGGAAAACTCTATATCAGGCAGGTCGGGATATTATGAATTATTTCTCACGCACTTCCGAATGACGTCCACCAGTTTTAAGAGGCAGCTGGCTGACTGATCCAATGGGATCAGAGGACAACTATTACCGTATGCCCAAGGTCATACCCCAGTACATACACCTCCCAAAATAGATGAAACGAAGCTCGGCATGTGAGAACCTTGAAATAAATTCAGAGTACGAGGCATTTCCAGACAATCTAGGGACAAACACCTGAATAATTTTCAATTACATGTTATATTTCTTCATTTAAATAACTAAAACATACATTATTTTGTAGCTAGCTAAAATGAATAAAATTACCTCCAGGGATTGAAACAGTGAAAGACAAAGCATCATTATGTCAGCAAGAAACTGAGGCAGTACCATTGTATTCATGACGTCCTCGGTGATCGTGACTAACCTACAACATTATGTGAACTTGCAATATAAATTTTTATGTGAAAAATTAATAAAAATATGAATTTACCTAATTATTTCCTGATGGTGTGCGATGCAATTGCTTAGACCAATGAAGTGATTATTTAAGAATTTTTTCCCATCCTGATCACTACTTTTTAATTTTTTTTCATTAACATAGCAATTTAATTGAGAAAGATTAAAACACAAAATTTGAAGCTGTGTTGTCATAAATATCATGAATGTGTAGTAAAGAATATCTATACTTATAATAGAAAATCCCACCATATGTAGTGATACAACTTGAAAAATGTAAGTCAGTTTATCGCCATGCAATGCTGTTGTATTATATGGAAACCATGTATTGACTGGAAGGTCATGTTGTCCACTTTGGTCAAAATATGTCAATATCAATGGCATTGTGTCCCAGACTACTGTCACCAATACAACAAAAACGGTGAAAATAATACCAATCTTCTGTGCAAAGGACTGTGACTCATTAATCAATTTCAATACATAATTACTTTTTGTTTGTTTTTGTTGTTCTATCAGAAGGTTCATGTCATTTATTAGCGAATTGATCTTAGTAAATCTGAAGTTGAATATTATTGCCTTAGCGAAACCAGATGTAGCCCCGGAGAATAATCCAACAAGTAAAGTGACACTATTTAGATCTCCCCAGTTGTGAAATACGGCTCCTAACTCACCAACAATCATCCAAAAAAGAGCTGTGAATGCAACTGCCCTGTATATTGGATACAAATATCTCATAACTCCTGAGGCATGCGGCCAAATGCCAGAAATTTTTAACAGAACGACTGTTGCCCAAAAAGGAGAACCCATTTCATGTTTAACTGTCACATCAATATCATTTCTCATCTTGAAATACAAATTTTGGTTTATTGTGCAATCTGAAAAAAGTAAATATCACAATAATTTTTTTATGAATATATAATAACATTTATATTTTATTACACTGCATAATGAGTACTTTGATCTTATTTTAAAATTAGTGTAAATTGTAGTGCAAAATAAATTATTTTTAATAGGAGCTTTGCAAATGTACATTATATTCAGATCTCTTAACTCGTCACAAATAAATATTTTTGAAGTGAGTGATATTTTATAATTAATTATTACTAATTTTATTAAAATGGTCAAACATACAATATTAATGATTTGAAAGAGTTCCATATTAAACTACATTTTTATTTTGATGTCCAGAAATCAGAGACTTCATAATTTAAAAGAGTAGCTTTTTCAATTGGACAGTTTCTAGCAAGTCACACAACCACTTCTAGTTGTTTTAATTTTTATCAAAGCCATAGAAATATACTTCAAGATAGCTTCCCATACTGATTGCGATCCAAAACAATCCATTTTACTGTATAATTTTAACAAGTTTTCTATTTTTGGCAGTACTCCTAATGACTTTGAAACTGAATAAACAAATCTATATTTTCACATGCCCAACTGAATATGTGGTCTAATTTTAAAATCACTCACGCTCGACCGTTACAAATTTCGTTAAAAAATAGAATAAATGAAGATTCATATATGTAATGAACTTGAACAAAAATTTCTGTTCATAATGTGCAATACAATGGAAATTATAGCATTTCGTTGGGAAACCTGTCAATCGCGATCGCTACGAAACCGCGACCTATTTTTGAGTCTTCATTACTACAAAACTGAAACAATTAGGAACCTCCTGATTTTTATCCCCGCAAAACATTTTGAGCTGAATAGGAAAAATATAATTTTGCCCGATTAAACTGGTATTTATGTTATAAAAAATGGTTCTAAATGTACGATAAAATATTAAGTAAAAATTTTAGCCTATTTTCAAACACAACTTTACAACCCATAAAGACAGGCATTCGTCACTTGTCAGACTTACCAATACTACACAGATCTAGAAACTCCCTAAATATTCTTGCCTGATTTTGTTTAGTTTAGTATCATGCAAGTTCAAAGATGATACCAAACACAAAATGGTCAATTATATTCTCAAAGTCACTTGCATCTAATCATACATGTTTATCGGTCACAGAAAAAGGATTCTGAAACCAGGAATAGTTCTTACTAGTTTCTGAAAAATATTGCAAAAAAGTTAATTCCAAGTTATGTCACAGGTGTTCTAATAACATTTTGGAAACTTCTTCGTCTACTTTAATTCATCCAAACATTCATGTATGGGAGGAAACCAATTAAGATCATTAGATTCAACTAATTAAATCCAATATTGTATTTTTTTCATTAAAAGATCACATTTTATCTCTTGTATTAAATGTTATAATACTTCCACTTTGTAAAGATCACTCCAAATGTTTGCGGAACACAGTTTGGAAAACCCGGCCGTAGATTATAAGAAAAAGAATAACTAAATGAGGAGACATGAAGACATTTTTAATCTTCATTAATTTCGGAATAATTGTCATTACAATAAATTTATCGAAGTTTGTTAAACTCTTCTACTAACAGGATATTATTACTGCATCTGTCTTCCGAAATTCATCACTCAATTCCTATGTTAATCCGCAAAAAAACGATGAAGATATATATATTTATCAACACTGAACAATACTTTCCAAAATAATATTTCTTCCATCTCACCACAGATTTTTTTCGAAAGCCTGTTTTCAATGAAATGTTATTTGATTTTTGGTCGTCTGATGTGATGTACGTCTATTATACTACAGTGTTATTTTTGCGACACATTTACTTACCCGGTAGGTCTTACCGTACTTCTTTTTCTGAAAAATCACAGTTTAAATGACGTCTTTTGGCCTTTAAATGCGGGAAAATGTTTTTTTCACCAGTTTGATGGTTTCATCTGTGAACCACTAACGCAGACATGTCCGATCGAGGAAAGTGGAGACATTGGCAATAAGAATTATTTAGTTCTAGATCGTCTGATTTCAAGATATTGCAGATGATTTTACATCCTACTAGGTAACATACGTCATTCTGTTACGCCGTAATTCTTTTGAATTCTTTTATATTCTTTATAATCCTCTCAGCTCTGTTATATTTTGGCCTCCTATGCAATTAATTCTTTTCATTGGTTGTGATTTATGACGGAAATTTATTGAAATTCTATTTGTGGTAGAGTTTTTTACTTGTATTATTTCATTAAGAATAATCTATTGTAAAATAAGTACTGCAATCCCACTTATTTTATACTAATAGCCCGAAGGAAAAAATATGTGAACCTCCAGAAAAATGCATGTAGGTATCATAAATGATACTCCCTTCATAATTATAAATATAATGTTTGATAACTTATAATATGTAGACTCAAAATTTGTATGTGACAAGTTTGTACTAAGAATTACGACATGTAAAGACATCGGGACACAAGAAAGTGCTGAGCGAGAATTTCTGACAAGTACTCACCCTCGCTATTACAAGTAACACAGAAATGTGTACATAGAGGGTGTAATTATCCGATACTTTCTAATAAACCTGTTCCAAGTTTGGACTTTTTATCTTTTTAATTATTAAGATTTTCTTCGAAGTTTGTAGCTGCGATTACGAAATGTCGTACCCTGGCCACACGAGGGGAAAAAACTTCCAGAGGATTATTCATTGTTAATAGAGTACAGTGTCGCCACGGTGATAACCTAAACAAATAAAACCTCGTTTAAGCATGTGCTCAAACAATACATCGCTAATTTAACTAAAATTATGCCGTCTTGAACTCATAATAAGAGCAGAATAGTTTCACTGTAGAAAGTGTGTTCAAAAGTAACGAGAATTCCCGCTATGTTTTGGAAAGAATTTTATTTATTCGCCTTTTCCCCTTTTTTAAACCCTAAAATTTTCATTGAAATCCGTTGAGCCGTTTCGGAGCTGGTTCGAGAAAAGCATATGGGCAGACAGACACTTCAATTTTATTTATTGGTATAGACTTAGCTATACCACGTTTTGTCTCTCATTTGAGACTTCTCCAGGAATAAAAATTTAGTTGTTCATAGAACCTTACTCCATGACTAGCCAGTAAAATATATTTGTCAGATAAACTATTTACGTATATTTTATAGACCTGGAGACCGCAGATAACAAAGACGCTTACAAAATTAGAGAATTAAAAACATAAAAATGATGTTGAGTTAAAGATTTATTATTTCACTACAAATACACTACGCAATTGCATATTAATTAAACTCTTCAGGTACCCGAAAATCATATTCTCAGTGACATAGATGTCTGGACTTATTTAAAATAGCGTAGGGCCTCGTCGTGTCTAAATCCAGCCCTGATCTCAGATAAAATTATGTAATCATGCGAGCTGCTAATTATATAAGCTGCCTGAAAGTGGTTTAGCAACTGTATTTCAGGGGGAAATCCCAGAACGAGACCTTCATGATATTTTCATAGTTTTTTCGAGGAAGAGTTCGGTAATTAATAATTGACGGCTACCGACAGAGAAAGAGTTGCGAAAAGCTTTCCAATTCCGAGGACATTCGTTAATTAAAACAACTGCCGGTGACTTTTAGTCACACTACTATTCATTGGGTACATCACGTGAAGAACCATTATTACACAAATAACGAGCGAAAATATTATATCATAATTACAAGTTCTATAAAATATCGCTTCAGATTATGACGATAAATTTAATATTTAGTACACACACACACGTTAGGCCAGTTCGTGAACTAAGGAGTAGTTCCCCGGTAGTGTCGAGTTATTGCTGTTGATTGTTATTCCTCCTTTTATTGAGTGCGTGTTTATTTCCTTTAACAGAAAAATGGGGCAAACACCTTCTCCTATTTTGGGAGGTGAATGTACTGGGGTCGAAGACCTTGGGCACAAGGCAAGAGCTGTCCGCTGACCCCATTGGATCAGTCGGCCAACAGCCTCCTAAAACTGGCGGAGACACGGAGTAGGGAATGCTGCGACCCCACTGCAAACTCGTCTCCCGTCATTCGGAAGGGCGTGAGAACCCAATGCCCGACCTACCTGATGCAGGTTTTCCCTGCATCTCTTTAGGTGAAACACCGGGTAGGATCCTTAAACATAGCCCGGGGGCCCTAGTACCGGTAAACCCTTGGCTACCGTGCTCTACCTTCTTTTCAATTCCCTTCCTATACTCACCCTCATGTAGCCAGTTTACCCACAAAAAAGCCTGGGAGAGTTTTCTCTCGCAGGTATTTCTCCCCAGATTTACTGCGGGACGCACCTTGCTACGTTGGGAATGCCTCGTACTCTTTCTCTTTTTTCAAAGTTCCCTATTGCCGAGACACTTTCACCTTGTTTTAGGAGGTGTATATAATGGAGTCGAAGACCTTGAGCAAACGGTAAGAGATGTAACATCTAATCGGAAAATAATTTAATTCACTAAATATAAGAGATTGCTCAAAAACATGTGTAATTATGCTAATATTATCGAATACCGTTGAAATAAGTTACGATGTACGCGAGAAATCCACGCTTTTTTCCGATCGGATTGTATGGAAGACTATGCTGGATATTCAATGTACACAGAGTAGAGGCGAATCACAATATTACTCTTTATTGCTGGTGTATAAGAACTTTAACTTTCCAACTGCACAGCAGGGGACAGCACAGGCGTTGAGGAATGTGATAGAAAAATTCACTCTTGCTTTCCTGCCATATTCTAACAGAACACGCTCTGCATACAAACTCACCTCTCGCGTGCAAGATCAACAGATAATTGCTAAAATGCAATATGGCCTCACCCGAAAAACCAGATAACACATAGCATTCGCAGTGAAGCTCTAAGACAACGTCTTATTCTGATCTCACGCTTGAAAGGATGATTCAAGTATGTGTAACGGCCTAAACAGAGAAACAGAGTCGAGCGACCCTAACCAGAATGTAAACGCCTTACTGTTTAACCAAGCAAAGCCGAGATTAACAATACAGAAGACAGATTAATAGTTATCGAAACATACGACTGGAGCTAGGACACGTACACAGTCACTAAATTCAGCCAGTTCAAAAAAATCTTCAACTGCAACAACTGTGGACTGCGCGTGCCTGCCCAGCATTTGGACGACAATGATGTAACTTGAATAAGCGAAATACAAAAATAATTCATTTCGTCTGAAGAGCCAATGGATGATGCAGTAAACACTCTTTTCTTTGACTCGCTCTTGTAGTAAACTACACGTAGTGGATATTAGATATTAAGTAGTTATTAAAATAGATATGTACTAGATGTTAAGATATTAGTTATTAAAATAGATAGACTTTTTAGTGATCGCATAATATACACGTTGTTTGTTGCGCGGAAGAGGTAGATGAGAAAAATAACGTGATAACACCAATCTGGAGATTTTTGCGGGGTAGGTGTGATATTTTTGAGGACAAAGAGGTGTGAAACCCTGCGTATACCTGGGTGCGCAAGGTCCCAAATAAATTTCTCCCCGCCTAGGGTCTAAATGGCGAGGTTTGACCAAATTCGTGGGCAATTGAGGGTGTGTACTTTCAAATTGAAAAATTTGGTCAAGATGGGAAGAGAAAATGACGTATGACGAAGAAGGTGGGGAAAGAAGACAGTTGGTGTGGAGAACGAAAGGAAAACAGACAGTCCAATCTGAAAGCTAAGAGGAGAAGTGTTGGACAGTGAGTCCAGAGCCAGCAATTTTTCTCCTGGGCGGTATAACTTTGCCATCAGGAGAAGCAAGGTGGAAGCCAGCCATCCGTGAACAATTAGTTGCCGAGTCTGGCGATCTGAGAGATCAAAGGCCATCAGCGACGACACAGCACCGAGGGTCCCGGCTTCATCGTCTTCCTCCATCACATACGATCATCTGTAAAGGCGCAGCAGACAACAGCTCAGCCATAGTAAGAGCCCAACCAGATTGATTATATGTTCTCACGTTGACGTACAAATTTCCTGTTTTTTATATTTCTAAATTTTGGGTACATAAATTATTTCTTTTCTTTGCATAATTTCTAAGAGGGTTAAATTTAACGGCGCAGTGTGTTTTTCCCATTTAATATTCAAAACGTAATTTGGTATTATTTTCCTAACCACCATGGTTAACCTAAAAGTCCATGCGGGTAGTCGGAGCAAGTACAAAATGAGGATAGTAAATTTTGAAAATAGGTCATATTATTATTATATTTAGTAAAAGAATTACTGTAAATTACGGACACCGTCTTTGCAGATCCACCATCCGTTCTTCCATATTTTTGTCACGGTCAAGGGGAAAACTAAATTAGATTAGAAACTGTACTTCACCAACGAGGACAGCCAATTGCTTTCAAATCTAGGACGCTCCTACCGTCTCAACAAAAATATACAAAAAAAGACCTCTGGCTATTGTTTTTCCCTGTGGTGAATTTCATTTTGACGTCTATGGCCAACATTTCGCAACTGAGACAGACCACAAACCTGTGCTGGCAATCGGCAAGACAAGTTATCTCAAGCACCTTTACCGTCACCGAAGAGCCACGAGTTTTACAGTCTCATGGCAGATGTATAACAAAATTGTACGATAGCAACAATGTCGGACTGGAGGCTTATAAAGCTTCAAGAAGCAACCGCTGCTGATAAGGACTTAGGTCAGCTAACGCAGTTCATCCAAAAGGGTTTTCCATTAACAAGGAAACAATTGCATTGCAGTTTGTCTTCTTAATGGCCGTTTCAAACAGAATGAGGCATCTGATCGGGATTAATCTGCCGTGGTCAACAAATGGTAATACGTTTATCCGAATTACGCCATATATTGGATGTACTATACGATTCCAGCTATATCTTATCTACATCGGCCTATTCACCACAGACATCCGCACATCAGTGGGGCCGAGAACATTGTCGCGGACACCTCCCGTTTCGACACCCTTGCCACGACCTCGAATCCGATGAACTTCGAGATCCGACAGACGAAGGACGACAAGTTGCACACGCTCATCAGCAGCAGCACGGCGCGTCAGCTTTGCCTCGTCCCCATCGAAGGCCACACCTCGCAGCTCTATTAAGTTTTAACTGACCGTCACCGACCGTTCGTCCTAGCACCGAGCCGACGACAGTTTTCAACGCGCTGCACAGCCTCAGCCATCCAGGGACCCGTGCCTGGTGACGGCGCGCTTCATGTGTCCCGGAGTGAACCCGGACTGCTGGGCTTGGACCCGAACATGCGTGCCATACCAGTGCGTCATGTCGTGACCGCCACAGGATCCTTACAGACGCCAACAGTCCGATTCCGTCACGTCCACGCCGACATCGTCGGCCCCCTACCGCCAGCAGGTTCCTTCCGGTACCTGCTTACTATCGTCGAACGCTGGCCAGAGATGGTCCCGCTGGAGCAGATCACCGCTGAAGGCGTAGCTGCCCAGAGAAAATCACGACCGATCAAGGTCCGCAATTCAAATCGTGACTTCCAGGCGTTGGATGCATTCGCGGAATGGCAAAGATCCCGAAAAAAAGCCGTACCATCCACAAGCAAACGGCCTAGTGGAAAGATAACGCCGGCAGCTGTAAGCATCGCTAATATACCACACCAAAACATCGTTTCTGGAGGCGCTTCCCATCGTAATGTTGGGAATACGCACCGCCTTGAAGGAGGAGATTTTTCGTCCGAAATCCTGTGGCGCCTGGCGGAGCCGACCCAACTTCGCGTGTCGACCGAGTCCGCCAAGTAATACATCAGGTCTTAACCCGTGACCCGGCACTCGGTTACCGACGTATACAATTTCAGGGAACTGGCATCCTACGCCCACGCGTTCCTTCGCGAAAAAACACCGCGCGGCCTCCTCTCCGTCCGTCTCACCTGATCTTCAGCAGGGAAGACAAGACCTGCTTCCTGCTGGTGCGAGGGAACGAGGTCCGGGTTTCACTGGACAAGGTGAAACCGGCCTTTACAAAGTCAGAATAAACGACGGACGCACCGTCTCGTCCCGCTCTCATGGCGACGGAGCAGCAGCCGGAATTCCAGGTAGTTCCAGCGCCGACAACCCAGCTGGACCCCTGCACCTCGAGCGGGTCGCCGGACACACGCGCCAGCCCGATATTAGGACAGCTGGAGAGGGATGGTAACGTAGCGTCCTTCCCTCCAGCAGCAAGGCTCGGCCACTTGGTCGTGGAGCTACGGACGGACTCACAAAATAAAATAAATTCTGTTTCAGCACCATGTGGTCTCCTCACTTCAACCTTTCCTCACCTCGCACGGATACATTACCGAACGACTGACTGTACTACATTTTTTCTCGCGCCTTTACATTCTGGGTTAGAAGTTGTGTCTATAAGCCAAGTTTCACACTTATCTAGCAGCTACTAATTTTTCAAGGGATAAAAGTTGGCGTAATCAGCGGCGCATCACCCTCACGTAAGCCTGTTAACCCCCCCCCCCAAAAAAAAGCGGTGCGTGCGCGTTTAGCAGGTGACAGCACACTGAACATGCGCTTCGTCTTATAAATCAATGTATAATGAGCTCTAATATTTTGCACGCTTTTATTAGTCTTACTTCATTACAAAATTTCATGAGTGGGAGCCTTAGGTGAATTCTCGGTCATTCGACATGACACTTTTGATCTCATCTTCATTCCTTGGTTTTGTTGCTTCTCATATTAGAACATGGGTTGGTTGAGTAGGGACCCAGGGCTATAGTTTAAGGATCTACCTGGTCATCCATCTAAAAGAGATGCAGGGAACCCTTAGAAAACATTACATCAAATAGTTTGGATTAATGGGTACTATTCTCACACCCCACTGTTTTAGCTGTAACTTCATTGGCTTTACTCCAGTTACATTAAATCAGGTAAAAATAATTTTCATCACTTCCTGGCTGTAAAACAATACAAATTTGTTTACTTGGGAATTTACAAACCTTGTCTTTACAACTTGGGTACCACTTGAAACAGCAGCCTACCGAGGGCTGCATGAAATTAATTATGAATAATATTGTGACATGATCAAATATTTCTCAGCAATAGTACCTTTCAGTGTTTTGGTCAGCACTATTTTGAGCCTGGTTAAGTCAGTGGAGTTACATTGATATATTTCCTACAATGAAACAAATTAATCACCGCTTTGTGTTTCACCCATTGCATTTGAACACTGCACTTCATCAAGAGCTTGATGACAGTGGTAGTCATCCCCCAAGTTGGAAACTTAAGAATAATTCCAGCAGCATATTCACCACAAGAACCTATAGAATTATTTTAATGCATCTTTTTCCTTCATACAATTATAATTCACAACAAAAATAACAAAAGAGAAGAAAACTTGAAACCGATACACCTCTGTTGCATCAATATAAGTTTTTGACATTTATCTAGCCACAAAGATAAATCCAATGAGCTTGCTAATTGACAGTAATACTTTTGAGAATTTTGTAATATACTTCATAACTGATATTTCTACTTAGTAAACAATGACTCATTTTACAGATCATTACCAGTAATAAAAATGTTTAATTCCTTTGAGAAAATAGGGTTCTTTAATATAAATCAATTTAGAGCAACTGACAAATAGGGAATATAAAACATTAAATACAACATTTATACACAATGAAAGTTATTGTACTATATAATTAAGTACTTAAACTTCACTTAGAATAAAAAAATATATAAAAATGTATGTGTAAAGCTTATAAAATTACTTAATTTTAAAACTAGAAACCAAATTTATATTACATTTAATAAGTTCTGTGAAAGAATGTACAAAATGTGTAGTTTAAAATGGTCTATGTACATATTATTCAGCTTCACATCTGTGTGTTTGCAAACCTATTTCAGTTTTAAAATTTTTGTTACAGTCAATACAACTGAAAAATCTTTCCCTAAAGTGAAGTACTTTATGGTGGATTAATATATCTGGAGGAAAATATTTGTGGCAGTAGGGACACGTATTTTCACTGTCTGGAGACAGTTCATTTTTCTGTCTGTTCTCTGAGCAAGCACCAGGTGAATCCGTACTACTATTAGCCACTATTGCATTTGAGTCTGATTCCTGCTTCAAAGTTCTTAAAGAGCACATCTCATTTTCTTTTTTGACTCCCGCCGCTGAACTAAGTCTCTCTGCAGAAACTGAATTCACAGGAGTTGTTGGGGAAGCTGTTTTCATAGCATTAATTGACACCACACTTGTAGGGAGTAAAGATGCTGGATGAACTTGAGATTTGCTAGCACTTGAAGGACACTGAGATGTTTTACGAATGATAGCAGGTGAGACAGTTGAATTCTTTGGTAATGTTGATGAAGCTGCAGAATGTGATGTTGGCCTAGAATAGAAATGATTCACAACCTATAATTATACTTATATGTGTGATGAAATAAAGCTTTAGTAGGCAGTAAACTATAGATATTGATGCAATAGAAAGAAACCTTTAATATTTTTAAAGTAAGGAAATAGTATAATCATGTAATAAATTCTTGTAAACCAGTATTTCCAGTCATAGTCTGATAATTTCTTCTCCATGTACATCAACAAACTTCAAAACCAGAATAGTATTTCAACAACTGTAACCAGTGTTTAAATAAAAATACAATAATTGATATAGATTCCAATAAATCATAGATTTGGAAAGAAAATGTCATAATTGACAAATTGCCAATAAAAATCAGAGGCCTGCTGCATTATGTACAATTTATAGCATCAGAATGAGCAGGAATTTGAATTCAATTTTACAACTTTGTGAATAAAATTTTAGGGACCCTTAATGAATCAAAATTTACACAGGACACGATAAAATTTAAGAAAGTGATATACCTGCATTGCAAAATGTAGTTGTAGAACAAGTGGAACCCATTAAAAGGTCAAGATATACCTTGTTTTTAGACAATTTGTATTCAACACAACAATTATTCCAAATAAAGGAATGAAAATAATAAAAATGCTGTTGGATCAGAAAAAAAATAATAAAATATTTTGTAAAAGTATTCTTCTGTCTTTGCACTAGCTTGATAAGAAAGATGCATGCACAAAACAGGAAAACATAAAGCAGGAATGGTTGAAACAGGTTAAATAAGAAAGGAAAAAATTCAAAACAAACATTGTTTCTAGACTAGGACATAAATTAATGGTATTTTTCAGATGCATCAAATTCCATTTTATTTGTATGTCAAGAAGTTAATAATCAAAGAAAAAAAACTGTTCATCTGAGGAATCTGGAATGGTCACAAGAGAGATCACTCATTAAATAAATGAACAATCTGAATCCAGTCTATTCCAGAGAGACAGCTGCCAATGCCATTACATCTGATTGAAGAAGATTTAGCGTTTGCTCTAAAGTTATATAGTTCAACATGAAAATGTTATTTTCTTTAAGTTTTCAAATAACAAAACTTTTTTTAGAATGAAGGATATCTTGGGACTTTTCTCTAATTGACTCATTCTTTCTCTTAGACAACTAACAAATACTCTAAAAATCAACTCACAGTGATCAAAATGCAAAATGATGATTAAATCAGCTAAATCTCGTCGGAAAAGAATCGTGCTAAACATAAAAGCATATTCATAGTATATATATAGTCGTCGGCTAGCCGATCACTGGAAATGTCTTCCTAACCTTCTGATGAAGGGGGCGGTGCCTCCGAAAATTCAAGTTCTCTAAACCTCACAAGGTGTCTACCATCTATGAACCTCAGGTAAGTCATCTTCTTTCTATCTCTCTGTCCTTTCCCCATTAATTGTTTTAAACATGACAATGTCATTTCCTATCTCATATATATATATATGGGATAAGTGACGAAGTCACGCATTTGTTAATTGGATAGAAAGAAAGATAGAAATATTTGGGAGAAAGGCAGGAAATTCGCTCTTTAAATCATATGTACGGCATGGAATCATGCACAAGGAAATACATATGCCAAGCGTAGAAGGGAATGGATTTAAAGAGCGAATTTCCTGCCTTTCTCCCAAATATTTCTATCTTTCTTTCTATATATATGTATATGTATATATATACATATGTTACTGTCCCTGTCCAAAATGTAAACTTCTGAAGAAACTTTTAACTAATAAAACTTATCATAGTTAAATGTCCTGATAGGTATAAATAATGGACTATTATTCAAGAATTAAAATTTGAGGTAATAAAATAACAAATTAAAAAACAAGAGATGTACAGTAAAACTTAATTTAAAGTATATACATTACCTCGATATGTGTGTGTATACCCTACTACCTAGAGCTGCTTGTTGTCCTGCTGATGGACCATTCATTGCTTGGGAAGTTGCTGTTGTGGACAAACTATTAGCATCTAAAGAAGTTCTTGGAGATGCAATTATATGAGGTTGTAGGTTGTTAACTGATTTTCTATTAGCAACAGCACTTTTTTGTCCTAAATAAAATTGAGGTGGGGGAGCAGTGTTCTTTGAAACACTTTGAAGCACAGGTGCAGAATTCATGTTATTTGCCATAACGGTTAGCAACTTACTAGTTGAATACTTATTTGTCGAACAATCATTTTTTGATGAAGGTCTATTAGGAACATGGATACTCACTTCTGAGTTTAAATCTGAAATAAGATTATTTTTATTGGTGACCTTACCAACATTTCCATTCTTAATGTTCTGATTATGAGTTTCAGAATTAGTGGATGCAATCAGCAAATTTTGCAAAATATCATTACTTCTCTGTTTGATTCCAGCTTTAAATGCATTCTCTTGAGATAAGCTTCCATTGTTCACTGTTAATGCTGATGAGTTAGCAACATTTTGAGAAATAGAACCAGTTTGTGGCATGTCGATTGTTGACACATGTTTGACTCTTTCATAAGTTTTCAAAGGAAGACTTTGTACATTGCTAATTACTGGAGTCTGAGAAACAAAGACGCCGGATGTTGCAGTGGTTAAAGTTTTATCAGCTGTAGTGTTAGAGGTAAGTTTGTTAAAATTGGAAGATATATCTGATTTCAGTGTGGATGATTGTTTCTGCAGCTCCTGGGTAAGGAATATATTATTGTTGTTTGAAGCAGCAGGAGATACCGTATAACTGATGTGCTGTGAGGTGTTTTGTGGTAACAAATCGGTTACAGGATTTAATGTATTCATGTAAACAAATGCACTTGAAGTTGTGGTGCCTGAATTTATAGGCTGCTGCTGTATTAAATAATTAGGTGTTATTGTCTGTGTGACTTGATTTGTATTGGAATGTGGAGCTGTAATATAAGTAGAAGTTATGAGAGGACTTGGGACTAGAGATTGAGAAGCCACATAAGTTGAAGCAACAGGACTAGCCAACATTTGAGTACATGGATTAACAACACTAGGACTAGCCAACATTTGAGTACATGGATTAACAACACTAGGACTAGCCAACATTTGAGTACATGGATTAACAACACTAGGACTAGCCAACATTTGAGTACATGGATTAACAACACTATCAGAAATAGATGTTAAATATACACTTTGAGGGGGTTGCATGCCATTTATCGATTGTGTTGACATTTGATATCCCCCAGAATCTGAAGTCATTACTGTTGTTGGTGTTGTGGATGTTATACTTGATACAGGTATAACCAGAGATTGAAGGTCACTAATTTTAGGAAGTAGATGAAGTTGAGTAGATGATGAATCAGTTGGGTTAGCATTTGCAATCATGGTTGGCAATGAGTTTGAAGTAGAAACTTTATTGCCCTCAGTTGTTTGTAAAATGGAAGTAGTACGTAAACTATTATTCAATAGCTCTGTGCCAGTAGATTTTCTTTGGTCACAACTCCTATCCACAGAGCCACTACCTATTGTTATGTCATTATCTAGTTTTCTCACTTTAATTCTGGGATACCCAGAATCAGAAAGTCTATGGTGTTTTTGAGTATTCTTGTTCTCTTCATTTCCTTGTTTATGTGGCGTATTATCAGAAACTATCTCATTTGCTTTAGGTTGACTGTAATCCTGCTTCAAATAATCATGCAAGGAAATCGGAGACCTATTGGGTGACAAATCTGAGCCTACTGCCTTCCTAACCTGTAAAAAAATTATTCAATTAAAAACAAAAATACAGTTAATATAAAGCACATACTGCGACAAATTTGAAAAAAATTGTTCAATGATTATTTATTGACCGTAATGGTAAGAAACAAAAATTTAATCATATAAATGACAATGTTTGTTCTATTTTCATGGAAACTACTACTACTCCAAATGCTTCAACAAACTAACATTATAAAGTTTATGTACAGTGTAAATGCCAGACATGTAATAAATTATATCAATATGCAACCTAGTTACAAGTCATTGACAACAATTAATATATATTTATGATGCATGGTTTTCTTTAATGTGACACTCATAATAATTTTTTTAAAATAAAACATTAAAGCTACAGCTAACAACCACTTTGGTGCCGTCATACCCCCACTCCCACCTAACCGCTCTGCAAGCTCCGCCCCATCGTGTGTCTTTCTCTACTGTTCTGTGACATCACACAACTATTCCATGAATTAATTTGAAAAAGCTCACTCCACCCACAATCGCATCGTGTATTGGGCTGAAAAAGCTGATTCCACCCACAATCGCTCCATGTATTTGGCTGAAAAAGCTCATTGCACCTACACATGAATTTAAATCAAAAATATTTTCCCTGCATTTTATTGGCGACATTACATTAATACAAGTCTGTGCTTAAGTTGAGCAGGCAATGAGAGGAGCAACAGAGGAGGATGAGGCGACAGTACCAAACTAGTCTAGTTCCAAAGCTATGATATGTCTTGTTTTTCTTTCTTGAAACAAGGTATAGCTATTTTAACAAGAAAAACTTAAAAATTAAATATGTCCTTATATTGACAGGGACCAAGAGGGAGAGAATGGGGAGCACTGTACATGATTTTGAATCATTCTGGTACTTATATGCTATTAGTATACCTTTATTAATGGATTTGGATAAGAAATGGCAGTTACAGTGACCTCCTCTGATGATTCTATCAGCTTCTTAATAGTTGACTGGGCAGAAACACACCCTGAATATAGTTCGTAGCATGTATCCAGTTTATTCAAGCAACTTAGACATATCTGTTGAGGCATGACATCATTTTCTTTAATCTATTGAAAGTAAAAAATAATTTGACAGTCCGATATAAACATTTCAACAAAACATAAACTACATTTTCTAATGATAATTGGCTAATTGTAAGTTTAAAATAGTGCAAATATAAATTAAAAGAATTATTTAATAACCAAACTGCATAAGTATGATTTGACAAACTTACTGTTATTGGCAAGCATAGCCGAATTTTCTTCTGAATGAAGTGTTTATTCCCATCGTTGCTGAATACATTAACACAATGTTTATCCTGTTTAGCGCATAACCTACACAAGCATTTCAAAATATCTACACTTGTGGAAGACATCACAAAATTGTTTATCCTGGACAGACATTAACACAGTTCGAAAGCAATACAACAGGTTTTATAGAACACCGCTGACCAGAGGTATATTAGTCGCTACTTAAAATAAAATACAAAATATGACATAAAATAGAGGTTTATGAAAACTAGGTGAATTGGGTTCAGGAATACAATACGTAAATTAATACATCGATAAAATGTGCAGTTGTGGTTATATACTTGATGTGTCAAAAAGTTGAATTATAAGATTACTTATCACCTAATCGAAAAAAATAGGGAGATTTTCATAGGAAATAATTTTTTTCAGGAGTGTTATAGAATATGTATTGTGTCTGACATCACGTTGATAAGTAGGCTTTAATATATTGTAATGTTTTTTATAATAAGCTAATTTTTTTTTCAATTATGTGTCAAGCTAACCACTACTTTTCAAAACATTCCCTGAGATATTTTTAAAAGCATAATTATTTATTTAATAATTTATTTAAGACATTAAATGAATATATCTTTGTTCCCAATAAAAGTCGGATCAATAAAACTTTACTTCGAAATATCAAGAAACTAAAAAATAAAGTATATTGCCAAACAATTCTTGAACTCTTATCCTAACATTATCTTTATTCAATCAGACAAAGGTTGTCACCCTGGGAACTACTTTCGCATTTAGAAACTGCTTGGCGAGCTACCTCAATCTTCCACTTCCCCTAACCGCTTACTAAAAATTAAGTTGAAAAAATACTTTAAATTTTTCAAATTTTTATTTTATAATGTTGATATAATGAGTCTTCAATTATTTTATTTTATACTCTTGACTCTTACACTTTACCTAATATCTTAAATTCAAGAAATTCATAACAGAATTAGAAAAAAATGAATAAAATTCAATTGTAAGTATATCGCCCCTTCTGTGCTATGAGGTCTGTCTGGAAAGAAGTTTGTCACTGACATTCAGATTCAATTGCTGAGATGATTGTCAATCATTTGCTGCTAAATTTGTTTTTAAAGTATTTAATGATCCAAAAAGAGGACGCGAACAGGTAGATGGCACTTTTAGTGCCACATGGAACAATGCTGAATATCTTTCTTATGGTAGGAGTTCCAAGATTTGGGCCGTTGGAATTTATTTTAGAGTTCAATCAATATCTGTTAATTAATATATAATTTTTCTGACACTAAATCTAATAATAAATAAATAAAAATACGGCCAAATACATCAGCAAATAAATTTAATTAGTATTTAATTAATATCACGATAATATTATATCTAATATATCTTCTTCTTCATAAGGCACTACAACTTCAATTGTATTATGGCAGAGAAGACAACGAGGCCAAGGTAACTATGGTTTCCCAAACCTTAAAGAGAAATCCCTCAACAGAAAGAACAAGGTCCCGCACCAGGACACCGCATACAAATGTTATCCACAATTTCCTATTCCTCAAGGAAGATCCCACGATTTAGTGATATTTGTGTCGTTGAGGCTATGATTCAACACATACTGGAGGACTGTACGGAATATACACAACCAAGACGCAAGTTCCTGAGAAACTGATTGCCACAGATGATCTTGGGAGAACAAAAAGCTATAAATAATCTGTTATTATTCCTAAGGGAAGCTAATCTGTACGAGATATTTTATTGTAACTAAGACGGTAACTTAGGTAATTTCTATGTAAGCTAATGACCAACATGCAATACGGTCGGTAATAACCTTGTAGTTGACTCGACCTTAAAAAATTCAAAATAAAATTTCCCCTCTGCCCGGACTTGGATTTTACCATTTCAGTTGTTCACCCTCATCCTTTTCAGATAAATCATTACGTCGTTCTCCCATCTATTTTTGGACCTTGTTCCAAAAGGTTTCCACTTAATATATAAACTTAACAATCCTTTCCTCTGGCAAACCATCTCAGTCTTTGAGATGTAATGTAGTTCATAATATTTTTATTTCTTGTCAAGTGGTAAATGCAATGTAATACAATATTCTTTTCGGTTGTCCTCTAAAGATAATATATACTGATCAGGATCTTCCAGATCAGGGCAATTGTCTGCCATATCCTTAAATATGTTAATTCAGGAAGCAATCTGTTATAAGTTTCGAAAACTTGTCCACGCTTGTGAAGCACCTTACTTCCCTGTGAATAATCAGGTCACCATACATACAGGCTTGAACAGCTACCCCTACAAGGCTTGAGTCCTCATTTTATTGATGACAAATTTAATGAAGTCATTCATTTTCATAAATGTCCTATATAAGGCCTGACATAGTTATTAAAGTAAAAACCGAGGAAATAATTTGTCTTTTTTCCACAAGCTACAAGCCCCTTTTCGCCAACAATTGTAGTCGAAACACTGTTGGTAACCAAACCTATGAGATTGTCCCTAAGGATCCCTTCCGATACACACAGTAAAACTCTTGTTTTGTAGTGTACCTCTTGAGCGGAATTACTTTTGCGAGCTCTTTTTTGTTTTTAAAATCACTAAAGATTTAAATCAAATATAAACACTATCCCCCCCAATAAATATAAAAGAACAACAACAAAATCAAACTTCTAGACATTAACTCAGTCAACAATTTTGTACATCATTCTAAGTAAAGTCACAATTTAACAATCAAAAAATCAACATCATCTTCAAGACGTTTGGGTTGTTTCACGACTCTCTTCGGTCTCAAATGATTGCCGTGATCCACATTCACATTAGCAAAATCATTGACCAGGCAGTCATCATTTCTGCATATTGGTTTCAGCTTTACCAACATCCGGTTCTGGCAATTCGACATCTAGCGGTTCAATTTCATATGCAATTGTATTATTGTCAGACTTGTATTGAAACCGTAATTGTTCTAGTCCCGTCAACACACTCGACGACTGACGGAATCCTCTTTTTACCACCAGCATATCTACGTGTCCACTCTAATTGTCCCACTATCAAATGATCTCAATAACGATATGTTAGTATGTACATTAATTTTCAAAAATAACTCAGAAGGAGCGTAATCAGTGGTTGTATGTGGCGTAGTTCTATAATTAGCCTAAAAAGCCCTTTACATTTTACATACGTAATTTCTTAAACGAATTTTTAATATTTCGCACGACACGTTCAGCAGCACCATTTGATAAAGGTTTATAAATTGGTACCTGTGGGTGCCTGATTTCAATACGCAGAAGACATTGTTCAAATTCAGTTGTGGTCCATTGTTAGATACTAATTCAATAGAAATACCATATGCTGCGAAAAGGGCACACAATTCATCAATAGTCGCACTTGTAATAGTTTTTCCTGTCATTCTGACATCACTACACTATGAATAGGAATCATTTGCTATTAAAAAAATACACTGATCGTTTTGTTCATAGTCTCTTCAATATGTGACTACGAGCAATCGACTTCATCTCGCACATTCCCGAATGTACACCATGTTTCCAGCATCTGTAAACGTGTTGGAATAATAACTCGGATACCCCATAAAACACATCCTTTGTCAAATGATAAAGTCGAACGGCGTTCAAAAAATGGCTTGACATCATCATTATTATATATTTTCAGCCACCCATGAATGAAATCCTATAAATTTGGTTTTCCTTTGGTTTATCAATAGTAGACAGTAATTCAGACAGTGCATCGGCATTTTGGTGTTGTAATGTTTGTCTATCTTCTATGTCATATTTGAATGCAGATAAAAGCATAGCCCATCTTTGTAAACTGCCTGCTGTCCGTAAAGGCATAGCTTTCTTAGATCCGAATATCGCAGTCAATGGTTCACAATGTAAACCGTCGTCCAAATAAACATTGTTGAAACTTATTAACGGCAAACACAATAGCCAAAGCCTCGCGACTGTCTGAAGAATTACATTGAGACTTCGTTAATGGTAGCGATACAAAACTTACAGACCAATCAGGCATCATATGCGATAATACAGCACCAGCATTTACAGGTGATGCATCAGTGAATAATTTCAATGGTTTATTGACATCATAATGAACCAATAAAAAGTCAGAGGTCAATAAATTTTTACACCACTGTTCGAATGCCTCCTCACAAGCATTTGACTACCTCGGTTTAACTTTTTTTGATAGTTCATTTAATGGAGCTGCAATGGTAGACATCCCTGGCAAAAATTTTGCATAATAATTCATTAATCCAAGGAAACCTCTCAATTCAATGACATTTGATGGAGTTTTTGCATCTTTTATTACGGACATTTTATCATTAGCTGGCCTTATACCTTGACTGTCGATAATATTTCCCAAATATTATATACTGTCCTTCAAAATTTCACATTTATCACGATTCAAATGCACACGATATTTACGAAACCGTAGAAAAAATACCAACAAATGGTGTTGCTTGCTATATCCTTCCACTGCAGTATCATCCTGGAATGCTGCTGCATTCTTCATACCATGCAAAATCTGATCCATAATTTCCTAAAATATCGATGAGGCAACATTAACACCAAAATACAGTCTTCTTTGACCCGAGAGATCTATAGATGTATTCAAAGTAAGATACACTTGCGATTGTTCATGTAACTCGATCAATTGATATGCATGGGGCGCGTCTAATATAGAGAATACTGCTCCACCAGAAATTTTGGCAAACATAACCTGTTGTGTAGAAAATGGATAAATGTTACCTTCAATCACCTTATAAACTGTGATTCTAAAATCACCATACACTCTAATTTTGCCATTACTCTTTACTACATTAACAGTATGAGTCGTCCATTCAGTGTGTTCTACAATATAATGTTTTCCGCTCTACTCTATCACGTAATTCACGTTCTACAGCATCTTGTATAGAATGCAGTACTGGACGTGCCCGGCAAAATATAGGTTGAGCACCATCACGTAAACGAATTACAGCTTTAAAATGACGGATAGGCTAGGCTAAGTGGGGGCTTTAAGTAAATCAGCATATACATTTAACAAACTTTCCAATGTCAATTCCTTAGGTACTGCATTAATATAATGAACAATCTTATTCAAATTCAATCGTAGTTGTCGAATCCAATCTTTTTTTTGGTTAACAGGCTACATGAGGGTGATCCTGAAATAGGCAACTCCCCTTTAATAGCATAGGAAGGGAATTGAAAAGGGGGGATGCGGAAGGTAGAGCAAAGTAGCCAAGGGTTAACTAGGGCCCCCGGGCTATGGTTTAAGGATCCTACCCGGTGTTTCACCTAAGGAGATGCAGGGAAAACCCTAGAAAACCTGCATCAGGTAGGTCGGGCATTAGGTACTATTCTCACGTCCTTCCGAATGACGGGAGACGAGTTTGCTGTGGAAACCCATTAAATATTTCTTAGTTCCTTTAACAATAATGACAGTGAGATTATATTTTGCTGCAGCACTTTCAATCACATCAACTTTTGAACCATTACAGTCTTTCAATCTATGTCCGGTTGGTTTTATCGGTACATAACTGAAACAACTTTTAAGCTCATCTTCATAAATGTTCATAAAATCTTCATAAAAGTTTATCATAAATCAAAACGTCAATATATAAATTCTTATCCACGTTACTATTACTTAGAGAACGAATTATAAACAAATCTTCAGAAAGTCCACTATCAGAGTCAACAGATACATCACATTTCACCGCCTTCATACTTCTCTATTTCTTCTTTCTGTAGTTTAACAATGAGATGCATAGTGACCAAATTTTTTACATGCGTAACATTGGATATTGATAAACTTATTTTTGTTTTAAGTCTCCAAAGTTACTCTTACCCTGATTTTGTTTGGTTACAGTTTTCCCCTTTTTAGCATCCTGAGTTTTGCCGTGGTATGTCCACTCTTCAGTAATTTGTTCACCTCAAAAATAGGCTGGCATATGTCAGCCTTATTACTGCTATTTTCACGCTCGGCCATTTCGTGAGTTAAATAGAATCATTCCATGAAATATTTTTCTTTCCTAATATTTTCATTTATTAAACAACAAACTAACCGATCCCGCAGTGCATCATTGTAAAATGTTCCAAAGTCACACGTATATAGTCCGCGGCAGTTTGTCACGATCGTTTAACACATTTCTTATAACGAAACCTTTTTGCCATAATATTTGATGCCGGAGTGTAATATTCTTTTAAAACGTCCACCAGTCGTTCCTATGTTTTACTTTTCTGGAGAAGTTTCTCTGGTTGTGCACCCAAAAACACTGACACATTTTTATCTGAAGGAATGTTATTAGTCACAAAAATAATCAAACCGCCCCTATACAAATTAAATTCTTCCTTTGTATCGTCGAATCATTCCATATGACCAAATTAATCCATAAGGTCCCGTCATAATATAGCCTTTTATACTCGTCGCCAATGTGTTACTTAATAAACTTATTTAGCTTAATAAAACCATGCAATCCGTATCAGTAACTAAAGACAACTGACGATCTATTTATTTGGAAATTACAGTGTTGCCCAGGGATAAAATAGTAGTATAGTACTAAGAACTTATATAAATCAAAGGTACAGCAGAAGGATTGAAGAAAATATGAAGTTATTAAATTCGATGCTGAAGACAAGATTTAAGTTAATCCTTCAATTCAATGTCATTGTCCGTGAAGTAAGCTTTGAATGTTCTCTTTTCTTCTGTTCCTCAGAACAAGTCCTCGGACCTGACGAAGTTATTGAACATGAGAATGTTGCAGCGCGACAGGATGTCGAGTACCACGCTGCGCAGTCAGCGTTCTGCGACCGAAGGGCTATACAAAGTGCTTCCTTCCTATCTCCGTGAGACAATTCTACCAGACGATTATGTTTTCTTCTAGTTCTGCAACTTGCTCATTGACACGCAGAAATAAAAGTTTATACATGACAGCCCAAATATATTTGATAAGTCAATTTTTTTTAAAAAAAACTACACAGGTCAAAGAAAATCAATCTATACATCTTCATATTACAAATGAGAGATAGAAAAAATTATTATGCCATTTTGAAAAAAATTGTCAAGAAAATGAAGTTCATTTCCAGGATAGTTTTAAATTCCAACTATAATTTCTTTCCATTTCACACTTTAATTGCTTTGAGGAGGTTGCTATACAGTGTGGTGTTTATATTAAAGTTTGTACGAATATCTGAATATTGGAATATTTTGTAATTGTGTATTTATTTGTTGTGGTCCAGACTGGTCATATGCAACCATCCATGCAAACCTATCCTTCTAAAGCCTTTTCATTTCTACATAACTACCACATCCTCCATAATTGTTTAGCGTATTCCATCCTTGTCCCCTCCTCTGTTCTTACCCCACACACTCCCTCAAATTCTAATTTTACAATACCCTCACGTCTCAAAATGTGGCCTATTAATTTATCCCTTCTCTTGGGCAACATCCACCATATTGTTCACTTTTCCCCTATTCTGCTTAGAACTTCCTCTTTAGTGATTCTATCTACCTGTCTTATTTTCAGCATTCTCCTATAGCATTACAATTCTTCTATTCTTTTTCTTTCCCCAACTCCTATTGTCCATGTTTCACACCCATAAAACCCCACTCTCCATACAAACATTTTAAAAAATGATTTCCTAATATTCATACTTAAATTAACTGCAATTAAATTCTCTTTTTTGTGTAAGCCTTCCTTGACTGTGATATCCTACTTTTTATGTCTACTATAGTTCTAGTTACTACACTTCCCAAGCAGCAGAATTCCTTAGCTTGCTACAAAATATCCCTTCTCAATCTAACACCCTTTGTTATTCCACTATTTCCCATAGTACACTCCATAACCTTGGTTTTCCTTCTATTAATCCTTGTGTTGTATTCTTCCACCAGGATCACATGAATGCCATTTATTATGTTTTCATAGTCTTCTTCTGACTTCCCTAATAGCACAATGTCACTAGTGAACCTTAAGGTTTTTATTTCCTCTCCTTGCAGTTTCATTTCCTTTCCATATTCATTTCTAACTTTCTTCATCACCTACTCTATATATTTAAGTTAAACAACATGTCTTACTCCTTTCTTTATTTCTGCTGTTTTTCCTTGCCCTTCAATTCCAATTATTGCTGACTGTCTTCTGTTAAGGTTCTGTTATGTCTACAGAATCTTTGTTATGTAGATTTTCTATGCACAGTAATCACTCTTAAGTTTAAATCAGTCTCAGTTCATCAATATCCTTAAAATATAATAATAATAAGACATTATATTCTGTAGATCCTGTATAGAAGCTGAGACTCATGAATGTGGAATCAATTGGGCTGAACATAAATATGGCATGTTAGCAATTAACAATCAATTGATTATGTATTTATCAATGATAAAAATCTCCCAAAAAGTAAGGGGAGATGCTGGAACATCTCCAAGCTGGAAGAAAATGTGGAAGAAATACCAAAAGATAATATATGATAAATTGGGGAATTCAAATAATGGAAGAGATATGATAGTAGAGGAACAATGGGAAGCAATAGAAACAACAGTTAACAAAACTACCAAAGAAGTTTTGGAGAAAGGAAAAAAGAAGAAACCCTGATTGATTGATAAGTAGTGTGTTATTAAAGAATGAAGATTTTCCCGGCGTATATTCAAGTTCTCACTTGAGAACGATGGCAGAGTATGCCATCGAAACGTCGTGGCTTAAACTCCATTTAACCCGGGTGGAAACCCAAGAATTGTTTATTCAAGTAGTGTGTTGATATAATACAAGAAGAGAATGATATAAAGATAATCTAGAGTAAAGAGGGAAAAATTTGAAGAGCTGAGAAGAAAAGCTAACAGCTTAATAAAAAAAGAAAAAACTCTTCACAAAAAAAATAATAGACAAAACAGACAGTTAAATAAACAAAATGAAAGTAGGAAATTTTATAAAGATGTAGATAGAATGAAAAGAACGTTTCAACCTGGATTGAGTGGATGCAGAGGAAAAGATGGGAAAATTGAGGGGGAAGAAAGAAAAGTAATGGAAAGGTGGTCAGAGTACTTCAAAGAATTACTAAATTGAATAGAATATAGCAAACAAAATGAAAAAGACTTCACAGAGAGACAATAACAAAAAAGTAGAAAAAGAGAATAATAATGTCACTGATTCCCCAACAATGGATGAAATTGAATATTTATTGAAGAAAATGACCAATAGAGCACCCGGAGAAGACAACATTACTGTGGAGCTGATCAAGAATGGCGGTAAACCAATATACCAATCACTAGATAAATTAATTGGCTCATTATGGGAGAAGGAAGTAATGCCTGAAAAATGGAAAACTAGAATAATCTGTCCCATTTTTAAAAAAGGCGACATTCAAATGCTGCAACTATAGATGCATAACTCTATTGAATGTAGCATATAAAATATTGTCAGCAGTGATTAATAGAAGACTTAAACTGGTAATGGAAACAATAATAGGGGAATATCAATGTGGATTCAGGCCAAGTAGAGGCACAACAGATCAATTATTCGCTGTAAGATAAATGCTGACCTTGGGCTGGACCTGCACATGCTGTTCATAGATTTTAAGCAGCCCTTTGACAGTGTAAATAGAAAATAACTTATTGAGGCCATGAATCAAATGAAAATCCCTGAGAAAATAATCAGATTGATAAAAATGGCAATGACAAATACAAGAGCTATAGTGAGAATTGACAATAAATATAGTGGGAGCTTTAGGTTTATAGAGGAGTAACACAATGAGATGGCCTATATATCAATTTATTTTTATTGGCTCTGCACTATATTATAAAAGAGTTAGATCAAAGGGGTACAATTTTTAACAAGATGAATCAGATATGTGCATACACAGATGACATCATCATTGTATTCAGGTCCAAAAATAAAATAACAGAAGAAATGGGATTAGAAGTAAATAATATGAAAACTAAATATATGGTCGTGTCAGCCACACAAACAAAATGAAAACCGCAGGCTCTGGAAATTGTACAGTTTTATAACGCTGGAAAATATTATAGATGATGAGGGTAATATGAATATGATCATAAAGAATAGTATTCATGCAGGGAATAGTCTGTTTTGCAAATATAAAATTAATGAAAACTAAATTTCTAACCAGCAAAACTAAACTATTGATATGCAATACATTAGTAAGGCCTGTGATTACATATGGTGCAGAAACCTGGTCAATGACTAAAAGGGATTGTGAAAATCTGAGGTAATTTGAATGCAAAATAATGGGAATAATTTATGGACCTATGGAGAATAAGGTATAACCATGAAATTAATGAAATAATTAAGAGAGAAGACAGTAAAATTAATAAAATCCTTATGGCTACAATGGTGGGGTCATGTAGAAAGGATGCAAGATGACAGAATGCCAAAAATAATGTTAAATGCAAGGCTCTATGCAATGAGGAAAAGAGGAAGACTATAGTTAAGGATGGACTGTGTAATGGAGGATTTGAAAATTATGAAGGTAAAAGGATGGGGAGAGAAGATTAGGAATAGGGAAAAATGGAGGATGACTGTAAAGAAGGCCAAGGCTCACCAAGGGCTGTAGTGCCAGATGTATAATACAATGTTTTATAATATTCTATAATGTGATGCATAGCTTACACATCAGGAAATGGCATTGTCAGTTAATTAATACAATTAATAAGGACAGGAAAAAGAAACAGAAAGTTGGTGACTTACCTGAGGTTCACAGATGGCAGGCACCATGTAGGGTTTGATATTATTGAACTTTCAAATGCACCACCCCCTTCATCAGAAGGTTAGGAAGACATTTCCATTGATGGCCAACCAAAAACTGAGCAGACTAAAATTGCTGCATGGAATCCTATCAGGCAACCAACTTTCTCTCTCAACGATAGTCAGAGAAGAAGAAAGAGTCTGGGGAGATGCATACAAACACCCCCATGTTAACACACACATGCTAACATATCCATATATTAACATATCCATTCTGAAAGGGGTCTACATATAAATACTAACATACACACATATCACTGCATACACACACATACACTGATATCAAGGTTTTAAACACATACATACTCCAATGAAAACACATGTACTCATGCTGTAATGGGTGGCCAGTTTGGGAGGACATCTGTAGGATATTGAGTCTAGGACTTTGTCTGGACTGCAAGACATGTTGAAAGTTCTCATCTATGGGAATAACTTTGAGGTCAAATTTTACTTTGAAGATATTCCATGGATAGACATGGGCACCATGTATTCTGTGATGAGCTAGATTCTGTATGATAAATTCAAGAAATAGGGCAGATGCTCAAAGAGCTTCCCTGTAACCAATCTGAGAATCTATGAAGCATTGGGACATCAAAATGAGAGGGTGATAAAGAGAGTGTTAATTGGATTTAAAACAAATGACAAAATTATAGCCATTAATTGTTTAGTCTTGTAAAGTCTGTTTCCTGATCTGATCAGTGGTGTCAGTTTCCTGAAGGAAACCAGAGCAATTATATATTTGTGTAAAGGAAATGTTAAAGGTACTTTGAGAAATTTAGAAGGGAGCTACACCAAGTTTGTATGGAAGATAGTAAAATTGGAAAGCGTTGAATAAGAGAAAAGTTTAGCTCTATGTAGGTAGGGCCATTGAAGTAAGCAGTGGTGAAACAGAAAGAAATTTAGCTTCAATGAATGTCATTGAGTAACACAGTGGCAAAGAGGAAAATGAATCAATATACCATAAATGATATGCACAGACAATTTATGTAGTTATCAGACAACAGTGAACATGTCAGTAAAAGAGACAAAGCAAAATTGTTGGAAGTGTTGATGAAGAACAAAGAAGTTAGTAAAGATTCTCAAAATATAGAAGAAAATGTGGCGGCAATAATCGTATTATCAATATTTGTAGAATAAGTTGAATCAATTGTGAAACTAAATATACTTATATTAAGGAAATATTTTCCCTTAAATAAGTACATCAATAAGATTAAATTTATGACAAACTTGATTCTAGTAATAAGTTTTAAATTGCCTGTTTTCGTTAATAAATTTTTTGAATATACTATCGGTTTCTGAAGGCAGACATTTATTTATAATTTGTGGAAGTAAGAACTTTTATGGGGTGCATAAAAATAAAATAACTACTACTACCTAAGAAGGTATTCAATTTAACATCCTTATGCCATATTTCCGGAGGAAGATTAATTAGTTTAATTCCAGTTTTGTCTTTGTTTTAATTTTAGATATAGTCTAGTTAATGTTTCTTATAAAAAGATTTTTGGAATTACTAACAGCTAAGAACAAAGTGTTGAACTGAGATACAGTGAATAAAACAATGACTGTGTTTCATGGAAAATGCACATGCAAATATTGGGAAGGTTCACGGAAATGGAAGAAGAGCTCTTCTCATGTGCCAAGAACAAGTTTCCAAACAGACATCACCCTCATCACACAATGTTTGTTCAAATTTATCAACGCCTTGGATAAGTTGGATATTTTTGGCCCTGGGGCATTGTTGAAAGATGGCTTGAAACAAATTGTTTGAAGAAGAGGTGCTTTAAAGAGTTGCCAAAGACCACTCTTCTAGCACATATGTCATTGTCTATACAATGAGAAAAAAATCAATCACCAGTACTGTGAGTCTTGTAGGAATAAAATTTCCATGCTTACCACTCCAGAAAGTACAAGGGCTAGAGCACAACAACTTAGGTACTTAGTGTTCAATTTGTCCAATGGTTTGTGCAATGGAGTATCATCAATCCTGACTTTCCTGTGCACATCCTGTTTAATGATGAGGCTGACTTACTAGAGAATGATACTTCAACAGCTGAAACAACCACATGTGGGACAACAAGAATTGTTGAGTCGATAGTAGATTGTTGATGTAAATTCCTCTACAATTAATACTTTATATATATTTATATATTGTGTAGTGATACAGCAATGTGTAAGCATATTTATAATCCAGCTGCATTGCCAGGTAATCTGCAATGCAAGCTTCAAACAGAATCTCTCTGCCAGCGATCAACCATATGCCATGTTATTTGCCATAGAATCCTAACACAGTGTTCATCAGAGATCACCAGGCAAGTTTTAATGTTAACATTCTGGGTGGGATCTGTCATAATTCCACCATGTTTGTCCTTCAGAACACACTTCCCCTGCTCATGGAGGAGATACCACTTGTGATATGCATACAACTTTGGTTCCAGCTTGATGGCACTCCTCCGCACTTCAGCCTGAACAGATCCTACAGGGACAAATGTATAGCAAGAGGATGACCCATTGCTTGGCCAGCACGATCACCTGACCTATCATGCCTATATTTTTTCCTTTGGGAGTACATGAAGTGTGTTGTCTACATTGTCCCAGTTAACACAAGACAAGATCTGTTTGAGTAAATATTCACTACATTTGATCAAATCAGGCACAGAACTGACATATTTTCCAGAGTCTGACAGGCAATGGTATGATTGTGTAATGAGTGAAATCAGGAACAGGACACACACTTTGAACACCTCCTGTAATTTTTATAATTTAAAATTAATCAACATGTTTACCAATTATGGTGTTGCTAGGGTAATTTAGATCATATAATAGCTTGAAATTATGTCAAAGATTAATAGAGATGTTACACATAATATTGACAAAAACAATGTTTCTTTATAAAATTACATGTATTTCATCTGTGAAAGCTGTTATGTTGGCAAACAAGACTTCAAAACAGAATTAAAAAACATTTAGAAGATAAGTCTGCATTAAAATAGCACGTACACTTCAACAATTACTTGATTGGTTACACTGGGAAAATTTGAGAAGTAGAAAATAATATGGTGAAAATGTTGTGTTTCAGAGTTGGCCGGGGGAGCACAGGAGGTAGACATGTTCGAGAGTTGGTTGAGGGAGCACCAGAGGCAGTTGTGTTTTATAGTTGGTTTAGCCAGCACAGGACTTAATATCCTGAAGTTCACAGATGGCAGGCACCATCTAACGTTTGAAATTCTTTAATTTTCTGTGGCACTGCCCCCTTCATTAGAAGGTTAAGAAAATATTTCCAGTGATGGCCAGCTGTCAACTGAGCAGACAAAAATTGCTGTGCGGCTAGCTTTTGTTCATAAACAAAAGACCAGGCCATCAACTTTCTCTCTCAATG
This sequence comes from Eucriotettix oculatus, assembly GCA_034510155.1. Classification (NCBI taxonomy): domain Eukaryota; kingdom Metazoa; phylum Arthropoda; class Insecta; order Orthoptera; family Tetrigidae; genus Eucriotettix; species Eucriotettix oculatus. The sequence goes on from CM067379.1 coordinate 40,103,148, forward strand.
AGGGTTTTAGGAAGAGGTAAAGAATTTATGGTAGCTGGGGAGATGCATACAAACACTCCTATATTAACACACACACACATGAAAACACATGTACATATTAATACACCCATCCTCAAAGTCTACATGTACATACTAACACACATACAACCGAATATCAATGCATACATGCACATATCAAGGTTTAGGAGTTGAAGGTTACTGTCTGTAGGATATTGAGTCAAGGGTTATGTCTGGACTGCAAGACATGTTGAAACAAAAGTTCCCATAGATTAAGTTCAGCATCTGAAGAATCAGGAGGTAGGGCTTTGAAAAGGGGGGGGGGGGTCAGTGTGAAGCACTGGTTGAAATTATTGCTGTAGTGAATTCGGGCATGGAAGACTATGGGGAATTTTTTTTTTGAGAGTTTAACTGTGTTGTGGTGGTTGGTAATTTGTTCAGGGATGGGTCTCTTTGTCAGGGCAATGTAGAAGACTGGGCAGTGTGTACAGTTTATTTTGTAGATAGTATGGGGGAACAGACAGGCTATATTTTCTTTAAATTTGAAGGTTGTGTGTATTGATACATTTATATCAAGTATTAAGTAAAATGATTGAAAAAGTAATTACAAGAAAAATGTCTGGAAATATATTAAACAAATTGGATAAATTTAAAAATTAATGTATTTACAGTTTTTCTTAGTTTGATTTGGAAAACTGTTTAGTATATATAAATATTAGTTACAATTGAGGTGATTGATGATGTAAAGAGTTATATTAATAAACTCAAATATAAAATAAATCATAGGCCTACAGGATGAGCATGTAACATGTAAATTATTATATGAGAAGAGCGTCTAGTTACGTCAACATAGTAAAATGTTTTATGGTAAGTTCACAGATGAAACAAGTGTATGCAAATCATTTTACATTGTACCATATTCTGCCCATATTATTTTTCTAGATTATAATGGCATGCAAGAATTAGACATTCTTTTTTCTTATGAAATTACTTTTTAGTGGTATTAATAAACTTTTGACATATATTTTATATTTTAACTACAAACATTATTTATGATAACATACAGTTTGCAGTATAATTTAAAATAAATCTCTAATATCTCATTCACAACCTCCATCATTCCCAACTTAGTTTCAGACTTCCTTCCTAAGTTTAAAATACCATTTTAGATCTGGAAATGTAACCACAGCGCATTCATTTACATCTTCTTCCCTTTTTATAAAATCATTGCAACTTTAATCATTCATATGGCCTACTATTTACTTCAGCAACACATCTTTGCTCATGATATTACTCATTGCTGATGAATATAATTTTTTTAGCTTGTTCACTGTTTTGATGCCAACTTCTTCTTCTGAAACTTTCTTTAATCATAAGTTGATACCTTCCTGACATAAAAGCTTTTAATTTCCTTTGTAGATACTTTTTTAAGTAAACACTGATCAACACTTAATACAAAAATTTATTTGTCCTGCATTTTAAAGAAATAAACTGTCTTGATTTTTGGTAAGACTCAATTGAAGAGTCTAAGGTTATATTTTTTAATGCATCCAAATGTAATATATTCTAATGTAATGTGATGTATTCAAATAAATTCCAATAATAATTTTTTGTATATTTTTTCGGTTCATAACAAAAATGGTTGAATTTGGTATTGCAATGAGAAAGAAGCTGAGTTTTAAATTTACTTAAAACCTGTAGTTTAAATTAGGAATTCAGGTATAAGCATAATAGCTACTTTCTTCCATTTCTAGGCAGCTTGCAGACCTGATATAACTTGAAGCTTATATGATGCTTCACTTCATGATTGTATTTTGCATGCTTATACTTCTCTGTCTCCTTCCTGACTGACCTCAGAATTTTATTTTTAATTATTTTTTCTCCCCTTGTCAGAGTTCACCTTACCATTACCCATGTAAGACATCTGTGGGCTGGGTTTTTACCCGACAGACGATGCTACGGATAGCAAAAGAAACTGAAAATAAATATATCCCCCCCACCGTATTTATATTAAATCATTACAAGATATTGAGTCCACCCTTTGATGTTCTCAGAATCGAATAGGCTAGATTTCAACATATCATTTAAGTTGAAACTTAGGAGAGTGATTCAGGTCGGACGCATCTCGACAAATGCTGATTCAAGGGTCCAGGAATCAGCCGCTTTCGCCGCATATGCCTGAGGTACAAATTTGCATCCAGCCTACAACCGACACCACGAAGAGATTGCCGGAGCTCACAGTTAAGTCTTCCTCTTCCCTCTATTTATATAATATTATAAGTATGTGACGAGTCTGTAAGAGTTATATTTTGCATTTCAATGCACGGCAGTCTCCCTCAAAGACGTGTTAAAGCTAATAAATTTTGACCAAATATTTAGTTTGTAATTATTTTTTAGACTGGAACTAGGTTCGAATGTGTCAGACAGTGAATATCATAATATGTCTGAAGTAACGTCCGTGTTTGCCTACTGTTTATTTGTTTTAAACTAGCTGGAAGTCCGGCGATACCGAGTATTTATTTCCATTAGCCCGGACATTGTACACGGCCCTGATCTGTCTAACCTTAGGGAAAATTCTTTTTTATCATAATCTGCATGAAGTCCAGAGACATGTACATGTAACTCTCCGGTACGGTAAGATAGGGGAGAATACTCCCGATACCCTTAGAGAATCCCTGGGCTCGACACCAATCGCGGATGGTTTCGTATTATATATCTTCCATTTTCCTGTAAATTTTTATAAGACTATATTTCAACGGCAAGACAGAGAAGAAACTGGCAGAAGAATGTCTTTCAATGTTAATATATTATTTTATTGCACGCTCTATTGATATTTGCTTGACAAAGTTGATGAAAAACGAAACAAGTATGAGAGTAGGAGGTATTCTTTTTATGAATTATCTTCAGGTGAGGAATAAGTACTGTATTCAACAATAATTGTTACTTCCTTCGAGATATAAATTGAAACCCAAATGGATTAATTGGAAGTTTGTGGCACTTGTAATTGTGTAAGTTTGTGACTGTGGAGGCACGGCAACAGCGCTTGTCACCCGAGAAGCCACAAGGAGATTTATTTTACGGGTGGGCCACGTGGTTTCCTGCTCATACCTAGCAGCGGTAACAAACAACCACCTACCACCCGTCGTACCTGTCCCACGTGACAAATTTAATTATTCACGCAGTAGACCCTATACGGATCACGTGAAGCATCTAGGGGTTTTCCTGCGGTTCACCTATGAGATTTTCATATTCCCGCTCATGACTTTCAGACCTAGTTGTGCCGGTCTTTTTGGTTTTTGTCTCTGGCTGGACTACTACCTTGTCTATTTTGCTTCTGAAGACGTCTCGATCTTTGGTATCTTGAATGGTGAGTTGAGCATCGGTCAGGTCTCTACGTACATTTCAGTCCATGTCATTTTCAATTGCCGAGAGGATCTGGAGCGTTAGTCTATATTCAGGGAGTCTATATATATATATATATATATATATATATATATATGCGTCAGGAAATTACATTGTCAGGTTAATTAAAATAATAAGGACAAGAAAGAAAGATAGAAAGTAGGTGACTTACCTGAGGTTCACAGATGGCAGGCACCTTGTAAGGTTTGGAGTTCTTTAAATTTTCCCTTTCATCAGAATTTTCCCCTTCATCAGAAAGTTAGGAAGACATTTCGAGTGATCGGCTAGCGACTAAGTCGGGCTGCCATCTATGAACCCCAGGTAAGTAACCTACTTTCTATCTCTATTTTCTGTCCTTATTAATTACATATATGTGTGTGCGCCCATAGAATTTTAGGCGTGTTTTTCTAATATCGGCCGAGATATTTGTAGATTAATCCCCAGCTTTGTTGGTTTGAAGTATTTATCCATTAACTGTATTTGGGCCGCCTCTGAGGTCTATGTCACAGCTTTGCATCACAGAGGACCCGGGTTCGATTCATGGCTTGGGTGTTTGTGTGTTTCCACGTTCCCTAACTTATGAAACAGGACTAAACAGTAAATCACTTACTCAATTAGATAATCGCTAATAACCTCTGATGTTGGTGCGATTATAAACCCAGAATTCAAAACGGAACTGTTTTTCGTGGATCAAAGGTTTTTCTAGAGATTTTACGTTCTTCTTTCTGTGTTGTCTTGATGCGAAGTGACAATTTAGTACCGTTATGCATTTTTTGTTACATAGTTGAAACGTTCGTCCATATGCCCTGCTTAGTTTCTGTACCCGTGTTTCCTGAGATTTATATTCTAGATCCGTGGATTCCAGGAAATGATAGACTCCCTTGATCTGTCCATATTTAGTGTTAATATTCTGTGTTTTTAAGATTGTACACATAAAGTCAGTTTTTTTCTAAAGAAATTTGTAGGCCAACATTTTCGGGACACTCATTTATAATGTCTATCTGGTGTCTTGCATTCTTCTCATTTTATGATAGTATTGTGTAATGCTATATGGCGGTAAAGGTTTATTTAATTATTACGATTAATTGGTATTGAGCCCCACGCTGGGGGAAGCCAATTGTAAAATTTGTTTTTATTTATAACACATAAAGGATCAATTTAGGAGAAAAGAAAATACTTAATTTATAATTTTGAATTTAATAACAATTTGATACATTATAAGGCAAGGTCATCGGTAAAGGCTAGGCAGATGACTTCCAATTTTCTTCCAATTTTAACTGGTTTCCAATGGTTGCATCTTAGTTCTTTTCCAATTCTATTAAAACCTTGTCTGATTATTATTTTTTAGAAACAAAACTAGTCTCAGAAAAAAAAGGAAAACGTTTCTTTGGTCCTGGGTAAAAATTACGTTATCAACACGGAACGGATCGGATTCGTAGCTAAGATCTTCCTCGAAACAGAGCAAAGCAAATCCGATATCAAAAACCAACGGCCAGATGTGGAAGACGAAACAGCACGATTCTTCGGTTTCGAAGCCGAGTGTAAATGTCAAGGTCTTTCCAAGGTGCGAAGGTACACGTGAATGTCGCTGTACTGTGGCCCATCTGTCATGTCAACTTTTGAAATTCAAAGCGTTAAGCGTTGACGCCTTAACGCCTGTGCCATAAACACGAAATTAGGCATCCGACTGCTGATTTCAGGGAAATACAGCTTACGGGAGGACAGAAATACTTTTAAGGACATTTCCTTAAAATATGGTCCTCACAAAATGATTTAATTTACGTCAAAATGCTTGATTTAATATTCAGCGCGTACAAATACGATGCATAATATCTGAAATGACAAATACTTTTGAATTCTTTTTCAGAAAAGGACAATATAAAATATGGAGAAAGAGATAGTCAATTTATCTATCTACCAATTTGTATGTCGTTGTGGTTGTAATCAGTCCTTAGACTGCTCTGACACATTCCCCCATGCTAACCAATCCTGCAAAAGCCTCTTCATTTATACATAGCTACCACACCCACCATAGCGTATTCCATCCTTGGCCTCCCTCTTCTGTTCTTACCTCACACACTTCCCTCTAGTGCTAATTTTACAAGGCCCTCATGTCTCACAATGTGACCTATTAATCTATCCCTTCTCTTCCTCAAATTTATCCAAATTGTTCTCTCTTCCCTATTCACCCATCTGATTTTCAGCATTCTCCAATAGCACCACATTTCTAAATCTTCTATTACTTTCCTGGTGCAACTCCTACCGTTCACGATATAACGCCACCTTCCAAACGAGAATTTTTAGCAATTATTTCCTAATATTCACACGTATATTACGCATAAGTAAATTCCCCTTTTTTGCGAAAACCTGTGCTTTCCTACTCTTTATGTCTACTATAGTTCTACCATTCCCAGATATTACGCTGCCCAAGTAGTAGAATCACTTAACTTCCTTCAAAATATCCCTTCCCAATCTAGCACCATTTGTTATTATACTGTTTCCCATACTACACCCCATTACATTGGTTTTCCCTCTATTAATCCTCGCATTGAAATCTTCCTCCAGGATAACGTTCATGTCATTTATTATGTTTTCCAAGTCTTCCTCTGACTCCCCTAATACTACAATATCAACGGCCAACCGCAGGGTATTTATTTCTTCTTGTAGTATGATTATTTTCTATATTCCCTTTTAAGTTTCTTCGTCGCCTGTTCTATATATAAGTTAAACAGCATGGGCGCAGACTCAATCCTTGTCTTACTCCTTTCTTGATTTCAGTTTTCTTTTCTTGATCTTATATTGTAATTACTGCTGACTGCCTTATGTAGAGGGTATGGGTAAGTTTTCTTTCTCGATATTTTATTACTGTCCTCTTCAAAATCCTTATTAGTGTGTTCCAGTTCACAATATCAAAATCTTTTTTAAATCTATAAATGCCAGGAACGTAGGCCTGTTTTTACTCATTCTGACTTCTAAAATTAGACGCAAAGCGAATATTATTTTCCTTGTAAGTACATTCTTCCAAAAATCAAACTTATCTTCTCCTAACTCGCATTCTATTTGTCGTTCCATCCTCCTATATATTTCTGGTACTATATTCAGGGGACCCTAACGCTACGTTTCAATAGGTTTATGCACTATCGTATGTTGCTCGTCCTTGACACAGAAAATGTTCGACTGTTGCCCTGGCCAGCACGATCTCATAATAGCTTACCAATTGAAACCGTCTGGCCAATAGTTGCTGAGTGTCTGGCGCGCCACTAATAGTTACTCCAGTCACTCTGGTCCATGAACGTGACATATTGCTGATGCTGTGTGGACCCGTACGTACCACACAATAGCTAATCGTCTTCATTCCCAGGTGGATAAGGTTTTTTTTATTGTTGGCTTTTCAATATCTATGTCTCAGACTTTTTTGAAGTGGGAAACAACACGGTGTTATCATTGTGTTATTATACACCTTCTTGGTGTAGCAATGTTAATGGCAGTAAAGCATTAGCTTGATATGCTGGAATCAACTACGAAACTATTGAACTGTTTAACCACCTAGATTAAAAAGTCGTCTACTCGCTGGTGGACTATAAGTTATCTTCTAATCAACGGCTATATAAAATATTCAGTAAACGGAGCATAAAACAATTAATTAGTTGGTAGTGCGCGCTCAACGCAACAGAGTGAAAAATTACGAGCGAGTTGGTCTATATTACTAAATCACAGAAACTGAAAGGAGTACGATTTGCATAGAGGAACGATATAATTCAAACTGCGAAACCAGAGAGAAGTTGATCTTTAAAAGTTTTATACACGTACATTGCTGAAGCCCTGCGTTGATAGAAACATATATATCGTAAGGTCCATGATTTCAGTAAGCTGAGGCAGTTCATAGTAAGTATCTCTGATTCTAGAATACATGTGACTTTACAAAATGAATTAGCTATTTTTTACCGTTGGTGAGACCAAAGCATGTAGGTAGACGACGACCCTTCCTCGCTCAGGGGAGACATAATCGTAAAATATCAGAGATTGTACAAGCAAATGCGACGTTGTATCCCGCTGACCGGGCCCGTAAATCTGAGACGCGCCCTCCCTCTGGAGGTAGCAACAGCAAATAAAAGACCGTTGTGTGACAGTGAAAGGACAACACGGTCGTGTTATATCCGGGATTTATGGGCTTGTTTTCCCCTGGGTCGTGACTACGTTCATGCATCAGGCAAGGGACGCCACCTTGCACTCAGAATATCAATCGCTTAAATGTGGTTCCCCAAGAATAGTGACATTTCCTCGCTTCGATTTCAAATGGAATGTGAAAATTAGACGCGAAAGCTTTTAAAGTCGCAAGGTGCAACGCTATAATAATTCGCGATTATTTACTTACAAAGTCATTACCAAGTGCATAGTTGACTGAAAGAGAAAGGTGAAGAGAATACAAGCGCGCTACAAATGTACGGGACTGTCAGTAATAAAATATAAATAATTGAAAACAGTTGGAAAAATTTGCATTATTTTTCTTCATAATTACTGTCATTCTAAAAAGCTCATTCACAGGGGATTTTTGCCACTTTTTCACTGAGACTTTGCAGCCGTTTGTTTAAATAAACTCGAGGCAACAAAAATTCTTAGACCTAAAAAGTCTGTACTTTTGTTGCGTTTTTGGAGTCTGTAACAGCTATTAAATCAAACACTTTTAAAGATGAGCTATGGAAATCAAACTAATTGCCGTCGTTCACCATAATAGCTCTGATAATGTAGAAAAAAATTGTATATTTTCATCCCATTAATAATTTAGTTCTATAAATGTTTTCATTTTATTACAGAACCGTGCGTCGTACTTCCATCTAACTTCCGTGAATATATTTCTAAATAATCGTCGACATAAATTTTTTATTTGATTATTTTTGGTCGCATCAACAAGTGGAAGCGTTATTAGCAGCTTAGGTTTTACATAGTCAGTTTATTCTAAATGTCTTTGCACATTTGAGCTTCCGTTATAAATGCTAATGGGTTGGATATTGCCTCCGTATTGTTGCATAGGTTTAATCTAGAGATTGGACCAATAGTTTTAGTTCTGATCTTGTTGAGGCTGTTGGAATCGAAGATGATGTGTTCAATGGTCAGAGGAGGATTAATTGCAGTGTGGAAATCTGAGAAATAGATAAGAATGGGTGCTCGACCCTTTCTTTGAATTATTACCATTATACAACGTTACATATTTAATAGATAACCTATAAACACAATTTTTTTAGAGAAAAGCTTGACAATTTTATTCGAAAGTGATAAAACCCATCTTTTGAATGGGCATGTTACTATTTCAATGCATAACAAAACAGCTACACAATTTTCTTCTGATTTGCTAAGATATATTGTAGTCTTAATAATATTGGCTTGTCACTAAGCGCCTTTGTTAAACTAATAAGTATTAACTGTGTGCAATGTTGTTAATTCCTTGAAATTCTCACCTGTAAATATTATCATACTTTGGAATAGAAAAATACACATGTAATCAAGTTAATTGAAAATTATTATTTATGCAATAGATAACAAATCTTTTAAACTATAGTGATTTAAAACCTTACCTATGTTACTTTACCACCTTTTTGATATTTCCCGTAGTTTGTATTTAAGAAAATATTTCATTTTGTTTATCATCATCCTTCCATCTATTCCAATTTATCAGAAAATAAATTAATTTATAAAATGTGAGATTATCGGACTGTAAACATTGACGCAATGCTGCTGCATTAATCATGGTGACGTCGTTTTTAAAAAATATAATTCCTCTCACGTTTATGCTACGACTTTCTCACCCTGCTAGTGATCATATTTCATTTGATATAGTATAGTCGGAGAGTATTTTCTTGTTAAAGTATAACAAAATCATCAGAATAAAATCGTCTGTACTTAAATGCTGTATATTAATTTTATTTCGTTGAAGAAATAATCACATGTACAGCACTATCCAATGTTTGCATACTATTTGAAGAATGGTGAAAGTTCGTGCTCATCTTCGGTCCCTTTATATTATTTATTTTCTGTATAACTTTACAGGAGAATCATCCAAGTCTTTTGGGGATGACTTAATATCAGGTGATAAGTGCGCATATCTCAAAACTAGATTCGTATATGTACTTGCCTTTATTGCAATATTTACGTCTGGAACAATTTAATGTGAGATTAGTACCATCAAGTACAAAGACAACTGCCAATATTACATTAGACTAGTTTCTGTCTGTACCGGAAATTGATTTTGAATAATATTTCAGTTGTCAGCACGTTTCTCGTAAGGTATTCAGAAAAATTTGTAATAGAACACCAATAACAGTATCATTCCGAATATATTATAAATAAATAATATTACATAAGAGACGTGTATAACATTTACGATACAAAGAAGAAACCATTAAAATTTAAGTCATCAATTTACTGTATGAAATAAATTTCACATGTCACTGGTAAAAAAGATACAGGAGGTTTCCTTCAATGGAGCATGTACTCGTCCATCTCAACTTCAACAGTGAGATCAATCTCGGCTCCTTACGTAACAACGAAGATATAGCACATCTATCGTGAAGTTCACCATTAAAATTATATTTATAATAGTTAATACTTGATATTACCATATATTACATACAACTATATTATTACTTACCCAATACATGATATTGATTTCGTTGTTACGCATCCACAGACGATTGTTTCTTTCGAGGAAAGCTCCTCTATTTTATTTTACCAGTGACATGTGAAATTCCTTTAATACAATTAACTGATTATGTAACTTTTAATGATACTTGACTCATATCACAAATAAGATTTTAAAGTAACCTAAATAGATTCATGAAGTTAAGAAGTTGTTTATTATTTATTTTCTTTTAGTGTGGAACCATTTTAGAACATTTTATACAATATGAAATTAGAATAACTGCATTTCTTGCTAATACATATGTTTCTCAAATTGTCACCCGGAAAATTAAGTCAGAGATATTATGTACTAATCTGCGATTCGTAGGGTTTTTCCTCCTTCAATTTAAAAGTTTATATTTTCCATGACCAATTGAGGCGACAGTAAAGTTCCTTATTACATTCCGTTCTGTGTACATTTTTAAATTTGACGTACCTTAACGTAAGTTTCCTGCAAGAAACAGTAGTAAATTTTTGCACTCGTTCAAGAGACTTATAAATCAACCGGTACAGCATTTATTTGTGTAGCCTCAATCCAGTTACTGTCAACGAAATCCTGCAACAATTCCTCAGCAAGTTGTTGTTGGCTAACGTCAGCACGTTGTATTTCCAGTCGCTGTCGCCGCGCACCCGTATATCGCTCTACGGAACTCACATTTTGTTTAGACTCACACTCCTACTCTTGCTTTATTTACTAGCAGCTGAGGTCTTTATAGTCAACCACTCAAGTATTTTCTTTTTCAAAAAATAAAAGCTATTTGGCAGCATATATTTTCATTCCTACGCATTTCAATTTATTCTGGATTTGAAGTTTGTTTATCAGTGGTTGCTAAATGAATGAGCTACTGAAAATGAGTAATTGCTTTGCTTATTTTCGTTTTTTAAAAATTATTTAATAGGTTCCAATGTCATTTGTAGACGCATTTTAATTTTTAAAAATTTTAATTGTGCCAAGTTAAAAACTGACTACAATTTTTTCGCAAACCGCATGCTGTTTTTTTTAATTTTGCACATATCTACGATTTTTTAATTACTCAGTACTGTGTTGTCCTTTCATTTTCAGGTGAGCTGCATCTTGTTCAGTGCGTTCATGCCTACAGAATTAATCTCTATTTATTTATGTATTATTATTTTTCATTTCTCTTTGTAACACAAATTTCAAGTGTAGAAAATTCAATTTTCGTATGTTAATTTCTCCAAGAGGAAACAGTTTGCAATCATAATTTCTTTTGTCCTTTAAAAAAAACATTTTAATTATAAACTATTAGTGGAACTAGGTTTTTGAAATTGTTTCAAAGTTTGAGCTATAATATTCTTGTTGGAGCAGTCATATTTATACTTTCATATTTGATGATTTTATGCAAACGCCTTGCTTGAAAGCTATTTGTAACATTTATTTTAATTTACCTTACTTTAATTTTATTGATTAAAAGGAGTAAATTTATTATGTGGGGTTCATATATAAAAACGACGATTTAATTTATGATTATAAATTTAGTTGCAGAATTTTCGATTTTAACATGTGTTTGTGGTAGGACCTTATCTGATCTCTAAGGCGAAAGGTAGGACCCTAAACCATGAAAAGATAAACAGAATATTTATTTGATATCAGCAGCTCTAAAAAATACGGCAATCAGATGAATGGTATATGAAAACCTAAGGCAAAACCTTATAACTCGCAGTCTGTTTGAACAGAACGCCCTCCTATAGCCCGTTAACCCTTTTCAATTCCCTTTCTAGGCTATTAAAGGGTAGTTGCCTGTTTCAGAATCACCCTCATGTAGCCTGTTAATCTCCCCCCCTCCAAAAAAAATAGGTGGTCATTTATAGGAGTTTTCTCTCGCAGATATTTTTCTTCAGATTGACTGCGGGGCTCACCTAACTACCTTGGGGATTCCTCGTATTCTCTCTCTCTCTGGTTTTTTCAAGGCTCTCACATGCTGAGGCCCTTTTATCTATTTTAGGAGGTGTATGTACTGGGGTTGTCGGCCAACTACCTCCTAAAACTGATGGAGAAGAGAATGCTGCGATCCTACAGCAAACTCATCTCCCGTCATTCGGAAAGGCGTGAGAATAGTATCCAAATGAAATTTCGTTATATCGAAAACGACCAATATATAAATATATATTGGAATAATATGAACGAACGTTTCATTATTCTAAAAGTAGCCAAGAATCCGTCGCCACTTGAAGTGGCTAGTCTATAGTAAAATAAACAGTGCCACATTGATTGTAGTTTTGGTATAATTTTAACCGCTAACGATTTAGAAGGGGTTCTTCCCTGAGGAGGGCGGGCGGCGTGGCGGTTACATAAAAATACTATGAAAACAAGCGAGGTTGGTGTCTAATCCAGGATTAGAAGCCCCTTAGTCGCTCACACCAGTGCGGGACTGTGGGAACGGGAGGGGAAGCGGGAATCCCGCCTCATCAGTAATAGTTTTAGTATTAAATCTTATTCCATTGATCCCATAGAGAAGCAAACTTCAGGGAAGTCAAACGAGCCAGAGATTGTACATTAATTGTTATAATTGCTTAATAAATACTAACTTTATGTTAGTATTTAAATTAATATGATTATGTTTACATTACAATACGATTTGTTTAAGTACTATATATATAGTTTGAACCTTAATATATAATATTGATAAATATTCCTAATATTTTACACTATGTGTCTCATACTAGTGTCTCAACAATGTACTATGTCTATGGTAAGGTCTATACTAAGATACACTCAACTCCGTGAATTATTCAACACAGTAGAAAGAGTGACTAAGTAAAAAGTTAGTTATTTCATGTCTGAACTTGTTTGTATTTATTCTTAACTGTTTAAATGGAGGCTGGAAATTTATTAAATATACTAGAAGAATTATAATGAATTTCTTCTTTCTTTCTTCCGATGGCTCAACGGCCCTCATGAGGGCCTAGGCCTACCGAGGCGGCTGCGGACTGTCATCTGGTGTGACACATTCCGAATTTGGGGTGATACGTGGTCAGTGTTTCAATTCCCCAGCAGACATTATAATGAATACCTTTTTGTATTAGTTAGAGACATTCCTTCCTTGTGTAAACTATTTTTATTTCTGATGAGTTTGTTGTGAATAGGAGACTGAATAATTTCTTTGTTTATTTTCGATTTTTTAAAATTTATTTACTATGTTCCAATGTCAATAAAAGTAAGTATTCCCATTTCTTGAAGAGCCACCTGCATGAAATTTTTGGTGGAACCTGACATAATATTCTGACAACTTCTTCCCGTAAATTAAAAACTTTGATGCATTACCCCAGAATATTATACCATATATCATTAATGAGTGAAATTATGCAGAATAAACTAATTTTCTTATGTTTGGGTCACTACAACTCTAACAGAAAAAGTTGCAGAGCCTAGTTTCCTTAGGAGAATATTAATGTGATCTTTCTAATTAAATTCATTGTCCACAGATATACCTGAAAATGTTGTGCATACAACTTAATTATTGATGTTAGAGTGATGTGTAAAAACCAGTGAATCACAAGCTTTAGTGTATCATTGGCAGCACTTTCAGGCTATTTTCCTTACTTGTTACCAAAATGCTTGTATCATCTGCAAAGAGTATAGTTTTAGAGAAGAATTTATGGCTGTAGGTAAGACATTTATATAGATTAAGAATAGCAACAGATCCAAAATGGAACCACGAGTAAGCCCTAATCTTTATTTGTCCCCGAGTCTGAATGAAACATTTGTCCAGAAAATGTGTCCTTTAAAGCAACTCTTTGTTTCCTGTTGGATAGGTAAGAGGAGAACCAAATATGCCGAAATTCTATTCCATAATATCTTATTTTGTTTAAATAAGATATTTTGTTTAAATAAGATATTACGGTCTGTACAATCAAAAACTTTGCATAGGCCACAGAAAATTCCTAATGGGTATCTTTTTTTCAGTTTAGTTGTTCTAAGACTTCATAATTGAGTGTGAAAATAGCTTTGTCAGTTGAGCATTATTTGCTGAACCCAAATTCTGAGCTGGTATGCAAATTATATTTACTTCTAAAACTACATTTTCGAATCCAATACTGGCAATTGGTCGGTAATGACCAAAGTCTTCCTCCCCTAAAGATAGGTGTAAGTAACAATTTCAGGGGACGGCTGGCTATCACTGGAAACCTTCTAATGAACAGGGTGGTGCCTCCGAAAATTCAAAAATCTCAAACCCTACGTGTTGCCTGCCATCTGTGAACTTCAGGTGAGTCACCAACTTCATGTCTCTCTTTCCTGCCCTCATTAATTGTTGTGTACTGTCCGTTTGTTTTTAGAAGCAATGTAAATGATTTATTGTAATAAGAATTTTAATTATTAATTTATTATACACATATTAAATGCCTCCAATATATTCTGTATATTGTTTTGCTTTTGTGACACTGTTCCAGTGATATTGTTAGTTATATAGTACATAAAAGTTTATGATCTAGGTTTGTTGGAAGTATCTGTAATTTCGCTGTTAATAATATTCTATATATACGTTAGTCAATCTAAGTTGAAGACATAATGTAAAAATGCTAAGATTTGTTCTTCAGTTGTAAATATTGTCTCACAGTGACGAAAGTTTGATCAATGAATGTTGAGGTTGATGAGTGGGATGGACGGGCTATGGAGAGCTATCTTTAAAACTTTCACCGCGTAATTTACTAGCTGTAGGATAAAAGCAATGGAGCCGCTCTTATGTCCAATGACCTCATTCAAGCGTTTGATCCTTCCGGCTGTAGACATATTTGATGGACGTCGCCAGCAACGCAAATAGTTACATGAATGGATCACATGGCAGCAGTTTGATTCGATTACAAACTCAAATCGTACAAACGTCACGTGGACGCAAAACTTACTTAAAATTGTTTTTTAACTTACTTTTTAGTGGGTTATCGTAACCTCACTTTCAAATCGGGTCGAGTTCTAAATTGCGGCGAAAAACATTACATTTTATATCTTCCAAACAATTTCTATTTTAATTGTTATTGTGGTATTCAGCCCTAAGACTGGTCTACCTTACGCAATCCTTTTCATTTCCACATAACTACCATATCACAAATACTCCATAATCTGCTTAGCATATTCCATCCTATGCATCCCTCTTCTGTTCTTACCGCACACTCTTCCCTCTAATGCTAATTTTACAAGACCATCATGTTTCAAAACGTGGCGTATTGGTCAACGTCATTGATATTGTTCGCTCTTCCACTGTTCTGCTTAGAACTTCTTCGTTAATGATTGTATCCACCCATCTGATTTTCAGAATTTTACATAGCACCACATTTCAAAGGCTTTTATTCTTTTCCTTTCAGCAACTCCTGCCGTCCACATTTCGTACCCTTATAACGCCTCACTCCATAAGATCAGTTTTAGCAATATTTCCTAAAATTCACACTTATATTACACCTAACTAAATTCCTTTTTTTTGCGAATGCCTTCCTTCGCTGTGCTATCCTACTCTTTATGTCTACTATACTAATACCATTCCCAGTTATCATGCTGCCCAATTAGCAGAATTCCTTAACTTCCTTCAAAATATCCCTTTACCAATCCAACACCCTTTGTCATTCCACTATTTCCCATATTACATCTTGGTTTCCCCTCTAATAATCGTCATGTTGTACTCTTCCTCCAGGGTCACGTTCATGTCATTTATTATGGTTTCCAAGTCTTCTTCTGACTCTCCAATACCACAAAATCATCAGAAAACCTTAGGGTTATTACTTCTTCTCCTTTCAGTATGATTCCTTTTCCATATCCCGTTTATCTTTCTTCATCGCTTTTTATATATTTATAAGTTTAACAGTATGGACGACAGAGTGCATCCTTGTCTTATTCCTTTATTTTCTTGGTCCTCCATTTCTAATTGCTGCCGACTGTCTTCTGTAGAGATTATGGATAAGCCTTCTTTATCGGTATTTAATTCCTGTCCTCTTCAAAATTCCTAATAGTGTGTTCAAGTTTACATTATCAAAGGTTTTTTCTTAATTTACAAATGCCATGAAAGTATGCCCGATTTTTCTTGACCTGTCTTCTAAAATTGGACGAAAAGTCAATATTGCGTCTATTGCCCCTACATTCTTCCTAAAACCAAACCGATCTCCTAATTCGCATTCCATTTGTCTTTCCATCCTCCTATATACAATTTTCGTTAATATTTTACATGCATGAGATACTAAAGTAATTGTCCTGTGCTGTTCACATCTATCAGCCCCAGTCTTCTTCGGTATGGGTATAATTATGTTTTTACTCAAATTTTCTGGTATTCTTCCTGTTTCCTCGATTTTGCGAATTGTTATTGAGGTATATTAAATATATAATGGAAATTAATAATTAAGTGAAAAACATAAAATCATATAAAAATATGGTGACAAAAGTAATTTGTCGCCGCGGGGAAGTGACAAATCTCGCTGTAGGTTGCCTTTTCAGTTAAACATCAGCAAAGGATTAACTGACATCTCCTTTGATATATCAATGCCTTATGTAGTCAATTTTTAAAATATTCAGCCCAAAAAATGGCTAAAGGAAAATTTGTAAATTTTGACAGTAGTGGCTGTGAACGTTTTGAAAACGAATTCTCAAACTGATTTTGATTCTAGTGTTGGGACTAGCAGTCTCGTCTTATTTCTTATTAAGGAAGGAAAAGATATAGGAGAAGTCGGGGTGGAACTTGATAGCGGGTTAAACTGACAGTAGCGTGCGGGGCGGAACAGGATACTACTGTATAGGTAAAATATTATGTGTTCCTCTAGAAAAAAAGGAAAAACTGGCCGACTCACCTTTATAAGAATGAGTTACAAGATGGTGTACCCATAAATAATAGACTAAGAAAGAAAAGGAAAAGAAGAAAGGGCAAATGCTAGCAAAGTCTGTCCAGGTGCAAAAAATTCTCTTTGCCATAGGAAAAATTGTTAAAGCGATCAACCGTACGCTAAAAAAGTATAAGAAAGAAATCACGAAAGGTTTTAAGATTTTTTTAAATTTAATTTTGTTGTATTAATTGTAATTAAAAAACACTCCCACGGGATGAGCAGAACCTGAAATTTGTTTCTTTTTGAAATTCATAAAAAATCTAAATTTGTTGTTTTAAGTTATAGTAATATTAGAGTAACTAAGTGTTCTTTTTCCATAATTTTACAAAAATTCTTAAACAATAAGTGTCCCGTTCCACCCCGACTTCCCCTGCTTATAAAATATTAAATTGAAGAAAAAAATGTTGATGATTGGATTTGGTGAATGTTTAAGAAACTGATACTCTTGAATCACGTTCTAGCAAAGAGATTATGGCTGGATTAAATACTTTAGGTGACTAATTTAAATATTTACTCAGAGAACGCCGGCCACTTAGCGATTTGATAATAATTAAATAAACGTCTGGGTCACTTATTTATTATCAAAACTTTGTATTAAATTATCACGTCGAAGTAATGAACAAAATGTAGTTGTAGAAAAAATTTAATGGATGCTTTGAAAGTATGGATTCAATTGTCAAAGATTGTGTTGAGAGGAAAAATTATATTTTACCGTTATCCATGGTATTAATACGACTGGCGATTATAACTTTTAGAGTTGTTTGTATATCTTAAAAAATTTAATAGCTCGCTAGAAAATTTTGGGGACGGTTTATGGGTATTTTCATACCTAATTCACATGGTTGTGCTGCGGGTTGCAGGGCTAAATCTCGGTTTTCGATGCTCGTAGTCGAGTGACCTCACGATTTCCGAGTTGACTTTAGGGAGAGCTGGCCTGTAGGATTTCCTGGCTGTTTGTTTACTGGTCCAGGGTGATTATGTCGTCAGTGAGCGGCTGTAAACACGGCAGCCCTGCATACAGGAGAAAGCAAACATTCCGCCAGCAGATTAATGCGTCTAGTCTCAGCTTTACACAAACAACGCGCTCCCACGTGTTCACAGACATTTCCGGAGAAAACATCTCCGATGGCTCATTTAGGTTACACGTATGAAAACGTAGAAATTCACAAAACAGCTGCTCACTGAGCCAACGTTGTTCCCTCGGCCACACAGGCCTGGATGGATCTAAGTAAAAAAAATTGAAGTATGTAACTAATACTGCTATTTGATCAATCAGTTGTTTCGCTTCTCTGTAGATAATGTGGCAACAAACATAATCATAAATGTGTGAATAACTTATATAAGGTAATAATAGAAAGATGAACTGTTATATAAGAGGAGGATGAAATTTGAAGCAAGATCACATTGGGAACTACATAAAAGAACCTAAACCCGCGTTTGAGAGATAGTAAGGGAACGATAAAAGCAAAAAACACATAAAACTACAAAAAGGATTGAAAATGTTAGATTTTGAAGCTTAGCTTCCGATGAGGAAGTCACTTAAACCAATTTAACTGTGGAAGAAAAATAATGTAAAAGTGACAGTCAACGACCCGTCTTAAAATCAAATCTGCAGTTTTCGGGAGCCTCCAGGCGTTCACCTTCGGAATTTCCGAGGGACACGGTTACCCGTGCCATGAAAAATTTCCCGCTCCTGACGGAGAACTTACGACGGTTGGCAGAAAAAGTCCCGTGATATAGCGTTATCCCTTGGAGGGGGGATATACGGAGTTAGGCTGCGAAGGTGAGACTCGGGGAAATTCGCAGTAAGGTGTGAGACATTGACAGTCGCGGAAGCAGCGAAGGAGTATCGTGAAAGACGTTGGGCAGGCAAGGGAGTTAGAGTAGCAGTGTGGTGCTAGACTGCAAGGAGTGAGAAAGTGTTAACAACGAGGAAAGCTAGGGGGAAGAAGAAGGAAAAAGCTGTGTTTTTCTCAATTCCGGCAGCACGACTTCATACCTTTATCTACCGGCAGCTTCAGGTTTAACCCGAAGGAAAAGGGAATAAGGAAGTTCCAGTCGCATGGTAATCTGCACCGAAACGCACATGAAAACAAAACAGGTTCGTCCAGTGAACGGAATCTCTGCTGCACTTGGTTACCCAAACAATAATGATTAACCCTGAGAATTTTTAAAATCGTCTCCTCTAATTTATTTATTTCTGTATTTGTAATAGCGTGCAGGACCCCATTTAAGATTACCGTTTTTCTGCTCTTTTGTTTGTTTGTTTCATGTATTGCCTGGAGCTACGACGGAAGGACAGAGCACCAAGTAGTTAAAACTCCATTGCGTGTTCCTCAGTGTGTGCTTGTTTGTGTTTCCCAGTGTGTGTGTTACATCGTGTGTCCGTGTTGTGTTTATATTGACTTTTGTCTATATACATTTTCTTTTATTAATTTATTTTAAGATTATTTGTCTTTAATTATGTACTTTATTTTGTTAATTTCTAATTTTTAATGTATGACGTATCCTATTTCCTCAATCGAGGATTAATGGAAACAACAATAAATCTAAATCTAAAAACGTTGCACACATCAACTTACAGTAGTCAGTTTTGTCAGGAACACCAAATAGCATCTCGAGAATACTGATTTATCTTTTCAAATCATAGTTTGCCACTATTTTAAACAATGTTGCCAGTATTGCCATTTAACATACCCATACTTTTATTGGTAGACTCTTCATGAAGCATTATCGCGTAAGTGATGCGTCGCGCATCACGAGGCACAGCTTTGCTATTTTATGGCATTCCCTTCCTGGCCTTTGTGGCATGGCATGAGGTGGCTTGTTGGTATTCCAGCGAGCACACATGTCTGCATACATTAATCATTGCACGTAATGCTGCGCCTGTAAATTTATGTTTCCTCTGAACGAACTGCCACAGCAAGCTGACGCGCGTGAAGTTTCGTGTCCGGTTCCGCTCCAGCGATGTCTCATACCCGTGTGTTTCGTCTATCACAATCATTTGGCATTGTATGTTTAATAATCCCAAGCCCTGATTATGCCACGCCGATATAAATTGTAACCTGAAAAAATATTTCACTTGGAAAATTTATTTAAAGTATAATGTTGATGAAGTACTCTGTCAGAAAGCATTATTATATTAAATAACCAATATAAATTTCAGAGTAAGAGGAAAATTATTGTTCGATAATCTAACAAAAAACTTCCTGTCTTAGTGTATTTATTCCAATTTCTTCTGAAGTTTTCTATCGTTTTGTCCGTAATCATATAAAAAATTTTATTTTCAGAATGGAAAAATCTAGACCCGACCGGGAACAGAACCCAGGACATTCCGCTTTTCCGGTCCGGTCGACAGTTTCCGATTCTCAACTTCTAAATTCAGTTTCATGGTATTTTTCTGAGCTTCTATTCGAAGCAATTCTTTCTCTGTATGAAATAAAAATATTCTTTACCTTCTTAATTTCACTTTACTGTCGTCGACAATTTTACCTATATTTTTGCACTTATAACAGACATTATTTATTAAATTTTCAATTACTTCGTTTACATTACAATTTTTTGCCCAATGATATTGTAATATTTTGATTCATGGAGCATCATGTTCATGCCTTCAAAGTTGACAAATATAATTTTAATGTCGTGGAAGCGATAAAAGTTCTTCTAATGGAGCTGCTAAGGAAAAATTCTATTAGGTAAAGACAAACAATATTTACATTTTTGGAGGAATAATGATAATAAGGAAGTCCTGCTAGGAAACCTGTATTAAGGGTGAGATCGCAGTTAGAAGACATGAAGATTCAAATAGAAGTTAATTTGGTTACAAGAATAATAAAAAATGTAGCTACTGTAGTGCAGTAGGATCTCTCCCCAATGTAATTAGTATTTTATAACGAATTAAATTCAGTAAGAATATTTGGAGAAAGGCAGGCAGGAGGTGGAAAATCCAAGGTTAAAAAAGGTGCCAAACGGTCGTGAAGAAACCATGCCTTTATGCTATGTACAGGCTGTTTGTTCACCAAGGTACGTTAACCCTGAAATTTACGTAAGGCTGACCTTTTCGTTCGTAAGTGCTAAATCTAGCGATTCGCGAAAGACCAATAACGTTTGGTGAATACACGTCACGTGAGGTGGCGTCTTTCCATAGAGAAGAGGACATGGGATACTGGATGGGAGGAGACAAGGCGGAATGTGAACAATAAAATAGGCAGTGTGGGTTTGCAGTTGAAAGGAAGACGGGGTAGGATAGAAGAGAATGCAATCAATGTTTGTTCGAAAGTTGTAAGGAGGTGTAATTTAAGTAGGGAAAGAAGACATCGATAGTTGGTATAAAGCAAATACGTCGAGGTTAACGTACAAATGAACTAAATACCATAGTGGTCATCGACACCAACAATTAGTGTTCGAAGTAATAAACGCCAGGTAGAGCAAACCATTCTCAAAGATAAAGAATCAGTTTATTTTGTTATTATTTAATTTTAATTATAAATTCATTTTACAAAATCTATTTTTTTAAAGCAGGAAGACAATTTTTTATCTTTTGTTCTGTTAAATATATTATAAAATCTTGAACTTCCTTATTATTTATTTACCCTGCTGTATTAGGTTTAAAGTATAATCATAATCCTCCGTAAAACATTACATCCTTAAATGTTAGGCGAGTAACTGCCTCATGTGAACTCTACCAACTATGTTGTCTCATATATTCCACGGGGAGAAATTGTTCATTTTTCTCCCTTTATGTTTTTCTTCTTCCTTTCATAATATCAGATATTAACAAGTACAACCAACACACTTTGCTGCTAGAGAGAAAACTTTGATAATTCCTGCCATAGAGAAATATTCAGCGATAATAGATCAAACGCTCTGTTGCTAGAGAATAGCAGAGGAATCTCTGCCCCTCTTCTTACAGAATATGAAACTTTATTTAAAAATTAATTAGTATGCTATTTACAATTTAGTTTACTGTCTACAAAAAGTCCTAAGAATTGAGTATATTTAGTTTCATGCATCTCATTATTATTTACTGGGTTTTACGGATTGTACTAATACATTGGTTATTTTGGCTTTTGAAAATGTATGTAATAATCCAAGTAGATCATTAATATACATTAGGAATAACGGAGAAGAATCCTCCTCGTTTCTTTTGACGGTACGCAACGCACCTCAAATATAATATATACATTTGAACAATATTGTTTTTTACTAGAAAATTGTATTTTCAATTATTTATAAACAAGAATAAGGTTTTACAATAAAAAAAAGTAATAGTAAAAAATTTATTGAACATTAAAAAGTACATGAATTTTCAGTATAAAATTATACTGTATAGCAGTAACAAATTACGATTATTTTCTCACTTGTATTCCCTTTCACTCTCTCTTTCGCTCTGTAACTTAAATAATAAATTTATTACTCGTAACAAAAACACAAATCAAATAACATTTCGTGTCACTATTGCTTTAGTTTAAAACATTATTAGGCTCACATGGGAATCATTTCCATTCATAACAGAGTATAAAATCCTAAAATAAAATAACTAGAAACTCAATTTAGGTACATCAAGGGTATTTGGTACGTACTTAATCGAGCTGAATCTACAGGCACTTGAGGTAAATAAACATATCACACGTATTTCTATGCACAAGAAAAATTATCTGTAGCGCATTATATCTCTTACATCTCATGTTATAGCACTGTTTTCATTGCAAAAATACGTAACATCTATTTGTGGGCACTACTTCAGTAAGTTATTAACTCTTATTTACAAACGTTAATGTGAAAGAGAGAGGCGATCTTACGTTCGCGTCTTCCTACAATCAGTTTATCACAAATGACCATCTCTGAGGTACATGAGATTCATTATTACATCTCGCTTGTAATACGTGCAGTATCTAAAACTATCACAATTCTTAAGTTGAAACAGGCGATTCCATAATATTACTGTCTATAGGGTTTCAGCGTGAAATTATTTGCATGGAATTAAAGAGGTAAGCACTATATAGTTTAGTAGTTCTCAGTCATGACATTATGAGGCTTCATTTCTTAGCAGCTTGAACGTGGAAAGAAATGTGTTTTTTTTCTCTGAACCCCAATAAGTGTTGAACAATATATTATATTCACACTTCCCCACACAGATTGTAATATTAGTTTCACATTATTTTACGTATAATCTGTTGTTTTTTTACAACCATTTTGACAGATCGTTAAACTGAGGCAGCATTAAATGTCGCATTGGCGTGCTGTTCGATAACTGAGATTCTCTTTGAACACGAAGAAACCGTCTCAATATTGTGTCGCGTTCATGTCCGGCATTTGATGTCAGACGGTGGTTTCGCTGCCGTGCTTGCGGTGCTTCCGCGACTTGTGCGGGAAAGGAGGCAGCGCGGGAGGCGGGGGCGGCGGCGCTCTGTGCAGCTGCTGCAGGGGCGGCGCGTGGTAGTAGTGCACGGGGTGGCACTTGACCGGCGGCTGTTTGCACGGTCCCAGGCGGCGCCACGCGCGCAGAGTCCGGGGCGAACACACCCAGACGGCGGCGGCGACGGCGCCCACGTGGGCGGCGGCCAGGCGCACGAGCGGGGCCCACATCGGGGGCCGCGCGTCTGCCAGCCTCGCGTTGTACTCGACGAGCAGCGCCACGAGCGCCACGGCGGCTGCGGCGGCGCACACGCTGGCGACGGCCCCCAGCCGCCCCAGGTCGCCCTGCGGCCCCGGGGGCGGCTGGCGACGCCGCCTCCAGCCCCACCAGCCGGCCAGCAGCAGCCCACAGCCGGTGCACAGCTGCACGAACTGCGGCGCCAGCACGAACAGCATCAGCGAGCGGCTACTTTGGTTTCCGACGAAGCAGGCACCTGACAACCACAAACACACTCTCATTAACAAACAATTCACTCTGCTTTTAAAATATGAAAATAGTTCTCACTTTACAAAGTCGGAATACATTATAATGAAAATCATAATTCTCCACGCCAGTTCGTTTGATAATTTTACACGGGTGTATTGCATTAAAAAACTATATGAAGTTTGTTGGCTGTAATTTTATTACAGTACTTGACTTGACCACACATTTTAATTATAATCTTATGTCAAGTTCTGCCCTCCGTGCTCCATGGGGGCGCCCCGAAACTATTTCAACATTTAGACACATTCAGTCCAGTAAAACGATTTATTAAAGAGTTGATTTACGTTCGCGATCCGTTGTGATTGAAAAACATATATATTAAACGCCATATATGTGACTTCCTCAGGCCATTTTTCAAATGAAGAAATTCAATTATAGAAAAGAAATGGAAAACAACTAATTAAAATTATTAAATTTCATAATAACAGTAATAAACCTATAAATTTGAAATTTTGATATTCCTTCGTAAACAGGTTTATAAGGGATTGGAATACTTTGCCTGCAAGGCTACTATAGGCTTTCCCTAAGAATAAAAATGTTTTCAAAAAGAACTTAGAAACACTGAAAAGTTAGGTGCTTATTTTGTAAAAAGAAGTACGTGAAATATTTTAAAATTGTATTTTAATTTTTTCTGTTATTTATCTTTGTTCTTTTAGTTTATCTTTGTACTTATATCAACAAACTGGCACCGGGAAAATTCCCACCTTTACTAATAATAAATGCAAATACACTATTAAATATAATTTACGTGTCCTTTAATAAAGCTAGCGGTTTGATTGCAAATGAAAATATTTCTGACAATATTTACGTTGTGTTAAACTTGAAGTTATAAAGTGGCATTGTTCTGTCTACAAGATTCTATATGCCTTTGCACTCTTTTGGTTAGAACAGTGTTAAAGAAAAAAAGAGTACATGTCCTGAGAAATGGTGAAAAATAAAATACTTTCAAATTAAAACAGTGACATCAACGGTTCATTTTCATTTTACGATTAATTGCTTTAAATACTGTTTAAACAAATAAAACGTTCTTGTAGTTTCGGTGTGCTTTTCTATAAATCATCATGACCGACTTATTATTATAATACGAGATATATTAATGAGTGTTTTGAAAGATCACTTGAATGGTGTGAATTAAAAAATGGCTGACTAGATATCAATTTCCGTTTCTGCGTTATGTAGGTTCTAATAGTTTGACGAATTTCGTGTTGATACAAAGAACAGTCTGTTCCACTAAAGTTAACAACGTAAAGTCCTGAATATAAATCGAATCTGTAATATAAAGACGGTTACAGAAGAATTTTGCAACTGAATAGAAGTACACACATACCAAAGGATGCAATATTTCCTAGTAAGTAAAGTTAGTAAAATTATTTCTAGTTGCCCCGGTTTTTTTGGCTGTATCTAGCGTTTTACGATGTAATATTGGTTTTATTATCATCTGAATTTTGGCAAAGGATAGACCTTCTTTTTCATGGAGTTATTTTCTAAGGACGCTTCTAACCAGGCTGTCCCTTGCAGAGGACGCGAAATTCTGGAACAAAGGTTTACTATTGCTGGGATTTATGAGAAGTGACTTGTTTGGACAAGACAGGATGGGATTTACTGAAATTCCGGAATGCGCTTGAATGGAAGGCTGTCACCTGGAGACAATGGTTGCCACTTCCAGTTAATAAACAACTTTGTGGGGTCTTGTCAAGCCTTCAGGTTCAGGTGGCGTGATGACAGCAGCAGGTATGACGGCTCAGGTTTCTCCCTACAGCACACCTCCAAACAGCGTCCTCTCTCGTGAACAACATTACTGCCATTACTTTTCACACCATTCATTCTTTAGCAATCCGTTACTCTCTATGCCCTAAAAATTGTAAATTTAATAACTCAATTTTGTTTACGGTTTATCTAAAAATCAGTATATTATTACTATATAATAAACATTATTAACTTAACAGGAAAAAGTTTCGTCCCTCCGAAAACATAACTACAAGCGAGAAGTGCAGAATTACTCATTTAACCTCCGCACAAATCACTGAATACACAGGAAACGCACTACTGAGATCAAGTAGGAATACAAAAGTACGAAACGGGATGACAATAAAGCCGACTATATATTTTGTCAATTCCTGGAGTTCTTCAGATGATAATAAGTTCCCAAATCTTAAAAAGAAATGTTTATAAAAAAACAGCAACCTCGACCATTTTCAATACCGCAAATAAAGTAAAAGAAGGGCCGCATTGAACGACAAAAATGAGATTTTTCATCATGACAATGTAGCATTTTATTTACACATCCTTAATCGTGATCGCCAAAATCAATGAGTTGAAGTTGAAATTACTTTCTAACGCACCCTATTCCACAAATTTGGTTAGCTCGGTTTATTTCATTTTTCCAAACTTAAAAAGTGGCTCGGTGGTAAAAGATTTGCCAACAATGAAGGAGTGCTGTCATCGAGAGGTCGATGATTCTCACTTTAAATAGGGAAATTAAAGCTTCTCAACATCTGTGGGATGAATGAATCCAGTTGAGAGGAGACTACGGCGAGAAATAAAGATAATTAATCTCAATATGTTTTTTATGACTGGTTATTTGGGGGCTACCCTCGTGTATATGTTAGTGATCTCAGACTCCCCGTCATCTAAATCACAAATAGTTTATTATCAGAAAATGCATGAATACTACATTGAATAATTTACGTGGTCTCGACCCGATTCTCCCAAGTCATGTAAGATATAAAGGGTGAAAAAATAACAGAACCCGATTTTCCCCCATCTGGTAGTCTGAAATACTGAAGATTTTTGAGTGGTACAAGGAGGAATGGTGTTCATATTCGTAATTAAAAACGATCAAGTACAAAGTTTGAATGTAATAGCGAAATGGGAAATGGATGAACTTTACTACGTAAAATTTACTATGCCAATTATTTTTCGTTCATGTGGTCATGAAATATCTCTTGCAATTTCGCTGATGTGCGATAATCCTATCTATGTACAAAGTTTTTCTATTTTCCTGATTTTGAGATATCCCTGTGGGAGTTTCTCTCGCAGGAATTTCCCCCCAAAGTGACTGCGGGGCTCACCTGATTATGTCGGGAATACCTCGTACTTTCTCTGTTTTTTTTTATCAAAGTTTTCACATGCCGAGACACCTTCACCTTTTTTGGGAGGTATATGTACTGGGGTCGAAGACCTTGGGCATATGGCAAGAGTTGTCTGCTGATCCCATTGGATCTGCCTGCTGAAACTGGTGGAGACATGGAGAAGGGAATGCTGCGACCCCACAGCAAACTCGTCTCCCGTCATTCGGAAGGGCGTGAGAATAGTACCCAATGCCCGACCTACCTGATGCAGGTTTTCTAGGGTTTTCCCTGCATCTCTTTAGGTGAAACACCGGGTAGGATCCTTAAACCATAGCCCGGGGGCCTTAGTTAGCCCTTGGCTACCTTGCTCTACCTCCCTTTTCAATTCCCTTCCTATGCTATTAAAGGGGAGTTGCCTGTTTCCGGATCACCCTCATGTAGCCTGTTAACCAAAAAAAATTCCTGATTTTGATTGTAAACATGACATCATAATGACAATTTCTCTCGTATTTAATGTCATCCCACTTTCTCTGAGGCAGAAAGTACAATTCTACAGGGAATATTTTTTTAAATCCTCAAAATCACGATTTGTTTATAGATGCTGATGAATTTAACATATTTATTGTGCACGAGCCCAAAAAAGAAGATGTAATTCCTATGTCATTATACCTAAAACGCAGGTATACGTTACTCTGAGTCTCATTGAGCCTATTATCGATGTCGTGCACATTGTTCGGGTTGTTGTTGTTTTTGTTCCGTAGACAGACGATGAGATGTTTGAAGAGCGTCCCCTTTCATTTCCGAGCCGAATAAATCGGTTTCAAATGAGCGTACTCTAGCAGTTCTTATGAGAGTAATCTGTGAGTAATGACCAGGTTTTTCGCTTGACTACGAATGATGTCACGGAACTCCGAAATTATTAGGTAGCGGCGAGTTTGTCCCAAGGTTGGCTGCACTATTAGCGTCCGCTCTGCTAAACTTAACCACATTCTCCAGGGCAGAGCTTGAACACACAACAATCTGATAAGAATATTACGAAATATTAACGAAAATTATAGCCACAGCTGTAAAGTACCCGCTAATATAAACCGAAACCGTGACTGTGACAGACAAAAACTTGAGAATAAAATTAAAATTTAGGAATTGAGTGGTTAGGTTAACTTTATGTAAAATTTACCACTTAGAAGCACGATTTACAGGTCTGTCAAGTCCAGGAGCGAGGAATCTGAGTGTTTGCTCACGTCACCGAGATAAGGGAATCTCCTAAAAATATCCCATTACAATTGGTTTTTGACTCTATACGAATATGAAAATCTATTTTCAGTATCAAAAATATTTGCCTGATACACATATTTTTTTCCAAATTGAAAACTTATTTCTTGTATTTGTACTATTATTCTACACTTAAACAAAAGGTTATAATAATTTCATATCCGGAAAGTGTATTTCAAAAATATACAAATAGTTTCCGCAGAGTGTGTTGAAGCGAGTAACATGGAGAACAAATAAAATAATACAGCTAAAAAAATTGTGATATTAAAATTTCTTGTGTAGTATAGAGTGTTAGACGTAAATTGTGTTACTTAAAGTCAACAGCGCACGTAATAGCGTAATTTAACTAGAAAAATTGCCCTTCACGAGCAGAAAAGTAACTCGTCAATAAGAGCCAAAGTTGTCTACTAAACAGCGGGAATTAAGAATATTTTAAACAGGATGGTGCTATTTTTCGATGTTATTTAAAGAAACTGTTTCATTGCAGTGCGTAAATTATTGTTTTAGTAACTATTTTTATGTCTTGTGTAATGCTCATGTCTGTCTTCTACATCCATACTCTATACTGCACCTTACAATTAAAATTTTCGGCTATACGAATACAGATCTGTACTGTGAAACCATTCTGGCTTTTAGCGAATGAGAGCAGAGAAATAGACAAACGTTGCCACATGTTACAAGTCAATATTGAGTGACAAACCCATTACTCAGCGCAGGTGCGTGGACAATATGTGGCAATGTCGAATAAATTTGATTCGTCAGAACAAGGAAAACTTCCAAGGTTTAAACCGCTAATTTGTCATTTTTGAATCTTTGATTTCGAAATGTTTAATATTTGCTCAGACAAATAAACTAAGATTAATGTGCAGAGAAAATAAAAGGCTCTGTTTCGTCTTAAGATAGGATTTGGTACTTTATTGAGTATTTCGCCTTCCTGTAGCAGAAGCAGCTGTGACAGAAGCCACGGGCTCTTATCAGGTATACGCCACCGTTACTGAACAAACATCACTTTTCACACCTCGGTCCCCACCTTATCTATCAGTCATATATTTGGGCCTACACTCCCGCCGTTATAAGTTAATCTGGGCAAACATTCAGCCAACAGCGACAGCTTTGGTAATGAACACCTTGATTTGAGCACAAACACGAGGTGTTGTGTCAACTTGTCACAAACATTGAGGAGCGAGCCTTCAACTCGTGTAGGGGGACTCAGATAACATATTGTGTCAATAGAGTAAGACAAACTGTCAGATCTTTATTTGGTGAACATCCTGTGGCAGCGCCATTGCTTATCACCATCCTTGCTGTCATTCAAACTATGTTCCATCGCCTCAAGTCTTCAGATTCAAAAGGAACCTTCATGCCACAATATTTTACATTATTGTTCAGGTGAAGATTTCAGACTTATAACAGTAATAAACATGAAGCAGGAGTGGAATGAGAAAACCTACAACGCTTCCGGATAAATAAAGAAAAGGCAACTTCAGGTAGTAGCACTACAAGGAAGAATGAAATACGAATGATCGTAACATATATTCATTGGAAAAAATGTAAAGCACAGTTTTTCGGTAGGGCTCATCCAATTGCCAACGACTAATTCGAAAATATATCTGTTAAGTCGTCAACTAATTTTTTCTTTCTTTCTCTTTCTCCACGGCTCTACAGCCCATTGAGGGCCTGGGCCTACCGAGTCGACTGCGGACTGTCATCTTGCATGACACATTCCGAATTTGGAGTGGCACGTGGTCAGCGTATCGATCCTCCAACAGTCTTAATCCCGGTCTTCTCGACCATGACAACACAAACATCCATGCCAGGATTCGAACCTGGGACCTCTGGGTCGTCAATTAATCATTGGCAAAATAAAGCAAATGGAAGGTCATAGGTGTAAGTTGCAATGTGTAACACTGTGGGAAACTAAGAGGGCTATCACAGTAATAGAAAACATAGAAGAATTAATGTGAAAATAGCGAAAGATGAAATAGAGATAATCTACAAGTCAAGGAAATCATTACTTATAATAAGCCAAAAAGTCCTTCAAGTATTCTTGTAATATCTAAAAAAAATATTAGCGCTCTGGTCCTTGCGACAGTTACTGAAACTTGAAGAGAGGTCCCTTATTATTTTGTGACCTTTACTAGCCGTGTTCCTGTGTACTAAGGAACAATAATTATCTGAGGGAAGCTTGACCGTCATAGCTGCATCGGACCTAGTTTTTATTCACAAAACCAAAACCATCCTGACATGGGAGTAGTTTATGAAGGCGCGAAGTGCGGAATACGTACGGGGTTGTTAATAGATTAACTACTAGAGCGATCCAGATTGATATCTTGAGGGTCCAGGTACCAGCCGCCTTTGCCAATGCGCCAGGGGCACGACCTACCTCCAGATGGCACCGTTGACAACGCGTCGAGTTCTCTGGAGCTCAGAGGTAAGCCCTCCTAGATTTTTTGATGCCGTGTGATTAGTTTTTGATGTGTTTGCGAAACTTAAAAAACTTAAGCACGTCGTTGAAGACGACTGCCGGTCTTTATACCGGAAAATATGAAAATTTTTAGCCAAATATCTAGATTAAATTCTGTAAATTTTACAGCAACCTTAGAATAATAGAGTATGAATGAGAGTGTGAATCTAGGAGCAATAATCAATGCCTTGTGGCTGAAACAATGCGCATAAATTGTAGATTACTTTTGTTAATTAAAAGGTGCTTTAAATGCTAATGTGTTATGATTATTAAATAAGCCCCTGAAAATTAATCAAAACAATGACCCCTTACCATGTTCGGTTCAAGTATTCATGAGTCTTGGCAAGTTCTTTATCGCGGGATCGCAAAATCTGAATTTTTCAGATGATGGTCGAAAGCTAAATGAATTCTGTATACGCATCCGCGCCTGGGACGGAATTCGCCAACAAAATGAGTCAAATATATATATGGGATGTCTCAAAAGAACCAAACAGTGTCGTAATTAAAGAAAATAGCAAATCTACTTTATAATTTCATTGTACAGACAAGTAGTTCATTGGATATTCTAATGCGTGAATCTGGATCTGGACAGACATCCAGTTGATAAACCTCAACGTTGCTATGCTCTGCACGATTTATGAAATAGTTTCAGGTCGAGACAAACATTTTATAAATTGCGGTGTTGATATTTAGTATGAAGTAGCGTGCTTTCGAACGCGAATTTGGGTCTGGTTATCGTTAACTTGGCTTTTGTTGTACTGCATCCCAGTTTCTATTCCCGGAGGCGCGGCTGGACTCTGAAGAGAAACAAATAGCCGCCTTTGTTTCCCAGCATCCGCCCGCCTCCCCAATAAAAATACAGGCCAACAACAAGGTGCCTGGAATAGAACATACGACACGGCCTCAACTTCCGAATTGTGCTCGGCCGATCCCAAAATGGTATGCTGATGCGCAAAGACCACAAAGGAGCCGCGGTACCGGTTTCCTCAGACAGACACAGAATCCACTTCCATTGCCAACTTCACAGTTGCCACCATACGGAACGCAAATATGGGCAAGCGCAGTCCCTTCATGCTTCGGATAAACTTGGTAACATAAATATATTCACCGTTGATATTTTTTAAACAAATATGAAAATACAGCAGTTTTACCTCCGATAAACTTTTCAAGGGGTAAAAGACACAGAAATCGGTAAAAAATACAACTATAATTCTTATCTGAATACTTTCATTTAAATGTATGTTCCTTTTGTTTGAAGGTATTTTAAAACGTTTTAAATACAATAGTGTACTTTGTTTACGCTTCCTGAAATGAATAAAATACCTGTCTGGTCGAGAAAGTCGAACCGAGGTTTATCTGGCCAAATTTATAGGATGGGAATTAGAGCAAAGGTCGTGGCAGGTTCACTGTTGCTGAAATTGACCATTTATAGACCTACTATGATTTTGTATAGAAGAAGAAATATTGGCAATTTATAGATATTCAAAGAAGCAGTTTCGATATCTATTGCCACATTCTTGCCCACAACAGAATTCAAACGAAACTTTTAATGCGTGTATGAAAAATATTACCAAAAATTGTGTTCATGGGCACGCTTTACATTGTTGTCTGTGAGGCTGTCATATGCTTCTATGTTGGTCCACAGGAAAAACCACATGTTTTTAAAGTCTTAAAGCTAATACCAGCATGACTGTATACAGGCGGTAGACATGGCGGAGGACTGGCTACGGCGTCAAAATTTAGGGGCGAAAATACGGCTGCAAGAATAATCTCTAAAACGTCTAGACAGATGGGTATTCCTCAAATCTAAACGTTTTAGCATTAGATAATGAGGTTATTCTTTCTTTCTATTTTGTATATATATATATATATATATATATATATATATATATATACCGTTTGGCGTGGGTAATAACCGTGGCGGGTGAAAAGTTTTATAAATTGGGACGTAAAAAGGAATACATCAAAGAAGAGTATTAAATAAAGGTTATAATTGAAGGTATTTGTGATCGGTTGCATGTAGAAGTTAACCTTGATATTAATTTATAAAGATCTACAGATTTAACAGTCCATTGCTATGGGATACGAATTACGTGATTAATTAAAACACGTGTTTAGTTTATGAAAATTTGTGTGTCCACAAACGTTACTTATGCATATTCGTTAAGTATTACGTACATGTAAAGGCCAGACGTTATAAATGCTGCGATTACTAACCTATACATTGAATGCAAGCATCAATTTAGTCTGAGTGATCTGGTCGTTATAAATTTGCTGAGGCTGTAACAGTTTCTCTGTCAGCTGTTTCAGAGTTTGGTAATCATGGGCGAACATTTCTTTGTTTAAAAAATGTAGCAGAGGATTATCATTAAATGTTGCTTTAAGAACGGAATAAAGTGAAGCAATAATTTAGAAAAAATTTCCCCTGGCGAGTCTGTTATGAGTAAAACGGTTAACAGTGGTATAAAGGTATACAAGAAGGCCGTGAGTGTTGACTATGGAGAGCGCCCTGCACGCCCCAGCACATCAACAATCAATTAAAACGTTGAAAAGGTGATAAAAAATGATGATGAGCGTTAGCCGAATTACAATCAGAGAAGTCACTGATCTTTTATTTTTTTGTTACATTATTTATGGTCGCATCAACAATTGAAACTGTCATTGGCGACCCGATTCACATAGCTTAAGCTTTTACATTTTCCGCTTATTAAATGTCTTTGAACAGTAGAGCTTCTTTTGTTGGCATATAAATTGGCTCATGTCATGAAATTTTTCCGATTTTTTTTTTGGGGTGGGGGAGTGGGAGGTATGAGAGTTGTGACAACAAAATTTTTAAATTTCGAACAAAAACAGGGGCGAATGGAGTTGCTAAATGAAGTCAACGACGATGCAGAGCTACTGTAACGTCATTCCTAGGCTATGAGTGATTGTGGTTCTTCACGTGGGGCGGAGTAGAGATGACGCTAATATTGGAGAAACTGAGTCGTGGCTTGGACTTACAACATTATGGGCCACGCTGATAGAGAGCCGGCTCCTATCGTATTTTGCCGAGCTGGCCAAATGTACTACTGACTGTGGACCTTCCTGTGAGGAGGGCGTGGCGCTGTCACCGCAGACTGGTCACCTCAATAAATTGTAAGAGAGATCTTCTTATTTGACGTTTCTGTGTGAAGTATTATCATATTATTTTATATGCACAGTTTCACTCAAAAACTGTGATCTGAAGCCCACCATACCTGTATACTAATTAATCCTAGAAGTTAAGCAACATAATTCCGTAAGTTATTTAAGAGCAAGTAAATGAGCTGTTACCTGTGAGTTCGTCGGCGTCGACGTGCCTTAGGACGAGCACGACGACGGTGTTGGCGGCAGGGAGACCCCAGCCTGCCAGGTGGAAGAGCGAGGACTGCTGCTGCACGCGCTCGTGGGCCCAGCCGCCTCCAGCCACCAGGAACCACGCCAGCGCGAGAACCACCCACCTAAGGCAAACAGACAGTCTCTTTCATCTACGTGGATCACGGGGAAAGTTTCCTTACAGATACCTACTTTGCAAGCC
This sequence comes from Eucriotettix oculatus, assembly GCA_034510155.1. NCBI lineage: Eukaryota > Metazoa > Arthropoda > Insecta > Orthoptera > Tetrigidae > Eucriotettix > Eucriotettix oculatus. The sequence continues at coordinate 40,137,305 of CM067379.1, forward strand.
ACATTTCTGTTTGATAAGGGTGGGGGAGGGGGGTTATTATTAATTACAGGTATATTTATTTAGTGAAGGGTTCCAATCTTTATATCTATAATTTTTTTGATTTTTATGGGCTTTATTCGTAAAGAAACAAATTAAATACTATTTACAAATATTAACTGATACTAATATTAAGACATTTACATATTTACAGTTTCTATAACCTAGAAAAATAATTTTATAAGCTCCATACTAGAAAAATCAAGTGGTTACCCTAGCCGCGGAATCTCAGGTTGCCCGTGAGTTTATTTATTTTTAAAAAGTCTGACAATTTTTACAATTGGCCTGAGTAGGAAGCAGTGCTAATAGCCGTTGTTGTCTTCTGTGTGAGGCAGTGCGAATAACTGACGAATCCTGGACTCATTGGCAATTATTGCGGCGAGTAGGAGTTCGTCGGCCATGATATGACATCTGCTGACGCCGACCTTTTAAGGACGTCGTCAATAGGACGTACGAATCATGTATCTTAATGGTAGATGCTGATAAACGATGCTTCTCAGCTCTTATCTAGACTCGTAGTACCTCCTTGGCTAGCTGTCGCTAGCCTCCAGCCCCTAGCAGTACCGTAATTCGTCATTGACCTAGGGCCATAAATTTAACCTTGTCAGTAACGCTCAGACGGTCAGTGTGAAAATCGCAATCCTTCGTACTTAAAAGACTTCAAAAATTATTTTACTCAAAATAATGCGATCACCTTGATTTTTACAATGCTAAATTCATTATTTACCTTACCACATAAGCGATCATTACAGCTGTATTGTCTTAATTTTCAAAATATGACTCGAGACATTCATGTAAGATGAATCATACAAACATTCTTTACCTCAACAATTTAAATTTTCATGAAATTTGGCATGAAGGGTAGATATGACAAGGTAAATACTTCTGCCAATTTTCAGAATTTTATTTTAAAACAAAACTTTAGTAAAAAAAATGACAGAGATCATTGCAAATGACCATAACTACTTGCCTGGTTGGAATACAGAAAAAGTTCAAACCTCACTGCAAATTTAATGAATAGAACTTTCCAACAAGGTTTCTTACGGGAAACCTTGAAAATCTCAAAATACGCCACATCAAAAAATTACGGAAAAAATTATTTTATTGCCCTAAGATATATGTAGACATGGGGTGGATATTAGGCTGACACCATAAATACTAGGTCAAATGGTTTTGTTTTCCATCGATCCTTATGAGAAGCAAAGTCTTATCCTAAAATTTTGGATCATTGACGTTAACATTCTAGACATCACTTTTAAATCTCGTAATGTATCGAGTTTTTTAGGCGTACTATTTACTCAGAGTAGAGAAGCACCATCATGACGATCAAGTCCGATCCTGATATTGTATTTGATTGAAAATTGGAAACTTGCTGATTCCCAGTAAATTATTGATGACCCGGAGATGCGTACGGTGGAAGGGACCCTGTAGAAATTTTTGTTTCATATATTTACAATTTCTAAAAGAATTCATCATATGGAGGGATACATACTATCCCCATAAAGCTGTAGTATTTACATTGGCATATTTTCTACGCGGCTAGAGTATCCGTATTTATATCGCGTCTCAGATTTGCTCACAGGTAACCTCGGAATAATAATATTTTAGCCGTAAGTCATTCCTGTCGCACGCAGCATCAGGTTTGGCGAGGCTGGCTTCCAGCAGTACGAGTACAAGGAAAAGCACTAAAGCTGAGGACGGTGTTCGTAAACACATCCTACACGTTGCAGACGCCTGCCAAAGACCGTGTCGCCAACTTTCGCTCTCGGTAACAACTTTCTCTCACTCCTACTGACTACGCTTCACCAACTTCTCAATACAATTATGCTTTATAAACAGATAATAGGGAATTTCAACACCGTGAAACATCAGATAAATTTAAACATTTAACATACATTCAAAAACAAAGCAAATCTGCCTCTTTTGAAGTCTGAACATTATCCTATGTTGTCTCCATTTTGAAACCAGTTATTCATAATTAGCCTACTTCTTAGTAGGCTACTAGTCGATGTCTTGGGCTATGTGAAAACAAACACCGACATAAATAAATCCAAAGTTTCTATTGCGTTAATGTCATATTCTCGTATACGTTTTAATTAAGTAGTTTTATTTATGTGTTGTTACGGTTCATTCGGAAGGACGTGAGAATAGTACCCAATGCCCGACCTACCTCATGCAGGTTATCTAGAGTTTTCCCTGCATCTCTTTAGATGAAACACTGGTTAGGATCCATAAACCATAGCCCGGGGTCCATAGTTAACCCTTGGCTATCTTGCTCTACCTTCCGCATACCTCCTTTTCAATTCCCTTCCTATGCTATTAAAGGGGAGTTGCCTGTTTCAGGATCATCGTCATATAGCCTGTTAACCCCAAAAAAACATTTTCATTATTTTATTTGGCTTTCTGAACACAAAATAAACAGTTTGATTGTGAATTTTATAGAGGAATATAAATAATGGATGAACTATGTGTTGTAATTACTTTATTTAAATCATTTCGGAGTGTTTGAAACTAACTTGCAACATAATTTGGATTTCTTGATTTGTTACTCGAGCTATAGGCATAGTCTCATTATTAGCTGTCTGTAACACTACAATGAGTCGATGAGTGGGTGGATATACGATTGGACGATTATTTACTGCACAAATTACTTCACTGACTGTGATTGGTTGAAAGGACAGAATGTTTAGGACGAGACCAAAGGAGGAGAAAGAAAAGGAGATGGACGTGTTAACAAATTTGTGCCAGTTTATTCCTCAGTTTTGGACTTAAAAATTTGTGAAGTTGAAATTAAGAATCCGAGTTTGTGGTTTCGCCGAGGCCTGCAACGGTTAACCCATCATCAAGAGAGACATCGCTGGGGGGAATTCGGATAAGCGTGTATGAGCTGCGGGTCTGCTGATACTGTAGTAGTGTAGAACAACTTAATTTCTTCTCTGAGTAAAATCCACACAAAACTCAACCTTGAGGTCTACCGCAATCATCGGAGCTTACGCCCGATCATAGGACAACGTAGCTTTCACCAATACAAAATTTTCCCAGGGGACTACGAGTTCGAGACCACGCAGAAACCCTAAAAAGAAGCACCTTCCTCATTTTATAATTTTTAAAGAAAGTGCTTCGATTCAAATCACGTATATTTCAAACTTCAAATTTTCATGACGATGTTTTCCGCATTTTAAATCCCTGTAGAAAGGGACATCTTATTTCTGAGCTAAGCCAAAGGCACAAACATTATTCAGTTTTAATAAAATGGTGCGTTTTGTGTAACTTATAAAGAACATTCCAGTCCTCTAATATAATTTTGAAGTAAATTGTGTATGAAATTTATTTCTGTAGGAATAAATGTATTGTTTTGTTTAAATAATTGTGTTCAAAGCTTTGAAAATTCCCTATCAAGTATGCATTTAATTTATTATTGATTTTAAACATAACGCTTAAAATCAGTATTATAACGTGTTGTTAGAAATGATTTGACGGTATCCTGATAACTGAGAAGAGCAACGTGCACAGCCAAAGCAGCGAGGCGATGTGGAAGCAAAAGCAAACACAATCCCTGACAGAGGAAGGTAGAAGGACAAGGTGACTCGACGAAACGTTGCACTCCAATTATCCTCAACAACTCAGCCATGTTGGTCATATCCCCCTTTTCTTCCCACTTACAGCTGAGGAAAGAAGCCAACGCGTAGGCCACTGGCCACACGTGTCGCATAAGCATGCACAGAATTACAAACCTCGTAAAGAACCTAAGCATTTGGAGCTGTGTAGGCATTCCTGAATAATTATAAAATAAAATATGTGATTCGTATTAGAATGTGATGTCATGTACGGCGAGGTTAGACATAGTTAAGAGGCAGGAGTTTAACTTTCCAACAACGAAAATCGGCTGATCAACATCTCACCCGATACGAAATTCTTGTGCAACCCTTTTGAAAGAACATCGTCTTTAACAGAGCTTTTAGCTGGGATTGACAGTTAAATTATCTCGGGCAAAAATATAATGTTCTGTAGTTTCCGAAGTTAAAAAAATAGGAAAGTCTAAAAATTCGTTCATAAATAACAAACTGTTAGCCTTTAGAATAGACTCACAGACAGTTAAAGTCATTCTGTTGGATGGAAAATAAATGACGTTTCAAATATTCTAATTTTTTTTATAGTAATCAAAGTCAACTTAATATGCACTTCATTCTCTAAAGTCAAATTCACATTATTTTACATTTAATTCAATTAACTCAAATTTCCTGTGTAAAATATAATACATTACTATAGAAAAGAACTGGTGAAAATTTCACAGAGTTATCCGTAGTAGCTCATAAATTGCGTATTTTATTAAGTAAAATCAATTGATATATATATTATAAAGTGCCTCACCCCAAATTTGGAATCTAAATGAGCTGACTTATCAATATCAGTCAACTTCTTCAATATAACTGCAAATTTAGCTTAAAGAACACTGGGTTTATTATCACAATTTTAATTCAAATCAGATGATTAACATCACTTTTATTTCAGTCACACAAAATAAAATCAAAACAGTTCAGAACTAGCTTGATTATTACTATTACATTTTGGTAACATTTTAAGTCAAACCATGATAGTTTTTAAATTTAAAACAATTTGGTCAAGAATTGATATTACAGCTCAAGTATATAAGATTTATTTTCAGTACCAACGTGGAAATTGTATATAGATAAATTTCTTAGTTGGGATAAAGAATTTCTTAGTTTTATATTAGTAAAGACGTTGAGAAAAGTGAGAGTAAGAGATTAATAAGGATGGCGTTAATTGCGTCAGGCAGCAGATGGCTGTTGGGTGGTAGAGCGTGGCGTGTGCTCGCTATAAGGCGCCGCCACATTTAACGCCAATTTAATGGCTGTTTCTTTTTGTGGGGGCGACAGCGTGGCGAATCAATCCCTTCCGCTGCCGGCCAACCAGTCCTGCGGTGGCAATTAACGCTAAATATACAACGCACGACTCTACCCTCCTCACAATCTGCTTCCAACTGCAGATCCAGAAGATAACCTTCAACTCTGACCCTAAGTACTTACATCAGCTACTAAACGCAGACTTTCCTCATAGGAATAAATATTTATACAGAGAAACACGTTGCAAATACCGGGGTCCGGACCAGAAACTCAATATTGTAGGGTCTCGACGATTATGAAATTTTTTGCTACTTTAAATTGTTTTCATAACTAATAAAAGCAATTTTGACCTTTTCAGACAAATGGAATTTTCATGCTCTAGAGAAAAATTTAGAGATTGATGGTGTAAATTTAGCAAAGAAGAAAGTATATAAATACAAGGAACTTAACAAATAATTGTAATATATTCATTAAAAGCACTTAGCATATTGAATTAATATACATAAAGTTAGAGAAAAGTCCGAGGCAGCACTATAGACTTGAATTTAAACCGTGGTTGAAATAGGATTGCATGACGAACTGAAGACTTGAGGGTTTGACATCTCATCCGAGATTAACTTTGGAGTTGCCTTAAGGAACAAGATGAGCGTCTTCCTTCAGTAACGTTATAAATTACAAAACAGTAACATAAGGTACAAGCACCGAACCGCCCTTACTCTCTAATTTTAATAAATATTTTCCTAACTAATTGCTACGAGTATATTAATATAAACGTACAGGGAGAAAAAGCTATTACAGTCCTTTGTATTGCTTGATGCTGTGGATCTACGGAACTCCTGTATAAAAAGTAAAATATTCCTCCGTTGTGGAGTTACACCAAATATTCTAGACCTGCGGACTGGCAAACCATCAAGATTGAAATAAAAACTAATCAAAAAAATTATTTAACCTTGTAGTGCTACTTCAGCGAATTAGTTTTACGCGATTGCAGGTAACAGCCGCATTAAACACCTACACATATTTCACTTTCAATTAATGGCCGTAAATGTTCATTAAATATTTGCAGCACTATTTTCCGTTTGACAACAGCTATAATTAAAATTTTGAATAAAATTTGTAACTCGGCAGCAACACACCCCCGGACCCCCGAATAAAATCTCGCCTCGTGACGTACGTAGATTCAGGAAATTCCGGTCATTTTCACCGCAGTGTTGACGTATAAATCTACTTCCGTTCGTTCTCTCTCTCTTCAATATTATGGATGCCAACTCCCGTCTATAACTATCTTCGGTCGTAAGCGAGTATAAGAATAAAAAATATTTGAAACGGGAATATTTACGGAAAATAAATCTGTCTCTGACAGTGGATTTTTTTTCTTTTTTGCGTTTGGAACAGGGTTGAAACCACGCGGATGTTATCTTTCCAGGAGACCGAAGATGCTCTTTAAGTCTGACAGCGTCCCTCCCATTCATCATGATAAATATCTTAGCTGGCAGGGGAGGAAGGTGTTGGAGTTGCTAGCTGGATGATGACGCACAAACATCTGCGTGATAATGGCTGTCACTTTTACACACAAATACGAGAATAGCAGCACGCATCTTCACAAGTATATTCGTCTTTTTCTCCGGGCCGTATCTAAGACAATATATTTTCGAGTCGTTTTATTGAGCGAATTAATGTTTCCCTTTTCTGTTATTTTCATCATTTTACAATTTTTCTTTGCCTCTTTTTGAAAACGCATTAGACTCTTTCACCATTACAAAACTAAATTATGTACCATTAGTTGTATAATTATGTGTCCTGGTAGGCCAAGGCCCTAAATAGGCTGCAGAGCCAACGAACAAGAAAAAGTCGTATAATTAACAGAATATTATTTTTAATTTTAACTTTTTCTGTTGTGCCTTAAATAATAAGTACTTCTTTGTTTATAACATATTTCATCACTTGCCTTTTATATACATTTCCATGTATTCCCCATAGTTTTCAATTACGTTTTTATTTTTCTGTTCACGAATCTTTATCATGGCTCGCGATCTACTCACGTAAATAAGAATAGAACTCTGGAATGATTTCCTAACTCGTTTATTAAAAGTACTGTATATATTAATAGTACTATCAACTAGCGATTGTGCCTATTAGCAGGTAGCAAAGGCCTGTCTGACCCGGAGTATTTGAAAAGGCCCAATTAACGATTCATTACTCACCAAATAGACGTCTGTAGGTCAACCTACGATTTATTTAATTTGACATTTAATTTTAAAATAGTTAATATGCATGATTCTACACACTAAAACAAGAAAAATGATACCGAAGAATCTGTAATTTAAGGAAATACCCAATAACGCGAAAATGCTATTCACGATTCCGGTAATGTGATTTGATATATAATTTATTTTAATTTTATAATAAACAATAGAAGTTTAAACTACGAACGATCTTGCATTCAACGGCTACCAAACACAGCCAATATGTTGGACTGAAATTCAGTTAATTGTAGATTTTTTGGTATCATATTTTTGGAAGTAGTGTATAAAATTTATGTACATTAAACACTTCGAAATAAAATGTTAAATAAAATTACTTGGTGAGTAATGAATTGCCAAATTCTCTAGCTGATAATAATGTAGCCAATCAACTCAAACTTCCACATTTTTCCATAACAACATTTAAAAGAAGATCAGGAAACAAAAATAAAACTTGACGATTAGCATCAGTAACAAAGATTACTTCATAAGATTAACTGGTAGTTACGTAGAAATAAAAAGACTTGCGCGGGGGAAGTTAGTATGGAGGGTTGCATCTGACCAATCTTAGGAGTGAATACCACGAAACACAAAGAAATCAAATTCTTTATAGATTTTAAACAAACCTTAAGATCCAGACGATCAGTGTCTGTTAGTAACTGTAATACTAATTTCTGTTTAATGCATTCAGATTATATAATTTACTCGTTCATTCCCTTGAACAACTTTGATAATCAATCTCGAATAAGAAGATAACTTAATCGGTGAATCTTATTCGAACTTCTTGGGTTTTTACTTCAGTGGTGCATATACATGGTGTTCATAAAACTAGTACCAGTACTGGTATATTGTAACTGTTTAATTTATACTATTTCAACAAATAACATAACAAATTGCGGGTAAACTAACCTATTATTCCTTAAAAAAATTTTAGTGTGCACCTTTTGGCACAAGACACACATCAAACCTAAAATTCCAATTCTTCCCACACTTTGGTTAACAAGACCTTAGTGATGAAAGATTCTTCAATTCAATGACTCAACTCTAGAAAATCATCAGGTAGTGGGGGAACGAAGAAACGATCTTTTATAAAGCCACAAAGGAATGAATGGTGGGAACAATAACTTTGGGAGATGATCTTTATGTTAGTGGTTTCATTTTGAATATAGGTCTCACCAGATGACGATGTCTCGCCTTATCCAAAAGTACAAGGTTCGATATATAACAAAAAATATGCTTCTGTTATTCTAATATAAAACTCTTCAATTGTGATTTTTAAACAACAACACTCTACAACACTTGCAGTTGACACTATTAACTTCGTAATGGTCAATAAGCATAATTGTAGTAGATTCTTCTTTTTTTGAAAAAAGTATATTTAAAAACAATTCAGGATATTGTTGATACACTTTTTACATAATCGCCATCCCATTCAATAGATGTGGTGGGTCAGCTCCTTTTCCACTTCAGAACCTCTTCATACACCTGCTCGTCGATTCAAAATTTAATTCCACCCATGTGTGTTTTCAACTAGGTTAAAGCATGATAAATCTGAGGGCGGTAAGCCAGGGGAATAGAGAGGGTGGTTAAAAACATCCCAACCAAATGAGTCCAAGGTCGCCTTGATGGCTAAAGCTGTGTGAGGAAGGGCGTTGTCGTGGAAGAAGCACACTCCTCTCGTCAACATTACCCTCCTTTTTGTTTTGGATGCTCCTTTTGAGAGTTCTTATTCACAGTATCGTTGTGGTCTCCCCCTGAGGCATAAATTCGACTGAAACACTGAGGCCTCTGTTCGTCTTGAACATTTGTTCTGATCCTACTGAACTCTGCACAGCACTTAAACTCACTCGTTCTGTACATCTTCGCCGTAAAAAAAATTGATTCGCGAAAAATTTTGTAGGTTTGATTTCTACCGCCAGTAGTAAGTGGATCACAACACGTCACTCGCACTTATCGGGATTTCTTACCGACAGCTGGAAACTACAACGTGAGTTTACGCACCCCCGTGTTCCTACGATGCTCGCTCTGTCTGGAGATCCCGCTCTGTACCACGCAGTGTTGTCAACCCTCACAGTACACTTCCTACACATACCTCATATCTACATAAAATACATAAAGAACATATGTCTGACTGTAAACTACCTGTGCAGATAACCAAACATTGCCATTCAAAAAATAATTAATAACTTTTATTTTGACAATACCAACATCATGTAATGCCAGATTAATTTCAGAAATGTTACAGAGGATTCATGAACATCTACGATGCCCTGCTTTCTTTGCTAATCTCATTTTGTTCTCTAAGTTTAATTAATTGTTCCATGTTGCCCGATGAGGTCACATATTTTAAAGGAAACGAATATTTACAAAGCATTAATTTTACTTGTAAGTATCTATACAGTATGCAATTGGTCATTATTGGGGCTGGAATGATGAAGAGGTTTGATTTTGGTGTTTTTCAGAACGGTTCCCTCCACCTCCCGGGGTTACAAGTGTTTGTACTGAGTGACTTCCTGTTGACGGAGTGTCAGTGTCGATCCATCAGCTGATAGGAACAGCGTTTCTGGGAATATTTGTTTCGTGAGATTGCGTTGTTCCCGGCTTTGTGTCCTCGTTTGCCCATTGTGTTCCCGCAGGAAGCCAGGCTTTGTGCTGAGGTCCGTTGGTGCTAAGCAGTGGCTAATTTGTCTCTTGTTCCAAATAGGCACAAAGGACGTGTCACGCTCCGTGTCGTGTTCCAATGTTTTCGTCGAATTCTCTGGGAATAAGATTTCATTATTAAAAGTTTCTTATGTGCTTAAAAAAGATTTCACGATGGTTATTCGAACTTTTCGTGGTCATTTACACAAAGAAATAACACACTTCTTTTTCAATTTCCAAATATCTGTGTTTGAAGTAATTAGAACTAAGAATTTGTAATATAATTTGCTCGGGAACGAACGTTAATTGTGGGAAAAAAGTAATTATAAATTACGGGCGACAGAAAATTCAGGCAGTCATTAAAAATTAATTTCTTAAGGGGATGAAGAAAATTTTTGCGTATTCAGCAAATCGTATTAATGTGATATTATTCAACAGTATTTTTTAAAAAAATAAGTATAATACGGGAACCTTTCCTTTCCACTTATTGAAATATCACATCATTTCAACTCATAAATCCCTCGGTTCCTTTTCACTGTTACTTAATGAGCTCTTATATTATAGTATGACTAAATAATCGTGTTTCTTTTACATTTAAGATAATTCAGACTGTGACCCATGTCTTTAACAACATAGGAATGAATATAAACATTGATACGGATTGGGAAAAAAAGGGTAGTGAATAATTCACTAGGACGCTCCGACTATGGATTAAGTATCCTACTCGTCACTTTCTTTCCCTTTAATGCTAGAAAAAAAAGAGTAGAGGACAAAATTGTATTACCCTCTTGTACCGTGACACTTAAAACAAATATTCATTATATTTGCGAGTTTGGTAAATAATAATCTGTGAATACTTTTGGTGTCATTTGAGAGTCGAGCGATGTCGACAGGAAGTGGAAAACCGTCCGAGCCTAACTGCCATTTCACGCATCGGAACTGCGGATAGTAACTTCCAAGGTCTATTTTCTCTACTGCGCAATATACACGGAACAATAGTAATTTCAGTTAAATATCCCAGACTTTAAAATATCGAATGTGCGCTTGAATTCAATATCATATGACATACTATCATATGCTTCACTTTTATTCAAACAGATCCAGAAAGATTCGATGTCACTTGGAAGAATAAAGAAACTGAGATTATCCCTGAAATCAATCAACTTAGAAGACAAAAGGGGACACAGTACCACAACAGACTTTTCTTCCTGTTAACATATAGGAGCTTCAAGTCACATAATGCTTTGCCTCCTTCTTCTGTTCTTACCCTATAGACCTTCCCTCTAATCCTAATTTTACAATACCCAAATGTCTCAAAACATGGTCTATTAATCTATCCCTTCTATTGGTCAACGTCCTCCAAATTATTTCTTTAACACGCAAAAATATAGGGTGAAACATTAAACGACATCATGGTATAGAATTAAATTTCGAAATTATTTCCAATGTATGACATGAAAATGTCAGCAGATTATATAAATGAATGGATATAATTAAGCATTGGAAATATAAATACAGAATAAGTTGTGATAGAAAATTTGTCCAAAATAAGTAAACCTCACCGAATATAGTGATTGAGATGAACTCCTAGTTTTTTGAGGGGTAACAGTCTGCATGAGGGTGATCCTGAAACGGTAGGAAGGGAGTTGAAAAGGGGAAATATGGAAGGTAGAGCAGGGTAGGAAAGGGTTGGCTAGATCCCCCGGGCTATAGTTGAAGGATCCTATCCGGTGATTCACCTAAAAGACATGCAGAGAAAACCGGGACCACGGAAACTTCCACCCAATATATGCTTTTCTGATCGTCCTCTACCCACGAGGAAGGTCCAGCATCTGTTCAGAGCCTCCACGCCACATCCAGAACTATTAGGTATATTTTTATTAATTTCCAATCACAGTTATAACAATGTCAATGATTCTAATACACAATAAATATATTTGAGGGAAGATTATTAAGGAATATCATGAGTGAACTATTTTTCGTAGCTGCTATCTGTTGCAGGCAACGTTTCAATAGGAAGTCAAATAACAATAATGAGATAGAGTGACCCCAGACTGCGGGGTCAAGCGCCACGTCTGCAAAGATAATTTATGAACTGTCCGCAAGACATGACGCCGTGTCGAAACAGGGCACGCATTTTCCAGTGATAAGAAAATAATTGCCACTTTGTGTCATCAAAACATTACAACACACGCATGCAAGCGGTCTCTAACTTGATTTTAATAAACAGCCATCATCTTTTAGGAAGTGTAACACGAAAATGCCGATGCACTCCCGCAAATTATACTTGATTTGCAAGTTGAAACGAACGAAGAAAAGGAAGGGTACAGGCTACTTTGTGTGTTAATGCTGTCCAAGCATATAAAGGCGATAGTTATATTAGTAATCAAGTATTAAGTTACAAATGGTTAAAATAAAATTATTGGAAACATAATCTCGTCAAACAGATAATCCAGATTATAAGTACTATAACGATTTAGAGAGAAAATAGATGGGAAGGGAAATCTAATATTTTACTTACAATGAGACCATAATATTAACTACTAAGAATAATCAGAAGACAGCCAAAGAAAGTGATTTATCACACAAGGGTAAATCAGCTCGACTTAAACAATCAAATGCAGTTTTTCCATTAAAATATAAAAACAATTATTAGAATTATGTTTTGAGCCTAATGCCCGGGTAATGTGTTTGAATTCAGCGCTCATTACTCGACAATTTATTTATTAAAATTACAACACAATAATTTTATCTGTTGTAAATATTATTATTAATGAAAACTATGTTGTAGAAACATTTGAATAACGAATTAATAAACATTTAAATCGATGTCACGTATTGCGGGGTGCAGATTGTGAAGCTCTGTGTAGAAAGCGATCACAAAAAAAAACATATTTAGAAGGGTGTTTATTTCATTTTGAGCTCTCTGAAGTCAGTAGATGCAGTTGGATGTGACTAAATCCAAGAAAAGACCTTTTCTGAGAGTTGGTATTAGAGCTCATAAAGTAACATGAGATTTTGTAAGAGTTTGCAACTGATAATTAGAAGGGGTGAGTTGAAGCTCGTGGCAAAACGAGTTTTTAAAATTCAAAAGTTAAGCGTTCGGAGGAGTTATCAGCCTGCATATGCCTGTTCGAAGATGAAATATTTTCACGGGACGACAACTAGAGAAACCTACCGGCGAGCAATTACTCGACTCACGGGGGTGACCCAGCACTTGTCCAGAACCTGCGCTCCACAATTGACAGCTGTAATTTGCTTAGAGTAAGTAACTCATATTTTAATAAATGACAGCTACACATTAGGCTGTAGCATTTTCGTTTTAATCACCCATGAGTACCCTGAGTGCCGTGGACTTGAGGCATGTACTGTATCCAGCTCCCAGCAGGATTAAAGAACGCAAAGAAATGCTTTTATTAATAATATTAATTTTTGAATTATTATTGTTTATTTCATTAAAGAGGTAATAATGTATTTCTCTTTGGATTAAGTCGATCGACGATTCAAATATACGATTTTCTTAGAGTAAAAGTATCTATACATTTTTTGATTCTATAATTTATTTAAGGGGAACTAGATTACATGTAATTGTATCCTGCACTGTTGAAAAGTGGAAGCGTACGGCTGAACTATTCGCCATGAAAAGTTCATTAAATTCTGTAAATCTAAGTCACGCTATTTCGCGTGACACAGGACTAGAGGCCTAACAATACTTTTAATTGCGAATCGTAAAAGCGCATATTTCTGGCAAGTCGCATCAACAGCATATTTGATGAGCGAGATAAAGTGCAAGGATCCCAGAGGAGAGGAGATGAACGTCTGGACCGGATGTCTGTGCATTAGCAGCGTTCGGGCGCTGTCACGCCGTGTTTTCCTTCCCGTGTTTACTCAGACTGCCGGGACTAAAAAGCCTGTCTCCGGCGTCTTGACAACCGACTCTAACCAAATAAATTACCTTGTCACAGGAATAAAATTATATGGGCGGGAGGCAGGTGCGAGCGGGAAGACTCGCTTCCCAGTTAATCACGGCCGCTATAAAGCTGGCTGCTTGGCTGACTGGCTGACTCGCTAGCTGACTTCGTTAGCATTATGCAAATGCGATGCTGTCGTTGTTTATTGACACGTGTCAGGACGCACTTTCCAAAACATTTCTCGCCGTCAGGCACCCTCCGGAGATAATGCGCCGACAAGGTAAACTTGTATGTTTTTTCATAGTTAATTTCGGAGAAAACTTGCGTGCAGGATCCTTGTTCGCAACTATCTTCTGTAGCCACCATTTATTTCAAAATTCACGCCATATTTTATAATTCCTCCTAGAACAGTGGCGTCTGCGTCAATTTCGGGCTTCTTCGTTTGAGTTTCGATACCGTATTTGTTTTCTGACGTGACCAGCCAAAAATTCATGGCCCACATCTTCACAACACTGCAAAATTTTATCGAGTTGGTGACAGAGACTTTTACATTTCTGGTGCTAGATTTCAGAACAGTAGCTGTGGAGTTCCCTTTCCCACCGATTACGGATAAAATTCAAATAAAGTTAAATTTAATAGAATCTTCTACATGTTCTTTCTGCAAACAGGAAGATGAAGCACCTTATCACATTGATTGGAAATGTGATTTTTGGCATGACACCTTTCATGACTACCGAAAACTGGAGCATTCAAAAATTTTAGAATCTGCGGAAATTTACCAATCATCTATAGTAGTCTTGAAACAATTTGAATTTCAAAAAGAAATAATCGAAAATATAAACCAGACAACAACCAGATTTTATTCAAATTAACTGAAGTTTTTTTAGGGCGGTGAAAATCCCCCACTATCCTGCATATATATTCATTAATATGAACAAATATAATAATACAGGAAGCCTACACTGGACGCATGCGTTAGGGGCGAAGAGTGGCAACCTGAGTAACCTCTCTGGGTAACAGCAGTAATGTTTTTTTTTCCTTCAGAGAAATTTTCCCCTGGTAAGCTATATTTAGCATATACAGGATCATACGGATTAAAATGGAGCAAACAAAATGTAGAGAGGTTTGTGGAGTTCCATAAATTGCAAAAATATAGTTTTGCGTGAGTAAATATGTCATTCATTTTGGTACCAATATAGGTAAACTCTGAATATTAGAAGTTATTGAATAAATACGTCGGAACGAGCGTAATAGTGTGAGGATTGTGGAAAAGTTAAGAAGGATTTTTAAAAATAAGAGTAAATGTGTTTTTTTTGTGAAAGATTTAAGGTATAAATGTGAATGACACAGTGAGAAATATTTAATACAACTAGACGATTTTTGTGAAAGGGAGAAGTTATCGGGCACGCAGACTCACCAAGCAGATCCTAAAACGATACTAGCTCAACAGATAAGACCTAACAGCCGTGAAACGTAAGTGGTATCATATATAGGAGTATTGAAGGATTATTATGACACATACGAAGGAGCGGCGAGAAAACTAGGACTGGAAGTGATTTCGGATAAAACGAAGTGTAGATGGGAAATAACAGAGACAGGCAAGAGAAATCAATACAAATTAGTGGTAAAGAATATCAAAGAGTGTAAGCATTAAAAAATTTAGGTTCGGGAATAACAGAATATAATAAGATATAAGTGGAAATACAATAAAGGATTCGAAGTGAAACTGATTCTACTATGGCCTATAGAATATATTTAAGTTTAAAAGTTAGTAGGAATGCAAATATAAAAATTCATATGGAACGTTTGTATTGGAATATTAGGTAATGACAGCAAAGGAGGAATATTGGCTATTGAGATGGGAAATTGAGATTTTTAGAACAGCGGGAGATGACGACCGGTCATGTACAGTGAATGCCAGAAACTCGGGTGTGTTAAGAAAGCTTTTTCTAGAAAAACTTTCCTCTTCGGAATACAGAAGAAAAGGTGACCTGGATATATGGAGGACCGGAAAGAAAATGAGAATAATGAATAGTTATGGCTATGAACGGAGGTGAATAACGTCAGGTGATAAAGAATAATATTCATCAAGAACTGTAGCTCCAACCAAGAAGAAGAAGACAGACATATCCAAAGTAATAAGTTTATATTTACCACTAAATTTAATTTTATCAGACCATCTCCAACGAAATAAAGAGCCAATGATTTAAACTTGTACAGTTAATTTTGTATTTCATTGTTTCAATAGTTAAATAAGTATTTGTTATATTAATTCAGCATGAAGGTTTTATTAGTAACAATTAAAATAACCTCCCTCCTAATAAACCCTGTTATTACATATATTGCGCTCAACATATTAGCTAACTAATATTAATAAATCATTAAAATGAACTATAAATAGCTCGTCATACCCAGTTTTGAAAAATAAATTATCTATATTTCAGGAACTGAGCACTGATAAAAAGACATTGACACTGATATCAAAAATGGAATAGTATGTGAAATAACGGAGTTTGTTGATAGTTCTAGGGAAGACGATGGCAACGTCATGCCATGCCGTACATGGCGTCTGGAGCCTTTGTTTTTTACAGGAGTGCCAACAGTCGCCTTGGATACACAAAACCCCCCTCACCTCATCTCCTTGTCCAGCGTCACAACACCGGAATGTCGCGCGTTTGAGTGCTGTACAATCAAATTCTACAAGGTGACTCATCAACATTCCCACCCGCCTAAGCAAACTGCTACCGGCACATTTACATACCCAAAGTCATCACGTGGCCCCGTTACCAAAGTAAATACAACACGACTCAACCAAATACATTTCTCGAGTATACCTTAGCAGGACGTATCGATATCGGAGGATAATTGCAAGAAAACGTCGGAGACTAACTGTGAGACAGTCCGACGTAGGAAAAAAAATATATTTTTTGGGTTAACACACTACATGAGGGTGATCCTGAAACAGGCAACTCCCCTTTAAAAACTAGGAAGGGAATTGAAAAGGGGGGATGCGGAAGGTAGAGCAAGGTAGCCAAGGGTTGACTAGGGCACCCGGGCTGTGGTTTAAGGATCCTACCTGGTGTTTCATGATGCAGGCAAAACCCTAGAGAGCCTGCATCAGGTAGGTCGGGCATTGGGTAATATGACGGGAGACGAGTTTGCTGTGGGGTCGCAGCATTCGCTCCTTCGTGTCTCCACCAGTTTCAGGAGGATCAGCGGACAACTCTTGCCTTATGACCAAAGTCTTCGACCCCAGTACATATGAAGGTGTCTCGGCATGTAAGAACTTTTATAAAACTCCAGAGAGAGTACGAGGCATTCCCGACAGTCAGGTGAGTCCCGCAGTCACTCTGGGGTGAAGCGCCTGCTAGAAAACTCCTGCAGATTTTACGTAGGAAACTAAATTTATCTGTCGAGATATAAATATTGGTTTTAAAATATCCAGCTAAGATCAAAATAATTTATCTGTCGTGAATAGTGAGATTTGTATTAAAGACTCGACTTAATTTCGGTTCTCCCTCATCGTATCATTAAGCACTATTCTAATGTAAGACAAATGTTGTCTCGTAGAGAAATAGTTGTTATGACCCTGAGAGGCAGCGATCAAATTGCCCCAGATACGCTATCGCTATCTTTTCTAGGAACACTGATACAAGCACGCACTCAGCTACTGTGTTCCGGAAGGACAACGATCCCCTACTGACAAAGCGTTCTGCAATTACATCAGAATAGATATTGCTAAAGTATTCGTTTGTCTCTTGCGAAATATAGATGCGTGAGAATAATTTAAATGAACCTTCCGCCCTGCCATCTTGCTTTCATCACCTTCATTTCCACTTTTTCCTTTTTATTTAAAGTCGACAGCCAGTAATTTCGACGAGAAGGAAACCTTGTCATTATTCTTTAAATTAAAACTTCCGCTCAAGTTTTTGATTTATATGAGTGTATACTAACCTATTGAAACATGGCACACAAATTTTCGTGCAAAATAAACACTTGAAAAACAACCAGGTTTCGATTAAATGAAATTAATAAACCTACTCGTCATAGGAAGCACAAATACGGCAATATTAAACTACTATTATTAGTTTGTAATTTTATACCAGTATCAATATGACAATATACTATAGACATATTTAATAATATTAATATTTGTTTCTGTACACCATTTGTTTCCTAACATTTTATTGATTGTAAAAATGAAGTAATTAATTAATTTTATTCGCAATTTGCTGATTCTTTGGATACACGCAATCTTTAATTTACTCAGTTTATTGTGTGAATACTGCGTGAGTGTAATATTTTATTGCTCGCCGAAGAGCGGAGGTAAAAATAGAATTTAACTTTAATCGGAATTAAATTGGTTCCTGCATGTAATAACAAAAAATCTGCGGTTCGAATACTCAGCTATGTTGAATGTAGGAACTGTCAGATGATTTCTTCGAGTGAAACCTTGGTATGTGCGACAAATTTTCGACTTGGATTAACATCCTAGTAGACTAGAATGATTTACCAGACCCTGTCATTTTTTTTATTAAAAAACCGAATACAACACCCAATTAGTCAGAAATAAATTTTAATAAAATAATTGTTCAGAACAGTCTGAAGTAACGTTCCTTTTAGAGCCTCATAGATGCAAAAATAAATCAATTTTTTGATACCTAAGGAACGATACGTAGTGCAATTTTTATTCATGTGTTATAATTTTTTATTTGATTAAAATTTATTTAACTAATTTGACTGTTGTATTTACTTATTTCAATGATTATAAATTATTATTTATATAAAATGTTATTATCATGTAGCTTTGCATAAATGGTGGTATTAAGTTTATATATTTTTATAGCATGGGTTCTAGTCTAGTACAAAATCCCTACAAACACCTTCCCTATGTTCGTGTTCCCGATCAACGTTTCCCCGTCAGGACAAAATTCCGAAAGCAGCGTTTTTACGAAATGGGCGGCTCTAACACCACTATGGGTCAGTCATTTTTAAAATTTGTGAAAAAGACCTATAGCGGAATTCCAGAAAAGTTAATGTTCTGTTTAACAATGGTGGGGAGGAAGAGGTGAAAGCAGATGGTAATTTTCCAAAGTAATCTGATAAATAAAAAACAAGCAAGTACATTAAAAACAATACCAAATTAAAGAGTGAAGGATTTCCCGGTAAATTTTATTCGAATACATTTCTCGGTTTTCAACCCGGGTAAAAGTTTGTTTCCACAACGTTTCGACGGCAAGATCCACCATCGTCGTCAGGTAGACTATCAATAGACTATAGTCTACCTGACGATGATGGCGGAGCTTGCCGTCGAAACGTTGTGGAAACAAACTTTTACCCGGGTTGAAACCCGAGAATTTGATTTGATTATTAATTTATGCTTCATAATCAGTTGTTATATAACATTTTATAAATATACACTTTCCATCTTCAACGAGTTTTAAAAATACTACGTCCTTCCATCCCTACAATTCTTTTTTTATCGTAGAAAAATACCATTCCGTAGTTAATAATTATAATGCGTTCATAAAAAATTTTAGGTTTTAGAAAACAGTCGCTAGGAGGTTATTAATAAAATAATTGCACGTAAATATTCAGAACATTAATTAATTATTAATAGGCTACACAATTAAAATTCAAGTACGAAATAATTGGTATGAAATATTTTTGTACCTTATAACAGCTTAATTTCTGGTAATGTTTTACTAGTTTTTAATAATTTCAACGTTTAATGTACGGCTCGTTCCGGAAGAGTGTACTAAATATAGCGAGACCCTTGAGCTAGATGCAGAGAGATTTTTATAATTCCTTCAAATTTAGTCAGCTTCAATTTGAAGTCATAAATTTACCGTGGGCATACAGATGTGAATTCATGCAATACAGTACATCCAATTCTCTCACTAGTCATAGTAAACAAAACTCTCATTGTAAATTGTAGTTTATATTATTCCGAACTTTGAAATGGCGCCCAACACTTAAATACCAATCATTTTTCTTTAGTTCAAATATAATCTCAGCATGTGGTAGGTTTTAAAATTATAGGCGAGCTTATTTTCGAATTGCCCCCTCATCTCGTGGGTATCCCACGTTCTGAATCATAGTGTTATATTAATAATATGCTTTATTTCGTTAAATTCTGACCTTTTGTAAAAATGGACCTTCGAGATACTGAATAGTCGGGAAAACGCTTTCAGGAGTTTTAGCTGCCCGGGAAATGTCAATCGGAAAAATGACCTTTCGGGATAATGAACGTCCTGTTCGAATGAACAAGTATGATATATCGATAATAATTACTTATTTCTAATCTATAGTAATGAATACATAAATGAATTTTCTTTTATTACAGAAGGATATCTGCTGAACGAATGTGTGGTTTATGATTATTAAGTTGACCGAAAATATAACGAGAAAAATTAAAAAGCCAGCATGTGGTAGGCAGTATACCACGAAGCAATTTTCAGGTGTCCGACATAAAAAGGAAATACTTATTAACAAATTTTTCTGTGCATAACTAATACGAACCACGGGGAAAGAAGAGTTTGCAGATTGATTATTCTAATAGTTTAAGTCTGGGATACAAACGCCATCAAGCAAATTATGCAGCCCAGCCGCGGCGACGAGCCTTCTTTTTTCATAAATATTCATAAAGCCATTCATTCAGCCACTAGAAGCGCTGTTGAATGTCTAAGTGTTTATGTTGCATTAAGTCTGGACACTTGGCATTACATCTAGTGGCCGTGTCTTTCGATTCCAAAATGTTAGACTTAATGTCTCCACGGCAGTTGCATTCCTGCGTGTCTTGTGGCAGGTCTGCCACATACGGTGCTTGAAATATTACCTGTCTAAGTTGTAATGTTTTCATAATTAATTCACCAAGTCAATTCCGAAGTTATCACTTTAACGAAACGTCAGTCGTTTTTCCACGTGGGCAGGTGACGGGGTAATTGCCGTGATTCATCATGGGGCCTGGAAAACAAACAGCCAGTCAGCCATTGTTAGAAAACGTCAGTCACGCCCCGAGGCTGTCCTCCACTTCCAACCTCACCGTCGACGGACACACAACAGACAAAATTTAACTAGACGAACCATAATACGAGCAGGGCGAATAGAAAAATATTTAGAAATGGTTTTACATCAGACGGGACTGAGAGAGTGATCACCGGCAGTTTACTAAAGGATTATTCCACTACCTACCGAGATTGGTCGAGCTGTTGGGAGCTGATCAACAATTGTTTCATTTCAGACACAAGTTATCCATGAAACGTATTCAGTGCAGATTTTATTCTTTTTGCCTAATGAAATCAATTTTGACCACTCGAGCACATTCATTATTCACATAGCCTGGACTACTAATTAAGAAATGATGCAAAGGGATGTATCACAACTAACCATATATCAGTACGTTTAACGATGCAAAAAAATTATAAAACCACTTACCATTTTTAATTTAAAAACTCTCCGGAAAGGAAATGACAGTACGCAGACATCGTAAATTTTTTTAGAGCTGGTGAAAATACTAACCCAATGGAAAAATAATTAAGATTGCGATACTGACGTGAGCTTACAATAACTGAACAGAGAACTTGGCACGTCTTTCACCAAACGTCACGCACGATAGTAAGTTTGAGATTAAGAAAAATATTATTTTCCTTTTGCAAACTTCATTATTGTGCTACAAAATGAAATTCAAATATGATAATCAAACCTATTAATCTAATTCTTAAAATTGTACAGTAATAATATTTTGCTAAATAATACAAAATTAATATTAATTATGAATTAATCCCTATTTGTGGTTGAATGCAGAGAAGTCAATCAAGAATCATCTAAATATACCTTATTTAGGCATCTATAGGCCGTTTTCGCATAGAAACCGCGCCTGAATTTTGTAGGTAATATTTTTTTTTACTGAATCTAAGTATAGGCTCAACAGAAGCTTCGTTCTGCGAAATGTGTAATGGCATACACCGGACTTTCAAGTTTTACGATAATTCGAGAGCATTTTCTGCCAAAGAAATTCTGCTCTGCGAATCATCTGAGAGCGGCAATAAGTGTGTCAAACGAAGATAAATGACCTTTAAACTATTTTCCTGGCACATTTTTAGTAAACATGTGGCGCCTTTACTGGCCTAAATAAGTGATTGGTGAACATCGGGAGTATTTTGAAATTATTCTGCTTTAGTAGATCATTTTTATATGAAAAACATTAAACCGTTGGTGAAATATGAAGGAATTGTCTGTGACCTCCAGATTTCCAGTGTTGGTATCAACGGTAAATGCTGAAATGTATCACTTCTGGTCAGAAGAGGTTAGTAAAGTACTTATAACTTTAGCGAAAATTTATACATCAAGTAAGGCCTGATAAATAGATCAAAAATTGAAAATAGTAATGAACGATATTTAAGTTAATAAGAGGGGTGGCTCGTGAACTTTTTTAAGTTCTAAGCTGCATTGCATCAATCAATAAATTTTACGAGAATAATTATGACTATTTTCTTCGAAGTACTACCCTTAAATATTTTTTCTTTAAAATAACAAGTTATAAATAATAAGTCCATAAACAGTAACATTTTTATTAATTAGTCAAAAACATTCCAAACAATTGCCTGGTGCGCGGTAGCTTCTCTATGTCATTTTCTGGTTAAGTGCTGTCTCGTTTGTAGCACCAGATGTCAAGTTCGTTGAGCTTTATGGGTGATTGCAGGGGGACGAAATGAAATACTGCGCATTAGCATTTCTCATCCCAGAATTCTGTCCGCATTAAGAAAGACTGAGCACAGACATGACCATGCTGGCTGCACTAGCAAGTAGTTTAAACTCTTCCAAATCGAAACACACTGTTTCTTCTTTGGTTATACAGTCCATTGAGGGCCTGGGCCTACCGGGTCAACTGTGGACTGTCATCTTGCATGACACATTCCGAATTTGGAGTTACACGTGGTCAGCGTATCGACTCTCCAACAGTCTTAATCCCGGTCTTCGCGACACAAACATCCAAGCCCATGCCAGGATTCGAACCCGGGACCCCTGATTTGTGAGGCAGCAATGCTAGCCACTACACCACAGGAGGAAATTATTAGACTAATAATCCGTCCTCAATTAATTTGTGCACCAGCGTCCATTGCTTAACAATCTGGCTAACGTGCACAGATCATTTCAACATTGCCAATTAGCATCAAAACCGGAGAACCTTACAAAAGGCTATGGTAATTTGGTGGTTGGTCATAACGTAGAAAATATGTGAACTTCCCGAAAAATACGGGAAATAGGGATGGAATATATTTTAATGTTTTTTATTCACACCTGAATTTCCCCATTTCGATTTTGAAAAATGTAATCAACAAATGGATAATGAAATACGGAAAACCGTTAGGCCAGCATGCTGATTGTCTGATACAGATTCTGTACAATCATGTAACTGGAACAATATGTCAACAATTGCGGAATAGGTGTACAGTAGAGTAGACAAGAAACTTTGATAAAATACTGGCCTGTAGTGAGAGGTCAGAGGTAGATTTAATGTAGGCGACATTTTTTTGCTATTCAGGCACTTGATAAAATCGAAATGATGTTAGCGTGCATTGTCCGTGGCTAAGGGTCAGGAGCAACGTTGAGTAAGCAGGCGTGACGGAGCCAAGGCCGGACCGTGCTCTTTTGTTTGAACAGTGTCCATGCTAATTGGAATCGAGCCTGTTCGCCGTCATTACAGGAGATTACGTGACCGACTGTCTTCGTCTTGGTTTGCATAGGGGAGGAGAATTCGTGGCTGTCAAAGTCGTCGTAATTGGACGCTACAGATTCGGAGTGCACGAAGGAAGAGCAGGAACGCAATCAGAACTTCCCGGAGAAGTCTTCAGTACAGGAGATGGCTGGCCAATCTCGGGAAACCTCGCCGACCAAATGTAAATAATAGCATCAAAAGCACCACTTTATCCATCATAACACTCAGAAAGTTACGCACTTTCACAACACTTAAAATATAACATCCGATTCACAAATATTAACTGCGATCCATAAAGGAAAACACACATAGACTATCTAGGAAAAATTCCTGAGAAAGCAATAGAATTTGTTAAACGTGTAGTGGATTCGTTACCTTTAGGACGACAGAAAGAGATTCCTCGGCGTAGTCGTCTTTCGTTTCAGGTGCTCAGACACGTTTGTCTGTCACTTTGCAACTCACGTTTCTTGACGCACTTCTAACAATTTGGATACCAATAAAATAGTCTTTGAATTTCTTTAGCTTAACGATTAGGATATTACTAAAACAGTCTCTGGATTTCAAGCTCGCTGCTTGAACTTGTATGCTACACAGATGGCGAATAGTGACTGTCGGGGAAGCAAGTCTTTCTCCACATAAAGATCGGCAAAGTGGCGGAGGCTTCCTTTGCTCAGACACAGCAACCCTTCACCATTGTTGGCACGTAGGCGAGGCCAGGGCGATATTACAACAGTGGTGATAAAACTATAACAGAATAGTAAGATACTAGACGCAATAAAGCACGATTTCAATTCCTCTTTAAGAGAAGTCCTCTGGCCAATGTTAAAATACCGTTTTTTACATACCCTTTCCTCGGAAACCTTTACAGGCAGCGCACTGAAATTTTCACAGCTTATTTTTAACTTTATGGTATGAGTTAAGATGCAGTATAAATAATTTATTATAATTATTAATATATTGATCACGATCTGGTTTTTAAGGGAAGTTGTATATAATAATTAAAATAATTTATTCTGCTTTCATACACTCAAAAAAGAGTTAAAAAAAATTGAGAAAAATTTTCCTTCAGACTTCCCTTAAGGCAAAACTTGGGGGACATAAGTCTGCATCATGAACTAAAACAGTCCCAAGGAGGGAAATTCACATTTTAAAAAATCTCAATTGACGACTGCATCAATTTTCAGTAATTCATGAATATATTTAATGCACTATATTTTAATTTATATTTACTTTTGACTTCTAATTCTTTCGTATCTACTACGAAGTCTATACTTATTTAAACGCATTCATTCATGTCAAACTTATCTAATTTCATTTGATTAATTATACGATTATAGGATTTGGTTTCAATTTAATTTTTTTTAAATTTGTGGCAGTTCTACCACGTAGTGCCACAATTTCATTTTATAGTCTTATTTTCCTTTATTTACTAGATTCCGTTCCTTCCCCCTTCTTAGGTCATACGTTATTTTCAACTATGATGTACACTATAATATATGGAGCATATACCCACTGCGCTGATTGGGCTTAAAAATAAGTTTATATCAGAGTAATTTACCGAGCAGCGTCCAATCCAAGTAGTAGTACATTAAAATGACACTCAGAACTGAAAATTAAAGAAACTTTCTTTCCATATTTGCAAAGTGTTGCTAAAAGAAGCTCATCTCAAACCCTGTCTTGTGACGTCATGATCAATCGACACAAGTTAGTGGATATAGCAGATTGATTTTCGTCACGTGCAGCGTTCTTGGGATAAACTACGAAAGCCAGGGCCGCCTCGTAGCTCATTAAAGGACATCTCTCCCCGCTATTATCCCGATTAAAGATCTTCATATGCTCGGCATACAAGTGGCCTATTAGCTACTGGGCTGGGCAATGAGCTCCGTAGTACGCAAATACGCGGGACTATGTACTTATTAGAACTGGAAAGACCGCCCTGTTATCTTGATAGATCTATCTTACTGTTAATGAGCTCCACTCAAACTACCAATAAAGATACAACTTTTGCTTCCCTCAGTCGGATTTTTTTGCTTTCGTTGTAATATTTTTCTTAGATGCAGTTAGTACAATTAGGCTCGAAAATAATCAGTTTGTATTTGTGGTAATTAATAAAAATGACGACGGAATAGTACAGCGGCAGCTTTAGAAGGGATTTTTTATTAGGCTCAGATCCGTCGTCGTCACAACAGCGTCCTCAAACAAAAGGGATATAAATCAACTGATTATTTGCAATAGGTATACGTAAAAATAAATCAGTTAATAAACATAAAAGTTCCCAAATATTTTGAAATTCCTACTTTGAATAATCAGGGTCAACTTGTAAGTTCTACTGGGTGTTTATGTATCAAGTAATTAAGTAGTAGTAGTAGTAATGGCAAACTAATTCCAATTCATTTCGTAGCACTTAAAACGATTAAGGCTTGCAGAGGCAGGTTTCATTAAAAGTGTTCGCCCTATTTGTCATATACATTGAACAATTCGTAAAGCTTTCGTTGAAATATTCTGCTTCAGCAACAAAGGTAGCGTTACTCAGTGGGTAGAATTCCACGGAATAAACGGGTGTGATGGAACGCTTTTAATTCATTTATAAGACTCTCCAATAACACAGCACTTCTCGGGGCGAAACACGAGGGTGTGTTATTAAAGTAACTGTCCCTTAAATATATTGCCACTGCAGCGTAGCAGTTGCGGTTTTGAGCATGCACGACCACATCTTCCATTAATTAGGAGGCCACTTCTTATCAATGATATCTCGTGCTAAGACCGTCTATTTCCCGCCTCCTGAGTATTAATAAGGATGGCGTGGGATGTACCCGAACATAGTAATCACAACCTGTTACCCACCTGTCTCCGGATAGAGAGAGAGAGAAGTTGCGATTCCGACGGGTGTCTGAAATCACTATTCGCCATCCTGCGTATCGCACAAATTGTAGCAATGAGAGTTCGAAATCAAGCGCCTGTTTTATATATACAAGAGACAAGATTCAGACTGACAAAAAAACCGTGTCTGAGTGACAGACGAGAACGCTTCCTGTCGTCTTGGAAGTAACGCATACACTACAACCCATAGAGAAAGCTACAATGAAAATAAAGGTTTATCTTTGTGTGTAGTAACAGATATTTTAGTTTGTTAAAAAATCAACAAAGTATCGCCACGTATTTCAGGTTGTGACGGAATAAAATACTTCATTTCACTAAGATCGCTGTGTCCAATATTTATATTTATTTATTTATTCATAAGTCAGCTCAATTTAATTTGTATTTATTATTTTCATTGAAAGTGATGTATGTATATTTAAAGCTGTTTTTTTTCACTTTTGCTTAATTTTGCGCTAAATTTATTTTGGTGGATAGGATTTTCTAAACACAAATAGTCTCAGAACATTGGGCGCCTTAGTAAAAAATGAGATATTTCTGATATCTTTACTTCCCACTTTATGAACCCATTTACTGGAATGTGTACGACTATGCTTCCCATTGTTACATGACAAAGTCTGCTTAAGACAGATGAGGTTAGAACTTGGAATGGCGCGGTGCGGCGTCACCTCACCTCGGGTTATCGCCGAAGTGGTTGGGTGATTGTCTTAGGAGCGAGCCCCCAATTAGCCAGCTCCATAATTTAATTGGTTCTCCTACTCCTACCGGACGGCCGAGGCCGTTAGGTGTAATCAAAGAGTTGATTTACTGAACAGATGATTGCGGGTTACGTGTGCATTAATTGGAGGCCATGAATCACCGAGATGCACGTGATGAATGCTGTTTGGATTGTGTAGTCCGTGGGTCACGTCACGGGGCTTATTGCACGGTGTAACTTATGAAACGCGGTGTTGCCAGCTGTTGCACACAATTTATGAAGCACGATGATTTACGCTCAGACGCGCCACCTGCGGGTGGAGGACTCCATAAAACCTACCTCTACCTCCGGGGGGGGCTCGGAGAACACTAAAAAATTTACCAAACTTCTTATGTCTGTTTGCATAGCCACATACGTTTATTTCACGACAAGAAACCGGTTTCTTCTCAACAATAACGATCGCGGACCAGACCAGAATTCCGGGACAAGTGTGCACAAAACAGACGAAAAATATCTGGAAGGAACTTGAATTTTGTATTTTATTCTCTACTTCAAGGAAACTTTCAACTTAATGCCGAATACTGAGACGATGCATACGTTTCTGAGCAAGAAATGTCTCAGTAATGCCTTGTTTATAAAGTGGAAAAGTCATTCACAATACTCATTATTAAACGAAAGAAATGCATTTATCCGTTCCAATAACTCAAAACTGTTTTGGCTTTCGTTCAAACACAGTTTTCAATAAAAATTTGGAAATCTATACAGCGCGATTCAAAAATTGAGCGCATAATTTCAGGTATGTATTCCCCATGTGTAGACAATAAAAAAAATCCGTTAAAGCCGAGTTACCTTTCTTTAGGATCACCCCCATGTAAAGCCTATTAAAGAAATGTATATCTCCCGTGATTCTGAAGGGCATGAGAATAGTACCCAGAAGTCCGACCTACCTGATGCAGGTTTTCTAGGATTTTCCCTGCATCTCTTTTAGGTGACACCTCTGTGGTGCGAGGCAGCCAGGCTAGCCACTAGGCTCCGATGAGATTGATCATGTGTCAACTGTGAATGCAATGTGTTATAAGGTATGTAGATACAAATATTTTACACTGGTTACGTTTACAAGCCATCCGTCATGTTTGACTACATTTTTTTAAAACAAAATTTGCCCCGTATACATGCTTAAATACGGTGTATAATTTATACAACGCCACTTCGAAAAGTGTTTTTGAAGTCACATTTTGGTGGTGGTGGTGGTGGGGGATTAACAGTCTATATGAGGGTGATCGTGAAACAGGCAACTCCCCTTTAATAGCATAAGAAGTGAATTGAAAAGGGGGATGCGGAAGGTAGAGCAAGAGTTAACTAGGGCCCTCGGAATATGGTTTAAGGATCCCACCCGGTGTTTCACCTAAAGAGATGCAGGGAAAACGAACACAATTTCCTTTAGTCTTTAACAAAATAAAATTGACTGTGAGTGGCCCAACGCATTGTATTTATATATTTATATCGGGCAGCCCGCGTGATATGTACTTAAAATATATTATTACTTAAATAAAACGATCATTGAATTTACAAGTTATTTCGCGCTAAACAGACCTAATAGATCGATCAACTACCTTATTCTTAAAATGAAATTTATGTGAGAGAAAAAACTCAAATTTCGTAAGTGTGTTTGCATGTTTGTTCCGTATACAAATATAAACGCGCGAAGTAATTTCGACCAAATTTTGAAACAAAGTTCTTTGTGATTCGGAAATCAGGACTGTCGTGTAAGACACGGCTAGCACCTATAGGGGCCGGAGAGGAGGAGGCGGTAAATTTTTAAATAAGAAAAATCGATTGATACTTCCGTCGAACAAATACTACGCTAATGACATAGAAGTTATTACAGGATACAGTTAGGGAGAATAAGATATTCGTGTGTCAAACGATGCGTAGTGGACAACTCCGCCCATTTTGCTCACTGACTCCGGATTTTGTTGAGACAAGTTGGTAGTGTAAAAGCATATCTGAAAATATTTTAGTTAGGAAATATATTGCTGTCAGTTCAGGATACGTTGTACGTCATGAAACGCATCCTTAAAATGTAATAGTGTGTGTTAAAAGGAAGTCGTAGCAGTCTCCATTTTCCGTTCGTACGAAGACAATGTTTTAACAATGATAGTAGCGTTTCGTCAGGCCACTAGGAGGGGTAGTGCCTCCTCAAACAACAATACTCACCTTCCCCTTCTCCTTTCCCTACTGTGCATGTTAACATGCCATGTAGAATCTCACGAGCTGTACATTATGCTCTTACGTAGCCTGCGTGTCATGCGTGCGGCGGTGGCGACGACGACGATGTTCGCGAGAAGCTTAAGTAAAATGCTAGTTATATTTAAATATTAACAACCCGGTCATCAGATAGTGTTATAAAAAAAGCTTAGCGTGTTTTACGTTAATGTGTTTATTGTTCGGAAAAACTCGAACCATATTGTACTTGGGTTTGAGTGAAGTTCCCTGAAAACGATTTGTTTTTTGGAGAAGGACAATAAACACATAAATAACTGCGATGAAAATTGTCCGCACAGATGAGCTTCTCCATAGAGACCATAGAAACGTCCTCCCCCTTAATGAAGGAGCGGAAGCGGCGTCGGTAGTGAAGCGTTTCGTGGACGTGTTTGCATTTCAGCTGTATTCAGTTGGTCCAGTGATTCTCCGAAGAGAGTCAGCTGCCGGCGTCAATTCAATTTGCTTACTTAAGTACGTCCGTAGGAGGTCTTTGGTCAAGTTCCACAGAGGCGCGAGGAGAAAAGAACAAATCAATTTGCTCACTGCGGAACTATTCCGCCGCCGACGGGACGTTTAGCAAGTAATAACCTGCGGTGATTCATCAATTTGGCCAATGAGGTTCGTTAGCGACCGAGCCAGTATTTGCACGAGGAATGAAATTTCCCATCGTGGCGCACGTCTCTCTCTGGTCAGAGACAACGAATTATCCGCACGGTCAGGCGCCGATGTCCGCTTTGTGCGATTCTTCTAGGAAGAGCCATTACTGGGAAACACTCCAACAGCCACTAAACTTTGTTTGTCCGTTTTCCCTCACCTTTGGCTTTACAATAACTGAATCGCGTCTCCAAGATCCAGATTATACGTACTACAAGCGTGAAGATGGTGCATTAAATAAATCTACTAGTAACAGTAAAATTCCAAGAGTTTGACAAAAGCTCACCACCCATAATCAACAATTCAATGAGGTCATCCTGTCAAGATCTCGTGACAAATTACAGCTACAGTATTGTCCCAATGTTTGTTGAAGAAGAAAGAATAGAAAGGAAAATAACGAAATGTGAATCCAATATTAATCATTCAACATCGTTTGTAACACAGAACTATGAGACATCAATAAAGTATGATAAAAGAAGTTTCGCGTGTTCTTTCAAATACCTTAAACATACATATACATAGCAGTTTAACATGTTATTCAACAGACTGCCGACATTTCAAAAGATATGAGTGAAGGATAATCAAATATATCAACATTATAAATAAATATTGTAGTATACAAAACATCAATATTTGAGTGTTAGTAGTTTTAAGCCATAAAAGGGGTGTAATTGTAATGCAGGCACGGAAAATAATGGAGGTGTAATTTTCCAGATTGAAGAAGATTGTAGTGCCATTGCTAAGTGCACAATTGGGATAATTTGAAATTTATGCAATTAAACCAGCATGAAATACTATGAAAAGTGTACACGCACATTCTTAAGTAGCGGAATAATTGAACAATTATCAGTGAAAGGCGCAAAGAATGGTGTTGACGACGGCTTCAAAGAAAGTTGGTTAGTAGGGAATGTCTTCCACTCTACTGTTAATGCAGATGAACAAGTACCTGTGCTGGGAAAGTAGGAAAAGTGTAAAGGCCTTTTGTTTAAGTGAAGAGTTTAATATTTCAGGTATAAGCAGATAAATTGGAAACCATATGCACGTATGCACTAAAGTATGTAAAATGTAGAACAAATTTTGTAAACCTAGTAATATTCCACCGTAAGGGTTTCATGCAATTCATTTAATCCTTATATGTTAGTTATATTGTTAATATAAAATCCATGACTATTTTGTGGTCAGATGAGGAGACTCTGGAAAAAAGAGTTTTCATTACAGTCGACAAGCTAAATTAAATTACAGATTCGTGGATGAATCTTTCTTATTGAAATTTGTTATGTGATATTTGATTTAAAATAAATGTAGAATAATGTTAAATGAATAAAACCATGTTCTTTTCATTGAATATTAACCAAACGTTTACGGCAAAATTCCCGAGGGTAATATAAGGACAAAACTTTGTGAACTTACTTGTGGTCAATTAATTAAGAAAAATAAATAACGTTTAACCCTGAACGTATATGTATATTAATTGAATTTTATAACAGGTAAAAGAATGTATATTAATGAGTTTTATGAAGGCAAATATTTGACAACAGGCAATTTTCTGTTACCGTAAATACATAACTAAAGACCCCCTGATAAAGGTACAAAAATGTTCAAAATTTGTTTAAAATTATGGTCGTTTAATTTATCTTATTATTTATTGTATGCATAGCGCTGGTGATGTTTTGATGAACGTGAAATGAATTAGATGTTCTAATTTTGAATGGCACACGTAGAGTGTATTTGCAGCAAGAGCAGACACCAGCGAAGGGAAAGCGAGCCCAGGACCTGCTCTCAAACCACAGGTATTTGGCGAGCCGTAAAAGTGTCACTCCTTTTCGGACAGTTCGTCACCAATTCAGCTCCTGGATCCTTGGAAAAGTGAGGCTGAACCCAGGCAACCTCGTGCCTATCACAAATACTCGGACAACTATGTCAGTGTTTGGAGATGCCCTTTGAGTCAAAATTTTCAGTAAGTCTGATTTACTCTATCTCGGATGTCACTTGGGCCCAGACAGTAACATAACACTTCCCGTCTTCACGCCATATGTTCCTCGACATCATCAATCTGGATAGCTGAGATTTCCGCCACTGTTCTGCCTTCACCCGATTAGTTTCAAGTTTCAGGTCCTGGAAATTTAATCTTTACCTGTTTTTTGTTTAAAAGCATTCCAAACTAAAGCTATTTATCTTTTTTATTTTATATTTTCATGTTCTCCGACTGTTTTGTAGTGTCTTCATACAGTTGTCTCTATAAGAGTTAATATATTGACTGTCAACCTGTTAAGGGTCCATATCCGGACCAAAACATGCAATATAATTCAATTAAATTGATTAATTATAATTTCTATTTTCTGTTTTTAACCTTATTAAATATAATTCACACTTTAATAACTATAGTAACATGTCTAATTCTAGAAAACTACAACAAACCATTTATGTGGCGATACTTTGCTTGTTATTAATTCAATCGAAACATAATAAATATTATACCCCATCGAATGTTCTTTATATTATCTATTACTCGTCGGCGTCATGTTTCTACGGGACGTGGTCCATAGCTGACAAGTTCGGACCCTTCCCCATTCCCCCTCATGGACCAGGTAGTTGGAACTTAAACAACCCCTGTGACGCCGCAAATGATCTATTTCTATTTTCTTTTAAAATAGGTTTAAAAAAATTCTTACATTATTCAAAGTATTCGTCAAGCAAATGCTTTTTCAAAGTTTTTTGAACCATTTTTGGTTGTTTATGTCGTAGTCTTTGTTCAGTGACAGTCGTGATGAGAAAGTGACGATAAAAAACATGACATCATACCAAGAAATAAACAAGTCCTGGTACTGTTCAGCATAAAATTTTCGATGATTACGTTCTAATTACATCTCTAGCAGTTTATAATTAATAGCCGCCAATTTAATAGCCTGGTCGCAATTCCAAAGTCGACAACATGGTTTAGAATTTGAATTAATGGCCAGTAATGACAACGACGTTGTGAAATGTCGCTCTCCCATACGTCGTGTTACGACGAGGCAGGGTTGCCAAATTAGCTCACATTATGCTACGCAGACATGGATCCATTTAACTTAATTAAAGCTTCAAATTACAGCTGTATTTGCATTAGAAGTCGAGGCAACTTCATAAAATTATGATAATTACTGTGAGGGTTTTTTTGCCCCCCTCGCGGTTAACGAGCGAGCTGTTCCTTCCCAGCCTCTCCGCCTTCATCACGAGCTCGGATTTGCAGACAACTTCTCCGAAATAATTACAAGTACGGCACCGGATACCGCAGACCGTTCTTTTTATGTAAAAGTGTTTCTCCACTACAACTATGGCAGGCAGTTTCCGCAAGGATAACCGCAGAACAGACCTTCTGGTAAAAGTCATTCGTGAACAACATCGTTAGACATTTCTCAAAGGCCTTTTTCTTCAACATCAGTAACTACAGTTAGGCATCCAATTACTGTCCAGTTTTTTTCTTCCAACAGGTTTCCCCAAAAGTACGTACCTATTTTTGGGGGGAAATTAAATACTTTTAAAAACCTCGAGAGTATTCATATTGTTTCAAATGTGCGATAAGAGTAGCTAAATCATATGTTATTATCAAATTGAATAATTTCCGACCTATTTTCACAGACAGTTTTTATTCATTATTTAAACGACGTTACGGTGCATATTCGCGCCTTCTTCAGGTTTATAATCAATTGTGCAAACTGTTGACTAGATAAGTTCTTAGTGCTGCCTCGGACCTCACTTTGGTAGAAAGAAATTAACGATTACAACAATTTTATAGTTTTTGATAATTGTATTTTAACAATAATTTGATTATAAACCTGAAGAAGGCGCGAATATGCGCCGAAACGTCATTTAAAAATTAAAAACGGTAAAAATCGGTCGGAAATTATTTTATTTTAGTAGCAGACGTTAATCGATTTCATACGTATGTTATTATGTAGTGAATAATTCTAAATCTTATTTTCCTTCTATATATATATATATATATAATAATGGATACAGAATAGCGGTTCTGTATTATGATATTAAAACAATAAGATAGATATTTCGAAAGAAATAAAACTCCTAACCCTCCCAAAATTCACCTGGAATTGATCTTGTCATGGCTAAGATGATGAAGGAATTACCAAAAATAGGAATGTTAAAGCTAGTGTATCTTTACGACTTGGATACTGGCTTAAATCTAAGAGAGGGCTCATGTTGTAATAGTTAAACCTAGAAAAATCCTACGGAAGTGTCTTTGTCTTACAAACCTATAAGAATTGCCAAATCATCTCAAAAGTACTTGAAAGACTGTTGTTGTATAGATTACAGAAACCTGATTGAAAGACTGTTACTGTATAGATTACAGAAATCTAGTTACTAGCATATTACACAGTTCGTTCGGCTCCAGTCAAAAAAAGCAAGTTCACTGAATTCCCCAAACCATAAATAAAGCATTAGAAAATAGGCAAGATTGTAGTCTAGTTTACGAAGACATCATCCAGGCTTCTGTTAAAGTGTCACCCAGGATTCATTTATAAAAAATCTAACGTATTTATACACTGCCGTCCTTTATCTCTTAAACTTATATATGAACGAGAGAAAAATGTGACATCTTCTGTCCTGTGTTTTGTAATAGTAATCGTCAGAGGTACAACAATAGTGACAATCGCCGACGATATGGCCATTCTCCTGTCACAAGGATTCTCAAAAAGGTTCAAATATTCAACAATGGCCGGAAAAAGTTTAAAAATAATGAACAAGAATAAATCTGCAAATATTATATTCACACTGGTAAAGAAACCTGCCTTCCAGTCACAGTATACGACGTGCAGATAGCGCAAACGGTAAAATATTTAGGACTTAACACAGAAAACTGACTTGGATCTTACACGTAAGAAAAAAGACAAAATAAGTCAAGATCAAGGTACGGTGGCTGATAGAAAGAAAATCACGGGTATTTAAGGATAGTAAAATCCTGTGATACAGAGCCGTCACCAAAGCAATATTACTCAATACTCTTATCAAAATCAAATTTATCAGTTATTCAAAGGTGTCAGCCCAAGATACATCGTCAAATCGCGAACGCTCCAAGGTACCACACACCGTATAAGGATTTTAATGGCACAGGAGGATATTCATAAAAAGTCGTCATCCAAATCTTCCACTGGAAAAACTTTTAAAATCAGGAATCAATAAAAGACTCAAAAAGTGATTTCAGTTACTTTATTTCATGTTTATTGACATTTATTGATATGATGTCATTGAATAACTCCTGGTCATATTTCTTGCTCATGTCCTATTTATGACTGCTAAATTAATTATTACTAAAAGCGAGCAGTAAACTTCAACGATCAAGAAAAACTCATTATTAAAAATTAGAAACTCGTTACTTATTAACAAAGTTATCCTTCAGCGTGTGGCCGAATTTAAAAGAACTCTATCTGTACTTAACGATTTAAGAAGAAGTTGGCATATTTTCAACTACAACGTTAATGAATCTCAGACAGTCCAAGGTACTTGGATTATGTTCCCTTTTCGCCAAAAAAGGAGGCTGACGCTTCCGAAAATTTATACAACTTTTCTTATCCTGCAATTCGACGCTGAGTTTCACAGCCACCTTCCTCTCTTTCATTTCACTATCAATTGCTTTTTATTTTCATGGAAGTCTGTGTTCGTCACGGTCATGGGAAATCAAAGTGAAGACTGAAGGAGAATCGATACGATGACCACGTACCCCTCGAAATACGGAATGTGTCATGGCAGATGATAGTCCTCAAGAGCTACAGAAACAAGATAATAATAATAAATTGAGCATATATATGTGTCTTTATATATTCCACTAAGGTTCTTAGTGGTGTGAAAAAATGACGCCGATTTGTTGCTTAGCTTATAGCACAGTCTCGTCCATAGAAATAGTTGAAATTATGTTTGAAGACCCTGAGAAGACGTGCTGCAAGATCGCAGAGGAGATTATCACGGAACCTGTAGCTGTTTATACACGGCACTAAAGTTAAGTCCCGTGTCGTGGTGTGAAGCCTGCTAAATTACGGGCTTACGAATGTCTCGCCAACAACCAAGTCTCGTCCTTGCCAAGTCACAGCAACAAATCGCACAACTCTCTGCGGTTAACATCCTGCAACATGAGATACTGATAAACACGCAAAACCAGATCGTCCATATTTCAGACTCCTATTTACTTAGTACCTGTGCAACTTTTATGGGACTATGAAACCTGTTTGGGACGAATTTTCGTTTGCAGTGACATTACTGTCCTTGCTAATATTCGACGGGGACATCCAGAGTAAACTATTTTATAAAATTATACGCGTGACTTGAGAGTGTTTAGAGCAACCAGTCCAAAAGCGTCCTGCGGTAACGCTTAGGTAAGAAAAGGGTCTCCTCCCAATTCCCAGCCCTTCGCATTCTACACCTCGAAATAGTAAACATAAATATAAATACGTCAGTATTAGATGAGAATGAAAACATCGATAAATAATTAACATTTAAACAGCTAAAATTTAGTTGCTTTTTTTTCAAATGTTGACAAGTCGTAAGAGTTTGAAGAACGAGATGAAGCACAAAGCAAGGGACGTACGAGGTTTCAACACCTGACGAAAGCAACAAAGTTTGCAGAAGCGTTATATAGTATTTATTTTATCGTTTAATTTTGCCAGTTTATTGGCTATTTTATTAAACTATTTGTTGTTATACTACATTCCCAGGTATCTTGTTTACGTTTCAAATTACCGTAACATAATTGTATAGTTGTGAATTATAATTATTTGCTGTAGTTATTAATAATTTTAAGAGGGTATTCCTCCCTCAAATGAGGGCTAACGAAAGGATAAATAATCTTATCTAGGCTTAAAGAAAATGGAAAACAAAATACCTCACAAATCCAATCGGCTGAATTTAATTTAAATTTAGGTTGTTCTGTTCTTTTCATGTTCTGGAGTTCATTTTCATAATAAGTCTTGCAGTGAGTATTTACTCTTTTAGAGTACCTTAAAATCCAATCCCGTTACACCGACGTCACTTTTAATGGACTGATTTGAAAAACTCTTATATACAAAGAAATTCGATAATGTAATGAATTTATGACTGATAATAATTATAGTTTACGTTTAAAGAAGCGTATTTAATATCTTTGGAAGCAGACGTATGTGAGTTTCAATAAATAATCAATACAGCAAAGAAAATTAATATTACTTTAATATATTTACGATGTTTCGTCCATATTTGTGGAGATCATCATGAAGTCAACAAATATGAACGAAACGTCGTAAATATATTAAATAAATATTAATTTTGTTTGCTGACAACTGGCTGAATTATTGATTTATATTTAATTGTCAGATCCTTGATTTATTGAATGTCAGTTTGTTTTCTAGCTGGGTTCCCAGCGAAGCCCGGGTGTTTATTTATATTAGCCCGAAAAATCAATTAATCAGACAGTAATCAATTGGTAAACACGTGTTTTAACTGGAATTGAACAGTCTCTTTTTTGACCATTAACCACTTAATCGGCACACCCCGACCTTGCGCACGTGAAGCTCACTCAATAACCACTTCACTACGTACATGCTTGTTGTTTGTCAGAAACTACATACCAACGAAAATCTCAATGAATACTGCTGTTGTTGACACGTAGGCATATATAATTCCCTCCATGTTTGCCTAGGGGGCTACTCACTACCCGCCTGCCCCCAGTATTTTCCTCCAGTTTTGTAGAATATCTATAGAAGTTTGTTGAAAATTTTTCACAGGTTTAAATTTTTTAAAATAATTACAAAAAAATATAAGTTGCATATCAGATGAATAATAGGATCGAAGTCGCTTACAATCAATGAGTATAATTACGAAATCCATGACAACGAGTCGTTACGAAAGATTCATACAATGTCGAATTATCCTTTTTTCTAATCGTTGCACTTACTTTAATATATAACGTTTTGGACAAGTGTGGATTAGTGTGTTCTGCGGAGAATACCTACGAAGTTAGCTTCACTCAGTTGCAAGAACAATCATAAAATTAAGGTTTTTTAAAAATAATTACAGAAAATACCTCATTTTGTAAGCATTTTTTCTATATTTTAGGTTAGACATGCGAAGAATGTTAATAAAGAGCTAAAACACAGGCTTGAGCTGGAATAAAACGAACCTTACGCAACGAAGGAAAATAATAATAAGAAGAAAGAGGTAATAATACAGTAATTGTAATGAAAAGAAATGTTCGTTTGATACGATGAGCGTTATTAGTACCGTACGAAAAATCTTAATGACGTTATAAGGGAACAGTCAGCAACAGTTAATTGTATAGGCTGCAGGCTTTGCAGATTGCAGACTATGGAGGAGGCGGGTCCCCTTACTTATGCACAATGCCATTAGATCGACTTGAATGGTCCACGTTACTTGCAACCGCCATATGCTAACGAAATTACTGTCCTTAAGTTACCGAATCGTTAGCCATTCCGCAACTCGTATGACGGGTGGTCGGAAATTACGCACATCAACAAAAGTAAGCGGGAAATTAGTTGAGGTTAGCTTTTGAGGAAGACCTCTGCCCTTCTCACGTCTATTTATGCATGATTTACGGAAATAATATGGACGTCACTCAAACAAACGATGCATGTTTCTAAACAACGCTCACTTGTCGCAAGATTCATTACATCAACACATTTAAGTTGTAACCAGGTTAACTATAAATACGTCAAAAATATCACTTCATCTCTAAACTCATTTGACAGGAAAAGTTAGTTGCAGAGAAGTTTTAGTATCAGAAACAATTGCACATAAAGTATAAAAAATGTTGGACTTTTAGTCTTCATCTCACAACGTTTATACTTAGACTGGAAAGTAAGTCTAAGATCTAAAACTACACTTAAATAGAGAATATAAGCAAGAAAGTTAAAATAAGACATAATATAATATGTCAAGATTTTTGTATTGTTGTTGGTTTACTATTTGCAATGTTTGGTTAATATTTATGATGAGAAACCAATTTTTTTTACAATAATTAGGTTTCCTGCCTAATACAGTAATTACGATTGTAATTACATTTAAAACAATGCTTAGTAATGGGGTTTTATCCTCTATCCGAAAGTTTAAAATTAGTCCTGTTGTTCTTTCATCCTCGTATTCAAACGTATATATAAGTCTAACCCTTCAATTTCTGGATTCATGAAATAAATCAGTTACTGTCACAAACTCTTAACAAATTAGAAGATTTCTTATTTTTAAGTTCATTGGCTATCTTCTTAATTTAACTGTCGTTTTATAATTTTGCTTCACTTACCAGTCTGTGTTTAAACCCTGTCAAAACGTCCAGCATTCTTTTAAAAAATGGTGTAATTTATTCTCATGAAACTATTTTTAAATTCAGTTTATAGTCCCACCAACAAACAAGGTCATTACCGACTGGCCTTTTGGGTATCTAATTTTTTTTAGTTTACTCTATCGAGTAAACTCAGAAAGGGCACTTGAAAACACATACAAACACACAGACCCTAGCATGGAATCCAACCCGGGACCTCTGCAGTGTGAGTCAAGACCACTGAGACGTCCAATCAAAAGGGGTTTTTGAAGAACACGAAATTTAGCGCCCTGTCAATTTATTTAACACCGGTGGGTAGTACGAACTTTGAGAACCTGCGCGCGCAGATTTGAAGTGTGAAGTATAAACTATGTTCTCTGTATAAAACAGTAAAACAAATAACTAAATCCACAAAATCTTCAATAGTAAAAATAATAATTGCGTGTAATGTTAATTCTTTACAGTTTTCACTTGAACATTTTTCGTTGACTTGAACACATCGTCAATCAAATCTATTAAATTTTTTTCGTATTTAATTATTAAATACTGAATATTCACATAACACATTACCATGATTTTCAGAAAATATTAGTTAAATTATTTCGTCAGTCTTTTCAATTTTTAAAAAATCTATTAATTAAAATGATTAAAAAAATATTACCTACGTAAATACTTGCCAGCTAATGTGGGCCAATTATTGTTTATGTAGTCGGTAAGGTATAACCCAGTTTATCGACAATTTATTCATTAAGTCATTACCAGTCAATACTGTAAAGTCGTACTATGCGATTTAAAGCTTTCAGAAGCTTATTTAACAAAAAAATACAAATTCAATTTAAATTTTATTCGAAAGAGATATTTCTCCCTTGGTACTATCTCGTAGGGAGATATATGCAAAAATTCGTGTGGAAAATATTCATAAAAGTTTCTGTGATATAGTGTTTATTTTTTTTCCTTATCTGTATTTGTTCCTGAATGTAGTTGAATATCTTCTTTGTCAGAAACTATACCTTCTCAAGATCACTTCGCTTAACACATTATTTAAACTCTGTTTTAATTTTAATTTCACTTCACTTATATATATCCTGACATTTATATAGTTCCCAAGAAACTCCACGGTAAAATTTAAAATTTTCTTACACTTTCTTGTATTCCTTATCCAATTATTTGATTAATTTTAATATTCTCGTTCATCCGTACTTATTGCTTCCAAACACGATTCTCCTACTATTTTTCTTTGCAGTTTTCTCTCTCCTCGGTTACTGTTGTCGCTTTCAGTGCCCACTCCTCAGCCCAGCCATAAATTAAGTGAAACCTCCTCCCCCTTTTCGATCTTCAGACCACCCTTTTCACCGATCCGGATGTGGGAAAATACGCTACTCAGCACATATTTTAAAATCCTAAAATTATTTCGGGCCTTCTCAATTTTGGCTCATTAGAATACATCCAGCCAGAAGGTTTCGACCAATTATGGCCATAGTCATCTGTATTTTAAAAACACATCATTCCTACCCTCCTCTCTACCGCTCTACCTGAGCGTTGTCAGAGTTCAACTAACCTGTTTTTTTTACCAGCCTTTAATGTTTCGAATATTTTGTATTGATTGATATAATGTTCTAAATGAGTTTGAAATCTGACCTGGTTTCGTGAAATATGCATGTCAAGGTAATTCTAAGTCATGCGTGTTAAAAAATGTTTCGTATTGTTTTTCTCATCCCGTATTCTTGGTGTTTGCATTGCACTATATAATTGATCAAATGTGAGATACCAGTAGAATATACAAATAAATGTACATAATAATAATATAAGATTGAAATCAATAAAATTCCATTTCAATGTTGAGAAGAACAGAACTACATTTCAATTCACTAAGGGGCCATGACACAAATTAGTTTTTAATGATTATAGAAAGTATATATATATATATGTGTGTGTGTGTGTGTGTTACCATCAGTGTCTGGGCAAGGAAAGATAAAAAATGTGTTGGTTTATCGCAAGAATCATTTCTGACGCATTTCGACAGGGATGGTAATCGTTTCCAAAATAAATAATCGTTGATTCGTAATATGATGAACTCTGTGATGCGTCAACATTAGAGGAAACGTTTAAATTTATGTTCATCACTCGAAGGTATTATTTTTTTAAATTGTAGTGCAATTAGGTGATGATAATTCTGGAAACTAGTAATCAAACATTTACAAAATTTATTTTCAGCAGTGCTGTACTAATAAGTGTCACTAAATGTATTTTCCCGGCCTTTAAATGCAATCAATAACCTGAACGCTTTTTTTCCCTGTCTGTATTACTGGGTCAAATATGCAGAAGTCGTGTCTAAAAATAAAATTGATTTAGCTTACAAGTTTGTTAAAATCTAATAGTAGAGATTCCGTGACAGGTATTACTGCTATTTAGTGTACGTTGCACTCATACGTTAGTAATGTACAGTGTTTATGTATTTTAACCAGTTACAACAAATTGTAAAAATAATTTGTGACTTTCTTCGTATAGCAAATGGATGAAGCTGCTCGAGGGGCTTTAGTGAGCGGTGGTATGAATCCCGAGCTTGGAAAACTGGATTCCGTGGACCTTGAAGCAATGACACGCAGTGGACTTGGAGGCTATTTCGAGGCGCGAAAGCTCCCACGCACACGAGAATTCCTAATTGATGGTCTGTGAACATTTTCCGCGTGGTTTCACATAGCTGGACCCGTGCCATCTTTCGCCAGAGACAACCTAAACTGGAGCACAAGCTCGTCTGCTCAATTTCCACGTGGCTGAGTGACGCGGTATTTGGTCTGCTAACCATCTCCTCAAATAGCCCACATTTACGACAGCCGATTCAAAGCGTTCTTTTGATTTTATTTCCGTGCCTAGTGGCTTAACAGCTTGCCTATCCAACCATCAATTTATGTACTTAATTGATTCGTTTATTAGGTATAGCTCGTCGACTTAAGTCAATCGTTAATATTAATTCTATCATATGATGCTAATTCTTCTTTACCCTGGACTTCTACTATAGACTCCACCGCAGTATTTACCTAATCTATAATAATAAGGGTTTGAAGAGAGCGATCCCTTCAGGAAATGACCGCTCCCCAATGTTCCATGAAAATAAAAATAATTTCAATGGACCCCTAAAGGCGGCAGCCAAAATTTGTTTTTTTTTCATTCCTGAGAAAACCAGAAATTATGTACCGAGACAATTGTCCGTATTAACAAAAGTAGTACATGGAAGGTGAAAAAAAATAATTCTGAAAAGACAAATCTGAGAACCTAAATACAAAGTGTCTAATTTCTAGAGTGTTCTGTCACTATCATCATTTATCATGGGGATATATTAGCTGCCCTATTATTATCCATAGTTTATTGTCTACCGAAGTGGATTATAATTTATTCCTACTTTAGGACAGAGAAAATTATGCAAAATATATTTGTATGTGAAATGCTCAATTAATTTGGGATTCAGGATAAAGTCTTTCTTTGGTAGTACAGTATTCGCCAAAGAAAGACAAAGGTGAATTAGAAGAACAGGATGGAAAAATCTCGATCAGGCCGGAAATAACAGAAGTGAGAATATATCTCTGATTGACCGTGCGACAATTGTAAATGTAAAAAAAAGAAGTAATAATTGCAGTCGGTACATCTAAAATGCATTGCATATTATATATATATATATATATATGTTTCAAATTCAATAATATTGGTATATATATACCAATATTATTGAATTTTCAGCGTTAGTAATAAACACAATGTTGTATGGGGAATGTTTATTCATAGCACTAATTTTGTCGTCATATAATTAACACTATATTCATAAGCCTCAGGTTCCTAATTATTATATTTCACCCGCACGAGACTTCGTTGATGAACAAGTCTAAGGAACAGTGGGTATAAATGTTTGGAACATTTTATTTGACAGAGCCTGAATATAAATAGTATTTGTATATGTTTAGACTTGTACTTAAGTACGATATTTTAAACCCAAAAGATTAGTGAATTTTTATTCCCGTGAGTGGAGTGACGTCAGAGTTAAAATTTGATATTTTAGAGAAAATTTGTAATTTCAAAGTGCTAAAGCAACTTCATTTAAGATTTAAATGGATAACATATAGTAAATTGTATTTTCATCATCATCAATTTTTTATATTGCATTTAATGGCGCCCAGCGTAAAACAGAGTAAAATTGATTCAATGTGTGAATTATCATATTTAAATTATATAAATAATGTAAGAATACCATACCCAAGGCGACACCGTGGAATAAATATGTCAGCTTACCTAAAACAAAGAAAAACATTGTTGTAAAGTTTCATTGCAAAGTATAATAAATATTTTCTCAATATAATAACATAACTGGAACGTTAATAATAAGCATTAGATTTTAACTGTTATTTCGGTCTCTTCGCTTGTGCGACATGCACTACTGCATTTTCATCCTTTTTAATTTATTGATTGGCATGCAATTTTTCATTATTATATGATAACTGTACTATGAATATTACAATGGAAGCTTCTTTCGTATTTTTAGAGTTTACATCACACTAGATGAGATTCCAAATTTAGGAATGACCGTCGTGTACAAACTGCTGTCAACTTTGTATGAAAACAACTTTTCCGACATTTATTATTTCTCTAAATAGTCAGATATTTTAACTAATTATAGATTTTCATAAATATGAATTAATTTGTATTTTGTGATATTTCAGAGCAACGATTTATTCTCCAGCAGTTTGTAGTAGAGTTATTGAAATAACATACATATTATTATTGTCCTGACACAGTTCAATAACTACAATTTAATTGAGAATTGTTGTTTAATATTTTTATCGAGCCTATAGAACAGTATTTGGAACATGAATTTTAATATTCTTCGAATACATTAGTCATTCA
Source organism: Eucriotettix oculatus (assembly GCA_034510155.1). Classification (NCBI taxonomy): domain Eukaryota; kingdom Metazoa; phylum Arthropoda; class Insecta; order Orthoptera; family Tetrigidae; genus Eucriotettix; species Eucriotettix oculatus. The sequence goes on from CM067379.1 coordinate 40,181,402, forward strand.
TTGACATTAAAAAGAACATCATGAAGCTGAACTTTTCCCCTGGATTTGCAATAGACAGAATTCGGAAATCGCAAGTGAAACTTATTAGGTCTGACTAAATGGGAAAGTTTTCGGTCTATATATTTATGAGCGTAAAGGACTTCCACAGAGACCCTGATACTAGGTCTCGTGCTCGTTGTGCAATTGTACATCCTCTGAAGGAGACGAGGAAGATGGCCGAGTATGGCACCGCTTCAAAGAGTTTCCTCCGGAATGCACGCTGCAGGACGCCCGCCGCTTCGGCGCCCACAGGACAATAATTCTTCCTGCGAAAATGGACACGCCAACACGCACAAAGCACGCGAGGCCGTTCTTAAGGAACACTCTGCACAGTGACTGTGGGCTGCAGAGCAAAATTGCAACTAGTGACTACAGAGAGATTCGTAAGAAACAGCTTCATCGGATGAAGTATCGGTGACCAGATTAATTCGCACATAAACGTTGAGTCTCATTAGCTTGGCCCACCACGGGGTCGAACGATAAATTCATTGAATATTCAAATAATCAACGGCATAATTTTAGTACATCAAATCCCATAATTTACCGTATTAAGGATACCTAGGGATCCCCCCTTCCCTCAGCTTGATGTAAAGGGATTCGAACCCAATCTGGATGAAGTGTGTCGATATTTGCCACAAACCGGACATGCATTCTGTCCTATTCGATGGATGAATTACCAACGATGATTAAAATCACCACACCTGCAATATTTCCTCATTCTGTATAAAGAATTAAAGTTTAACAACAATTCACAGCCTCCAGGAGTTAACGAAAGGGTTGACTAGCTGAACACGAACTACGTCAACAGTTGCTTGGTTTCAGAAGTAAAGAAGCTGGAACAGATGGTACGATAACAGGAAGTGAGAAACTACATCCTCTTAAAATATCATTTGATTCACGATGTTGTAACTCAGCAAAGCTGTTATGGAAATAGTTTCGGTAAAGGGGATTTAAACTGGTTTATTTCTAGATGACAAATGTTGTTTTTTAAATATGTCCAGCATAAAAAATTTGAAATAATTATAATAGTTTATTTTTGTTCGCCGGAAGAATGTATAACGAGGCAGTCACATTTCTTTTCTTGTTATTCGTAGCTCTGAAAGTTGTGACGATTCAATCACTGAAGATGCCGGCGCTGAGATAGCTTAGGAGGTGTCTAAACGTGACGGATTGAGTCGTCCGTCAGCCTGGATTCTGTAATTGAGGAGCAGTCCTCTTGAGTTTTCATCTTCGTATTCACTGAAATGAAACCTAATTTCATAATATATTGTGGACGCTTGGAATGCAACTGCATATATCACATTAAAAAGGAGCAGATCATCTTCATAACAACTTAAGCCAGACACTAGATGATTTCATGAATGCTAGTTTTATTAAGGGCAAAATTTTGTTATTACAGAATTCAGAAACAATTGGCTAATCATAAATTAATATTTGAACAATAATGTATATCATAGTACAATAACAACATATAAAATATATTTTTAATTTCCCCTCAACTCATAATTACAATTGGGCCTTAGGAACATTTTGCCATGTGCAATATTCAGAGTTTCTCATAAGATCACAATTATTGATCACAGACTTTGCAAAAGCTTTCCATCGTGTACCTAATGACAAACTATTGCATTAAATGTGAAAACTTTGTATTGTATTTATGGATTTTTACGAGACCAACAACAGATAACACTAGTCAGCATGATTTTATATGTAGTTGTTTTCCGTGTGTTTGTCTCAAAAAGAATATTTTGTGATTCTGACTTTTTCCCATCACGCAAGGATTCCGTGAAACTGGCATTTTGAATTTCAAAAACTGTAATCTCTAACTATACAATGTTCAAACATTCTGAACGGAGTAAATAACGATTTTTTGCTATATTTGAACTGTAGAGCATCCCTCTTGATGGTCCAAAAACGTTATACTCAGCTTTTTTGGGAAATCGGAAAGCGGAAAATTTGCGTCATGCTGTCAACGATATTATAACATTAGCTTTGGGTAGAAATATGTCCTTAAAAATACACTTCCTGGGCTCGCACCTAGATTTCTTCCCGGAAAATCTTGACGCAGTGAGCGATGATCACGGGGAAGATTTCAGCTATGTAATGGTGGTATTGAGCGAATGGAAACCTAATATACTAGCAGATCAAGAGGTACGTTGCGGAGGTGAAATGTAGCAGAAAATCGTCATATCTTACTTTCTAGGCGAGTAGGAATGTTTTAAAATTGTGTATGAAGTATTTAAAAAAATTTAATATTTTAATATCTCTCGGAAACCTTTCTTGATTGGGAAAATCCGATTTCATATTTGAATTAAGGAGAAAATGTACTGTCATAATCACCCATTTAACATCCTGAGAAAAGAAAATCCTCTGTCGCTCAGTGTTGTAAACTAGAGAACGAATTATCCTCAGTAGCGAATGCTATGTCGGGGTCCCACAACATTGTGTAATCGATCCCTTATTGTTTCCAGTTTACGTAAATGACTTAGGTTGTGACATTATGTCTTTGTGCTGACCGTTGCGTAATATACAGTAAAATTGAAAGTAAGGTTGACCAGATACTACTGGAACGAGGGTTAGATAAAATAAGAGATTGGGCAGTAGTTAATATAACGAAAACTACCTGTAATAAGAGCGTGAAAATAACTGTACTTGGGAATATACAGTATATGAGCGCTAATACGGGTTGAGAACATCAAAGACAGTATATAATTATGAAGACATGAAAGTCATTACATTTCGTTGTGCAAATTTTGAAATGAGAACTTCCGTTACTATCAGAGTATGGTGATATCCGTTCATAGAAAACAATCAGATCGGAGAATGTGAAAGAGGACAAATCCAAGAGTTAGTTGAACTATGTCCTGGTCGGCGAAATGATAAAAGTCCAACAAACAAGTAGAAAAATGTCCGAAAATGTGACGTCTCAATGCACTTTTTAAAACGATGCAGGCTGGATATTGGATCAAGGTGGTGGAAGCAAATTATAACACTATATGGGATGATCGAACGAGATCGGAAGATGGATGATTCGGTGCCTGCCTGTGGAATGGCGAGCTCCGCAAGGCCGGTGGAGACGACGACGTGATTGCATATTCCAGGCACGAACCACCAGGGCGCGACACGTCACTCAAGGCAAATGGACGACGGGCAGCTTCATTCATCGAGAGCCCCGACCAAGAATACCACAATTATCTGTTCCCCGGCGACATTCATGCACTTCACACCCGCCAACCACCTCTACATTTCATATGCAAGACGTGTACCACAGATGTGCGGGGCCTGGCCTGGTAGACTTATCGCGAGTTATGTCTGAGGTATACGTTTAACAAAATGTTTTTCACTGGTATACTTAATTTGGGAAACACAATTTCCGACTACAATCAGTTCTTTAGGTCGTTGTTTCAATATAGACCTGGTACAGGTGTTACTAAATCTCAAGTTCGTGTTGCAAGTTGGCAGCACAAATTATTTTATCATGAATAAAAAATGTGTCGCTGAGCAATCGTGTAAATATAAGCAATATCAGTCAGAGTTATTACCAGTTCAATAACTATGAAAAAAAACTTTAAATCGAGTAACATTTGTAATTGCACGTCAGATTGTTACTTGACTGTAAGATGGCGTATGTCAACGTTGCTGAAGATGAACCGACTAGTTCCACTTGAAATCACAGTGGTAATGGACTCTGGTGGCACAGCAAGACACCGCTTCTCCAGATTCGGTGTCAGTCTATTTTTAGCCCTCGTTTTCGTCGGCTGATAATTGGCCCACGACCGCCGCGCCGCAGATACGATCTGGCTTCGTGGAGTGAAGTAGAGTGCTCGCTCCCCCACAACACCTCTCTCACAATGAAACATCTCACGGGTAAACAAACACCACAATCACCATTGACTTTCATTTGGCAGGATGGGTCAGGCTGTCCACGACACGATGAACATTGGGCAACACACACACAAACTATAACAGTGCTTCTTCCTCGTATGCAAATAAATTGTAACGTATGCTGTGCGTTCCAGCCTTTAGATATCGGCTAACGTTCAAACACATTCCCACTTATGAGTTCCTATACCATTTATCCGACTGCCATGAAACTTGTGTTTAGCGGTGACCACCCAACAGACGTTTTCTGTCAACCTTTCGAAGATTTAGGTACCTTCCTTTCCCCTTTCAAACGAAAAAAGATCTACCCTAAATTGATGTACATATTGCAAGAGAATAGATTATAACCTCATGTAGCCTGTCAAACGAGGTGATTAAATTCCTGTGGAACGGGAAATAATGTTTTAATTTAAGCAATGATACGTTTTAATTGGTTAATAAATATATTGTATAAGTCGCAATATGACTGAAGCGCGTTATATAAAAACTACGGCAGCACGCACTAATTATTTTTTTGTCGATATATACCTATTTCACTCTAATCATACCAAAGATGTGTTTCAGGTATCGACTTTTTATAAATAGAATTGACTGTTTCTGTGTATTTTTCTGTGTGTACGTGCTTATTTAAGGTGCCAGTGGATTTATTAGCACTAAGTCATGGTGGTGGTTATGATGAAATTCATAAAGCTTCCACTAAATTCTTTCAAACATATCAAAATTAAATTCATTAAAAATAAGTGTTCAAACGCGTAATAGAAAATTAATTCTCATAGTTCTACCTTATTTTGAAAACATACACTGTAAACTTATTGACTCGTTTGCTAATTATAATAATTGTGTTATTTTGATTTATTACAATAATTTTACCTTTCTCAAAAAACATTCAAGACTATATTAACACTTTAGACAAAAAAACATATACAAAATTATACGTTGCATCGTTATTAGTAAGCATAAAAATAATTGAAATGTTAACTTCAAAATTATTCTGCCACGTCAAAAGATACTTATTTAAGTAATTATATTTTTGATTGGCACAATATAAAAAAATTAGATTATAAATGTAAATGTTACGGACGAAATGTTACATATTACACCTAATAATTCGGCTGTTAATGTACAAAATTATAGCAATAACAGAATTAATGACTACTTATTATAAATTCTTGTTACTTTTCTTTTTATTTAATTTCATCATTCGTTTCGGCTGCAGCGTGGGTGCAACAAGCATAGTTGGAAAATTTGCCTTTCTTTTTCTTTAAAATTCCTGAGATAGATTGCATTTCCATTCAATTGAATTATTAATATTATGTTTTTACAATTCAGTTTCCCTTCGCTTTTTTATATTGATTTAGTTATTTTCATCTGACGTTTTCAATTTACTATTAACGTGAATCGCTACAGAATATGACAGAAAATTGATCACAGACGTTACGAGTAGTTTTAAAAGGACTACAGTCTAGGGATAAGCTGAACAGCGCACAAAAGTCAATTCTAATCAACTCTCAATTTCATTTTATAAGTACCCGATAGTTCATTTTTCCGTCCAATTCTCAAGGATTGGTTTCTCATGACATGCCCCAATAAATAACGAAAAACAGCGAATCATTTTAGTGATTTAGTTTTGTATTTATCTCTGACTGTACAGTGTATTTTCTAGAATACCGGCAGCTTCGAAGCTGGCCACTAGTCTGCAAAACATCTGAAGCTCCTCTCAAATTATCTCCGTTCCGCGCAGATTGCTATGAACCTTATTTGCTCCGAGGCGATAAATTTATGTCCTCTGACAATGAACAAAGGCTTTCTTTACAACTAAAGAAAGTACGAAGCTCGGCGTAGTCTTGGAATTGGTGTGCTTCCTCCAACTAAAATAAGAGAAATATACGAACGATCCTCAAAAATCTTTTTGTTGACAGTTTCAAATCTAAATGTTTCATTTTTTCCTAAGACACGTATATTCTCTCCCTAAAATATACATGCTATATTCTTTATGGCATATTCTATTCTCCTACTCTTCATTTAACGCCAAGAAAATTGAAAATAAACGTTCCCTTAATTTTCTGGACGTCTGCGTTTCGGCGAAAGGTAATAAATCATCGATTCCTCAAAACGGCGTTTTCTGGATTGATTATTATTTTTCACCCCCACCATCTAGTATTGCAAAAACGTGCTATGGTCCACCATTCAGTCCCAAAGTGATTTCCTTTACCATCCGTAATAAAATATTAAATATAGTTTAAGACATTTTCATGACTAATTTGTTATTCGTTAGATTTTATCAACATAAGACTGCGCAAAATGAAATTTCCAAAGAAGTTACCCATAAGATCTTCAGTTTCAAATTTTTTTATCATTCTTCCATTTATAAAGCATACATATTTTTAATTAATTGAAGAATTTAAAACTGCTAACATCTATAGAAAACAATTCTATAACTTTTATTATAAAAATGAAAAAGAATATTTTAGATAATTTAGATAACCATAGTGCAGTGTATAAAAATGTCCTGTTTAGATTGTAATGCTAGTTATGTATTACAAACTCAATTGAATGAACATGTTACTAATTGGAAACATTAATTTTTAGTAAACATATCAAATTGAATAATTATAGTATTGATTGAAATATTTAGATTCTGAAACCAAGAATTATGCTAGATTAATGTCTAAATGTTACAGATTCAAAATAATTGATCCTCAATTAACATTAAAATTTATACAAATAGTCCCAGCAACATTTATGGGTCTTCTCATAAAGACTCTTTGATCTCCCTTTGTGAATATCTACGTTATATGATAGTTAACTTTTAGTGCAAACCTGATGAGACCGACGGACTGTGGAACAAAACAAGAGTACCAGAAATGTTGTTTTAACACAATAATATAAAAGTAATTTTGGTTTTAATTAATTGATTCTTAACCGACTTAACCGACTCCATATACTGGTAAAGCGATTTCAGAAGCCTAGGGCACGCTAATTGAAATAACAGCCCTTAATTATCAATAAAAATATAAACAAATAAATAAAATTACATTTTTTCAATAAGATCACAAAAAAAATCGAGGTACAGAATTGCCAACATGTTCGTCCATCATCAGAGATGCAAAACAGTATCAATACAGGTAGACACATTTTTAAATTGAAAGTGAATTTCTAAAAAAATATCAGGTATATGAACATTATATCCAGTAATCAAGGATACTATTAAATTTTACAATTTCCAAACTGTGTTATTATGCCCCCGTGAAAATAGAAAAGACTAAATCACAGCGTTGAAAGTTTCAATCGTTATACCGTAATGTAATACCTATTAATCTCCATTACTTGTTGGTTATTATGTTATTAAAATCATTATCAAAATTAGAGAAGACTTCCCATACGTGAGATATGGGAGACTTATGAAAGAATTCAGAAATGAGCACGATTACAAAGAAAATGTGATTGGAAAGAAAATGTAAAGTAATTAAATGACGTGGGCTTTCCCGGTGTATGGATTTAATAAATTAACAATCGGTTTTATCAGCCGTGTTAACTGTTTATTATAACTCAACATTTCAGTGTAATTCACTCGACGATAGCTGAAACGTGTTAATAATGAACTCTGATAAAACGAGAATCATTTATCTGTATGAATATAATGCGATGTATGCTGTTTATCTTTGGCTCTCCCCTATAATAGCTTAGGAGCGGATGGAAAGGGGAGACGTGAAAGGTAGAGCAAGATAGCCAATGGTCGGCTGGGGCCTCTGTGCTGTAATTTAAGGATCCTACCTGGCGATTCACGAAACAGTGATGCAGCGAAAGCTTTAGAGAAACCTGCATCAGGTAGGTCGGGCTACTCCCACACCCTTCCGCAGACTGGATTGTTGTGGCAACGCAACAATCCCGACTTCATGCCTCGATAAAATTTGGGGGACAGCTGTTCGACTGTGCCAATATAATCGGTGAACACCTTTTACCGTATGCTCAAGGTGTGATACCCCTCAAACTGCTTAGGTCGTCTCGCCTTGTTGGAGACTTAATTTAGAAACCTTAGCCTAGGACCAAGGGGGGTGGGCGGAAAAATCCGAAGGAGAAAGTCAGCCCTTATGGTGTCCTAGTAACAAATAGGATCCCGTATGATCGGCAATGTATCTTGTTCGTTCTGGGCTTTATCTACCAGGCGTCGGTCGTCCCCAGTTTATAAAGTTTCCCCTTATGCCTAACTATACCGTACATCCGATTGCCGTGAAATTTTTGTTGTTAGCGGTGATCATCCTAGAGAAGTGTTATGTAGACCTTTTTAGGCTCTTTAGGTTCTTTCCTTCTCCCCTTTCAGACAAAAAAAGGTTTCACGTTAATTATCTGCTCTGCGACGTAATGTTTGTCCATTATGCATTCCTATACCATTATCCGATTGCCATGAATATTTTATGTATTGTAGTGTTCAGCCCAGAGAAGGTTTCTGACAATCTTTCCAAGATTTAGGTTCCTTCCTTCCCCCTTTCAGGTCAGAAACGGTCTACCCTGAAGACATAGAACTAGCAATATGATAGATTATGAACTCACGTAGCCTATCAAACGAGACGATTAAATTACTGTCAAGCGTGAAATAATGTTTAAATTTAACCAACATTTTATGTAATTAGCTAAGAAATACGTTTTGCATATTATTCAACGCTGATCAGACCGAAGTGGTGGTTCACGTATCTTCCCTGTATAAATATAATTGACTGTGTATTTTTCGGTGGTTATTTAAAGAACCAGTAGATTTATTGACTCGATTTAGATACTGAGTCATCGCGGTGGTTATGACATCATAAAGTAGGGGGCGTGAAAAGGTAAATTTTCTAAAATGTGCTGTGGTTTAATCACGTGTTGATAAAGAGATTACTGTCACATTAAATACTGTAACGGGCTAATATAAATGAATTCCCGGGCATCGCCGGCACTCTGTTGGTTGAGAAATAAAAATCTGTACCTTCTTTCCCCAAATTCTGAACTCTCTCTACTCTTCACTCCATTGTACACATTTTATAATACCAACACAAATAGTAATTAATTGATACATGCACGTGATGTTGAATTTAACATTGCACGTGTTGATGTATAGGCACAGGTAATAAATTGGTAGGCTTGGCAACGGCGCTGCCCGTCCTGGCCTGGCCCGGCCCGTCGTGGTCTGGTCTGTTCTGTTCTGTTCCCCGGCCCCCGGCCATCTTGTTATTACGGCCGGCCGTTGTTTGACTTTCTGCTCTCGCGAGTCGCTGATTAGCATCTATCTTGCCGGCCAATTAGAAGCTTTCTTCATTTAAGACCGGCCGAATTGAAACCTCGGCAAGCCACTTTCTGCTCTCGCGAGTCCGCCACGACGATAATAGCGCGCTTATTAGCTGTGTCAACAGCAACATTTTTTACTGGCTCCTTTTTTAAAATTGCCCACCTTGTTTCAAGGGCCGATTTATCGAGTTAAATATACCAGCAATTATCGGTTTGATTTATGCTTGTAGGAGGGCATCACGGAATACATAATAAAAGACGTAAACAATGTCTCGGCGGACCGGAATATTTCAACAACGCGTGGGGCTATGGTGCTTAAGTACGGAGAGTTAGCGCCAAGTTCCTAGCATTGTTGACTGGCGTTAAATTGCCTGTGCTTTGGTATGCTCGATGAAGATTTTCAGTCCGCTCCACATTCCGCTGGCACCGTCTCCATATCTAAAAGGACGACAAACAAACTGAAAAAAAAGGAACTAACTCCGCGGAACTGGTTATATCGTATTCCTTCCGGTCCTTTTGGGCGGAATTTTAATCGGCCATAGAATTCTTGCGTGTTGCACTAACAGACTGACTCATTAAAAGCAACACTTTATACATGAATTGTATTCACCGGGTTGTTAATCTTCTTTTACGAGTTCCAGTGTCGACACGTTAACTGCCTTCATTGCGCGCTAGATATTAACGGGGACTGGGAATTGTCGTTTCCAATTTGTGAACAGCGTTCAACAGCTACCGGGGGAAAACAGTGGGTTCAAACAGACGCCACTGGACGCTTTCATCCCTCAGACGCTTAGGCTGGACCCTCGGCGACTTGCGAGTTTTTGATTCTCAGACTGAAAATTCATTGGCTTAATGGTTGAATCCGTTGGAAGAATTTGTTTGGCTGGTCTGTTACTGCGCTCAAAACCAACGACTCCAACGGCGGGGCTTGTTTCATACTCTTCCAAGCCAAGAAGATCTCGGAAAAAATAGCTATACATCATACAATTTCCGTAAAGCTCTCAAAAAAAGCCAGACGTACCTACGTTCCAAAACCAAAAAATACTAATGACGCGGCATAACCCACTTTACATATGCACTAACTTCTCAAACTAACTGAAAAACCCGTGAGATTGCTAACAAAATCCAAATTTAAAAAATTTTTACCCTTCAGAATTCCCGCAGTAACATCAGCAGAATAAACCCTCCTACGAATCAGACAAATGCGATGTTTTTTCCATTCCATGTAAGCAAGGACTCTGTCAAGCGGATGAGACGTGGAGGAAAGTCTCAAGCAGCTTAAATGAACTTCAGATTCTCGTTTCATAGAATGAACTACAAAATACAAACTAACTGAGGATTCGTTTTTTCTTTTGATAACATTTTCATACCCTGGGCATCCTTTCAAAACGGAAACTAAATTAACATTATGTTGGAAACCTAAGAGGCCTTTCTAAATGCGATTCACTGGGAAAACATTCGATCTTTAGTAAAACAAACATATGTACAATCTTCCGGCGCCGTTTCTCAGCCAAGTCTAGATCACCCAAAAATTTGGAACTATTATCATTCACAAAAAGCCTTTAATCCCACACAACCATCGTCATTCAGACTCCTAGTCCACTTGATAAATATACAGTAAACTCTAAATCTTCTTAAGTCAGTCTCGTGCATGGACTAATTTTTTTACGTTTTATCGTTTAATTGTAAATGTAATTAAGTGGCAGGTTTTAAACTGAACATTATCGAGAGAATTGCCATACGCACAAATATTGTTCAGAATGAGTCGTTTCCACCGCTCCGTGTGAGACGTAAAAATAGGTTATTGTGAAAGAGTAATTGTATATTTTGATCAAAGTTGACGATGTTTTTGGTATAATGAGCTTTGCAGTTAACTTAATGAGTAAATTCTGGCTCCCAAAGTTGAGAATTATACGTATTAATCCCTTTGAAGTATTGTGAAATCTAGTTAAGTGATTAGGGTGAAGAGCAGAGCACAGTAGTAATGAAATGAATCGTTTTAGAAAATTTTCCAGCTTTTCTTCCCACAGGACACTATGGGATTCAATATCATACTCCTTTACGAATCAATTTTAAATTGTATAAATTTATTAATTATTACATTTCTCAAAACACTAAGACTAATAAAGTATCTTTCGAGAGTGATTCACCATAGTCGCATAGGAGTTCAGAATAGTTCATATATATTAAAAATAATTTATGTTTGTAATACAGTTTTAAGACAAATCTTGGTGCATACATTCTTAAAAACACGAGGAAAAATACTGGCATAAACGTGGAAGGAGTAAAAATATACGTATGCGTTAACATTGAACAATTATGACGTCACGTATCATTTACGTACTTAATATAAGAATACACTATATTCAAAAATTAAAGATGACTTCATTATTTATAGTCCGCTAATCTCCTATTTTATAAATTAATATGTATTCTACAAAATACAAACATATTGAAGAATGGGAAAAATGCGAAAGTTTTTCTTAAATACACAAGTATTTACCCAGGTTTCAAAGTACATTCACCCAATTCTAACTATTGAAAACTGTCAAAGGATAATAAAAACAGTTGGTAAGATTTTTTAATCATTGGTATTTAACAGATTTGTTGTCAATTGCATACGTGAGAATTTTCGATGAACTTGGTTTAGTGTATATTTTGATATTGGTTGAGCGCACATCATGCAAAAGATTTGCATGGGGGCGATTGTAAACTGATAGATTATATTTTTTAATCCTTATAATTTTATAGATTTGTTTTGAATTGTATTACACTTCCAGTCAATTTTAAAATTACACCCCCTTGCAAGTTATATATAAAATTCAATTCAGGGATACGGATTACCGTCGAAAGCTCCTGATTTAGTGTTTTGAGAAATAAATCGGTTAGGTTAGGTTTATAAAGTTACTGATATTAAAGCAGTTTGACGTACACTGAGACAATTTGAAATTGTAATTAGCAATATTTGTTTAGGTAAAGGTGTACCTTAATTTGGAGAAAAATTTAATAGTATTTAAATTTATAACGGTCAACCCTATAGAGAGTATACGAATCATCCCAGAATACATCTCATATTTCGAAGGTTTTTTTTTCTTTCAGAGGAATAAACAATTACAACTGCGTTGTCATTCTTGAGGCTCTTATAATTTTGAATCACCTATCTAAAGCGACAAGGTTGCAGAAACTCGAGGTCTTTACTTCATCACTTAATTCTGCTTGCTGTTCATTGGGCACTTCTTTATAAAATTTGAAGTCCAATAAGTTATTTGAATGTAGTTAATATCCTAAATAAGAACCGATCATCGACAATTTCATCTTCACATATAATTGCGGCAAAATTCGGGGTCACAGTTGTAAAAGGAATTCCATTCAATTGACGGCGGTGGTCAACATCAGCGAAAACCCATTTGTAAAGTTGCGTTTCGATGTTGAGTGAGTTATCACGACGAGCAGAGCACGACTCACGCCAGCCTCTGAATGCTGTGTTGACAGTGAGCAAGAAATGATCCGTATCAAATTACAATCTCTTAAACTGGTCTGAACAAACGGTAGATCACTTGCCCCTTGGCGCAGATGGCGTGTCTGACAACACTCTCCTACAAAAACACTTCTGCTTCTACTTTACAGCGGAGTTCGGTGTCGCTATCAGCACAACAGTAATCACGTTTTGCTATTATTATCGCATGCTACACGCATGGAATTTTTAAATAATGCACAATTTTCCTCCCCCTGTATTATTAACTTTCTATATAACCTATATTTGTAGCAAGGCAAGTATCAATTTTTTTTCGCCTGATCGAAACGACAATCTGTTTTAAGTAACGGATTATCAAAGCATAAATAATTATCTTTACCTGATCCAGACCGATATAAATGCTCCTAATATACTGTTCCGGACCTAGCGATAAAAAGAATAAGAGGGAAAAATTCTTTACTCCTCAACTTCTCCTTTCTGTTTGATACCATTTTTCCTGTAAATCTTCAATAGTTCTGTTAAACCTGTTGAAAATCGCGACCATCGAGCTATCAACCGCAGAAGACTACACCTCCTCATCGTTAGATCTATTTTACCACCGAGTGATGTTTTGAAAGAGAAAATAACCCCAGTGATGTGACGAAGTAATTCCAGTATTAACTTATTGATTTTGTCCATTCTGTGAACTGGCGCATTGTCGAGAAGCAGCAACACTTTCTTTCTCGCCAAATAGGCTGGATTTTCTTGTTTCAATCACTGAATCGTTGAAATAAATTCGTATAATACTCCGTTAACTATTTTTCCTTTTGGAAGATAATAAATTAAAAATTTTCCCACGATCATACAAATAAAAACTGACACCTTTTTTGAAGCCCATTTTCGCCTCTCAGTTCATTGTTTTGAGCATTCGTCATCTCAGGGGTGGAATAACGAACCCACGTCGCGGCCATGGTTATTAATCGACGCAAAAACTCTGCATTATTGCTGTGAAACATCACCAAACACTGTATTGTAACATCCACACGACGCCGGCTTTGTTTCATTCGAAGTAAACTAGGCATTCAGGTTGTGCTTAGCTTTCTCATGTCCTAATCTCGCGCACTTTCATTCGACGATCATCCAAATACCATTCTGTGGATTTTTGCCGCCTTTTATTGCAAATTCACATCATTTGGTCAACCACTGTAATGTTCGTCTTGGCGGCTCATACAGCCTCGTTTAAACTCTTTCACCCAATATTTTATTTCAGTAAACGAAGTAGGAGAATGTGGCTGTACTTTGATGGTGGCTGGACTCAGACCATTCAAATGAAAGTATTGTATCACATAAAGATGACCAAATGTTTTCACCCACAGCATTCGCTACTGATGGCTGTCAAACACTAAGCAATGTAGTGACTTCAAGTATAAGCTTTATAACGTTGGCGCCATTGACCACTTTTTGTTTTTCAAACAAGTCCGCCATTTATACGTCAGGTCAGGTTGTAGAAAATTATTACCAAAAAATGAAAACTTGTTACCTAGTTTAGATTTTTTGTCCAAAAATTAACATTATACTATATCCAATAAAAATTTAAAATATATAATATTCTAATACTGTATAGGATAGCAGTAAATTGTGAATTTTTTCCCACAATAATTTGCTAAATAAACGAGAAGTACGTTTTGGAACTCAAGTTTTTAATTTCTATTTTTTGCTTTAGTGTGGTTAAGAAAGAGTTGGTTTTGCTTTACGGTGGTTGACATGAAGCTGTCTGCGGCTGCTGCAATCGCGACAGAGGACCTGGTGGTGTTGGATGCGGTGCCGCAGATGTGGCTAGGGTTACCAGAAACCCAAGACCGGCGCTCGAGTTTCAGCAGACACCTTGGGAGCGGCGCCTTCCACAGGCATCAGACCTGCCAGTCCAAATAAACCTACAACTCATCATTTATCAGGCCAAGCGACAGTCCCTATCGAATTCTGCACAGGACACGACACAAACAGCAACATAGCAGCTAACGTCTACGCATACAGGGCTCAGAATATTACCAGGGGTCGCTTTTCAAACGCAATCTCGTACATGCGAGAATAATTGACTTAAAGTTATCTGAACTATTTAAATGTGACCCAACATTCTAAAAGCCAACAACGGTATGGATTTTTAAATTGTGTAATTTAAGAGCCGCACATAACTCTTTCATCAATACGCGTTCTACGACTTCAGTATTTACTCACCAGATAGGTAAATTAATTTTATTAGGAGTAACAGTAGCTTTAAAGTATCATCCGATTTGGCAAGTATATATTTCAAAACATAATGAACATACAAAGTTATGTTAAAAGAAAAGACACAATTTGTACAAATAAACTCACTTGTGCTCAATATGCCTCCCTAGAAATGCACTGTATATGTTTATATGGTATTTAAATTCATCTACAGATGATATGCTTATTTAATGTACCTGGAGAATTTCGATTCGGTTACAGTCAGTCATTATCCTGGTCAATTTTGATCCTACTCCAGTCGGTATGGGTCACCAAGGATTTATGCCAATTAAATCACGCGTTCACGATTTTCAGGGCTAAAACAAATAATTACTCAGGAAGCGTCGTGTACCCAGCTAGGACTTTCAATACAAATAATCAAATTCACTATTATCGTCTGTAAAAAATATAAAGGGGCAGATTCTGTATAGAAATAACCATAAACGTTAACTGTCTTTCATTATTTCTAAATCAATTTGTGGAAACAACTTCTTTCTCCTACACGAATATCGCTCTCATACCTCTAAGGAAAAGTATGTGGTTTTTAATAAATTTTAACAAGGTATGTTATTCCTGAACGACTTCACCGATGTTGTCTCCACTAATTTTAATCAAGGTTTAGCTGATTTTCGTGAGATAGTTCCCTGGACGGAAGACTGGAACGGCCATAATTGACGCGGTGTGAAGGCGCTCAAGTTAACATCTTTATGGACGAAATGGCGATCAGGTTGTGTAACCGCTCGAGGCTGTTTTTAGGAGCCTCCGCTTTAACCACAGATTGCCCATGGCTTGTTTGACTTGCAATTACGCCTTCTTGTCCCGATCGTTCCGATGAGGAAACATCAGGGTTCCAGAACTCAAAAACATATTCACGGATCACAAATCTGAAACTACGAGTATTTCTTAGTCCTTTCCTTACTTCCTGGAGCCACTTCACCAAAAAAGAATGAAATAATTTGAACAACTGGGAATTGAGATCTGTAAACTTTGATGTGCCAGGGAAACTACAGGAGAGATGTGTAGGGCAATGAAGACCGGAAGAAAGCCTGTTAGGGGAATATATTAATCAATTATTGGAATATTCTGTTCTAAATACAAATGTAAATGCTGTGAAATATTTGCGGAGAATGAAGAACTTCGTTTTATAACTAATAATTTAATGTGGAGGGTGTTTCAAAATTAATCATACGATTTGAAATGTACATAGTTTTAAAATTAAGAACATATGAAATTTTTGTTAACTTTCTAAAAAGGAAAAATACTTGAAGATGTTTGGCATAAAAAACTAAGTTGTCTTCCTCCCCTTTTGAAATGGACATTATTCTATACGTAATAATCTTCTGATTTACCACGGTTGTTGTTATGCTGTTCCGCAGTTCACCCATTGTTGCTGGAACTGGAGGCACATAGACGGAGTTCTTTATGTACCTCACAAGGAAAAATCAGACCTTAAAGGTCAGTGATGTAAGGCTAAATCATTTCTGCAGTACGGCATTTCCTACGTCAAGGAAGTCTATCTCTCAAACCCTACTGTGAACCACGTGAAACTCGAGATTCAACCTTAAACAGTATATTGATCAATCACAAAAACTGAATAGTTCCTTTTGGAACCCAACGTACCAATGGATCTAATCTCGCCTTCCTTCCCTGTTGTTTCAATTTCCTTTTAGCAACCAATTTACGCAAAGGAAAATCAGATTAATCACCCAAAACAAAATTAATCGCACATAATAATAGGTGCTTTTAAAGTAAATGCAGTGTATCGTTGACCGAACACTAGACTGTGAAAGGATAATTGTCTTGTACTTGAGACTAACGAAATAGATTCGATACTTGTGAATTAAGGACATAGTTGAGATTTACAGGCGACAAAGAAGGACGAAGAACCACTGCATTGTGAAAGAGGAAAAATAGTACAGAAGTACTCGCGGGCGAAGTGAAAGAGAAACGGACGCTAATGTCGAAATACTAGTTTTCGTCATGTTGAGTGGTTTGTGAAATGCGCAGTAGAAGAAAGAAGAAAGTACGAGGGAGAAAGTATCACTTGAGAGTGTTACTAATTTTCCTAAAATATTCATTATATTATTATTAATGGGAAATACAAATAGCGGCAAGTTATTTTTCCCACATTCTCTCTACTTATCATCTCTTTTACGGATGAGATTTTCGAAGTACAACAATATTTTTCCTAGAGTCAATGTTTCAGAACAGTTTTTACACTATCAGGTTGCCGTAACTTATGTTTGTGTTACAGTGAGCTTCGGCTGCGCATTGACTAGCTATTTTTCTCCAGAGATCCACAAAATAAGTTGAGTATTTTAGTACCTACAATGATCAGGGCTTGGGGGAAGTTGCAAGTTACATATTTTATAAAGGAAGTAAGGGGCATATATAAACACTAAGGTTGTTGTTGTAGTTTCAGTCCTTAGACTGGTCTGATGCCATCCTGTGCGCTAACCTATTCTATTCTGTGCCAGAAACTAAGGTATGAAATATAAACAAAAGAACGAAATCTATTTAACTATCAGAAAATAATTGTCCATAGTAAAATAGTCAAATTGATGAAGAAACAACATTTTGTAGGACTTTTATGACTTCAGGTATAAGCTGAGAACACCTGACGGGTAAAAACTGTTTTTCATTTGCAACTTAAAATTCAATCTAACGATGGTGTTTCCGCTTGAACAACGGAAATTTTTGTAACTGTATAGAAAAAGTCAGAAACGCTGGAAACTCATTTAATAACGCACAACGTCCTGGTCGGCCAGTTGAAGTGTCAACTCCTTCACTTGAAATCCGCACTGACGACATTACTTGGGAAGAGCGACGTAATACTATTGAACATAAAAGATGCACTAAAACACAAGGAAACATGACTCAAAGTGTTTGCAGACTTGAAAGACGCTTTGAAACTACCAATTTATAAACATGATTGTAATATGTGACGACACTTGGGTTCACCACATTGAATCACAGTCAAAAAAGTTTAGCATCGACGAGGTGGCCAAAAAATTTGCGAGAAACTAGCGCAAACAACATGACAAAGACTGCTTTGCACCAGGTACAAATAAATGGTATTAATGTTCGTGCGGATGATGTTGACAAGCAGCATAAGTATCATTTTCAACGAATGCGCAATTTTTTAGATCAGTTTGTCTATTAAATTATGGAATGTCTCTCGTATATACAGGGAATTGAAATATGTGTTTAAACTATATGTTGCTCTACTGGTTTAGGCTTCGTTGTCCCTGAGATGAGGTCTAGGTTCCCGACAAATCTAATTTTATTGATTGTATTTTGACACAAATGTGGACCTCGAATTGTTGACAATTGTTCTTGTAGTTTTGTGATTCTGTCTCGATCTGTGTCAGTTAGAAGAGAAAGGAAACGGCAAGTTGTGCCTCGTCTACTCGAACACCCAGGGTGATTCGATTGAGGTATCACTCGGCGTGACACTTACCAGACGGAGGCTGCGGTGCCGAAGTAGTAGAGCAGCAGGAAGACGACGGCGCAATTGGCGTTGGCGAGGCCGTCGCGCCACAGCAGGAGACCGGCGCCGTTACACGCGACGGCGCCGCGCCCCGCCGTCGCCCTGACGGCCCACCCGACGGCGGCGAGTCCGTGAGACAGCGCCACGAAGGCCAGCGGCCGCGCCGGGTAGCGTGCGCGACGGGCGTCCACGGCGAGGGACGCCACGGCCAGCAGCGACGCCGCGAAGCCCAGCGCCGCCCAGCCCGTCGCCCACGCCTCGGCCAGGCGCTTGTCCGCGGACGACCAAGGAACCTCGGCGTCGCACGCCCGCGCCGGCTGGCAGCGATTCCCGCCCTGCAACAAGGCACACGCTGACTCTGGCACTCAAATTCCCGAATCATCCGGTTTAGGGGAAAACTAACTTCACTTATGGGCTCCAACTTCAAACTCTAAATTATTATCATATCTAAATAAATGTTTATACGTATAATTAAAATAATAAAAATAAACACAATTCATTGCGATGATGCAAGCTTTGCAGATTACTAGGAACTGAAGATTACAACTGTTACTGCACCACGTTTCTAAATTCAAGATAAAGTTCAAAATCTTCAGTTTTCTTTATTTACTTCAGATACTTTAGCGACGTATAGTTCTCCTGCGGAAACAAAATAATGTGCAGCCAAATTACTTCACATAAACCTTTGCTTCATTGTGCAATATAAACGGACGAAGGAGTGTATGTCAATCAATCTATGGTATTGTAATTTTCCTTCATTTAAAATTTTACTTTGTAATGGTAAAACACAACTACATGCGGAATTTGGCGATACGGAATAAAAGGCAAACGGCGTAAGCGAAGTTGTAGGTTACAAACAGGTGTAATAAAAGCTCTTCTCAAAGAGGACAAATAACAATTTTTATTGGACAGATTGGGCCTCGCCACGGACGGAAACAAAAAATGAAGTAGTGACATAGTATTAAAAATCAATAAAATGGATTTCGGATATTAAGTCAGGATTTGAAGAAAGATTAAGATCGGATATTAAGATTGGACACTGAGATTGGACTTTAAGAGTAGACAGTTAAAATTGAATTTGAAGAGGAAGCTGTAAGAGTGAACATTTAGAGCGGAAAATAACAAATTGTAGTTTGTCCTAGCCGTGGACATTTAAATAACGGGAGGAAGGCGTGCTAGAGGGCGGGGCACCAAGGGGATCATTACTGTTCCACTCGGAACAGCGATAAGTTCCAGGCCAAGCCGAGAAGAAAGGTAATTCTCAGTTTGTAACCTTTTTCCCATTTTCTGTACTGCCAATTCCGAGTAGGATTTGTGTTCTGCTCTATGAGAAGGTCCATTTCGACGACCCGTAGATTAGCATTCTTGCCTCTAGTTAGTAATGTGTGTAAATAGTGTAGAATATATATTGTTCATCAGTAAAAAATGCCGGCTTGTTGAAAGTGATACAATTAGTGTATATTGTCATTAATAAAGATTAAATTTAAAACTATACACATTTTTATAATAATTTACATTTTAAAATAATAAATATCCCCATATTCATTTCAACTACAATAAATTGATTTTTACGCTTAATAGCTTGATGTAGATGATGTACTTCTTTTAAAAGATCTGTTGTTAGAGAGATTCATCTACGGATAGAATAATAATAATGTACATTACGAGATTCCGAGGTAATTAATGGATCTTGTATCTCGAACATACTTAATTTTGATAACTTCATCTTAGAAGGACACCGCTTTACATTACAACCACACACATTACAAAAGTACAGGAAAAACAAGTATGTACATGGTATATTTAAATGTAGGTACTGATAGAACAACTCAAATATTTTATTTAAGAGCCATAAGGAGATGCCTATAAACAAAAAATTATCTTTTATATCTAGAATACTACTTTTCCCTAAGCCTTCGAAAGGTGGGAAGTGTGAAAGGGACACCCTGTCTTATAGTCTTAATCTACAGCCCACAATAGTAGCTGCAATTGAATGAATAAACTGCTCGTATACTTGATTTGGGAGCTAAATGAGACCCTTACGGCAGCTTAGCACGAGGCTATAGTGGAAGTTTTGGCGTGAGGATCGCGTGACAGGTCGGCCCCGGCACCGCAATCAATTTACCGGGCCAACACCGCGCTATTAAATTGCCTCGCCGCCATTATGCCGTCACTGCGTTCATAACTCAATCCCATCTTCTTATTGGGACGGCGGCAGCTGCTGCAACCATGCACGCAAAGCGCCTTCTTTACTCTGCGGGGAAATTCGTTTCACATCTAATTTAACGAGGCAGTACTTATCAAGCCGTTGCAGGTAGCTACGATCTTCCGACCAAGTTATACACAATTTTACACATTGATTACATCATTTAAGGAACAGCTTGCTCTTCTCAGGAAACAGTTTGTTCCATATTTTCCTAAACTTCTTAGCTTCTCAAAAATCTGAGAGTTCACTTTTCTATCTACTCTTCTTCGGCAACATTTTTTAAACAGTACCCTTTTTCAGAATTCCAACATTTCCGATCCGTTGAATTGGTTTTTACACCACGTCTAAATCGCTCTGCAAAAAGCTGTGTATGTTATCGAGCTTTATCAGTCACAGAAATGATCTAACTATTCTACATCAGCTAAAGTTTGAAAAAGACTTTTCCGTGGCTGCTATCAAGGTCCTTTTTTGGGAGGAATTAACAGGCTACATGAGGGTGATCCCCTTTAATAGCATAGGAAGGGTAATTTTTATATTATTTCTAGTTTCTTTAATATATTAACAATCATATGTTTTTTGGGTTAACAGGCTACATGAGGGTGATCCTGAAACAGGCAACTCCCCTTTAATAGCATAGCAAGGGAATTGAAAAGGGGAAATGCGGAAGGTAGAGCAAGGTAGCCAAGGGTTAACTAGGGCCCCCGGGCTATAGTTTAAGGATCCTACCCGGTGTTTCACCTAAAGATATGCAGGGAAAACCCTATAAAACCTGCATCAGGTAGGTCGGGCATTGGGTACTATTCTCACGCCCTTCCGAATGACGGGAGACGATTTTGCTGTGGGGTTGCAGCATTCCCTTCTCCGTGTCTCCACAAATTTCAGGAGGCAGTTGGCCGACTGATCCAATGAGATCAGCGGACAAGTCTTGCCATAAATCATATGAACGAAAATAGTATATTGGAGGATGGAACGTCAAATAGAATGCGAGTTAGTGCTAAGTTTCCAAATCTTCTTCTGACTCCCCTAAATGCTACATCACCGGAAAAGCTTAGGGTTTTTCTTTCTTCTCCTTGCAGTGTGATTTCTTTTCTATATTCCGTTTTAACTTTCTTCATCGCCTGTTCTACATATAAGTTAAACAGCACGGGTGACTGACTGCATCCTTGTATTATTCCTTTCTTGATATCTGCTTTCTTTTCTCGATCTTCAATTTTAATTACAGGTGCCTGTTTTCTGTAGAGGTTAGGGGTAACTCTTCATTCTCGATATTTTACTCCCGTCCTGTTCAAAATTCTAAATAGTGAGTTCCAGTTCGCATTATCACAGGCTTTTTCTAAATCTACAAATGCCATGCTAGTGGAGTTATAATAAAAATAAATAAATAAACTACGTGTAGACAATCTGTGATAACCAAGAATTGTATTTCAAATAACCATAACATCGATTTTGATAAACAAAGATCGTAGATACTGAATGTAGGAATATGTTAGAGTTTAAATAAAATAATCGTGCCTTCAATGACCACACCGATACAAAACGACTCGGAAACATCTACAATGTGTTGCTTTCTTTGAAATATTTTTGGTAATCTTATATGTTTGCGAAGTCAACCGCATAAGTTTTGTTAAATGCTTACAACACCGGATGGATTCCGCAGAGTGTTTTCGTAATCTATTAATTTAAGTTGTAAGGATCTATACTGTACGTATTTAGCTGTTATTACAACTCAAACTCATATCTTAAACAAATCTTAAGCTAAATTGATGAAATATAGTCCTGGTCGCATGAAAAAACATGGGTAATAAACCTGAAATCGAACCTTAATTTTAAACCGATAACCATATTTATAGGCATTTAGCTATTACCTATGGATGCTTTTACCACCTGTCGTGTTGGGAACTTGAGAGGGAAATGGGTTATTTTTTTTTCTTCCTTCCAGTTTAGACAGAAAGGAAATTGTGGATTGTTATGAATAGAGCGGCGATCGCTGTCAGGATTCTCAGCTTCCGCTGGACCTTTGATCTCTACGGGATGCAGTTTCCGGTCTTTTTCCACTGAGCACATGTTATTACACACAACACGCCAGGTGACGACCATCGTCATCTATTAGACGGAAATTGCCACTCCACGCTGGCCGAATACGTTCTGACTTTTCTTTAGGTTGTCTACGAAGCACTAACGCTTACTAACTTCGACAAACAATGCACTTGCTTTCAGACGGTGAAATAAAATACAAATTATTCATAAAAAAATATTTGTATAGTCTGCTTATCAATGAAATTATAAAAAAATCTACAAGCTGGCATAATAATCTATGAAATTATTCAACTATGAAATGTTACTGAAAACGTTACTAACTAAATTCTTGATCACTATAATGATAACTATATTAACTGCATAATAAAAGAATTCGGCACTTTTAGTTTAATGTACAACACATTCTGGTCGAATACTTCAATATAATAAAACGAAGTATGAAGTATCTAAATGGTCAAATAAAATTTAGACAGGCGAAACCCGATTTCTTTCAGGTTTATTATGGTCGCTTTCAGGTATATAAATGACACAACCCGATTCCTTCAGTCTAGACTTTAAAAAGTTAATTCATTTTAGCTACAACAAAAAATAAAAATTATTTCATTCTTCCATTTTTAAATGGCATAAAATTTTTAATATTTGAATTATTCAAATCATATTGATTCACGTTCAGTTTCAGTTTATTTAATTAAATAAAAACAACAATGTTTTTGTACCTTCGTCATGTTTAAAATTAAATAAACTGTAGTAAAGTACATTATTAAATTTATTTCAATTTTAACGAATTATTTACCTACAATTCAGGAAAAAATGGGAACTGCATATGAAATCATTGAGATTTAAGATACATTGCCTGTCACGACCCGTATTTCAATATAATTTGAATAATTTTGTTC
Organism: Eucriotettix oculatus; assembly: GCA_034510155.1. Classification (NCBI taxonomy): domain Eukaryota; kingdom Metazoa; phylum Arthropoda; class Insecta; order Orthoptera; family Tetrigidae; genus Eucriotettix; species Eucriotettix oculatus. The sequence continues at coordinate 40,204,933 of CM067379.1, forward strand.
CAGGTTTCTTGCATTTTTTAAAAATATTTTGGAGTATTTTCTTCACTTGACACGCCTATTAATTATAAACAATTTCTTAAGGTAGCATACATGGAATTGAATGAAAATTTTGAACTTCTGTCCTTCACGATGAGTATGGATTCCACTTCATTTTACTTCACTTTCTGTTTGTGTAGGAATCGGAACAGTCGGAAAGGAATCTAGTGATCATTATGGCACGAGGTAGTTCTGGGAAGGAATTGGGTTTATGCCTGTTTAGTACTGGGCCACTGGTTCACACAGGAGAAAATAAGCTACCATTAAAAATATATACATATAATTTAATACATAATTCGTGGGTTTTCACCCGGGTCATATTAGAATTGAAAGACAACGTACCAGTGAATTTCTCATTCATCGAAACGTCGTAGACCATGGTGGAATCAAAAGAATTATTTATTCAACAAATTCACAGAAAAAACCTATTATATTCATTTCGTATATTTGTGTGCATGTTCGTATAATCTTCGGAGATATTTAAACGAGTTTACAAAACTTGGTATAAATATGTTTAAAAACACTCGGAGGGAGGGGGATGAGAAAGTTCTAACATGTAAAAGTAATTATAGTTAAAAAATGCGAATGTCAGGCCGCGAAAGTCTATGACGTCACCAAGCACTCGCGAAAGTCTATGACGTCACCGAGTATTGAGACGCGAACAGCTTTAAATTTAATTCTGTGTAATATGCTGCTATTTCCTTACATTGTGATACTATCTCATTTAATCATTTGTGTTCTGCAATATACGAACACATGAAGGATGATAAACAATACTACAGGTTTCTAAATAACTTTGTTAATTTTTGCTAAACTTAGAACCACTTTTAACATAGCATTTTCACGGACGTATGGAAAATTTCAAACTCGACTTCTGTCAAATTATATCCCGCAATACAAGCTTCAGGGACATAAAAACCATCCGTAATATTTCTTAATCATTATAAGTTAAAAATCAGATACTCAAAGAATTAACTACATTATGCCTAATTAATGTTAGCGGGTTTTGTAATTTCTTTGACGTTTCTTTTGCTCAGTGAACCATAATTAACAGTTTAAGCATTACCCGGATATCACTGATATATTAAAGGTGACGCATTTAAAAGAAATTTACTGGACGTTGAATTCCGTAACTGCCTCCTGAAACTGGTGAGGACAAGAAGGGAATGCTGCGACCCCACAGCAAACTCGTCTCCCGTCATTCGGAACGGCGTGAGAATAGTACCCAATGCCCGTCACAAATGGCATTAACGCGTAAATGTATTGGCGCGACAGAGTTAAAATGCCCAATTCTTTTTGTTTAAAAATTTTTAGTTAATTTTTTTAATTGTCAATTACACATACGATATATTATTTACAGATACAGATACTGATTTTATTAATTATTAAAATTAGCGTCCTCCCACCCAAGATAAAAGTTATTAAAAATCTAAGGCTAAGGAGCAAATGACGAATCCCACTACTTAATATATATATTTCCTCTCGTGGGATGAAAAAAATTGACGTTTTGGTTCATGAGTAATTTTCTATCTATTCATTTCATGATTATTTATCTGAAAGAATGTACTAGAAAAAACCTCCTCTGAGAGTTCCTTGTAAATAAAAGTAGTCGCACTGTCATGGTTTGGGTTTACAATACTCTCGAGAACTATGAGACGGTGACAGATAATACTGGAAAAGGGCAATAAAACCCACGCTCTTGGGAGATTAATCCTAGCTCCAGGCTGCTTCCAATCCGCGGGGGAATGTTGGCTCCATTGACGAAAAGTTCAAAGTCACGAGGGAGGAATTAGGCCCGCCACTGTATTCTTTATTAAGTGTCAATTCTGGCAACGGCAGAACGTCACGCAGTAATGCCAATTTAACAAACACAAAGGCCTCCGAGGCACACCGTAAATAATTCGATAAGGTAGTGGAGGGGGACTCGATTCTATACTCCAGGTACGCATACGGTTTACCTTACTCTTGCTTTCATCCAGTGGAACGACCTTGAAGGGTCCTTCAAGTTGCATGTAGGCCTACAGTTTACTGCAAAGTTGTCGCCTCAAACTTATAACCCAAATTCTAACACGAGAACCTTCCGACATTTTCTTCTGTTTAGGAATTAGAATAATACATAATTCTATGAGCTGAAGTGATGCAGCTGCCAGATATCCTAGTAGCAAGAGACATATACCAACTTAAGTAAATTGGAAATTATAAAAGCGTATGTACTCGACGAAGATTAATTAGATCATTAGGTCAAATCTATTTTGAGTTTTTTCTTGATCACTGGTTCTAGACGTTAAGCCAACAGAAGATTAGAATGATGCTTGACGACATTTTTACGGGTTTCTTTCCATACCGTTGGACCATGCAGATCTCTGTAGTAACTACAAATGAAATAATTTGATCTTAGATGGCTGCGTAATCAATGCCGTGACCTTTTCCATTTTAAACTTGGCGCTGTTTATTTTTATTGATAAAAATAATCCCCTCTTTTCAGTTAACGAAATTGCGTATCAAAAATCATTACCCATCAAATCATGCTATACCGCAGAAACGCAAACTCAACAATTTTTTTGGAAAAGTAACAATCAGCAAAATCCAAATTGAAATATGGTTCACGAAGTTCAGATCATGAGATGAAAACTTGGCAGTTGAAAAAAGAAGAGGTCGACCATTAAATTTCGATGACCAAGACTTTCGGTGGCCGTGGAAGAGGTCGAAAGCTTGACAACGAGAATGTTGGTGAAAGATTTCTACGTAGACCGATCGACCATCGTTCGTCGTCTGAGATAGTTCGGAGAACTATGGAAATTGGATGGATGAACACCGAAGAAGTCAAAATTTTCACCGATTTTATACAGGGAAACGAGCAAACCTCGTTCCTGAAGACACCAAACCAAAGAAGGTCCACTATAAGAAGGCAATGTGGTAGTTTGGACAGAAACGGAATCAACTCAAACGGGATTTGTTATTGATGGGATGACGACGATAAGCGTCAACAGTAGTGGATTCCGGACAGAAACGCCAAGTGGCAATTAAATATCAACAGCACCGTCTATCTAGCTCGACTTGACCGCATTCTCGCTGCAATAGAGATGGAAAGACAGCACTAAAACAACGATAACGTCTCCACGTGCTCAGCGTCGTGTCGTGGAATTTATCACCAATAAGGGCTGGGAACTGCTTCTTCATCCACCTTATTCTCCTACACAAACGCCTACGGACTATGATGCCAAACGATCGCTAAAGAATGAACTCGCCAAGTTTTGACAGTTCAGGGATCAATTCACAGAAACTTTTGTATTATGTCGCCAAATTATTATCCGTGGCTATACGTTATTTTCAATATCGAAGTTATGGATTGATTTCATTACTTCGACAATTTTCTACCGGGAGGTCAGATAGAATCGATGTGTTCCTGGATCGCATGTGCATCTTACAATAGTTTCCTACCGGAAACCAAAACACGGAGAAGAAAATGGACGATTTTCACGTGGAGAACAATGAAATTATTTTGACAAATTGAAGGTTTGTAGAATTAAATAACAATTTGGCCATTTAGTTTTTGTATAGATAAATATGACAATAGTTGAACGAAAGTTCCTTGTTTCAAAATTGAATATTAAAAAGATATATATTTAAGAGTTTTGAATTATTTTATTGCGACTGATGAAAAACCTTTGTGGATATTCTATAAAGATAATTCTATCTGGCAAAGACACCAAATGTATATCAGTCATATTAATTTTATTAGTTTTGAAGAAAACCTCACTGAAACTTTAGTTACACATAGGTGATTTTCTATCGATTCTCCACCAATTATTTCATTACATAACCGTTATAAGAGTAGAGTAATCTTTTATAACCGCTAAATGAAATTATTTTTGAAGTAGTGGTTAAAGAAATACAATGCAGTAAATTAAAGCTGCATTTAAGTTACTTCCCCAAATTAAGTGAAGATGTACAGCTATAAGACAGTATCCGGTCTTAAATAGAAAATTAATCTTCTAGTAACTTACAAGAAAACAAGTTTGGACTAATTAGTAATGAAGGCTATTTTTTAATTCGAATTATTTTAAATTCACCGTATATTTTAGGTATAATAATGGGGATGTTTAACTTGCGCAACTTAAGGAAACTCAACGCAGGTGTTTGCGATCATTGTTGCTTTTGCAACACGTACGTACTACTGCCAGTTTTATGTTTCCCGTATATAATTAAGAAATTAAATTATGTGCCAGTAAAATTAAGAACCCGATGAACTACATGTAGAAACAACTGTTCTCGGTATACCTCCGAGTAATACGTTAATTAAGAAAAACAATGTTCTTTCATTAATTATAATGAATAGATTTTGTTCGGGAGTATGGTAAATATTTACGACAAACTTTTTAATACAATGCGTCATCCGCATTGAAAGTTACCTTGAAAATTAAAATTATTTCGGTAATAAAATTGGAAAGTAAATTAAACATACGAGCTTTAGTTTCCTTCCGAACTGTAATTGAAAAAATTCTCATTTGTTATGAGAAATGCGAAAAGGATGTTTGTAGAACCATTTCCTAGCGCGATAAATTGATATTCAATTACTTGTGCTGCAGTAAAGCCACTTCACGACTACAGGTTTCCCGCTGCAGAGAAAGTAATTAACATTTCGAGATTGGCGAGTGTGCGTAGTTATTTATACCCACACGTGGCATGGACGCAAACAAACCCAAATAGCGTCCGACAGATTGAATTTTAATGGACGTGACGCATTCTTTGAAAGGCGCCTAAGCACTTCTTAATTGATGGATGAAGGCTGTGCCGATGGGACAGCTTAATTAGCGAATCCAGAGAAACTCTTTTTGTAAAACGCGGGACTGTCACATATTTTCACGAAATAACTTTTAAATAGAAATATGGTCGTGCAAAACATCGATCTGGAAATCAAATTCATAGATTGAGAATATAAAGGCGATAAAAAAATACGTAATGTACAGTACAGTACGACTATTATATACATTTTCATCTTGACATCAAAATTCGATTTCAAAGTTCAGCACCCTTACATACATGAATTCGTAATTACTTGACTAAAGAGAAGCAGCTTGATGAATTCCATTTCTTGGTATCCTAATCTATAACCTATCCGTCTTTACATTATTAACATTATAGTGTACTAAAGTAAATCAATCTGATGTATTTGGGAAGGTAAAACAGACGATCGATTTGCCAAATCAACCTCTACTTAACCAACACTTCCCAGGACGTCTGGACCTAAAAGAAAGGAAAATGGAAAAAATTGAACCACCACAAATTTTTACGCAATAAGTTAAACTCCAAAAAAGAAATTGTCAACTCAAGAACCAAACTAACTCGCCTTCATCCAATAGAAAAAATTCCCCTTCCAATCAGCAACCGATGAACGCAGAAATCTCAAAACGGATTGAACAAAGTACGAACAGGAGGAAAAGTAATCAAAAGAGATAAAGGATGCTTCGAAGGTATAAAAGAAAAAAAACAACAGAATTTACTAAAAAATAGGCATGTTTACAAATATTTTAAAAAGATTGTTACCCAAATACATTGTAATACCACGATAAACAACATAAAAAGAAATTCCCCATGAGGAACTAAACAGTCGCTAATGAGCGCGGAAGTTAATGTGGCTTTAATTAAAAATAAATAAAATAAAATAAAAAATGTACACCTTATGGCTCTGTTGTAGGAAATTTTTTCTTTCCTTATTTCAGAGGCACTTTATTTTGATATCTGATTGATGAATAAATATTTATTTAAGGAAAATTAATTTACAACTCAGTTGACCGATGCAAAATCCATCTACCTCAAATTCACCCCCTCACCCACCCCCTCCGTTTCTCTCTTGACAAAAGTCAAATTTATTAGAAATAAATTTCAATAAAATAGAAAAATTAGAATATATTAATGACATTAGCACGACATATTCTGTTACTTGAGAATCTCTTCAGACGCAAATATAAATTGTTGTAAATCTAATAATTCAAAGAAACAAAGATTTGACAAGCATAATATTCCACTGGTGTCAAACAATTATTGGGTGACGTTTCGACGGAAAATGCACTGTCGTCATCTCCTTGGCCTAAAAGAGGAAGACAGTGCATTCATTTGTTTTTAGAAACGTCGAGCAATAATTTTTTGACCAGAGTGGAGAAATCAGAAAAGTGTTCACGCAAGGTCCACATGGAAGCCTTCTATCCTTGATGATATTTATCATATTTATATGAAAAGGTATTGAATATTAATATAATTTAATTACATCAATTTTTAAAAAATTATAAGTTACAAAGAAAGGAACGATACGTCGTGTTATTTATGTTCTAATATTTGTAATTTATTAAAATTAGCTTTTGGATGTTGTATTTTTGAGATAAATATAGATATATATTTCTTTGTATGTATTTTCCGCATACACTCTGAAATTCGTGAGAAAATTTCAGTCAAACTTTGTACATACGTGACTTTCAATCTAGGAAAGAACATGAAAATGACAACTCTAGAATTTATAGGGGTTGGGATAGAATAGGATAGCATTTAAAAATAAGCGAAAGATACCACTATTAGTGTGGAACAATCAGTTTCTTGATCGCCGAAATAAATAGCGTCAGTTCCGAAGTAATTTAAGTCCAATTTCAACCCTTATCGACATGCGAGAGGGTAAAACATATTATTAACGGAGGGTAGTACCAAATTGATTGTTTTGAGAGTCAGGGAGATAAACAATGAGATTTGTGATGACGTATGACACGTGTTGTGCCGCTTAGTAGTAGTTAATAATAAAAGACCAGAGATTAGTGCCAAATTGCTAAGTGGATTGGTGACAGTCCTGATGGAGTTGAAGTCCGAGTTTAATATGAAATAACCCTATTTATCCATCTAGAATGCAAATAAAGGAAATTTAATGGAAAAACCTATCTGAACAATTAAATTTTTATCGCTCACTTCGCTTATTCCTACGGATCTTCCCTATAACTTGCAATATCGATAAAAATCCACAGGAGTAGTATTTTTACTACGATTCTATGAGCTCCCTTTATTTCTCTCGTGGATAACAGTATAACATTTGTGCAAGCATTATTTTATCACAGAAAATCTTCATTTTTGGATTATCATGTTTATAATCATGTTTGCAGCGATAGAAACAATCCGTTCATTTTCCTGTCTAGAATAAGTTTGGGATAAATAAATGCCCAGGCAAAGTCAGGCTGTGAACTAGTGACAAAACAAAATTAATATAATAGCCGTACATTTAAGTAAAGAAAGGAAGGAAAGAGGATGGAGCAAACTACTGCTCAACATTGTTAACAAGCGTAATTTATTATAAACGCTTTGTATATAACAGTATTCATTAACTTCTATAGAACTCCTTAACTTCCCTGCAGATAATTAATTTCATAGTGATCTTTAAGAAAAACAATCTAATTACAATTTCATAGAAAACTCACGTTAAATTCTGTGACTACTTGGATGCAAAATAATTTTGGTTCTGCACATTATGTGAATGAATTTTAATTGTAAATCGCATCTCCATCAATGAAACGTGAGCAGGTGGAATTACGTAATAATGTGAATGGTTGATTTACTTCCCGAGTATTTTGCTACTTTCGTCTGTGTTCGCTATTAGTTTTGCTTGGATCTAGTCATTATAATACGCTGATTAGAGAGTCGGAGTGAAGCCGAACCAATTTGGAGTAGCTGATCTGTGATCAGGGCTTAAGAACATCATGGTGGTTCACTGCGTAGCTAAGAATTATCAAAGTATGGGGTCCTCGGTGGAAGAAAGTGTTTGATATCGGCATTTTTGCAAGGCTGAACACACTGGAGCAGAGCAGAGCAGAGTGGAGTGGTGTGGGGCAGGGGAAAACAAAGCCAATCCCGCAGGAATTCGCCTCCCGCCTCGCCTCGCAGCCCAGACAGAACAGGTTCTGCTTCCCTCCAGATCCGACAATCTTTTTCCAGGTAACCGCTTGTTAATGTAAACAAGAGGCGGGGTGGGCTATAAAAATGCTCTCCCGTTAGTAATTTTCTTGATTTATATGGCCGAGTGTGTGTATAAGCCCTGATATAATAGACTTAGCTTTCCTATTCCAACAAAAATAGAATTTCTTCGAAATACTAACTTACAAAATGAAACACAAGGAGCCAACAGAATTCAACGCCGTTTGGAACTCAAACGTTGTTTACAAAAGAAAACGTTTTGTACACAATGCATGTGCCGCTAAAAATATTCAGAATTTTAATTTTAAAATAATATAGTAACTAAACCCGGATCCTCAAAAATTTACCCCACAGTTGAGGCGAAAATTTAATTTGATCATTTAGTGAGTAAAAGTGAACACATGAAATAAGGCAAGTTAATAATGAAAAGTTTTAAATATTTAATTTTTAAGTTTTTATTATGGTATCGATCCTATAATAGCTCTTGCAAGTACGTATTTAATTATATTTAAAAGCACACATTTTTTCTTTACAACATACCAGATTCTCCTTTATAATTATTAAATCATATTTAATTATCATCGTTAAAATAAAATACACAAATTAATTTGTATTTTAAAATATTGGTTTACCCTAGTTATAGCTTTTTTAATATACAGATCTAAATATATCGAAATCAAAGTCGTTGGTAGCGAATTTTAATGTAAGTATCCTATAATAATTCTGAGACTTGACGTTTCGACATCGAAAGAGTAAATCAACCATCCTATGTTTATTTCCCTGTTTATCATTTGATATTTTCAAAAGTAATTTAGTTTCGAAAATATCTCCAAAACAAATCCAAACACGAATTACAAATTTCTGGTTTACTATTTGTAAGGATTGCTTATATTAACATACTGTTCGAGGTTTCGTCTTAAATATCCTGAACTTGAAAACGGGGACGGACTGAGAAACGTCAATTTTCGGATATTAGACGATTGAAGATTGGCATTTCGTCAGTTCTAAAATTGTCAGCTTCCAACTGACTGAAGTAAATCGTAGTTTATTTATAAATAACGAAAATATATTATTTTTACGAACACCCGGTCTTATGTTTGCCAATATGAGAGATGGCAAGTACGACAGTCATAACCCTCGATGCTTTGCCACAATTACGAAAGGAAAATTTGGGAAGAAGTTTGATCGTTTTGTGATTACTGACATTTAATTATATTCCAACAATTGTTTGAGCTTGGCGCAGTGAGGCCATGAACTTCAGGAACGAAGTTTCGAATTGTTTTCAGAGTTTTCATCACCTGTTTGGCAATAAGGTTAATTACCGTATTTGCTAGGTGATTACGCATTCTTTAATTCTCTGGCTTAGAGATTTGGTAGCATTTTTTTGGATTCTTCTGTGGTCCAGAATATTACTCGTGATTTTAGCAAATGTTTCGTTTCCATAACAATATATCATTTCAATGTATTACTGACATTATATAAGTAAGGTAAAGGACAACAATTAAACCCAATTCAAACTGTAATAGCTTCTTAAAATGGCTAATTACGTTTATGTCCAATATATTTATCATTGGAGGGATGAAAATTATTGATGAAAATTTCTATTTAAGCAATGTCAATATAATTACACGTCTTTATTGCCCTAAATCCTTCATCACTGTATGAGGTGGAACTAAGGCAACTAAATTCTGAAATAGTTGTTCATCCATTTACGAAAACGTAATAGTTACATTAATCAGGCTTGTAAAAATGAGTTAAACAGCCTAATTATATTAAATAAAAAAATGCAAATCTAAAAATTCTTATTGTATTCTTCATTTAACCAATTTATAAGAAAAATTCAACCAAAGTTTATTTTTAAGATGTGTTTTGCGAACTTTAGTTATTTTTTTCTTATAAATTACCACACTGGCAAATTTTGTCTACAATGAATTGACGCTCAACCTCTACTTATAATTTAAGGTGAAGGTGCTCTTGAACCCATGCGGAAATATCCAAATTATTTGCGTCAGTGTGTTGTTTGAACTGAATTTTAAGTGTTAGGTGTTCTCTTCAGAAACAGAATACATATGGATCGCAAAACAATTTAATTGGTGAGTACAAACTGTTGCGACAAAGGAAAATAATCATTGATAGCATCTTCATTAAATTTGATTTGCGTAGTGATAATTTAAAAAATCAGTCCTGACGAAGACCCAAAGGAGGGGACGAAACGTATAAAAAATATTTTAAAGCTTCCAATTTCGTCTGTGATTTTTTCGTTTTGATTTATCTCTTTATAAATATTTTGAGAAACAAAGTTAAGTGAAATATTATTATACAAAAACTATATAATATTGCATGAGAGACGGATTGAGGATATACGTCAAGGAATTTTTAAATTGCAGAAATAGTTCTCGGGTTTCCACTCGGGTGCAGGTGCGATTAAAACGCGACGTCTCGAAGATGACGACAAAGCACTTGGTCGTCGAAACGTTGCGTTTTCATCGCACCTGCACCCGAGAACTATTTCTGCATCAACTACACCGGGAAAGCCTTAGCTCACTTAATTTTTAAATTAATTTACTGGGCTGAATGTGTGTAAGGTGAATACATTGGCGGCGTCTAACACAGCCGTGACGCATAGTTGGGAATCATTGACTGTATTAATTACAATAATAATTCCCGGGTACGGTACACGATCGAACAGAATAGAATGTGTTGTTTCCGATCTCATGTCGAGACGTCGCAGTGTGTCGCTTTGTGAATGTATGATTTTGAATGTTTATCTCCCGCTCCAATAGTTTGCGAGATAGTCGGCTAGGATTGATATTCAGAAACGGTTTCGGATTAAGTTAATAATTTTCGAGTGTTGTATTGTCTGACGTGAAAACGATGTTGACAGATCTTCCTTCGATCTCCCGGTGTTATTTGCCTCTTTAATTATTACATGGAATACCCGATGAAATGTCTAGTGATTAAAGAATGACGTTTACCTGTGCACAGCCGTCAAGGGAGCCTGCTGGGGTGGAGGCGACGCCGGCGACGGAGACTGCGGGGTCGTCCTCACCGGGCCCCTCCATGCACATGGTCTCGTGGTTGTTGTGCGCGGGGAAGAGCGAGCAGTTGAGCGTGGCAGGCCAGGGGAAGCCGAAGCCCTGCAGCACGGGCAGGCAGCGGCGTCGCACGGAGTGGCACAGGCCTCGGCAAGGCCCGATGGCCGCGTTCACCTTCTCAGTGCACATCGGCACGTACACGGAGCACAGGAACAACTGCAACTGAGCCGAGCAGCCGTACTGCACCAGAGGGTTGAACGTCTGCAGCAGGTACTCGGCCTCCTTCTGCTGGATAGTGGACAGCCCCGTGTGGTTGTAGCCCATGGAGCGGCACATGTTGACGGCGATCGGCTCGCACGCCAACGCCAACGACGACGACGTCGTCACCGCGAGCAGCAGCAGCAGCAACGCGACCGCGCACTTCCGCGCCATGGCGGCCACAGCGACACTGAGCCTCACTCAGCCTCAGCTCTCCTACGCCTCCGCCTCACGGCTGCGCGCGCACCCTCTCCCCTGCCTCTGCCCCTCCCCTCCACACCTCCCCTCGCTAGACAGAGTACTGTACTTACATACACCCCCGTAGACTACGCCCTCCGCACACTGATCATCTTCAAAACCTGTCGCATGCTTGTTACGTGCACTACCAGTTTAAATCAAACTGCAACCAAGCAGGCAGTCAGACTTTACTTTACTTTACTTCCTCTTCATGGATTAGGCTATTGCCTGTTCCGATCTCAATCTTCATTCCATCTCTTTCTAGGACGACCGACATCCCTTTTTCCAATAGAATGGCATTGAAGGGCAATCTTGGGTATTCTATTGTCTGTCATTCATTCTGAGAACGTGGCTTTTCCAATTTGCTCTATTTTGGTAAATTCTTTCAGTGTGAATATATCTAGCCGCTTCCTTATTTCTTCATTTCTTATTCGCTTTTTTGTTTTGTTTTCCTAATATTTATATGAGCCGTAAGTAAATTCCTCTTTTTTGCGAAAACCTTCCTTGGCTCCTTGTCTACTATACTTCTACCATCCCTAGTGATTATGCTGCCCGAGTAGCAGCATTCCTTAACTTCAAAATATGCCTTCCCAAACTAACACACTTTGTTATTCTACTGTTTCCCATACAACACTCCACTACCTCTCTTAATCCCCATGTAGTACGCTTCACCCAGGAACACGCTCATGCCATTTATTACGGTTTCCAAGTCTTCTTCTGACTCCCCTAATGCCACTGTACCATCTGTAATCTGTGGGATTTTTATTTCTTCTCCTTGCAATTTGATTCCCTTTCCATATTAATTTTTAACTTTTTTCATCGCCTGTTCTATATATAAGTTAAACCGCCTATGTGACAGACTGTACCCTGTTCTTACTCCTTTCCTGATTTCTGCTTTCTTTTCCTGCCCTTCAATTCTAATTACTACTGGCTGCCATCTGTAAAGGTTATGGATAACTCTTCTTTTTCGATATATTATTCCTGTCGTCTTCCAAATCCTTAATAGTTTGTTCTACTTTACATGATCAAACACTTTCCCTAAATCTACAAATTCCATGATCGTAGACCTGTTTTTTCTTATCCTGTCTTTTTAAACTAGACGCAGAGTCAATATTACTTGTCCCTATATTCTTTCTAAACCCAAACTGATCTTCTCCTAACTCGCATTCTATTTGATATTCCATCCTCCTATATACTATTTTGGTTAATATTTTGCAAGCATAGGATACTAAACTAATTGCCCTGTGCTTTTTGCATCCATCAGTCTCAATCTCCTTCGGTATGGGGATAATTAGGTTGCTCCCAAAATCTTCTGGAATTCCTCCTGTTTCCTAGATTTTGCAAACTATCCTGAACAACCTGGCATTGCTTCTTCGGCCGATGATGTTATCAACTCCGCTGGAATGGCGCTTTATCAGTGCGCAAGTCTGTCAGTGCCCTTTCGAACTGCGACCTTTAAGTTTTGTCCCCCAACTCATCATCCACTTCCTCTCCTTCTTCTATTACTGACTAGTTTTCCACCTTGATACAGCTCTGATAGATATTCCTTCCATATTTCCACCTTTCCTTCTTATTCTACAATTGGCTACCAATCAACTCTTCTACTGTTCATGCTAATTCTTTCCTCTCTACGAATGCTTCTTTGATTTTCCTATAAGCTGCGTCTGTTTTCCCTTTCACCATGAAATCTTCAATCACTTTGCTTTTTTTGGTTGCTTTACACTTCCTATCTCTTTCTTCGGGCGTCTGTACCACTCTTAACCGTTTTCATCTATTGCGTTTTTATATTTACGCCTTTCATCAATTATTTGTATCATTTATTGCGTTATCTATGCTTTCCTATTGGTCTGAGCTATTCTTACTATTTTTCGTCGGCTTTTATAGTTATTTCCTCCGTCAATAGTACCAATTTCTCTTCTATATTGTTTCTTTCTCATTAATCTACTCTCGATTTATTCTTTGAAACTCTGAAGCACCTCCTATTGTTTCACTTTTTTCTAATTCCCATCTGTTAGTTTTAATTCCATTCTCAAATCTCTTCATTTTCAGCCTGCATTTCATAATAGAAAGATTATGTTCCGAATTCACATCTGCTCCTGGGTACGTTTTGCAGTCCAGCACCTCATTCCTATACCTCTGTCTCACCATTATGTAGTCCAATTGGTACCTACCCATGCCCCCGGCATCTTCCACGTGTAGAGTTTTCGTTCATTAACAAGGTATTTGTCACTACTAATTTTTAGGTGCCATATACAATCCTTTTTCCCTGCCTCACCAAGTCCATAGTACCCAACTACATAACTTTTTCTCCCCTTTCCCAAGCTACGTTCCAATAATCCATTATTATCAAATTATCGTGTCCTTTGACATACTTCATAATTTCTTCCATTTCTTCATAGATTTTCTTATTGTCTTCTTCCTCTGTGGCACTTGTGATTATGTTAACTTGTATTACTGTCGTCGACTGTGGTTTTGTATTTAAATTTATGGTAACTAATGTTTTTACCGTGACGTAGCCTGCCAATAGAGAAATAGAGCGCTTGAATGTAAGTAACTATTATCTAAATTATGCTACTTTTTAATTACTGTCTGGACTGGGGTCGAAGACCTTGGGCATGCGGTAACAGTTGACTGCTGATCGCATTGGATCAGCCGGCCAACTGCCTCCTAAAAGTGGTGGAGACCCGGAGAATGGAATGCTGCGACCCCACAGCAAACTCATCTCCCGTTGTGAGAATAGTATCGAAAGCCCTACCTATCTTTTCTAGAGTTTTCCCTGAATCTTTTTAGATGTAACACCGGATAGGATCCTTAAACCTAGTCTACCTTCCACATACCCCAGTTTCAATTCCCTTACTGTGCTATTAAGGGGAGTTGCCTGTTTTAGGATCACCCTTATGTAGCCTGTTATTCAAAAAAAAGTTTAGTTTGATGTACATAGACTAAATCCAATCAATTTTAGAAACTAAGAATCTGGGCCATTATTTGTACATTATATGTTGGGTATATTTAGATTTCAATAATTATACACCGCGTGACATTACATGTACTCCCTTTATTTTTGTTTTGTGAGCATTGCAATCGAAGTTGAACGCAAATTTGTAGTATAAATTTTTTTCTTCAAGGAATTTTTTTTACAAATTATTTGTTTAAAGACTGATAGTTAATTTAATAATGATGATAATTTGTCTCTTGTTTTTTATCAGTCTCGTAATAAAATCTATTTCAATGTTCCGTATTTGTGTATTTAAAAAATTGTAATTTTTGTAATTTTGTATTTTATAGATGATTAATTTTTCGAAGTTCCTAATAAAATTTAGAAATCAAAATTGAAATAGATTTTATTACGTGACTGATAAAAACAAGGGACAAATTATCATCCTTATTAATTTTTTTTCTTATTGGGACAACTTGGTCTCATAGTCTACAAGTATTAAGAAACCAAATTTGTAACACACTCATCTGCACTAATCAGTTCAGTTGAACTAACTTGAAGAAGTAGTTCAGGTACAGTGAACTAACTATACAAGAGCTATTCCCTTAAAAGATCTGCCGTGTCCATCACTAGTATTGAGTGTCGTGCAAGGGAACCACGATCCCATTGTCACCAGCGAGGACTTCCATCTGATGCACGAAGCCCACTAGGGAACCGCTAGTCTTTTATGAGAACTGCTGGAAATTGCGCTGAAAAATGGGCTGCGAAGCAATTTCACGCTTCACTTCATGCAACCGCCGTGTCGCCCTCTGGGAAAACGTAGCTGAAGCTACAGAAAGGAAGAAAGAGAAACAGAAAGGGGAGAGAAAAAAAAAGGATCAATAAAAACAATTTGGCCTTAGCATTGTCTTCGCAGTATAAACAGATATAATCGCGCAGTTAGCTGAGGAATGCGACGTTTCCCCCTGAGAGAAACCTGAGCTTCCACACACCCGCCCTTCCATTGTTAGACTTCACATTTTAATAATCGCACAATCTATCATATGTTTACATTGCGCCGTACCTGTGTCGGGATTTAATAGGTTCTGTGTACGTCATGCTGCTAGCAGGTGATCAATAAAGATAAAGGGTAAACACAGTCTGTCCAGAAACAATGAAATGCTGTCGAGTTGAAAGGTTGTTCCCGCCCACGGGAGTGCAGCTCTACCAACCCGCCCAACCTATAAATATGAAACGCCAGCACGAGTCGTACACATTCTAAATTATCATTATTTTTATACATAAATTTTGTGTGACCAAAAGGTGAGACAACGGAACGAAATTTTCCTGAAGATCGAAACTACTCTTACTACAATAACTAATGACATCACAATATGCCTTTTAAAAAAAGCAGCAGAGAATTGAGTAAAACGATTATTTGTACAGGAATACATTTCCTTTACATAACAACACACTTTTATGTTTCGTTTCAGACAAAAGTTTTATAGTATACTTCCATGTCACTCTTTAAAATACTTGAATATTATTTCCTGACTCAATTGTATACAAAATTAAACCTCTATCATTAATCGCATACTCAGTAGCCTTACATCCTCGCCAAATAATACATTATCAAGCTTTCTTTTGGACAAATCATAATCATCTGAGAACTAACACATAACAATAAACAACAGCAAGCGGCATGTAATCCCTTTTCTTGTTAGTCAAGATTTCAAAGGAACATTTTTTTAGTAACAGGCTACATGATTTAGACGATTCTAATAAAAATAATTATGTTTATAAAATTGAGTGTTTTAAATTGGTCAAATAGGGTTTCATAGCAGAATTAAAAAAACATTTTGGGAATTAAACCAGCCTTCGCATAAACAATGGAGAAATTGAATAATAACAGGATTGATTGGAAGATAA
Organism: Eucriotettix oculatus; assembly: GCA_034510155.1. Taxonomy (NCBI): domain Eukaryota; kingdom Metazoa; phylum Arthropoda; class Insecta; order Orthoptera; family Tetrigidae; genus Eucriotettix; species Eucriotettix oculatus. The sequence continues at coordinate 40,221,289 of CM067379.1, forward strand.
TAAATATTTTAGACGTACAAAGTAATTATTATCCTTGGTTGATGATCAAAATGCTTCATATTGGATTTAACATAAATTATATAAAATAAAAATAGACCAGACGATCCGTTTACATACAAGTACTGTCAATATTATACTTCAAACTAAAAATCGTAAAAAATGTAAGTATGCCTTATTATGAAATAATTTATATTTTATGTATTTAACTGCGGTTTTAGATATTCGCTTTACTTTATAGTCCTGCGTCGAACCGTGTAGCTATATTGAAAAAATATGTTCAATTATTTCTCATACTAAAGTTTGTCTGAAAATTAAGGTCGTACATTTGTATAGCATTAGAGGGAAGTGTACAGGGTAATAACAGATGAGGGAGGCCAGGATGTAATTCGCTAAGTAGGTTAGGGAGGACGTGAGATGTGTTAGCTATGTAGAAATGAAAAGGCTTACGCAAAGTCAATATAGCTTCTCTGAAGAAAAAAAAGTTGTTGCCCACCCTTGCATTGCAGGGTGCAATTAACGAATCCTACGTTTTTTATACAAGGCACACTCGATATTAAAAGAGAAAAAAAAACTTCTGTAGGAGGTATTCCGTAGTTTCCTGACTTTAGGCGTGTCCGCTTGAAGTTAGCAAATTAGTTGAACAACGTTCTGTGATAATGTTTTTGCTTTCTGAACGTCTAAATCAAAAATGATTTTGTAGTATAGTGAAATTTGTATGAATCGCGGATTGTTTTTATAACTGGGTAGAACAGTTCAAAACCGGTAAACCCCAGAGACGCACGCCCAAGGTTCTTCAAAAGTCAATTTCTTTGCTTGAAATCCGCTTCGCGAACATCTTCCTGAAGAAGTATTACTGTTGAAGACATAGGGAAGAAACCATTACAAAATTATTGGGTTGGGAGATACAGCCTCAACCTCCCTACAGTAAAGTTTAGGGCTCCCTCCGATTTTCATTTGTTTGGTGCACTGGTGGATGAATTAAGTAGAAAAAAGGCAGAAGGTCCTGGGTTCGAGTCTTTGGTCCGTCGACATTTTTCCATTTTTGTCTTTCTATATTTAGCTATACGCTCTCTACTATAGCTTAAATTGGGGCATTTCTGCTTCATTTGTAGAAAAGGAGTTTAGCAACAACGAGGAAGTCGAATAATATGTGTGAAACTAACATGAAGACTAAAACTTCTTGGCATCGCATATATAAGAACTAGTTCATCGTTGGGAGAAGTGCCTTTAATGTTCGTGGGGATTGAGTGGAAAAATAAAAAATTTCTCATTTTATAAAAAAAAATTATTTTCTTCAATTCAACTTGTTTATTTAATTATTAAATTCCCTCGTACGTCATTTATCAATGAACTTAGATTACAGAAAAGAATAAATCTAACAGTTATATCGAGTATCGCAACATCGAGCAGATTCTCCGAATTTCGTCGCATCTTGTTTAGTTGTGTTTTTTGGTTCAGCCCGTCACTTTCATAACTCTTCTGGGAAATGGTCGACTTTACATAAAGACGCCTGTAAGGCAACCGTGGCTTGCTTGCAATACAATAGAACATAAACAGCGTGGTCAGGTTGGATCCCCACGCAACTACCTCCCACATGTCCAAGAACCGCGTCACATACAGAACACGAGTACTCGACTTTAATTAAGACTAGGTGAAAATTACACGACATACATTTTCTATAAATTGGGGAATATAACTCACACAACATTGTGGCATTGGGAGGGTCGATGTGGCACAACAGTATACAGAACCTCTGCTTTGCAATAATTAAATACAGTTAAAATTACATACAGCAAATATTTTATTTATTCATACCGCGTTTGGGATTTCAAAAGGTAATTAGTATTAGTATAAAATCATATTCCATTGATCCCATAGGGAAGCAGAATTTCAGGGATGTGGAAGAAGTAAGAGATTGTACTGCAGCGGTCAAACACATCTGCTTGGACGTCGGCGGTGAGGAGTCAAAAGAAAAGAGGCATTATTTGACAAACTGGGGCAATAAGACCCCGACATCAAGGCGCGCCTGGTTTTTTCTCCAACTATGGTGAGATTTGAGGTTATAGGCGTTTATTGAACAGGAAGTATTGTACAAAGACTCGTGCTTTGAAAGACTGCCTCCGCTTCAAGGTCCAGTATAATTAATACATTTATGGAATATTCGTGAAACAGAATATTCTCGAAACAGAAAATACTAGAAACGAAAGGTAACAAAGTAAATAAGGACGTGCTACTCCTGCATGACAATGCAAGACCCCACACTGCAGCTGAAATGCACTGGACTACACTTTACCATCCTCCAGACAGCCCTGACTGTTCACCATGAGATTTTCATAAGTTTGGACCTCTCAAATATGTACTTGGAGAAGAAAGCTTTCCGAACGATCATAAAAATTGTAAAGATATTTTTACCAAACTACTTACGATCCAGGTACAAATTCATGATGGGTAACGTTTAATTTTTGTTATATTAATAATGATTTAAATTTTTTATAAAATATTATATTAATATATACACCCAACTAGTTATTAATAAAAGAATCGTGCAAGATCTTTCGTGTTTTCGGCGATAGTATCGTACTGAAGATGTAGAGATTTGCATGTACAAAATACGAATCTTGCTCAGGGTCTGATTGAGATCGGGTTGCTGTGGAGTGGCTGGAATGGGAAACCTACCTACGATTGTGGCGTGTTTAATTGCCCGCGTCGGCCAACAAAAAGTGACACTAAAGAAGGAAACAGGACCTCTTGTATACGCTCTGTTCACCAGCACTTACCTTCAAACATATATTTCTCGCAAAACAAAGAAATCCATAAGAAATAAGTCAACTCCCTTAAATTTTCCAACAGATGCATCGTTGCAAGAAAAACATCGATCGGATTCCTAGACTGTCAAGAGAACTGACTAATAATTGTCCATTTGTGTGGAGGGGAAAGGCGATCAGACGAAAAATACAGTAATCAAGATTGAATAAGAACTATGAAGAGAAAATCCACGAGCTGTTTCACATCCCGTATAGGCTATTAAGTACCTAAACAAAAAGTTATTAGATTCCACGTGGCCAAATCTTTTTAGTATTTAAAAATTGTTCAAAAAAGGAATAATACGTATACTGAATTATTCCTACTTCTTGCCTCGTGTAGTTGATGTGGGTTGGACGAGACATTACTCATAATTGGTAGTTACCACGTAATTAATCTGTCTTCTCAAACGAACATAGAATCTATTATATCAAAACACAATATTTGTTTAGTAATTTCATCTTGAAGGAAAATAATTTCATTTTCCATTATATATGCTTTCATTTAAGTACTTAACGTTACAAACAACGAAATTATTATTTATAGAATGAAAGGTAACCATTATCTCACAAACTTTAAATTAATATAATGAGACATGACCAGTAACGTTAGAAGAAGTATTAAATTAATTGATTATAAAAATTACATTAAAATGGAAAAATATAACTTAACTAGACGACGATTCAACCCGACACTGTAACACCCGTTTCAGATGATATAACACTATTAACAAGCAAAAAATACAACTAAATATGAAGTTAAAATTATTAAAATATTCAGATATATCTAAAAATAATTTTATATTTTTTATAAGCTTATGAATAATATTTTAACACCTGAAGGGGGCCAAATGCCGTGATAAAACGTTTGTAACGAATATGTAATCTCGATTAATATTTAATTGTAAAATGAATAATGAATATATACCACTTATAACCACAATTATTCTTATACATAAAGTAAAAATAAAAATGTAGCTATTGTTGCAACGATGTAGCAGCTCCATCTAAGTTACACATAAAGTTTGGTTTTCGTGTGAGATTCATTGGAAATATTACTTATTTGAAGCATATTCTTTTAATATTAATTATTTGTAAGAGTTACGACGGAAATTAAATTCTGAATCTATGAGTTCTGTTAAATTCTAACTTTTCTCTTTCCGTTTGTCAGGTATTTCCAAGTTGCCAAGTCACCTGGTAAAGCTGGGGGACTCAAAATGGAGGGGATTGGCATTTAAATCCTCTCAGCCAGTCTTCCAGACAACTAATGTGCGCTCCTCTTGTTTCACTAAATCATTCAGGCAGAAACAGTTCCAAGGTATCTCCACACATCTCCAAAAGGATTAGAAAATCCTGACAAGACGGTTGTGAGCACTGAACTTCTCAAAAGCAGAATCTGTCACGTTATTAAATAATCTTGCAGTCGTCTAGTACTCTGCTAAATATCTACGTACGCATTTATTGAGCACACACTTGCAAACACACACAAAACACCTTGTCAGGACAAATAATTGTATCAACTTCCTTCTGAAATACATAAAAATATCAATAGATCTCATGCATTACTTAAGTTTCCGTTGCCGAAGTGATTTCAGAAACTAATAGATGGAAAGTAGAGTTCAATGGGAAGAACACGTCGAGGCTGCATATATTTCTACGAGATTGAAACAGCTGACGACTATAATCATAAATATTAAGTTCTATTAATTACAATATTTTTCTTTGAAAATATTATAAACTGCATATTACCCAACTGGAATCTGTAGCTGTTTATCTAATATTTGCCTTATTGTGAATTGTATTTAGGATCTTTATCCTGTAAGATCATTATTATTGTGTCAATTTGTAATTGTCTGTTATAAATTGTGACAGAGACAGTTACCCAATGTTTATTCCTGCTGAGGTGTGCGAGATCACATTTCATTCCTCTATTACTCTATATAATCGGTTTTTAACCAGTACAGCGAAAGTACTTCAAGATCATCCGCGACGTCTAACTATTTTATTACACTCGGAAATGATTTTTTTAGAAATACATTTGCGTTACAAATCTAATAAAACTATTCCAGGAGATTGGAGGTGTGCTGTACAACGTACGTGAATAATTGTAGACGTTTGTAAACTGACAGGACAACTTATCGTACATTCGTAACGAACTCGAAAATAACGGCTGCTTTTTAAGGGGCAAGAAGGATTTCTCATGATTGGCATTTGAGAGTCAAACCATTTCCTAGTACTAGAATATCGCTGATGAGATTGACAGAGCTGGGAGAGAAGACGTCGTGATAACATATTATGCAGAAAACTTCGGTCTTGTACCTTCTGACATAGTATTTCATAAAATGTCCAGCGTTGGGATTAATAACCCAGTGATTTTGTGAAATAGGGTGTTTTTACGAGACCGGCAAAGTTTTTGACGCTAAAAAGTATTATTACCTTGTAAATGATTTTAGGGATTTGTATTTAAGTTATTTAATTAAATTATTTGCACTTTAGGATGTAATATAATAATTTTATTTATAAAAGACAATTATTTAAAAGGGGTCCTGAGAGCTAATACAAACAAATAAATTAACTCAATGGGACGATTTTTCAATATCAGGGTTAATTAATCATTGGGGTAATCACATGCAGCAGAGATTTCGTTCACTTGACGAATCTGTTTTATCTTCATTCGTCTCTCGACGAAGTTAATAGGCGAACGGAGTTTCCTTCTTCCTTCGGGTTGAATTGTTGGATGAAATTGGGATGAACCTGGTACTGCCGCTGATTGAGGGAAACCCAGTTTTTCCTCCTCCTTATCGGTCATTGGATCATTGGAGTGAGCAGGGAGTCGCAGTAGAACTGTAGAGAGAACTTCTCTATTAATCTCTGGAGGCAAGTTTTCGTTAGTCCAATACTTGAGAGAAAGGGCTGGGAAACAGCATCATGCTATTAATCTTACTGGCGTCTTAAAGGGAAGCAAGCGGGATAAAACGACACCGCAACACTTTAAAACGCAAATAATCGCTTTAAAAAACACGTAATTGCCCATGGAATGAAGGAAAGAAGGATATGCCTACACTGAGAAGGCAGTAGTAGGTGACACCACCCGTCAACGTAATCGCCAGGGTCCAGGAAGAAATCTTGGGTTGCAACCACGTACCTGTGCCGACAAAGGACGTATCTGCCTACGAAGACATCAATATCAGGTGTGTCAGCGCCATTGCATCAAAATGCATATGACAAATTCCTGCTTCATAACAACGTACACATATTCATGACCCGTAAATATGTATATATCCCTTGCTCTCAATATATCACAAAATAAGGCAGAGAGAAAATTCTGTTATGTACTAAACAGTTTTATAAACGCATTTTTGTATGAAATTATTTTTTGGATACTTTTAAATTTTACATAAATTGAATATCTGAACTATAGATGGTCCCAATTATATCGGATAATTTACATTATACGTCATGCAGTTATGAATCAATTTTACAAATAGAGGTGCAAATGTATGAAAATGTATAAACATAAATACTGACAAAATGATATTAATAATTAATTCTCTTACAACTAAAATTCTAGATCTCTATACTCAGGGTGGTATGTTAAGGACTTTATCATGGAGAGAAATATTTCACACAAAATCTACTCGGGCCTGACAGTATAGGAAATCAGAAAAAAAGTTACAGGGGTAGTTACCGTGTCAACATAATAAACCTTCCTGCAGTGATCATTTCGGGCGTAACCGTCCGAGGAAGTCTCAAAATGGAGACGAAGCGTCGCTTTTATGAATAAATAGTGATAAATTTATTTGCTGACTTTTTTCACTGTCTTTTTATTTATTGTACATTTCCGTAGTTAATTTGGAAGGACTGAGTCACAAATTTTTAATTCAAATTGCTGTTAGTCAACTATTCCTGAGAGAAAGCATCTGACTTTGAAACACATGTAATTTCTGTTTGATGTAAAATTCTAGTTTTGAAAAATGTAACCTTCTTTTCATAACAGTTGGTGTCTCGAGTCGTAAATTCCAAATTGTGATTTATAAATCAAGTGAGGTTTTGCTGATGTGAGCTTCGTTAGCAGTACATTCACACGGATAGTCTCTGTTGTTCTGTCACCTGACGAAACTTCATTGTGCCCAGAACGACCTCCAACTCACGAATTCGTTTCCCAAAGATCAAGAGAGCAAAACATTGCTGCAGTGACGGAATTTGTCACGCTTCCTTACTTAGCGGCAATAAATTAGATTCTGCCTTCGATTCAGACCTGATACTCGAATCGAATGAGAATTTCCTGACTTTTTTCTGTCTCGCCTCTCTGTGTGAATGGGAGTGATTGACACCTCTAAAGAGGACCTTTCTCTTTTTGCTCCCTGTTCGTGTAATCCTAGTACGTTTCTGTGACTGTAAGGACCGCGGCGAAACAAGCTTTCTTGGTTTCTCATTTACTGGCGAAGGACTTGACACAAACTCGTTACTGCGTGAATCCTCTCAGCAAAAGCCATAAGTCACTGAATATGAATAACATTCAATTATACGATGCATCGTTCTCCCTTAGTTAGGCTGGCAGTTCCTATCACGTTTTAATTAACAGGATATTCATCTCTTCCATTGTCGAGTTGTTTATTAAGCAATATGTTAAAACACATAACGATACTATGAAAACAACTATGGTAATGTTGTTTTTATTAACGGCTGTTTTGCACATTTTACAGCAGATCAAAACTTCATCTTAACCAAAAAGAAAATTTTCGGCATCCAACACAGAAAATTCCAAATTCAAAGTTATTTATTTTTACATTTGAAATTGACATTAACAGGCTAGTTGCGAAATTAAAAAACTTCCCGGTATCGTAAGTCCCAAAATAAGGTATCTTACGAGATTAGAAAGATCTCCCTTTAACTTAAGAGAATCATAACAACGCGGGGAAAAGTAACGACGAGGCGACGGTTCGGACCTTTTAAGAATTATTATATACACGAAAATAGACTTGTCTATTTGGAAATTTAATATTAGATTAAGTTAAAAAGTTTGAATAGTGTTTACCAGCAAAGCTTTTGGAGGGGACAGGTGTTTTGATGTGCTCGTAATCCTGTGTCCATTAGCGGTGACATGGGACGCCATCGCTAAGCTGTCAGATGCTTATCAGAAACGCATAGACAGACACCTCAAGCTCTTAAGATGCTCAACAGCTTTACAGATAAGCTTAAGAATGAAACCAATCACGGCCATTTTACTTCATTGATTAAAATGGGAAATAATAATATTGTACAGAGCTTGAGTTTTTAATCTCTCCAAAAAATCAATAAATCGTTGAATATTACATCTGTTGTTTCTTTCGTCCATATGAAGTTACTAATTTACGCGGATTACGTCTGTATTTGGCATCCATGTTTTAATAATTTTTAAATTATAACTGACAACGATACGAATAAATTAATATAGAACTTAGATTCAAAGATTGACCTCATTTCAATGCAATTAATGCCACGTTTGATGGAATTTACGATAGTAACGAAAGTGAAACAAGAAGAAGCAATCACTTTTGGTTATAATTACATAGTTGAATCAACATCTTACACAGCAGTTATTATGTAAATGAAGTTTTGCGATAACACGAATCTATTACTTCCCTTTCGTATTAATTTTTTCTCATAACTATTGCTGTACGCTTACATTTCTAATATGTGTTCCCCTTATTTAATCTTTCATTCCAATGATGTAGTATCTAATGCCCTTCTTCATGAAAGCCCCAGTGTGCTATATTTGACAATTTTAGTATATTCCAAAAGAAGTGATTCGTAGGGCACGCCAATATTTATGAGTGCTGCATTAAATTTATACTTTTACATAATTTTGTTTACATTTATTCCTACATTAATCACTTTAAATTTTGTGTATTAGGGTCAGAATGTAATTTACATACAGCTCATAATAACGACACAGGATACCATGGATTCGATACTAATATGGGCCACTTATGTTAATTGCGGCTGAACGTCATCTTAATCGCCAAGATAAATGCATCCTACTCAGCAAATTTAAAATTAACTCTAATCTTGGTTTATTTGTACATTTTAAATAAATCACTTTTCACTCCTATCCCCCAGTTTGAATGTTATTAACAGGCTGGTTAAGAAATATAAAAATCTTCCCGGTACCTTAAGAGTCTCAAAATATTTTTGGAATCTTTTCTGAGTATTTATCTTCAGTAGAGATTAATTTGATTAAAAAATTTCTTTTTTAAGTATGTAACTAGTATTTTTCACGACTGACCAATAACAAAAATTGCTGCACCGGGATGGCAACGCGTCACACGAAATTTTCACGACAGATATAGTGTGGTGTGATATGGAAATATTTAACTTTTCAACATATTCGCGGCGGTAGCGACATCTGTAATATAATGCGTTTAAAAGAATAGATATTACAAGAGGTGTCTCATACGTAAGTTGAATTTGAGTGGTGTTTACAGGTAAGAAGGTTAACAGTGTAAGAAGCACGCGTCGGGCTTTGATCCGGGAAGAATTATAGACCATTAATATTGCGGTTTATATTATTGCTGCTCGTGTTGGGCAAGATTCCATGACTGGCAGCAGAATATGGAATATATGGGTCCAGGGTATTAATGCAGAACGTCGTACAGGGTTTCAGCGACCTCCCGTCCCGTCACTAACAAATGAGAGGACAGACATCTTGTCCACGTGGTCTTAACGGATCGTACAGTTACGTCACGAACTCTTGGGTCGTTATGAAGGCGACAAGTGTATTGAGACCTTTGCAATAGCATGGACTGTCAGGACAGCGGCCAGAGCTTCAACTCAGGATCGGCGTCATGTCGTATTTTAAACCGAAACCTGATTACAGTTACAGCGCCATGGTGGCCACATTTTCAACGGCATTTCATTCGACATAGTCCCACCGGGTCTTCACGCGGAGAGATGTCATGGAATGCCACCGGACACATGTCTGATTTTTTGTTTCTTGCTCACACCATCCTTTATACTTCCGATGTGTTACGGCAAGTTGCTTTTACTTATCTTCAATGCCTCCGAACGCTACGTTTTAGCAGGAGAGTGCATAACCGCACGCTGCCCGTACTGTCGTGACCTCCCTTGCTTAAGAACACGTTCGACTGTTGTCCTGGTAAGAATTTTCGTTTACCCCGCTTCTAGTTTTATAAGAACATTTGAGTCCAGCATCAAAACGTATTCCTAATTTCCACCAGAATCACCAAAAACAATGTTTTGTAAAATGCTTAGTGCTAACCATCCTTCTTTACGCTCAATTTTAGACTATCGTAATTTTTAATGGGACATTCATCATGTTTACTTCTGCTAACAAGGGCGATGTCACTGTGGTCATCAATAACACTAATTAGGTAAAACTAATACTTGCCGACAAAAAAGTCTAATAAATGTTTAAATATAGTAATTGACAAAATGAAAGAGCCATTTAAGACTTGGAAAATTAAGGAGTACGTTAACCTCACTACATTTCATTCTAACTCAACTTCCTCTAATATAGCTCGATTCTACGCACTTCCATAAATACGCATACCTGATCCCCTCCTTCAGACTTTTAGTACATCTGTTAACAGCCCTAAATTAGCTAGTTGTTGACTATTTTGTCCAAAGGACTTAAAAGAAGAACTGCATCATATTGATAAAAGTTCTTGCCAATTACTGGAGTCTATTAAAGGTCTTACTACACCTGATGATCACTGGCTTATTTCTATAGATGTATCTCTGAGTACTTTTATACCTAACAATCTAGTTATTTCCAGCTTCAAATCACGTTGGCATCTATTTAACCACACAACCATCCCATTAAATGAATTGCATATAGAACTAAATCTCACACTCAAATGTACTTCTTTTGTTTAGACAGCTCGATATTTATTATCAATAGGAATGCTCACCCATGGGAAGTCCACTCCCCCCCCCCTTGTCTATCATCACTTGATTTCAGTCCCATTTGCTAGTTTTGTTATGCAGACGACATTTGTGGCATTATTCTTTCCCCTCAATTAGATATAATTGTCCAAACTTTTAACAAGTAGGATCCCAGACTACAATTCACAAATAACACTATTATCAACAATTGTTTAACTCGACGGCTTCTTATCGGTTGTCAACTCCAAATTATTGACCACTTTGTTCAGAAAACCAACTTATTGTGGAAGTGTGTTCACAAAAAAAGCGCTATGATTTTTAAAACTCGTTGACAGGGCGATGCTTCTATATAATCATAAATTACATTCCAAAAATCTATCTATCGTCACTAACATTCTTCTTGAAGTTGTAATGGTCAAACACATCTGCTCGGACTTTTGGCGGTGTGGAGTCAAAAGAAAGGAGACAGCAGTTGAGCCAGGGGCAATAAAACACAGACTTCACGGCGCGCCCGGGGTGTTTCCCAATTTTAGTGAGATTTGGAGGTATCTGCTAGCGTACTTCCCCAAAAGTAACAATATCCATTCCTGCCACCTGGGTGATATGAACCAAAGAAGTGGGGATTAGATTTTAAAACGGCGTGCAGAGGAATGATTGAAAAGTTTTTCGGGAGCGCTGTGAAACAGAGTGATCGGCATTATCGGACATGTAGTCCAAGGAGCTCAGAGGGAAATTCTTCCTGCACCAGGGAACGGCGGCGGCTGTGATTTGGACCGAGTACGACCCAAATAGGAGGAAGTCACTGGAAGGTCCATTATGACAAGGCAATTAATTCCCCAATTCCCCCAGTGACTCTATGCTGATTTTCTATACTGTCAGATCCGAGTAGATTTTGTATGGTAATATTCTGATCTATGAGAAGGCCCATAATATACTACCTTAAATGTAGAGATATAAAATAAATTTGTTTTAATGAATTTATTTGTATAACTTATTATGTAAATATATATAAGTAGTGTTAATTAAGATAGAATAGCTGGCTTAAAGTTTGAAAATATCAACATTGTATTCAATTGGTTAAAAGTTTGTCATTCTGACTAGATAAATTATGCTTATGTTATATATGTGTGTGTGTTAAAATTATTTAAATGCATTGCTGTGTAGTGCAACCGCGCGGTCAGCTGTAGATGTGGCAACAGCGCGGCGTTCTGGCAGTGGCCATAGGCGGGGGGCGGTCAGGCCTGCCATAACCTATAATTTGTGTGTCAACAGATACCGATAATAAGGCCTCGTTGTTTGTCCTTACTCTTCCGAGGAAGCTTTCTTTTTTTATTTAATCTGTTGAGGAACCCACAGGTGGATCATCTAATTTACCGAGCTTTACAAACAAACTGGCAGCAAATGCTTAAAATAGTGTTTGTTGTAGTCCGCCCACTAAATGGGGGGAGGCCTCCGCGAACCTCGTATTATTGGTAATTATTATCCATTATATAAGTCTCTTGGTTTCTATAAAAGGGTATTACTCTGAGTCAAGGGTGCTAGATCAAAAGCAGTGAGACTTATTACTACTATTTTGAAAAAATATTGTAGCAAAGCTTCAATAATGTGGAAAAAGTCATTGATTTGGACCCAATTTTAATAACTTAATTTAAGGGTAATTTATAAATACACTTCTCATTAAATTAAAATAATTTATTTCTCAGGCCATTTTCAATTTTTAACCAATTAACTCCGAAATGGCTCAACGGATGTCAATGAAAATTTGAGGGTTTAAAAAAAGGGCAATTTAACTTTAATATAAGCGAATATTTCATTTCGATAATGAATTATTAATTCTACGTGAAAGCTTCTTGTCTTAACACGCGTCGAAATCTCCAAAATTGAATACGGGTTGCCTATACTACTCATCTGTTTATGCTTCGAAACAGCTCAACGGATTTCCATGACAATTTCAGTGATTGAAACAGGAATTTTAACTAAAATTTTTGTGTATGTTTCATTTCAATATCTTGAAGATTTCAGAAGATATTTATACAAATGTTTATAAATTCATTGAATTGCTGCCTGAATTTTTACTGGCTCTGAAATCAACTGCGAGTTATAAGCGATCATAAATAGATGATACCGTACTTTTTATATATTCAATTAATTCAAATTTATGGAAATTCTGTATCCTTGTTTCGTTTTTAGGGCAAAATAAAGATAGCTAAGTCGCGGGAGTTTGCTGGTGTCTCTCACCAGCGCAGCTTCCAATATTAGCGTCAGTGGGGAGTTAGACATCAGGACGTTGGGATGATGACGGTGTGATATCCAATCACTCAGGATCATGGAGGACAAAGTTCCTTTCCTCTCGCCGTATTGATGGAAAATTAAAAAGCACCAATTCGCCGTCATACCCCTTTGAATCCGACATCTCACTAGCGAGACTCTGCTCACATTCCCACGCAACTCTCCCAAAACTCCGTGTCGTCCCTTATTTATACCCTTTTCGGGGTCCACATACGTCTTTACAGGACCGTTTATCTTCCATCACACATGGTGCAATGTATTAATTTAACCGTCCTTTCACATTCGGCCGTCCATTTCGTATTAATTTCAACATCTTCGCTCCTCAGTTGGACTTCAATTTCGTAATAATTCATAATAAATAATAAAATTCCCCAAACGTAATACGTCACGAGTTGGCCCCTCCCGGCCTGATTAAGCCACGCTCATTGCTAACGGCGGCATCGCAAATATTAATTGCGTCATTACCGCGAATATTTTATCATAATAATCCATTATTAAAATATTTGTAATTTAAATATTCATTTAACTATTTGCAACTTAAGAAAAGATTAAATACTTTCTCAGTCAAATATTTGTAATTTAATAACGGATTTCCTTTGATTTTATACAGCTTTGAAATAATTTTAAAAACGTTATCACTGAAAAATTAGTAATTTAGTACAAGATTTTTCTTCATTCTATACAGCTATCAAATCAATTTAAATATTTGATCATTTTTAATGAACTGGGGGAATTTTAATTTAAATAAAGATGAATTATTGGATTGGATTAATTAATTATATTTATTTACATACAACAAAAGGAAGCAACAAGAATTACTAAACTTTAGGGTCCAATTTTTTTTTAATTTACCACGGCTAGGATTTAGTAAGTCTAACTACTTAAGGGAAATTTTTATGGGTTTATCGTGCAGCAACAAAATCGTCATCACGCACTTTTCGATATTGGCACTAACATTCCTGAGATTTATTGTGGGTCGTAAACAGCTTTGCCTACGCCGGTATCTTTGGGTCTGACTTCCACGAATTCTGGCCGCTTCTGGAGCTCGTTCCTGGGCTCTGGGAAATTATTGGGCCAGGATACCATCTGCTTGCAGTTCGCCTCGCTGTTGGGACATTCAGCCTTTTATTACGCGGGCAAGATTCCTCATTTTTCTCCGCCTGATTACTAATTTCCTTAGTGTCGTGGTTCAACTAGCACGCACTCTCCTGACATCCTACTCGTTCAATTCTCCATGCCCAACTGCCGTGCCGTGAATCAAACACCGCGTTCCTTATAGACTTTTTCGTTCTTCACACCTCCATGTCCGACTGTCTTAATTTCTCTCATCCAACCTCCAGGTCATCTCGTTCATTCAGCCTACCATGATATTCATGGCGGATCACCTGACCCTCAGCCTCCAATCAAAATTCAGCTTGTCTCTCCAGTCCCTAATTTCTGGCCTTCCAAAATTCCCGGCGTCAAAGAACTAGACTCAGGTATCAGATTTTTATGTCTCCAAATGATGTTTTTGGCACGTTCTGAAGCCCAATGTGCCGCCTCTCTGGCACCTTGGTATTTCCAATATGGGAAATTCTTCACCCAACGACGAAATAAAATGGCGATTACCACATACACTCATTATACATTGAAGAATTTGTAATTTAGTAACACATTTCCCTTCATTCTATACAGCTTTGAAATGATTTTCAGACCCTAATCGCAAAAAAAATGTATTTTAGTAAGTGATCATCCTTCATTCTATTAGAACTTTCTAATAAATTTAAAGACTTTGCAATCTGCCTGGAGGTCCGGCACTTTCGGAATGCGATAGAAGCCTAACACACTGCGGTTTTCACAGACCACAAGCCGAATTAGTTCGCGTTTCTCCAGCACAATGAGAAGCTCCCACCAGTGTTGGAGAACCACCTAACAAACATCGGTCAATTCACGACTGACATACACCACACATGGGCCGGACGAGGTTTTCCCGGGTCGAAGCTGCAACCACGACCTCGACCCCGGTGGATTTTGGGTCCTCGCCCAGCAGCAGGCAAACGCCAAGCTACGCAGCGACACGGCGCTCCAACTTCGTCTGGTTCTCTTCGAAGGCCACGAGTCGCAGCTCCTACGAGTGCGACATTTTGACCGGCTGCCACCGACAGTTTGTCCCAAAATACAGCCTTCGGCAGGTCTTAGACGCGCTGCACCGCCTCAACCACCCGGGAACCAGTGACACTACGCGCCTGGTTACATCGCGCTTCGTGTGACTGCCGAACGTGCGTGCCATGTCAACATGCCGAACCAGGTATCATCACGACTGACTAAGGTCGGCAGCTCGAGTCGTGGTTCTTAGAGTCTCTGGGTGCATTCGTTGGATGGCAGAGATCTCTGCAGGCGAACGGTCAGGAGAGATTCCACCAGCAATAGCCTCACTAATGTGCGACACCGACGCATCGTGGCTGGTTGTGCTTCCAATTATTTTGCTTGGAATACAAACTGCTTACAGGCATCAGCAGCGGAGTTGCTATTCGGATAGACACTTCGGCTGCCCTGGGAATTTTTCGCCCTCGAACCAGCTACGTCTGGCGGAATTGACCCAACTTCGCTTGTCGAACGGGTCCGCCAAGTAATACAGCACAGGCACGAACCAGTTGCTCGGAATTTGCACCTCACCGCCCGCTTTATATCGGACCTCATAGGATCGTCAGCAAAGACAACCAGACGCGTCCTGCGGGTGCGAGGGAATTGAGGTCCGGGTTTCACTGGACAGAGTGAAACCAGCCTTTACATCGGCCAAAGAAACAGCGAATGCACCGTCTCGTCCCACTCCCGTCGCGACGCAGCAACAACCGACATCCCAAGAAGTTAGAACGCCGTCAGCAGGGACCGGCCGCAACTCCCCAGCAAATCAGACTCAGATTATAGTGAACAATGGACAGCATATGGTCAATTGGACAATTGACATTTATTTTTTTGTCGTACGTTTGATAGTTTTGTTATGGTTATCTGTATATGTTATTGACATTTGTTTGTTGTATTATCCTGTATAATTTTTTGTAAATTCCCGACTTTGTCTCTCGACAGGGGGCTGCTGTGGGGTCAGAAATGTTACCCATCACAGACGCTGGAGCGAGTTGGTAATGCAGCATTCTCCCCACTCCTGCAGCCGCCCAGTTCCAGCGACTCCCCCCTCCCAATCTTCTTTTTTTGTTACTACTGAGAATTACTGACTTTGGTTTTGTTAATATTTGATTTTACTTAATTTATGTTGAGTTTTTTTAGATCATTTATTACTGTCTGTAAATTTTTTAAACGGTCACCATAGTAATATATAATTGTATTATCAGCAAACATGTGATATTTACAGGTTGACTGAATCTTCTCTAGGTCATTAATACAGAGGACAAATAAAAGACCCCAGAATACTCCATGTTGAACTGTTACTTCATCGGGCAAGGCATTGTTGCATTAGACCCGCTGCTTTCTATCTGCCAGATAATCTGTGAACCAGTTCAATACTGTGCCACGAAGTCCATATTTTTCAATTTTCTTAATAAACTAATTCTGTCTATTGTTTCAAAGTCACTGTTTAGATCTGCAAAGACCACTGCTATAGTATGATCATTGTCAATGTCACTTTACCATCCATTGAGTATTCAATGAAAAGCAATTTCACAGCTCTATTTTTTCCTTAATCCTGACAGATGCATGGTTAAAAATTATCATCTATGTATTGCTTCAGTTGTAAATAAACAGATTTTTTTAATATATTTGTTAATGCTGGTAGTATATTTATGGGCATGTGTTTTTCTGGGCTTATGGCATTTAGTACTTTTTTTATATGTACATTAATTGATATTTTCAACATACTAGGAACTATACCAGATTCTAAGGAACTATTAATTAAGTGTAACAGAGTTTTATATAGATCTTCAAAACTATATTTTAAATTTTTTATAGTTATGCCATCATGACTGCATTTGTTTGGAAATTTGTATTACTTGCTATATTGTTATATTAAGATCATTAACATCATTGCTATATGTACTGTCAATTATATCTTGTATACTAGTTACATAATACTTATTAAGTTTTTGTGCAATAATATTATAATTTCTGCATCATTTGCAAATGCTATTTCATTATACTGCTCATTGGTTAGTGAAGAGAGAAACCTTGCAAGTGCTTTTCACATTTTTTGGGTTCACTTTTATATCTGTTCACCTAACTTTCAAAATATTCACTTATTTCTCTTCTAATAGCTTTCAGTACAAAATTTCTCATAATTTTATAATCTGACCAATTACTATTTGAGTCTGTAAGTTAAAACTTTTTAAACACATTCTTACCAGTTTTCTAATTTCACTATTAATCAACAGTTTACTTTTATTTCATAAAATTATCTCACACGTAGATGAATATTTATTTAATGTTGTTAACATGTTAATGAGTGAGTATTAATAT
Source organism: Eucriotettix oculatus (assembly GCA_034510155.1). NCBI lineage: Eukaryota > Metazoa > Arthropoda > Insecta > Orthoptera > Tetrigidae > Eucriotettix > Eucriotettix oculatus. The sequence continues at coordinate 40,238,712 of CM067379.1, forward strand.
GTGTTATCAATTCAATTTATTTTATAGTTATAATTTGAAATCATTGTCAGTATTGAATAAGAATATGAGGTGATATCAGATATTATTTATGGCAAACTGAAATATTTATCAACACTAATATTCACTACAATTTTAATATCTATTAATGAATGATTTCCCACCAGGGGTGCCTTAATTTCAAAACTAGGATAAATAATGTTACTGATAAAAAGTCCATATAAGATTGATGCCCATTATATGTTCAGACACGCCATAACTGTTTAAACATCACTTAATTATTTTGTCTTAGGTATATTTCTCCATATAATTAATATTAAAATCACCTACAATTATAATTTCACAAATGATATGGGACAAATAGCTTTCACAAAAATTTTCATAGAAATTTATGATCTCTGAATCACAACAGATAAAACAACTGGCTTATGGCATGCATTAAATTTTATGGTTAAACACCAAAATTCATATGAGCTTATCTTATTTTTCCATTCCAAATGCTATACTATCTTTTAAAGAAATAAAAATTTATGTAGCCCTACTTGTTGAATCCAATGTAATAAATATTATACGTTTTTCACTATGCTAATGGGTTTCATCAAAGTGAGCAATTACACTTTGTGCATTTGAGTGACATTAAAATATCTTTATTTACTATTTCCATTTGGTTGCTATCTTTATTGCTAACCTATACTGTTGTTGTTCATCTTTCATTTTGTCCACTTCACAATTTAAATCAAACACTGTATGTTTACAATCATATTTTAATCCTAATTTTTCATTGACCATAACACAATTAATAACTTTACGTTTCCACAATTCCTAGTTTCATGAAACTGCATTCCACAGAAGCCACATGTATTTGTACGTCTATCCACTTGCATTGGTCTAAAAAATGGAATGAATCAAGAAATGTGACAATCTGACTCTTGTACAAGGCTGCCAATAAAGAAGAAGAATGATGTAGTGAACCAAATGTTTTTGTATAAAACCTAAATAACTTTCGTAACATTTACACTGGACACCTCAATAATTGATGTAATTCAAGGACAGACATCTGAAGCACTTTTTGGTTAAGAAAGATTTGAAACAATAAGGTATCTTATCAACTGTCCTGTTCACCATATATATCTTTTAGAAAAAATCATCATTTGATATTTTGGAAACAGCTTCACAGGAATGGGGCAATTAATAGCCTATACATTCTAGGACAGTTAATCCAAGTAATAGAAGAAGTGATCACACAAATACAGGAAGGTGCATACAATTGGGCTATTTATACACAAATGATAAGCCCTTTGAAGAATTTTAAATATATAGAAGTAATTGATATGTATGAAAGCATGACAATGCCTCAGTCAAAGAATAATAGGATTCTGTTAAAACATTTGGAAAAGGAAGACATAAAGTTAGAAGAGATGTGGATATTATGAAAAATCATTTACATTTCTAAAAATAATTTTAGTAGTTTTCAAATTAATAAAAAACAAATTAATCATAAGAACATACTACAGTATAACTACTGCATGAATAATAGTATGATGGGTAAAGTTTAAAAGTATTGAGTTAACCAAAAACTGTTTTCAAATTAAAATTTTTATTATCAGTAGAAAGCTTTTGACATTGTTATTTTCAACCCTTTAAAAATTATGTGTAGGCCTATATTTAAAAATGACCAATGTTTATGACGTCTTGTCAACCTTAGACTATATAAAACAGTTATTTTAAACCAAAACATCATATTTTAAAGGTTATGTGCAAGCCATTTCTGCTTCAAGTCCATTTACAAAAGTCACAGTTATAATCTTTCACTGCTGCGGTACAGTCAAGGTGGGCCCGATGCTTAAGCATTGAATCCAAAGTTCCCTTAGTTGATCTTGAGAGAATTATCTGTTACAGAAAATACAATCGGTGTTTTTTTTTCTGATTCTTCAGTTGATGGCATGATGTCCATTATCAGAATAGAATTATTCATAACTCTTAACACCAGAGTCATCTCTAGTAGGTTTAAGTCTAGGTCAGTGCCAATTTAATTTCTTAACAGAGGTTTTTTGTATGTTTGGTTTCTTTCATTGTTTTGAATGTTTGGTCTCTTTTGTTGTTTTTGAAGTTTCTGGTTCCTTCTTTTCATTTTTTCCTGATCGTCCTTTATACGGGGATTGGGTTAATACAGATGAAGGCGCAGCTTTCCTGCCTTGGTACCTGCTTTTTTAGATGGTGGTAATATCTATATAGGAAAGACAAAATTTGTTGACTAGACATACCTAGAATTCCACAATATCTGACACACCATCTCAAAATGATGGTCAAAACATTGTCAGTTAAAATATAACTGCAGTATAACCAACTACATTTATTTTTGTGTACATTATGTTTAACATCAAGGTTTAAGTCACGTGTGTACTAATAGGTTAAAATTTTTGAAAGCGTATCTGCAAAAACTCTTGAAAATCACAAAACACACTTTGTTCTGTAAAGAGTGGTACAACAACAATAAGTTGTCGATGCCATTGTAATGTATCATGGGGATCTTGCTTGAGTAGTTCATGGAATTTCCTCATGATAGCAAAACTAAACAGAACCAAAACTCCATTCTTCCATATTTTCCAACAAACCAGTAATTAGAGAATGATGATTGGAGAATAAGAATAAACTACAAGACTTGTACAAAGTAGCAGGTACAGAAATAAGAAGCGATGGTTGGAGAATGGTCTAATTTGAAAGTCATAAAGGTGGGGAAAAAACGTTACATTCTTAAACAAACTCAAAGAATGCTGTTTTCTTGTTCATGAATAATTTTTAAGTTGGTAAATGGGTATAGAACAGATGAATATGGGCAACACCAAAACATCCTGTTAATAGAAATGTAAATGAAGTATTGTGAACAAGAAAACATGCTTCTTTGAGGTTTTTTGACATCATCTGAGTTTAGTTCACAGAATAAGTTACTTTATTCTTAGAGAGGTCAATATTCTCTGATGGCTAGATTCAAGCAATAAGTAAATATACAATACTTATTCCTGATCAATTCTGTAGAATGAACAGGAATACAACCATCACTAGGAAATCAGAATACCACATAAATATAAACATCTTCTGATATAATTTATTTAGATGTTCTACAAAATATTTTAGGACACAACGCTTGGTATAAAGACTGAATTTTCTACAAAGGTTTTATATATGTAGCTATTCTTTTAGTATTTTATTGAAGGATAAAAGTGAATCATTAACAAATTGTATCCAACAATGCAATAACAGCATTTATTTTGTTTTCCAAAGACAATAACTGGATAGATGTTTTAATAACAGCTACTCTCCATTTTTTATTATAATTTCTTAAAAGAATATGGTATGGTGGGTATAATTTATGACCAGAATCTGTGTCTTTATATTCTAAATATTTAGAATCTGTTAGCACAATTGATAATATGGCATATGTGATTATTAATAAATCATTATTACATTTAATTTTCTTTTCAATTAGATATTTTAAAGACTTGTTTACATAAAATGTAGAGTAAACAAGAGCTTGAATTAACACAGTGTTATCATTGTGTGTCATGGCTTCTGTGTCTTTTCCAAAATAGTAGCTGTATAAAAGTAAATCCTTCTTTAACCAATCTTTCACCGAAACATTAATCATAAATAAAAGTTCTATAATCATGAATAAAAGTGAGAATTTAACAAACTTCATAAAAATCACGTATGCGATTATTAAAGAGATATGGGTAATAGATAATGAACTCTGAAATTTTGAAATTAAATTTATTTTATTTGAGAAGGTTAGGTTCATGATTAAGTTTATCACCAAATTGAATGCATTATCCCCAAATTCACAGAAATTTTCAGTGAGGGAAGCCAAAACAAATTGTAATATTGCAACAAGTCCTAATAAGAATGATAAACACATGACACTGACTTGAACTATGGTGGCAATATCAAAGCTTATATTAAGTAACAGACACTTTGATTGATGACGTTTACAAAAAATGAATAAAATTTTAACTATCAATAAAATGACAGTCAGTAACCATAAAGTAGATTGAAACTTTAACAATTTGTATATATAATTACAATTTCCGTTTGTATCTAAGACACTAGCCATCGTGTTTAAACGAATACATAGAAACAATAGAACCACAATTAATACAATTATGATCATATTCAAACAAGTACATATAATTTTATAGAACATATTTTGCTGTATAAATTTATATATTATAAAATGAACACACAATGATATAAAAATACCAATAACGTGTAATAATAAAATTAAAATTGATAATAGTACTGCAGATTGATTTCTTTTCATGCAGGTTTTAGTTTTGTAGCCAAAACAAAATCCAGAGAAGCAATCATCTATGATATTGACCATAAATAATAGCTTTTCTTTATCATTATAGAATAACCCAACATCAGGCAGTGATGTATATTTGTAGTTTGTCGTACACATATGACTGGAATAAACATTTATCTGCTTCTCACTAAAACTGCCAAAAATGTATTGAGAATTGTCCAATACTGGAAATACTACTACTTTATATGGATAAACTTTCTCAGTTCTTAAAATGATACAATTATTGTAGCATAATGCACCCAAAGACGTTTCATTTCTTTCCAAATCTTCAAGCAAGTCTTCAGTATTTGTGTAAAAACATAAATCATCATTAATAACTGACATAAACATTAAGATAATATATAAAATTATCAAACTGGATGTGAAATCAAAAATAAAAATTTTTGTATATGCTTCCAAAATACAATTTTTTTGCATCTTCTTCAATTTATTCATAGATACAGGCTTATATCTTTTATAATTTACTGATCTTATCGATTTTGAAAACATTTTGGAGATTTTCAATGTTTTGTCTTTCAATTGGAGAAAATTAATGTTTTTCTTTACATTAGTTCTTTTCAAAGGGTATATAGCGTAATGCAAAGCAATTAAGACTATCTTAATAGATTCCAATACAGAAATGCAAAATATAATTGCCATAACAAGTGTTATAAAAAAGTAAGAACTTATAATCCAATTGAAATCAGAACCAAACAACATGGAAATATATGACAAAGCTATTATTGTTGAAATAACAACAACATATACAAGATACTTACACTGGAACGGTAAATAGTTCTTTCCAATTAAAATATCTTTGAACATTATACCTTCTGTTATTCCAATTGCCGCATTAAGCTCAGAACCTGCTATCAAATATCTTTTTGCATCAAAACAAATGGAATATTTCTGTTGAGTATTTCTAGAATTTTTAATCATGTTATTGGACACAAATCTTGATGATAAACAGCATCTTAAACCTTGAATTATGATTCTTAATAGATTTATTCCTTCTTTTCTTATGGGATTTATTCTTGTGAATATTAAAAAGACAAAACAAGTAATCATAAATGGTATTAAAGTAATAAGTATGCCGACATATATGTTAAATAAGACTTCAGAGGAGAGAAATTGTTCATATAATTTAGTTTTTTCAAATGGCTTAAAATAGAAATTGAGGACAAGAAGACAAGACAATATGATCAAATAAAGACCAGTGATACAAACTTTTTGGCAATATGTAACAAAACTTAACGAATGATTTTTTACTAAACTAATTAAAATATGGTGCTCTTTCCATAACTCTTTTAGGTGTTTAAATTTTTTATGTAAACAGGAATGATTTAGCTCTGGGATACTTTCAGAACTGAAAGCCTTATAATTTGTACCAAAGCTAGGTGAAAAACTCTCATAGATCTCAAACCCCCAAAATTGTCCTGTCTGTATGTCAAGAACAACTATTTTATCACAAAACCATCCAGGCATTGGCCCAACATAATCCATCCACATATGCAAACAATTCAATTCTCCCAAACTGTTAACAGTGTTTAAAAGAAACCATGTTCTTTTACAATCTCTCATAACGTTTTGTTGGTCATCCTGCAAGATATGAGGTTCAGATCTGTTTTCACCTTCCAACTGTATGATAAGCTTGGAAGTTGATGTAGATCCTGACTGGAGCATCACAAAATATGTATAATTCTGGTTAGGAATATTGTCAGCCAAGAAAACTATTTTCTTCCTTGTTTTATTATTATTATTATCTTTATGGATGGCCCAAACAAAGAGCGCTATGATCAGCACAAGGAGATATGGTATTATTAAGAAAACTATTTTACTGTCGCTTAATTTTATAGACTCGTTTTGTGATTTAGTTGAAAATTCTACATTAAGTACTTCAGCTGGCCAATTTTCATTTCTATGACTTACTGCAAAAGATTGTTTAAACGTCGGTAAATCTCTTAAAGTATTATTGTAAGTATCTTCAGGGCAAGAAAAATGCGTATCAGCCATAATGTCACACGCTTCTTATTATTGTTCGTTTTGCCTTAATAACAAACGAAAACGTAACAAAGCCGTTTCATATTTATTTCACATTCAATGTTTACTAAATACCACATTGAAACTCGTGATAATTATATTCGTATTATCTTTTTCCTAATAATTATGTAGAAAGAAAATAAACCAAACATGGAATATGGTTCTACTGCTTTGATATAAAAGAAAAAGAGTATTTATATTCTAACGTTATCACTTCCCGGTTTTGTTTACAAAAATGCGCGGGATTTTATGTGGCATTCAACTAATTTTGGGGAAGAGAACAACGTATACATGGTGATTATGTTATTACTATGAAATACTTTAAATATAAGTAACAAATACTTGGTTTCACCTAATTAAGAAATAGTTTAAATCGGTGGGAAAAAACATATTTTGAGATATAGTAACTTTTTTTTTGCAAAGTATTATCAGTAACCAACTTTTGACACGGTTATGTTTGTGGTGTTTCTCATGTCTGCCTTCCGCTGTTGCTCACAGATTGGTTATGGGAATACATACAAACAACAAAAACTGGACAAGAAACACCGGGCAGGATCCTTCAGCTATAGCCCGGGGGCCCTAGTCAACCCTTGGGTACCTTGCTCTACCATCCACCCCCCACCCTCTCTTTTTCAATTCCTTTCCTATGGGGCGTTGCCTGTTCAGGATCACTCTCACGTATCCTGTTATTTTAAAAAATTGAGCCGCCATATTTGAAGATAATTGAAAACTCGGTCGCCATGTTTTAGAGGGTAAAGGTAGTCGTTCCGTCGTCTGCTAGCATTAAATTACACTAGTGTACGGCGTGAAAATGACTTAAGAGTGAACGTCTACTGACATTCAATGTATTATTAAGCTTCTAAGGGTAAATGAAATAAAAACACATTCTAAGTTTCTGTTGCGGCCCTTATTAAACGAGATATCTCGATTTTCGTCGATAATCCGAACAAGATTGACGAAGTACGAGACCGAGTGAATTATTTTCATATGAATCAATATCAATCTAATCTCGATACTAAACAATAAAAACATATTTTCTGCATAATATACATAGGTTAGTAATAAAATTTTATGAAAATCGAAAACTAAGGAAGCGGGAAGCGACGATAACAGAATTTGACTAAAACCGAGGTTTCAGCGTAAAATCGTTGTTTCTGGCGTTTGTAATGACGGTAGAGAATCCAAAGGCATCCAATTTCTTCAAAACGCATGGCTATAATAAATTAAAATAACTTATTACGTAAACTTCTGGAAATTCAGAATTGTCTACCAAAACCTCTCGTCTTGTATGGATGCCAGCCATTGTGAAAAACTAGTTGTTACAGTTTTACTTATTCTGTGACTTTACTAGTACACGCTGGAATATCCCGGTGCACTTATATGCATGTGTTGTTTCATCAGTGTGGATGTTCAAATGAAACACGTTTCTCAAGTGTGCACCACACTTCAATTGACCAGTTGCAAACAGAGAAGTGTTATGAACCAGAGGAGCTTGAAGAAGTATAGAAACCCAGTATATCATGCACATCCCATATACAGTACAAAGTTATAGAAGGGAAACTAAAGTTTCTTGATCTATTATAAAATATTGGACTGCTGATACATGAAAACACACACAATATCCATGCCTTTGGGAGGTTTTGAACCCAAAATCCCTGTGATGCAAGGCCCTGATACCAACCACTACATCACAAGAAAGGGCAGACATGAATTACAATTGCCATTTATGTAAATTTCACAGTCTTATTCAATTAACAAACTGTAGATCACTAATTTTAGAAGACAGGATAAGAATAAAAACATTTGTGCAAAGTAGGGTTGCATCAGACCAGTCAGAATACCACAACAACACAGATCACCATATTAAGTTTTCTTCAGTGTATTTCTGAACTTCAGATTACAGTTAATTATTTGCTTAGAGGTCACCTCTCAATTTCTTTTATTACTATTTTGTACCTTCAAAATGACAATATCAGAATAGTGCACAAAATTGTGTGTTCTTGAGCAATTATAATTCTATACAATAAAGGAGACAAGAAACATTTGCCAAGTTTTTGATTGAAAGATATCGCAAAATCTATCAAAGTTTCTTAAGGGTTTATTTAGAATTATTAGTTCTTCAAAATTACTATATGTCTATACCAATTCATGCAACTAATTGCATAAGGTCTGTAGTATGTATAAATCTAGTAAATAATTTGTAATTATTATTCATTCATAAATTGCCAGTCATCTCTACAATATGCAGACAAGTCAAAAGTATGAATATAGTTTTCTTTTCAAAAGCTGATGCAACTGCAAGACTGAGTCACTAAGCTACATCTTGATGAACTAAATATGTTACGAGGTATAAAGGTTTGGCAAAAACAAATGGAGAGAAGAAACAAACTCCTGGAATGGGATTGGTTCAATTGGCTTCCTGCAACTCCATAATTGAGTGTGTGTATAATTAGGACAAATACCATACATGTAAATCAGTGATGGTGACTAATCTATTAAACTTAATTTTACAAAAAATTTGCAATATTTACCATGATCGATAAACTGAATAGGGATGAATCACAAGTAAAACAAAATTAAAAAAGTACAGAAATTGTTACACAGATTAAGTACTGAGAATTTGTCAAAAATGTTTAAAAACATTTAGATGGCAACAATTTCTCTAATTGGTACAGCGTCCAACTCAATTCTGAATCCTTGGTGGTTATCACCAATTTTTGTTTTTCAGTCCTTTTTCCAATATATATTGACAATCATGGATTAAACATAAATTAGAATTTTTTTTGTCTAATATACTCTGATTAAATTTCAGCATAATGTAAGAAAATGCAAACTGGTTTCATACAAACATTTATGAAAGTCGATAAAGCTATGTTAAAATAAACTAAGTAGCCAATTAACTTAAAAATTAAGTAACAAAACACTATGCAATGTTTCTTCTATTCTTATTGCTTCCTCAGGTTTGAGCAGTATGAATCACAGGTGACTCATAGCATCAATACAACCATGAAACGCTCTACACCATGTTGGCTTACTTGTCCATATGTGTATGTTACTGATAATTGATTGCTTTTTAGTTTGACATCTGGTTTAAGTGGCATGTTATTCTTATAAGTTTTCTTCCCCCAATGAAACCAGTAAAGATTGTAAGCATCACTAACATTTTGTTAATTTTCACAAACAGATTCTCTAGTTTCAAAAGCTATGAATTAAAAGTTTAGAACTAAGATAGAAATTAAGCTGAATGAAAGAAGGCCTAATAAAAAATAGGTTGAAAGTTTTTTTCAGCTCTATATTAAACAAAATTTAAAGTTAATTATTTAATTAAAACCAATTGAGTCTTTACCAAATTATACACACAAGATCAAGTAAGCCAATACTGATGAGAGCATAATTATGCTTGTTTTCACTCACTTTTCATGTGGCAAAATATTTTAGGAATGCATACTTAGAATCCAATAGAACAGTTAGTACAGCCACAAATCAAACAATTACTATATATAGTTTCTTAAAAACCAAGGATATTGAAATAAGTAATCTACACATACCTATTTAAAGCAATAGATATTTAGTAGAACAGGATGGAAAAATCTTAACTGGAACTGGCAATAAATCCCAACAACTGGTAGTTTTTCCATTCTGATCTAAATTCTGTTTCACAATGAACTGCAATAGAAGCATTTCTCCTCTATTCAAAGCCTTAGATATATGTAAGAGCTTACCTGAAATTGAAGCACAGTACTCAATTAAGGACAAAAACTAGCACAAATTTTTCAAAGGTTTGGAATCCTTCAGAAGAAAATAATGCACAATAGTGCAAGCTGGTGGTGGATCCGTTGCTGACCTGAAGAAATGGCTTCAGGTTCTCTAAAATTTGTAATAATTGTTTCCCAACCTGGCTACACCTACTATCCATTCATCCAAATCAGCTCTTGAGGAATAGAATTTTCAGAAAAACAACTGCTTTAATTTAGTGTGTTTTGTTACATTCCTGTATGTATGCAAGATAAAATTAGTTATTAAATTGACTTGCAGATGGGTTGCCAATTCTAAATAAAGGGAAGGTAGAAAGACGGAAGGAATATCTAAAAGAGCTGCATCACAGTGGAAAGTAATAGAAGCAGAAGAGGAGGTTACAACTAGTTGGGAGACAAAATTTTAAGTTCGACAGATCTGAACAATGGTTAAGTGCCAGGAACTGGCAACATTCCAGTGGAGTTGACAAAATCATCAGATGAAGAAGCAACATCATGGCTGTTTGGAATAGTTTGCAAAATTTACAAAAAAGGAAGATTCCAATAAGATTTTAGGAACAACAATTATCTCTATACCGAAGAAGACTGGGTCTGATAGGTGCCAACGGCACAGGACAATTAGTTTCAGTATCTCATGCATGCAAAATATTAACAATAGTATGTGGGAAGATGGAATGTCAAATAATGTGTTTAATTAGATTTAATTTTTGGAAGGGACAAGAGAAGCAATATTGACTCTGCACCTAATTTTAGAATACAGGATTAGAAAAAACAGGCCTGCATTCAAGGGCATGAATAGATTTAGAAAAAGCATCTAATAATGTTAACTGGGACAAACTATTAATGATTTTGAAGATGGCAGTCATCAGTAATTAAAATTGAAGGCAAAGAACGAAAGTAGAAATCAAGGAAGGAGTAAGCAAGGATGCAGACAGTCACCCATGCTCTTCGACTTCTATATAGAATGGGCAATGAAAAAAGTTAAAAATGAAAATGGAAGCAAACTGCAAAGAGAAGTAACAAAAAATCCTTTTGTTTGCAGATATTGTATTAGGGGAATCTGAAGACTACTTGGAAAACATAATAAATGGAATGAACGTGATCCTGGAGGAAGGGTACAACAGGTTTAATGGAGGGAAAACCAAGGCAATTGAGTGTAGTATAGGAAATAGATGAATAAACTGTTAGCTCAGGGATATTTTAAGTTAAGGAATTCTCCTACTTAGGAAGACATACAATAGGAGTTTTAGACAGAAAAATAACTTTTGAATGTGGTGCTATAGGAGAATGCTGAAAATCAAATGGGTGGATAGAATAGATTTGTAAGGGAGACACTTTCACTAGACATTCTGAAATTTACATTTTCCTGGATTTTATCAATTTAAGGTCATTCACTTTCTGCTACCCAAATGAAATAAATGAAGACAACACAACTAAGTGAAAATAGCCCATTTGGATACAAGTGTCAAATACTGAAGTTGGATACAAGCAGTTTATGGATTGTGATGAACATGTGGCAAACCCTTTCACAGTGGAGAAAAGTATCTACTTTTAAAGAACTTCCTTCAAATGCACATGTGCAACACTACTGTCAATGTTGAAATACTTTTGTAATACTCCAACCTAGGATGGAGAATTCAATTATATTAATAAAAACAATAATAACCAGCTTTTTCTTTAGTTCATGCAATTTTTATCACAGAACTTTTGCAATATGTCAAAACTGTTACAGGAGCTTTTGCCTATTAATAGTCTTGTATACAATGATAAATGGAACATGTTCAGAGTTTTGGTTTTATAATTTCAGATGAATATGTCTTAACAGACCAAATCTCCTGCAACTGTTTTGACATATTGTTCAAGTTCTTGCAATACAATTGTATGGATTAAGAAAAAAAGCTGGTTATTATTCTCTTTTCGCAAATATTTTTATATGAACAGGCTATCTACCCCTCTACAATTTGAGGGAAGTTTTCCACGGAGCATAAAATTGACAACTAGCTAAATCGTCTGTCATACTTTTACCTTAAATTTATAGGAAGATACTGGCTGGGATACAGGTAACATTAAATTTTTTTGATGCACAAGCTCCTGTCAAAACCGTATAGACCAAAAGTGGGCCACATATATACACACAAAACTATAATGACAGGAAAACGCAACAAAACTGGTGGCTTACCTGAAGTGTACAGATGGCAGACACCATGTAGTTTGTTTGATCTAGTAAAGTGTCCTTGCAAATATAGAAATAATTTCAGATATTAACTGGATCATATATCAAATTAAATCCTCAATGAAGTACATTGAGTAACATTTGAAATAAAAGTATAATTGTGAATGAATATATCTCAAAGTTATAGGAGTTCAAAACAAGATACCTAATATGTTAATTCAACATTTCCCTAAATTGTTTCAAGAAAGTAGGGTTCACTTAAAAACCTCTACAAGGAATTTTATAATATAAATAATATCAGTCTTAATTTTTGTATTTCTCATTCCAAAAGTACAGCTATATTAAATGACTTGAACCACAAAACAAGCTTGTTCAATTAACAAAATAAGCCCAAAACAAAGACCAAAAGTCTGATTTTAATTATATAATAAATAGATTTACAAGTACGAAGTCAAATCACCTGCAATTTGTTTTATTTTTACTAGGTTAGAAACCAAATATTCACAAGGAAGCTGACAATTGAGTAAGAAACTACTAGATAAAAAACAAGACTAAATTACTAATTCTGCCAGAAGGTATTTACTATACAAACTAACTGCACATTTCAAACCATAAGTTAACAATGTATTTAAATGAGAAGCATTTTCAACTTTCATATAATACTGTCAGCTGTTACCAGATTTAATTAAAAGTCTCAGAATTTATTACAATGTTTAAAACAATGCTGAGTTAATGTGAATTTTGCTAGTCATTACAGACTTATAAAATGTAACAAATACTTTACAGTGTCTTTAAATAATAATGAAGTTTATACAAATAAAACAAGAAAACCATAAATGGCTATTGATTAAATTATATATAGCACGGAAAGAATTGAAATAAATAAATTCTTGGAGGTCTATTGGATAAGGTCATCACAATATCTTATTTCCAGGAACTTTAATATAATAAACATGTCCCCAATGTTCATTACAAATAAATTTAATGCAGACTCAGCATTTGACATAAAAAAGGTCCTACAGAATACAAAGTTTTGAAGTTTGAGTATAATGGTAACAATAAATTACAATGAAAGTCACCATTACATTAAGAAGGTTTACTTTGATATACCCAAGACAATGACAAACTGCTTATGAACATGTTACATAGCCTTGAGGCTTTACATTCAAGTAACCCCCCTCCCCCCTCCCAAATGTCATATTTTTATGTTTCATCACTCAGTTATACAATACCAAAGTTTTAAACTCCATTACAAGTAAACATTTTGCTCATGAGCCAACGAGACTAGACAGTTGTTGGACTCATTTAGGTCCATCACGGGCAAAGCGGTCTTGTGGAGCCTTTCTTGGATACTGGCTTACTGTCTATCCGTAGCACGAAGTTTTTCTTCAACAGCTTCTTGAGAAGCTTCAGACAGATCTGTGGCCTGAAAAAAATATGGAAATAAATTTTGCATTATTTCTTCACATTTATAATTAACTTTACTATACTGGTAAGTTAAAAACTGAATATGTGGGTATACCAATAAATAACACAAGGAAAAGGAAAACAAGCTGAACAAATAAGCTATGTAATTTTGTGCTGTATTCTAATTAGTATACAAAGAATATAACAATACACACTTACTTGTATGTACTTTTGTACGCCAACCAGGGACTTTTTCAATGCATCAAAGCTGGAGGAATACAACATCTTCTTCTTAACCTTGGCAGTGTCAGGACACCAGGACATTAAGAACAACTTCTGCTTCTTAGAAGCCTGAAATTTTGAATTTTAACATTTATTAAAACTATCCGAATTATCCACATAGTCCAATACAAAAATTGAAAATAGTGTGCCCAACATAGTGATTAAAAATTGACATCTAATGACTATTGAATAATTATAACTAGAAAAGATGACTTTATGAACTCTAATCAACTGACGATACTCAACTGTCAATTCATGAGGTCACAATTAGGTTTTAAAATATATTAAACTTACTATTTCTAGCACAATTTAAGTGTGAATGACTAAGTTATGACAAATCCTATGACTAACTATAAAAATTCCAGTTTACACTCGTGTCAAAACTTTAGACAGATAATTAAGGGAATCTATATAATTCAGCTTATTAGAAATAGAAGTTAAATGTAGTAAATTCACTTAAATATAGTTACTCTTAAAGAGAAGTGAACTAAATTCTAAGCTAAAACAATGTTCTTAAACACACAAGTAACTAATTCTAAACTAAATAAAACAGAATAACAATACCTCAGAGGTTCCCTGGCACTGATGCGTATATTCAAAGTCAAAGAGACCATATCGACACTCTCCGGTTCCACCCTTCTGTAGATCTTCTAGGAATTGATCGTATGCAGCATTTCGCTCACCTAGTAAAGGAGAAAAATCCTGAACCTCAAAAGCATTTCAAACACTCCTTACAATTTAGAGACCATTGTTACAAAATTGTGTGTTAACAAAATTATTTTGAGAAGTATCTTTTGCAGAAAATCCAAAACCTACCTATGACTTCTACATCAATTTGCTTTTCATCCCTTATATAGAAGACTACATAACGATGTTTCTTATCCTTCTTTATTTCTTCATATGTAGTTTTACATATATCCGATACTGTTACGCCTGATGCCTGAAATAAATAAGAAGAGTAAATTGAGGTGTTCACAAACTTCCTAAATTCAGATTGGATTGACATTTTAAGCAATTGAAAATTGCCAAATTCTATTGTAAGAATGTTAGCACATTTAAGTTGAATATGGTTTGAGACAATGGATCCTGGAATGATTTATTTAAACCTGACATTGTTCATGCAAACTTGACCAAACCTAAATCACAAGACCTAAAAAACCCAAAACAATAAAACAAGATTGACATAAGTGCCTACATTACCAGGACATATCACAAAGATCAATTTGGGGGAGACCGACAGAACTTTTGTAAATTGATCACTATTTGATGCTACAAATTAGTGTTAGTTCACAGTAGATCTAATATACGAAATGACAAAGAAAAGGTCAACTAAGAATATTTAAAAAGGAATAACATGAAAGAAACATGCATTGAAGAAAACTGTTGAATGAAAGTGAATTTTTGGTTGGCCTACACACTTTCTAAGAGGATGTTAGAACCCTCTTATCTTCCTCTCAAATTACATGATGAGCAGACAATTTTTTTTTTAAATAAAATGGATCTGAAAAACTTTTCTACAGAAGCAGAATGTTACAGGATCATATAAAAACATAAGTTGCATGTAATTATATTAAAAATTTGCGAATATTAATATCAGACGGTACACATGAAATTACAGTATACTTCATACTATTACAACAAGGGTAGAATTTTATGGCGAGTTTTCAAATTATTAATTAATTCTGTAGACCTCAACAGGGGATTTTCAATCAAGGCCTCAAAATCCAGGTCATTTGAGATAAAAATTAAAACTTTTACGGCGTGGCCCACTGACGTATACCAGGTCCCCACTACTCGGTCAAACTGTGAAGGCAATACCAAATATAGTCAAACGTTTGCCAAGTATATCCCACCTTTCACTTACTCCCCCTACTTCTCCCCCCTCCATACAATCACACTCCCTCCATCCTGCAAGAGTTATACGTAAAACGAATTAAATTTTATGATAAAAGAATTGTGCGTCATCTGATAAGGGATATCTCAAACAGGTGACGCTGTATTTCCGATAGTTTTTAAAAGGAAGGTAATTGACAGCCTATTAGTAAAGTGGAGCAGACAAGCAAGCGTCCCTCCTGTAAGACAAGTAGCGTAGCGCTGCGTCACAGGGACGTGAGTCAGTCAACCCAGACCACATTAGGCCGTGTTGCCACATCACTAGACGGCATCAGCGTTCAAAATTAACAATTCGTATTTGTGAATTTTAAAAGTCACGAGAGCTTTCAACAGTACAAATAAGACGACGTTATTTTTCCGATATAAAGTTGCAGGAAAGGAAGACGAATGACCAGTAAAAACCCTCTACCAGCCCATCCATTAACAAATATAAGATTTGAATTTCTGAAGGTGCATCGGGGCACACAGGGAATTAAGGATTCATGGAGGTGCCATGCTGCATGCCCAGCAAGTTACCGGCATGATTCAATGTCGTTGGAAGCGTCAGAGAGCTGGCCTGGACAGATGACTGCCACAACCACCTGCTAACTAAACAAAAGCTGTTTTGAACGAGTTGACAATACTCTAATACGTACAAAGGCAGCGGATTGAAATTATTTCCAAATACATCTTGACTAGCGCCAAAAGAGCCGAAATATTACGATAAAAAGTAATCTAAGTAAAATGGTAGTACAATTCGAAAAAAATTCTACCCAACTTTATATAAACCTGTCTCAACATTCTTTTTAACACACAAACCCTGAAGTTTGACTTACATCTTATTTATTCAGTAACTCTCTAGGTGGAACAGTATGAAGCATCAACGGATGACTAGAATCTGTAGTGAATTTCGATTTTCATTTTCTTGCGAGTACATAATCAATGATCAAAACAAATAAAATTTATTTATCCAAAACGCAAATCCGGCTCGTGAACCTTGAAATTCCGTGAGGGGGCGGAAACGAGCAGGAAAAACGCAAAACAGAACCAACATACGAGGCGAAACATAAGTTTTGGGTAAGCAACTAATATTACTGCGGCGCCGGCCAATAATAGTGCGGGCTGGCGACTATTTCGGTCGATCCCCCTCGGCGCGGTACCGCGCGTGTCGCACTGCAGGCACAGGCAGCAGGAGACACCAAACCAAACGAAACCAAGCGCTCGCCCCGAGTCAACGCCCCCGACAGACGTGGAGCCAGCCGGCTATTTGCAGAAGCGACCCCACGCTGCAGCCTTCACTTATCAAGACCACGATCTGACTCTCCATAGATAACGGCGCGTGCGACAAGGAATGTCACAGCCATCACATTTCGTAACCAATGTTTCAAACTAAGCGACAAATTTCACGTTGTCTGTCTTGCAAAGACACTGACCTGCGCAGCGGAATCCTGGTTTCCCATTCTTAAAGTTGACCCTGAAGCCTCTAACGAATCGGTGGGATAACCAGAGTAACGACTTATTAGCATCAATAACTCAAACATTCTATAACGGACGTTCCGTGGCTAAAAATATTCCGAAAACGGATTTTAAAAGTAACGTTATAGAAAACCAGAGCAGCTCGTCGCCGTAAATTCGCCACGTGTACGGAATTACTGGCGAAGTCCCGAATCGCGTGCAAAACTTTTACTTCATCCGCCCAGAAGAAAATTTCGAAATTAATGCACGGCTACCTATTTTAAACATTTATATAGAGGAGGAAAACACTAATTTCACTCTGTACACACAGATCGCATCTTTTTCCAAGATGATGGCCTCATTTTATTAAATTTATATAAGACTTCAGTTGCCCAACTGCTTTCATGTAATTCCCTGCTTGGAATAAAACTGACTGTTATATTAAATGCAACTTTTACATAAAAAAAACCTGCCAATCAACAGAAAAATTGTGCTCTACTCCCATTAATAGGTATAATACCAACAAACTTGTTTGCATATCTGATTAATATATGAAAGAACTTATATTAAGTGAAACTAACTATAAAAAAGTAAATTCAAAAACTTTTACAAACAAGTAAAAGAAATAAAATTCTACCAGTACAAGAAAGTCATGCTAGTGACAGTTATTGGATGATATACCAATAGAACATCCACAAAGAAAACTATTCAACTGATTGGAATCTATGTTCAATGACAAATCAACCAAAATGTGCTATGAAAATGAGTAACATACTTAATCACAAAAACAGCCTCTATTAACGATGTCAATTTACAGATTACTTAATTTGGCTAATATCTGCAGATTGAAATACTGATCACAGCTATGCCATTTAGTATTGCAAAGCAATGAACCTGACAGAAAACAGGAAATACACTACCAATCCGGAAGAAAAATTGCCAAACACTTACTCAAGTTAGCACTTAAGCTACAAGAGAATAAGCTAAAAGTAGGACAAAATACAACATGTACTATGGAGTTTTAATTATTCAATCGATTAAATTACAAAGAAACTTAAATATGATATGTAATCGCTGAACTATAGAATTCAAGGGGAATAAATTAGTTAAGTTTCTACAATTATTCGGTAAAACTTAACTTTCTACACGCTCTAGAAACGTGGTTCATTGATCATACCGAGAAACGCGGCTCAATCTAACGACACCTAAAGTACGGGGTGTGGCATAATTTGTACTTTAGCTAGAAAATATTCATTTCTATATAAAGTTTAATGAGAAATATGATCACTATATCCCAAAACCGGAACAAACATTTCCATACTTTACTCTGGGAATTAAATTCAAAGATACGATAAGCTGAATCGAAACTTGTGAAATAAGCTTAGTTTAAAAAGAAAGCTACAAAACTTTCACTTTCATAATCAATTTTTAGTAGACATTGTGATAGAACGATGTCATTTATATCATCTACGATGATAAGTACTGCCTTCAACCTGCGACAATGACTTCATGGAATTTAGAATTTACGAGACTGAATGACAGTAAGGGCGTTGCTCAAATTTGAACAATTTGTCTTATATTTGATGAATATGGCGGCACCGGCAGCGAGAGCCGGCATTAAGAAACGAATCAATGGCGTGTTACTTAGGTAAATTAGACCAACTTAATCGAATCGACGTAGTTCACATTCAATGGAGTAAACAAATGGCTTACCATTTCCCCTGAGCAAAATCCACTTCAAATTTAATTTCCAGCACAAACACCACCACTAACGGATGCTACACTACACAGAAGAAAAGGGTGTTTCACCGATGGTAGGATTGGATTGTCTGAAAGTATCAATGCGCTATATAGAGAACTCCTATTGGCTGGCTTACGGGTTCTGCTCAGTCTCACGCTGGCGCTGTCTTCCAGTGAACGCTAATGACTCAGCAGCATACGCTTAGCAGCTTAATATGTACTTATTTAGATTGAATGATGACTAAACGTAAGATTAACTTGATCATTGACTGCAATAAGGAAAGTTATTACATAAGTTCCGTATTAAAATTATCTATTGAAAATAAACTCATAAGAGGACGAACTATTTGTTTGACGCCCACATTTTCGGTACTATGGCGCAATGCGGTTTCCTCTGGCATTAAATTGACGAGAACCTATAATTCGTTTGCACACAATTGCGAGAAACCGGTTTTTTCGTATTGGCTCATCTTTTATTTGGACCTTAACCCATACGACAGTCAAACTTTTGGCTAATATTAAGATAAATGCTTGTAATTCCATTAACAGTTTTGATATGACTTTATCCATGCTGGCATGAGCCAATCAAATACAAGTTGTGAGGGATATTACCATATATGGTAACGAAGAAGGCGGGTTTGTGCTATACAGATTAACCAGATATTTCTTTTCATGAATGACACAAAATCAGTGTAACGGTTATGATTTTTAAAAAAATAAAGAAAAATTTTATTTTTGAACGGCATTTGATTTATTTTTATAATCGAAATATATTTTTAAAAATAATTTTTAATGTTTAGTCCAATATTTTAATGTAGTCAACCTTCAGATGCTGAATTTTTTCTTTCAAGTGTGATCTAACTATCGTCGAAACCAGAAGTCCATAAAAGTTACACTATATTTAATTTATCTGCCGAATTGGTTTTCAGACAACAACCAAACTTTTTGTAGTTTTGCTTAAAATTACCTGAATATTGTTTGTTCTTATTCATTGCATCATAACGACACATTTAGAACCCTCATTAAGTGTGAATTGTACAATTTTATGTTAACTCCATTTTTCTCATGCTTAAACTTTTTTTTTACCTGAAATAAATTATTTTCAATTTATTCTAATCATTACTTGATATAAAATAAACACCAGTGCCATAATCAACATTAAGTTTGCACATACAACAATGGACTAGTTGTATGTTTTAGCAAATAATACATTCCTTGAATTAACTCTGATATCACACAGATTTTACTAAATGGTCTATGTTGTAAAGTAATATAGAACAATTTTTTTGCTAATGGGAGAATTAATACATCCTACATTTTGAACATAAGAACTGAATGTCGTTGGGACCTGTTTTGTAATGAAGTGGGACTTTCTATGTTTATGTAGTGCCATATCTTTTAAAATGTATAATTTAGACCACAAAGTTTCAAAAGATGATATTAATGTTGTATAATAATAAGGGATGAGAAATAAATCAAAATAAAGCATAAGTGTTAAAACTGGAGGAATATGTAATGTACGTTCAGAATTAGCACAATTGAAACAAGTATTAAGTTCAGAAGTGCTTAAATGTTGTGAGATTATTTTATGTATCGTGCAATATTAAACAAGTAAAGAACTCTTAACTTTAAATAGTAGGAGTTCATTCTTATATTCCTGTTAGCAATTTTGGTAAATTACTGCCCTAATGGGAATGTATATATCTTAAGGTATCATGTTTTCCTTATCACATAACCAGCAAGGGAAGATGTACTTACTTTATACACAAGTTAAACAGGATGTACATAAAATATACATGGTGAAGACTTTAAAACTGTACAGAGTTTTCGCTGTCTATACCAATCATTCTTTCAATGTTGCATCCCCAAGATATCAATAGAAAAAAAGAGTTATGAATCAATGCTGCCATGGAACATATGCAATTTTCAGAGGTGTAATCCTCCTTCCCCAGAACAGAGAACTCGGCCAGTTAATTTTTCTGAGGAAGCCTCAGACATTTTTGGCATGTTTCTTCCTATTTTACATGGCAACACTAATGTGCAATTTAAGGTAAACCTATGACACTCTTTCCAGTCTATATTACTGTAATTATTTTGATAATGTAACATTGCATTAGGTGTCCATAAATAGTATTAACTGTAAGCAAGTAGGGTTGTTTCAAGATCACAATTAAAAAGTAACTCAAAATTTTGTAGATCAACACATGTGTGAGTACTTTTTTGTTGTTACAGCACCAAATATGCAAAATTGTGCCTCCTGACAGTTGTCATTTGCTAAGAGTGAATTCGTAATTTTAGTTCAACATGTGTTTGT
This sequence comes from Eucriotettix oculatus, assembly GCA_034510155.1. NCBI lineage: Eukaryota > Metazoa > Arthropoda > Insecta > Orthoptera > Tetrigidae > Eucriotettix > Eucriotettix oculatus. The sequence continues at coordinate 40,260,086 of CM067379.1, forward strand.
CTTAAAGTACATATGACAAAGCATTTGCCAATGGTATAGACAATTTGAAATGAATGCACATGTGTGTAAAAGGTGAAGCACAGGATGTTGACTTTCAGAGCATCTTACCTTCATAGTCCTAAGAAGTCTGTTCCTAAAAGCTGGTCTTGAACTTTAGTTTCCTGGACAACAGTGTAGAAGGTTTTAATAAAACTTTACACATGCATCTGTTCTTATGTTAATATGTTGAAATGTATATTCCTGAAAGGAAAAGAATAGAAGCCTTTGAAATGTGGTGCTATAGGCGAATACTGAAAATCAGATACCCATCTGATTTTCACTTGATTTTCTCTATCCACCCGGATAGAGAAAGTTCTAAACATAATAGGGGAAAAGCCATATGGTGGATGTTGACTTAGAGAAGGGATAGATTAATAGACCACATTTTAAGACACAAAGATATTGTAAAATTAGCATTAGAGGGAAGTGTGTGGGGTAAGAAAAGAAAAGGAAATACAATGATGAAATATGCTAAGCAGATCAGGGAGGGTGTGGGTTGTGCTAGTTATAAGGGGAAAAAAATGCTTGTGCAAGATAGGTTAGCATGGAGGGTTGCATTTATACCTCACAACCGGCTTGTTTTATTCCATTTCTGCTTATTTCAAAATACTGTATGAATGTGACAGTTTAATTAAAACAAGAACAGGCAAGAGAGAGAAAAATTACCTGAGGTTCATAGAAGGTAGGCACCATGTAGGGTTAGTTTTTGGAGGCATCACCCCCTTCCTCAGACTGTTAGGAAGACATTTCCAGGGATTGGCTCACTGATGACAGTCAAGTTGGAATTTCTCAAGTGATAGTATTTGATCATTGTCGCCAAATGTCTTTTGCCGCCTTTTGTCAGTATTATTATTATTAACTGACCTTTAGGAATTAATCCACACATGTAATCACTATAATCTATTATTTCAGTTGCCACAGCAACAACACCAAAGATACATAAATATACTACAAATCCTTTCACTCATATTTCAAAAATGATTACATAAATTCTGTCATATTTTGATTAAATATCTTTAATGCTATTGTGCAATAAAATATTTACAAATCAAATAAATAATCAGGTAGAGAGTCTGCTGTGGGCAATGAATTGTACAAAAAACTGATTGACTTGGTGTGGCTGCCAGCTGCTACAACAACAAATCGTACAAAAATGATACGACAATCCCCTTCCAATGCTACCCTTGTTGGAATTTATATCTGTTTTTTTTTAAAAAATCATGTTCCAACAGTAATTTTGTAACGAGAATCAATAATAAATACTTATGTTACAAAAAGTACTAGTGGAAGTATTCATTTCAGTCCAACTAATCCATATACTTATTCAGGAATAAAATCTTCAATCTTGTTTAGAAGTTTTGAGAGGATAACATGGTCTTCTAATTAGGATAGTGTTACTAGCCTCTTAGATTAGTGGCTGGATGAGGCAATGTAACAGTTCTACCAGACTTAACAAACCTGTTCAACCTATGGTTAAACTTCTACAATTTATAAGTTTGAAATACATGAAAGAGAATAAATGTTATTTTTGTTTTTCATAATGTAGTTTATTTACATATCTGATTAATGTCACTAATCAAGTTTAAGAAGTTTCCTTCTAATAGGAATTTTAAGTACTTTACCTATGTCAAAAAGGTTGATAATTCATACATTAGTTGATACACAAAAGATGAAAACTGTTTAACAAGTGTTCCTTAATAAATTTTAATAGTTCTATCTTGATCAATATCGAGCCCTTCCACCAATGGAATATGAAATTAGTAAACCCACGAAAAATGGATTTTCGACAATTATTACGTAAGTGGAGTTTAACTTTTGAGGACATGGAGTTTGAGATTATTAAGGACGTGGTTATTAATCTTGAACATTTAAGCAGATTGGAGGCTAAGATTGAATTTCAAATGCAGGTGAAGTTTGAGTTTTAAGAGGGAGTGATAAGAAATTGGAGATTGTCCTTGCTGAGGACATTTAAATAATGGAAGGAAGGCATGATCCAGTCCAAAGTTCCAAAGTGCTCTTCATCATTTAACGCAGAAGTTTGGTTGAGGTCCAGCATCCGTTCCAGGCAAGCTGAGAAGATAGAGCACTGTTTGTAACCTTTTGCCGACTTCCTGGTACTGGCAATTCTAAGTAGGATTTGTGTTAGTCGTTTTGCTTGATGGGAAGCCCCATTTAGACAAATCTAAGTTAGAACTTGTGTATTTAGTTGTAAGAAATTATAAATTTTATAAATATATATAGTGTTTATGATAAAAATTTTGACCATTTATTTGTAATAAATAAATATAAAATTGTGAATAATATTGAATTTTACAATAATTCATTGCAATCCAAAAAGTAATGTCACTTATTGACATTTTATACAAGCTAGAAATGCTCATCTAATTACAGTCAACAATAATATATAAGCAATTGCTCATGCAATCAACATTATTAGGTGCTTTCTTGATTGAATTGACAATAATATAAGTTTAGAGACTCGGACTTGAGCTGTGAGAAGCTTCTAAGTAGTGAAAACTTTGTAGAGTACTGGAAACATTTTCGGACAATTATCTGGACTAAGTTGTAAAATCGTACTCATTTCTTGATCGAAAAAGACTAAACGCAGAGTGAAGTGTTTTGTATTCTTGGTCTGACTTCCAAAGCACCGTAGGCACGGCAGTGCTGCTACAGGCCAAAATTTAGAGGCAGATGATTCTTTTTAAAATTGGTGGTTGACAATCTGTCTAATGGAGTTTGTCTATGTTGCCTATCAATTTAAAGTAACATATTAACATTTTTCTGATTCTCTTTATTATACAATTTATAATATATTCTGTAGTACCCTCCCTCTCTTTTATGTATTTTCTTTAACTCAGGGCTTGAAGTTACTTACATTTATAACAAATTTATCTGTGAATAATAAATTTAGATTTCTTTGAGGTGCCTTTAAGTTGATTATTATTGAATAAGTTATAATATTTTGTGACGCGTATAATTTTTTATTATACACTTTATTTATTTATCTAAATTAATTTACAAAATTAGGCTTTCAGTAAGAGGCAGGTTTCAGGGGTAAATCCTGGGAAGCAAAACAAAGCTATAAAACTAGGCATCTGTGAGACGGCCGCTTTGTTCAGGCGACTTGCTGAAAACCCAGGTCAGCCAAGGTCAACAATACCGTTGACACTAGGTAGCAAAAAGGTATGGCTACTCGTAAAATTTAAAGGGGTGAGGTAGGGACGCCAACACCATTAGTGAGAAACCGAGGAGGGAAACGTGGTTGGACCAATAAAATTTTTAGGAGGGGTGAGAAGGACCTCGAAAGGATCAGTTAAGAGGAGCTAGCAAAATGTTAAATCGGAGGTGAGAAAGAGGAAGAGACGGGCTGGTTTCAAGGAGAAACAAAGAGGAGGCACGTTTCCTGAACAACATCGGACTCCTACCTGTTCCACAAGCCCAACCCGGAAGCTGATTTTGAGTCCAACCTTGGGTTTACGGTCATCCCGGAAACGAGGGGAGGATGAATTGATAAGTAAGATACAAATGGCTTTAATCTCTCGCTCTGCTATGTGTAAAAACACGTCATAAATCCATGGGTAAAGCAGATTAAATTTACTTAAGTCTATTACCATGTTATTTATTTGATTAAGGCACGGATTGATAAATAAAATTCATGAAAATTAAATTAACTTTTCAATATTTCTAATTTGTCGAATCTTTTACATTTGTTATTAACAAAACTGTTTAAATGTCGAAGATCAGATTTATTGACGCCCGCCCATTTAAATATATATTCTAAACGCTTAAATATATTTATAAATAAAATAATAAGACGTCACAATTTATTTTAAATGACCAAATTAAATACTTTCAAGAATCTCATTAACTTACAAATGATCTAATAACATTGAATGAAAAATCAGATTTTGATTAATTTACATTACTCTATTTTTATTTAGAAATTAAATAATACGTATAATTTTACAATATTGAATATTCATTCAACCACAAATTGACGGCCATAATAAGATCTCTTTCACAGGGTCACCTCATCGTTTCTCTAAATAGTCTTGCATTTTTATACTATAACTGTAATTAATATACAAACTTAAAGCAACCTAATTGCATGAACTTAGACGGCGGAATATTACTAGGTTTACTAATTTTGTAACAAATTCTACATCTGTTTTGTCTTGAAATACTAAATAAAACACTCTCAGTTTAAAGATGGGTTATGATACTATTTAATTTTAACAGGAAGAACTCGTCTACCGTCATTCGGAAGGGCGTGAGAATAGTACCCAATGTCCGACCTGCCTGATGCAGGTTTTCTAGGGTTTCCCTGTATCTCTAGGTGAAACACCGGGTAGGATCCTTAAACCATAGCCCAGGGGTCCTAGTCAACTCTTGGCTACCTTGCTCTACCTTCCGCATCCCCCCTTTTCAATTCCCTTCCTATGCTATTAAAGGGGAGTTGCCTGTTTCAGGATCGCCCTTATGTAGCCTGTTAACCCCCTAAAAAACATAAAATCTAGAGTTTACGGTAACGTGAAAGACATACATGGTAGAAATTCTCGTGCTCCTCCTCGTCACCAGAAAATCTTAACGGCTTCCCCATACAGAGATCCTGACATCAAAACCGGAATTTCGTGGTGATTATATTGTAAATTATTTTTATTGTCAGCCAAATATTGTCCCTTTTTAAATTTTCTTTCTAAACAAGAGCTTTACAATCCCTTATGTGTGTGGGTGTGGGTGACAGAGACAACGATGCCATTCAGAAATTCTTTCTTGAAGAAAGGGGCTCAGTCTTTGAAAATTTCAATTGTTATTTTATACCAGCTTTTCAACGCCTACTATTGATTTGAAGTTAGACATACTATCCTGAGGAATGAAGATAAGGCACTCATTATAATCATTAGATTGATAGTAAATTTTGTTGTTAGTTTAGTTCTTGTTACGTAAACTGTATTAATGTTTATTCGTCAGCTATTTTATTTGTCGTGATGCCGCATGTTATATCTATAGCCACTGGTCACTTAGGGTATCAGTAAGATGTAATATTGAAAACAAAAAATATATTATAAAACGGTTCATTTAAGCTTCGGATGTGTACACTGTTTATCTAGCCGTCACTATGGAAATACCAGCGATATCGTTCGTCTCTGCACTCTATAATCTCTGTGGCGCTAAATTCCTAGGAATGTCGTTACATATCGTATGCGAACGTCAGCGGATGACGTAGCCGTTGCGTCACTGGCTGGATGATATCGCTTGCGATATGATTGCAATTCTTCAATGAATTGGATATTTAAATAGAAATTTGAATCGTACTTGTCACGGGGAACAAGAAGATAGTAAAACGCATTACATTTGATTATTTCTTCGTACTGCTAAGACTGTGATAAATATTCTGTGGCACGGAAGCTAAATAAAAAAGGCCACGAACATAACAAAAAAGAGATTCGAGCTCGAGACGTCATAGCGGGTGGACGTGTCTGATGTAACCATCCATACCTCAATTAAGGAAGAGAAGTCGAGAATATAGCTCGAGTAATCATTGCGGACATGTCTGGTTTAATCCTCCTTACATCGACTTAGGAGGAGAAGGCAAGAGTATTTGCAATTATATCAAACTTAGTAAGCAAATACAGGTTGCCGCCGACCGCGGGAGTCGCTGTAGGGCCTGGACGCCGATCCTTACTAGACTCCAAAACGTACAACTGGAGGATTGCTGCCTGGAAACTTGCCCCGCTGCTACAAGACCTGGCCGTACTGCCACTCTGCCCGGCGATCGCCGAATAAACTCTATAAAATTGTATGTTTCTACGAAAGCATTAATTTCTGTTGTTGCTGAATAATTTTTTTTGTCTATGTCTCGATGTTATGTGATATATAGACCAACACTCCTCGGGTCCAAAACGAACCAAGTACCTTCTTTCTAGAGCAGTAGAGGGTTGTTTACTTACTATATATCTCGTTAAAGAGGGGTTGTCTTGCCCTAAATCGATGATAATGCTTCCGAGCTTGGCGTCACCTACTCTCAATTTCTGTCCACTTCCTTCCCACTTTCATGTATCCAGAGTCCTTTTACGCGTTCTCCTACAATGTCAGTTCTTCGAGCCGGTCTTTTACCGCCGAGAACTTACTGTTTTAACTTACTAGATTTAAATTTATTGTTATTTCAATTAGTCCTCGGATGAGGAAGTAGGATACGTCATACATGACATCAGGAAACAAATAAAATAACAGAATTAACTACATAAATATTTAAATACATAACTATGATAAACAAGACAGTATAAAATCATTGGAAACACGACACGCACACTCCAGAGCACAAACACAAGCATGAACAAATGAGATTTCATTTCTTGACGAGGAATCTGACGTTTCGTAGTGGCTCTAGGTAATACATTAAACAAACGAACAAAAGGTATGTAATAGGAAACTTTACAAAGCAACACATTTAACACTTTTGCAACTATAAGTCGATCATCAAAATCCTGATGAGAACTAAACGCGCCATTTAATAGAATAATTTTACAATGATTCACTAAATTTTGTAACTATGATTATTCCTAACATCCAAGGGAAGGCTGTTAAATAAAATTATCTCAGTATGATGTATACTTCTCAGGTAACGAGCAAGGCGGTGCTCGTTCGACCTGAACTGCGCGATTTCTAGTGACGTGTTCATGGAGTTCACCATTCGTTTGAAACTTATTTATGTTCCGCTTTACAAACTTTAAGATTTCATGAATGTATACGCTAGGTAATGTAATCATTTGCAAACTTTTGAAGAAATACTTGCAAATCGATCTAGAATTATCATCGGAAATATTCTAATAACACGTGTTTGCAACTTAAATATTTCATTGCTCGTGGAGCAGTTTCCCCAATTTGAGGTGCCTTAGCACATAACTGAATGAAAATACGCCAATTATATAACTTTTACGTACAGTATTTCTTGTCAACGTTTAGCATGAATGTTCTTAAAGAATAGCAGGCTGAAGTAATTGCCATGTGTAGTATTATTGTCGCAGCCACCATAATCTGATGGTTCCGATGACCTCGACACACCTGTCGAGCTATCCGTATGAAAACTCGCGTAGTCAATGTCAACCTGTGGTAACAGCACAGGAAGACAATTAAAATAGGCAGATCTTTTAGAGAACGAACTTAAATAACGCAAATATTTCCCATAATTTGGAGAAATGTATCACTGACGTGGATGTTTGTGTCAGGCCGGTCAAGGAATAGAGGTGATATTTGACCGAGATAAGGATTAAGCTAGGCGGAAGTTGATTTCCTCCAGACACTTGGGCAAACAGCTACAGAAGTAGTTTGGTAATCATTTACGAGCAGCATGCTCTGTCACTCAAGAGAAAATCTTAATAAAGTCGGACAATTCAAATTTTTTGTTAGTTTCTAAGACTTGCTTACGTTTAAATGTCATTTAAGTTAAAGTATTGTACGTAATTTCAGTTATTTTAGGTTCGAAATGTTTATAAATTTTATACTTTTGTAAACACTGTTGAAAGCAGTTTCACCAAAAGATGCATAGAATATGAAATTATGGAGAAAAGTAATATTAAATTGAAGAATTTGTGCAGTTGTTGTATTTAATAAAACGTCAAACAGCAAAATATCTTAAAATAATATTTCTTAGTTCTAATATAATATGCCTAGTATTTTTTTAAATAAACAATAAGGGTGATTAAACTGTGCAACTGATTAATTATTTCACACTTTACTTAGTTAATATGTGAAACAACTATTTATTCTACAAATTAATTAATGATAGACCCAGAAGCAGAACTCCGACCATAATTTGTTGATTATAAAATGCAGGCTGAAAATGAAGAAACTCGAGAAAGGAATTAAAACAAAGAGATGGGAATTAGAAAAACTGAAACAACAGAAGGTGTTTCAGAGTTACAAAGAATATATAAAGAGTAGTTTAATAGTGAAAGGAGAAAGAAACAATTTGAAGAGAACTGGGAAATCTTGAAGAAAGAAACGAACGATGAAAACATAGGAAAAATATATCAGACCAATAGGAAAGCATGGATAACACAAGAAAAAATAAAAATGATTGATAAATGACGTAAATATAAAACCATGAGAGACGAAAATTGTAAAGAGCAGGACAGACGCTTGAAAAATGAGATAGATAGGAAGTGCAAAGCAGCCAAGGAGGCTTGGCTCTAAGAGAAATTCAAAGCGGTTGAAGATTTCAGAGTGAAAGGGAACATAGACGCACTTTATAGGAATATTCGGTGAGAGGTAAAATATTAGCAAGAACATGAGGAGCGCGGTTGGTAAGCCAATTCTGGATAAAGATGAAAAGACAGAGAGATGGAAGGAATATCTAGATCAGTCAGTAATAGAAGAAGAGGAACAACAGCAGACAGTTAAAGTGTAAAATAAACAGTTTTACAATAAATAAAAACGACCAAAATGTCAGCATTAAATATATCACTATTTATTAACAAAAGTGACGTTTCATCTCCATTTTGAGACTTCTTCAGGCTTAAAAATTAGCAAAACATCCTTGACTCCCTGAGCGAAAAGATAATTGAATTTACATGTGAAGAATTTGGTATCGCACATGGACCATCTCCAGCGACGGTTACGGCCGAAATGATCATTTACCAAAACTTAGTTTATGATGAATGTCATGCACAAGGTATAAAAATCGCTTGACACAAAAAATAACCCTATTGTTAGATGTGTTGATTATGATTTAATAGACAGTCAACTATTTATAATCGCTCAATTCGTCAACAATACTGCATGGAACGACGATCTGTAAGTTCGAGGTCGAGGTTCGCTCTAGTTCCGGTGATAATTGTTGACGACGTCCTGCTGGCTCGGTGCTGTAGCGCGATGTAGTTGCTCTAGTTCGGGCGATGCTCGCTGGAGGCGCCCTGAGCCTGGTCGCTCGGCGTCGCGGCGCTGTCAAGGACACTTCGATTTCTGCCGATGTCTCTGAAATTGCCCCCGTTCTCGGCCTCGCAGGAAAATGTAGAATCACTTGGGTTCTCCGGTGTGTCGGAAAAACTGTCTCCGCTTCAATGTAGTAGGTTTTGCTTGTTACTATAACTTAAGAAAACACATGTAAAGCTTCATCATTCCTCCTCCTGCGGCTAATTCTTCCCTCACCGCATAAATAAATGACAACTTACATCGACTGCCTTCCAGTCTAAACCTACTTCTAAAATAAAAAAGTTGTACAAAATTAAGTCGTTTAAATAATGGAAGAAAACACACTTAACTTTTACCTGTGCACTGCTGCTAGTCAAGGGAACATAATTCTTTCTAAAAGCTCTTTACAAATATTCGTGCTCATAAAAATGCCACATAACAAACACTTGCCTATTAAATCCAATAATGTAGGCAATAAGTGGTCGCGGATTAAACTAATTACCTCACCTTCGTCCGTGGAAGCGTGACTCTATTGCCTAGAGCCTGTGTGAATAATACACATTTACATCTTACCAGTAAACGAACGCTTCTATCTGAATAATGAAGTTCCTCAGAATTTTATTGGTCAAATTTTGGCCATCTCCTGGCCCTTCTATTTTGTTCTCTAGACTTCTCTGTGCCGTGGGTATTTCACTTTTCCCCTGATATGATTCCACTTGCTCCGTCTCAATTCAACTATACAAATGTTCTCTGATGTAGTATCAATGTCACTATTATTATACTATTGTTTCTACAATATTAACGCAGTGGCACGTTCCCTTATTTCGCTCCAGCTCTCATTAATATGTATTCCTCTATAATTTTACTCTGTAACGATACATTCTGCTTTTCCATTATTCCAACGATGTTCATATTCTTGTTTTCTGCCGCTCAATTCCTCTTTAAGATCCTGTAACGTTCTTTCCCACATATATTCCATGAATTTCCATCCAGTGTCTTTTCTCTTAAACTTTCTAGCCTTAAAATATCCTTTATTCTGATATTTCTTGCTTTCCCTCTTCGGAAACCCTCTAATTAGTTGTAATATCCCTTCCTGAAATCCGTGATTCAGTTTATTGATATGATCTTTCTGTTCAACGCTGCACTTCGCTTCCTCACACATTAACTCTGCATCACCATTACCCTTCTCCATTTTTGCAGATATTTATTTCGTTGTTTTGCCTGAACCCAATTTCAAACATACATAGAACTATAGTGTACGTAAACGCGGTTACCTTCATATACCTCCAATCGTAATACCCCAAACAGAAAAAAAATTAACTGAAATCAGAACATGAGATTGGGTAATCTAAAGCAGGGATTGGTCACTCAATCATCCTTTCTATTATTCGTCCTTCATCTCAATTACGCCAGCAACTATTACTCGTTATTAATTGCGATTCTATTCTAGATCTAGCACCACTTAATCGTAGGCTCTTTGCTAGTCTTTATCCGACTAAATAATTCGCGTGGTAGCGACACTGCACAAGTCACTAAACTCACATCTCGACATCACATCGCGTCGCCGACTTCTATATAATTTTTCTCCTGACCTGCGCCAACGTGCAGAATCACGGTCACGTGACCTCATCCACCAATCGAAGGTCTATAAATTCCCGCTCAACGCTAATTTAGTATTCCCAAATATTATCTCAAGCTAGCCACTGTTTTACGTCTTGGAAAATTCTCAGTGATTTAAACCTTAAAATGGCGTCAGAAAGTCGGGCCTGGAGTCGCCTGTAATCTCCTGGGATGGCTTTTGGACACGGACGAATATGACGTGGGGAAGTCCCGCAAATAACTTGCGTGGGAAAAAGGGGAACCACTAAGACAACGAAATTTGAAACATCACGTGGTTACCACAGCCAATGGGGTTTTGTAGTTTAAAGTAAAATTAATTTATAAAGATCGATTTCGAGGCTTTTACACATGGGAGTGAGAAGGTGTGAACGATCATTCGGTTTGTACAAATTAAAGCAGACGGAAGGGAACCGACGTTAGGTCCCGGACGTATATGGAGGGTAACTTGTGACGCTGAAGAAGACGCCTTACAGAGAAGCTGAGGAGAGGCGACGCCATATTACAAAGGAGGTACCTTGTCAGGTTTCCAATCATTATACGTCTAGGAAAGGTATCGCCCACGGTTTTTGTCCTGAGATGGTCATAGATCCGATTGCTTCACCGAACCTCAAATTTAGTGAATATTTCTTCATTAATGTTTTTCCTTATTATGCTCTTTTGTTAATAAATTTCTTATTATCTTTTAATTACCCTTTTAATTTATTCAATCCCGCCCTACAACATTAATTTTCATGTATTAGGGGAATGATCAAGAAACTCCTCTACAGAGTTAAACGCACCATTTCATAGAATAATTTAACATTTTTCACGAAACTTCTGTAAATATGATTGTTCTTAACCTCTGGAGGATATAAAATCATCCCGGTAAAGAGTAAAGCGATGCTTGTCCGATCTTAGAGCTGAGCGTTTCTAGTCGCATATTCTTGAAATTCGATGGAATTCATGCTTCATTTTACAAAATTTCATACAAGTGTAGTAATCGTAATTTTTGGAGCGGCATTTTGTAATAGATTTTAGAAATCATCTTTGCGCACAGAAAAAATTTCACTTTGATCTAAGAGTGCAATTTTTTATAGTTTACTTGTTCCTCTGCAAATCACATTTTTAATGACATTCTAGGTTGTTTTGATTATATTTTCCGCAATCGCTTGGTAACCGGAATAATTGAGTTTTTTCGCGATCACGAGCCCTCTTTTGTATATACGTCTGCTTGTTTTAATGTAGTTTATTAATCTAGGAGATTTAGAAGAGTTTTTTCAAAGAACAGAGTTTATTTCACGATATTTGAATACTATTTGTCATTCAATTTACTCTTTTAACGTTGTTTGAACGATTTAATTAAATTTGGGCTACTTCAGCAACAATCTATACAAAAATATTTTTAAAGTTTTGAAGAATAGAATTTAAGTCAGCTGTTCTATTTTCGAGAAGAGGGAGACACTCAGTTGTATACAATTTCTCTGGCATTAATTGGTATTTTTCCAGGCATAGTTTCCTTGCTCTTACCTATCACGGCCAGATTTATAGATTGAATTAAATCCTCATTAATAAATTGTGCTCTATGGTCAGAAATTCTACTTTCAACTATGCATACCCTGTAAGATTCCGTGTTTAAGCAACACACAAGGTAATCAATGCAATTTGCTTGTAGAATTTGAAAAATACACAAATACCAAAGAAATTTACCAAGCTTTCTGACTTTTTCCGGGAGTTATCGAGGACAATTATGTTCAAATTACGTGCAACCTATAATTAGTTTGTTTTCCGCACTAACTTTCCTTAAGACTTTATAGCTTCCTCGTTAGTGACTATCTGTCCATCGATTTTTAGCATTCTCCTATTGCCCCACATTTCAAAGGCTTCTATTCTTTTCCATTCTGCAACGCATATCGTTCACGTTTCGCACCCATATAACAACACACTCCATACGAACATATTTGGAAATGATTTCCTACTATTAACACTTCCTTTCCTTTGCTATCTTACAACTACTATACTTCTACCTTGGGCGACAGACTGCATCCTTGTCATACTCTATTCTTGAATTCTGATTTATTTTCTTGCCCTTCAATTCTAATTACTGTTGCCTGCCTTCTGTAGAGGTTATAGATAAGACTTCTTTCTCGATATTTTCTTCCTGTCCCCTTCAAAATCCTTGATAGTATCTTCCAGTCCACCTTATCGAAAGCTGTTTTTTCTTATCCTGTCTTCTATAATCAGACGCAGAGTCAATGTTACTTCTCTTGTCTCTACATTCTTCCTAAAACCAAACTGAACTTCTCCTAACTCGCACTATATTTGACGTTCCATCCTCCTATACACTATTTTCGTTAATATTTTGCATTAATGAGATACTAAACTAATTGTCCTGTGGTACTCTTCCTGTTTCGTAAATTTCACAAACTATAATGAACAGCTACGATATTGCATCTTCACCCGATGATCTAATCATAAATTCTTATCACTTTACCATTGGTCAGATCTGTCATCACACTGTCAAACTCCTACGTTAAAATGGTCTCGTTTCTCTCTTTTATATTTCAGTATGTCTCTGATTCCTTTTTCTTTTTTTCTAGTGTCTTTATTAGTTTTCAGTGTCATAATTACCGTTCTAATCGCTGGTTTGTTGTTGTTTGAATTTGTATTGCCCTCTCCCTTTTTGGTTACAATCGCATAGGTTAAATTGGGTTGAACAACTAATCTCCTGGCGGCTTCACTTTATTTTTTCTAGTGTTTTTCTAATTGCTCTATTCTTATGTATAGATTTGCTATTTGCAAAAAGGCTTCGGGAATTTTGGGTTTGACACATTTAACTTTTACCTCCATCGTTTGTTTTCCTATTTTCAGTTCTTCATCAGTGAAGGTTAAAAGGGTAGTGTAACTTCTCCTTACATTACGATTTATTTGGGTCAAACATCTTATCTATATTCTATTTCAATAAATAAAAATGAAAAGCCTGTATGTCTCTCCGTCTGACTGTCTGTATGTTTGCCTCGAATAGGCTCTGAAACGGCTCAACGGATTTCAATGAAAATTTGGGGGGTTAAAAACAGAAGATTATAATTAATTGCTTGTGCATATTTAATTTCGGTATATATAATGTAATATAAATGTAAATATTAATTCTGCGGGAATATTTCTTCGAATATTCGAGTCTGCAAAAAGTCGTTGCGGGTAGACTGTACTCTTTTTATCTGTTTATGCTCCGAAACGGCTTAACGGATTTAAATGAAAATTTCAGGGATTCAAAAAGGAATTTTAACTTAAAAGTATCATGTTCGTCTTTCATTTCGTATTCTTGCAGAGTTCAGAATATATTAATGTAAATATTGATTAATCCATTGAATTTCCGATAAAAGGCGGCATGAAAACCAACTGCGAGATAAAAGTCCTCTTAGGCGTTCCTATACCATTCATCCCACTTACTGTGTTATTATAAGCGTCATTTTTGCAACATAAGATTGAGAGAGAGGTTGGAGGGCGATCACTCCATTTACTGTTGCAGTGGGAATCGCGTCGTAATACACCTATAGTTGGCAGAGAGTTAATTCACAGGTAAATTTTAATATCAAGTAATTTCTCATTTTTATTGGCTCCAAAACAAGTGACAGCGGGACCTGTTGAATACCAACTGTGAGTTATGGGGATTTCCCTGAAGCCATCATAAATAAATTATACCGTACTTTTTATACATTCAGTCAATTCAAATTTATCAAAATTCTGTACCTGTTGATTCGTTTTTAGAGCAAAATAAAAAGAACTATTTCCGCATGAAGTCGCGGTCATAGCTAGTGGTGTAGTATAATTAACTACTAACATTTAATTTTTTTGACTACTTGCTTAGATGAGATATTAGTTCATAATTATTGATAACCTTAAACTATGGAATTTCAGGGTGTAATCTTTGTTTGAATCGGATGCTTGGTGAGTGTAATTGACGTGTTTCGTATTCTATTAGTTTGGCAGAGTTTCCGCTGGGCTGTGTTAATCAGTCGGCCTTCTTACGTTGGACAGCTTGCGTTGATCACACGATAAGGTCAGCCTTCCCATTACTGTTTGGTTATCAATACTTACTTACATCTACTGAAGAAAATTATTTAAATATTAAAATATACTGATGCACCACAAGTTGCATATTATGTCGTTCGTGAAACCTTGGCCTGCTTAGGTTTCAACTGCTACGCATGCGTTAAAACTTCCTGCTTTGCAGATTACCTAATGAAAAATATGCAGTTTTTTACTTTATTCGGTAGGGATTACATTTACTTTTGAAACCCTGGACGGGGAAGTTAAAATTATCCGTGCTACACTCGGATTAATGTGTCCGGTGTTACAGTGAAGCCTACATCGTCCTGCGCCTACACTTTTACCACTTGATTGAGGAAATATTGCTGTGTTATAAGGGTTTTACCACGGAACTTAAGCTCGTTGAACCATCATGTCTCCAGGTAACCAGAACACTGTTCAACGTACTTGCAAAAATCATATTTTTTCAGTTCAGGTTTGGAAGAGTGGAGCCAGGAACCTCCTGTACACTGCATAAGTTTACAATCACGAAGATCCTGAGCTGGATACTGCTACTCCTTCACTTGCAGAAACGTACCAAGTTATCCTGTGGACGTCTGCCAGTCTCCATGTCACTATCTTGCGGAAAATCAAATAAATTATTCTCTGATTGCGGAGCAATACTACTGCTGCATATCGCCTTCCACAACGGGGGATTACGCTGGCTCTCTTCATAGATTTTCAGGAGAGTATTTTTCTTTCAAGCAGTAGAAAATCGCAGTTTTTGATGTCTCTGATCCAGCATTGCCACGGTCAGGGCAGAGGACTTTTCGGATCCAGACGTATTGTAAAATAACTACGACTAGGTACTACAAGGAAAAAAGCACATATAGTTAGCTTCTCCATCGGTAGGCAGGCTGGTCCTTCGAGCTATTGTGTGTTGAGTGTTTACATAAAATTTTATTTCTATTAGATGTATGAACTCCGGATCACTGATAAAAAAGTTTAAATATTTACGTGGAAACAAAGCATGTAAAAGATGTACGAGATAGCTTAAAATTGATAAAGTTTCGTCAAGTCAAATTTAGGAGAAAACTAACTCTGTTATAGATAAACAGGAAAAGAATGAACAGGTCGATATACTATTGGAACCAGTTAACAGTATAATTGTATGATGAGAAACTTCCTCGGCCATAACGTTCAGGTTAAATAGATTGAGTCGTTAATTTTAACCTTCTTTAAATCCATGAGCAGTGCATTACTTCACATGTTTGGGCATATGATTATTGTACAGTTTTTATCTTGAATGATATCATAGTATCCATGATTTTTCTAATACCTAGCCAACTTTTCTGCTGATGGAAAGGGGGTGGGTGGAATACGCTCCATGAGAGTGATCGAGAATCTTGTAATTCTCCTTTAAAAGCATAGGAAGGAAATGTGAAAGAGAGGATGCGGAAGGAAGAGAAAGGTTGAGTAGGGTATATTTTAAGCAAAAATACTTAACATAATTAGCAATTCCTTTAAATTTGAGAAACTTCTTTGCCGTTATGTGGAACTTCCTAATTATGGATCGGATGGAAATCGATTCTTTATGAGAATACTTTTTAATGTTCTAGTGGAAACTACGCCACAAACAAATGTTATCACGAAATGATAATTGTTAGGATAAGACTAAATAAGGACGTTTATCTTTCTTCACGTAGGGTATGTTTGTTGTGTTCACTTAGCATACTTTTACCTGTTAGGCATGTTACAACTGCTGAAGCCGTTGGCAACCGCTCTACTGGTTTCCGCGGCAGTGACGATAATCTTCATGGGTCCGATCAAGGTACCACTATCGCCGCTTCGTCCTCCACCACCACCGTCGCTATCACCCTCGGCCCCAACGCTAGCCCTTCGTCCACAACCCTCTAAACAGGAACCGCCCCTGCAGCCTCTGCCGAATGCGTCCGACGATCTGACTTGTCTGGAGAACTTCGTGACTGTGAAGAACGGTGGCAGGCTGGCCAACCAGTTGTTCGAGTACGCATCCGCTTGGGCCGTGGGTCGCACTTTCCATCTGCTGGTCACTGTGCCTCTGGCTAACATGAAGTATGTGGGTGCCGTCTACAAGAGCCTCAGTGCCACCATTCTGGAGGACGAGGTGAAGAGGGGCGCCTGTGCGGGGACCAACCTCACAGCCGACAAGGTGCTGCAACACGAAGCTCTCAACAACTACTTGCCCATGAGCAACTATGTCCAGAGAGCACGCCTTTCCAGACAGCCCGTCGTACTCAGGTACAGCGACCATCTGAATGCACTACAGAAATAACTTCAATCGTATTTGTAACAAATTGAATAACGCCATCCACGTTACATGACACATGGAGCAGATGAAAGTTTATCTAGGATCACTCATTGTCCTTCTCAGCTGTTTTACCTGATATGAACGGTTCTATCAATGTCCTGAAAAATACTGAAATACGGGTAAAGTGAAGAGATGCAATAAGCAATAGAAAGCATAATACAAAGTACAAATAATACAAATACTACAGAACGTGAAAGGCTAACTCTAAAATTATTTTTTGACATGTGTAAGTTACTTTGGAAAACCGTCAACAGTTAGTAACTGGTCATTTTACAAAGTGACTATTTTGATGGTTGAAGAAATTAACGTGTCGGGTATTTCTTATCTTTAGCTTTATATATTTCGTGTTAAAAATATGATAAAACATTTAGTTACGCATGAAATATTAAAACATATACAAGAATAATAAATTAATTTCGTAGCACAATTTATCCCGAGTTTTCAAGCGGTTTTACTTCTAAACATAGTTTAACATGTCATTGTCGTGCCTTTTCTGGCGGATTTGTGTGTGGCCTCCTATTTTGGACTGAACTTACATGTAAACAAAAGTCTTATTTTTATTTTTAATATTGCACTTTACAGTGCTATAAATGTAGCATACAAAATTATTGATAATGATAAATGTATGTCAAATCATAATTTTAAAAATTTTAATTGACTTTTAACTATACCAAAATATTGAGATTGCATTTGCAAATATTATGTCAAATAAGTAAAATTGAAATGAAATTTAAGGATATTATGGCCAATGAAAGGGTATTCTTAATTGGCAACAGATTATGATTAGTAAAGAATTTTAAAATATTTAATGAAATTAAAGAAATAAAACGTTACACATATAAAATTACACTTTCCATTTATTTTAATACTACACCGGCTATCTGAAAAACTCTTAAATCTAGTTTAGATTGTTGGACAGGATGTATCACAACAATATGACTCCTCATGAAAACTTATACTTTTGGAATTACATGTTTTGAAAGAGACTTACTGATATATTTTTAAAGTCAACAACCTCGCATTAGATTTCCTATCATTTAATAATATTATTATAATTTTTCCCCACAGGTCGTGTCTGGTACTATACGACAATATTGTTCCTATGTTCAACGACTTAAGAAAAGAATTTACTCTACGCGAAGAATTCGTTAAAACTACACACGCAACGTTGACAAATGTGTACAAGAAGATGGAGGAGGAATTCGGAAAGAAAGAGGTATTTTGTTAATTGCAATTAAATGGGCATATATTTCATTTAAATTCAGTACACAGTAATTAACAAGTCCAAATATTCTTTGCCACCCTCTCCACCCCGCTCCATCGGGGTTGAAATTGGTTTAGATTTGTATGCGGAACATATATACTCACAGACAGACTGACAGACAGATACACCCACATAAAGGCCATTTTATTATAGAGATTACTGGTTTTTTATTATCTAGTTGGGACAGTAGACTATACCTGTTGCATTGTAGAACTTTATCTAATTGTTTATGACTAGCGTATTCTGTTCATACTTTTAACAAATCGTATTGCAATTAAAATGCGTTAAATAATAAAGTTTTGATTTACGGCATCGCAGAAAAATTGTGATACATAAAGGGCGTCGAAATGTAACATCGATTAGTCTTTCTCTAAACACAGGTGATCCTGGTAGGAGTGCACGTAAGACGTACCGACTACAAGAACTACCTACGTTTCAAATTCCACTTGGAGTCAGGTGCGGGGGTGGAGTACTACAGGAAGGCCGCAGCCCTCATGCGCTCCTACTTCAACAGCAGCGCCTCGAACACGGCGCTCGCCTTCGTAGTAACCAGCGACGACCCCGTGTGGTGCAAGACCACGCTCATCCCTCTCCTCAAGATGGACGCACAGGTATGAGCACATGTTCTTCCTAAATAGTACGTAATATGGTAATTATTTATTTTTACTATTTTTTGTATACTTTAGATACATTGAATATTCTAGGTTGTCGTTCTTTTTTGTATAAATTAATTAAAATTAAATTGACCCTTACTAAAATACCTAAGTTTATTTATTTGCAAAAATGCAAAAAGTCATTTATTGCAATTTCATTATCATTTGTCACTTTCTGCCATAATCATCTGTAAGAGAAACTACCACCTGAAACAATATTATATACCATATCAATACAGGTTGCCAAAAGTCACCAGCAACTGTACCTTCTAGATAAACAACACCTTCCTCACTTTACATAAAACTATTACCTCTAATACATTTCATTTAACATACGAAAACGTCATCCCCTGTATGTATCCTTCTCGTCTAAGCCATGGTTTAAATTTACAAAACTACATTAATTTATCTTATATTTAAAATGAAATCAGATCGTTTTTGAAAATAAAAGTCGTAGTACACCCTGTTATTTAAAAAACTCTGCAGAAATCGGTTTACGTGAATATTCTAATTATTTACAACTTCATTAAGTTCAGTTACCAAAATAGAACTTTCAGTCGTAACTATCCTTAATTACACATACAATTCCCTTCACAATTATTTAAAAATCCCATTGGATATCAATTATTTATCAAAATTCATTTAATCTTCAACCCCATTGAATTTTTTAACAAACCTAAATCCGTCAAACCAATAACTCAATAATCAAATTTATAACTACATTCCAAATCATATAAAAGTAGTGTTCTGTTCTAAAATTCAGCAATGTATGCACAACAAATATTTTTTATACCAATGTGTTGTAGCGCAGTAGAAACCGAATACAGGCAAGTGACTTCAAAAGAAGAGTTGTGGCCAGTTTGGTATGCCTCTATACGCCGACGAGAAAGACAGAAAAACAGTGTCCGAAGAATTTGGAGACACACGTCGAAGAAATATATCTCAAGTCTACCCCTTCCACACAGAGGGGGAAGAAATGGCACGCCCACGTGTTGAAATTTTGAGTACAGGGACGGGCCATTGACATCAAATCTGAAGAGCACTTTGAAGAGAAGACGCATTTTTGAGACAATGTTACAAAATTCAATCAGTTACTTCGTACAAATTCTTACGGACCATTCGTCCGACTAAAACTTCTGCGCAGATCAGTCAGCAGAGGCTCTAAAAATTCATGCGCCCTGGGGTGACGAACCGACGTGCAGCCTACCACCGACGCTTGGAGACGCTTCAACTTGCAGCCACGGGGCGACATGCAGTCACCAGCAAGGACGTCGTCGTTCTATTTTCGCCTCTGGTCGTTTCTGTTCAAAGTGTTCTCGGCTCCTCGCATACCCACTGATCTGCTAAAGATATTCACGTTCCCGATTGAGTCAACGAGGGGCAATTTAAATCCACGCGCAATTGAATCTTTTGTTAACCTTATATTTGTAATAATTATTTCCAACCATCTGTTAATTTAAATCTAAAAGTTATATTTTTTTATATGCCCCTTGAATAGCTCATCTTAAATACACCTCCCTTCATAATTCCTCGCCCTCATCAATAAATTCATAAAGCATAACACTACAATTTTTTACGTTTCTTTTTGTATATAAATTGTAATGCTTGGTAACTTTTTTAATTTGACCGTGTCTTAAACTTTCACGTAGGCCAGCACAGTTTGCAACACCTCAGATTTTTGTAATAATAAATATTAAAACACAAACAAATGGAAATAATACGATTAAACAAAAAAATCATTAAGTGATTTAACTGTACACTAAAAATATTAAGTATTTCCAGGATGGAGTGTCAATGCATTTTCGAGGTACTATTGGTATTGTAGTTCAGGCTTTTTTGCCACTCAAAAATTTTGCTGCCGTAGGCAGTCTCTTACCTTGTCTACCACATACAGCTGACACTGAGCGGTTGAATCTGATAAATGTAAGGTTTTAGACACCTGTGATTCGCGGTGCACTAACACTCTCCTGTCTCCCAGATCCCTTTACACTAAACGTACGTTATGCATTGACTCCAGAATATTTATAACCCAAGACTGCTTGTTCTTTACAGGCTGCCAGTCCTCCGAGCAGTGTGTTTCTGGCGTCACGAGGTCATAGCATGCATCCAGGCCACGACTTGGCGCTGTTATCGTCGTGCAATAATTCCATCATCAGCTATGGCACTTACGGCATCTGGACGGCTCTCATGGCTGGTGGTAGAACCATCGTCTACGACATCCGCAACACTAAAGTCAGGACCATGACCATGGCGATGGTGATGGTCAGTCGCCTGCCCACGTGGGTTCTCATATCGTGATTGCTGAACCGGTGAATTCAATTTAATGGGTCATAATGTTGGCTTAGTCGAAAAATAGCGAATAAATATTCCTTCTTCTGTCTCCCTCACCCCGACACGACCGTAATAAATGTCGGGGCATAGTTGATGTGCGAATACCCGAATTACTTAATCCTCAAACCGCCAATAATAAATAGCAATATTAGCTGTATTTCACTAATATATAAAGCATAAATATACAGTGTTTATACAATGAATTATCGTTTTATTTAATTTAATGTATTTGTAATACTACAGCGTATACATACTATAAGTACGCAATATTTACACCTGCCTTTAAGAAAGGAAGACTTTGGTATATACCAACCAATATCCACTAGATGGTGCTGAGAGACTGCAATTATGCGCCGTTGAATTACATTCCACAAACAAAGGTTGGTTTATTTGTTGGCCATAGCTGATCATTGTTAAATAAAATATTATCTGCATAAATCTGGGTTATGGCAATCTCTGTCTCACCCGTACAGAATTTTAGTTGACTGAACACGCCCACACTTCTTCATTGTTATTGATGTTTCCTATTGTAGCGGGAAACAAGGATCACACGGTTCCTTTGTGATCCTTGTTTCGCAACGTTGTTGAATAGGTTCCCAAACAAGCTAGAAACACAGAATGGTGTGAGAAATTATTCCAATTTCTGGCGTTATATGCTTAAACATGTCGCCAAAACGTATCAAATTCTCCAAGAGGCGGAACCTCTTTCTTCAAGACAGTGTCAGAACAGCATTGCTGCCAGTTACTTAGGGATTATGCTTTCTAGCTTGGCGACACCTATGTTCACCAACTTCCCACTTACATGTATCTCGAGTCCTTTTCCACGTTCTTCTGCAATCTCATTCCTGTTTTTCCAGCCTGTATTTTTCATCCTAGTACTTACTGAATAATCTTACTATTTTTGATTCTATATACGTGACCCCGTCGATGCTGTGCTATCCTTCGTTAAACCATTGCTAGGTTTATAAATAAGGATTCATCTGTAATGAAATCTACTATATGTATAGACTGTGTTACTGTAGACTCCAATCTATGTGAAAATACAGATGGTTTACCTTGAGATCGTGGTTTAAAGTAGAATCGATTAATAAATAACGATTTCAAGGCAGAGAAGCTGAGGAGAGGCGACCCCACACTACAAAGTAGGCACCATGTCAGGTTTCCAATCCTTGACGTCTAGAAAAGGTATCGCCCACGGTTTTGACATTGTATTAGATCCGATTGCTTCGCGAACCTCAAATTTGGTGAATATTTCTTCATTTATTTTTTTCCATATTAATAAATTTCCCATTATCTTTTAATTACCCTTATAATTTATTCAATCCCGCCCAACTACATTAATTTTCATGTATTAGGGGAATGATCAAGAAACTCCTGTACAGAGTAAAACGCACCATCTAATTGAATAATTTTATACTTTTCACGAAACTTCTGTAAATATGATTGTTCTTAACCTCTAGAGGATATAAAATCATCCCGGCAAAGAGCAAGGCGATGCTTGTCCAATCTTAGAGCTGAGCGATTTATACTCGCATATTCTTGAAATTCGTTTGAATTAGTGTTTCATTTTACAAAATTTCAGATAAGTGTAGTAATAGTAATTTTTGGAACGTGATTTTGTAATAGATTTTAGAAATAATCTTTGTGCACAGGATTATCTTCGACCAGGAAGTTAGCAGCAATTAGGAAACACGAGTTGAATTTGCAAGCCGCGTCTCGACCAGAAAAACTTTCACTTTGATCTAAGAGTGCAATTTTTTTTTAGTTTACTTGTTCCTCTGTGAGTCAGATTTTAATGGCATTCCAGATTGTTTTGATTTTATTGTCCACAATCGTTTGGTAACCGGAATTATAAAGTTTTTTCGCGATCACGAGCTCTCTCTTCTATATACGTCTGTTAGTTTTAATATAGTTTATTTTTCAAGGAACATTATATTTGAATACTATTTGTAATGCAATGTATTCTCTTAACTTTGTTTTAGCGGTTTAATTTAATTAGGACTCCTTCAACAACAATCGATACAAAAATATTTTGAAAAATTTGAAGAATAGAATTTAAATGATCAGTTCTATTTTCGAGAAGAGGGAGACACTAAGTTATATACAATTTCTCTGTTTTTTATAATTTCGGTGTTTTGCCAGGCAGAGTTTTCTTGCTCTTACCTATCACGGCCGGATTCATAGTTTAAATTAAATCTTTATTCGCTTACATAAATTGTGCTCTATGGTCAGAAATTCTTCTTTCAACTATGCATACCCTGTAAGATTCCGTTTCTAAGCTACACACAAGGTAAGCAATGCAATTTGCTATGTCGAGGTCATTTATGTTGAAATTACCTGCAACTATAATTAGTTTGTTTTCCTCACTAACTTTCCTTAAGACTGTTTCTAAAAGACTATAAATTTTTCTGATATAGTTCCTGTTTGCTAAGAATAGATAATATTAATATACTCCGTTATCAGTCCCACTACACTACTTTCAATACATTCTATACTTGAAGCGCGAATGATTAGCAAACTTCTAACTGACGTAGATACGCCACCCGCCATTGTTTATCCTGCGTAGGTTGTAATTAGAAATTCTTACGTATCCTTGGACAGTTCAGTATTTTTTTTCTATTTCTTTCTGCCAATGTTCAATAGACGCCAGAACATGCACTTTCACTTCCTGAAAGGATAACATAGCTTATACCAATATCGTTTTTTATTATTTAAAATTTAAAGTCGCTTCGACATCTACGTCAATCTAGCATTTTGTTTCTAAGACTTTGAATATTTTGGTGACATATAGTTAAATTGACTTATTTTAACTGATTATTGACTTCACTTAATAAGCGGACGGGAACTTTAAGAAATACTAGAAAGGCTACAGTGTTACAGGCAAGGCATTTCATTGCAAATATTCTTTACAAACGCGATTTTACCAGCTTAATTCAAGTGTAAACCATGCGAAGTGTAATAAGCATGAGTTACATTTTGAAATAGATCTAAAAACTCACATTTGATGTAGCTGTTGTAGTCAATCCTAAGACTGTTCTCTCCAAGCTAGCATGCCTTGCGAAAGCCTTTTCATTTCCGGATACCAACCACATTACACATCCTCCCTAATCTAATTAGGGTATTCCATCCTCTTCTGTTCTAACCTCACACTCTTCCCTCTAATGCTAATTTACAAGATCCTCGTGCCTTCAAACGTGGCCTATTAATCTATCCCTTCTCTTGGTCAACGTCCTCCATATTGTTCGCTCTTCCCCTATTCTGTTTAGAACTTCCTCGTTAGTAATTCTATGCCGTCTGATTTTCAGTATTCTCACATATCACCACATTTCAAAGGCTTCTATTTTTTTCCTTTCTGCAACTTCTGCCGTCCTCGTTTCGCACCCATATAACGCCACGCTCCATACGAATATTTTTAGAAACGTGTTCCTAATATTCACGCAGCCTTCCTTGCCTTTTATATCTCACTCTACTATACTTCTCCAATCCCTACTTATTATGGTGACCAAGTAGATAAATTCCTTAACTTCCTTCAAAATATCCCTTCTCAATCGAACACACTTTGTTTTTCCACCGTTTCCCATACAACACTTCATTACCTTGGTTTTCCCTTTAGTAATCCTCATGTTGTACTCTTCCCCTAGGATCACGTTCATGTTATTCTTATGATTTCCAAGCCTTTTTGACACCCCTAATACTACAACATCATTGGCAAAGCATACGAGTTTTATTTCTTCTCTTTGCAGTATGATTCCTTTTACCATATTTCGTTTCAACTTTCTTCACTGCCTGTTCTATAAATAAGTTAAAACACGTGACCATTCTTTGCTTACTCCTTTCTTGATTCAAGCTTTATTTTCTTGCCCTTAAATTCTAATTACTGCTGACTGCCTTTTTTAAATAAGCCTTCTTTCTCGATATTTTATTTCTCTCATTTTCAAAATCCTTAATAGAGTGTTACAGTTCACATTTTCACAGACTTTTTATAAATCTACAAATTCCATGAATGTAGGCATTTTCTTCTTATCCTGTCTTCTAAAATGCACGTGCATTCAAGTCATTAAAAAGTGAAAGGTCGCGTGAAAACCAACTGCCAGTTATAGGTCCTATTTGACGTTTCTATAACATTCATCCCACTTACTGTGCTTTTATAAGCGTATTTTTCGCAGCATGAGAGACAGAGGGGGCAACGAGTATCCTCACTCCATCTATGGTAGCATTCGCGCAGCAATTAACCTATTGTTGGCAGAGAGCTAATTTTCTGAGAAATAATAAACTTCTTTGGATACTAAGATACGATGTATACGTAAATTGGTTTTAATTGTCGTGCCAGATAAATTTTAATATCAAGTAATTGCTTATTTTTATTGGCTCCGAAACGTACCAACTGCGAGTTATAAGGTTTGCCCTTAAGCGATCCCAAATAAATGATACCGTCCTTTTTATATATTCAATGAATTCAACTTTATCAAAATTCTGTACCTGTTGTTCCGTTTCTTGGGAAAATATAACAACTATTTCCGCATGAAGTCGAGGTCATAGCTAGTGGTGTAGTCTAATTAACTACTAACATTTTATTTTTTTGACTACTTGCTTAAATTAGATATTAGCTTATAATTATTGGTAATTTTAATCTATGAAGATACAAGGTACATTCTTTGTTGGAATCGGGTGCTTGTGAGTGTAATTTACGTGTTTTACATTCTATTAGTTTGGCAGAGTATCCGCAGGGCTGTGTTAATCAGTCGGCCTTCTTAGGAAATGTAGGGCAGCTTGCGCTGATCACACGATAAGGCCTGCCTTAATGTTACTGGTAGACTTACAAGTATATTATTTATAGGTTTGCTTATCAATATCTACTTAAATGTTGAAATACAGAGATACTCCAAAAATTGTATATTATATCATTCGTGAAGCGTTGGTCTGCTTATGTTTCATCTGTTACGCATGCGTTAAAGCCTCCTGCTTTGCAGATTACCTATCGCATAATATTTTTTCAGTTTTTTACTCTACTTGGTAGCGATTACAATTAGTTTTGAAACTCGTTCTGGACGGGGAACTTAAAATTATCTGTGGTACACTCGCATTAGTGTCTCCGGTGTTGTACAATGAAGTCTGCCTCGTCCTGCGCCCACACTTTTACCACTTGATCCAGGAATTATTGCAGTGTTATAAAGGTTCTACTACGGAACTTTAGCTCGTTGAACCAATTAAGTGTTCAGGTAATCAGAATTCTGTTCGACTTACTTTAAAAAATCATATTATTTTCATCGAGTTCAGGAAGAGTGTACGTTGCATAATTTTACAATCACCAAGATCCTGAGCTGGATGCAGCTACTCCTTCACTTGCACCAAGTTATCCTGTGGACGTCTGCCAGTCACCATGTCGCTATCTTGCGGAAAACCAAAAGAAATTATTCTCTGATTGCGGAGCAATACTACTGCTGCATATCGCCTTCCACTCCAAGGGATTTTTATTTATCACGCTGGCTCTCTTCATAGCTTTTCAGGAGAGTATTTTTCTTTCCAGCAGTAGAAAATCTCAGTTTTTAATGCCTCTGATCCAACATTGCACGGCCATGGCAGAGGAAACTACACCTCAAGCAAATGTTATCGCGAAATGATAATTGTTAGGAAAGACTAAAGGAAAACGTTTAACTTTATATTACGTAGGCTATGTATGTTGAGCTCACCTACCATATTTTTACCAGTTAGGCATGTTACGACTGCTGAAGCCGTTGACAACCGCGCTACTGGTTTCCGGGGCAGTAGCGTTAGTCTTCATGGGTTTGATCAAGGTCCCACTATCGCCGCTTCGTCGTCCACCACCACCGTCGCTATCACCCTCGGCCCCAACGCTAGCCCTTCGTCCACAACCCTCTAAACAGGAACCGCCCCTGCAGCCTCTGCCGACTGCGTCCGACGATCTGACATGTCTGGAGAACTTCGTGACAGTGAAGAACGGTGGCCGGCTGGCCAACCAGTTGTTCGAGTACGCATCCGCTTGGGCCGTGGGTCGCACTTTCCATCTGCTGGTCACTGTGCCTCTGGTTAACATGAAGTTTGTGGGTGCCGTCTACAAGAACCTCAGTGCCACCATTCTGGAGGACGAGTTGAAGAGGGGCGCCTGTGCGGGGACCAACCTCACAGCCGACAAGGTGCTGCAACACGCAAACCACTTCTTTCCCATAAAGAAGTGTGTCCAGAAAGCCCGCCGTTCCAGACATCCCGTCATACTCAGGTACAGCAATCGTCTACATGCTCTGCTGATTATGTAGAAAGAAAATCATTCTTGTAAATTGTCTTTGTAACAAACTTTAGGGGATTTGGGCCAAGCAGCGGAGACGACTTAATTAATCACTGGGTCCGATAATGCATATGAAAAATAGATGTATCTCACTTGTGTCCAAATTTTATTCGTCAGTCAAGGAGTCCCCGCTGCCAGTAATGGGAAGAGTGTCATGGCGGCGGTCAGTCGTGCTAGTGATGATAATGTTGGGAATCTCGATGAAAGTGTCATGTCTGTTCACTCAGCCCTTCGCCATAAAACTATCAAAATATTTGCAAAGTTCTGCAGTTATCATTGCTCCGCCATCTTTCTCCAAAAACTTCTGAAAGACTATTTTTTCTTGGTAACAAATTACATGAGGATGATCCCCTATAATAGTATAGGAAGAGAAATGAAAGGGGGGCATATGGTGGTAGAGCAAGCTAGCCAAGGGTTGACTAGGCCTTCCCGGGGGTGGGGAATGGGTCAAACCAAGAAGGTGACAGACTTTCCAGAACTTCACCTCGTTATTTCCCGTTGCGGGATAGAGACTTGAGCCGCCTCGCTGCAAGACTATCCCAAACTTTATTATTATACATTTCCCCAAAGTTGAAGTCCACTCAGCCCTTCCCCTTCCCATCTCCCTTCATCATAGCTTGCACGCTACTCCTTGACCATGGTGTATTATGCGTGTATGCGAGTGACAAAATATAGCGTCCGCCCCAAGACTACGCATAGTTTTCCAGATATTTTATAATATTAACTTTTGGGCAACAATATATATTGTAATAAGTAAAATGATTAAATTTCAATAGCCGCACGCTGAGGAATCATTATATTAAAATACGAAAATGGTTTTTTGAAACGAATTTAACGTCTAAATTGCTTTACGTCTCAGAAGCCATTATATGTAAACAAAAGTTTTTTACTTTTAATTTCAATTTTATTAATAATGATAAACGAATCTAATTCAATTAATTTATTTTAAATTTTTGATTAACGTTAAACTGCACCAAATATTGAGTCTGCCTCTGCAAATTTTATGTCAAATTAGTAAAATTGAAATGAATTTTTCACAATATTATAGTAAATGAAAGGATATTAATAACTAACAACAGATTTTGATTTATAAAAATTTTACAATATTTAATGAAAAAAAAATAAAACATTACACATATAAAATAACATTTTCCAATTATTTTAATATTGCACCGTTTGCCTGAGTAACTCTTAAATCAGGTGAATAAATGTACTTAACTCAGGAAGTTTTTGTATTAAATTTTCGATTTATATCAAACAAGCTTTCTGTATCCTGAAAAACAACACCATCTCTATTCATTCACAAATATTATATTTTATAATATTCATTAAACATAACCTTTTCACTTTAAATTCTCCAAACATTAGTGAAGAAAAATATATTACAGAAACTGCTCTAACGGACGTGAGTAAACTTTTCTCAGACGCCGCATGTGTCAGCAACACGGTTTTCGCCCACGGGCAGCAGTCCGACCCTCCAAAAAGAGGTCCTGATAACAATAACTGGTTACCGCCTCGGGTGATTACTACAGGCTGCTACACAAATGGGGTCTTTCTCTCCCAGATAACACTCCAAGAGAAATGTTCTATAGATTTAGATTTATTATTCAATCCATTAGTCCTCGGTTGAGGCAATAGGATACGTCAAATATAATATTACAAGGAATATACAAAATTTTACAATTAGAATTTAAGAACAAAAAGAGGGAAGTTAAAATTCAATCTTCAATTTTCAGTCATTGGAGGAGGCCGCAGAAAATCGTGCGTAGACTCCCGTCGAGCATGAAAAAGAAAATAAGTCCGCAGTTAAATTCTAGCAGAGTATAGGAGAATTTGATAGGACACGAGCAAACTGCTTTAGTCCTTCCTATCTACGAACTCTTAACAGTGAATAATATGCTCCATTCATTAACAGATTTACAACTCTTTATAAATAATTTTTGAACCTTTAAAGCTTTTATTTCCTCCGGAAGAGTATTGTATAGATTTATATCGGAATAGTGAATGCTTGTTTCAAAAAGGCTTTGACGATGATTTTCAACACGAAGCAGAGGTTGTAATGTTGTGAAAGTAGGCCTGACGAAGATGGCCATGGAAACGTTTTATAATTTGTTATTGACCTAGGTGAAAACCCGAGACTTTATAATACTAATTTATTCTTCACTATTGGTAATAGCATACTATCATACAGACTAAATGACTGTAATATGATGACGATTTCCCAATTCATTCGTCCCGTGAGAAGCTACACGTGACGTATACATAAAGAAAGCGAAATTATGCTATAACAACTTTATAACTCCCCATAAAAGATTTTAAGTACTGCCACTCCACTTTCAAAGTACGTCTTCTCTTCTGCCAAATATCGTTCCCATGTTGTGGAAAGCCTCCTGAAAGGCACTTTCTAGGATGACGCTCAGGTCTCTTGTCTCAATGTCTTAACATCCACTGCGGTTTGGAAACGAAACCTTCTACACGTGGACTCATATTTGGAAAATAGTTAAAGCCAGCTGGGGACAGGTCCAAACAATAAGGTGGATGGGGTACAATGGGTTTGTGATGTTTTTCTAGACAGCTGCGGACAGGGAGCTTTGAGCCGTTGTATTGTCATGATGCAACATCAAACAGTTTTTCTTCTTCAGCGCACTGCATCTTTCAACTGCACTAGAACTCCGTTGTATACCATCTGACCATGTAATACTAAATATTGATGGACAATGATCTTTTCCTTTCAAAAAAAGGGAACCAAAATCTCCTTTATCTTTGACCGACTCGTGCGTGTTTGTTTGGAAAAGGCGATCCTTTGCCCATCAACTGCGATGATCGTTAGCTTGAGCAATTGGAATACCTCTGAAAAAGTTTTTTCAAGTTTATAGCAAATTCACATGCTCATATTGTTCTTAAAGCACTTGCATTTTAACTAACTCGACGAAGAGCTTTTGCACGTGGTCACTTGGTAAATGGCAATTTGCTGCCTAAACCTGCCTCTATGTACCCTAAGTAGCCGCAGCACACTCCAGTTGATGGTTGGCACTGTTTTAAAAACCAAGTCGCGCATGTCAATATATTTATTCTGAAAAACCAAAGTCGTTTTTCATCTCGCATTAAATAAAAAGTTAAACTTTGATTACTATTTCAATCTGTCAACTTTGTTCTATATTAATAACTGCATTCAGCTGTAACTAACTATATATATATATATATATTGTAATATCCTTTTCAGGGGATAGGACATTAATTTATTAATTGAACAAATTTTAATCAATTTGAAAATTTTATATTTATTAATTAACAGTGATTACATGAACCAATATCTCAGGGGATTTTGGGTCTCTCGAGAAGTGGAGTATGCAGTTACTGAAAATATAAAAGAAATCATTTAAGGATTATTCAATCAGCACAATGAGCAAGTTTCACAGCTTTTAAGAACTTACCCACAATTACTGGGCCTATAAACATTCAAATTCACGAATGTTTCCGCGTCTCTCTGGCGTCTTGCAGGTTTGTTACACCGATGAAGGTAGTATGAACCAGGTCCAACTCATCTGCTCTCTAGACTCATCTGACAGATCCGTCGTCCGCCCTCTCCGCAACTCATCTGCTTTCTCCAAACATCTGACCACCTCTGACCACTAGCCACCCAACGGCTCCCCCTTTTAAGTTCTCACACGGGAGTTCCCCGCCATTGGTTTTCTTACACAAATCGGGGGTTTCCCGCCATCTGTTCTTCACTAAATTCCGGGGCTCCCCGCCATCGGTCTTTTTCACACACCACCATTTTTTTACACACGCCCCGAGGGAGTTTCCCGCGGGGAATCCCCATCGGGGGTTCACCCGCTTTCAGCCAATTTGACATTGTTGTTAGCCTCGCTTGTCGCGCACAAAACTTCTTTCGTTGTAAGCCGAACTGCGTCTCACAATGCCACGATATAACCAAAATCTGCGTTTTTTCATTACAATATATATATATATATGTATATATATATATAACATTAATAGTTAAACCTCGTGACACGTTGCCAATTACATGTCTTATGTATTACCTACTTATTTGCAAATTAAATCCAACTGATTTTGTTGAAATATTTAATTCAATTAGTCTCTTCCACTAAAGAAAATTTTGGATGCAGGCCATATTCACTTATAATTAAAATTATACAACATTTATAAAATCTCTATTTAACACATCCTTCTGCAGAAATTGCTGTGCGCGTCGTGCAGGCAGTAAGTTTTGTTTCAAAATGGAAGAAAGAGAACTAGATACTGAAAAGTATCAACACCGTCTCGTCCGTTAGCTCAATACTTATGACCGTTACTTTGAACACGAACCCTAATGATACTTGGTAGTATACACTTAAAATTAATAGTTAGAGGTCGAGTACTCCAAACATACGATTCACGGAATAAGAATCTTGGAAGTAATGCATATTTCAAACGGATTCTATATGTATCGCAACAATCTGACTCCTTATGAGTAATTATACTTTTGGAATTACATGTTTTGAAAGAGCCATTTTAAGTCAACAACCTCGCATTAGATTTAGTTTTATTTAATAATATTATTATAATTTTCCCCCACAGGGCGTATCTGGCACTACACGATAATATTCTTGCTGTGTTAGAAGACTTAAGAAAAGAATTTACTCTACGCGAAGAATTCGTTCAAACTACACAGGAAACGCTGACAAAAGTCCACAAGCAGATGGAAGAGGAATTTGGAAAGAAAGAGGTATGACTCGGTTTGTTAAATGTAATTAAATGGGTATATATTTCATTTAAATTCAGTACACAGTAACTAACAAGTCCAAATATTCTTTTCGCATACTTAATGGTTAAAGTTTTACTTGACTTGTTTATAAATGATCATAGTAAATACAGCGACTCGCGTTACACCGGTTTCGACACCAAACTCGATATTTTCCTTATTTTCATATTAGCAATAACTAAATTTTTTAATTTACCTGACGCGAGAAATAGAACCAATTAATCAATTTATGTATACATATCGTATCGACGATCCAAAGATGTTAATTTTTTCTTAGCCTGCTGCAACAATAGATAGTAAGTGGGATGAATGAAACAGGAACTTACAACTCACATCTTCCCTTTTCAATTCCCTTCCTATGCTATTAAAGGGAGTTGCTTGTTTCAGGATCACACAAAAAAACAATAATGCTTTAATTTACATTATATAAATATCTTCTGCAATATATCAAAATTAAATATGCACGAATATTTCAATTAAATCTTCTCGTTTTAAACCCTCAAATTATCAGACGGACAGACAGACACATCAATTTTATTTATTGGTTAGATTACCGTCCATAACAAACCTTTGGGGACTCACAGTGCAGTTGTGTGTGCGACGCGTGTAACTTCCGTTAAAAACCAAATGGATATCCGGATGAAATCTTCACGGTTAACCAACCGTTGGTTAACCGTGAAGATTTCATCCGAATTATTCACCGGGAAAGTCTACGTTCAAATGGATATCATCCGCAACAATTAAGGCCACTTTCGTAGCAGTTCTTACTTATGTTTTAATTTATGTTTCTAAATGCTGAGGTGTAATAACTTAGTAAAATACTTTAGAGGTACACTTTTATTCTGCTCGAGCCTTTGGAGAAGCCACCTGAATGTGCAGATGCAGGTCGAATTTCAATTTCGTCTTCCGCATTCACTTTGATTCAAATATGTGAGAAACTGTTTAGTCAGCAACAAGATCATCCATAGCATTAATTGTTTTAATTATGTGTTCCATTTATGATTATATTTTAAATCTAACCTAACAGTATTACAATTAAAATACGTTCAATAGGACAAAGTTCTGATTTACGGCATCGCGGAAAAATTGTGATACATAAAGGGCGTCGAGAACCAAAATAGTTTGGGAGTCATTGGTATAGAATATTTTCTCCTCGGGAATACATCCAACACAAGACATTATGGGAATGCAACAAAGAACGGTTATTTCAGTAGAGGGGATCATCATTGTAAAATTGGGCAGTGTAGCTTTAAAACTGACGTTGGGAAATTTTCATTTTTAAATCGGACTGTAAGGGATTGGAACAATTTACCTGCAGAAGTTTTCGAAATATTCCCTGCCAATAGTAACGTATTTCAGGGAAGAATTAGGAAGTGTAGTGAAGTGCAAGCGTAGTGAAATGTAGTG
The DNA here is from genome assembly GCA_034510155.1 of Eucriotettix oculatus. Lineage (NCBI taxonomy): Eukaryota > Metazoa > Arthropoda > Insecta > Orthoptera > Tetrigidae > Eucriotettix > Eucriotettix oculatus. The sequence goes on from CM067379.1 coordinate 40,293,737, forward strand.
TAATGCGACGAAACAATATATGGATAATGGGTACTTTTTTTGCTAGGATTTAATTTAATTTATATTATATTAGTATAATTATTATTTGTAACATATTTTATTTTTAAGTTTATTTTTTGTAACCGCCACCGAGTGCTACTCAATTACAGTATTAATAAATTCAATTCAATACATCAGTTAGTCCTTCTCTCAATAAAACTAGCAACAAATAATTGTGAAATAACTGAAGTTGAATGTACAAAATTTTTAGGTATATCCATGGACAATAAATTAAACTGGTAGGATCATATTAATATTCTCCTGCGAAAACTAGGCTCGGCAACCTTTGCTCTTAGAATTATGTCAAGTTGTAGTGATCCTAACATAAGAAAATTAGTTTATTTTGCATATTTCCACTCTATAATGACATATGGTATAATATTCCGGGGCAATGCATCAGGGAAAGATAAAATATTTACACTTCAAAAAAAGGCTGTTAGAATATTATGTCAGGTCACACCAAAAACATCTTGTAGGGGACTTTTCAAGAAAACTGGAATACTGACACTCACTTGCCAGCATATTTAATCACTCATGTTATTTGTCATTAATAACAGTAACCTCTTCACACTAAACTCAGATATACATGACTTTGATACCAGAAGTAAAAACAATTTACACAAGGAAGGGAAGTCTCTAACCGTAATACAAAAGGGTGTACATTACAATACTATTAGCATATTTAATAAACTTCCCACCTCCATTAAACAATAAAATAAATCCAAACAAGTTCAAATATGAACTAACTAAGTTCTTACTAAGCCACTCCTTCTACTCTGTTGAAGAATTTATGGAGCTGAATGTATCATAGGGTAGATATTTATAATTATGAAAGAACATTATTAGAACACTAATTTTTTAGTATAGGATGTAAAAATATTTATCAATTTTATATATAAGGTACAAATTGTATGTCTTCTGTATAGAACTTAAGAAAATCTTATTATAAGTTAAAAATTAATGAATAGTTACAGTATATTTTAATATTAATAAAGCAACCTATGTAAAATCTCTGACTCGTTCCACATCCTTGAAGCTTGTGCTTCTCTATAGGATTTATGGAATATGATTTTATACTTATACTAAACACAGGTGATCCTGGTAGGAGTGCACGTGCGACGTACCGACTACAATTACTACCTAGGTTGGAAATATCACGCGGGGTCAGGTGCGGGGGTGGAGTACTACAGGAAGGCCGCCGCCCTCATGCGCTCCTACTTCAACAGCAGCGCCTCGAACACGGCGCTCGCCTTCGTAGTAGCCAGCGACGACCCTGAGTGGTGTGAAGCCACGCTCATCCCTCTCCTCAAGTTGGACGCACAGGTATGGGCACATGTTCTTCCTAATTACCACGAAATATCGTATTTTTTTGTATACTTTAGACACATACTTTGAATATTCTAGGTAATCGTTCTTTATTGTATAAATTAATTAAAATTAAATTTACCCTTCTCTGTTCATTTATTTGCAAATCAGAAAAAAGTCATTTAATGCAATTTTAGTAGCTTTCGCCACTTTCTAGCATAATCATCTGCAAGAGAAAATACAAACCAAAGCCACCAGCTTCCTCACTTTACATAAAACTTGTAGCTGTGATTCATTTGATTCAACCTACGAAAGCTTCGTCATCCATATTTATCCTTCTCGTCTAACATATATGAATCTGCATTGTATCTTAGATTTGAAATCAAATCGTAGCATTTTTGAAAATAAAATCAAACAATTATGAATTAAATTTTTTTACAAATTAATCATTATATTCATGCTATTAGACAATCAAATTATAAGCGTTTAATTAGATTATCGTACACAAGGCCTAAATTACCTACTTCACATTTATTAGTTATCACTATATCAATTACCATCTGAATGTACAAACTCTAGCATTCTCCTTCTTATCACGTTTTTCGCTGTATGTAAACCCACACATTTATCCAAGTCAGCTTCATGTTTAAAATCTCCCAAATTTTTAGTGGTGCTGGATTTAGACAATTCATTCATGATTTTTACAGTTTATTTGGTACTCAACATTTTTCGTATCTACAGGTAAGTCAAAAGTCGCAGTACACCCTGTTTTTTAAAAAAATTCTGCAGGAATTGGGTAACCTGAATATTCCAGTTATTTACAACTTCATAAAGTTCATTTACCATAATAGCACTTTCAGTCTTAACTATCCCTGTTTTATTCTTAACTCTACATGCACAATGCATCGCACTCTCTCTGTTTGTTTTATCAAAGTATTCACATGCCGAGACACCTTCACCTATTTGAGGAGGTATATGTACTGGGGACGAAGACCTTGGGCATGTGGCAGGAGTTGTCCGCTGATCCCATTGGATCAGTCGGCCAACTGCCTCCTAAAACTGGTGGAGACACGGAGAAAGGGAATGCTGCGATCCCACAGCAAACTCGTCTCCCGTCATTCGGAAGGGCGTGAGTACAGTATCCAATGCCCGACCTACCTGATGGAGGATTTCTAGGGTTTTCCCTGCATCTCTTTAGGTGAAACACCGGGTAGGATCCTTAAACCATAACCCGGGGGCCCTAGTCAACCCTTCGCTACCTTGCTCTATCTTCCGCACCTCCCCCCTTTTCAATTCCCTGCCTATGCTATTAAAGGGGATTTGCCTGTTTCATGATCAAACTTATGTAGTCTGTTACCCCCCTCCCCCTGAAAAAAAAATTATCAATCAAAATACATTTCATCTTCAACCTCATTGAATTTAACAAATCTAAATCCGTCAAACTCCATTAACCCAATTTACAACTACATTCCAAATCATATAAAATGGGTGTTCAGTTCCAAAATTGAGCAATGTATCCACAACAAATGTTTATTTTTACACCACTCACATAATTTCCCGTTTACCGTTCATTGTATCCGAAAAAGGGATTTTAGTTCTTTCCTCTTTTTCATTAATAAATACCAACCTTTGGTGTACCTTATTTAAGTATTTATTAAATACTTCAACTTCATCCATTTTTATAATAGCAAAACTTTCATCGACACATAAAAATTAGCTTCTGTTTTAGGTTTGTATTGTCAAGAACCCAATCCAAAACATGATTCATAACTATTCAAGCTGTATTAAACAACACATACACAAACACCACTAATCTTGATTAGTTAATTTGCAGTCGCTATCAGAGCCCCCAATTATGTTAATAAGTTAACTCATTAACAAGTTATCTGTTGCGAAATGTCTACTGTGGTATGCGATTGCGTATCACATTCAAATAGATACAAACTTATTATTAACATAATTTTATTATTATAAATATTTTATGTACATATGTTACAGAAGTTAGACCTAAGGTAGACAAAGTCGGGACCATGAAATTATGCGATTCGTTATTTAAATGACCAATTATAGTCATCTTATCAACCAGAAAACGGAAACATTAAGGTTTGGTACGATCTGATAAGACCAGGCTGCTTGAAGCCCAGATTGCTGAAGATATGGGGTGATAGATAGTAATCGCCAGGAATGTATCTTGTCAGCCCGTTAAACAAGAGGATTGATCTGACACCTAGACCTTCAGAAGGTCTGTATTGCTAACAGTTAAGCAAAGCAAGCATTTTACCCAGAGCGTCCGAAAACCGAAGCAATGCAAGCACGTGACTTCATAAGACGAGTTAGGCTCAATTTGGTACGATATATATATCGACGAGAACGACGAAGAAAACTATGCCGAGGATTTGAAAGACACACGTCAAAGAAATATATCTCAAGCCTGGAGTCAGCGAGGGTCAATTTAAACTCACGCACAATTAAACGCTTCGTTAACTTTTTATTATTAATAATTATTTTCAACCTTCCGTTACTTTAAATCTAAAAGTTATAGTTTTTTATATACCCCTTGAATAGCTATCGTTATCACTCCTCCCTTCATAATTAAATTCGTATTTCCCCGCCTTCATAATTAAACTCATAGAGCACCACACTACAGTTTGTTTCTGTATATAAATTGTAATGCTTGCTAACTTTTTTATTGTGACCGTGTTTTAAAATTTTACGTAGGCCAGCACAGTTTACGATACAAATAACTCCTCAGTTTAGTGTAATAATAAATGTTAAAACGCAAGCAAATGGAAATAACACGGTTAAACAAAAAAGTCATTAACTGATATTAACTATACACTAAAAGTATTAATATTTCCAGGATGGTGTGTCAAGGTATTTTCGAGGTACTATTTCTATTGTAGTTCAGGCTTTTTTGCCACTCAAAAATTTTGCCGCCGTAGGCAGTCTCTTACCTTGTCTGATAAATGGAAGGTTTTAGACACCTGTGATTCGCGGTGCACTAACACTCTCCTGTCTCCCAGATCCCTTTATACTGAACGTACGTTATGCACTGACTCCAGAATATTAAAACCCAAGACTGTTTGTTCTTTACAGGTTGCCAGTCCTCCGAGCAGTGTGTTTCTGGCGTCGCAAAATAGTAGTATGCATCCAGGACACGACTTGGCGCTGTTATCGTCGTGCAATAATTCCATAATCGATTATGGCACTTACGGCACCTGGACGGCTCTCATGGCTGGTGGTAGGACCATCGTCTACGACATCCGCAACCATAAAGTCAAGGGCATGACCGCGGCGATGTCGATGGCCAGTCGCCTGCCCAAGTGGGTTTTCATATCGTGATTGCTGAACCGGTGAATTCAATTTAATGGGTCATAACATTTGCTCAGTTGAAAAATAGCGAATAAATGTTCCTCCTTTGTCTCTCACTCCGACACGTCAATAATCAATGTCGAGGCATAGTGGAAGTTCGAATACCCGAATTTACTCACTTTCTTGTAATATATAATATATTAAACACAAATATACAGCGTTTTTACAATGAATGCATGTTTTATTTAATTTAACATATGTGTAATACTTGTAATACTGCAGCGTATATTCCACACACACACACACACACACACACACACATATATATATATATATATATATATATATATACACTATAAGTACGCAATATTTACACCTGTCTTTAAGAAAGAAAGACTTTGGTAATTACCAACCAATATCACTTTTGCCAGTATTGTCTGAAGTATTCGTAAAAGTAATTTATAGCAGCGTTGTTGATCATTTAAATAAATATAATATTAATATAATTATTTAAACAGTAATATATACCTATTATCTAAAGCTTTCGATTGTGGAGATCATAATATTCTATCAAAGAAGATGAAGTATTACGGAATAACATTAATTTTTCATACTTGGTTCTCCCCTTACCTAGTCAACAGAAACAAATGATTCATTCAGACCGGGGATAAATAATGACTGGGGTTCCCCAGGGTTCTATTTCCGGTCCGTTGCTCTTCTTAATCTGTATAAATAACTTTCCTAAAACCATAAATTCTTCCTCTAAATCAAAACACTCTTTGCAGATGATATTGCATTTTGGGAACAAGAATGAAAATTACTCTGTAAATATTGCCAATGATACGCTAATGCAGGCGCTTCACTGGTTTTCAGTTAATGACTTGTCAGTAAAGACTCATTTCATGCAGTTACAGACAAACAATAATGCATTGAATTGTAGAAAAATAATAACAGCCCAATTGATAAATATGTGAAGTTGAATGCACAAAATGTTTAGGAATATCTATGGACAAAAAGTAAAATTGGAAAAATCACATTAATATTCTCATAAGAAACCTAGACTCATCAACATTTGGTGTTAGAATGATGTCAAGCTGTAGTAATCCAAATATAAGAAATTTAGTTAATTCTGCATACTTTCATTCATCAATATAGTGTAATAATCTTGGGTGATGTGTGAGGAAAAGACAAAGTTTTTAATCATCAGAAAAAGATTTAGAGGGAAGTGTGTAAGGTACAAATAGAAGGGGAAGAACAAGAGTAGAATATGTTAGGTAATAAGGCAGTAGGTTGTAATAGTTATATGGAAATGAAAAGATTATCTCGATAGATAAGCATGGATAACTGCATCAAAACTGTCTGGACTGACTACTGAAATAACATACAATTAGTTTTATTTTTGTTTATAAAACTGTTTCATCTTGTACTAAGCTGCTAGTATCTTATGTATAATGTTTATTTAATATCTATTTAGCTGAAGTAAAGAAAAGGGTTTGGAAACAGAGGGAACATGTTTAATGTTAATGCTCTTTATTTTCTATTTATTTGTGCAGTCATCATTATTAAGAAATTTATTTTTACTTTCAACTGACTGAAAGAACAATTTTTTGCAGAGCGACAATAATTTTATATAGATGTGTATACATAGTTGAACATACATGCTTCACTACAATTAAGGTATTGCCACCCAATTTGGTAATATATCAGCAAACTTCATTGCCACTGTCTTGTTTGCTATTTCTGGATTGTTGTTCTTTCCCATATCATAGACAATTGTTCTTCCACCTGCCATTAATGCTGACCAAATCCCAAATGTCCCATAAGCAATTATAGAGTGATTACACAAGGAAAGTACTGCAAGGTCATGGCCAGGGTGTTGATTTTTCCTGGCAGATACAAAGAATACCTTACTTGCAGGAAGTCCAATCTATGGGGAAGAAGATAAATAATTACACATAGTTGTGGGAAATGTACAGATTTAAGTAATGCATATTATGTTATTTTAAATTCTTTCGATATTATTGGAGTATTTACAACCTTATATTGGAATAATAGTAACCCTTATTGTTTCATATTTTTATTAGTGATATTGAATTAAATATTTCAAAACAGTAATTTTGGCATGTTTGGTGTTCATATTAAGGGTATAATTTTTTAAAAATCTAATCCAGATTATATTGATTTACTAGAATGTTTGAATGCTATTTCTAAATGATGATGAGAGAATGAAATGTAAACCAATTACAATATCAAGAGCTTCAAACATTATTACTTCTTCTTGTATTGTTGATGGTTCTGCCTGGGAAAGAATTAATGTCATTAAAGACTTGGGAATAATGTTTGACTAAAATATGGTGCACATATTACTGCATCAACTAGTAAAGCTATGCAAATTTTTCATTCAAATTAATCTATTTCACAATAACTAATAAAATGTTACATGTAACATTGGTGAAACCAATTCTAATATTTGTATCTACAGTTTGTCATCCTTCACATCCAGAGTGTTTTAGAATGAAACTCCTAAACTTTGAAACGACAAACTACAAAACAGTGACACACAGAAAAGTGAAACAAGTGGTATGATGTACAGGTCTGGAATTTATGAAATACTTCTTTGCATAAATAGTTTCAATATTTGGTAAAATGTGGTGCTGCAAATAGTAGGCACATGTACAGGAAGTTCATTCATATTTCTGATTCATTTCTGACATGTGTAATGGAGTTGTATCAAAGGTCAAAGCCCAACAAAGACAAAGGTAAGCTTTAAAAAGATTAATATTATAAAGGTCCAGACCATAAAACAATTTGTAATTTATTTAACAGGTTTGAATGGAAATGCTGTTGATTTAGCCAAAAATGTGGGATGCAGCAGATCGGTCATGAGATCTCAAAATGTGGAAGCAGTCAAAGGAATTGTTAAATGTAGTCCACAGAACCCATCAGACAAGCTGCTGCAGAAGCCTGATTGTCAAACACCACTGTGTACAGAAAGACACTGTTTACTTTAATAATCTTCAAACATTGGAACAATTTGAACAAATAAGCTATGAGTCATATGCATCTGTTTCAGTAGTGACATCTGTTGCGTCATGTTACTGATGTGAACTGTGTCCATATTGAAACAATTGTAATGTGATTTGACCTCTGTTCATATAGCACACTTTCAGACACTATATAAAAGATGCAACTCTGTTACTGCAGCAATATTGCAACAATTTCTGAAAACCAGTGTATAATAAATCCCAGACCTGTCCGTTAAACATACCAGTTGTTTCACCTTTATGTGTCTCTGTTTCACATTTATGTCATTTCACAGTAGGGAGTCTTTTCTGAAACACATTTTAGTATCATATTATACTACTAGCTATGCTCTTTATATTTTGCCCTAAAACGAATCAACAGGTGCAGAATTTTGAATATATAAAATATATACAAAGTACAGTATAAATTATTTATGGTCGCTTCAGGGAAAAACACAACCTTACAGACAGACAGAAGCTGAAGTTATAATTAATGGGATAAATTTTACTTACTTTATTTGATATTAAAAATGAGTAAATACTAAACATTAAAATTTACCTGATGTCATAGAAAAACCAATTTACGTATCAGCCAATGTTAGGTAAATTATGGCACGCAATCCTGTTGCAACAATTCATGGAGTTAAAATGCTCGCCACGCCCCCTCTCTTTCATGCTGCCAAAATTACGCTTATAATAACACAGTAAGTGAAATGACTACTATATAGGAACACATAATAGGACTTTTAACTCGCAGTTGATTTTTACGCCGCCTTTCGCCATGCAATTCAAGTGATTTATTTATAAATATTTACATTAATATCTTCTGAACTCTGAAAACATCGAAATGAAACATACAAACGAAATTTTAAGTTAAAATTCCTGTATCAATCCCTGAGATTTTCATTGAAATCCTTTGAACCGTTTCGGAGCATAAACAGATCGAGAGTATAGGCAACCCTCATTCAAATTGGAGATTCAAACGCGCGGATATAATGCAGATTTTCCGTAGAAATTAATATTTTCCTTTCACAAAGTTGGCATACATAATTAAAGGTTTCTTTGAGGTTTTGTAGAGCTTCATTCGGTAGGTGCTACGCAGTTATAATATGACACGATAATCTATATACTGAGACCCTATGGAAATTGCCATTACCTTGAGATCCTCTTGCAATGCCGGTATAAGGGTCCGAAAACACCAACGAGGATCATCACTGGCTACAATGAAGGCAGCACTCACTTCTTCTCCAGCTATATATGAGCGCATATACTCAACAGCTTTTCTAAAGTACGCTAATTCAGCAAATTTCTTGGCTCCAAACTTATAATGTAAATACGCTTGGTAGTCTGTTCTTCGAACATGGACTCCAATAAATATAACCTGTTAATTAAAGTATGAATATTTTATGAGTTAATTAATCGATGTTTACTCATTGAAGTATGTTAGTGAAACAGCTAAGAAGAAAAGAAATATTGAAATCAGCACGCATCCGATCACTACAATGTAAGCATATATATACTATATAAGTAAAAGAGATACATTCTATATTGTAGAAAGTAGACATAAAATTATTTTCATTTAAATAAGAAAAGGGATAGAGAACCCATAGCTTACGTTAAAAATAGTAGGAATCGCTAATGATAACATGGGTAAATACGGAATGTAAAATTGGGTTCAATTAATGAAAATAGAAATTAGCATTTTAGAACAAATCACGAACAAATTTATTTATAACTCTCGTCAAGTTCACAACTCAAATGTTTCTTCTTAAGAAAAATACTTAAAACATCAAATTACCGAATATTATTTGAATTTAGCATGAGATTCTCTTTCCAGCGGATACATTGGGTATCGTGGACATGGATGGTAGAAAATGTTACAATGAAATTTAAACGTTCAATTTTAACGAAACATAATTTTAAAAAAGGTTCTGGATTTGATAGTGATACCCCAACTTTACCGAATCTGCATTCATGCTGGTACCAGCTGCAACCTCACAACTCAAAGGTACTAAACAAGAGTACAAAGCTGGATAATTTACTATATAAATTAGTACATAATATTTTTGAACAGAAGCTCCTTTATCTTAGGTAACTTTACGTTAACATTTCAATTTTAATGGCTTCTGTTTGAATGATATTTTATAAAATTCTTTTACTGTTCACAAAATTCACAATTAGCTCAATCTCGTTTGGTTTTTCTAAACCTTAAGAAAAGTACACTCAAATCCTGTAACTGTAACTACAACATTGGCCAAATAGTATCGACATATACTGGCTGCACAATGACGCCAACACACTACATCCACCTGAGACCTCAAACGCTCAGTCCATTACTCGCTCAGATCTGAACATGTCCTCAAAATCAGACTTTGCCACGTTTTGTGTAGCAGTCTGCTTCCATCAACACTCCACCGCGTCCTGAAGCAAAGCGTCTTTGCCTCCTTGAGTCCTGCAGAAACCGACCACCAACTCAAATGCTTCTACAGATGCATGGAAGATAGCTTTTTTTTCTGGTCACATGCCCAGAAACTACTGGATATTTTTCTCAAACACCTTAACTGCATCCACGAAAACATCATACCATACCATACCATAGAGACCTCGACCTTAAGATATACAAGAAACCTGGTGGAAGACTTGGACACTGGACACAGCATCTATCGCAAAATAACGTAGCCGGATAGATACCTGAACCCGGAGAGATTTCACCACCGGCCCAGTAGAATTACACTGACTGAGTATACGCTACAGAGGAACGTAAAATCAGATACCTAAGTAGTAAGTCGTTGATGACGTCGTTGTTGGCGCTACTATAAAAACATTTTTTTTTAAAAAAAAACAACAATTACAACCTAATTAGGAACACAAGTCACTTATTGTCCGGGAACAAACACAACGGGTGTACGGATCACCCTCTATGGGTGGGAATGAAGGGGGTAGCATTTATAACCAGGAAACAAAGACGTCGAAGTATTAATTTAGGGGGTCGTTCGGATTCATAGTTTCACTCTTAACGTTTTAGTGCCTAATTTTAATCTGTAACGGCATGGAGAACACCTCTTATGGAGATCGTGGAAGGGGTTACAAATGTAATGTGATAAAGACTTATATTTGTGTCAAATTCTAAGTTATGGTAGTTGCCAGATTGAATATGACATTCTGTCACGGTTAATTTTAAAAGAGGTAGTTCGGCAAACGCGATTCAGGATAGTGGACCTTTCGGTAAAACGATCCACCAGGACACTGACCCGTCATAATCGAAATAATATCAACCAGTAAACGTGCAACGGGTAACTGCCTTTGAGGATTTTGACCTAGACCCATTCACTGCAACAAAAACATATGTAGTATATTCAACAAGTTGTTACCTTTTTATCTGCAAATTGGTTAATCATGCGTTCATGCACGGAGGCAATTGCTCTGTTGGATGACCGTACAAACTCTTCTTTCAAAGTGAATTCTTCCCGTAGTTGAGGTAATACTTGAACGATGGTTTCCAAAAGCACAATCCATTTCCTGAAAATGTAAAGTTGCATATGTATATTGTTGAGTGACTTTCTTGATATTTCTCCATGACTCTTTACGTAGGTATAGGCAACATAAATTTGTTTCAATCATGCTGTTCTTGTGGTATTCTGTACTTAGACTGGTCTGTTGCCTGTCCATGCTAACCTATCTTCCGCATAACTGCAACATCCCACATCCTCCCTAATCTTCTTAGCGTATTCCATCCTTGACCTCTCTCTTCTGTTCTCCCTTATGATAATTATGCAAAACCCTCATGTCTCAAAACGTGGCTTATTAATCTATTCCTTTTCTTGGTCAACGTCCACCATATTGCTCGCTCTTCCCCTATTCTGCTTAGAACGTCGTCGTTACTAACTCTATCCATACATCTAGTTTTCGTTTTAACCATACTAATACATTTAGGAGATACGTAAGTATATAAAATGAACTTTAGAAACTTCAGTCATAAGCACTGTTACAAATTTGTAATAAATTGTTTGAAATAACAATAAAGCTTTAAAGTTTACTGACTACTATGTAAAATGAGGTTTGAAAGATTTTATCAGAAGAACGAAAAAACTTATTACTAAAAGTAAAAGACTGTTTGTATTGGAGTTGTGCCACGAGTTGTTTCTATAGCATTCCGTCTTTTATCCTTTTCGTATTCTTTTATTATTGGAATTGTTGATTTTTCTTTCTGCTCTGATAATTTTCTCTATTCTTAGCACAGAAATTACCGATAATTTTCTTAACATTTTATAGAGCTGAAACTACATTTGAAAATATCACCAGTAATGGCTTCCGTCTCGCCAAATATTTCACGATTATAAACAATTTGTAATATGCACAAAGGAGTGTGAAACGAGGCATTTTGGGAGGGATTACAAGAGATTGTGGGAAATGGTAACAAAGTTAATGGAACAAATGAGAACTCTGAAATTTAGCAGCCAGTAGCTAATATGGAGACAAAACGTTATTAACAGGAAACCATGAGACCGTAAGCGACCAATATGAAAGTCATTTGGACTGTGCACTACTGGTTCTTTACGAAAATGATTCTAACGCTCATTTTTTATGTTATACTAATAAATATAATAATCAGGGTCATTATACAGTGTGACATGACGGCAGTATTTATATAATTTTCCCATAGATGTTATATTCCCCCTTATTTATACTTTCATTGAATTTAAATGTCTGTATTATTCTCTTATTGGGCTGGTTTATTATAATTAAATTTATTTCAGCCGATGTGTGTCCGTCAGGTTGAATCTCTTCGGTGGACAAGTGTACAGATCTCAGAAAATATGTTTCCGGACCCATGTTTATTCGACTTTGTTTTGCTCTGGTAGTTAGTACTATCTTTGAAAATATTCGACATTGTTTTTAACGCCATTGATTATTGGCAATTTACCCACATATAGTGCTGGATAATGCCTAGATAACCTTGGATGAGGTAGTCGGGTACTTGTGGCTACGCCATTCTGATGACGATAGTAGGGTACAATTCTCAGTGCTCGACCAGTTTACGGGACAGCTGGCAGACTGTTTCAATAAGAACCTCGGACAACTCTTACATTATGACCCAAACGTGCGGGAGCCTTCAAGAGAGAAGAAGGCATCCCCTCGTCCCTCCTGGAAGATTCGCCTGCCTCAGTTTTACAGAGTGACAGGCGTTGTGTAAACGCCCTATTATTACCATAGGAAGGGATTTTGAAAGGTGCAATGAGAAAGGAAGAGCAAGTCTTCGTTTCGCGTTTTTCGTCATTTTTATTAAGAGAGCCGTACCGACCTGAGAACTATGGGCTGTTGGTATTCCTTGGCCCAGTGGACGTAGTCGTCGACAGGGCTGAGCTCGAAGGCCGTGGGTCTCCGCAACACAAGCGCGGCCGTCAAGTTCTGGAGGACGCAGCTCCCTCTCTCCAGCTCATCCTCCAACGCCGTGGCGGACAGGTCAGAGTAAACGGTACCGACGGATCGCAGGATGTCCGTCGGCACCGCGACGCGCAGGCCGTGCAGACGCGCCAGGGACCATGCCGACGCGTACTCCAGTATGCGGTTGGCCAGGCGCCCGCCAGGCTGCACAGTCACCACGCCCGACAAACACCGAAGCTGGGGGTCAGGCGTAGCCAGAGGCCTCACGCTCGTCGCCGTCGCCGTCACCCATCGATACGTCGCAAATAGCGTCGGGGCCACAAGCAACGTCTTTAACACCGTCCACGTCGAGACACGAGACGCCATTCCGCGAGAGATTACTCACTGAATAACGCCAGTTTAACGTACGAACAAATAAACATGTCCATATTTGCCAAGCTAACAGCAACGTCCTCATTTCGCGCTTAGAGTATTTAAGGTTTTAAAAATCCTCTATTTATCCGTTCAACCTGCAGAATGTCCGCTACAGGAAATATTATGACACAATGGCAGCGATTTCTTAGAGGCCAATCAATTTCACAGTGTGTTGTCGTCTTACCCAACCGAAAACCTATATTTTTTCTTCTTTCTTGTAATTAGTCTGATTAATTAACAAACGAGCAGCGAAATCTGGGTCAGTCAACTCCCTGGAATAAAACGAATATAATAATTAGAAATTTCAAACCTGTCCGTATCTCTATTTTTATCTTTAGTATTTAAATCACGGGTTCTTAAACCACTTAAAACATAACTTGATTGCGTGAAACCTCATTTGTAACATTACCAATAATTAGTATAAATGATATTTTTTCGTCGACATGTTAAATTTTATTTCTTGTAATAATTTTTTCATCCCGTGCAGTATTTTTATTATTTCTTCTTTCGTCGCTAATAATTTGACTCCAAATTGACCTGATACTAGTTTAATTACTTCATGATCCAGTAAATTTCTGATGCCTATTATTCTATCTCCGATGTCTGTCAAACATAATTACTTTACAAATTTGTTAACGTACACAACATGCTTGCTGTTACTATTTTTTTTTACCATTCTACACTCAATATCGTACGACCTCGCTCCACACAGTTCTATTTAACACATTTTCCCCTGGTGCGTATTATCAAAACTTAACATTACGTAGTGTGCTATATATCTAGTGATATTACAAGCATTAGTGAAGTGAAGTGTTTCTCTTTTCTCTTTCAGGGCATCCACGGAACATGTTTATCTTTCTTTAGTTTATAATTATGTATATTTAATTATGTATCTGCCACCGGGCTTGCGCCCAATTGTAGATTATTAGCAAATACAATACAATTAATTCATTTTTTTGTTTATTTGTTCATTTTGATATGTTTTGTGGTATTGTTTGTTATTTGCAAGTGCTGCCAGTGGACTGCGTGACCACGAGCACACCTTATATGGACTTGGCAACGTGGGGAGAGTTTTCACGTGTTGGAAACACTTTTACTTCCGGTTCCAGAAAAGCGTGGAAGTTTCTCGAAGCGCAGCGCGAGAACGGACAGTACAAAAATTGTCAAAGATACGGCGTACCTAAATGCCTTAAATGTGCAGGAAATCAATTTACAGTGAGGAGGGTGATAACTAAAGTATTAACACAAAATTTAATTTATTAATATATAATTTATTTAATTATTGAGTGAAATTATCACATAGGTGAAATGGTGTATTAGTATTATTAAAAACTGATTACAGCTTAACTCAAGGGATTTATTTGCATGAAGCATAATTCGCTGTCATAATTAGCTGTAGAGAGGGGAAGCATCAGGGATTACAGTGGTTACGTTAAACCGGAAAGCGAACCTGTTTTGTTTGGATGAGGTCTTAACTGGGCCTTAGAAGACTTCTGGGAACGCGGTCTGGGTCAGTAAAGAACACAGATAACGACGATAGTCTCTTCTACCTTCAGGACAAGTGTGTATTCCAGCAGATGGGAAACAGTGAATTTTGGCACTGACTGGCGTCGAGGAAAACTATTTTTTCATCTCTACGAAGACAATAGTATATCAGACGATAATTTTAGCTAAGACAGCAGAATATTTGGTGATATTGTATTTTGATTTCAATTAATTGCTGAAAGCTTCTTCCTCTCTTCTCACAGCGGTCGGGTCTTCTTTTTCTTTCGAACGACAAATTTAACTATCCGTCTAAATATATTTTCCTGCTCCTTTCTCAGGTCTCCTTCTTTTTCTAAACCTTGTAGTGAATTCTTTTTTCCTTCTCCCAACTCTTTAGAATTATTCCCCTGCGGAGGATGGCGGCCACACCAAATGTGTAAATAAGTGTTCGCGACTCACCGGCTGAATCCGTTCCTCCAGTTCCAAGCTGGCTTCTGGCGTGGGTGGTATGAGTTTTCTTAGATGCGGTTCAGAATAATCTACGTAGATGCGAGTGCGAACTTGTAGCTGAGCGGTGGCTTGCTACTATGGTACTGGCGCTTGGGACAATGTCAGAGAGAATTTATTGCCCAGGAGGTAGAGGCTGCAGTGTAAGTAGCTTGGGTTCAATACAGAGATTTCTCAGAACCTCAGAACACGAATTCATACAAAATGGAGCGACCACATTCAATGCACCATTTAGATTGAAACACGTACCTGCAATCTGGAATGTAGATGAATTAATAATGTTAGCAAAACATGGTAAGCCAATACTTGATGTCAAACCATGTCAGACCATTACTACTTTGGCCAGTAGTTTTAAAATTGTTCAAGAAACTATAATCAAAAGATTAGAAATGATCATCAAATAACGTAAATGTATTCGAGAATATCAATTTGGCTTCGAAGAAAAACATTCAACGGCACTGATGCAATAGAAAAAAACATTAAAAAATAAATTGATTTTCTCAGTTATATTTCTTGACGTTGCGCAAGCATTTGATAGATTGTAGCATCAAGGATTAACCTATAAGTTGAAAAAAATGTTACTAAGATAATATGTGGAAATTATAACCCCCTATAGAAACAAACAAGAAGAAGAATATTCTGAATCAAAAGAACTTAAAGCAAGGGTACGACAAGAAAGTGTTCTTAAGACAGGTCAATGTTTGATTTTTACGAACGACATCCCAAAATTAGAAGATGTAATCCAAAAACATCTACAGAAATGATACAAATCGCTACTAATAATATAACCTGGATCTCTGCAAATCAACGGATCCACAGAGCTATACGAAAATAAATCTATACTCGAATCACTTTCAAATTACTTAGTTCAGCAAATCATGGATCAGATGGAAATTAATTCCTTATGACAAGAGGTTTTAATGTTCTAGTGGAAATTACACTTCAAGCAGATGTTATCGCGAAATGATAATTGTTTGCTTAAGACTAAAGAAACACGTTTATCTTTCTTTACGTAGACTATGTTTGTTGAGCTCACCTGGCGTATTTTTACCTGTCAGGCATGTTACGACTGCTGAAGCCGTTGCTAACCGTTCTACTGGTTTCCGGGGCGGTAACGCTCTTCTTCATGGGTTTGATCAAGGTACCTCTATCGCCGCCTCTTCCTCCTCCTCCACCGCCGTCACCGTCGCCCTCGGCCCCAACCCTGTCTCTTCGTCCACGACCCTCAAAGGCGAAGCAGCCCCTGCAGCCTCTACCGAATGCGTCCGTCGATCTGACATGTCTGGAGAACTTCGTGACTGTGAAGGACGGCGGCAGGCTGGCCAACCAGTTGTTCGAGTACGCATCCGCTTTGGCCGTGGGCCACACTTTCCAGCTGCTGGTCACCGTACCTCTGGCCAACATGAAGTATGTGGGTGGCGTCTACAAGGACCTGAGTGCCACCATTCTGGAGGACGAGGTGAAGAGGGGCGCCTGTGCGGGGACCAACCTCACAGCCGACAAGGTGCTGCAACACGCAGCTCTCAGCAACTACTTGCCCATGAGCAACTATGTCCAGAGAGCACGCCTTTCCAGACAGCCCGTCGTACTCAGGTACAGCGATCATCTAAATGCACTACTGATTATACAGAAATAAATTCAAACTTTTCATACGTCTTTCTAACAAATTTAATAAGCTGACACAGGATGTAGGTACAAGATGCTCCAGAAACACGTATGGAGCCTCTATATTGACCACCTCAGCCGCATTACCTTTGATTAAAGATATGACGAGTTCTATTATTAAAGTAAATATACTACAAAAGAATACTGAAATACGGGTGAAGCGAAGAAATGTAATAAACATTATAAAACGTAATTACAAAGTCCAGGAAATATTTTTTAAAATCGGTAAAGGTAAAAAATAATACAGCACATGTTGGGATAACTCTAAAATAATTTTTGACGCGAGTAAGTTACTTTGGAAAACCGCCACCACCGACCATAAAAATCTGCATTGGTATTCCCATGAATTGTGAAACAATTATAAACATTCGGCGGTAATAGAGGCCCAGAAAAGGGTTACAAATGATACTGTATCTGGAAGAAAAAGTGTCAAAAAGATTTTTGCAATCTATATCAATGTTCTCGTCCTGCGTCAGTTCTGTCCATAAGCCACCCAGGATATCAGGAGTGACGGTAATAAGTCATGCTGCGATGCCGTGTCGTAAGTCTTCAAGGTTTTGGTGGTAGACGTGGAACGCTATCCTTCATCTCCCACAAGAAAAAATCGAAAGGCGTCAAGTCCCAATTACTGAGGTGGCTGCAGGAGTAGCGCCGCGACACGGCGTAACAAGCGACATGGTAATCGGGTACACAGTTGTTATAAATAAATGTGGAGGGACGCCATCTTGTTGTAATATCAAATCTCTACCAGCAAATTGTTGCATGTTTCACAATTGCAGATTTTTCTACAACTGGCGGTTAAGATATAATTATCTTATGATTCAAACTTCTATTTATTATTTTCATCTACTTTCACCGATATTTGATTGCAATAAACTGATATTTTGGTCATTATTTTTGAAAGTTTCCTAACAGCCCGAATATCTATTTAAAGTAATGAGAGTTAGACCAATATTACCATATATTCATAATAACGTTTGTAATTATATATTTTGAAAGTGTCTTATTAATACATTTTAGTCAAAAAATTCACGTCATATTTAGCTTTATTTAATATTACTACAATTTTCCCCTACAGAAAGTATCTGGTATTAGCCGAGAATATTGTTCCTGTGTTCAACGACCTGAGAAAAGAATTTACTCTGCGCAAAGAATTTATGCAAACTACGCAGGAAACGTTGACAAATGTCCACGAGAAGATGGAGGAGGAATTCGGAAAGAAAGAGGTATGACTCTTTTGTTAAATGTAATTAAATGGGCATATATTTGATTTAAATTTAGTACACAGTAATTAACAAGTCCCAGTATTCTTTGCCTATGTCTTATATAAACAGAGTTGTGTGATAGACATAGCAAACTACATATCAGGGGAATTTGACAATCTATGTAATGCAGGTTAAGAGACTTGGATTGTTTGTTAGCATGATTTAAAATGACTAAAGATTATTGCTGTGTTGTTTTCCCATTGCTTTCTCATATTTACACTCATGCGATCCGGCACAAGATGTGATAGAACAGCCTCGTGTAAAGGAGCTGCAATTTCCGAAGTTTTGAGATGACTTGAAAGTTTATTTACTAGTGTTCTCTGCTCTTTCGACGAATCTTGCTTAGCTAACGGAAAATTTAGCAATTCTTTGATATGCTAATCAGATTTCATATTTTTATTGTAATATCGTATCATGTCTCAGGTTACCTTAAGGCCCCGGGCACACAGAAAGCTGTCGTTTATAATTTCGGGGACGTCACGTAGGACGCTATAGCTCAGTTTGAACGGTCCAGTTTTAATCTAGAGATTATTTAGTAAATTTATACAGTATTATCTCGAACGAAGAGCAACTCCTTCTACTACTCGCTTCATAAAACGCAAGGAAGAAACGACAATAATAAACAAAGTGATTAAATTAGTCAGACTCTATATTATAAATGAAATAAAAGTACAGCCAAAAGTCGGAAAAATAAGAATTTGATATGAATTGAAACGTTTCGTCCCCAACTTTCAGGACACTTAAAAAAATTAACCATGTTTTGAATTTCTTGTGAATATAATTACCATAATTTATAATAATATAATTTGAAAATGAAATAATTGATAATAAAGTTGGTCAAAAGTATAACTACATATTGTATTCATACCTTAAACCGGTCTGAAGCAACCCTCCATGCTATTCTATCCAGCGCAAGCCTTTTCATTTATACATAGCTTTAACGACGCATATCCTCCCTAACTAACCTCGCGTATTCCATCCTTCGCCTCCCTCTTCTGTTCTTACCCCACACTTCCCTCTAATGCTAATTTTACAAAAAAATCCATGTCTCAAAAAGTGGCTAATTACTCTATCCCTACTCTTGGTCAACGTCCTCCATATTGTTCCCTCTTCCTCTATTCTGCTTAGGACTTCCTCGTTAATTACTCTATTTACCCATCTGTTTTTCAGCATTCTCCTATAGCAACACATTTTAAAGACTTCTGTTCTTTTCGTTTCTACAATTCCTACCGAGCACGTTTCGCATCCATATAACTCCAAACGAACATTTTTATTAATTATTCCTAGTATTCATACTCTTATTACCCCGAAGAAAGTTCCTCTTTTTTGCGATGGTATTCCTTGCCTGTGTTATCCTACTCTTTATGTTTACTATACTTCCACCGTCCCTTGTTATGATCTGGTCAAGTAGCAGAAAACTTCCTTCAAAATATCCTTTCCCAATCTAACACCCATTGTTATTCCACTGTTTCTCATACTACGCTCCATTACCTTGGTTTTCCCTTTATTAATCCAGGACCACGTTCGTGCCATTTTTTATGGTTTCTACCTAACACAAGAGATTTTCTAAATGCAACAAAGAACGGTTACCACATTAGTTAGTCCTTCTCTGAGTAGGTGGTCCTGGTAGGGGTGCACGTGCGACGTACCGACTACAAGGAGTATCTACGTTCCAAATTCTACGTGGTATCGACTGCGGGGGTGGAGTACTACAGGAAGGCCGCCGCCCTCATGCGCTCCTACTTCAACAGCAGCGCCTCGGACACGGCGCTCGCCTTCGTAGTAGCCAGCGACGACCCTGAGTGGTGCGAGACCACGCTCATCCCTCTCCTCAAGATGGACGGAGAGGTACGACCTAATGTTGTTCTTTCATATTTATGTATACTTTAGACACAGACTTTAAATATTCCAGGTTTTCATTCTTTTTTGTATTAATGAATTAAAATTAAAATAAAATTGACCCTTACTATCACACCTCAGTTCATTTATCAAAAATTCATTTAATGAAATTTCAGTAGCTTTCACCACTTTCTGGCATAATCATCTGCAACTGAAAATACAGAGTCACAAAACAAATTTATATAACATAGCATCTTTCTACGCCCCCTCTGCACGTGCTGATAGTAAGCTAAATAGAACACAATGAATGGGAACTTGTGTTTGATATATACCTGAGGGCATATAATACGGTCGTTCACGAAGGTAGATTGTGTGAGAGGCAGAATGAAGAGCGTAGAGCAGTGGGAAAAAAGTGCCGACAATTCGGCTTGAAGGGTCTCCTTGCCGGAAAAAAACTGAGCCATAGTTAGATGGCTTGAAGGGCACAAAGAACTGGGATACTGCTCTTGTGCGACAGCAACATGTGTTTGAATAGTGTTATATGTTTAGGCAATCATGGGATGTCAGGTTGGAGGAGGAGAAGCACTGAACATCTGTTTAAATATCAGGCAGCCTCTGAAACTGACGCATTTCCGTCGCTCCTCTCCGAGTATTTATGACCCGTTGACCTTGGAAATTTCCCTCGTAAATAACAATGTTAATGTGTGCACTACACAGGCACCAACGATGAACAAACAAATAAGAATAGAAAAAAATTGACTAGGTATACACTTATGCCAAGTTAGAAGTTAATGAAACCAAACCTTACAATTGTGCCCATTTCTTTTCTTAGTCTTCATTATAAAAAATTACATTTCGGGTGGTACTTAATAATAATACTAAACATTGCATGTTGATAGATAATTACCAAAAGGATAAATGTTTCAAATGAATAACTATGTTTAGTTCAAATAAAATTAAGGTGAAAGCAATAATCAGTCACATATAGTGCTTAATTTTGAAGTGACAATTTGTGTATTTAGAGTGTTGGCTGTTGATTTAATAAATAGAATTTCAGAAAGGTTGCATTTACAAAAGTTGGTTTCAGAGTCTAAAATTTCTATATTGTCTCAATCGAAATCGTGGCTTTAATCTCATTTATGTTTGGTGATAAAATTATCGTTAGACGTTGTGCGATTATTTCTGTGTTCTTTAATTCTTATTTTATAAATTTTTACGCCGTAGGCAGTCTCTTACCTTGCCTACCGCATAAAGCGAACACTGGGCGCGAGCGGTTGAATCTCAAAAATGGAGGGTTTCAGGTCTCTGTGATTCGCAGTGCACAGCCTACTTCCATACCGAACGTATGTTTTGAAATTGACTCCAGAATCTTGTAACCAAAGAATGCTTGTCTTTACAGAGTGCCAGTCCTCCGAGCAGTGTGTTTCTGGTGTCGCGAGGTCATGGTATGCATCCAGGTCACGACTTGGCGCTGTTGTCGTCGTGCCACAATTCCATCATCGGTTATGGCACTTACGGCATCTGGACGGCTCTCATGGCTGGCGGGAGGACCATCGTCTATGACATCCGCAACCCCGAAAACCCTAACGCCACGGCCAAGACCATGGCGATGCGAATGGCCGACTTCCTGCCCACGTGGGTTCTCATATCGTGATCGCTGAACCGGCATGCTTCTCCTGCTATCCGCCTCACAATATTTCCAATGAAAACCATTACAATATTTTCTGGTATTCTATAAACTAATTTGGGGAAATTTATGAAAGGGTATAAAGAGTGGTAATTTCTATGAAGTTAGAAGGAAGGGGGCATTATTTTGTAGAATTCGTCCTCCTGACCTTCGGAGACCCATTCCAAAAATTTACAGCTGCAGGGCGTAAATATCACATGTTTCGCATCACTCCGTTGCCAGTTAATATTCCACATTATGCACGTAGCTTCCGACTTCTAAATTAGCAACGGGTGACCACTACCTATAAATGTTTTTTTTATATTCAGCCCTAAAAAGGAGGGCCGCCCCATTGTTTGGAAGAGAAAGCAAGTCTACACGCAGCCAGAAATGTGTCAATGAACTCAAGCCTCATCCCTGTATTTTAACATATTACAGGGAAGATGTGTTGCTTACTTCAGTTATATAACGTTCAGTATTACTTGTACACGTCAGAAGTAGTTGTATTTTAGTTACTCCACAGTGGTTTTTGTGAAAATATATTTTAATCACCTCTAGTTAACAAAATACTGTCCATCACATTGGATGCACTGTTCAACACACCCTCCTCCCCATTTCTCAATTTCCTTGTTTACAGGAAGATTGCACTCTCTGGGAATGTGGCATACTAGAATAGTTCCAGTTCCTTGAGACAAAGCATCTGAATCAAGTAGATTCAAAACATTCATAGATGTGAAACATACATCACAACTGTCCCACCAATGTAGCTTCAATTATTGTCACCTTTTCCCTCATACAAAATTTTTTAATTTCTTAGGGATTAGGTATCCTTCAGATGTATTGTCTATTAGAAACATGGCCCTAGGAAGAAATAATTTGTTCATGAGTAGATACATTATTTGATTTCAGGTTTTGGAGGCACCAAGGAAACGATATACATACCAAAACTTAAGGATCATTATAGATATCCCATAAACATTTAATTTATTATGATGAAGTATTTAAAGATTTGGCATAGAATTTTCATTTGTACTTTCCACCAATAGATCAGTCATTTTCACTGGAATGTCTTTTAATAATTGCTTCTGAGATGGTAAGCCTTTACCATTCCAAAAAAAAATTCTTAAAAATCTGGAGCAGGTGGTAAGGTGTTAAATAATATGAACACATTGCTCATATGGAATTCTCCTGCTGGGGCATGCGAAATTTTGAGCAGCCCTAACATATTCAGGTGCGAGAATGTCGTAAGATTTGTCACCTTCCTTATCATCTGACAATTCATCTATTTCAGATATATCACTATCAGTATCCAAATGTTGATCTAATTAAGCACTAATTTCAGCATTAGTCACTATAAAAATGGAAGATGCATAAGAACCCAGTGTGTTATATATTCTACATAAAGAAATAATTTCCTATCAAGAGAAAAAGAACTAAATTAATTATTCCAAATATATTTATTTTAAATTTATATATTATTGTTTAGTAATGTCTTGGATTGTAATAAAATATATAGTAAAAATAGTTCATCAACTGAATTATATACAAAACTCTGCACACATTCAAACAATTCTGTATGTCATACAAGATGCTTTACATCTTTGGCTTAACAAAGTGAAGTATTTTTGTGTGTGGGATGTAAGGCAGTTAACTCAACATTCCTTTTTCTTCAAGTGGATCGTGTTTAAAATATGGAGTGCTGAATCAAGAATCATGTATAATTAAAATAACAAGCATTTATGAGAAACAAAATATAAAATATTCTGTAGTACACATTGTCCCAATCATAAAATAGAAAATTATCAAATAAAATATATTAATAAGTACCAAACTGTACATAAGTGCAACAAAGGAACATTTATAAACATTTTAGCATACAACAAGAAATCTACAAAAACATTGTAAAATATACTCAATGAAAAAGTGTAAAGACAAACTGAAACAAACATACAAAAAATGCATATTTTATAAATTGGATTCAATTTTAAGTAAATCTATAATTACAGTATTATACTTGCTAAGAACAAAGTTATTTCATTTAAAATTATAATTTAATCCAACTGAATAGAAAACTGTGAACATTGTGTTAATTCCAGCTTTTCATCCATGCACATCACATTAAACAAAACTGTGAGATCATACCCTACATCTATTCTACTTTACAGAAGCATAATTAACAGTTTAAAGATTATGTGATTAATGTATTACAATGTTTAATGTAAACTGTATATTATGTGAGGATATAATAAAAATATATTATCAATGTTGCAAATATTGAAACAATGATACAAAAATATTATTTATTATTGTCTCCAAGCATTATTAAATTATAAATATATGGTTATGTAAAAAGTTAATATTAAAAGCTTCTTGTCTGAAGTAAAACCAAAAACAACTTTGATAAAAATAGCAGAAGATATATTTTTATTTCAGTGGACCAAAATTAAATCATCTGTATCACTTATGAATATTTATTAATGCATTAAGTTGCCCAGTCTTATGCTCATGAAATTCTCTAACATAAAGATAAAAGCTATAAGAAGAATATTTTTTATCAAACTTATAATGTTATAACACTCATAGTTGTGCTGAATGCATAGAGCAAGGAGTTCCATGTGACTCAGTTATGGATAATGACACAAATAATACAATTGATGCAATTTTGCCCATCTTACATGAGCTGCATTAAATCAGACTTAGTGACAAATGTACTTCTGAGGACAACTCTATGGATTTAACCAGAAAGCCGGTAATTTCAACTAAATTTTATTTTGGAGGCTTGATTGCCAAATATGCCAATGAGTATTGTCAGATCCCTCTTCACCCTAAATTACTTAGTTTGATTATCATCAGTTTCTTTTCAATTGAATAGATTAAATCATTTTAGACAGGATTGAGCCAGTTAATCAGTGTAGATGTGATATTATATTATTACAACGTTACACAAATTAAGGAAATCAAACTCATGATGTCATTAAATGGATTAACACTGAAAAATCTGACAATTTCCTATGTGTTTCTTATGAGGCAAGCCTGGAAGCATTGGTACATGAGCTTCAATTTCTCCATAAGGTACTGGTGGAAAGGTTTCCTGTTCCTCTGCAACAGTAATGAAAGAATTCTTTTTTTTTCCTACATCAGATTTTGTGTCTCACAAACCTTATAAGTACAGGGTATGTATTTAATGTTATTAACGAATTGGCACATTGAGAAGAGCAAACAAAATTAATCCCACCTTTTTTTCCTAATATTTGAGGAAGGCAGAGCAAGGTAGCCAAGGGTTAACTAGGGCCCCCAGGCTAACCCTAGAAAACCTGCATCAGTAGGTCAGGCAATGCAGGTTTTCTAGGGTTTTCCCTGCATCTCTTTAGGTGAAACACCGGGTAGGATCCTTAAACCATAGCCCGGGGGCTATGCTCTACCTTCCGCATCCCCCCTTTTCAATTCCCTTCCTATGCTATTAAAGGGGAGTTGCCTGTTTCAGGATCACCCTCATGTAGCCTGTTAACCAAAAAAAAAATACAAATGCTAATTCAGTTTCTACCTGATAAATATTTCATGAATTTCTAAAATTCTAGGTGAGATTTTTCAATTATTTATTCTTCATAGTATTTATTGGGTGTATCAAGTTGCTCAGTATAACTACCTAAGAGTTTGATTATTTTAACAGAAGACATCAGAGGGCCAACTGTGCTGTGTATATGCATAATAAAATAAACAATTATCAGAAGCCTTTTTCAGGGCTATTGTAGTCGTCTTAATATTTTGGAAGTAACATAAGAGATTTGTAATAAAAATAATATTTGTGTAATGGAAACCTACAAAATTTAAATGTTTATCAACATAAATTACATCCTTAATATAAACAATTTACTATGGTACTTTACTAAATGTAATCAATTACATAATGATATATTTTCATGAACAAATAGAATTCTCTGATAATAAATAACAATTTCTGTATTGTAATAAATGTGCCAAAAAATATATTGATCAAAGGTCTTCAGAATATACATGTATAAACATAAGTATTTAAAGAGAAGAATGAAAAGAAGTAAAAAAAAATCCCCTTAAATGTACTTAATAGATACCATTACAGAAAATTGGAAACTGTACATCAAAGTATAGTTGACCAACTGTTGCAGGATAATTCTTCAAGTTGACAAGTTCATACACAGATCATTTTCTTGTGGAAGGGCCAAGGCCTTCAGATAATTTCATCATGCCCAAAACCAAACGGTATTTGGATACTATAATGAAAATGTTTTTAAGTAATCCAATGTGGTCTTCCATAATACAGTTTTACTGCAGGAAGACGTTAAGACTTAGAGGAACTTTAACATTTTATGTGGTAGCACCAATTTAAGGTAAGAGTATGGAACCCTGCGTCACTCCATGACGCTAAAGTTGGGCAGGATGTATCTCGCCCGCAGGGTGGGGAGTCGTGGAATGTTCTCGCCACCTAGTTTGTAGGCTATTATGCGGCCGCCTGCCATGAGGGCGCTCCAGAGGCCGAACGTGCCGTAGCTGATGATGGAGTGGTTGCAGGACGACAGAACCGTCAGGTCGTGAGCGGGGCTCTTGGCTCCCCCGCGGGCCCCCAAGAACACGCTGCTGGATATTCCCTTCTGCACAAAAAGCACACAACTCAGTACGTATGATGACGTATAAATCAGACATTTCAGATTTTCCAATGTATGCTCACCGCCAACTTAACTATGGCGTCCCCCTCCCCTTCCCAATGAGAACAACGTAATTTTTCAAAAATGCATTTTGTGAGATGATCGATATTATTAAAAATAAACTATTTTTTTTGTTTTCTTTTTTCATCGTTAGTCAAAACTGAAAATTGATTTATTAATATATTTCAATAAATTTATATATAGCGTACCGTTTCTTCATTGAATTAATTAAAAATATTCTTAACAATACCATAATATGTCGGTCGTTGTTTTATTGGTGTAATTCATCGGTGGACAACCCCCGACCCCGTAGTACCGACGGCATGGTTCCAAAGTTTTATTGCTAAAATATTTTTATTGTGATACGTATGCCCTGATGATTTTATACGAGTCTAATTAATTTTATATGTAAAATTATGCACCACTTCGCCAGTTAATTATCAATACTAATTTGGAAAACTACTTAAAGTAAAAACATCATCATTTTCACAAATTATATAATTCTTGCAAAAGAAAATAATCATTGAAACATTATTATTTTAGTCTAACGGGGGGTCCGGGATTCTAGTCCCTGGTCCGACCAGTATTTTTCCATTTTTGTCTTTCTTCTAAAATACTATAATTTTATTATATTTAATAGCAACATTATGCATGCTTACATATCTGTACCGCATTCTTAGTAGGTGAGCGAAATGCTTCATGTCAGATGTAAATTTTATAAATGTAAAAACAGATTCGCAAAAATTAAATTCAACAATCACCCCTGAGAACTTTAATAGAATCCCCTTTTAATTCTTTATTTTTGTACATGATATATACACACGCCGGACCCATTTTAAAATTATTGTTTTCTTCAGTTAATAAATGTAAATATTAAAACCCTATTATTAAATTCATTAATTAATATCCCCTCCATTATTTACAGATACAACAAAATAAGTTTTGCTATCTGTTCCTTTTGAATTTTTTTCCTTCACTTCGGTCCTGGATGTAGCGAGAGTAAAACCAAATTTTTGTTAATGTTTCAATTGTATGTAACCATGACATACAAAATTTATTTATTTATTTGGATTCAACTATGAATAAGTAATTATACTAATTTTTTGTAGAAAGAAGTGAAAAGATGCCGAAAGTTGGGGACGAAACGTCATTTATTTTGAACTAAATAACCCCCGCGACTTCATACGAGCCGTAATTGATTTTTTTTTATTTTGCGCTAAAAACGAAACAACAGGTACAGAATTTTGATAAAGTTAAAATTGAATATATGAAAAGTACGGTATGATCTATTTATGATCTCTTCAGGGTAAACCTTATAACTCGCAGTTGGTTTAGAACCGGTCCCGCTATACGTTTCGAAGCCAATGTAGCTGTACCTCCCGCAACCCCCCTTTTCAACTCCCTTCCTATGTTATTAGAGGGGAGTTGCCTTTTTCAGGATCACCCTCATGTAGCCTGTTAACTCCCCCCTCACAAAAAAGAGCAATTCGCGCTCAATTCAATGGATTTAATAATGAACTCTTCAAGATATCGAAATGAAACACAAAAATTTAAGTTAAAATTCCTGTTTGAATCCCTAACATTTTCATTAAATCCGTTAAGCCGTTTCGAAGCATAAAGAGATCAAGAGTATAGGCTACGCATCCATTTTGGAAATTTTAACGCACGTTAGAAAAGAAACCTTTACGTGCAATATATATATATATCATTATCGAAATGAAATATGCGCTAATATGTAAGTTAAATAGCATTTTTTAAACCTTCAAAATTTCTTTGAAATCCGTTGAGCCATTTCGGAGCCTGTTCGAGACAAGCATAAGGACAGGCAGGCACTTTAATTATATTTATTGGTATAGATTAAAATTCTTCTGTTTCTGACTTTTGTCCATTTATTGTGTTATTTACCTCGAGGTCCCTCTCGAGGGCGGGGATGAGCCTCCGCTCACACCAGCCAGGGTCGTCACTGACCACGACGAAGGCGATGGCGTCGGCGCCAGCGTCTGCCAGGGCGACGCGCATGCTCTGCACCGCGTGTCTGTAGTAAGACACTCCCGCCAGAGTCACGTTGTTGTACTTGGTCTGCAAGTGGCTCGTGTAGTCAGTGCGGCGTACGTGCACTCCCACGAAAGTCACCTGGTGACCAAACAAGCAAGTTTGAACCCTTCAATGCTCAGGATACCGAAGTAGCTTCAAGGCGACATGCTTGGCTAACTCAAGAATCAATTAGAACGCGACAAAGGAAGTTGCACCGAGAAGCTTTTTCAGGTGTTATGCAGCACAAGGAAAAACAAAAGGTGGGCGTAGACGAGTGGTGGCGATCCTCTTTATATGTCCGCGCCAAAAATAACAATTAATTTATTGTCCGACTTCTGGGGTGCAGGGGAAATACTTTGCATTAAATAATCACTAAAAATATAATTACTTATTATAAAACCTAATTAAATTGCATGAGGAGTTGGTTTCAAATTTAGTAAATAATTATATACAATACTTAACACACATTCAAGTCAATACTAATTATAATTTTACTATTACTAATAAATTAAAAAAGTACACTTGTGGATGAACAATGTTATTAACAAATGAGTTGTTAAGGTTACTACATATTTTTATGTTAAATAATATTACAATTTCACAACAAACACAGTTGTTTATTAAATCTGAATGGCTTTTTTAGTTTTAGTTTTCTTACGGCTCTTTGTGGCACAAGATTCTGGTTAATTTATTGCAAGAGCTTATTGGAGTAATTAATCAGTCGTTTGTGATGACGGATAAACGTGGTTTGTAGAACTTTAGTAACGTCAGGTACCCCCACGTCTATTAATCTATCCCTTTCCTTGGTCAAAGTCTTCAATATGTTCTCTCTTCTCTTATTCTACTTAGAACTTCCAGGTTAGTTATTCTATCCTCCGTTATGATTTTCAGCATTCTTCTATAGCACCACATTTCAAAGGCGTCCATTCTTTTCCTTTCTGAAACTCCTTCCGTCCATGTTTCGCACCCATATAACGCCACACTCCATACGAACAGTTTTAGCAATAATTTCTTAATATTCACACTTACATTAGCCGTAAGTTCCTTTTATTTCCAAAAGCCTTATTTGCCTGTGCTATTCTAGTCTGATTGTCTAATATATTTCTACCATCCACAGTTATTATGCGGCCCAAGTAGCAGTATTTCTTAACTTATTTCAAAATATCCGTTCCCAACTTAACACCCTTTGTTATTCCACTAATTCCCATACTACGGTCACATCCGCCATTAATCTTCAAGTTGTACGCTTTGTCCAGGATCACGTTCATGCCATTTAGTATGTTTTCCAAATATTTTTCTGACTGCCCTAATACCACACTATAATCAGAAAATCTTAAGGTTATTATTTCATCTCATTACATTTTTATTCCCTTTCCATACGCATTTTTGACTTTCTTCATCGCCAGTTCTATACTTAGAGTTATCGATCCTAATATTCACACTCATATTACCCGTTCGTTTTTTAGAAAGCCTTCCTTGTCTGTGTTATCCTACTCTTTATGTCTACTATACTTCTACCATCCCTAGTTATTATGCTGCCCAAGTAGCAGAATTCCTTCAAAATATATCCCTTCCCAATCTAAGGCCCCTTGTCATTCCACTATTTCTCATACTACACTTCATGACCTTGGTTTCCATCAATTAATCCTCATGTTGAACTCTTTATCCAAGTTCACGTTATTTATTATGTTTTCCAAGTCATCTTCTGACTACCGAATACTACAATATCACCGGCAAACAGTAGGGTTTTCGTATCTTCTCCTTGCAGTAGGATTCATTTTCCATATTCTTTTTAACGTTAAAATCGTGTTCCTACCGCCAAAAACGTCAGCAGTGAGTTAACCTCTACATCAGTGAACTAAACAGAGTGTATTTTGCATAATCTTATCACTGAGATGTACGCATCTCTTCACAACGAACTTGCGAAGACAACGTTTTACACGCAATTTATTCCTAGACACCACTCAGCATTCCAAGCCTTTTGTTTAGAATTCAGTGTTTCACAGTATCGTACCGCATTAATGGCTTCACCTCTGTCCCAGAACGCAGTGATTGTTTTATTTTTGGGGGATCGTGAGTGCCGTCTACTGTTGTTACTTTGTTTTTGGAGTGACATGACACACTCAAAATTCATCACCGATCACAATACTATTTAAGAATTCATCTCCCTCATCACTGTATAGTGTAAGAAATGTTAAAGCACTGGCAAGTCGATTTGTTTTTTGGACATCCGTAGGCATTTTAGGAACCCAGCGGGAATTTGCGATAATTTAAGCTATTTTCGATATCTCATGCAAAAACTCATCACAAAGCATTGTAATTGTGAAGCGTCTGTTTCCACAAATTAGGTAAATTCACCATTTCAACCAAACCTTTATTTACAACAAAAGGTCGCCCACTCCGTGCTTCCGGAGACGTTAGTGTCCTTTGTCGGGGGCTACAGGCTATGGAGGATAGGAAGGAAAATTAACGGCATTCAGAATTAGTACAATGTTTGGAAATAAGAGAGGAAGCTAATTACTGAGATAATATTCTTACCGTAGTAACTACGAAGAAGTGATATTTTAGCAAGAATAGCAGACAACTGAGGATCAGGTTGAACTCTTAGGTGGAAATATTTACCTCTACGCTGCCAAATTTCGCCTCCATGTGTTGACGAAAATCATGCAGAGTATCTTGTGCAAGCTGGTATATATCTGGTCGGACAACGAACTCCTTCTTGAGACCTTCTAACTCAGGCACGATAACAGATAGCAGGACTACGTGTTTCCTGCAAGCAAACGGACAGCGACTTGAGTGACGAGACACTGCATAAACTTAAAATGCGGTTATTCATTCAGACTCTTCTATGAACTACAAAGTGTCTGCATTTCACTTGAACGTCACAAAAATCGTTAATTCACATAGAATTTCTGAAATTGCGGTCACAGGCCTCCCAAAAGTAATTCTAGAGTTTGCAGAAGTTATTTGCCGTATTGATGTGATACGACATTCATAAGTAGCACATAAATTGCCGGTTTAAATACGAATAAGCAGCATTTATTTTTGAAGATTTTTAATTCCAGTAAAATTTACGATTTCTATTAGCTTCAGTGAGAAAGCAAAATAAGGCCCTGCATTAGTATAGAATTATACTAAGACCATTGAGAGCAATTCTATAGCAGATTCAAGCTGACAGAAACAAAACAAAAAACATATAGCATTTAGAGAAGCAAGGAATAAAACATCTTATTAACAATTATTTGTTGTACTCGTAAAGGAATGATTTAAAAGTGGAGACTGATATAGTAAAGCAAGTATATAAAAAGCAAATAAAAAATTGTCTTATTTCTATTCTTTTATAGCGAGTTCTACCATTCCAACATATTTGACAAACGTATTAAATTTAAAATATAGGGACTACTTTATAAAACTACGTACACATTCTTTCTAATAAGAGAAATGACCCGAGTCTTAGGTGTTATTTGGTACAGTGAGAAAAGAAATATTTTATCAAATAGAGAAAGTATTCTTCTGAAGTAAAACGTTTCAGGTTTCCATACAGGTTCAAAATTGATTCAAATGTATGGAAACCTTAGAACTTTTTTTACAACTACACGGGTAAAGATCCGAGAATTCTTCTGCCTTGAGGCGGTCGAATTAGCATTTGATACGTTATCAATGCAAATAACTTCTTTGTTGATAAGATAACCGCTATTGAGCGGTCAATAATACTACAACGTAAGAAAAATTATTAGGCAAATATCTTGGACGACGACAATTTTAATTTAACTAGCTCAAATAATATTGTTGGATTTATAAAGGGCAGTTATAAGGTCCATGAAACATTTAAAAACATATTTTATAAGCTCAACATAAATACATTCTAAGAAAGGTACAATCTTACTTTTTTACAGTATGTATAAATATTCCACTTGTCCACCCATTGTCACAAATCTATTCCGACGCCCAATTCTGCTCATACCCCGAACAAGCATATTTAATGTTTTGTGTTTCAGGTAGAACATAAACGTTATCCTTGATGCATCCTGTAGTGAGGTGGGAACTGAAGTAGCGCCAGGTCAACGACACGGTCCATCTAGCGAAGTGTCCGCGTCTCATTCAGATAATCTCGAACACAATTTGCGAATTGTGGAGGGACATCATCTTTTTAATGTTATCATTTCAATTTGTTGCATGAGTCACGATTACAGAATTTTCAGTAACTATGGTCGGTGACGATCCTGCCAGCGGTTTTCCAATGTATCTAGCAGACACCGCGTTCACGAAAATCTTTGAGTTTAACTTTCACGTACTATATAACGTGTTATGTTCTGTTTTGCCGTATACCTACAAACGTTTCTAACATAAACTTTATAATTATCCTCAATTATTGCAAAAATAATCTCCTTTAAGTGATACAAAAACGTGTACCAGATTAAAATATAAAAAACGTCTGTATTCGTTGAGAGTTAAGAAGCAGATAATTAAGTAACCGATAAGCAGTCTAAGGTTATTTCTTTCTTCGGGTGTTGAAAAGTCTGATGAAAGCAACAAGATTTACAGAAAAGTTGAGTTTCATCACCTGATTTTGTCTATTTTTGGACTGCTGCATTACTGATTAGTCTATTCTCCCCGAGGAAATTGTAAATGTTGATTGGGTTTTCCAGCAAGTCCTTGCTATTTCAAAAAGGATTCATCGCTGGAAGTTTCGGTAAATTCCGCGCACACGCTCCGTTAGAGCAAATATATGGTTAAGTTGACTCGCAAACCTAAATTTTCGCGACGGGTGCTTAACTTCTTTTAAAACAATCCTTTATGCAATAAGAAGGAAGGACTAGATGACAATTTTTTTTAAAATTCTTAATTTCACCTCGAAAATTTACTGTCACTAATATTTTAGTGGTCAACTGTTATACACCTTCTCTCATTGACAGCTTTATCTCTTAAGAGAACTAGAATGCTCAAATATTCGAATTCTACATTTTCCACTTTTAATAAAAGAATACTTCATTGTAGATCGCATCAACGTTCAAACATTTTTACGTCAATATTGTTTAAACATCTCTCAAATCCCTATCGTTATAGGATGTGGTATTACACTCGCGTCACATATCCGCCTAATCCGCATTGTCCGCAGATTTATTCCTTCCTAAGAGCCTCGGATCCTCTGGTATCTTGCCATGATATTACACGAGTCTATCGCTCTGGCGGCCAAAAGCCGAGGTACCCCATG
Source organism: Eucriotettix oculatus (assembly GCA_034510155.1). Lineage (NCBI taxonomy): Eukaryota > Metazoa > Arthropoda > Insecta > Orthoptera > Tetrigidae > Eucriotettix > Eucriotettix oculatus. The sequence continues at coordinate 40,327,573 of CM067379.1, forward strand.
ACGTAGGAGGAAAGGGGGAGAGGAGCGAGTGTGTGGCGTGAGCACGACCACAAGCTGAGCCTGCTTCTGGTCGGTTGAGTGCCGAAATTGTATACCAGATTTGTACTAGTTTCTATGAACCTTTAAAAGATTCTTTTCTTTCTTTTGTTCACGTGAATAAACAATTGTTAATTTTTGTATTGAGGTTTCAGTTTTTGCTTATCCCTACCTGCCAGGTGGCAACCCAAGAGGCCTGAACTAAATAACGACGACGGCATCAATTTAATTTTATTTTCAAACTTCTTAATACGTCATTTAAATATTCCGATAGAAAGCTAATTATAAATGCTAAAATTGCCCAAAATATAAATATTTTACGGTTTCACCACGAGGTTTGATTGAAAAATAAATATTTATTATAATTATTATTTCTTGTTTTAGGAATATTGAGGATTTTAACTTAAATAAAAAATCTTGAAAATCTGTTTAAGCAAATTTTGAGGTTGGCATCAACGTCATGCCGAAAGAATAAAAAAATTAGCTTGGCGTAATTAGTTCTCTATCAAAATGTTTAAATAACATATCAAAAGGTTTTATAATAAACAGAAATTGATGACATTTGAATAATTTAATGAAATCGTGTTATACATTTCATTGGGTCCAAATATATAGAAAATATCTTATTGTCAGAATGTAGATGCAAGGAAAAATAACGTATATTCTACTCCAAAATTTAGGAATGAAAAAATATTTATTTAATTAAATTCAAACGACTTTAGCGCATGACAATTAAATAAAAAGAAAACCATTTCAAGTTAGCAATTCTGTATTTTTAATTTTAGGATCTTTCGGCCATAGCCATTTTCAACTGTATATTTTAATTATCTCACACATAGAACCAGAGTGGTACAACTTGAATCAAATTCAGACTCAATGTAATGTTAACGAATCGTATTTAGTTTGAATTGAACGCTCTGGTTGTTGGAGTTGTTTCTTGAATAATATGAATGTTTCCTTATGTGGATGAAAGCTCCTGAGTTTATATTGTGACGACCGAGATATTCTTATGAATTACTTGTTCACAGGCTAGTAAAAGCTTTAAAAAATTATCATGTAGATAGGCTTTCATAGTAAACTAAAAGAACAATAAGTGATTCATTTTTACGCCCTAACAATAAAAGTTTGCTTAGTCTTTGCCCCATCTGTAAACCAAACTGTCATAAAAGCTACTAAGCAAGTCGATAAGACAAAATTGATTTATGGGCCATTAATAAATCTAAGCTGACCTTTCATCAGCCATGAACGACTTCGACTGTGTGTTACGATACCATTGTGTAACAACAGAAATCGAACCAAACCCCAACGGTTTAAATTCTTTATGTTTTCAGAAATGCAACAATAGAGCCGAGAAAATTATAAGACAAACGCCGCTGATTGTTTCACCATTTTGCGTGCGTTGAGTCAATTTTTCTTCGGAAGCTATTTAGTTAAAAGTTCTTTTAAACTCATACTAACAAGATAATACAACACTGAGCGACAACTCGCAGTTTGTGTGGTCAACGACCACCAAACATTATTCAACGCCGGGTAATAATTATGGGCGTCACTTCAAGGCTTGCCATAGGTTTGCAAAAAATAATACTATTAACAAAATATACGATTCTAACTTCTGAAGTTTATTTTGTACAATTTACTATACTAGAATAAGGTATTCTCAACACATGTTAAAGTATTTTCTCGTAATTTAACATCAATAAAAAAAATTATAACCGACATATTTCGCATATTAGGTCTTATCGTTTCTAATTAATGTTAGGTATCACCTAATGATTTCCAAATTAGATGTGTAACGTAATGTTTATATTTTGTTAAAAATGTTAATGTAATTGACCTTAGCAATTGAATTGATATGTTCTGACTTATTGGCTAATATATTCATTTTGTTTTCATATTTGATGTGATTTCACTTTTCACGACAAATTTCCGAAATAAACTAGTGGATAAGCGAATACCAGAAATCGGCCACAGTCGCATGGACGTAACATAATCTCATAGCTTGTCCAAAATCCTGGTCGCCGGACCTCACTGACCTTATAACGCTATCTGAATTTTGTTGTCCTGACGTTTTTATCAAAGTGAAAATTAAATGTTTTTGTAAAGCGTTTTATGTTATTGGATAGGGAATTATGTGCTCTACAAAATAGACTCTTGATTTTTTTATGGTTTTAATAATTCTCAGGTCTTTAAACTGAAGTTCCAAGTCGACAAAATAGATCATTTTCGACCCGTTTAATCGAGGCGCTATAGCCACAGAAGCTGCTCCAGAGATGTCTGAAGGGTATGACGAAGAAGCGATTCCTCTTCGGACGTCTCAAAATTGGTTTACATGATTCAAAGACGACAATTTCGATCTCAACAGATATGCACAGTACAAGACTCCGTTCAATTAGACGAAGAGCGACTGAATCACGACACAAGACTAAGGAATTGACAAATAATGGATTGTTCCCACAATACCATAGAGCGTCACTTTCATTCTCATGATAATCCCATCTAGGATGAAAATTTCCTATCTATTCGTCGATATGTAAAAATATAATGTAGCTGAATGCTGCTAAAAACTAAATTAAATAATGATGTGTAGTTGGGGAACGAAGGATCGCGTGTTTCTTTCTTTTATCGTCAGTTAGTCGTGCCATATGCGTGAATGTTACCTACAGTGTGACACAAACTATTAGTAAAATTAGCTTTAAGTAACAGATGTTTCAGATGAAGGTAAATTATATCCGAAAAAAATATTTCATGATTATTCCAATTTTTAGTTTATTAACGTGTAATGTAATTAATACCATCTGCGTAAATATTTTACGGGCTCATTCCTTGCACGTTTAAACTTATAATAGCTCACAAATCCCTCACCTTTTTCTTTTCGGCATAAATTTATAGCAGAAATATTTTTATTTGTTGCCTGGGATCAGAGTGACAATTTGGTCTCATAAGTCTGTATATGTCAACTTACGGAAGTCCTTACACTGGTCTGATGAAATCTCCATGCTAACCTCTTTTCCTCAAGCCTGTTCATTTCCATGTAACTACCTAATCTGGTTTAGCGTATTCCATCCTCGGCCTTCTCCTCCTGTTCTTACCCCACACACTTCCCTCTAATGCTAATTTTACAGGACCCTCTCAAACGTGGCATATTAATCTATCCCTTCTCTTGGTCAACGTCCTCCGTATTATTCGCCCTTCTTCTTTCTGCTTACAACTTCCTCGTTCGTGATTCTATCCACCAATCTGAATTTCAGCATTCTCCCATAGCACCACATTTCAAAGGCTTCTATTCTTTTCCTTTCTGCAACTCCTACGTCTACGTTTCGTACCCACTCCATTACGAACATTTTTTGTAATAATTTCCTAACATTCACACTTTATTACCCACAAGTAAATTCCTCTTTTTGGCGATAGCCTTCCTTGCCTGTGCTATCCTACTCTTTATGTCTACTAGTTATTATGCAGAGATTCCTTAACTTTCCTATCCCCACACTCTTTGTTATTCCACTATTTCCCACTATTACTACACTCCGTTAGCTTGGTTTTCTCTTTGCTAATCCTCATGTTGTACTCTTCCTACAGGATCACGTTCACATAATTTATTGTGTTTTATTGAGTCATTAGAGAATGTAGGCTTTCCCGGTGGATAGACTGAACAAGAAGTTCTCGGGATTTCACCCGATATGTCAATCATTAGATTCGACGTTTCGAAGGCTATCTCCGCCATCGTCTTCAGGTACCTGAAGACGATGGCAGAGATAGCCTTCGAAACGTCGTATCTAATGATTGACATAACCCGGGTGAAATCCCGAGAACTTCTTGTTCATTTTATTGAGTCTTCTTCTATCTTCCCTAATACTACTATATCATCGGGAAACCGTAGGGTTTTTGTTTATCCTCCTACTGTATGATTCCTTTTCCATATTTCTTTTCAACTTTCTTCATCGACTCTTTACATATAAGTCAAAAAGCATGGCCGACATACTGCATCCTTTACTTACTTATTTCTAGATTTCTGCTTCCTTTTTTTGCCTTTCAATTCTAATTACTGCTGACTGTTTTCTGTTCAGGTTATGAATAGCTCTTCTTTCTCGATATTTTATTCCTGTCCTCTTCAAAATTCTTAGTAGTATGTTCCAATTAACATTATCAAAGGCTTTTTCTAAGTCTATAAATACCATGAAAATAAGTGGTTATTTTCTTATACTGTCTTCTAAAATTAAACGCAGTCAATATTGCTTCTCCAACATAGATCCAAAAACCAAAATGATCTTCTCGTAACTTGCATTCTATTTGGCGTTTCATCCTCCTGTATACTATTTTCTTTAATGTTTTGCATGCATGGGATAATAAACTGTGCTGTGGAATTTGTAAAATATTCATAAAAGGCAATATAACTAATGAGTTCAGTTGAACTAGTTCATTAATGTGAATAATATAATAGATCTATTCCCTCTAAAACACTATCATGCCCATCAGTAAAGGAAATACAAAATTATGCTTAGACTAAATGAAATTAATATACACTGATCTTACGTTAGCACCACCGGCTGGCTGTTTTCCTTGGCCCAGGTGACGAACTTTTCGAACGGAGTGACGAGCTTCTCAGCCACACTGAATATAAAAGGCACAGTAATGGAGCCAGCACACGGGCCCCACCAGACTTCGTCCTCCAACGCCGTGACGGACAGGTTATTGTAGACCGTAGCCAGCGACGCTAAGATGTCGGCGGGCACAACGACGCGCAGCCCGAAAGAACGGGCCAGAGCCCACGCGGACGCCATCTCGAAGACCTTGTTGCCCAGGCGCCCCCCAGGCTCCACGGTGACGACGCCGCTCAGGCAGCGCAGACGATCGTCGCCCGTGGCCATCAGCGTGTCCACGTTGGACCTGGCCAAGGGCACCGCCTCAGACCCTTGCTCCACGGCGGTGCGAACATCACCTGGACTCGGCGTTGACGTTGGCGTCGGCGTCGGCACCGGAGGCTCTAATGGTACCAGGAAGTACACCGTGAACAGAACCGCCATCACCAGGACGCACGCCGCAGTGCACCTTCTCATAGCGGCGACCTGAATAACAATAACAATTGAAAATGTACTCGACGAATGTAAAGATTTTATCAAAAATAATCATCTTATTTCATAAACTCAAAACTATTCAGCCTTAAAACCCATGTCACTTGACATTTTACTGATTTAAATTATATCCTTCTTCGATGATTAATCTGCCGTACTGAATAAAATGATCCAGCGTCACATCACTGATATTCAAGGTCGCCGGACCTCACTTCATATGATATCGTTTTGGGGGATTGTTAGGGACTCAAACTATGTGCCTTCTCTTCCAGCAACAATGGTCGAACTGCGGAATCGCCTAACAACAGCTGTGGGAAGAATTTAAATAGTCCATGATCAGCATAAAATGCCTCCTATACCTCCTCATAATTCAACCAACCTGGTTCTATGCATCGCCAAAAATTCATTCAACCAAAATCCAAACAAAACACAACCCTACGCACCATTACAAACTCTCCCTAGTACCTTCGAAATTCTGTCATTCACCATAACTTCCCAAAGTAAACTCCATAATCTCCAAATCCATAACCTCCCTAATTAAAAGCGGCCTCAGCCACCCAAACCCCACGATCCAACAATTCCATGGCAATCCTCCTCCATCTCCACGCTTCCGTCGGCTCAAAAGCAAACTCCCAATTGACCTCATCCTTTCCCCTGAACATTCAGGCGCATCCTAACCCACCTTACCATCATGCGCGCAGACCACATCCTCATATATCCTGCAATAATCAGATCACTGTCTGGTCAACCCTCACCCACCCACGTCGTATGTCAATCAGGAACACTAAAAAAACCTAACCCATCTGCTAAAGTAGATTAATCAATGGATTAACCGACCTCCATGCATACACGTTAACTATATACACTATTTTAATTCTGTATTCATTATTTTAATATTGTCTATTCTGGATCAAAGATTCAATTTAAATTTATTAATGTCAAAACAAATTTCAAAACACCTTTACATTATTTGGCGTCGCCAACGTGGGCCGAATAACGTGTAGCAGAAAGTAGAACCTCTTTGATTTATATATGTGTGTTTATATCTTGTCGCGATAATTAATTAAAATTTGTGTAACGTTCAAGCCGCGTGGAATTTCAGAATAAATTATTTAATTTATTTGTCTCTTGCAAATAAAAGAAAAAAATCAGTTGAGTATTGTCGGACATGTACAAACTTTGGTCAAAATTTCTTCATGCGTTTAGATTTGTACGCGAAATATACCCACATACCGTTAATTGTATTAATTACATTAATTTCACTGTTTTATTCATTTATGATCACGACTTCAAAGTATAGAAAGATTTTTAAGAGCTTAAAAATACCTCAAAACCACCTGGAATTTTGAAACCAATGCAAAGAGATGGAAAATATTAAAAATAATTGTAACAATGACCAGCTACCAATTATAATGGTTACGATAATAAATAGATAAATAATAATAAAACTTAATGGTAAATTTAATAATAAAATGGAAGAAGCTAATATAAAATTTATTACATGGCTTACGTAGCATAGTTATCACAGGTAGTCATTAATCATACAATCTTTTAAACTTAATGTATCATTTCTAAGCATAGTTTGGAAAGTAATCACTATTAATTGGGTCAACTTCTATATTCTAAATACAGAATAGTTAAGCACGTTGTATATTGTAAATCAAGACAGGTTATATAACGAATATTTACAATCTTATAATCCAGGAATTATAAATTTATAATTTTAAAAGTTAATCTAGAAGTATTTTTTTTACAAATGGCTCAATTTTGGAACTTAGCTTCAATTTATGTTTTAACAATCTGTTATCCTTTGTATTCTTATATTTATAAATTAAGAACGTTGTCTTTATATGCTTGAGTCCACGTCAAGGCAAGAAATTGACCATTACATCTAAATGTATTACAATAAAATAATATTGCACCATGATATGCCACTAGCATTCGTCCTAAAACGGTAATCTACCAATATACCAATAAATAAAATTGAAGTGTCTCAGTCCGAATGTCTGCTCGAACAGGCTTCGAAACTGCTCAACGGATTTCAATGAAAATTTGAGGGCTTAAAAACAGGAAATTTAACTTATATATTCCTGCATGCTTCATTTCGACATATTGCACAAGGTATTAATATAACATAAATATTAATACGGAAAACGAAAGATCAACGTCTACAACGAAGGACGATGGAATGACTACTAGAAGCCGACTGTACACAATATCGGCAATACTGAAACATAAAAGCACAGAACAGTCACGAGACTGAAACATCATTTACATCAATTTCTCTTTTGATCGTCTATTAAAAAAACTGAAAGACATCATATTGAAATCATAAAAATGGATTCACATCCCTTAGACGACATTAACATAGCATTGATATGCCTAACCGGTGTGAAGACCTAATTGAAGTTGCCTTGCAATCGATTTCCGGATAAGACTTTACGATAAATCTTAAAAATATTGAGCTGACTGTTAATTAATCACCGATCAAATTATTCAATGCGAAGAAACAAACAATGAGCAAAATCTACAGAAGTTATGAAAACGTACGTGACAAAGTCAGCATGGCGCGACGAAGCCATTACGTCATCCTACTCAAAGCTGACACACCAAAGTGCACACAGGCAAGAGAAGACTTATAAGTATATATCACGAAATCACGACAAAAAGGAAACAAAACGTACAAAAAACAGGCAGCGGCCCAAAAAAAAAACAATTCTGACGCAGTTTCACGACTTTTTCCGAACCGTACGTAACTCAAAATGTAGGAAGTGAAAAACCATACAGAGCAAACAAGAATTGCAGCGTTAAATGTTCAGTGCCAGAATTTTATGTAACATCAATTTCAGAAACATGTAACCAATATTTTCTAAATAAGTAAAATTAAACATTTTATTTGTCTGCTGGAAAATAGAAGAATTCTTAATCAGTTTCCATCTGCTAAAAAGTACTGAAGTACGGTTTCAGGGGAACGGGATGCGACTAGAAATCGCTCAGCTCCAATGGCTGATAAGCATCGCCTTGCTCTTTAACAGAAAAGTATAATTTTTTATGACAGCCTTCCTCCAGAGATTAAGAAAAATAACAACTGGAAAAGTTTTGTGAACCTATGTGTAAATATTCTATTAAATATCACTGTTTTTTACTCTGTACCGGAGTTTCTTGATCGTTTCCTTAATAGTTAATGATCCTGCAAAATTGTTGAAATGTTGCTTCGTAAAATATTCTATTGCATGACTTTAAGATTTTCTGTACAGTTTTCTGCTCTTTTGTTCGTTTTTTTCATGTATTGCCCGAAGCTACTACGGAATGTCAGATTCCACGTCGTGCAGTTCCAAGAAGTGACGTTTCCATTCTATATACCTGTGTTTGTGCTTTTTAGCGTGTGTCGTGTTTTCGGTTATTTTATACTATTACGTTTTTAAGAATTTTTGGTACTTAATTGTATCTTATTTTGTGCGATTTATATAATTTCATTGGCCATGGCGTGGTTTGCAATTTTGGTGGAACCAGAGAAACGCCAGACTTGACAAACATGAGCCTTCATCTTTAACACTGGAGGACAGGAAGTCACCGCGAAATCAAAGATGTATTTTGAACAGCAAGAAGCTAATGAGAGAACAGAGAATGATGGAAAGGGAGGAATGCCGATCAGGCGGTAAAAGACTTATGTATTGAAATGTACCATAGTGTCTACAAGGATTGCGAACCTTTTGGAGAAAGGTGTATGATTGGTCACTAATCCCCGCTATAGCTTGGAAAGGCAGGAATATTTCCGAACGCTTCATTAAGGAAATATCAAGGAAAGAATTTAATCTTGTAGGTTTTGACGCTACTTGCATCAAATCCATTTCCCAGATTAGAGAATTTATTACATGCTGAGCTAAGCTACTGGAATCGATATTTCCTTTGCACTGATCCACAGGCAAGTTCATATTCCCACCGACTACCATTCATTCCAAGTAACGCGGAATGACTAACAAAGTATTTAATTTTTGTAACCCTTTGTGGGCAACAAATGATTCAACAATTGCAAGATTCGTTAATGATGGACTGTAGGTACTATGACCAGATGACGTCAAAGAAGATGCAACTTAATGCATGTTGCAAGCGCGATATTCGCTATGGTACATGGCATGGCTCATGCATTTACAAACACATCCCCCAAAGTAAATACACTGATATCAGCAACGAAGAAGGATTTCTTGAAATGTCTTATCGTGTACATGGCTACAAATAACAGCTGTCTGTGCACTAGTGATAACAAGTGGGCAACTTTGAAGCTCTGATTTTCTGTGGTAAGCACTTAGAATCTGTGAAATCTGTAACGCAGAACTTTTCTTTTGATCCTGCCGTATCTGTGAGAGAATCCTTTCTGCATTGACAGCTGTAAGTGTTCAATGTAGTTGATACATCGCAAGTCGCTACCCCGCCGTAGTCTATCAAGATACTGGTGTCTTCCAATCAACTGAAGGAATACTGGAAGATGCAGCTCAGTGTTGTACCTGGTGAAGTGGGTGATACAGTGCCCATTTTGTTATCTGTGATCTACTTTCTGTCAAAAATGCATCACTAATTGCACGTGTTGTTACCATTATTCCAAAATTGGACATTATTTTATATGAATCCTTTTTTCATACATTGCACGCAAAATTATTTTTTCCTCACTTATTTTCCATTAATGAGAGATGGAGTCGGAATAGACAGAACACTTGGTAAGTATTTTACCCCATTCTAATAGTAGCAATTAATTAAATTAATTTGACCTATAATAATAGTGGCAAAAGAAAATAAATATATCAATATAAACAAATTTATAGAGATTGTTTTATTGAAAATCAAAATTTTTCGTTAAGAACACAAACTAATACTTACTATTTTCAGAAATAATTTAAAGACTCATTAAAAACTATAAACAAAACTAGTTAAAATAATATATAAATACATAGAGTGAAACTAAAATAAAAATATCTCTTTGACAGTCTATTTCCAGAAAAATAGTGAATACCTTCTTTCAGATGATCAGTGACCAATATTGGTAAACCATTGAGAAGATTTTTAGTAGATATGGTTTCAATAACGATTTATTATTCTTAATTTAGAAAAGATTCTTTCGCCGGTAACAACAATTATGTTAACAATACAGAAATTTGGTCCAATTTTAAGGGAAGTAATACGTTTAATAACGTCAACTGGATTTCCTTTCTCCGTTAAAAGTGAAGAAATTAGGCCTATTCTGTCAGACAGGTCTAAAGTGTTACGATGGGACGAATGAACATTTATCATGGTGTTTTCCACTGTAGCTCAGGTGGTTTTGCCGTCGTATGCAGTCAGCATGCCTAACGCCTATTGCCGGTTTTGATACACCTTGACAATTTTTCTTTCGGAAGAAAGTTTCCATTTTTGATATGGTCACTCTATTGTACTTCAATTGTTTTGCACTTTATGTTTTGTAATTTCACCTTTTCTTTTGATGCGTTAAGAACTGGACAATCACAATTCGACTTAAATCCTTTCATTTTGAGTTGACATTCTGCAGAATTAAAACACTTGCTAAGGAAAATGGTTGTATTTCGTAAGAATTAGGTTAACCTCAATAATGAAAGATGTGACAGATGTCATCTCCAATAATGCTCGTTTAAATACTCACTTGTACCATTTTTATGGGACAGAGGCAGTGATAAACATCAAACTTACTATGTTATACCGTTGTATTCCCACTGTACTTCCTTCATTGTTTACGCCCCAACGAGTTTTCGCTGAATCGCACGCCCGCGGATTGCCATCCCACGCATGTCACCGAGAAACAGACCTGCAACCGGAAATGACGTAATGTTTCAGCAACAAGAGCGACCCGAAGAGCCGCGGGAGAAAGCAGCCTTTTCACGAAGAGGTCAACTCCTTCGGCGACACAAAAACAAACGCCTCCGACAGCTCGGCCGACGGAACCAAGAATAACTTGGTTCGCTTCCAGGCTGGCTCTCATCACGTGCTTGGCCAGCTCGAGAAGGGAAAACAATCAAATCTCAGGGGCTGTCCAACCTTCATGGGGAAATTTATAATCGAAATTCTCAGTCCTCAAATATATAATTCCTAGAGAAATAAAATATAAACGGAGATTAAAAGAACAGTAAATTAGTGACGGTTTCCAAACCGGCAGGTGAAAGGCTCAGGCTACGACGTCTCTGCCAACATCTTCAGTTTATACAACTCCAAGAGGTTCAAAGAGAACCCTTCTTTGTTTGTGGATTGGAATGCTCACACTCAACAAGTTGACCTATTAAGTACCGTGGCAGCGGAGACTTTAACGCTCAACCATTTTGCTATTAAAAAACGTACACACGTCACACAGAAGAAAAGATGCCAAGTGCAAGCGAATATAAAGGAACGCGAAAACATGTGCACAGGATTGTCCCGTAAAACACATTTTTATATTGTTTCAGTTAGAGGCACTGAGATCGTAAGTCAATTACATATGAAAAATTCTTACACACAATGGAAAACAAACATTAGTGAACCTTAGTCACAAATTTAACCACAACGATGTCATATAATTTGTTCAAACTTTATTCGAGAGCTTTGTTAAGATTGTTTGCTGAAGGCGTGACATTCTGCTGCTACAAAATATTAGCGAAACGTAAACAAGTTCCTAATAAATAAATGAAATGGTTATCAGTTGAGCATAGTGTTTACTACGTTTTTTGGAAAAATGATTTTGGCGCCAGTTTCAAACCAAACACAACATAAATCTAATCCTTGCCTAGAAATTTCGTAGTCTATGAGTCATAAAAAGACAAAAACATTGCGCGTTTGGATACTTATATTTTTTTAGAGATTCGTAGAGTATAGTGGCGTAGCTTAAGAATGAAGTATATGGTGTGTGACTCACACTGCGACGCAAGGCTGGTCACATAGTCGCTCCTCTCCTCGCCTCGCCGCTGTCCCGGCGCTGTTGTGGGCGCCAAGGTCGGCCGCCGACTGCCTCTGCCACTGCCACTGCGACAGCAGACACTAGCGCCGCAATGGCAGCCGCCGCAACAATTCACCGGAACGCGAACGGGGTCAGGCTTCACAGAGCGGCTCAGAAACGCGTCTTCCCTTAGCACAACTTATAACTTCATTTTAAAATAAGATCCGAAGCGGCGGAACAGTTACGCTCTGTGCACACGGAGTCACCCGAAAACAACGGAACTACTTCCTGCTTACTGACATTTCTAGCAGGTTTAAAGTCCCGTTACAATTAGAAACCCTTGGCTGTTGTTCCTTGAGTCGCAAATGGAGGGGAAACAGAAAATCAAAATCGATATTTTCTGTTTAATCACGGCAGAACAACAACCGTTGTGACCTATAGATAATGATTTTAGTGGTTACGTAACAATACATTTCTCCTATTATGAAATAGAATACGATAAAGATTTTGGGGAAAATACCAATATAAACATGACTAAACATAACAAAATAGAAACTCTCAAAGTTTTTTTTGAACGTAGTTCCGGCACGTTAATAGGAAAATCGAAACTATAAAGACTTATATATAACCTAAAACGTCTGTTCCACCAACAAGAAAAAATAACAACGAACCATGGACAAAATGTGACGATGAGGTAGCTAACATATTTTTTATTAAATCCATTAACGTCTGCTATTAAAATTACAAATTAAATAATTTCCGACCGATTTTTACAGACAGTTTTTATTTTTTATTTAAACGACGTTTCGGACCTTACTTTGGTAGAAAGAAATTAACGATTACAACAATTTTATAGTTCTTAATAATTGAATTTTAACAATAATTTGGTGAGTTGTTAGTTTATTCCTTTATATATATACATATATATAGTATATATCAGTATTTTCAAATTGAAATATGTATTTCACAGATTATAAACCTGAAGAAGGTGCGAATATGCGCCGAAACGTGGTTTAAATAAAAAATAAAAACTGTCTGTAAAAATCGGTCGGAAATTATTTCATTTGTAACCTATTTTTTATTTATTTGCTTGTAGGTACTACCCAAACGTTGATTCAATTACGTAGATACCATGCATGTGTTACAATAGAAGAATTTTGAAGTATGGACATTCGTATACAATAACTACAGTGAATATTGTATTACATTACAACTTTTTCTTGCATCAACGAGGCATTTCAAATTTAGGTTAGTTACAAATGTAAAAATAAAATTACAAATATATTTATAAATATAGAAGAAAATAGAATTCTTGAGTTTCGTATTTCAACCGATTGACATTGTGTCTGCTATTCTTCCTGATTCAGGAAAAATTTCCGTTTTTTCTTCTCTCCTTGGACTTCTTGTACAAAAATGCCAATCATCTGCTCGAAATCTCCCTTGCCAAAATTCTAAGCATCTGTCCAGCAATCTCTCACCAAATCTCCCGGTCTCGAAAATGTTTCTAAAATCTCTCTGCCAGCCTTTTTAAAATCTCTTCCCCACTTCTCTAGCTCATATCACCAAGGTGGCAGGGATGGATATTGACCAATAACATTTATGGTTATTTTTCTCTGGGAGTCACAGTTTGCCCCTCTCCTTCTAGACATTTTGAAAAAAAAACATAATATCATGGGGAACTCCGCAGGCACGCCGAGATGTCTGGGCTTTATTGCCCATGGCTCAAATACTGTCTCATTTCTTTTGACTCCGAGCCGCCAAAGTCCGAGCAGATGTGTTTGACTGTTACAGAATCGAACAAAGTGCCTCAACCCCACCTGCAATACATGTGACATCAAACCAATGATACCAAAAGAAATCGCGGAAGAAATTAAACTCCTAAGCCCAAAGCAGGCGCCCGGAATCTTTTTTTTTCACGGCTATAATGAAGAAGAAATTACCTAGTAATGCTATCCTGCATTTACAATACAATTCTAAGACCCACTTTACTGACCCAAATGTATAAACAACGAAGCGAATTACAATGATAAGTAAACCAGGTACAGACCCACCAGACGTCTCCTAGCTTACAAACCTATAGGTTTACTGCCAATAATTTCAAAGACTGGACTTTCGTAGATTACATAAAGATCTTCCTTCAGAAACCTGATTACCACAACACCAGTTTGATGCAAAAAATTCACCTAATTACCGAAACCATAATTAAAGGTATTGAAAATAATATTGTAGTGGAGTATTCCTTGACATCAGTCAGGCTTTTGCTAAGGTCTGTCTCGAGGATTCATTTACAAAATAAAGAGTATCTTTCCAACAGCATACTTCAACCTCCTAAAATCGTATTTGAACGAGATAAAATTCCAAACTACAGTAAACGGAGGAAAATCTGACTTCTTTCCGAACAAATGTGGGGTACCACAAGGCATTGTCCTTGGCCCATTACAGTATGTTTTGCACTCGTCAGATGTACCACTGGCACAAGATACAACAATAAAGATATGCGTAGATGATACAGCCATTATCTCTTGCCACGAGGATCCTCAAAGACGTCGTCGTATTCGCGCCTTGGGTTTATGCCCTCCGGTTGACGCGGCTGAGCACCCGAAGAAACAGGTTAGTGCTCACTATGGTTAATTCTTTTTACTACAAGCACCTATGCTATGTATTATATATTTAATAAAATATTATTATACACACATTTTATACTTACAATGTTGTCGTATTTAAATAGAAATTGCAAAAAAAAGCAACATGTAAAGAAAAATAAAATTACAGACTAATAATACAAAACCATCGTTTTTGTAACGTCATCCACTACTATTTCGATTGTTTAATGTTACATTAACATCTAACTGGGATGATATCGATAGCCAGAACGAGAAACGCAGATGAGTGCCACTACATTAAACCTGGAAAATTGGGACAAAGGCCTGAGTTTGGGACTCGAAAAATATATCTTGCAATATAAAGACGTGTTGCAACAATGAAAAATTGAAGGACTCGGACCAACTCAGGTCAGCCCCGGAAAGAAGGACACGAGTCCAGCAGACAGACGAAGGCGGGGCATAAGATTTTGGGAATTACATTACGTACTGCCATTCCAGGGCATTCCATTACATTAGATGAGATTACAGTACATTATGCCGAGTATGAAGGCAATATGACTTGGAGGTTTCTAATCAGCTTCCAATAGCTGATTTTTGGGAGTACCGACGTCGAGGAGCAGACCGCAGCATGACCACAGCCTGAGCGAGGAAGATATGAGTCATCATCAGCTTCTGGATCTACAAGCTGTGATGTACCACATTTACGTTTCTCGCCCCTGGCTAATTTGAGTGCTAGTAATTTTTTCGATGCCAAGTTTTGTTTATACCCCACTTAATCCCTAGTAGATAACATTACTCTCCGGTGAGTTTAACAAGCAACCGTCCCAAAATTTTAATCATCTTTGAAACTTAATTTTTTATTTGATTTATTTTCATTTTTAAATTATATTGTTCGAATTTTATTTAATAAAATTATCCTTTTTCTTTATTAACATTACAATTTCGGCGTCGCTTCTGTCCAGTTCTTCAGGTGCAAGGTCGCCGCCCGCAGGAGTTTGCGCCGCTAATGACTGCACGGTCGTAAGTTTTATGGACGTTTCCTTCCGCACGCGGCAGAACTGCAGGCGCCCTTCGCCAGTTTGCGTGCCGGCCAACCAGTTACTTGTACGCCCACGCCATAATGCAAGTGATCATTGAGAGACGTCACTTTGTTAGCCCATCCGGTCCGGTTGCAATACTCGACTTGTCCACCGACGCCTCTCAGACTGTAGTGGCGCCACCTTTCAACAACAAGTGGGTGACGCGAGTGCAATCCTTTTGTTACCTGTTCATGAGACCAAAGAGCAATAGCGGGCATCTTCACTCCTGTAGGTGTAACTCACTCGTAGGCACATAAGAGGCCCTAATTAACCCTGGGCTACCTTGCTCTACCTTCCGCATCCCCCCTTTTCAATTCCCTTCCTATGCTATTAAAGGGGAGTTGCCTGTTTCAGTATCACCCTCTTGTAGCCTGTTAACCCCCTCCCCCCAAAAAATAGCTTTTTGAGTCTGCCAAAGTCAGCAAAAGGCAAATTAAAGTGGATTATTTATTTCCACCAAATCTTAGTATTTTCAAATATATAAGGTACAAATATTAATTTAAATGGGAATATTAAAAATATTGAGCGTGTTTCGAAATAAATATTACGAGTTGGATGAGAAGTTATATCAGCATGTTTCCCAATTAAATATTAAAAATACATAATTTTCTATTCGCAAATGTTGGAGGAGAATGTAAATAGTTTTTTCTTGGGTCTATTATTTTCTTTATGTATAATTTAGAAATTTTATATACATGCTAAATTACATGAGGGAATGCACATTATTTTTAAAATTAAACCATAGGAAAAAACAAATTTGGTTTATATTGTCCTAATTTTAAACAAATTCCATAATTTTTTTGTAATGTTTCAAAAAAATTGTATGACTATGGCAATGCCGAAAGCTCCTTCTTAATACATTTTTTAATATGAATTAAATTATAGTTTTGATTACTTAAGTGATTAAAATAAGGAAAAATTATTATGATACAAAATATTATGGTTTCCGAGCGAGGAAATACCGCGTGTCAGTTTTCAGCCGGTGTGTGTATGGCGGTTAAGGTATGGTGAGAATTTTGGAAGTTGTAATTCTTATGGATGGTGACTTCCGGGGATGGATTACGTATGAATCTAGGTTTCCATGTAAAGCTTTTCGGTTGGTGGAAAATGGATTTATTTTGTTGGCTGACATATTATGCACGTGGATGAGCAAGAAGTTGATTACAAATATTCCCCGTATGTGTCTATCGAAGATAGTTTGGAAACCTTGAGGCTGTGTGCGTCAGTCAGTTTTCGTGGGTAGCAGGAAAGGTCGGAGGCAGTGTTCAGCAGGAAAAGTTACTGGTCTAGTCTACGGTAGTGAAGCGGCTTTCTCTTTGGAAGTCGTTTTCAGGAACGGAATTGCACGTGGCCATGCAGCTCCTCGCTCTGTTGCCCAACCGTCTCTTATGGCAAGGTTCCCTCGTTTCGTGGCTCGGAACTACTACGGTAGTGTTGACCCGAGCTACGCTAGCCTTTTTTTAATGCGGGTAGGGGAAATTTTTCCAAAGACGCCGTGGAACCCGAGTTTCTTGGTGTGTGGGATATTTACCCACTAAAACCACCTCCATTTACAAAAATACCTCCTCCTGGAACCGCCGTTAGGCATTACTTCACGAGGGGTGGATTGCCACTTGGCTCACAATATGAATAATTATTTATTACTTCTATAACTATTTACTTCTAACACCCGTTCACATGTGTATGTCGTGTAAACGATCTTAGTGGCGGGCTATACATTAGCTCACTCGCATGCACACAATTCACTCGCACACTGAAATTAACACTAGTTCCTGATGCAGGTTTTCTAGGGTTTTCCCTGCATCTCTTTAGGTGAAACACCGGGTAGGGTCCTTAAACCATAGCCCGGGGGCCCTTAGTTAACTCTTGGCTACGTTGATCTACCATCCGCATCCCTTCAGTTCCCTTCCTATGCTATTAAAGGGGAGTTGCCTATTTCAGGATTACCCTCATGTAGCCTGCTAACCCCAAAAAAACAACAAAAAAAGCGCATTCACTCACTCGAATGTACTAATAGTTTGGCGAACCATCAAGCACACGCTCAGTTACACTGTCATATGCACACTCATTCACGATTAGATTCATATATTCGCTTCACTGCCAGTCGTCACGTAATTGTATTACACTTCCCCGTCTCCCTCGTTGGCTTCTAGCTTCTCCAGTACCTTCGTGGCGAAATGTGACACTGCTGCGTTCCATCTTTCTTGATCGTGTAGCATAAATGGCGTCACATCTTTTGGCCTCACTTGTCGGAGGAGCTCCTGCAGTGTTGCTGTGTCTTCGTTAAAGCGTGGACAGCCGAAGAAGACGTGTTCCGCGTCTTCCACCTCTTCTGTACATGCTGGGCACATTTCTTCTGGTAGTGCTTAAAGCATCCGAGCCCCGTCAGGAGCTGGGTGAGGTTGTAATTAAGCTTTCCGTGCTGCCTACTAACCCATGTTCCTACATCGGGAAGTCCATCATCCTTTATTGGAGTGGTCCCAGCAGTCTTGCCAGGACCTGGTGGTTTCTCCATTCTCGATGATACCTTCGCTTGCGCTCTTCTACCTCCAGCTCGATGTGCTTCATGCCGGCGATGACTCACGCTGCTACTTTCCTGGACCTGTGCTTCGGCGTGACGTCACTCGGACCTAACATCACGCGTCGACGGTTGGCGCCGTTACCACAGCACACTACAGTTCACTTTCTCCCTAAAGTTTAGACCTCATCCGTTGAGACACCAAAACTAAACATGTTTTCTATTATAGAAAATCCTGATCTAATGGTGTAAACTAGAAAACGATATCAGGCGTCCCTCTGAAATGCTCATTTTTGTCGCACCAAATTTACCATTTTGTCTACAAAGCTGTAAATCCTCTGACTTGTAGACATGCGAGCTATAAAATATGAATGCCGTACCTTTTATTTATCCCAACAGAATTCCCTTAAAATACAAATAAAATAATAATGCGATTTTTTTGGCTACTTTGAGGGGAGACGGGCATGCTTGGCAGGAATGATATTTGCGAAACTTTTCGTTATCAACGCATAAGGCTTACCTCAGAAACGAACTGCTACAATATTAAAGCTCAAAAGTGGCATTTTTGAGACGACGTTGACTCTAACAAATAACGGCCTTCTACGAAAAACCCCACATTCAGCCAGAAATACATATTTAGAACTGAAATTTTGCAATATCCATCTAAAGCATCACAGTAAAAACTAAAAATTTCATCAAAATCGGAAAAAGTCGCGCCGGGACCGTTCCTCAAATTAGGCTACTGGTCATGGAGTGACCAAAATGAATCGATAACAGCTGTTTACGGCTGAATTCCCATCAATGTAAACTTATTTATTCGACGTAATATCGTCTGCCGTTTCCTGGTTGCAAACATCCACACTTTTTTATCATTAGTGCAGATATTCTCTCAAAATAAACTTTCGTATGCATCTATTGACGGTCTGACCACCAGAATTCGCATGGGCACCTCTGCGGACCAACGCTTGCTACAGTTTCCCGACCTTTACTCGCCCTGCGTTTTATCAGGAAATCGCTAGGTTCTCCGATAATCGGTCGTTCCCGTCGACTCGATTGAAGATCACCACAGCAGAGCTCAATGCGCTGCTAGTGAAGGAAAGCTAATGATCATCAACTCTTGAACTAGTCCCAAAATAAGGAAACGGTTGGTGACCGTGTGATACTTCCTCAACAGCACAAGTATAGCGCATAGCTACTTGCTATCTACGAATCTGTTTAACTCTTCCGTAACATGTAGGAGGTTCGTCAGATCACTGTATATCTCGTTTATACCTTTCTACAGAAGAGTAGTCTTTTTCGTCGCCAAATCTATCACCTGGATTTTATCTCGTAGATCGCCACCACTGTTTGAACATCCTGCATGACTGAATAACATCGGCATCATTTCCTACTTCAAGCAACAGCTGGAGACGATCCCCGTCCCCGGTGTTGAGATGAAATACAACTCATACGAAAGACGACATGCATCATAAATACAACAGAAATATGCAGTTACAAATCTGAATACCAGATATCTCAGATGTTTTTAATCTTGAGATTCCAATAGTTCGAAAAATGTAATTATAAATATCGGTTGAAAATGACCTAATAAAGTACACTAGTTTCGCTGTGGGTTTACTTGTATCACATTTGGGTGAACGTTGGGTAGGATTCTTGAACTACAATCTGAGTGCACTTGGCTACATGCACATCCCCCCCCCCCTTCATATTTAAGGGGAGAGCCACCACAGCTGAGAACCCTCATGTAACCTGTCACTCTAAAAAATTAGGATTTTTATCAACATCCAAGACAGAAGGAAGTTGTACTCAGCAGATTGGCAAAATTAGATAACACATTCCGCAGCTACAGCAGAGGTTCTGCGAGGTCCCAGTTGCACTGAATATTTTCAGTCTTTCCTCTCTATGCTTAACATGTGCCTTTCTTTGTAGTAATGCCTCAGAATGTGCTTTAAAAGCCACATTTCTACATTTCTTCCATACATCTATGTTTACTCATTATCCAATGTGTCACAGTTCAAATAAGGGGAAAAGGTGTTGAGTGGATGGGTTATATGAAATTGAAGTTCAGCATTGTAATATAGGAAAGGGCCAGGTTCTTAAATTTTTGGACACCATGTGTAGGCCATTTCAATTTTCCCTAATGGTCAGCCAGGCTGATCCTCAGGTTGCCTATTATTGTTATAAAATTTGTTTTGATAAATGCACATACTCTTTCAACTTAAATTTTCTGAAAATTAAATTCTTTCATTGACGTTCCAGATCTAGTAGGAGGTGGTAGAATTGAATAAATATAATTAAAAATATTTATTGAATAACCAAGCAAAGATTGGAAAGTATATATTTCTAACTGAAAAAATATTGCTTTAAAATAAAGATTAAATTGTTCAAAATATTTCATTTCAATGTATCTGACGAATCAATGTCACTTTTTCATACAATGAAAATGGTAATTACAATAGAGTATATTTACAAAAAGTATCTAAACTCTTCTGTATAACAACTGATATTAAATGGATAAACATAAGTAATACAAAATCACAAATTTCCCATTGAATTTAAAAACATCTTCAAAAACCAATCACAATAACAACCAAACACATCTAAATGATGAACAATTTGGGAAAACAAACAATTTGGACATGCAAGGATACACACCAAATATCAGTACAGAACTATAGGATTCAATCTCATTCAATCAACAACAACAAAATTTATGGTTATTTTTCATGTTTCCATAAACAAGAAATACTAAGGAAATGACATGGAAATTGTTGTGGAGATTCTATTTTAGGCCACATTAACTAGCCATGCTTTGAAGTAATTAGATATCTTTGGAATAATATGATTGCTCCACAATGGTTATTTTTCACAGCAGAATTTTCCAATAAAATTCAAGGCAGAGTTATCAGTAATTTTTTGATCTTGACTTACATATACATGGAGGTTAAATAAATTAAATCAGATATAAAACTGCAAACAATTATAACAAATAACATTAATAAAAATCAATAAATAGATTTTTTCAACTCTTTAAGATGTCTATTGTTTCACAAAAATAATAAATGCATGTTTCCCAAATCTTTTAAGGTAAATACCGCTTAGGAAGGATTTGTCTTACTATTGGCAGTCTTTAAGTACACAACCCCAGGCATTATCATTATTAATCTAAGCCAAAATTTCAAACAATATTCATAGTGTAGAAACGTTTCTCGGGTTTCCAACCGGGTAATCTCAGTACACAGCGACATTTCGACAGATAGCAACTCCGTCATCTTCCAGGCTGTCGAAACGTCGCTGTGTACCGAGATTACCTGGTTGGAAACCCAAGAAACGTTTCTACATATTCTTCACTGGGAAAGCGTTTGTTCTTTAATATTCGCAGTAAAAGATAAATTATTACAAGTTAATTTCTTAGTCAGTAAATGTCCCTTCAATACTCTAGTTCACATTTTTGGTTAGAGGATAAAAATTAGTTCTATAATAGAATATAATGGCCACATACCATCCATATCAAACATTATGCAAAACCATTATCACAACACAGTGATAAAAACGGATTTTTTTTAGAAAGTAACTTTGAAAGTAAGTTTTAGAAAACATACCTACATTACAAACTTTTGTGAAAAATTCAACCTCTTTCTCACTCAACAATCCTTTTCATTATACATAAAATAATACTTTCTCTCTCTCTCACACACACACACACAGTGCCAGCAAGCAGTATATATGTGATTATACGTAACATTTTAGAATAGGCATTTCAGTTCATTTTTCATTTTGAAAAATATAGATATATATTCTCAACTGTTCACACACACAATCCAGTGTCTAAATTATTTTACACATCCACAATTAAGATTGTAAGCATATTTTCTCATCAGTTAATTGGTAACAATATGCTTTGACATGTTACAAAACATTTCATCCAGTGAACTGCTAAGCCTTGTTTAACGTTTATTTTATATTATTTTTCCCTATCCTTAATCAGCCTTTCGTAATTTACGTTTTCTTACACTGGGGCTTCCACTTTCTTCTTTTGGTTCTGACTCAGACTCGCTCTCAGCAGCAATTTCATCTACTAGATCATCTTGCACAAACATAGAACCATCTCCATCATCCTGAAAACAGTTGAAATATGGAATTGTTAAATATTTTTATTAAAATACATATAAGCAAGTTTTTCAGCCTGAAAAAAATTGGTAAATGTGTATAGGTGATAATATTTTCCTTTTATAATCACTATATAGCCCTGAGTAACACTTCAAAAAACTCTTGGGAAATCACAGAAACACTTGGTAGCTTTGTCAAAGAAACCACTTTTCAGAGAGTACACTTCAAATCAGATTTCTATAACAATTATGTTATATTACTTAATACTTCTCTTGCAAATGGTAAGTGTGGTAAGGCTGGTTGTTAGAAGTCACAGGTGAAAGTACTATATAGCCTTTCCCATTCTACTGTGGTTGTACAGCTTTGTCTTCTGAAGTGCATGTGACCGTGTACGGCAAACACTAACCTGTATTATGAGCAGGTCTGTGCAGTAAATAAAACTGTTTTATACAACAATGTCGACTCCACTTAATAACAAAGTTCAACATAGTGTCAGAAGTGATGAAATAGTGACAATATATTGGTTAAAAGTGTGACAAGAACATTGGCCGAACCATGAATCCACAACTGTAAAGGAAAATACTGCCAAAGAATGCAATAAACAACTTGCAGTTTCTTGGCTACCTTGTTCCACCTTCCGCATCCCCCGTTTTCAATTCCCTCCCTAAGCTATTAAAGGGAAGTTGCCCCCCCCCCCCCAAAAAAAAAAGACATTGAAGGGGTTCCTTGTGCCACACAATCAAATTCACATAGCATTGTGACATATTGTCATGCTACTTAAGTTTGTTGAGGATGAAGTGAGATAATGTGGCAACATTGTGTACTTCTATGTTCTCATTTTCTTAATGCCAGTATGGATCTCATTTGAAATTTAGCTATAGCATAATTTTTTTATTAAAAAATATTGTAGATATACCAAAAAAAGTATCACTTAGATTATCTTCTTCGCTAAGTTCTTAAAAATTCTTCTTTGAAAAACTATACTAAAAGACATCATAATGTACCTGGTATGGTAACATTTAAACATATTAAATAGAACACTAAAAAAATAAGAATTTTGACATTTCTTATCCACTGATACTGGTATAAGTATTTAAACTCACCATTTCATCACCACTAAATTTGTCACCACCCGCTTTAACAGCTCCCTTTGCTGATTCAGAAGCACTGAGAACTAATGGTTTCGGAGGATAGATAAAATCAATAATGCAGACCAAAATCTAAAATTCAAACAGTTTTCATTAAATTAATAAATGTAATAAATTTTATGTAACCGATTCTAATAAATTATTGATAAGCATACCAAACCCAGCAATGCACCAATGAAAATTGTTGCCAATGCAAAAATAATATAAGGTCCCCATGTTGGTAATCCATAATCTTCCATCAGGATATTGTGAATAGTCTAAAATAATTATGTAATTCTTTAGTAAAAATTAAAAAAATACATTGATAAAATATTAATAACTACATAAACACAAAAATATTATAATTAAGACAACTATAAGCATACATGGTGCAATCCATTTGATTAAGACTCCAAAAACTTTACAAAAATTATAGTATTAGTTTAAAAAAATACGACCTATATTGGAAAATTAACTTTAATAACAAGGCTCAAGAAGTATTAAGAAATTTCACTAACCCTCAGTAATTGAGACAGCTTGAAGAAATATGACACAACAGACATTTGCAGGGAACCTGGACTTTTCCAGCCAGGTATTGCATCAATTGATTTCCATTTTTTATCTTCAACAAAAGAAATGAAAGCTTCTTTCTCCCTTGCACCTCTATATTGACGAAACTCTCCATTCAAAACACTAAAATTCAAGAATAAAGACGGTCAGTGTTTACCCATTATACAAATTGTAGGGTGAACTATTTAATAGATGGTTAAAGTGAACTATTTTCATCCAAATTTAATATAAAACAAAAATACTTTAATGAAACATGACAATATTGATGGCAAATACACCACAAATTAAGAATACACAATATCAGAATTACTGTATTTGGCAAAAAGAGAACTTCAGTATGAGGGCTCTTAAAAAATATTTGTAATTTAAGCGAAAATTGTACTGGAAGCTGCAATAGATTTTTATTAGCACAATTAGATAAATAATGAGGATAGTATAGACATGACATAAACTAAACTGTAAAAATTTCATCAAAATCGGAAATAGTTGCTCGGGGATCGGTTCTGAAAACTAAGCCACATGACATGGAACGACCCATTTCCTATTTTTGAAGTGAAAAAACCATTAATTTTTTTTTCATGTGGTAGTGTATATCTTTAAAAATAATAATTATAAAAAACTTTTGTCGTTATCCTTTTCCCTCACAATGATATTCTGCTTCGCGTCGATAGTGATATTTCATTAAAAAATATTCATTTCACCACTTCAGAATTTTTTCCAGGCCACTTCCAGATAGTTTATAGATACAATTTTTTTTCTGGCTTCCTTTCCTATTTAAGTATTCCCATAAAAAATTTCATCAACATCGGTTGGTAAATAAGGAAGATATAATGTATTTTCTATGGGAGAACAAATTTCATTTCATCCGCCGATCAAAAAAAAAACCGCGATTTCAAAAACTTTAGCAGGCTGTAAAACAAAAACCATTTGTGATAGAGCAGAAATATTTCATATCATTCATTATATCCATGAAAGGAACAAACATGCCAAGTTTCATTAAAATCTGAGACCATGGGTGTCGAATCGTATTTTTTTGGGGTGATTTGACGTGGAATGACCCAGCAATGGGTCCATCATCGTGTATAAATTTGATACAATATAAAAGAGAATATAAAAAATTACCCCAATAGCGCCACAAGCATAGAATCAAAACTTGAGGGTCCATTGCATGACTCTAGAATACGGAAAGGATCTAAAATCGTATAAATTCCATTATTCTAAGCAACTTTTCTGATAAAGGGGGCGGTGCCTCCAAAACTTTAAAGAACTCCAAATCTCAAAAGGTGACTACCATTTATGAACCTCAGATAAGTCACCTACTTTTTATCTCTTTCCTTTCCTTATTAAATATATGTATATGTATGTCATCGGCTAGCCGATCACTGGAAATGTCTTCCTAACTTTATGACGAAGGGGGCGGTGCCTCCGAAAATTCAAGTACTCTAAACCTCACAAGGTATCTACCATTTATGAACCTCAGGTAAGTCACCTTCTTTCTATCTCTCTGTCCTTTCCCTATTAATTGTTTTAATTAACGTGACAATGTCATATATATATATATATATATATATATATATATATATATATATATCGGCTAGCCGATCACTGGAAATGTCTTCTAACTTTCTGATGAAGGGGGCGGAGGCCTGAAGAATCAATTTGACTGACACCATTTTAGATAGTTGCATTCTTCGATATTTCAGAGGCAACTGACTCTTTGTCAAGAGATGACTGGCCATCACTCAGAATGCTTTTTCTTATCTGCTGATAAAAGGGGCAGTTGTCTCATTAATGCTGGAGCGCAGATGACATGACAAAGTGTAACTACAAAACATTTACAAGAGCTAAACAAATTGTCCCCTATGATGAATGTAACAATACTTTCCTGCAAGACCCTTGGATTTTTTGGTTATTGTATTTGTTTTACTCACTGGAAAATTGTAGGCAGTGCTGTTACCATGAATCTACCGCTTAACCCAGGGGATTCCGTAACATCTACTTGGCCAACTTCAATATCCAAGTCCTCACTCCATGAAGAAAATTCTTCCCATACTGGTTGCAAAGCTTTGCAGGCAGGGCACCAAGGAGCATAACTAAATTGAAATATTTTAAATAAACAGTTAATTGTAAATATTTTTACAAGCACATTTCAAGGTACACCTATTAATAAGATTATTGAAAATATAAAAACACCTGTTTTACAATACACAGTACTACTACTGTATGTTAAATGATATAATAGAATATTGCTATAAATAAATATTCTTATCAATACATAATGTATATTAACAGACAAAAGTTCTTAACATTATTTGGGGAGGGAGGAACTAAAAAATGAATTAATGTCAACAAACTGGCAGTACTCTTGATTATAGTGATAGTGAAAGCTGCTCATTTGCAGCTATTTACATCATCATCCCATATGAAAATCAGAAAAACTTTCTACTTTTATTACTAGAAAGTATTAAGTGTTTAATGATATACAGGTTAATGTAAAAATACGCTCATTGAAATATGAATTCCCCTACAATTTTCTGAAATGAAGGTCTGCAAAATGCAAACCTCATTTGTGGCAATTCTAACAATTATATATACAATGGTCAAAACATACTAATAATGATAATATTTAAGTCTAAGTGCTAATTAATTCTGTCAAACCAATTTGTGTGTACAGGTTTCTTTAATTAACAACTGTAACCATTCAAGCTAGTACAATGTTTTTATTATTATTTGACCATCCAAGAAACTGTAATGTTTTGTAAATTGTGAAGAAACCAAATAATTTAATCATAATAAACCCTCCATGATAAACCTAATTAAATTAAATCAACAGCAAGAGCAATGATGTAGCATTATACCACAGATTATTGGCTTTGGGAAATTATACTAAAATTGCTCTAAGCTCAACCCCAAACACATTATGCCTCCTTCTTGATCCTTATTTTCAAAACTGAAGGAAAATTATAATTTACTTTTTAGTTGAATAATTACATCTGAAAAATGAAAAGATGACATTCAATTAATATGTATGAAATCATTTTTCTTATTTACAATGAAAAGTGTAGCTTAATGATGGAAAATCCTATGGTAACTACAAGGTGTTGCTTGCTGAGGGAAGGGTATGAAGAAGGGCCAGAGAGATTAAACTCATCTTTGGCCTAAATGTCATTTCTAAATCAATTACCACTGTTACTATGTCACATAATGAAACTGTGTTTTTGGAAAACAACTAGAGTACACATAAGCTGATATTGCCACACTTTTGAGAACCTATGTGAATAGGTTAGAAATTACAGGTATGAATAAGGTGAAAATAAATGATAAAACTTCATAAGTGATGTCATACACACATCACATGCTTAGCTCCCCTTAAAATGACCCACGATTTCTACATGCAATGTCAGAATTGTGAGACTTCAGAAAGAGTATAAAACTATTTTCATGAAAACACCACACTGGAATTGAGGTTAAAATATATTAACAAAAATCTACGGCGCTATAATAACGCAGTTAAATGAATATCAAAAAATCTGAACATTTGAGGAATTTTCAGTAGTAACTCTATAAAACTTATTTTTAGATCTGAAACTTTCTTCCGATTTGTCTTCATAATATCAGATAGACCTTTGAAGATATGTAATTAAACTTTACGAAACGTTTTGAAGGAAAAGCACATTAAAGTGATTGTAATATATACATTTTTTACACAAGTGTCAAAAGATACGGATGAATCGAAAAGCCGAATCAAAATATTAACATTACTTACAACTCTACCATCCACTCATTTGTCATCATTCTTTCCCAATTGTCTTCGTCAAGTTCTATTACATTTGGTTTAGCATTTACACCACTGAAGAAGTACGGACCCAAATATAAACAAATTAAAATTGTTTTAAGCCACATGTTGGAAGCCATGTTTTGTCTAGTGTGACATCCTACGGCAGCGAAACTTTTATTGCTCATAGATATGATACTAAAGTCACGTGATAACAATACTACACATGTTCTGGAATAACATTTTCCGAATTTCAACAATGACAAACTCATAATAATTATTTTCATTAAACTGCGAATTTATAAAGTTGAGAAATTTTTATAAATTCATATTACAAAACTATTATACTCTCAAAACAGATTTTTATTAATATATTCATGAAGTTGGATTGCCACAGTATTTTATAATTCATTTTGGAGAAACGTTAATTGATTTTATATTCTTAACACTGTTCTATTGATCACTTTGTTATTTTATTAGTTCAAAATGCTTTTACTACAATAACAGACAAATAACAGAATCGGAATTTGAAGTACTTTCGTGTCGCCATGGTCGGCCCTAAAATTATTAACGCAAATAAGATGACAGAGTGTAAAAAATTCATAAATGACACCCCACCCCTGCCCCATATATTTTTTAATAATTACTGCGTAAAACCAGAAAATAACAAAACTGAATTGAAACAAATAATACTAATACATATTTATTGAACAATATTTTATTGAAAAAAGCTACAATTTCAATTAACTACAAACTATGAACTTACAAACTTAAACGAGTAATTATTCTCTCGGAGATAATTTAAATCAATAGACAAAACTTGTTAAAAACATACTAAATGTAAAATAAATTAAAACACCCTCTTTCCAACGAGCTGCAAAATCAGGAATAACTTATTTCAAATGTAATTTATTATTCATAAAAGTTTAAAATAGCAGTAGACGACTACGAGTAAAAGAGACAGATTGTAACGATAAAATTCATGATGAAATTCATTGGTGTATGCCCAATTCGCTGTCATCTTATTTGCGTTAATAAATCAAAAGGGTAACAAAATTTTTTTAAATTCTAAATAACTTTTCGTCAATAATAATTTTGTTGTGTATTGTGCAGGGTTCATGTTTTTAGTTTAGACTGTTATAAAATTCTGTCGACCAAGCGAATTTTCCCACCAGGAACCCCTACCTATAAGGGGAAGACACCCCTAAATCTTTGTTTGTGGATGGGAAAATAACATCTTGAATCTACTTTAATAAACCTATTAATGCCATCTACAGTGCATCGGAAAGGAATAACTAGATTCAAGTAACAAAATATATTTTCGTGGGATTGCATTTCTTATTCATTATAACCCAGGTTGTTTTGCCACCATACGAGATTGTCAAAAAATGTTGAGTAATTGTGAGGGTGGTCAATGACTCAGAATACTCTTTTCATATCTTCTTCTTCCCAATAGACCTGACCAACGACTATCTTCTCTGATGGACTGTTTAACTACACGATAACTATCTCCGAAAATTCATCCACTATCGACTTTCTCTGAGTTCTATCCACCACTGTTCTCTCTTGCTTCCCGTCTCACCTGAGCACAACTTTCTACTTCTTACCATAGTGTTGGAGGCCTCGTCACTTGACTCCTGTTCTACAATCAAATTCAAATGCTAGTTCGCCGTGGTTAGTAATTCTTCCGAGGTGAATGTCCGGTTAGATAATCTTTTCCAAAGGATGTCTTCAATCAATCACAGTTGGGACTTCTCATGTCTCGGGTCCTATTCCCCCGTGTAGTGTTGTTGGACCACGCCAGTCTCGTCAGATGATAGTTAGACTGAAAATTAGATGGGAACAGCGGACAGGTAAACCACAGTAATTTAATGGGTGCGTTGTAAGGAGTTAACTTGGAATTCTTTAGAGGATATCAGTAATTGACTTGCGCAAATAGCTTAACCTGAATTGAGAATGAAATACCGTACCGCTTCCTTCTTCACTGCAGTATAATTTAGACGTCAACGTTGTGATTCATATAATACAATAATAATAAACAAGATTATTTTGCGAACAATTACAACTTTATTTAATGCAAATTTGGTAATATGAAATACATTTGTTCGCTGGCATCTATAATGAGCTCTATTCTCTAAAGGGTATTCGTGGCTTGGGAGAATAAATGATTAGCATATTGGCAAAATGGCAAATAAACCGGCTCATCCCAGAAGTTAACAATAGCTCGGATTAACCTTGCCGGAAGTGTGGTGGCTCCCTCTCTCTCGGTGTTGACTTCCTTGATCCGGAAGCTGAAGGAGGCATCCAGTCCGCTTTTTGTTGTGGTTGAGTCACATCCAAGCCTGATGATTTCTGGGCTTCTAGACGGCCCAGCATCAGTCTCAAACCGTTGACCCAAAGGAATACTATTTGGCCGCTAAGGCCGAAATCTCTCCTTGTTCTGTTGGGACCAGAATGCCAAATTATGTTCCCGTCCACCATTTCATCATCTCGGATTCCCCCTTCCAGAAGAGCCGTAATCTACCAATCACACTGCATTTCTCACGGAAAAATATTCCTGTGCCTCGGTCTTTCCCCCGTGCGAAAAATATATTTTTCTGCCGACGCCGCGTCCTCATACTATTGTAGTCAGATTATCCTTGTTAATATATATTGACCTTGTATGTTTATTATGACATTCTTTGAACATCTCTTCTTGACTTGATTGACTTCAGCCAAAGAGTATTATAAGACTTCAGCTTGGGCATATCTTACGTAACACAAAGTTATATAAGCTTTGAACAGTTTTCACTTTTTATATCATGTCAGGTTAGCCAACAAATTCAATATTAATGTGGTGACAAAATATTTATTTGTCAATCAGAAGAATATTTTATATTTATGATTAAACACTTTATGTTAATTACTTGAAAAAAGAAATATTTTAATGTCAACATTCTGATAATTACATACTGTCATTGGAAATATTTAGACTTCTATTTTCATGAAAATATGTACCTGTCAGAATGACATTTTATTAAATGAAATAAAATAAAATTGGATCACAATGTCTCACTGGTTTCATAGAAATATATTTAAAGCAACGGCACAAACTAATTTTGATCTTAAACTTATCGGACAAGATTTAGAAGCAATTAAAATATGCAGGTAAGTTTTTCTTTGTAATTTCAAAAATTGCCTAGACAATTTTATTTAATATAAAATTAAACAATTATCGTTTATTTATTATCTTTATTGTACGGAAACAGGATTGAAGACAAATATTTGAATTATGATAAACTATGTTAATACTAAGGTCAAGAATGAGACATGATCATTACAATAGTTATAGCAATCTTTTCATTTAATTTTAGAGTAGAGTTCAGATCAGGCACTGCAAACCATATTTACAGGAAATAAGGCAGTGCATGCACATTGTAAAGTTCATTTAAAACTGTTATCACCCCATTTCCTATCTGTTAACCATAATGATTATTAATCTTACTTTTATTTGTTTTCATACTGAAAGAAGTGATGAACGTGTCACTTATACTCTCCAGAACAATACAAATTGATTTTCATCTTTAACCAATATTGTGATTTTATCTGTAAAGTATAGCATATCTACTTTCATTCCATTCACATCTCATTTAATTGATTGAACTTTCCAGCATGGCGGAGACTTATTTACATCAAAATATGAAATGGAAGTGTTTTTTTTTCTTTTTGTATAGTATCTTTTCCAAAAAAAAGTCTTATTTAGCTCTCCGAGCACCCAACTAGGAAGATTTTATTACAATTTTTGAAAATGACCATGCTATTGTGAGATATCCTGGTTTGAATATGTTTTAAGATGTAATATATCATGAACGTTATTAAATTTTTTTAATTGTATTATGAAGTTTAATAATTTCTCTTAAGCATTTATATTGAGTTCATAAATATTGGTAATATGTCAAAATTCAAATACTATAGAAACAAGGGTTTAGGAAAAATCAAAATCTGTGAGACAAAAATTCTGTTTAACAATTTCTGAGCATTTAAACATATTTTACTATAGTAAATACCTTAATTGAAAACTTGTTCTTTCTTTCTTCAGTGACCTGAGACAATGTCGTATGAGACTTCTACAGATATTACCTGATGCAAACCATTCACCATCTGAAATTGACTCATTATTCAATTCATATATGTCATTGTTTATTGGGTTTCTAACTTCACCAGACAGAGCCCACAATGGTGCCCAAAGTAAAATGCGCCATTCTATTTTATTTAAATGGACGCAGAGTCTTTTAGGAAATGTTCCACAGTATGTAGAAGGAATTTGTACTGTAATAGTCATGTGAATTTGAATAGTATAATTTATTTATTAAATACTCATTTTATCCTGTTTATCTGACTCCAGAGTTCTGCAAGATTCATACTTTGAAGCTGCTAACATGAGTTACAATGTAGCTATTTGGTACATGAAACATGCTTCTATGATTGCAGCAAAAGATGAGTAAGTATTTCATTTATGAAAACATTCTATCTGTTCTGTATTTATGATAATGACAATTATACTAATAATTTGAAATGACCACAGTACTTTCATCAAAATGATAAATAATATTTGTAGAACTTAAAAACCCTCACTTCAACCAAGCTCCACCCTACTGTTTCTATGATGTCACAACCACGCCCCCGTGTATCCTCTGCCTCTCTCTCTCTCTATTGTTCTGTGACGTCTCAGTCTTCATTCAGTGTGCAGACCAAACCAATTGATATGGAAACAAAAGAGAAAAAGGTGTTGGTTTACTTGAAATTGAAGCTGGTGGTTTATATATATATATATAAACTTTCTGATGAAGGGGGTGGTGCCTCCAAAAATTTCAAGAACTCAAAACCTCACAAAGGTATATTCAAAGAGCGAATTTCCTATCTTTCTCTCCCAAATATTTCTATCTTTTTTTCTATCCAATTATCAAATGTATGACTTTGTCACTTATCCAATATATATAATATATATATATATATATACATATACACTGGCCCCTGGATATCAATAAAGTATGTTAACTCATATTTTGAAGGTAAATGACAATATATATCATTATAAAATTTTCTTTAAATAATTGTTCATATTGAATTTTATTGGTTGCAGAAATTTAGCAAAACACTTTTAAAAAGTGATACTAGTTTTTAATTTCTATTTTGATAAATTAAACAGTTTAAGTATGTGATAAATTTTATATTTATTTAGTATTTCAATGGAAGAAGCCAAAGATGTTCACAAAAGTTTAAGAAAAGCAGCTGGTATTTTTCATTTCATTCAAAACCAGTATCTTACACAATTGCCTGGAGGATATAAAGGTGGTGAAGATCTTGATCCAAGAGTCCTTGGAGCTTATTCTACACAATGCACAGCTGAGGCACAGGAAGGTAGAACTAAAAATATTTTAGCACATTAAAATTTTCCCATTGAATCTGAATCTGATGTTATAACCTGGGAACCACAAGATTTAATCCAGGATAAAAAGCATGTACTGTAAATTCATATAATATTTTTGGAATATTATAATAATTTCCTAACACTTGTCTTCCTCTCCCTCCATGTCCTATCATTAGAATTCATAATGAATTACTTAGATTTTACTAATCGCTGTCTAGTTCACAGTGACAGATATTGAAATTTTTTGCAAAAAAGAAACTGGTGTTTCAAAATTTTCAACTGATCTTCAATTGTTGACTCAAATATAAATATTTTCACACCCATGTAAACTGTTGGTCTAGTTAGTGTTAGAAAGGAATAGTTGAGGGCAACCAATTGCAGTATACATTTCAAGAAAGTAAGAATGCCAGTTGCAGGAAATATGGCGCTTAGGACAGAACAGTGTTGATCTGAGAAAATATAATTGAAATATTCATTAATTTGATTTTATATCAAAATTTTCACATTTAAATTTCCACAATCTATTTATAAACATTTAACTATTCCTTTTCTCATTCTTTATTAATATTTATGATTATTAGGTTGTAAATAGTGGAAGCATAAATTTAATTTCATTTTCTTCATAAAAGTAATAATTATTGTTTTTACCACTCAGTGACTGTTGCTCGAGCAGTGGAATTGAAACACAATCCAAGTTTGATCTCTGCCCTTGCCAATGAAACTTCCAGAATGTTTCATGATGCAGCAACCTTTTTGACACCTGTTGAGGTTGCAAAACAGTGGATGCTATATTTGAAAATAAAAGCAGCATTTTATCAATCTTATGTAAGTAACGCTTCTTTCACATTTAAACAAGTTTATTTGAAATGCGAGTGGTTTAAGTATGAAACATACAATAATATGATTGTTATACACATTATACATTTGATTAATTCATTAATATAGAAGTTGATATAAACAGGAAAAAGAGACTTAAATGCTTACCATAAATTGAGAGCTGGTGTCGCGTCACCATTTAGGAAAATAGTGTAAAATTTCCAAGTACTAAGAGGTTTTCTTCAGGACTAATTACCGTGCTTAATTCCAGTTGACTCCACAGCCTTACTCTCACACACACAAGATATATAAAAATAAAAGCAACGAAATGACTATGTCAATATAATTAAAACAATAAGGACAGGAAGTGAAGTGTAAAGCTGGCAAGCAGTTTCGGCCACCACCCCTTTCATAAAAAAAAGGAAGATCATTTTGAGTGATGGTCAGCCATCAGAAGAGTCTAAATTGCCATATGGTTAGTTTTTTCTGGTAATCAATAGACTCCATCAGGCACCAACTTTCTCTCCCAATGAAGGTCAGGGTAGATACAAAGAATTGGTGGGAATATCCACCCAAACATCCACATATTAACTCAAATATAAATACATCCACATATTACCACACACATACAACCACACATTATCACAAACATCTACATCTTAATTCATACATACTAAAATGGGTTACTATCTACCGCAAAATATGTTATAACAAGAGTTTGCACACATGGAGTTTAGCTTCTAAAGAGGGGGTAGGGCTTTAAGGAGAGTTAATGTGGAGGACTGATTAAAAAATTTTTTCTTGTGGCTCTGAGCATGGGCAGCTATAGGGAATTGGGATTTAAAAGTTTGACTGTGCTGTGGTGGTTGGCACAATCTATTTGGGGAGAGGTCTTTTGGACTGTCCAAAACCTTGCACATGTGGACAGTAGCATGGTGAGGAGGATGTTCTTGATTTCTGGAGACAGAGAAAATGGTCGAATTTACGTAGTCTGTGAAAATAGATTGTCGTTAGGGGAAGACTACTGTAGACATCAAATGCTCCCTCCAATACAGCCAACAGCCAATTTAGGAAAAATAGTGGAAAGTATGGATAACACAAGAAATAATAAAATTGATTGATGAAAGGTGTATATATAAAAATGCAAGAGATGAAAATGGTAAAGAGCAGTTCAGGTGACAGATGAATGAGATAGACAAGAAATGCAAAGCAGCCAAAGGGGCTTGGCACCAAAAGAAATGTAAAGTGGTTGAAGATTTCATTGTGACAGGGAAAATAGATACAGCTTGTAGGAAAATCAAAGAAACATTAGAAGAGAGGAAAAATATTAGCAAGTACATCAGGAAGACAATTATAGATAACAATGAAAAGGTGGAAAGATGAAAGAAATATCTACTAGAGCTGTATCACAGTGTAAAACTAGATCAATCAGTAATAGAAGAATAGGAGGTGGATGATGAAGAGTTGGAGGACAAAATTATAAGGTTGGAGTTTGACAGGGTTCTGACAGATCTGAGCAACGGTAAAGCACAAGATAAGCAATATTGACTGTGTCTAATTTTAAAAGACAGGATTAGAAAAAAACAGGCCTAAATTCATGGAATTTGCAGATTTGGAAGAAGCCTTTGATAATGTTAATTAGAACAAAACTATTAAGGATTTTGAAGATGACAGGAATAAAATATTGAGAAAGAAGAGTTATCCATAGCCTTTACAGATGGCAGTCAGCAGTAATTTGAATTAAAGGGCAAGAAAAGAAAGAAAAGTTCAGGAAATGAGTAAGACAACGATGCAGTCCGTTGCCCATGCTGTTTAACTTATATATAGAACACACTATGAAGAAAGTTAAAAATGAATATGGAAATGGAATCAATATGCAAGGAGAAGAAATAAAAACCCTAAGGTTTGCGATGATATTGTGGTATTAGGGGGAGTCAAAAGATGACTTGGAAACCATAATAAATGGCATGAATGTGATCCTTGAGGAAGAGTAAAACATTAGGATGAATAGAAGAAAAACTAAGGTGATGGAGTGTAGTATGTGAAATAGTGGAATAACAGAGGAAGCAAGATTGGGAAGTGATATTTTGAAGAAAATTAAAGAATTCTGCTACTTGGGAAGCATAATAACTAGGGATGGTAAAAGTATAGTAGACATAAAAAGTAGGATAGCACAGACAAGGAAGGCAAAATTTTGAGATGGATGAATATTATTAATTTTGTTATATAATGATTATTTTATTATTACAGTTCTTTTTTACCAATGAATAATGTACATCTTTTATTATATTAAATGATCAAAATACCGCTGGCCCTCACTGGATGTGTTTTCCTAACCTTCTGATGAAGAGGGCGGTGCTTCTGAAAATTCAAGAAACTCTAAACCTACATGATGCCTGCCATCTATGAACTTCAGGTAAGTCACCAACTTTCTGTCTCTCTTCCCTGTCCTTATTTATGATATATATATATATTGTATGTATATATGAAGCAAGGAAAGATAAGTTGACCAAGTCAAAATAATTAATTCATATGGTTAGGAAAGAGAATAAAGAACAGCAGCTATCTTACCTTAAATTGATATCATAGACAGGAAATGAAAAAGAGAAAGGCAGTGGTTTAGCTGAAATAGAAGCTCAGAACCAACATTGAGAAAAGGAGAAAATTTTTCACTGGCTTCCTTTAGGAGAAAAGTTACAACCAGTGTGCTCTGTCCTCAATGGTGGCACCTAGTTTGAATTTCATGTAAGCCAACACACATCTTTCTTTCCTTTCCACACCAATTCTTGTAATTATTTTGTCAATGCCACTTCCTTACTCCATTTATACACATATATTTATATAACATCCAATTTGTTTACAAGCAATTAAAATAATTTACATTATGTTCACTGTTTGTTGTTTCTCTATTCTGTGAATAATTAAAACTATATCTTATCCATGTAGGCTTATAGCTATTGTGGAGAAAACTTACTGTCCCAGGATAAATGTGGTGAAGCAATCAGAGCTTTACAAGAAAGTCATACATGTAAGAATTTTATCTTAATACAAGCTATTAATAAGGTCAAAACAGACAGTTACAATTATAATTAATTAGTTGAATAAAATGTTTCTGTTTGAATATGGACCTTCACTAGGTTAGCAACTAGGCGGCAACATACATTTAATATTCCAATAAATGAATATAAGTTAAAAAATAAAACAAAGAAAACATTAAAACTACTATTAGTATTGAATAACAATGAATATAAAAAAATGAAATAGTAAAAATAAATATTGTAAAGGGTAGAACTCAACAAATAGTTTTGATATAATAGTATTATGTTTATTTCTAACATTTTGGAAACTTCTGTAATTTGGATTTGAATTACTGTCTTTATCTCGAATTTATGTTATGTCTATGCTCCCCAATTTTGAAAATGATCTCTCTTTTTATCATTATTAATGTATTTAAGTTATATGGACCAAAATCATTGCTATTTTAATACATGTCTGAAATATCCAGAATTTTCTGGTTTCCTTAAGTCATGTAAGTCAGTTACATTTTCCTTAAAATGCTGCTAAGTAGCAGAAAGTCAAAACATCAATTTGTCTGATGAGGTTTCAACTGTGTATATCCATATCTGTTGTGGACTCTCATGTCAGTGAGATGAATTGATGTTCCTTGCTTCCTGTAGACAAAGTTTATCATTTTAAATGTTGGTCTATAATTCTACTCTGTACTTTCCATTGAAATTGAAATTCGGTCAAAGGCCATGAAACAATCTTGATATGACCTGGGACCTCCCACTTACTGGCCAGGGCCCAATGTGACATATCTCCACTTTTTTATACCTGAAACTCAGGCTCACCAACAATTTTGATCCCAGGTCCAGCCAAGAATATTTTGTTCTGATCTTCTAAACTCTGTAACTCTTTTGACAGCTCACTCTGCTATTTTCTTCCCAGTCTATTTATTTGGTTAAGATTATTTCTGTATCACAGTTTTTAACACCTTTAATTTGCATTAATAAATTTAAGTCATTGTAGATGTCTTTTATTTTATTTCTTTAACTTTGCTCTAATGTTCTTATCATAGTTATGTATTCTGCTTGAATAATTCTGTATGTTTGACTTATTAGACAGGGTGGATTTTGTTGAACCAATACTGAACCAAATATCAATGCTCTACCCTTATGCTACCCTTTTCTTTGTACAGTAACTGTAGTTTATTCACTTATTTATGGAAGAATAAATAAGTTATGTTTTTGTTTAAAATATAAAACATTAACTTTTAAATATATTTTTAAAAATAATTTACTTCATAATTAGTTTTTATAAATCCTGCAGGTTATCAAAATGCACTTGAATTATGCAAAATGTACAGCAAAACAAAAGGACCAGCACCAATTGCAAGGCCAGAGACCCACATCTTTTTTCGGAAACATGAACCATTTTTAAATAGAACTCTGGAAAAGTGTCAACGTGAAAATGGATTTATGTAAGTAAAGCTTTCTTTAGCACAGTATGTTTTATTCCTTTATTAATGCTATATTCAGTTTATTGAATTTGAAGTAATAAATTTTTATGGTCATATCATTAAAAATTATTCATTATTGGATAGTGATATGGTAGTTCTCTATTATTCATAGGCAGTGTCATTAACTTCCACATTGAACTTGTATTGGCTAAAATTATTTTCAAAAATATATCTTACAGTAAACTATAGATAAATAATAGTCAGTTGCCAAATAAATAATTTAAGAGTATGTTCAAATGATGGTTGTTTATTGTTTGTATTGAAACCTGTAAAATTCTAAAATGTTAAGTCATTTGACAATGACTGAAGTTGATCAGAATAGAATGTAAATATGGCAATCACAGTATACATATTTGGATATGAAAACAGAAGTAATACTTTCATTCAAGCTCAGCTATAAAGCTATGAAAGTGAATTAACAGATTGGGATAGAAATATCTCTTAAGAACTGGGAATTGAAACCAGAACCACCTTTAACATATTCACCCATCAATACAGATTGGTAGGGAGTAATTGCAAGAAAAGAAGGGAACAGTTACAAGTTACTCATTGCCATTTGATCCATCAATGTTGTGTGCTGATACAGAATAGAATTAAAGAGGAATTCTGGGAACAATCTTGAAGGTTTAAATATTTTGACAATTTGAGGAAAGATAGTAGTGTAGGCTGGATTTGCCTGAGGCCTAACAGTGTGGAAGCAGAAGCTTGGTAATTTTTCTAATCAGAACACAGGTGTAAAGATAAACAGAATTATATTACTATGAAGGTGATAATAAATAAAAATGTATGAATTCAATTTTTTTTTTGCAAGAATATTTATTTTATAGTTTGTTAGGAATGCCTGCACTTTGTAACTTTCTCCTGTTCAACATGTAAACACCAACTCTAAATTTCATGTAAGCCACCAACTATCTCTTCATTTATATATATTTTTAATTATTTTGAAATCACAGCCTTACTTATATTATACATGTATTATTTATCACTTTAGCTATCATCAGAAGGTTCCAGCAGATCCTCCTCCATTGGAAAATAAGGCCACATATGGGTTGGCTAGTCCGGAGGAATTTGTTATGCCTTCCATTTCACCATTATGGAATCCAGCTTCATATGCAGCATTTGATGATTACAGAAGTTCTTCAGTAAATGATCCAGCAAATTCTGTAAGCATTTTTAATATAAATAATAAAAGTTAATTATCGGTGAAAAGAAAGTTTGAGTCAGTTAAATTTGGGATTTTAATTTTTGTAGATATACATTTTGTCTGCAGTTAGAGTTGCTATTTATAAGTAAAACTATTATTAATCAGGCTTTTAAATGCTTAAAGGGAAATAAATTGAAAATGAAATTACATAAAAGAAGATGTTAGGGGATGAACAGTAAGGTAAATTTTCATGTGTGATTATGGAAGCACCATCATATTTCAGTTAATAACAGTTGCATGAAGATGTAGCAATAAATTATGAATATACTGCAAGTATAGAAGTAGTTCTGGCATGTCTTGGCCAATTATTATCTTTTAGCTCATATTTCAAACATTCACCTACATTTGCCTACTCTGACAATATTGGTATTGAATAGAGTGTTGTTGTGGTATTCAGTCCTAAGACTGGTTTGATGCAACCCTCCATGCTAACCTATCTTGTGCAAGCCTTTTCATTTCCATATAACTAGCACACCCAACATCCTCCATAATCTGCTTAGCGTACTCCATCCTTATTCCCTCTTCTGTTCTTACCCCACACACTTCCCTCTTATGCTAATTTTACAAGACCCTCGTGTCTTAAAACGTGGCCTATTAATCTATCCCTTTTCTTAGTCAACATCCTCCATATTGTTCGCTTTTCCCCTATTCTGTTTAGAACTTCATCGTTTGTGATTGTATCCTCCTATCTGATTTTCAGCCTTTGCCTATAGCACCACATTTCAAAGGCTTCTATTCTTTTCCTTTCCCCAACTCCTATCATCCACATTTCACACCCATATAATGCCACACTCCATACAAACATTTTTAGCAACGATTTCCTAATATTCAGACTTATATTACCCGTAAGTAAATCCCTCTTTTTTATGAAAGCCTTCCTTGCCTATCCTATCCTACTCTTTATGTCTACCATACTTCTACCCTCCATAGTTATTATGCTTCCCAAGTAGCAGAATTCCTTAGCTTCTGTCAAAATATCCCTTCCCAATCTAACACCCTTTGTTATTCCACTGTTTCCCATACTACACTCCATTATCTTGGTTTTCTCTTTATTAATCCTCATATTGAACCCTTCTCAAAGATTTTTAATTTTTATTAAAATGATGATATTCTTAAATATCTGATAATTTAGAAATTAAAATAGAAATGTTAATGTATTATTCATGTTCAGACGACAAATCTTTCTTGTTCAATAATCAATTGATCATAATTATTTATTAGACATTTTGCTATGTATAGTTAATTGTACCATACATATGTATGTACAGATCATAGGAAGTGTGCTATTTGCACAATTCAAATGCACAGCAAAA
Source organism: Eucriotettix oculatus (assembly GCA_034510155.1). Taxonomy (NCBI): domain Eukaryota; kingdom Metazoa; phylum Arthropoda; class Insecta; order Orthoptera; family Tetrigidae; genus Eucriotettix; species Eucriotettix oculatus. The sequence continues at coordinate 40,368,632 of CM067379.1, forward strand.
CTCTGAATGGCCCCGCGTGTGACTAGCTTTGATGTTATTTATGGCACGCACTATTGGAAATTAAATAGCAAGGCAAGGTGTTATATATGCTTTATCATTCTCTTTTTGAAGCTCACTGAATTTTGGTTCATAGATTGTGAGTTGTAGGGAATTAATGTTACATGATTTCTGTGAAGTACAAATAATTTTTTGGTGGACCATGAAATAATGGAATGATGGTAATCTCTATACAGAGTTGGGGTGTTTGGTTTTTATAAGAAAGTATATTTTTAAAATTCTGCAGAGTCACAATAATGATATACAATAGTCATTCATTTGGTGTAACTGCTGGATGAAGTGATCTCAGAATTCCAGCCGGGTGATGATGTTTGTTTGCCACAATAATGGGACAATATTTTAATGGATGCCATGGCAATAAGGACTGCAAGGCCTGGGACCCTTTTCCATAGACATTTTGGGGGGTACAACAGCCAACAGAGACGAAGGTGCATTTTGGTCAAGTTGCAATGATTTGAAGAGGTGATGGAGAGTTACCATGGGTGGCCCAACCCTAGCATGTACATATCAGAACCAATCAGAGGGGCTCCACCTTTGGTACCACTGGCAATGGCTGTATTAGTGACCAAATGTAAGCTGGACTGCACTTCACCATTGAAATGTTGTGGCAGCAAACATAGTCACCCAGCTGGAATCTCGAGATCACCTCATCCTCTATATTATTAGATATTTTTAAACTGAATTCTTAAATAAAGGATCAGGATGTAAAAATCTCAACCTTACCCATTGAGCTATTTGGGTTAACTCCCAGTCAGTTGTGAGATTTCTCCATCCATTGTATAGACCTGAATACAAGCTTACTTTTCTTGAATGAATGCATAGTTAATTTACTTTTAAAATTTCAGATTTAAATGCTTTTACATTAATATGAAATAATTGCTCTTTGTTTTGTGTTCATGTATTCATCTTTCAACTTCAGAATGCAGCAGCTAAAGTAGAAGGTCCTTTACCTCCAGTTAAAGAAGCACAAATACATCAGTCTACAAAGGATCCGAAAACAGAAAGTGGCTGCATATTACAATAATACAATGGCAGCTGAAGTCTTTGAGAAAATGTTATTTATTTTCCATGTAACAATTAATTACATTAATTACTAAATTATGTTATTAAAAGTATAGTAGTGGAAATGCATTTGAGAACAATAAGAAATGACCTATCTGATCTTGAGTTAGCACATAAAAAGATGGAGAATATTCTAAACTTAAAGTCTGTGGTGCAACTAGATCAGTAAATACAACAAATAAAACTTACCATAGTGTAAACACCTGTTGAAATAACTGTTTTATGATTGAAAAACACTTGATTTCATTGTAACACCTTTAATGAGCCACATGCACATATAGTAGAATCCCTTTTTAATGAATCTCTGGGGACCAGATATTTCTTCCCTTAAACAGGGCTATTCGCATAACATACAGTAGAACACCATTTTAACAAATACTGGGGACCTGACCCTTTTTTCTTTAAATCTCAGGGTATTTCTTAAATCGGGGTATTCTTTAAATGGGCTTTGCATAAAATAAATATGAAAAGTTTTCTACAGTTAAACTAGTTCACTAAATACAGGCTAATTTAAGTTAGACTTCTTAGTTTAATTTTTTACATGAAATGCTGTCTCTTTGTTGTTGCATATTGTGTAGTTTGGATTTTGAATATTGAAAAGTAGAATTAAGTAATGATTTTATTGTCCATGGTCAGTTAGTATCCTTGTGAGTTTCTTCCCTGGGTTACATTTCCAGCATTCCCTGTCTTTGGTTGTAGTTGCAATGCCATGCAAACAGCTATCACAACATTTTCCCCAAGTTTGAGTCCCAGTTGGGTTAAGACGTTTTGATTCTGGTCTTCTAATTTCAGTTTCATGGACTTTGGCCGAGTTTCAATTGGAAGCAATTATTCTCCTTTTGAATTTAAATCATGCTCCTCTGATCAATTTACTAATTTTTATTCTTCATTGATGTCCAAGTGTGATTAAGTAAATTGCAGGTGAGTGTGCTTTGAGGTAGACAAGGGATGGACAGATCTTTGGTTCGGGAATCTACTCGGATGGTAGAGCACCCACCCCACTAGGGGGAAGTCCTGAGTTTGTCATGGTCTGATCAAAATTTTTTCATTCTGATCTTCTAAACACATTTCTTTTCAAACTTAAAAGATGAAATCCTTTAACTCTGTTCACATTCTGATGCTTCTTGTGTAAACTTTACACCTCTGTGGCTGGCTGTTAACAAGCCCTTGATTGGCATATAAACATCCTCATATGATACATGCCACTTCCAGTTGAGTACTGAAGTGTTATTCCACACATTAACAACCTTCTTTCCAAAAATGTGGATATACTAGCCTCATTTAGAATGTCATTACACTGAGAGGTGTGCCAGGTCAAGATGTTTGGAATGACTTTACGTACTACTGCCTTAGGTTACATCATTTTCTGTTGTTCTTAAATGAATTTACACTTGTGAATATTTTAGTTCAGTGTTTTAAATGTATTGAAATTAAGTTTTATTATTCTTTTACACTTACAGAACCAAAACTAAAAGTTTATATACACTATTTTCTTTTCTGTTCACTATTTACATTTAGTGAAATGCAAAATATTGAGTGCTTCTTCTAACAAATGAATATAGAAATCAATTTTAATTGAACCTATAAGATATATATTGAAAAGATTTCACTGTAAAGATTTTTGTATTGAAATCAGTTCGCTACATATTAACAGATTGTATATAATAAATGAAAGAATAAATGTATTAAATTGTTGTTTGAAATAATTTTTCAAGTTCCTTTCTTGCACTGACTAACCATTAATCAATTAAACATAGCTGAAGCTAACGATTGATTTCCTTATTAAAATTAAAAGATCAGTTTTTGTCTTAAGGTTGCAAGACAATAAGCCTGGAGTTAATAAATATTATTTTTGTATTAAATGTAATATATTATGCTGTCAATATAGTGCTGCTCAGTCCTTGTGAATGAGTCTGAACACCCCATAGTATACACACAAACACATTTTTTTGTCTATTTTCAATGTGTTGTACATACAGTTAGCGTTGAATCATCATCATATTGATTATAGCAATCTTATTACACCTCAAGATGTTACTGTAAAATATTAGAGGCTTTCCAACATACAATTTTGGAAAACATAAATCCTATGACATTACAAATGAAATATTTTAAATCTATTTGGACACAAACTGAAAATGTGCATTTGTTTAAACTAAGTAGTTCCTTAACTGTACACATTTTGGTTCTTCATGTTATATTCTACCACTATTGCGCCTCCTTTCCCAAAGATTATCATATTTACCATGTTAAAGATTGATTTTTCTTTTCATTTGAATTACATTGACCATCAGCAGCTCATAAAATTTATGGAATGGTGACAAAAATTTCTGAATATTGCCATAATTAAAAGTATTGTATTTGATGCCAATAAATCCTGTAATTCCAAAGGTTTTATTAAGAATAGATGAAAATCAAGATTTTTGTTATGCCTCAATTGTGAGATGTTAAGCATGGGGTCTTCCATGGTGACTGTTGAGAATGTCACAGATATTATCATTATAGCTGATGTAAGTAACAATGTTAGATATGTCATGCAAGGTGCCAGGCATGAGGTTGAGAGCAGACCTCCTATTGTACCAAAGAGGGTGCTCATGTCTAACCCACAGCTGTTGTTGACATGATATATTATTTAAAGAACTGTGACTGCACCAAATTCTTACAACGGCAAGGAAGGAGAGAAGAGGGAACAGTTGCTCACAGAACATTGAAGTCAACAGTCTGGGACACTCAAAAAGCATTTGTTAACTGTGAGGGTCACCATGGATCTGCTGTTGTCTCGTTCATGGAAACCATCTGAAACATCTCATGGCTATGCAGACAACCTAGATTCATTTTCCTGGATCTAGTTTATCCCACATCATCTCTGGCTAGTCATTAGTCATAAATATAAAGTATTAATTTTGATTAAGATCAATTTGGCCAAATTAGATTTAAAATAAGCAATTATATGCTACATTGTGAATTATTTAAACTCGTTCCAAGGCAAATAAAATGGCCTTTAGGGTTTCCGCTGTGGTGCCCTACGACGACCAATACAATACAGTACGCCACAGAATTTTCATTGCTTATCCAACTTTCAAATCATTATTTATATTTTTTACTGAAAGCTAAGTTTGATTGTTCAAAATAATGAAAATTAAACAGCATTAACTTGTTATCTAGGGAAAAATTACACGCAACTCCAGAGTATATATGCATTAATTTATATAAAATCCCATTCATCTACCACAATTAAAATTGACATAGAATTTAACAGTCAATTTGCTAAGATATCTTGCAATAATTTCAGACAAACAGCACAAAGGTTCAAAACTTTATTTTATGATTATTATAATTAAGATTTTTAGACATGACAACTTCTTTCTAAACTATCCCTGAGACAAATTTCATTTTAGCATATTTTGAATATAAATATTAGAGTTTGAAAACTAATAATTATTACTAAATTATTATGGTATCAATATAACAAATAGTATTCAATTTTTTAACAAAAACTCTAAATGTGAATTAAAATCTTGTATGATACATTTTTAAATGAAAGTATATTATAATCAAGTAAAATATAATGGACACTGAAGAAATGCTCAATATTTATTCTAATAAAGTTCAGCAAAGGGAATGTGGAAACATCTCATTACTTAGTATCCAAAGTAAAAGAATAAGAAATGCACCCAAAAATGAAACTTGGGAAACTATTGGTCTGATAAGACAGTATAAAAACTGTGTAAAAAAATAGAATTCTAATGGAATCACAAGTTCAATTTGCAGTTGTCCATTTTACAGTAGCCTCTTTTACTTTGAGTATCATAATCACAATGAAATAAAATCATTCTTTTTATATCTTAAGGATATTTACAAATGGCAAAATATAATTTACAATATACTTACTTAGTAAGCTTATTTGAGGCTATGAACATGAATAAAAATAAATTATATCAAAATATGAGTAGATAATTTCAACACAATTATTATTAAATTAACAATCTGAAAAATATCTGGTCATTAGAAATGTTTTATAAAAGTTTGTACTTCACTATATAATTTTATGTTTACTTTCATGGATATTTGTCCAATTAGAAAATCATAAATTTTTAATTGCTTCAAGTTCTATATTTACGAGGACAATCCACAACTTCATGTTCCTTGATCTAATTAAGGTAAAAAAAAGGTTTAGTGGTTTTTAGATAACCCAACATTAATTAATTGGGAATCTTAATTTTAAGTTTGTGCAGAAGAATTAAATTAATCTTGACTAACAAACACTGTTTACTTGGAAGACTTCTCACTGAGTGGTTGTCTTAGTCAGCTAATGCTTAAGTTGTTTAAACTTTACTACTGATCAATGTTAAATTTAAAAAGTGGGTCAAATACAATTCTCGGGTTTCAGCCTGGTCCAATAATTGTTTTCACAGCAAGCTCTGGTATTGTCGACAGGTTGGCAAATATTAGCTCAGGTTGAAACCAGAGAATTGTATTTGGAACAGATTCACACACTAAAAAAAGAGAGGATGATTATTATTTCAAGGTACCAAGTAAAAATGCAGCCTGAATAATTATGTAATGATGCACCAATGTTAGTTTGTGTACCTACCAGAAAGTTAAAATTAATTCCCAATAAAAAAATCAAACTGATTAGTGAAAGGAACAAAATGATACAGTTTTCCCAAAACCATAATAATTCTCATTTATTCAAACTGTAGACTTGTATACCTGAGTCCATAAATTAAAAATTATCCCAAATTTATAACAAAAAATGTAAATTAAATGCTTCATAACAGGTTCATGATCTTTTTATTCTTCATTTTCACTTCAAATATTCAGTTTGAGGTTGTAAACAATGTTGGGACACTACCCCAATATCAATGGTCATAATTTGATATCAAATCAATAAATTTTATCACCATAAATAATACAAAAAAATTGTCAAAATGTTTAACTGTTGGTAAAACATAACATTAACTGTGTATAAAATGTATTTAAATATGATGTGTAAATTAAAAACATTCATCCAGGAATGAATAATATGGCTGAATGCTAGCATCACTGAGGTTGATTGTTCATAATGTTCTAGAAAGATAAGGTACATCTCTCCAAGCATTAGTCTTCAAAATAATTTGTTTAGTGTTATCCAGAATCAATAACATTAACTTTTTTCATAATCTTCTTTCAGTTTTCCAAGAAGTGCATCACACATTTTCTTTGCATCGCCAAGTAACATACTTGTATTGGAATTGTAGAAAATAGGGTTGTCAACAGCTGCATACCCAACTCCAAGGGATCGTTTCATCACGATAACCTAAAGTAGAAACATTTTTAAAAATTAATTTTATGCTATGTAGCAGTAAATCTTAACATTGTAAAGGTAGAGTACTCAGAAATGTGAGTACAGGATTCATGCCCTTTAAAACAGCACTATACATATAAATAAATCTACTCTTATTCTAATTTTGTTATAATTGACATGAACTTGATTTAGTTTTGTAGCATGAGAAATGAGGGCATTATAGAGTAACTAGTTATCAATATTAGTATTACGAGATCTTTGGAAAATCTCTCAATTTTAAAATGGTGATGTGAACCCATGAAGTTATATAATTACCAAACTAGAGTGGGACACTGAACAAAGTGTACTTACATTGCTTGGAAACAATTGGAACATAACATTACAGTTAATTATTAGGGCAGTAATCTCACTTCTGTATTCCAAAAAGTTATACACTTCACCACTAGAGTGGGTTACTGAACAAAATGAGGGTCCTTAAAATCAATTAGAACATATGTTGCAGCTAGCATGAAGGACAGTAATATCATTTCTGTATTCATATAGGAAAGAGAGACAGGAAACAGTCACCGACTTGCCTTAAATCGATAGTTGGTGTCGAGTGCCAGGAACTACGATAATTTGAATTTTTGAGAACTTGAGCTCCTTTCTTCAGATTGTAATAACCCAAACAATTTTATGGGTGTATTTTTTTGAAATAATATATTTTCTATCTCAAGAATAAGAAGAGAAGCGTGGCCAGAGAGAGTAGGGATGTGGGTGGAGGATTATTATTAGTGAATTAATGTCATGTGTGACTGTTTATACGTTCAATGAATCAATAAAATATATATATGATTTCTTTGTGTGAGTATTATTTTGTCAGCTGGTGTGTTCCAAGTTTTCAGTTTAGCATTTTCACAAAGAATGTGACCTAAGGAAGGAAAAGCTGTATATTAACATTGCCAAAATTTTATGCAAGTGATACTCTAGATGATACCGGTTAGTAAGAAGATAAAATAATTTATCACTTAATGCCCAACCCATGCAATTTGCATGAAATTATTCATTTGTAAGACAGACCTGAGGTAAGGGTTTTCGTGACATTCTGACATACACACTAACCTGTGATTTGGTCATTAGCAAACCACTGGTGCCTATTCTGGGAAATGACATACTATATAAATATTTACTTGATAAATGAATATTAAAGTGAAGAAATATTTCAAGTCAGCTGTTCAGTGACGATTCAAATTACGGAGCATCAACCTGTAGATGGCAACAACCGACATCCAACAAAGCAAAAAAAATTCAAATTCTCTACAGGGTAGGTTACAACAATAGAAAAGAAAAAGAGAAACACAAGAACAGGGGAAGGTAAAAAGGAAGAAGTAAAAAGAATGAAAAGTGTCTGGAAGTGCGATGGTTAACCGTTGACAGGTATGCTAGTGATGACACATGAATATACAAAGCATAGTGTCACATAAAGTATGATTGGCTGAATGAATGGAAGGTGTGGTTAGTTTTTCTACATCAGCAATATTTGTGAGCATCAACCACACATCCATTGTAATATAAATTCTGATTTAATAATATTTTAATACACGTTGATCAAATTTATGAAGATTAAACTGTGTTAGAATACATATAGTTAATGATGAGGCACTCTGTGTCTGATAAATGAAATTAAGCTAAAGATGAATATGACACAAGGTCAATTGTTCTAAATACAATAAAGCTATTTTCTGAGAGAGTCCTGGTCATCACCCCTTAAACCCACCTGTAACATCACGAGCACATGTATTTCAATTGGAATATGTAAATATGCTAAAACCTTAGTGTGTGTGTATGCAGTGATATATGGTTGTATTTGTGTGTGTGTTAGTATTTACATATAGACCCCCCAGCCCCCATCAAGTCCTTGCCTCTTCCCAGACCCTCATTGAAAGAGAAAGTTGGTGGCCTGGTGGAGTCCACTGTTTATGAGCTAAGTTAGCCATGCAGCAAATTTTGTCTGCTCAGTCGACGGCTGTCTGTCTCTGGAAATGTCTTCCTAACCTTCTGATGAAGGCGGCACTGCCTCCGAATATTCAAGAACTTCAAATCCTACACGGTGCCTGCCATCTGTGAACCTCAGGTTTACCAACATTCTGTCTCTCTTTCCTGTCATTAATTGTATGTAAACAAGGAGCTTGTAAATTCTGAGGATAATCTGTCACAGCAGGTTTTTAATTGTGATGAGATGAGTCTATTGTTTTTATGGGAAAAATTGTTTCACTTAATGAGTGTTTTATATCACAAGTCAGCTTTGGGAATGGAAAATGCCAAAGAATCAGATTATACAAAAATAAAATGACTAATCTTCTGTGAATGATAAAGTAACAACAGATATTTTTAAGTTTGTTGGGATGTGCACTCACTAATACAGAAATATTTTTAGGGGATGAGATGACAAGAATTCTATGAGACTAGCTGTATTTTTCAAAATGAATATTTGATTGGACAAACTTGTAGATTACTAACAGTCAGTGGACATGGTTTTGTACATTTTATCAACATACCTGACACAGTAATTAATTCCCTTAATTTAGTTTTACAGTTTTAAACTTCAATTAATGTAAGCCAAAATATTTTAACATACCTGATCTGCTTTCCAGACTCTAAGCACTGGCATTCCAGCAATAATTGAATTTGGGTCATCTTCAGCTGCACTGTTAACTGTATCATTAGCTCCTATGACAAGAACAAGGTCTGTATTTGAAAAGTCATCATTTATTTCATCCATTTCCAAAACATCATCGTATGGAACACCAGCTTCTGCTAGAAGTACGTTTAATTGCCCAGGCATTCGTCCTAAAATAAATTGTGCCAAATATTAGATACTGCTTTTATTTATTTCCATGATGACATCTAAATTATCTATATGATAATTTTGAAATAATAAATGGTAAAAATCAGAGTAATTATGATAATATAACTAATATCCTTTGCCATTTGTTTTAATATATAAAATAATTTCTGTTTCACTTGGGATAGCAAGATACACTTATTTTACTATTCAACAAAACTATATTATAAAATTCCAGTTTTAAAACTTTGTCCAACTTGGTTTTTAGTACCTAGAATCAAAATTTTAATATAATCATAATGAATACAAAAAATATATATACCAGCAACAGGATGGATGCCAAATCTAACATTTTTGCCCTTCTTTTTGAGAAGTGTAACCATTTCTGCTATTGGATATTGAGCCTTTGCCACACATAGTCCATACCCTAAAATTTCCAGGAAACATATCATAAAATCAAATTGTACAACAATACATAAATATAATATGCAGCATTTAAATATATACCTGGTGTTATAATGATATTCTTAGCATTACGTATCATTTCAGTTGCACTTTCAACATTAACTTCCGTGTGGACACCTGTGATTTCTTTGGGCTTTCCTGTACCAGTAGATGATGTTCCATATCCTCCAAGAATAACATTTGGTAATGACCGGTTCATTGCCTGTGTTTACATTTACAAATAATAATATTCTATACAACATTCTACAATAGTTCAAATAAATATTTATATATATATTTCTATAATTTTAAAAATCATGCTTCACTAGTTAGTTTTATTATACATGAATCAACATATAGCAACATTACACATGAAGTTAGTACATAATACTAAAAAAATAATAAGAATGAAGAATTTTTAAGCCCATAACCTTATAAGAATGCCGACCAGATATTGCGATTTACAACATAGGCACTGATCTCTCCTCGTTACACACAACAGCTTGGCTGTACTAAAAGTGGAAGGAGGACAATTCAGGTATTTGTTCTCAAACTATATTGGGTGTAAAAAGACAGAAAAGGTAGTGCAAAACTATGTAACAAATCTAAAATTTGCATGTAGCAATAGTTAACAGCGATCCTGAAGCTTAGTCATAAATATGTTAGAAATAAGGAATATATTAAATGTTAAACAAACTTACAGGTATTTCTTTTTTCCATCAATGAAAAAAATAACACAAGGCTATATAAAAAGTTATGTGAATAATTACAACTAAAATTGAAATGTTAAACAAATCTGCATTGTTACAAAAACAGAATGGAATTATTGATCATAAATTGAAAGATGTTAAACATTATTCAAAGACTCAGTATCAACTTTTTTCACTTTTATAGAGTTTCAGATACTAGTCTAAATTTATAATTACTCTCAAAGTTCATGAAATGAATATAGTCCTAACTGAAATTGTCATTGTAATCTTAAATGTGTTTAAGGATAATAGAATATTTTAGGAAGTCCTTTACAAACTTTAAAGATACTACAAATAACTATTTTAAATTAATTCACTCAATTTTATTATATAAAATTATTAATTACTTCCATAATCTGAGAATTAATGGGAAATTGCCATTCAATAATGGGAAACTTAACCCCATACATTTGCAAATTTCTTCTTCAAATATTTCTTGAAGATATGCAAATTCTTGGTTTCAGATTTCTAAATATTTATCAGACATAAAGAAGAATCAAAAGAACAGATAAAGTAGTGTATTAGTTTTAAATTATTTTCCCATGCAACTGATTAATATGAATAAATTTTCCATAACTTTAAATTCCTGTAGAATACTTACTTTACACATAATATAAGACAAAATTGCACCAGATGAACCAATTAATGCTCCAACTATAGTCATCAGATTATTATTAAGCATAAATCCTTCAGCACATAGGGCCCACCCAGAGTAGCTATTAAGCACTGTGATCACTACTGGCATATCAGCACCTGAAATGATTTTTGTTAAATATTATTAATATAAGAAGGCAATTAAAAAAATGTCTACTATATTTTTGAAGCTTAATTGTTGAAATTTAATTGACAATAAACTAGAACAAACATGTCTTAAAATAAAGTATTCTAAAATATTTATGTGACCAACTTTTTTTGCCTTAACTAAAAGAGGTATGACAAATAATTGATATCAAAATTATTATTTTTTACCTAACATGTCAATTATAACTGCATATAATTCTGAATATAACTTAAAACCTATGTTATTAAAGAAGATCTAAGCAATTATCTTGTTATTGTTTCAAATCTAATGCCAACCTGAATAAAATAAGTTGACATCTTTAAGTGTTTTGAAATGCTTATTATATCTTGGAAATTTCTACAAGCAATAATGTAAGTTATATCTACCCATATTTGAAAAGATTCTATAAAGAATTTCTTCTATGAAAAAGGAAATGGGGATAGAACTATCTTGACTATGGTTTTTAAGAGAAACAGGATTGACCACATCCTATAGATAGAATTCCAGGCCATACAAGATTAATAGTACAGCTACTTGAAAGGAGAAATAAGATATTGAGTGATATACGCAAAAGCTTGTGACAACAAAGGTGGAGAAGGATTTAACAGTCTACATTCAAGAACATATTTTTACAGAGAACTTAATAATAATATTTAATTTAGATGAAATATATTTAACACACAGAAGAATTATATCATGATAAATAAACTACAGTTTAATGTTGATTTAAAATCATTTTAGTAGGGATATATGCACCTCCAATAGCTGCAGTGAGTGTGACTCCCATTGTGGCTGAGAGACCTGTTGTAGCCGCAAGAGCAGCCAGTCCTGTACTCATAGAGGGATCAGCAAAGTAAAGAGCCATAGCTCCTAAGTTGGCTGCAAGTAAGCTGCTGTTTAATACATGTCTTCCTGGAAGGAGCAGGGGAGCAGAACTCAGCAAACCTTGGAGCTTGCCATAAGCCACCAAAGAACCTCTGCAGATAGTAAAATATTAATTATACATAACACAAGGATAATATGAAAAAATAATTAACATTGATGGGGACAGAAAGGCATGGAGATGGCGAAAGAGAGTATAAACTTTGGCTTAACTGAGACTGAAAATTGGTTTTACCACGACATACATAGTTCAAATAAAATATCCAAAAACTTTAACTAAATATCCTCTCTGACAAGACAAAACCAATCTTTGGCCTCAGATAAATATTATGTTTCTACTAGATGTTTAACCATTGATTAAAACCACACTATTTGACAGTGTTTTGTTTAAATTAGTAATGCATTGCCATTTTCAGCATTCCAACCATGTTCTGCTAACAATAAAGTTACCGTTTGAAGTCTAAATTCTAATAAATCACAATAGGTTTCATAACGGTGGCAATATTTTTTGGTTTGAGTAAAACATTTGTTGATTTCAAGTCACATAAGCTCATAAGGCTATTAGAAAATTTCAGGGAACGGATTTTTTGCTAGCTGTAATGATCTCATAATATCCATGCCCATGCCAGAATTCAAATACGGGACATCTATGATGCAAGGCAGCAATGGTGACCACTACACAACGAGAGGTTAGTAATAAAATATTGTGCCTCCAAGTATGGATTAAAAAATATTTCAAATCCATCCTCTTGGAAGCACAAGTGATTGGCCGGTATGGAAGTAAATAGTTTGATTCCTATTGAACTACCACCAGTCATTAAAGTTGCGGACTGAAGTCATCGGCCAAGCGATCACTGGAAATGTCTTCCTAACATTATGACGAAGGGGGTGGTCACGTCACCAACTTTCTATCTCTCTTTCCTGCTGTCTTTATTAATTGTTTATATACAAAAACAATTAATAACGACAGGAAAGAGATAGAAAGTAGGTTTACAGATGGTAGGCACCTACTTTCTATCTCTCTTTCCTTTCCTTATTGATTGTTTTAATTAACCTGACAATGTTATACATACACAATACCATTTTGATACACCATTTGATGTCTTTTATGAGAAATCATGTGTTTGAAGTAGCTATACTTATATACTATGAGTAAACTTAAATTATGAACACTTTTTAAATTTCAAGTAGTATAGGAAATTAATCAATGATAATACTTACGTGAAAGTTACTCCTCCTATATATGTACCAAGGAATATAGCTGTTTTGATTACATTTGCTGATGGATCTGTAGCAAAGTTTGGGAAGTCATGAAGATATGTGGCAAAACAGGTCAACACTGCTGCTAAACCTACAAGACTGGTAAATCAAAACAGTTAGGATTTTAATAAATGATAAAATTAATTTTAATTATGAAATGACCAATTTTTTTTTTCACATTGCTAATTTATAAATGCCATCTTTATAAAATACTGCACAAGTATAACAAGAAATGGATGTACAATCTGTAACTCAAATTTATCAACAACAATCTCACAATATAAAACAATTTTTTTTGTATACATGCGTGGTTTGTTTGAGATCAAATTGAGAAGAAGAAAGATACACATGGCATACTACTACAAAATAATACTTGTAATATGTGAAATATAACAAAAAAATGTTGACTTGTCTCACATTCAGCCTCCCTGTCAATAAAAACGAAATCTAGGTGTTTGAGTTGTACGCCAAAGTTTTAAGGAAGCTGATGAAGAGATATTTTCATTGTATTATGTAAATGCTAATTTAAGTTCCTATCCATCAATTATTTTACAGTTGGTAAATAATGTGAAGCTCAATACACTTTACCAGAATGTATAATATCTATACTCATACACAAGCTTGCATTACAAATAAGCTATATTAAGCAAATTACCTGTGAAAGGCAGCAACCAATTGTGGTAAATCAGTGATTTCAATTTTCTTAGCTATTACTGTGCCGATCCCTCCTCCTACAGCCATGGCTGCTGCCATTTGAGCGAGCACATCTGTTGTAGGAGCCATCTGACCTAATGTTGCTGCAATACCACCACTCACCCCTATCTGAAAATGTGAAATAGTTGACATAAACTCCATCCATACCCCCTTCCCTTTCCTGGTTTATGTCATGAAATGATACTGTCAGACCAATTAAAACAACCAATAAGGAAAGGAAAGAGAGACAGAAAGTAGGTGACCCACCTGAGGTTCACAGTCATTGGCTAGCCGATCACTGGAAATGTCTTCCTGACTTTCTGATGAAGGGGGCGGCGCCTCCGAAAATTCTAGTACTCTAAACCTCACAAAGTGTCTACCATCTATGAACCTCAGGTAAGTCACCTTCTTTCTATCTCTCTGTCCTTTCCCCATTAATTGTTTTAATTAACATGACAATGTCATTTCCTGACTCATATTTATATATATAGTCTGTCTTTTTTCCTATCTTTATTAATTGCTTTAATTAACCTGGCAATGACATTCTCTGACTTGTGTACATATATATGTTTAATTAATAAGGACAGGAAAGAGAGACAGAACACTGACCGTTACTTGAAATGTTTTCCTAACCTTCTAAAATCCAAGAATCTGAAACACTACATGGCCTACCATCTGTGAACTTCAGGTAAGCCATCAGAAGTGTAAAGTTGGCAGGCACCATCCTGAGTGCAGAGTTAAAATTTTGGAGGCAACTGCCCCCTTTTTCTGGAGATTAAGAATAGCATTCCAAGTGACGGTCAGCCATCGATGTCAAGGGCCTAAATCTCCTTCCGAAAAAGAAAACTGTACTGGTATTGATGAAGGGGGCTTACAATAAAGCCAGTTTATTCAATTATAAACAGTAATGTTGACGCATTTTGTCAATCATTGAGCAAAATAAATAAATTAGTCATATAAAAGAACCTTTTATATAATAACTTTAACAGAAAATATTGAAGGTGCTATTAGTATCTTAAATCTTCAAGCAGAAACAGCAAAATATTAGTCTTATTTTGAAATAACTTACAATTCCCAGATTGTTGCCCAACCGAGATGTTTTTTGTGAGCTGAGACCTGCAAGAGCACCAACACAGCACAAAGATGAAATGAGGTATGCCATTTGATGGACTTCAGGATATCCCTGAGCTGCCCCAAATCCATACAGTCCTAAGAATGCTCCTGCAGGAACTGCATACAAGTAGTTATGCTCAGGTGGATCTCCTGGTCTGTATAGATAAAGATGAGAATAAATTAATGTAGTATTAATTTACAGACAATGTATAGATGTTCAAATTTGATTCATACCTTTTGAACATATCCAACATTCTTTTGGTAACCAAGAACCCACCATAAACATTAACAAAGGACACAAAAGCCGCAGCAGCTGCCAGTGTCTGGAAGGAAAGATTATTCATTTCATTATAATATCTAAAGCAAATATATCTATCACATTCCCAATTAACATACAAAATATGAAAAATCTGTTTATAAATTATAATAACATAAAAAAACTTATTCTGGAAGGAGAAAAATAATAAATAAAGTTCAAAAATATACTGCACAGTTTTAAATAAACAATGAACCAAAGCCATCAATTACTAAGAATCCACTTGATGAGATTCATGTCATATTCAGTTACTGAAGATAAATTGATGTGAAACACATTACCTGTCTATGATTGCTGAATGAATTGTAAATACAAAAAAGTCCATATTCAACAAAATTTATATTTTGTGATTATATTTTTTAATATCTATGATAATATAAGTGAGAATAGGAGTAACAATTTACACAGTACTTATTAGATTGAAATGATTATAAAGTTTTTTTAATGGAAAAAATAGTTTTGCATTTTTGTTTTCTTATTACATTTGATAATGGCTACCTTGGCTTCTAAGTAACTATTTTATTGTTACTGAAACAAGAATTATAAGAAATTTGTTAAATTTACACCTATATCTTTGGAGTCATTTTTATGGGGTTTCCTTTGCAATCCTATTGAAGGAAAGTTTTCATTGAACAAAAACCTTTATTTTTAGTCCTGTATAATTTTTTTCACAATAGTAATAACAACAATCTGATCATCAATACTACAACAAAAAGATTTTGTTCCTTACATAATCATCTCAACGTCGTAACATCACAAATGTCGAGCTACATCTTTTGATGTTACCATGATGAGATGATTATGCCCATAAAGGTCGAATGTTCCTTGTTTTAGTACTGGTTATCAAATTGTTGAAAGTATAATTGTGAACATATATAAAGAGGACTAAAAATAAAGGTTTATGTTTAATGATAACTTTGTTCTTATATTGCTATTTTTGTTCAAGGTAAGTTTTCTGATGTGCTGCTGGAAAGTGGTATATTGATAATAATTTTACTTGACCTGTTTTCTAGATTCAATAACAGGTCTGTTTAACAATATTTTTCTTTTGTTGGTACATTTTTTTTTACATAGATATAAATATGTATGAATACAATTACAAAATGTTGGTACATTTTTTTTACATAGATATAAATATGTATGAATACAATTATAAATTATATGCGTATATTTAAATTTGTTTTAGCATGTAAGATCATCCATCATCTGTTACACTAGTTTTATTATTATATTATTTTCGTGGTTGAGAGACTGAAGGAGAGAATTCTTAATTTCTTTGTCTCCTCATCCTTTCAACATTTATACATTTTGTTTGTGAAACATCTCCGGTTTTCCGGTTACGACCCACGTTTCCGGATCTCCATGACGCGTTGGTCGAGTAGTTTTAGGTTCAAATTTTTTTACTAATTTTATACTCTAATTATTTATGACTGTATTTGTATTAGCAGAGTTATGTAATTTGTTTAAGATAATTACTTGAATAATCTTCCTATTACTATAATTTATATTCTATTTTATGTTGTGATGTCTATATTTTGGTCCTTATACTCATCCGGTTCCTGGATTTGAATGTCCGGTCCGATGATGAGTATATTAAGTCTTATGATGTAATATTTAAGTTTCTATATTTTTAGTCCTGTATTTAGTCAGTTCTAAAGCGGATATCAGGTTTGTCAAATTTTCTAGAGCCGCGGTGAGTGGTGGGTTTCTTATTATTTCCCATAGACTTTCTTTTCTTAAGGTTTCTCTTATTGTCTTGTCTACCTCATAATTGGGGCATTCCAGTATGGCGTGTTCCGGTGTTCCTATCTCTCCACAGACACATAGATTGTCTGTTCTGCTATTTATTCTTCGCAGATATTGAAAGTGGTATATGTTAGTCTGCTTCCTTCATCTGACAGCTTTCTGGTTTAAAATATGGTGCAAATTGTGGACTTGAACCTTGACTGTGTCAGCTTTGGCTAGGCACAATGGCAACTACTATGCTTTAACAGCTGAGTGTACTGGTGCCTTAACAATAATGCCACATAGCCAGTAAACAAAGCAACACAAGAAGTTGCAGGATGTAGTTTATTTCAAGTGAAGAAATGTACACAACCTCTAACTGAACTTACATAAATTTTCTTGTAGGTATAAAATAACAAAATGTTTTGGTCTCATAATATTATTGAAGATAAAAATAAACAAATAAAAAATAATCATATACAAATTCTGGTCCAAACTTAAACAAATCAAGACCATAGCGCAGTTCAATTCTGTGGACTATGATATGTAATAATACACAGTTAATATGGAATCCTAAGCAAGCTAAAAATTATTACTTACACTTTACTTTCTTGTACTAGACTAATAATGAGTAAATTAATAAATTCATTATATTTACATATTATATGGTTAAATTACATTTAAAGCATAGTAGTTTTTTAATTAAAAATTACAAGCACCTGCACTGTTGACTGTGGGTAGAGGCCGCCTCCCATAAGCAGCATTCCCCCTACAGCTGTAATACCTGAGATAGCATTTGTCACAGACATAAGAGGTGAATGTAGAGCTGGAGTAACTCCCCACACAGTGTGATATCCAACAATACCAGCTAGGCCAAATGTTGTCATCATTGTGGTAAATGCAGGGTTGGGAGACACCACGCCTAGACCCATGAGACCGCCCATACCTGGAAGTCACTTTCACATTATTGTAATTGAAATTGAGTTTTATTTTATTTTTTAATAGATATAATTCAATGAGAATAAATTTTATGCTTCACGATTACAACTGTAAGATATCATCACATTACTGAGCATCATAAAGAACACAAGAAAAAAGTAGTAAGATCTACAAAAATACAGCAGAGTAATTTAACTAAATTAAACTTCATAAGTATACCAATTATATATATATATAATTAATGGGGAATGGACAGAGAGATAGAAAGAAGGTGACTTACCTGAGGTTCATAGATGGTAGACACTTTGTGAGGTTTAGAGTACTAGAATTTTCGGAGGCGCCGCCCCCTTCATCAGAAAGTTAGGAAGACATTTCCAATGATCGGCTAGCCGACAAATGATAATGTTAGAATAATTAATTAAAGTGCTTTTGTAAACTGCCTGACTTGGACAAACTTGGCATATATTTTGTGTTGTTATTATCTTTGATTGTTGTGCCTAATTGTTTCTGATTTGTATTAGTGTGTATCGTTTTCAGCATAATTAAAAGGTTTGAGTACATTATGTCAAGCTGCTTATTATTTTCTGTTGTCGTGTGATCCACATCTACCTCTCAACATATATGACATAAAAGGAGTTCAGTTTGGATACACACAATCTGATTGATGTTTTCATAAATTATTAAAGGTTTATAATGATGAAAAATCACTTGTGTAAGAGTTGTATTGACATGGCAACCTAAATTGAAAACTTCAGATCACGTGTTGTCATTCTTCTTCTGAACTTAATGGTAACAGCACACTGCATCCTACATTATGGACCCAATATAATAATAGAAAGAAAAATGTCTAAGAATTTTACATTTTTCACATTTATTTTATATCTTCAAACTAAAAATTAAGTATTTTGTTTTGGTGTTAAACTGTAATAATTGCTGTTCAAACTACTGTAATTTTACGAAAATACAATTAAAAGCTTTAACATACCTCCTGTGTACAAAGCAGCATCCTTGAAAGTATTCATAAAATAGTTTGGTTTTGCAACCACTGCAGTTTCTTTTACTGCTTTAGGAGCAGGTGTAGGTGGAGCAGTAGGTTGTGAAGGTGGTGGAGGTGGCCAGAGCAATTTCCCCTCGTGTAGTATTATACTTCCTCTAACTACTTCATCTTCCAAATTTATGTCAAAATGATCTTTTGTTCCCATAGACAGCAGAAACTTTGAGATATTGTTGGCATATAGGGTTGAACTTTGAGTGGGAAGCCTACTGGACAAATCAGTTAATCCTACATGAATGACATCTTTGTGTGTATAAACTTCACCCGGCCTGGTTGTTTCCACATTGCCGCCATTCTCTGCAGCAAGGTCTACAATTACACTACCAGGTTTCATTGCTTCAACATGTTCCTGAAAGTTTGCACAGAAAGACAAATCAGTTAAAGTTTAGGTATATATAGTTGATATGGATAGGAAAGAGGAGGGAATTAGCTTTGCTCATCGGAGAATGAAGAAAATAAATTGTAACTCAACACTTCCCACTGATAATTAAACACTTTTCAACTATCAGAAATTTTACTACAAGTATGTCCTATCCAGATGGAATGAAAAATAAAAAAACTGTCTCTACAGTATTAACTGCCACGTCAAAGAGTAAAAGACTAAGAATAAGCAAATACAATTGATTTTCTCCAACAGTTTACATTGTGACCATATTGGACAACAAATGAGTAATTTTAGTCAAAGTCCATCAAAACAGTGAACTCTGCTACTTTTTAGTTAGTTTTAAATTACTTCAGATATTCACTTTGGTGTTTTGAACAAAATGATGGTATCTGAAGATTCTTTGACTTCAACCATAGAAACATTGCACTTAATGCAATTTTTTGACATGGTTTCAAATTCAATTATGCTACTTTTTTTTAAAAAACATTTAATGATCAATACAGTGATTCAATGCCTACTGATGTCTTTCTAATGAAAAGATGGTGGGACATCACTGCTTGTAAATGTTGGGAGAGACACAATAAGTCAATAAAAATTGTTATTTTTTGAATTAGTAATTCAAATGCTATAAATGTAATTGTAAAAACTAATTTTAGTAAAAAACATAAGTGTAACCTACAAAGAGCAAATGAACATAAATTTCCCAATATATTTTGCAAGTCATCTTCCACAGTATTTCTCCCATATTTTAGGTAATAAGTGAAAGTACATGGAGCAGCCACACAAATCCATTTTGTAATCAACTTTATCATAAAGTTACTGTTTGAAATTGATGCAAATTAAAATTACTTTTAATAAAAGAATTGGAGCTTTCTTCCCGGGAATTAAAGCTGTCGTTATAATGACATCAACTTCTTGAGCTTGCTTTGCAAAGAGTGCATGCTCTGCCTCTATGAATTCCTTTGACATCTCCCGTCCATAGCCACCTGCAGATTCTCCTTCTTCCTAAAAAAATGTAAGAGTTATTTTAGTTTGAAGGCTAGAAACATAATTACTAATGTATACAACTAATACAAGTACTTTTCATAAACTAAGGTTAACATTTAAATCGTTACTTAAATAATTTGATTGAACTGTAGAAGGCCAGAGGAAAAAGGTTGAAAGTCTGTGAAAAAACATATCTTATATCTTACCAGTTTTATTTATTTGCAACAGTCTCATTCTGAATTCCTACATTTTTCCAATTAATTTATGGCTTCTTTATAACATTAGTTATACAATTTCACAAAAACTGCAAAATAGATTATTGAATTTTTATATTAAATGTAAATGTGTGTCTAGCAAGCTATTTATTAAGATTCAGGAACAGGAAGTAATTTCTTGAATCTAATTTTAGCAAAAATGGTGCATCATATGGAAGCAATTTGAAGCACATTTCATGAATTTAGTAAGCAAAAAACTGAAGATGTGAGCAGGAGTCAAATGTGGCACTCATTCTGCTGAATAAGTACATGTTCTAATCTTGGGAATAATACAGCCCATGCGACAGCCAGATGTGCAGTGTCATTCTTGTCCTGAAGGGTAACAGCAATTTTCAACTTAAGATAAGCTACCACCTCTCTCTCTCTCTTTCATCTCATCTCCATACAAAATATTTGAAAGCTATTGACCTGGAAACACTTCAATATTTTTTTGTCTTGCAGATCCAAGTTTCTTCCCAATACCTTTCTGATTGCCCTCGTCAAATTTGTCCTCAATAGGAATTAATTTTATTTTCAACATAACTTCAACCACCAAATAAGTAGCACAGTTATGGACACACGGCTCCTACTAAGCAAGCCTGTTTGAGGGACAAATGGAATAACAACTTAAATTCTTCTCTGCAAAAACCCTTATACATGATATCTTTATACTATGGGTTCACGGGTCAGATGTATTTTCCAACTTTCGGAAAAACCCAACCATCAAATTTCTCATTCACTTGGATCTTCTCCTTCACCATCAATTCTGCACCAACAAGGCTAAGAATGATATGTAAATAATAAATACTGCTTGAGGTTTAATAATTTAATTTTTAAAATCATGGAATTTTCAATTTGGAAATCTCTTTTCAAAAGATGAAAATAAAGAAAAAATGCCATGTCTCTAAATAAGTAAGTGAAACATAGTTGTATAACAAACCTTAATATTAACTTCTAAAAATTCAGCTCCCATTGATTCAACTTGCTCTTTTACTGCAGACCTTGTGTCAAATGCTCTCACAATTGCCCCCATATTTTTGGCTTGACCAATTGCCGCCAGTCCTGCAACTCCACCCCCAATAACAAGGATTTTGGCAGGGGGTACCTTTCCAGCTGCAGTGATCTGACCTGAAATAAAACTTTGATTTGAAAAAGGAATAAAATATTGAATTTAAATGTAGAAACATCACATGAAACAAAACTGTATAAATATATACACTATATAACTTAGATTCTAAAATATAACAGTTCAAAAAGATGAATTACCAGTAAAGAAACGACCGAAATTATTTGCAGCTTCAATCACTGCCCTGTAGCCAGCTATGTTTGCCATAGAGCTCAGTGCATCAAAGACTTGAGCTCTTGATATCCGAGGAATGCAGTCCATGGCTATAAAATAGAAATTTTAGTAGCTCAATTTTATTTAAGTTATCATAGAGTTAATAAATACTAATAGTAAAATTACCAAATACATTGATATTCCTTTTGGCCAATGCATCAACCAAAGGCTTGTTTTGACCAGGATATATAAATGATACTAAAGTGGTTGCTTTTCTGAAGTTGGCTACTTCGCTTTCCAGTGGTTGCCTGACTTTCAAAATTATATCTGAAAGGAAATAAATACAAATTGTTATCAATAATAAAACATTTATTGTATTTGAATAGCAATTACTATCTGTATAAAACTTGAATAACAATAGAATTAATGACCTGTAAAACAGACATACAATGAAATATTGAACAAAATAAAAACACCAAGCACTCCCTCCCATACAGCCTAGTCCTTTGCTCTACTTGGAACAGTCTGTCCTTCTACACAAACTGTATTATTCTCAAAGTATTAATTAATAGAAAATAAACTATAGAGCTCCTCTAGAAATAAATATTCTGTTCCCTATCCACTACCCAAACCCATCCTTTACCAAAATAAAAAGCATACTATACCACTAACTTGAACAGGTTCAAGTGGGGTTTGCAGAGTTGGACAAATATGTTGTGGAGCTTGAAAACTAAAGAAACATCACCTGCCTTTCCTCCCATATCATCTACTAAATTAACAGCAGACTGCTAGGACCTCTACTAGACTTCATAGCCAACCACCATAGAACTGTCCCTACTGGACGCCCCTTATTTTTTATAAAAACATGCATGTGAACCTATTCACGTATGTGTGAAAATATATATGTATTCCTGCTTATGTAAGGGTGCACACATATGCATGTATGTTTGGTTGTTTTGTGAGTAAGTTTCCTGCTCCCATCAGAACCTCCCTTTGCATGACCTTAACTAGAGAGAGAAGAACACTTGGCTTCAATTTCAGGTAAATCACCACCTCTCTCTCATCCCTTTTCAAATCAATTGTCTTATACAGAGTAATAAAAAAAGAATGGAGCTAAATTAAAGTTCATTTATTCTTTACCAAAACAACATACAGAAATGAAAGTGGTCTGGTCAGATTCCTTTAGGGTGGTTAAGGAGTTGAGAGTTTAGGTAAGAGCCAACATCAAGACTATTTAACTTGATATCACCTCAAGAACTGCTGTTTCTTACTCCTAGCAACCATGAATAACATGAGTGTATGGAGTGTTACATTGTTTAAATATTATTAAAAGTTTGTATAATAACTAAAATATAAAATATTTTAATCATTCTTTCTATCAAATGAGTATTAAAATGTTATATATAGTATATGATTAAATATAGCTATTTTAAATTAAATTTATTAAATGTATCAATTGTTAAATTAGAAGTGAAACAGTTTAGACAGATTCAACTCATTTACAATCAATGTTTACACAAAAATACCTGATGAAAATGCTGCACTTTTATCAACTAGCTTTGCACCGGATTTAACGTAATCCTCATTTCGGAATTTTGCTTCAGTTCCAGCACCTTCTTCAACTTGAACTGAGAATCCCTTTTTAACAAGTGCAGCAGATACTGCAGGTGTTAAGGCAACTCTAAAAATAAATGCTTTTTAAAATAGTAAATAATTTGAAAAAAAAAATTAATATTTGACAATTTGAAAGTTAAAGCAACTACAACATATTATTACACATACCTCTTTTCATTTTGCCAAATCTCTTTTGGTACGCCAATAGTTAGGTTTTTATATGGAATCCCTTTTACTGGAGGTGGTGGGGTGGCTACTTTCTCCAACAGTTTACTGGTACTAGAGAAGAGACGCTTCCATGTACTGCCTGCAGGATGGGTAATACCATTGCACAGAGGCACCATTGCAAGGCTGTGGCAACCTTGTTGATTTACCAGTCTTAAAACACCCTGCACCATTTTCAATCTCCTGAAATAATTAAAATAAAATTTGAAGATGTAAATTTGGTCTTAAAATACCATTCTTTTTGGGACATTTAATAAATTATTCAAACTTATCAAGCCTATATAAAATTCTACATCTATGTTCATTCTCATATTTCTCTGTGTATTTTTATAGTGCAATCCCTAGCCTGAGAGCCACTTCTTAAACGCTATTGTGTTTTTGCCGGAACACTTTCAGCCACTGCATACATAACATATTTTCTATAGTAGTAAATGTAAATGAAAGTTGAAGAACAGTGAGAAAACTTTGCTCATGACTTTACTATTTGTGCGTGACGCACCGTGACAAGAAGAGTGTCTATGGTATATGAGCAGTGGCGGGTGGTGCATATGTGCTCACGATCTACAACACATTAATTAATTTAGGAATAATTATTAGTTTCGTAATTTTAAGAACCTTTATAATTATAGTATTTTAAGAGCGCAAATTTCTGATTCGATTCAAAGATTTTAAACGGCCCGCTTCCCTCTCGCCAAAGCAGCATACCGTTTGTGCTATCCTGAATTGTAGCTCAAGATTGCTATCTGAAATGAGAAATGCGCATGTGTAGTACAGCGTTTCAATTCCCTACCCGCCCACAAACTAAGAATTATATGAGCTGCAAAGAACACACCGCCGGGCAGAGTTAGCGTGCTGACACAGCTGTAGGCGGCCTCATCAGTCTACAGATTTAAATGGTATTGAAAAATTTATAAAAATATTAATATTCATGGACTTGTGCTTTATTTGAATTAAACAAAGGCTATTTAAAATAATTAACATTTAAGGGGCGATATTTCGAAGACTTTCATAATCTTGAGGAAATTATCACACGATCATGCATACAATATGGCCATAATATGTGGCTTCTTTCTAAAGTTATCTTTCTTTCTTCAAAATATATACGAAGTAAAAATTCTTTCCTGTTAGAAATTTGTGCCAATTTGATTTTATATTTTTACAGTTTTAATAATTCGCCCCTATTACACGTTATGCAGACTGTTATGAACACTTGAACTGTTGTAGCATTATTAATATCTTAGGTAATTATCTTCGGAAAAATTGTTCCTTGGGGTGATATAGCACGCAACTTTAAAACTCACGAGTCACCACTGTATATTCTTAACGTTAATGACATGACAGAACGTGACGTGACATCAGTGTCTCCCCACCGTGTCACCGTGAGCAACGTAGGGACTTGGATGATGCTGGAAACCGGGAGTTAAAAGAAATACATCTCTGATCAAGACGTTGCCCTACGCAGTTTAGCACGGTAGGCGACTGCCTACGACGGCAAAACCTCCAATATTATCGCTTTAGAACTGGCTAACAAAGAAATTTTTTTAAATTCATTACTTTCCTTAAAATAGGGGCCAATCTTTAACATTGCTCTAAGAATTTTGATACCAATGTGTATAGAAATTGCTACATGCGAATGAATATTTCCTAAATTAAAAATATTAAATGATCGCTTAAGAGCAAGTCTACTAAGAATCCTATTAACAGGTTAGTCACTGAACATGAATTTAGTTTAAAATTAGATTTTGCAGGAAATAAACTTGGAAAAAGATAGTTGTAATTTAGCTTTAGACTTGATGTTGTTTATGTTTTAAATGCATATTTCAATCATCTCTGGAAATAATAGGTACTAGTTTCCGTTTATAAATTCATTGTTGGTAGCTCATAAATATAATTTTTTTATTTCAATAAAAACTTCCATAAAATTGCATTCGTATTGACGTTTCAATTCAATTATATTACATATAATGTTTTTATATATAATTCTGTTCTTTAAGAAACTGTAATGGTTTTATCAAGCTACTTCGGTTTGCCTACGGCGGCAAAATCACTATGACCGGTCCCGATATTGCCCTCTGATATTTGCAGCATTTTATCCTGCCTCATGCATACGCTGTGAGAAACAAATGGTTCAAACATTCCACGCAACATTGGCGTTTCAAATTCGAACACAGATTGGTCCTGTTTTCGGCAGTTTGAGGAAACTAAGAAGAGATACATGGTCGAGGCATAACCATCGGAACACCAGAAGGCTGCGGATGGTGAGAGCAATTGCCAAGAAGTTATGCAGGAAGGCGTGCTCTTGCATTGGGGATTTTTAGACCGCAGTTTGAGGAGAATTGATTTGAATTTCCATCCCTCCAAAATAATGATGGCCCAGCAGACTACGCCAACCCTCGAAATTTCTGTGAGCAAATACTTGTGCCGATCTTATACGGAGGCAGCTTTCTGTATTAGAGACGAGGCGCATTTTCACCTCTGTGGGATTGTGAATAAACAAAATTTTCGTTATTAGGCTGAAAGTATCCACCGAATTATACAAAGAAGGTAGGTTACATTCCCCTAAACTATCGGTGTGCTGCGCCACAAATTTTGCGTGCTAGGCCCGCACTTCTTAGACAACTGTTCGAAGCTTGCTGCCAACGACCGCCACCCTGAGGGCATTATTCTCAAAACTGAGTGAATATAAAATGGCATGCACCACTAACTTCGAAAATAAAAACATTTTTTCGGTATATACCAACATTTATTTTTTATAACTCCTCAAAACTGCTTAATTAGTTCTGCCGCACCCTGTATTAACTACGAAAAATAAAATCGAATATGTCCGACCCTGGTCTCTATATAACGTGGCTCCATGTTTCGCAATGGAGCTTATAAAACATTTTGCGTATCTATTAACAAATTAAAAATAATCTGTTATCCACCAAAAAAGTAGATATATAGATTACGGAATGGGCAATAACCCAATAAAGTTATAATTATTTCCTTGGCTCTGTAGACCTTATGGATTTGGCTTACCGAGACGATTGCGGGCTGTCATCTTGTATGACACATTCCGAATTTGGAATCAGAATAAGGGAAAAGAGAACAATTTGAAGGACTTGGACTAAGAGAAGGGATAGACTAATAGGCCACGTTTTCAGACATGAGAGTCTTGCAAAATTAGCATAAGGGAAGTGTGTGGAGTAAGAACAGAAAAGGGAGGCAAAGAATGGAATGCGCTAAGCAGATTAGGGAGGATGAGAGTTTTTGGCAGGTATGTAGAATTGAAAACGTTTGCGCAGAATACGTTATCATAGAGGGTTGCATCAGACCAGTCTTAGGACTGAATACCACAACAACAACAACAGGTGGTCGGCACATCGATTCTCCCACAGCCTTAACCTCGGTTTCTTTTAACCATGCCGAACACAGACCAATACCTCGGCCGGGATTCGTACCCGGTATCTCTGCGATGGGAGGCAGTGACTTAATTTTCACACTTTTGAAACGTGCACCTAGCCAAAATTCGAAATACTGAGTCTGGGGTCTCCAGACCTCTCACTTCTAGTTATACGATGGTGAAACCGCCTCGCCATAAGCATCTGACAACACTGCCCATGCTGTTATCATCAGGATGCAGACCTAGTTTGAAAGCTATCTCTGGTTTGCCGGAATGGGCCATTTAATGGCAAGTGCAACTCCTCACTGCGGGCAACCCTGAACCTAAAGGAGCTATGCGCGCGGCCGACCAATGCCGTCCTTCGGGGAAATTGGTACCTCGGGGTGTGTGGGGCCTCCGATCTATCCTGGTGGTGGCATGTCCAACGCACATTGGATTTGGACTCGCGGGAAAACTTTTATTTCAGTCTTTCCCAAGAGAGCGGGACCCTTTCCGCAAGAGATTTCGTTTATAGGCCTCTGTTCCTGAGGGGCTTCGAGTAAAAATGCCAGATGAGAAACAGAACACACACATACATACTCCTCGACTCAACTTTTCGCAATACTTACTACACTTATAATGGTATCGGTGGGCGTTTTAATTTTTGTTATCCAGCCTGCCCTTCCGACACTGGTCCGAATATTCGACCGTAGCGAGATTAGAACTCAGAACGTCTGTGATGCGCAGTAATGTCAACAGATCACTCAGTGAAATAAAAGGAAAAACGAGAGAAAAAACCGGTCTGCTTCAAGAACCTTGAGAACCCAAACTTGGAACTATGCACGGTTCTTTTTTTTCACGTATAAATTTTATTTTTTTGCATGTAGAACAAACATGGGCGAACCTTTACTATTTGTATATTCGGATAGTCACATTTGCCACTGTGGACGGGAGACTTATGGAACATTTTGCACCATACGATCGAGTACGCAGTAGGAAGGACACTTTTAGATTCTAAGTTATATTACGCAGACACGGCCTACTAAAAATACTGCGCTCCTTAGCCGGGTATCTAAGACATTTTTACAAATTGACACGATACCGAGGATTCCTACGCCGACCAAAATAGCCCACCCCCGCGAAACTCGGCGTCGCGTCGCTTGCGTTGCTGTCTATTATTTCGGCATAAATTGATGCAGTAGCCGTGTGCGTCAAGTGCATGCGTGTCAATTCAAGCGAGTGACACGCACGCCGCAGACGGCACGAAGCCGACCTCACGCTAACATCGGCCTTGTATTGACATAATCGAGAATGTGCACAGCCATTTTATTATTAGCAATTAATATTTCTCACTCCAGTCACATCCACCGTCGAACAACTTTTCCTTACCAAAACCGAAAAGTTGAGCATTATTTGAATGGCGGGTATGGAGAAAACGACAGAATTGCACATCTCATTTCAATTTATCGTAAGAGTTTTAACTTGTATTATCAAATGGACAATGTCTAATTATACAATATTTCGAACTCTGTACTACTGGTAAATTTGCAACAATTATAACAATCTTGACAAATTTGTAGAAAAAAAGTACATCAACAACTCCGGGAGAGACACTATCAATCTCGCTAACAGCGAAATTATATGTTCATTTTAAATTTCCGTACCCTCCACACCCGCCCACAGGGCTGGCAGTAGTACCTTACCCTTACAATCCTTTCAGTCGCAAGGAACAGGTGTCCAAAATTTGGTAAAAATTATAAAACATTTTAGCATATTTGTAAACTAATAAAAATAGTATCATTATACAGTCGTTAACCATAAAATAACATTTTACTTAAATAATGATTATTCTTAATTTTTTTAGCGAACGTCGCAAAGTATAAAGGACTTTTAGTTACAAAAATATCCGTCTACAAGCGCCAGAGTCGCAATCCTCGATCATTTGCACTGCGGCTTATAAAACATTTTGAATTACTATTAAATACTTAATAATTATTATTACCTAAATATGATGTTAGTTAAATTTAAGCATTATTTCACGCTTAACAGCAACGCAATTAACTCGATTGACAGGCTACGTGATCGCAGATCGTTATCGGTAGTGTTTCGAAGCCCGACTCGGCGGGAAGAAGAAATATTCTCGCTTCTTTCCACTTCCCTGTGAACAAACGGCGAAACGAGGCAAATAACTGATAAAAGTGTTTATTGTGAAGTGTTCCTCTCCCTCATTTTTTAGCCTCAAACGTTTAAAAATGATACAATCTTTTTAAGAGGTCGTCCATGAATGTGTTTAATGAATGACCAACGCTTTTGACGCCTTAATAATTCAAAAACCTTTGACAACGTAGGAATAGTGGATTATATAATTATAACAATCTTCGATTACGATGTTGGCACATCATCAAATGAACATTGCTCAGGAATTACTGAACAAATCCAACGACGATCCCAAACTGTTAAAGACTTATAACTGGTGAGGAAATGTGAATGTACGGCTATGACTTCTATTCTGCGACTCAATTGCAATAATGATAGCTTCTTGAAGAGTCAAAACCGAAAGCAAACGGACGCAAACGCCGCTTCAGTTTTCGCGAAGCGATCTGAAGAAAACTTCTCGATTTGTGGGGAAATAACATGTACATTATTCTCCTTATATTTTAATTTATATACCGAAGACAACAACATTCTGATTCCGTAATCCACGTCGCCGATCTGTCTACTTCATTATTTTAGTTTTAAAAATCACGAAAGGGCGACGTATTGCCAACATTCGGGGTATAAAACCAAGGTTGGATGTGCAAGCCATAACGAAAATATTACCTGAAACTACTTCGAGAAGTGGAAAAATAGTTGATACAAGACTATTAGCACATCTGATGGGAACAATAAAACATTTTTATTTATCCTTTATAATTTGTCAAAGTATCACTGGCTAATGAATCCACCCCCATAAACGAAGTAGGTTACTTCAAATTTACTAGATTTGAATCTTATGCTGCCACAAAATTATTTATCTTCATATTAAAAAATTGTACAACGAATTTGAATAAAAATTCGCGTAAATTACTACTGAATGTGTTACAAGTTGTAAATTTTATGAGGTGACTTATCTTCCCCGCTTATCTTAACTTCACTCAAAAAGGAGCAGATCTGACACTACTACTTACGCAATGTGACACACTTTCAAGGTTTTATGTAAGACAGCTTAAATTATAACCTGGTGAAAATATAGCCGGGTTAAGCGACTGACTAACGAAAGGCTTTGCATCAGTAATTATAAGTTGATCGATATATTTGTTGTCAAAATATACATAATACACAAGCTGTAGACTTGCAAATTTTATGGTAATTTTCAGCCATTTCCAAAACTGGCTGTTGAAATTAAAGAGCATACGACTAATTTTAAATTTTCTAGCTGTAAAGATAATCCGATCACCGAACATTGTACTACTTTCAACAGAGTTTCGATTTTGAAAACACTTAAATTTTAGGCAGAGAACCAGAAATGTTACAAATTAAAAATCATCCTGAAACTGTTAATATGAGTAAGCTTTACGATGCGTTATTTCAGTTCTTTGGTTCTTTCTTTAGTATTGTATATTTGTTGTAGTCGTGTTTCAAATATTGTCAGTTTACATTAAGAGCCATTCGAGTAAGATGCAAAGCTTGCATCGAAACGTCGGTATATCTAAATTTATTAATTAGTTCATTCTATTTTGTAAGTGTTGTATGCTAAATTAGGTCGTATCTATTGTCATCATAAAATTAATATCTTAATCCGAAACTTTCACATTTTTCCAATCGAAATTCTTTACATCGATAAGTACATCAATAACAAATATTTTATGAGTAAGATTTCTTGTACGGTTATTCCGCAAAATTTTTATTCAAAATTGCTGCCTTAAGGGTTAAGGGAAATATTTAACAAATGCTCACGATGTTATGAAAGCTAGGGAGTTCCAAACTACACTTAATTGAGCCAGGAGGAGTCACAGTGTCGTGAAACTCTTAGATGCAGTATAGTAGAAGGAGCAGGAAATTGTTGCCCGTGTAAAGAATATTACGTCTGAAATTTTGATTAACATAAAATTATTTAAATTAATAGTTAAGAAATTTTGAAACAACAATCATATCGAAAAAATTGGTTTCGTGAAATAACTTAATGTGAGCGCGAGTTTTGAAGCTGATCATAAATTAAAGAAAGTTCATCAGGAAAGAGATTACTAAAGAGCTCTCGTGTGAGTTCTCACGGTGGAAATAAATTTTGCTGCTCGTTGTTGTGAATCCTGTTAAAACTGTGTTGCTGCAAGCCAAACCTCTTTTTCTTAACGACGGCTGGGAACCCTGGGTGGGCGCGCCC
The DNA here is from genome assembly GCA_034510155.1 of Eucriotettix oculatus. Classification (NCBI taxonomy): domain Eukaryota; kingdom Metazoa; phylum Arthropoda; class Insecta; order Orthoptera; family Tetrigidae; genus Eucriotettix; species Eucriotettix oculatus. The sequence continues at coordinate 40,400,283 of CM067379.1, forward strand.
AGATTTTTGATTCGCGGAACCGATGATAGAAGTACGCAGATTTGTAAGAAAGTGCTGTGCCATACATTTGGCAAAAGTCTTTGTGTTCGAAAATAACCCCGGCGTCTAACCGCCGTCTACTCGTGTGAATGAGCAGGAGCAGAGGCAGAGGCAGGGGCAAAGCAGTTTGTCGCCCCCCGATGACCTTGAATATTTGCCAAGTGAAAGTGACGCATAGTTGTATCACTTTCCGAAAGACAGAAAAAAGGAAATAAAGCATACACTCAAACAAACCTGTGCAAGTACTCCTTAAAAATATTTACCAAACTGAAAAACTGTTTTTTCCTTCGTACATATTTTAAATAAAGTCAATTTTAGGAAGAAGGTGCACATGATGCCACTATTGATGCAGGTCTAAGATATCCTTTCATTGTGATTTTTTTAATACTACGGAAAATTTTTGTTATGGGAAAATAAACTACTTCGAAATATTATTTATTTCACTTCGGGTCATTTCATGTCAGATCACACGAAACTCACCTCGACCACCTCCATGAAACTTTGTAGCCGTAGACCCCAAATGAAATTTTGTAAAACATTAGAGCACATTGTACTTCGGTTCAGAAGTTACAAGCTCATGTTCAATGGGCCGTCATCTTTGCCAACTTTGATCGCATGCCAAATCGGTTGTAGCGGCCTGATAAGTGTGAAAATGACAGTTTATCTATAATACGCAAGTTGTCTATTCCAGGGCCTGGCAAATTGGAGAAAGCAGATTTAGCTTCTGGTTTGGTCCATGGTGGCTAAACGTTTGGCAACCCCATCATTATGGGGTCTCGTCCGATAGCCAGCCAAGGCTAGCCACGGGTGGGCCACTTTCTCACAGCCTGCTTACTGGGTGGGTATCTAGCAGGAGGTTCCCAGGCCCATTGTGGAGTCTTAGTCTGTACACTACAACTGATTTCACATGGGATCAAAGTGGTTCCTTTCTGCGGAGCGTGCGCAATACTTCGGCAACATACGTTACCTTCAAAGTCCTAAGGCTGTCATAAAACCTCAGATACAAACAAAAATAAGCATTCGCCTTGTACAGAAAAGGCTGCTCTGTAATCATACCGTTGAAAACCAAATTAGGAGTGAAGCATGTTGACATGTTGGTCTAAATTTTGGCTATTTTTACGTATAAAATTATTTTAGGCTAAATTGCAAAATAAGTCTGGACATGAGTTCAATAGAGTTTCGATTGCAGCAGTCCTTAACATTGCGCAAGTTTAGTACAGAGTGAAGATATTGTGGCACCTAGATCTTCTGCTACTAAGTAATTGGCCTCATAACTGACGTTCAAATTTGCCGTGAAAAATTTTTGTGGCGACTTCGACATGAATGGATACCTGGACAGCAAAATGAACTACTTTTTTGAGGATAGCAATACATCTAGACTAAACGTTGTTCTCATAGGCCAAGTTTCACATTTATCTGGCCGCTACACCTAATTTGACAAGGGGTCAAAGTTGGCCCTTTCCGTAGCGCGTGCGTGCAAACCAGATGACCTTGAACTTCTGAACCAAAGAACAAAGAGTTCTAATATTGGACAAAATTTTCTTTTAATGCCCAGGGTTACTTAATTACAAATTTTTATTCAATTTGGAGATGGCCGAGTGGGAAGCCTCTAATGTGTATCATATCACGGCACGGTCCTGTTTGAATGATCCACAGCTCAGTTTGTTGAGCTTACGGGTGGGGCAATGAGGTGAAACGGAAACTCCGCAATATTTAAATTTCTCATTCCAGACAGAAATCGTAGCCTGAGGATAGACATGGCCAACTACTTGCTTTAGAGGGAGCCAGTGCGACGCAACACGGGCAATTTAAAGTCTTCCGCATCGAAGTAGAAATTCAAACTGTTAAAACTCAATTATTACAACGGTTCTTCAAATTACGAGAAAATAATTTCTCCTAAAATAATGTAGCATATGCACCAGACGGATTTTTTTTTGAGTAACAGGCTACACGAGGGTGACCCTGACGGAGCTAGCAGACACTATTTAAAGAACGTAAAATTGTTGTAATTACGAGTTAAAATTTTGAGGTATATATGTGTAATATCATAAATAAGTACTCATTGGATTGACGAAAATTAAAAAATACCTGGTATAATGGCTAATGTACAAATAAATATTAACAATTTTGATATCGAGCTGAAATAATCATAAAAATCCTTTAATTCAAACAATAAATTTATGATGATGATTATTATTTAACTATACTATTACTTGCCCATAGTAATTATTATCGGGACCGGAAAAAACTATTAAATATTTAAATGCCTAAAATATGAAAACCGAAATTTAGTACGCTAATTTGTACAAAACTAAATTCTTCATCTCGGTTGTATCTGATATTTACTTAAAAGCTTCACCACAGTTTTAAACGCTCACCATCAAACATAGTTTGGAGTCGAGAAAAGAAAAAACGACTACGCCTGTAAATAATCAGATAGCTTACATACGTCAGTAGTGAAGGGAAGAGCTCCCATAAATTTGCTGGTACCCATATCATGTTCTATGACTTCAATCTTGAAATACGCTCTACATCCTTCATTAAAGACAACACCAGACACTTAATATCACGCCACTAAAATAAACTCGTCATGTATTTTTCTGACTCCACTTCCTTACACACAAATTCCCATATACTGTAATGATGAGGTATGGCCGACACAATTTCTCATTTAATTAACATTTTGAATGTAAGAAATAAATATATCATAATAAGATAATCATTCGGTAACAGGAATATAACCAGTATAAGACATCTGTCAATTATTGACCCAGTTACAGATGTTGCCACCGCGCAACAGCTGAATTTGAGTCTCATTACGAATGCTGAAAATCAAATACGTGTACAGAATCACTAACGAGGAAGTTCGAAGCAGACTAGGGAAGAGAGAACAATTTGGAGGACGTTGAGCTAGAAAAGGGATAGATTAATAGGCCACGCTTTAATACATGAAGGTCTTGTAAATTAGCATTAGGAGGAAATGTGTGGGGTAAGAATAGAAGAGGAAGGCCAATGATGGAATACGCTAAAGCAGATTAGGGAAGATGTGGTAGTTATGCGGAAATGAAAAGGCTTGCACAAGATAGGTTAGTATGGAGGGTTGCATCAGACCAGTCTTAGGACTGAATACCACAACAGCAATACGACATGGGACAGTCTTTCGATGCCTCAAAAAAGAGAGGAATGTTGTGATTGGTTAAGGGATAAGAAAAACAGAGAGATCTCTTGAGCGAAGAATCGGACAGAGACACTGGATTACACGGGGTGCATGATGTAAAAAATACGAAATTCCGTCTTGAGACTATATATGCCGCATAGCAGTTAATTGGGTTAAAATGTTTAGCCATTAGAAACTTTATTAGAAAAACTGAAACTACAGGAGGTGCTTCAGAATTTTGTAGAAGAAATCAAGAGTATATTAATGGCGAAAGGAGAAATAAACAGTATAGAAGAGAAATGGGCACTGTTGAAGTAAATTACTAGAGCAACCGGTTTTTTCAAAAACAAAAAAAATTTTTGTTATATTTTCAACGCATCTCGTGTATACATATATATGACTTTTTGCGATACAGCGAAAGTATTTAAAAATGTAATCGATTGTCAAAAGAAAATTTAATTTCACAGCTAATTTACCTTCCATCATTGACTAATATTCTTCGCTGCGTAAACTTTTCGCTTATTCACTTAATACGAGGCAACTTACCAATTTAATTTCAAGAATTCACATTTTTTTACTATAGACGAATCACCTTTTACAACTTTTATTTAATTACTAGCAAACTCAGCGGCCCCGTAAACTTTTCTTTGGACGTTAATAATTGCCGTTTTTGAATATTTATAAGATACCACCTCTTATGGTACATCCCCCCCTTTTTTTTGGGTAACAGGCTACATGAGGGTGATCCTGAAACAGGCAACTCCCCTTTAATAGCATAGGAAGGGAATTGAAAAGGGGGGATGCGGACTTTCCTAAAGGTGTTTTATACAAATCATGTTGGTCTCTGGACTGTAAGTAACGACTGGGAGAAATTGCTCGTGGAACGTTCTTTCCCCTTTCCATCCCCACTCATAGGAGCTGAAATAAAACTTAACCGGCATATTGAATTCCAGAATTAACCTCAGCGATATCTCGACATCCATAACTATCCATCACGACCTTTTTTCTTTTTTAGCCACCCCCCCTCCTTCCCGTAAGGTTGCTACCGTCCTAAGCCATAAAGGGTTGACATTTTACTCCATCAACATCGGGAGAAACATTATGAATATTATTTACCCCAAAAAATGTTTATTCTACAACAATTTCCAGATTTTGCAGGCTTTAAAATATCCGCCCTGTCTATGGTGGTAGTCATATCATAACCCAACACTTCTTGCTTTGGGATGTTAAGGACATGCGTACGAGATTTGGTCGAAACTTCTACACGAGTTTTTATTTGTATGCGGAACGTACATACTTACAAACGCCTAATATTATTTATAGAAATATAATTGACTAAAGCTAAACAATTATGTATTTAGGAATTAATAAATAAACGCATTTCAGAGACTCAAGAGGATTTTACGAAGGTGATAAACAGCACGTCTTAATTGAAAGGTTATGCAACATGTGGGAAGCAGATATTTGCTTATTCTACGCAAATACGCTTAAGAATAGATCAAGACTGAATACACATACAAACACCATCGTGAATTGACAAGAAGCAAGTCTATTTCCTTCTATCCGTTTATGTTTGCTGACCATAAATAACGTTCTGTTGTAGCCAAAGAACTGAGCAAAGGATTGTGGTCTCTTTAAACTTTTTAGAGTTGAACATTGTTTTATGTAATGAATAAACTCTAAATTTCATACATATTAAACAGCAGTATTTTTACCTTAGTACTAGTGAGAACTAGAGTAAATCGAACAGTTTGGAGACTCGTGTGCCTGGTATGAGTTTACTTCATTCACCAGATAGAGGACAAGTAACTGCTGAAGTTAAGCTATACACTTCAAACGAAGTTGTTATTCCATTAATATTGGCGTAAAGAAAGAGTAAAACCACGACCACCTATGAATTACTTTAAGGAAGAGAAAAAAATGCCACCTATATATATATATTTAAGTGTTATTATTTTATGAGTAATATTTTACAGAATTATAAGAAATAATACAGATTTTATCAGAAGTGCGATAAAGTAGAAGTAAATCATTGGCATTTTGAACTGATTTGATTTTGATTTGAACATTTTGACATGCCTTTGACATGCTTTCTCAGCCAAGCTTTCTGGCAATAATAACAGAACATGAACTGATTACGGCAACCGTTCGAAACTTTTCGTTCCATTTCCATATTGCAATCGCTTGAAATTTTGGGAATACGCCAGTGACGTTGGATTTAGTGCGGGGGAAGTGGCTATATGTTGGCCTATCACGTAGAAGGCTAGGCCTCTTTCCCTCTCTAAATATAGTGCTGCGATAGAAGCTAAGGATAGTAGCAAGAAATCAACGATTCCAATAGAATTAAAAATCCGATCTATTTAGGGAGTGGAGTGCAATTGAGTGTATTGGAGTTGTGAGTCGATCACAGAACTGGATAACACTGACTTCAGTTTGGAGAACAATCTTTGTGGCGGGGAACGTAAACCAGACGCTATTTTTGAAACGAGGTAAGGAAGGTGTGCAGGTAAAAGCCACGTTCTCCTCGCGAAACGTGTTCAGAGGATATGTGATGCAAACCTACTCCGAAACTCGTGTCATCAGTTACATTTCTAGTTTAAAAACTAAGACACGATTGAAAAACAATATATTTACTACTTCCCAGGCTTAATCAGTGACAAATTAAAACATTTGTACATTTTCCCAAGCATATATTTGATTTTCGTAGTTTGAAAACTTTCAGCTTATGCCATAATCATCTTCAGACTGTCCAATTTAAAAATTTTCAAGTTTCAAGCCTAACATTTAAATTATATAATCTGTTTCTTTGGATAACAGGCAACTCCCCTTTAATAACACAGGAAGGTAATCGAAAACGGGGGATGTGGAAGGTAGTGCAAGGTAGTCAATGATTGAATAGAACCTCCGGGCTGTAGAATCCTTGCCGGTGTTTCACCTAAAATAGATGCAGGGAAAACCCTAGGAAACTTGCATTAGGTAGGTCGGGTATTGGGTACCATTCTCACGCCCTTCCGAATGACGGGAGAAGAGTTTTCTGTGTGGCAGCATTCCCTTCTCCATGTCTCCACCAGTTTCAGGAGGCAGTTAGCCGACTGATCCAATGGGATCAGCGGACAACTATTGTCATATGCCCAAGGTCTTCGACCCCAGTAAATCATAGTATTAGCAATGGATTTCAATAGATTAAATACGACTATTGTACGATAAAACACATCTACTCGGAATTTGGCGGTACGGAATCAAAGGAAAGCTACGTGATGATTAGAGACAGGGGTAATAAAAGTCAAGACACAACGCCGTACCGTGAAATTTGGCGAGAGTGGATGGTAAAGAGATTGGTGTTTTTCTCCAAATTCGTCGGTGAGGGGGGCAAACGGCTCCTCCCAGAGAGGGAAGACAATAATTTTGATTTGACAATATCGAGCTCCGCCACCGAGGGAATGTGAAATAAGGCAGTGGGGAAAGATTAGTAAAAACTCCAGCAGAAATTAATTTTAGAACAGATTAAGGAGATGAAGAGTTGGATATTAACGACGTGGATGTGATTATGCTTTGAACGTTAACATGATGATTAAGGACGTGGAGGTAATCATTGGAGGTTAATACTGGGCAGATAAAGAGAGGAAATTGTCCTGACCACGGACAATAAGAACGGTAGGAAGGTGTGATCCAGTCCGGAACAACAAGAATGCGGCAGATGGAGGTTGAGGCAAGCTGAGACGACACGGTAAATACATAAATATCCTGCCGATTTCCTGCTACTGACAGTTCCTTCATCTCGAATAGTTTCATCATATGCTTCAATGAAAAAAATGAACGTGTGCCCGGAAAGAAAATAATAACGGAGAGGAACATATTACGCCAACTGGGATCTATTAGAAGTAAATTGATTTTAAGGGAGCTCCTAGCGTCGTTGGAGTAGGTTGGAAAACACGACTTCATGGACTGAGGTCCATTTATTGTTTTTATCGTAGACCGGCACTACAAATACAAATGCATGGCCTTTGTGTCTGTGGTGAGTCATGTGAGATCGCAGCAAACCTCGGAGAGGCCGTTCGTTGACCCAACGACCTAGGCATTGCCTTCAATGCAGTGGCAACGCTCCCACAACTACAGATCTCAATGTTTACGCCATTTATATACGAAACACCTCAATATCAAATAATAGGAGAGAACACATGAGCTAACAACGCCCCTTTCAGAGCGTATCGCTTGACTAAAATGTGTAAATATTTTCGTATTGCGATATGAATAGTTAACGTCTAAGTGATATTTTGAAAGTATAATTGGCCATTTTCATACAATAGTTCTTAAGAAAAATAGTACAACGTTTCCTTCTCAAGAACATTAATAAAATCTAAAGCCTAGTCCACACTGGGATAGAAAATTCTTGGCATCGATGTCGTCTTGTATCTCGTCAACGGGCAAGACACGGTCTACAATAGTCTATATTGGGCATTTAAAGAAATTTATTGCTTGTATCCGTGTTTTACATTTCCGACGAAAAAAATAGCTCATTTCTGACAAAATATTTATTTTCTATATTTACATTTATAAAAGTGACAGAAGAAAGTATCTTGGACTCTCACAATCTTGGCTCACCAGAAAATTTCTACAATTGAAGAGAGGCACCAAGGCAACTGAAGTGGCACATTTGGACAAAAAACGGAGACGTTTGAGATGTAGTTTGTTGTGGTCTGATGCAACTGTCCATGTAAACCCATCTTGCGCAAGTCTTTTCATCTCGGCATAACTACCACATCCATCCAAATCTCCTTAGCGCATTCCATCATTTCTTTCCGTCTTCTGTTCTCATCCCGAAACACTTCCCTCAAATACAAATTTGACCAGACCCTCATGTCTCAAAACGTGGCCTTCTCCAAATTGGTCTCTATTCCACTATTATTTTTATAACTTCCTGGTTACTTACTCTATCCACCCATGTGGTTTTCAGCATTCTCCTATAGCACCACATTTCGAAAGTTTATATTCTTTTCCTGTCTGCAACTTCTACCGTCCACGTTTCGCACACGAACATTTTTAGCAATGATTTTCTAATATTCACACTGATATTGCCCGTAAGTAAATTCCTCTTTTCAGCGAAAGCCTTCCTTACCTGTGCTATCCTACTCTTTATATCTACTATACTTCTACCATCCCTAGTTATTATGCTGCCCAAGTAGCAGAATTCCGGAACTTCACCGTTTGTTATTCCACTGTTTCACATACTACACTCCATCACCCTCTACTAATCCTCATATTAAACTCTTTCTCCAGGACCACGCTCATGCCATTTATTATAGTTTCCAGGTCTTCTTTTTACTCCACTAATACTACAATATCGTCGGCAAAGCATAGGGGTTTTATTTCTTCTCCTTGAAGTATGGTTCCCTTTACAAATTCCGTTTGAACTTTCTTCATCGCCTGTTCTTTATATAAGTGAGATGCAGAATGTGTCGCAAAATCACAGTCCTCCAGTTTCGAGAGCCACAAGTGATGAAGAAAGCAGCCTGAAAATCAGTAAACAATATATGTTGCAACTTTCGTGGAAATCAAATAGCTGATTTTATAAATTCATATAGAGCAAGTTGAAGAATTAAATGAAATGCTACAAGCTTCAACTGAAATATTGGATGTTGGAATAAACGAATAAAGACACGGGAATATAAAGTTTGACGAAATGTCTGGAATTGCTATCGACTTTACAACAATGTAGATGAAATATCGAGTAACTCAAAGTAGTGTAAGGAAGAAATATTTTATTTAAACATTCTAAAAATGTACACTAATCTCGTATGCGAATCATCTGTAGCTAAATATCCGACTGACAGCTGCACGGAATTTGAGTGTAGGACACTTGAGATGGAATGACCCTTTAATAACGACGGGCAATATTGATTTTTGGAATATTAGGGTTCGGTGTTTTCCCGGGGTTGTATTAACGAGTTTACTGAACATATATTTGATATGAAATTTAATAAAAGAGAACCAATAAAATATTAACGACAAGAATTGAATTTGCAGAATTAAAAAGAGGATTAGCAAGACGTATGGCTCTGTCAACTGAATTATAAATCACAGTTCTTATCATGGTAATAACATGATTTCTAATATAATGTTATACAATTAGTTGGAAATTTAAAATTATTTACCTTAAGGGTAACGTCCAGGAAAATCAAATATCGTCTATTTATAAAGTAAATTGTAAATTGGGTTTAAAAAACCAAGTGGATCTTTTTCGTCATTTTCAAGAAAAACTGAATTTTTTCCGGGTAAATTTGAAGCTTTTAAGGTGATCACATCCCGAGGCACCGTCATCTCTTTTAGGAGGTGTATATACTGGAGTCGAACACCTTGGGCGTACGGTAAGAGTTGTCCGCTGCTCCCATTGGATCAGTCGACCTGCTGCTTTCTAAAACTGGTGTAAACACGGAGAGGGGAATGCTGCGATCCCACTAAAAACTAATCTCACAAGTGCCCAATAGTCCAATATACCTGATGCATGTTTTGTATGGTTTTCCCTGCATCTCTTTTAGGTGAATCACCGGGTAGGATCCTTAAATTATAGCCCTTGACTACCTAATATTACAACAAAATGAGGAAGTATGTAATTGGTTTCCTTTCTTAATGAGCTCTATTTTTATTATATTTCTCGATCTAAAACTTATAGAGTTTATATCAGAACATTACAATAATGGGATGGAAAATATTTGGGCAGAAGCGAGATCATATTCGCCGAAACGGTGAACTGTCTGCATCTAAATACCAAGATATGGAACACTTTTCGGCACAAAATATTACATAACAGTAAGAATGTCATCTGACGATAAAAACTTACTCTGATAACGATGGCTACGTTCATATCAGCTAACTCGCACAAATACACTTTGCTGCACGTGACTAAGCGGCTGTGTAAAATCTGCTCCGAGATCAACGTTAAACATTTTTTATTACACCGATTATCGTAGATAGTGAACACGCACTCTCGTGAAATAAAGACGAGTACGAGTTTAGCTTGTCCGATTCAATTTGGTTGGATGTTAAAGGGCTCACTGAAGTTACGTCTTCGTTATTTGGCCAGTTGCTGTAAATCTAAGAAATATACAAAACATTCATATTACAATTAAATTTCAAAATACAGGAATTTATAATTAAAGGTATGATTTATTTAATAATTGAATAAAACTTTATGACTTATTTAAGATTTTATTTTTTTGATACAATTTAAAAAGAACAATGTTCCGGTACGTATTTGTACTATCTTCAGCATTTTATCCCTATTATCACCTTACGTTTTGACCACCGGATACCATATTTAGAAACACGACATAAATTTTGCATTTTTTAATCATCCCGAAGCTCCTCCACAAATGTAACGCTTGCACTGTCGTGGTAAAACAATTTTAAATGTTGCGCCACGTTTCTAAATTAATGTGCTATATGGGAGACTAATGTCAATAACACTTTACACTCTAATCTGCCAAGTTTATAAAAATAATACGAGGATTAGTCCAAAACAATTGGACACTATTTTTCTTTAAATTTATTTTTTATTCTACATCATTGTTATGGAGTAGATAGATACATCCATCAGAGTTGTATCCAAATTTATTTCAACCCGTTCCCGTGAGTGCCGATGTTATAGTATGTCTTCAAGATGTCTGCTGCACTCGACATTCGTCAAAAGCAACGTGATGTTATAGAATTCTTGTGACGTGAGAAACATCAATAAGACTTTGAAATAGGTGCTTGGAGACGTTGCTGTACAGTTAGTTGGTGGGCAAGCAGATTACGTGTTGAAATAGGGCACGACAGTATACGGATTACTCCTCGCAGCAGCAGACCCCACACTCCTGACAATGCGCAGCGTTAACAATAAGGTTTCGGCTGACAAATGCATCACAGTAAAATAATGTCAGTCGTAGTTGGAATAGGAGAAGCTAGTGTTTGTAGAATACTGAAAGGGTTGGGGTTGAAAAGGTTTGAGCCAGGTGTCTTCCAAGGATGTTGATAGAGGTTTACAAAACTACAAAACAGAGTGAGCAGCGAGGTTTTGTGAGAATATGGAAGTAGTGAAGATGACTTTCTTACAAGTATTGTGACGGGTGATGAAACATGGCTCCACCATTTTGAACCAGTGATGAAGAGGCGATCAATGAAGTAATATCGTAAAAACTCACCTACAAACAAAACCATTCAAAAATGCATATTTGGCTGGAAAAGATTTGGCTATTCCGAAGGCCTTTTGTTTGTTATCTATGCCACGTGCTACCGTAATTAATTTCGACGTATATGAAGTGTGATAAGAAAAACGGAAATTTTCCTTTCTCTTAAATAAACTTTAATTTTTAATCAGGATCAATTTTGTCCCGGTAAACGTAGTCCCATTCAGATATGATACTCTAGTGGCAGTGCCTTTTCCAATCTGGGAAACCTTTCTGGAACTCACTTTTGGGTGTAGCATCCAGCTTCTTCAGTAATTATTAAGTCTCGGTAAGAAAGAAGTCACACGGAACCACTGTGGCAAAGGCAAAACAATAGTTTTGTTTTCCACCAAAAAGTCACGAATAACAAGGAGTGATTTACCTGTTGCAAATTCCAGGAGTTGTTTTGCCACAATTCTGCGAATTCAATAAAATATATATAGACAGAATTTGTTCTTTCATAAGAATACAGTATACTAAACCGGGTAATATTTGTTTTGAGACTGACAGACTACGGACGGGATGAGAATGGGGAAATACAGAAGGGAGAGAACAATGTACGATTTACTGAAGACCCCGGGTTTAGTTTAAGAACGCTACACGGTATTCGCCTAGGATGATCCACGGAAAAAGTGTAGAAGAACTGCTTTAGGTCGGTCTGGCTCTCGGTTCCTGCCCCACGCCCTTCTAAAGATGAGAGTGTGATGTGAAGTATTTATATAAGGCTATATCAAGGATATTAAAAATTTACTGAATTTTGGCATTCTTGCTCATAGAAGCCTCCGGAAACCTTAGTTGAAAATAGAATTCTTCGTGTGGAGCAAGGGTTGGTTACCTTTTGAGAGTGGGCTAATTTCAAAAAAATATATATCTAGGCTTTCAGGAGGGCCACACAATTCAATAAAAACAATATTTTCTAGGAATTCTATTTTTAAAAAAAATTAAAAGTAATCGTATGTTCATTGTTCCTTTAATGTGATTTTCCTCGTTTTTAAATATTAAAAACTAGCAGTGTGACGTCGTTGTACAAGTATTTATTTATATTAGGACGACACAATAATATCTTACCCATTATACATGTATCCAGAATAATCTCTTTGCCCACACGTGATTAAATCAGTCTTGGAGCACCATTTCTAATACCGACCAATATTACCAAGATTCGCTTATCCGCAGAGTGCGTGCGGCGCCGGTGACGTTCGCGAAAAACAGAAAGTAAGATTTCTCACATAAAATGTTGGTTACATTTAGGATATACAAACATCTCGCTTGACAGTCTACGCGAGTGCATAATCTATCCGGTTGCAAGTTCTACAAGTCTTTAGAGCCGGACCTTTTAGGTTCTAAGGGGGGGAGGGAAGGAATCTAGATCTTCGAAAGATCAACAGAGACCTCCGATTTGAGAACTACAATGCAGCACAATTTCATGAAAATTGGAATATGGTATAGAAACACATAAGGAACAAACTTTATAGGTCGCAGTGCAGTTGATTGAGGCATTAATTTTATCTGATTAGTGATATACAATTTTGTGTGTAGCTGAAACTAAACGCGAACATATTTTGCCAGTGCTGAATCTGAAATAATAAGTCTCAACAACAATGTTGCAACCTGCAACAATAAATGGAGTGAGAATGCTCTCTCTCATGCTTCCAAAATTGCGCTTATGATAACACATTAAGTAGACTTTTTGTCTTTTTTAATCATTGCACCATCAAACCAGCCAGAGGGTCTCATATTCTAAAAAATACCTTTTCACGCCCCCTACATTAGTTATATTAACATCTTCTGAACCCTGCGAGATATGATGAAACATACAGGAAAATTTAGGTTAAAATTCATGTTTTAATCTCTCGAATTTTCATTGCAATCCGTTGAGCCGTTTCCGAGTCTATTTGTGACAAATTTCTAGGCATACAGACAGACACTTCAATTTGATTTATTTGGTATAGTTTTATATTTCCTAAAACGAGTGTATTGCGGCTCCCTTACGTTGACGCATCTTGTGATGGCCAGTAACGGATAGTAGTCTACTGTATCTGACATGTGTGACGCATAACGTTACTTGACGCCATTTAGACACTTGCGTAACTCTTTACATGGCAACAACTTGTTTTCTTGTACCAAGGATTCTTCTCTCTTGTGTTGCGATTCTAACGAGACAACAATAGCTTAGAAAATCACGTCCTTAAAATGTTGTTCTTTGTAATAACATCCAATGTGTTTTTCCGTGACTTGAGCGTGAAGTGCGCTTAAGAACACAACTGATTGAAAATCTTGTTTATACATGCATTTTGCTAATAAAGGAATCAGTAATGGACTGAAATATATACCGGTTTTTACGTCCATGGCTGTCAAAAACACCACTACTCAGAGTTCTTGCCATAGACTATGTGAAAAGAATACATTTCACTCTTGTAAGGTTTCGCGAACATTCAACAATATGTCAAATGTATCTAAGATATTTCAGTTTAATTTCAAAACAATCTGGATGCCCAGCTTAGCCCGTAAAGAAGTTAATTCGGTAATAATAACTTCAGCACGTTATTCAACTGCCATAGAGAACACTTTAATCGAGTCTATATATCTACTTCTTAAGAAGCCAAAACTCTCCCGATACCCTAAGAGAGTCAAAAACATTTCCATTGTGCTAGTAGAGACAAAAATATTCCAAGTAACTTCAGAGACAAAAAAATCCCGGTAGATGAAAACAATCAGAAATATTTTTGGTTATTTAAGAATTTAAAGATATTCCAGGTATGTAAGAGTCAAATATACTTTCGAGACCTAGAGAGCCTAAAAAGTACTTCGGGGAACCAAAGTACCAGTGCCATAAGAGTGTGAAAAATACTAGCGACAAGGCTCTTGTAGGAGCTTGGGGTGTTTTACCCATCCAGAGTTCGTTCCTGGAACGTAAGCAATACGTGTACAAAGTTTGGTAAAAATTACTTCCATTGCACGCGTAACTGCTTCTCCCCCTCCTTTGGGCTTAACTATATCTTAACCGGTATGTTCAACAATCCCGGATTCGACACAAATATCGGTTGCAGTAATATTTTTAACTGACTTTTTAACTGCAATCTTGTTCTGCTCCAAAAGTGTTTTGTTTAATAATCCTATTTCCTAGTTCGAATTAACGCAACCAACTGTATGTTCAAGTTGTTTTTGAAACTAAGGAATGGCAGAACGCAGTTCTTCTTTAATATTAAAGTTATGCAATTTACTGTAACAATAAAACACAACTACTTGCGGAATTTGGCGATACAGAATCAAATACAAGCGGCGTGAGAAAGTCGTAGGTTACAGACAGGTAATAAAAGTTCGACACGACGTCGCGAATGGGTTTTTCCCCCAGTATAGTGACGTGAGATTTGGCGGTATCGGATGGTGTTCCTCCCCTCCTCCCTCGGCCACACCAAAAAAAACGTTGGTGGAGAGGTGCAAACGGCTCCTCCTAGAGAGGAAAGATAATTTTTATTGGACAATATCGGGCCCCGCCACAGACAGAAAATTAAAGAGGGAAGTGGGGAAAAATTATCTTCTTAAATTTCTTGATTCTTTAAATTTTAATAGTGGAGGTTCCAAATTAAGGAACTATACGTTGTGAAGTGTAATGAACTAATGTTAATAGCTTTTATATATGTTCTGACTTATAGGCTTTTTTCTAATTATTAATTTTAAAATGTTAATGCTGGGGTGAATTAATAATACTTAGAAGCACGAAGTTTCTTCCACGATTGTGGATCTCGTCAGGTGCTGTAATATACTTAGTATAGATTACAGTCAATACAATAATAAAATATTGTTTGTGAAATATGTAACGTAATTTAAAATTGTTCATCTCAAATAATAACAGACCATCACGAAATTGCTTAAATTAAAAATACTGACATTAAGTAAGCAATCTATGAATGAAGAACATTTTACGATAGCTTTTCTTTTCAGCAGTTCAGACGAATATGCAAGCGAAGTTTCGTATAAAATTAAATAACCACAGTGAACTACAGAGAAAAAGATCCTACATAAATTAATTAAGACGTTGTGGTATAATGTAATTATCTATCATTGAATGACAGTTCTCCTCCAAGGCACACACTTTTGCGAGATTTAATTTGCCAACGCAAAGCAGCACTAATTGATATTATTAGCATCTGATAAGCGTTGCGGCACTCAGGATCCCCCAGGACCGCTCAATTCTGTGAATGAATTAAATAGTGAATCCAGTAGCGAGCTGCGTGAGTGACTCAGATTATTGCCACACGTAACAGCCGGCCAGCACCTACGAGTTATGTTAGGATTTCTTTAACGTCAATTACTTTCAATAAATACGAAACTAGGGATAGTGTTGTGTGTCACCTCTGGCAGGGCTTACCTGAAAATTGCGTATTTTCATTTGGTTAAACCTAGTCTATTACAGCGAGTATCCCCTATTTAGCCTATTTTCTTTTGGTACGACAATTTTTGACTTTCACAGGCTATATTTGTTAAAATTGAATTAACAAAGACGTTTCGGCATATTTTCTCGCCTTCTTCAGGTTCTCTTCCTAAATAGGAAATATTTGCAAACTAATTAAAAAATATCATTAATGATTGAGTTGAGCAAAAGTTAAAATTGAAACGAAAACTAAATTAAACTAACCAAACCAGCACAGTGAGAATCACGAATTGCAACAGTAGCAAAGGAGGGAACAGGCAACACTTAGACTAAAAAGAAGTCGAGCCACACTGAATAAAAGACTGCATAAAAAATTTTATGTTTTGGAAGAAAATCTGAAGAAGGCATGTTAATTCTATTTTACGAATTACAGTCTGAAGGGTCATAAATTGTTATAATAATTTATAACAGAGATTAAATTTAAACTATTTTATTTCGGTTGAACCTAATGTATTACAGCTAGTATTCTATTTAACTCGCCAACGCGGAAGAAGGGTATAACACAGACTGGAAGCGATAGTCCTGTGATAATTAAACAGTAGCCAATTGTTCAGTGATAATTTTCAACAGACGAAAGATAAACAGTTTTTGAAGTATTTAAATGTTAAGTTAATATAAACCACACTCTAGATAATATTAGAATACGTGATAAAACATGCAATACACACGACATGATGTTTGCAAACCCTTGCGGCAAACCTGCAGTTTGAATGATTTGTTGTTCACTCTTGATGTTTTACGCGTCAACGGAAAATTTACTAGCACTTTGAACTATGTCATCCTGCAACGCTACATCACATTATTTACTGAATAAACTGTGGACGTTACAATCAAACATTTATCACTACTGTCATAAAGCGACAAAAAGTAAACTAATAATATTTTTAGCTGTTGCCGGTAAATTTAACGTGTATCACGCACGGAGTTTAATTCTATGAATTGTCAAAATAAATACGGCAATAATTACCAGCGTCTTCTAGCAAATGGTGGAAAGACCCAACTCGACGTAACACCGGTGAATTCTACTCAAACATTCGAGCAAGCTGTTAACATTACAACTTCTCAGCCACCACGCACCACTTGTCCACAAGGGACTGAAAGTAGAAATAAAACAGCAGCGAAGCCAGATTCGCCAGTGCTGCCAACATATCTTCCTTTCGCGCCACACACAGGCACAAACTTCATTCAGCCAAATCAAGTAAAATACAGAAAGCATGTTATAAATCAGCTGATAATGATTAAATTGTGTTTACTTTATAAGAATTCGAGCTTTTAGAATGCTTCAAACTTCGCTCAGATGAGATCAACTGGAGTGTAGATGACAGTTTTCTTATAGTTAACGCGTGAATTAGTTTCGTTATCTAAAAGAGTGTTCTCATTTCAATCCTAAAGTTTGTTCCTGTCGCGCGATACATACTTGCCGTGTACTAACGTCGATTTCTGAGGTTGGCAGCATTTCCGCGCGGAGTTGCCGCCATCAGCCTACAGGGCTCGCGCACGTCACACGCACGGTACAGTCGATAACCGCCGCAAGCTCCGAGCACCGCGCAGACTTAAGTGCTCTACCATGTCTACTACACTTACGAAATTCGCCAAGGCTCTTGGACGCATCTCGGCAGCTCAGAACAACTATGCGGCAGTCCCCACTTTATTGGTCAATAAGCGAAATTGTAAGTATATTTTAATAATAATAAAATAAGATAGTATTTTGGCATTTAGAGGTTATGCACGCGTCGCGTTGTGCCGGGGAGGCCAATAATGTTACTTAACGCCAACTCGATACAAACAGCGTGTAGTTTTTGGTCGCGTTTCCTTCCCTTGAATTTTACTCCCTTAAATGCCACGAAGCGCCCGCGCTGTAGAGCATGCGTGGCAGCTGACTAGGAAACAATGACCTAAGATTGTAAGATTTCAAAACATTCCATAGAAGTGCATTCGTTTATATATAAGTTCTAATGCCAATAAAAGTACGCATACATGCCGTTCCTAGCCAATTTTTTTTGTTTAAATTATTTGACGTACACGTGGAAAAGAAGACGTTTTTTTTAAAACAAAATTGTTTACTGCAGTAAATAAAATTTTGTTTTATTTTCATTTCGATTTTGAGCAGTTTTGGCGACGCGCCGAAAGTCAGTATTGGCAAGGGGACCTTTCTAGGCAGCAATGTAGATCTGCGCTAATTTGGACTACATCTATTACCACAGGAGCTTACCATTTAACCAGCGGCCTATTAATTTCCTATCATGTAACGCTCTTTTCACGAGAATCAATCTAAAGATTATTGAAATTTATGTTGTTGATATTGAAGATAAACTGAGGAACGCATGCTTGTTATATGAATACAATTTAAGTGCGGTTTCTTCGTTGTTCCTCGATTTATATCCATCTTTGGGTAACCATTACCGACCTACACAGCAGATTTGAGAATGCTCGTGGCCAAGGTCGTATCCCCCGATTTTTCTTGAAGCTTTTGGGGAATGCGAGAGTCCGTAAATTCCGCCGGAAACCAAGGAAACGTCATGACAACCCAACCAATTCCTTTGGCGCCGTAATGAACGTTTGAATTCCTTTTTCTTCTCCCTGACTTCTGCGATCTTTACCAACTTCATTACTTCCTCGGCCCATTACTTGTAACTTTTTAACGCCGTTATGGAACTATTGCAGTCGTCTTTTCCTCATTGGTTTCATGTGGCGAATGGCCTGAATATTAAGTAAATGCAGACGCAGGAAACTATTAACGAGTATCAATATAAATAGTAAAACAGTCTATAACTCAGAGAAAAATAATATATACTTCATTAACAGTTGTTCGTACACGACGTTTCGTTCCTAAATTTCGAACCTCACCTGGTGTAAATTAAACTACAAATACAAAAGAAGTATTTACAATATAATGCGTATAATGCAATTATCATGAAAAATAAATTAGGGAATCAAGAAAACAAGAAGGACGAAAATGTGCACGTCGCACGAGCGATGAGTCCGAAATGCGTTTAAAATTCCACGTGCGTTCAGTTTAACAATGGAAATTTTTAACAATGAGTGAAACAGAAAATTTATAACCATGAGGAATCATAAATTTTGTTTAAATTACTTGTGCCATTTAGATTTGATGTGAAGTATATCAGTCTAGAATAATTATTGTTTAAATATATGTTTCGACAAGACTGAATAATCATGTACATAAAATTTCAATTCTTTTTATGTTCATTAATGCGGCATTTTAATGAATATTTTGTTTGACCAATATGACAGGAATTACTATCTAAACAGTTAATTTGAAATTATGTTAATCGAAATTATTAATTTCATCTTTAATATTTTTAACAAAGTTATAACAAAATTTTTAATGATTTTTTAAAAAAGACATAAATATGTTAATGGGTAATTTAAGAGGTAAATTATAACGAGTATGATTTATAGGATCAACGTTGCAGTAGAACGTCGTTTCTCCGAACTTCAGATAGCCGAAACGTCTAATATGGGATATCTCATTTTCAGCACATTGATTTTAATACACTTCTATACCATCTTTGTTATTCAATTTTAAGATACTAAAAGGATCTTAACTGTCAAAGTATGAATACAGTTACCTACTAGTTTTTTTGCAAAATTCTTATTACAAGAAAAGATACTTGTTACTGTGCTGTCTTCAATAAGTCTGCTCAACAACATTAAGAAATTAGTTTTACGATTCTTTTTCGTAATATTTAAGAAGACCGTGTTACACCCCCTATTTTTGTAGCTTACAACTTCAATAAACGAAAGGCGAAGGCCAATTTTGATATAGTTTACTGCAGTTTGATTGTCGTCTTCTGTTAAAGTGTTGTGCTGTGTAAAAAGTTTTAGAATTACTAACCATGGCGTCTGCGATTAGACCTAATTTGTTAATAATTAAAGACCCAATTAAAAATATTAAACCGACTAGAAAGAGGAGAAAGTGATTATATTAAGTAGTAAGCTGCATTTTTGTATAACATTACCCACGGGTATTTTTAATTGTTATGGATTTGGTTATCCGCACAATCAAATATCCGGACTGTAAATGGTCCCAATTAGTTCGGATAATCGGCACTACTGTATTTCGTTTTTATGTAACTTAGCTGTTTTATTTTCAATGCATATAATAAAATAGCTTACTTTCCTTCAACGGGTTTATTCATTCATTACAGCTTAGGTATCCTCATTTACCGTAGGAACCTTGGTATTTCGACCAGTACATTAATCACGAGAAAACGGAACTTTCAATATCCTCATATATTTGACATGAATAGTTAAAAGAGTTCGTCTAAGTAGCCTAAATTTTGCGGCTTTTACCTAAGCGATGGAAGTTTTATATTTATATTATTTTTATAAATTGGTAAGCTACTCTATTTTTGTATTGTTGGTGACTACATGAGGGTGATCATGAAACAGTCAACTCCCCTTTAATGGCATAGGAAGGGAATTGAAAAGGGAAGATGTGGAAGGCAGGGTAAGGTAGCCAAGAGTTGACTAGGACCACCGGACTATAGCCCGTTTCACCCAAAGGGAAACCCTTAGAAAAACCTATATCATGTAGGTCGGGCTATTGGGTATTGTTCTCACGCCCTTCAGAATGTTTGCTTCTCTGTCACTCAACCAGTTCTAGGAGGCAGTTGGCCGACTGATCCCAATGGGCTCAGAGGACAACTCTTACCGTATACCTAAGGTCTTTGACCTCCTAAAATAGATGATGGTGCCTCGGCACGTGAGAACCTTGAATAAGAAACAGAAAGTACAAGGCATTCCCATTTTTTTTTGGGTAACAGGCTACATGAGGGTGATCCTGAAACAGGCAACTCCCCTTTAATAGCATAGGAAGGGAATTGAAAAGGGGGGATGCGGAAGGTAGAGCAACGCAGCAGGTCAGCCTTGCAATCAATCTGGAGAGAAATGCCTGCGAGAGAAAACTCCCTCACGCATCTCGCCAACCTAGTGTATAGTTTAAGCTTCGTACTTAGGCTTTATAAATCGGCCGTCGTTCGAACGCATTGCAATTTATACGGTTTGCCCTTATGCGTTCCTATAACATTCATCCGATTGCCGTTAAATTTTTCTGTTTAACGGTGATTATCCCAGCGAATGTTTCTGTCGGTTTTCCGAAAGGCCAAAAAAGGCCTTACCATAGAGAAATAAACTTTGTAGCGGGATAGATTATAACCTGACGTAGCCTGTCGTGGAAGTTGATTATATATCTTAAAATAAATGATTTTTCCGGATAAACTTTTCTTCTAACCTTTCCAAGGGCTAATTTAAATAAATTCCCGGGCATCCACAATCAGCTAGTGCCAAATAAAGGGTTAAATAAGATTCTTTTACACGGTGTTCTACGCGAACAGTATGGGAATGAATAGAAAGACGAATCCAGAAGGGAGATAAGTAATTTTAGGATCCAACGCAACAATTCGCTGCTTGAATGTGGTGCAGGGAAATCTCCCGAGTAACCTATATTAGATATCTGGGGCTTTCGGTACTTGTCCCAGGCCCTTTACGATCCCTTGAGTGGGTTTGCTGTTCGGATGTCTCCATGCCAAGGTCAGGTTCCGAGGCAGCTGGCAAGTCTTGCATTGTCCCTTTCGTCTCTCCGACCCCGGAGCACGCACCTCTCAACAGAGAAGACATCCCTTTAGGTACCCCACAGATAACATTCATCTGTTCACCTGTAAGGTTTCGCATGCTAGAGGTAACGTCTGAAAAACCAGACTCCTTTTAGAAACAAAATTTCGACAGAAATAATCTAAGGAAAGGCGAGAGTTAAATATATTCTGGCGGACACGTAATACACAGGATTATAAACTTCGTTCAAAGGGATCAGTGGCATATGGACATGGAAGGCAGGCTGCTGGCTTAAATTAATGCAAATTATGACACCCACGGTTGTAGTTAATACGTGGCTCGTGTTTGCGCGTGTATAATGTACGGTTCATAACAAAAAAGAATGTAATACTTGAGATAAAACTAATCATTTTTTGACTTTAATTGGAACGCAAACATTACTAAGCACAAAATTAGGTACACCAGAAATTCCCTGACACCTTAATTACTTAGCGAGTGCGATTTTCTGACAGTTTCTCGTCTGGTGGATTGTTAAAGACAGATTTCATGGCAATACCTGATGTTCGGGTGGGGAATATCACCTTCAAGTGTGTCATTCTTTTAACCCAAACTGACGTCAATTCCAATATAACTCGATGAAAATATTCTTCAGTTACATTTCTTCAAGTTAATGCAAACATTTTAAAACTGTGGATATTGTTGAAGGTGTTGTTATTGCAGCTTTGCGATACGATGGACTCAAATTTCTGCGAATTACACGGTTTGTTGCATCGTTGTTATCTGTAAGTGATAACAAGTGCTTCCTTTACGAAGCATTCCCGAGGGACGTCCAAACCCTCAGGCTTGTGCCGAATTCGATATTTGTAATCATTTAATTTTTCTTACGGTAGAAATTTGTCAAAATAAAAAAAATCCGGAAAGTCAACGTTAATAACGCTCCATTCTCCGAAAAATAACACGTCTACATTCCTAATATCGATATAAGTTATTAGACGTGTACGCTTAATATGCATCGGTTCGCTCATCAAATTATTTTGATAATTGAGTTTAAAAGTAACTGTGCGACGACTGCGCCTCAGAAGAAATCGCCCGATATGTTGACAAACCGTGATCTAAGCTTTCCAGGACGTTTCACCGTGCCACCGGAACTTTGTGCATTGTCTTGCTCCAGTGTTTGTACTGACTCGTGAAGAAGGTTGGGTGGATATGATATACACCACTGAATTATGGACAAGGGTTTAGGGCCGCAACCCCTGTCACCCTCTCGTGACGTGTCACATTACCTGCTGTAACATATTCAAACAGAGAAAACTGGTCCTCTTGGAATAAATTAATACCTATAATATGTCACTAGCTTCAGTTTGTGGCATCGAATTACAATATTTCTTAACGATTATAAGGAAAGTAATTCTACTAATCTGATTTAATAGTATAAATAAATTACATAAAAATAAGTAAAATACAAATTCTTTATATTTAATTTCAAAATAAATGAATTTAGTATGTTTCATATATGTACAAAATTAAGATATGGTTTGAATTTAAATAAACAGAACAAAAATTTACTTCTTCCAACAACTTCCAGCGTCGATATCAGACAAAAACCCTGCCATTCAAGCACATCACATCATTTAACAAAATAAAAATAATAAGTTCCAAAATTTCAAATATTCACGATTTTAAATCATAATACTGTTTCGTATATAGAACTCAAATTGAATATATTTTGAACCTCATATGCAACGTTTCGCTCATCAAATTAGGATCATACGTAGTCTAGCCATAAATACTGTTACCTACTTTTTGTGCATACTGTACTTCCTGTTGTCATGGTAAAAAAGTACCCTTGTGCTGTAATGCATGCTGACTCATTGTGAGTTCAGTAGTGAAAGAAGAAGTACGTATCTTCGTAGTTAAAATGTGAGTGGGGCGATTATGAAAGTCGTGTAGCTGTAATGACTGTAAAATCTGCTGCAGCCATTTTCCAAATCCTGAAAAAGCTTAAAATCAGCCGAATGTTTGTCGATCGTATCATCGAGTGATTTGTTGACACTGGATCCATCAATGATCGCCCTCGGGAAGTGTGAGGACTCCAGCAGCTGTCAAAGCAGTGACAAGCAATTGGTAATGGCTCGTGATATTCAAATGTCAAGAAGATCGATGTTTTGACTATTGAGGGACGAGCCTACCGTTGATCTATCAGACATTTTCTGAATGTTCGTCTGAGGAACCAGAGGAAGTTAAAATATAAACACCTTCCCAGCCAAAAATGGCCACGGATCAATTCTCATTACCGACGAGAAAATCTTCAACATCGAAGAGAGTTTCAACCGCCAGAATGACAGGGTATATGATTCGACATCTTGTGAAGCTTGTGAAAAGGCTCCGTAAATCCATCATCCCTCCTCTGTCATGGTTTGATGGGGAGAGGGGGTGAGTAATGAAGGCACCACTACTCTGCATTTCTGTGAAAAGGTTGTTAAAACCGGTGGAAAAATGTAATAAAATAGTGTATTGAACACAAATGTGAAAGGATTGAATAACATATTGTTTCAAAATAAGCAGTGGAGCTTCCAGCAAAATTCTGCTCCAGTCCATAAGGCAAAAACCACTCAGGAGTGGCTGGAGCGCAATGTGCCTTTCAGCAGCCCAGATCTCAATCCCTTTGGGCTACAAACTTTGGTCAGTGCCTGAGGACCTTTCCTGAAATAAAACACATCTCTCAGTTGACAATTTAAAACGTTCTTTGATGGCAGCTGCGGAGGATTTCTGTAATGTAGACAGCGCGTGCTGCTATAGGTGAGTGGCCAGAAAGACTCGGGGCCTGCGTGCTTGCAAAAGGCGATCATTTTGTAACATTATTAGTGTTAAATGTTGTCAATGTATATAAGTATAACATACGGAAAGTACATTAAATTATCTTAAACCATAGCTGAAATTTTCATTTAGGAAGCTGTAACAGAATTTATGGCAAGACCAGGTAATTACATTCAACTTCTGAATTTTTTATATTAAACCAATAAATTCTACAATTATTCATGTTGATAAAACAGTGATTATCCAGAGATCTTTTTAAAGAGTTCTTTAATTGTTGATAATTCTGCTTACGTTCGACCGATGTAGCAAATTTACAATTCATACACTTAATTTACATTATTTTAAACACAATATCCTCGTTTGATGACCAAAATGCTGCATATTCGGCGCAATATAAATTCAACAAATGTGGAAAGAGATACTCAAAACTTAAATTCTATATATGATACAGTTTTATTATTTGAAATCATGACATAAGACATACAAACTGAGAAAAACGCTTTTTTCAGATTTTTCGAATCAGTTTGACAAACGTTTTAAGTAATCAGAATTGAAAAGACATTGAAACAATATCGCTGACAATTCTGAAATTATTTAACAAAAACCAGACCCCTTCCTCGTCCCGAAATAAGTAGGAAACGTTATAATATTATTTATGCAATTAACTATAACACCTAATATATTTTTTGACAGATCCATCGTCGGTTGCTATATTTTTACACGTTTTCAACTAATTTTCGTATTTTGTTCATAAGGACCCACTTTTGTGAAATCTTTAACGCTATCGGTATTGAGTCGTATTTCATGAAGCAGTTCACAACATCTAGTCTGTTATCAGACGTTACAAGAAAAGTATACTTTAATTACTCTTCCAGAGACTTCGGATGATGAATGATGAGAATGCGATATTGATAAAGAATGTAGACGAATTTGATAATAGATATGACAAACTGATACGCTAGTTATCAGGTCCACGTGTTCCAATTCCTTTAATCCGTTTTTATAGCGATAAAGACTTCAACTTTAAATCACGGTTTTTCCTGTTAAATATGGAACGCTTTGTTTAGGGTGAAAAAATTGTTGTTTTTTTTTCAACTACATTGCATATGATAGAAACATTGCCGTGCCTCATATATTGCCACTTGATTTGAATGCTTTGAAGATATAAAAATATATATTTGTTTGTGCTCGGCCTGGTGAGGTGATTGCCGTCCGAGTTCGAGTGTTTACGATAATTTTTTTCTGTCTTTAGTTATCATGCAATATTTTGTAGGTTTCGGAACCATATTACTTTCATCTCACTTTAGTTTGGAAAGACAATTTTTTATAAAAAAATATTGTGTTACAAAAGCAAAATGGAAGTAGTTGATGAGCGTCATGGCTGTTATACTGCTTCTATAATGAAGTTGTCCTTCATTCCATATAATGTTGTCTGTCGACGATAATAGCATCCGGTTTTGCGATCGTGAACTTACACTACTGTTACTACTGAGTTTTCCTCTTCCCAGCGCATCCAACTTACCCGGATTCGTTAATACCAGCATAAAGAGTCAACATTCCGGCGCATTATGTAAGAAATGTTCAAAATTGATCGGATAAAGAATGGGCTTGAGGCAACTGGTACTCATCATAACGTCATGAGCTGAATGGAAAATTCTAAACCTTGCATTTCGCGTTATATAATTGCTATTTTCTGTGAGAATGTTGAGGACAATATTCGTTGGTAAACTGTGGCGTCGACTGAAGGTCTTTATCCGGCTTCTTTTGATTGCTGTCGTTGCTGTTTACTCCTAAGAAGATCCCCCCAACTGCTCAAACAAGTGGCACATCGCGAACAGAGATAAAACCCGTCTGCATCATCAAGTGTTTCGACACCGAGCCTGTTTTCGAATCACAGTAGAGTTATAAACAATATTTCCCTTTTTGATGTGTCGCTTCACATATTGAGACGACGGAGTGCTTATTTGCGGCTACCAGCTCTTCGCAAATCTACTTAGCAAGTGTACAAAGGGTGTTGGGTAACGTGTTTGCAGACACGCAATTTCGAGCACAACAGATGGCTTTGGAGCGTCCTTGGTGAACTACATACCTACGTCCACATCGGAATTCTTCCCTCAAATGCAGTAACGATTAAACCTTATAAATTCAGAAACTAATTGAGAATGTCTTAGACTCGGTGCACAAAATGGAGAAACATGTTTCATGAAATCAATAAATAAGATAACACAGGGACGTACACTGTGTAGAAACGTGCTTCATGAAACATGTCTTGAAAATAATTTACGATTTACTTGCCTGAAAAACATTACGTATTATGCAAATTACTCGATGAATGTAGCTTATCTTTTATATAAGGATAATTCATTTACCATTTTTTGTAAGACAGGAAAATAATAACCCACCGCCGTTATTATATATACCATCTACATTATCTGAATTTGGTACCGTTGCCACTGTATAAACACAGAAATTTCCACAAGAAGTGAATGAAAAAGTAAAAAAATTAAAAATACGTTTGAAGATAGATTCGTAGAACAACTATGGAAAGTTTCTGCCTTTGTTTAACAATTATACCCTGAACCTACGAAAAACATGTGAAACATTAAGTACAGGTTCTGTTTCATGAAACGGCGTTCCCAGTGTGCACTGGGCCTTACCAGTGTAAAGCCTGTATTACACCTACCGTGTGCTCGACCCAGACAGTGCGTTCGGCTAATGTAATAAGGAAAATCAGTACTCGGCCCAGACAGTGGGTAGAAGAGCTTTCAATCGACTTAGCCGAGTCAACTCCCCTCCACTCGCCATACGGTTTCTACCTGCTTCCTTTTCAACAGATTTTGGTGAGCCAGTAGTGAAAAACAAATTAAGATCGACACGTAATCAAGAAAAGAAAAAAAGGGTGAAAGAATCTGGAAGGTATTTAAATTCAAGTTTTGAATCTCATGTAAAACGGCCGAAGGGAGTAGAATTTAAGGAGTTACAGCTAAAATCTGAAAATGTAGTAACTCGTCCACTGTCCGTACGTGTGTAATCACCACTCGCCGGCCACAATATCTCTCGGCCGAGAACTCGGTACGTGTAATCCGGGCTTTAGTGTGATTTGTGTTGTGGGTGGTATATATAAGAAGGGCGGTGAATTATAAATTTCCTTCCTCACAAAAAATCGCAAATACATTATCCGAATATAAAACATAAACGACATTATCGAGTAATTGGCATAATCTGGAATGTTTTTCATTCTAGTAAGTAGTGGATTATTATCATCAGGGGCATTACGAAACTTTACCGCTTTCAACTATATCTTTTTAGGGGACATAAGATACTGCACGTTTGTAGTGGGCTGTATGTAGTGAGCTATTTGATAGTGATGACGCTGAACCAAGGAAAAATTATAGTTTCAATGATTTAGAAATCCGCCACGGGATCAAAAGTGGTGTTATATCTACGGAGATATTACTACGTGCTACCCAAAAATTCCAGAACTACACCATACCAGCGATTCTGCTAAAACAGTGGTTCTCAAAATTATGTTTCATAACAAAATTATGTATCATAATTTTCCCGTGACGCCCCAAATCTAAACATTAATCTATTGAACGCATTTTAATTGTAATGCGGTTAGTTTAGAATAAAAATGTAATAATAAATTAAACACGTATTTTAATCGAAAGGGCATAATTAAAAAAATTAATGGGATGGATGAGCTTGCTGCTCACTGCAATATTTCTCAATTCAAAGTGGAAATTCAAAGATGAAATCAGTGTCTTTTGAGCTTTACTGCTGAGGTGCGGTTATTCATACATTCTTCTTGTTCTTCTTCCTTCGCAGCTCATTCAGGGCCTTGACCTACCGGGTCGACTGCTGAATGCCATCTTACATGACACATTCCGAATCTTGAGTGATACTTGGTCAGCGTATCGATTCTCCGCAGTCTTAACCCCGGTCTCCGTGACCATGACGGCACAAAAATCCATAGTCCATTCCAGGATTCGAACCCGGGACATCTGTGTTGTGAGGGAACGACGCTAGCCCCTACACCACAAGAGACCGGTTACATTCATACATTAATAATATCCAAAAATCAGTGACTTCTATGATGCCAAATTTTTTCCTCGTGGAATCGTCGCAAGGCAATAAAATTTTATTCTTTAAAAAATATTTATTTATGGAGGGTTGGCTCGAAATGGGTTTTTAATCCACAGAAATTTCTCCATATCATTTGCGTAAAAGTATTTTTCGAAAAGTTTGTAGTTGTGATAGTAGAACTTCGAAAACTGATTATATATTGCAACACTAATAAACGTTATTGGAGATTGCAGACTGGTACACCAAGGAAAACTATCATTGATACCATATTCATTAATTTCTTGTTTTTATCGTCATATTAAATTTCGTGAGAAAGTCCTAAATGATGAGCTCCATTTGTGTCCTCGCACTCACGATGGAAGTTCAAAACTCTTCTCGAAGTTTTCTCTTATGTTGTGTCCCAATCTTTTCAGGACATCACAATAGCATTCACGGACTCTTATCAGAATAGGAGAAAGAGGTCATCGTGGATAGTCTGACACCATTCTTGGCGGTGCTTTGTATCGAATAATTTATTGTATTAAGTCTTCTTCTGCAATCTGTGAAATGTTTGACAACCGAATTTTATTTTCGGTTATCTTCTCGCCAACGTCCAGTGAAAATAATTACAGAACTTAATGTTCTGAGTTCAAAACCTGATGATATAGATAATATTAAAAATTAAAAAATGTGCGCATGTTACCCTCATTTGCCCACATTTATTCTTTCCTACTGTGGAAAATACAGTCACATTCCTCTCGTTCTTCAGAGATTCGATGGATTCGTCTGGAGATTTATTTATTGGTTCCATTAATCCTCTATTGGGGAAATAGGACAAGTCCAAAAATATACATAGCTAACAAGAACAATAATCTTGAAAATAAACGTCAACTTATCAAGTGTACAATTTATTAATAAAAAATAAACAAAGACATCTCATACACACACGAACAAGAATATAAAACACGTATATTAAAGCAAATACAAATAACAATTATTCATATATAAACACGGGGAGAAGAGATCGCCACATTAATTGATAAAAACTTTAAAAGATTATCGATAATAATTTTATAGAATAAATTACTAATCTTATTATTCACTTGTTTACACAGAAGCACAAAGAGGCTCACAATTGATTTGTAATTGTACAGCCGGACTCTGCTATTAGTCGACATCAGTGCCGAGTCTGTTTAACCAAGAAATTATGCAACTGCAGTCAATTGTGTTTTATTAACGTGGCGAGGACAAAATTGGAAAGAATTTCCGCGAGGCTGACATTTTGACACCGTCTGAGAAAATGAAGTTATATTATAAAGACTATTTAGTTGGACGAAAGAGGAAAAAGGTTTTCAGTGGACACCAAGGTTAAGAAGAAAATCAGCGATGCGAATAAATTGCTCAATTAGCCGAGTATCGTCAATTCACCATAAGAATACTGAATTGGAACGGACAACTTAAGCTACCAAAGAGGAAGGCCATTTGCTAGGCGGTACACGTGCATTACTAACGAAAACGAAAGAATTTTTCTATTTATTGCGTTATTAGATTTTCTCATTAGTATAGTGCTGCTAATTTATTAATAAAAATTAAAAAAATTCTGGTTGAACTAACGTCTCGCTGCCATTAGATGGTAACTGAAAAGAGGCAGTGTTTATCATTAATTATAAAATAAGTAATTAATATATTCTTTATTTTGAAGCTTTTTTCATGCATTACTTTGATATATTTCAAAATGGTTCCTTATTGAATTAGGATATTTCTCTTTGATATCGTTGAATCTTTTTGAATTGGTATTAAACAATTCTCCGTTGGGTTTTGGCGCTCTGAGAATTGCTGACCTTGTGCTGGAGAATTTGTGAAGGGCTAAATCTGGACTCGACGACCTCGGCTGACCGCGTGTGTAAACTGCTGACATCGGCACCTGCTTAGGGTTCACCCGAAACGTCAGTGTGACGTAAGTCTGGGCAAGGTCGCTGCGGTGATCATCAACCTGGGATTGGGATCGTCTCGCCGTGTACTACCAAGGTTCCAGTCCAAAGTACAGGCGCTCCATGGTACGTCAGTAACGATACTCTACACAAGGACCTCGAGATCCCTTTTATAAGACAGGAAATACAACAAATATCCGACAACTAACACAAAGATAATCACAGACCATAAAAAATAAACTTGTAGAGGAGTTATATACTACAGGCCCTACAGCCTGACAACCGAAAGGAGCATGGGCGAAAGACTTCATAAAAGACAAAAAGTGAAATAATGTGAAAAGGGAGGAACATCATCTAATTTTTCCCCATATACATTTCCTGATTTACAGCAAAATTACTTTATGTAGGTGTAAATTGTAAGGCTGAATAAAAGAAAATACATACTAACCTTTCATAAAGTTTTTATATTTTCAAAATAAGTTTCCAAGCTATTATGTTAAAGTTGTACTTTCGCGTCATTCATATGAAAACCTAAACGCAGTTCGATTTTTCAGTTTCCGGTCATGAATATCCGTATGTCACGCAACCGATTATATCAATCCACTAGCAAGTTACTGATTACGGCGTTGAAAATACTAAATCCCGTTCCACGGGTTTTCGGTTCACACAATTTCGTTCCAGTCTGTGCTCGTTTCTACCAACATATACAATAGTATTATAATCTATTTAATCACAGACTTCTTAAAAGTTCACAAACGTGAGTCAGATATTAATTAATTAAAGAAATGAGGAGGACCCGAAAGTTGGCGAACGAAACCAAAAAATATATTCAATTTTTGGTCTTTTGGAATTCTTTGTCTTTTATTTGTAATAATAAGTCAGATTAATTTAATTATTTTCTTTGTAAATAAATACTGTTTCACATAAGGTCTGTTTTTAAAAAAATTATAAAATTAAATTGAACGACCAACTCAAAGACTATCCACGTTTCTAGATAAACCGTTAATTGAAAACTAAATAAGCAAGTGCGATAGTATTTCATTAGCAGCAGTCTCGG
Source organism: Eucriotettix oculatus (assembly GCA_034510155.1). Lineage (NCBI taxonomy): Eukaryota > Metazoa > Arthropoda > Insecta > Orthoptera > Tetrigidae > Eucriotettix > Eucriotettix oculatus. Next base: position 40,431,565 of record CM067379.1, read on the forward strand.
TTATTTCCTTTTTGTGTTCTGTCGTCTGGACAACAGCAGACCCAAAAGATGGTTCCTGTGATTCAGTAACATTTCATTATGCTTACGGAGATGATATAGCCTTCACAATCAAAAGCTGAGAAAATCCTAATGCGTATAATTCTTTCTGTAGTTGTTTCTTATAGTTTGTTGTATCTCTTGCATAATATCAATATTATGTTATTATCTTTTGCTTTGATTCTTCATTGTGATCGGCTCCAATGTTGTAAATTTTTCTCGATGCAATCGTATGTCGGAGAGAATATTTTGTTATCAAGTGGCGTCCAAGGTTTCGTACAGGAGCAACTGGCAGCTACGCTTTTCAGGATTATTCCCCCCTCATAGAGCAGGAGGTGAATCACTGCACTCCCTTTGTGTACCCAAGCTTCTCATATGGACCAAAGTCCTACGCTCCCTTTCATGTCAATATCGCAATTACAGTAAAAGTACTCATCGGTGATCTACTCACATAGGCATTATTCATAGTTACGAACTCCTTGGATCTGAGGGCATTTTTTACTTGCTACGAAACAGTATGAGCCGGTGGATGACAAAAATGCTATTCAAAGTCTCTCCATTCTTCGTATAGAAATGTTTGCACAGAAAAATTATTATAACATGAGAACTGAATACAATGGAGAATGAAACTAGGAGAGAATTAGTAGTTCTTCCTGATAGCATGACCACTTTTTAAGAAAATAAGTTTTAATTAATAACCCTTTCTCTAGGAATATTATCATCGGTGCTTCCTCGTGTACAGAAAACTCTCGATTACCCGTGGTAGTGGTGGTGGTATTGCCACGGATAATCACAACAGCGGATAACCAATATACAAGCCAGATATACTGGTTAAAAATTAACAATGTTAATTATTTACAGTATAAATCACAACTTAAGCTTACCCTTTTGTGGTGCAGGTCAATGTTCTGTAGATTTATAGACACACTAATATCGTAGTTCTGTAACATTGAATGACTATTACAGTAATACATATTAATTAAAGGGGATGATTATTTTAATTTCAAAGGATTCCTCAGGGTGTAAAAACAAGCAGCACAGATTTCACTTTCGAGATGAACCTGTTTCAGCTTTTCCGCGATTCCGGAAGTTCTGCGTAGTAGAGCTTTCCTCCCTCACTCTGCTGCCTCCTTTGTCGGGTTGTTGATTTGTCCTCGGTCGATGGAAAAGAGCTCTGGACTTGGTTGTACCCATTGATTAAGGGAAACTAGATTTCCTCCTTCTTCAGATTTACACCAGCTACTACAACTTGGTTTCAACTTACAAGCAAGTCCGAAGTTCTGGCCTTTCTTGTTCGCGCTTCTTTCAAAATCAAGAGCTACAATTCTCACCTCCCTTTCAACTCTCGATCAACACTGACTTATTAATTATTCATTTTCATCTTCTCTCGTACTTCCTCGGCTTCTTGTTCCCTTCCACTTTCGAACACTGTTTCCTCTGCCTCCTCGCTCTTTCAACGTCTTGAACCACTCTCCTCATTTTTTGTATTTTCACCTCCCAGCTAATCTCTTATATCCCCCTGCGATACTCTACGTGACGTGTGTTTGCCAATCTTTAATCGTCCTTCGTCCAGCGCGGGAATTTATGCAGTTGAAGAGAATACTATCCTTGGGAAAATTTGAATGGTGAACGTTCCTTCACAAAAACATGGCTAATATTATGAAGCTGCAGACAGACGCGTTTCTAAGCAGGCACCCTGGCGCCTGGGAATTCCATCCTCTTGCCTTCCTGTCTTCGAGTTAGAATATTCTCGTTGAATTTCGATCGTTTAAAATAAAATACACGTGAATAAAATTAGGGAGGGGTCCAACTGCGCTACAGTATGTAGTGGTAAAACTTAAGAAATAATCCGCAAGGGATGGAGTTTTTCAAGAAAAGGGAAAGAATGTAGTGAAGCAATATGATATCATAGGCAAATAGGGTAAGCATTGTAACAGAAATGTCAGTGAATGACATGAACAATTGAGATAGGCGTAGATCGCAATACATTCAATAGTGAAGAAAGGTCACAATGAAGAAAATCACATAAATGATTTGAAAAGTCTGAAATAAAATAAGCGTGCGATAGTTCCTATTTACCTTTGATGTACGTACGGTATGGGCATGCAATCGACTGTTTCTTTGAAAACGTGAAATGAGTCCGGTGCTTTCTTATTATGTAATAACTTGTTTTATCTCAGGAAAGAATTTCAAGCGAGACAAGGTAATAATTATGGTGAAATGAATATTTCGTTGTATTCATTGTAAAATTACTATATTTTTGATATAGATTCTTAACGAATGTTTCGTGATGTTGGAATTGCAGCCTAGGGCAAATCCTCCCCTTTTCCTATAGCTTATAATGAATACGCGCCTACCTCACGGATCCTTCCATTCACGTCTTTTGAAGTATGTGAATGAGACCAACCGCACCCCCTCTAACCTTGAACAACCTTGACGTTTCCAGGACCGTTGCAAACGAGGGCCATGATCAACAGGTGATTCTACCTGTTGCGCCAAAAAATCCACAATGTACACACAAAACCATATGACCTATTTTTCAAACTATTCAATTGGAAAATTAAGAAATGTATAACTATATTTAAAGTTAACTTTTAATTATTTTTTAACACTGTGAAATGTGATGGCTATTTGCTTCAGTCTGCTTTGGGTTGACGATTTGGAGGCGCCTCACGTCGATTCTCATTGACTGGATCGGAAGATCTGGTTGCCTTGATGACGCCTTGGACAAAATAGTGGAAATGTCTACTAAAAAATGTAGATATGTTGAGGTCTCGAGAGTTCCACCCAGCTCTCAGCGGCCCACAATTTAATCATGTCTTTGCCGCAAAACTTCTCCACGTCATCTCGTAGAAGCTCAGAATTTTCCTTCTCCCTTCTAAGTACCCAAATAGCACCCATTGGCTCGTATTTGCATAATTGTAGCCAATAGTTAAAAACAACTGCCATTACATGGGTTTTGCATTATTTATACGCCCAGTAGTCGTTTCTAATTAGCTACGCGTTGCTTCCGGTTTGACAGGAGAAAATCTTTCTTGGATTAGGGACTGTTGACACCTATTGTCTGTAAGAGGTCTTTTCCGCCTATTGTGAAGAGAGGTCTGTCTTAATTGTCCGAGGAAGGTCCGTTTGCATTGAAGGAAGGGTGAAAGCGATGCCCCTGCACACACAACAAACGAGTCACACCCGTTCTCGAGCAATTTTACTACGTTACACATTATTAGCATATATTAAAACAATTGACTGAGAAAACAGTAGCAGAGTTGTCATTGAGCTAGTCCTAACACGTAAAAATATAAAACAGAAGAGAAGAAAAGTCGAGAAGAAAATTAAGATCCCAAGTTCGAAAGTTTTCTATTATAAAATAAATTATACCCTATATCTATAACTTCATTAGAGTTTTTTATATTTCCTTTTTCTTCCCATTTGATTAAAATGAATAAAAAATCAATAGGAAGAAAATAACGTAATGCTCAAATGCACAATATTGGTCAGTTTTCCTAATACAATGTAAGTACTTTATGCATTATAGTACAGTGATCTCGTATCTTCATAGGCGTTCACAGTTGTCCGTTTACTCAAACTCATATGCTTTATTACGTCAAAAATGAAAAGGATGTTACTATCACATGCCTAGAGACGATAAAAATTGAAATATTTGTGCGATGAAAAAATGAGAACTACTGCACAGTTAAGAAAAAATGTTGCTAGACATATAATTTATAAACATTATTGCTTCTACGAGTACCTCTTTACGTAAAATTTCTTCCTGAATCCATAATATCTTTTCTAAGTATCTTAGTGAAGAAAAACACTATTCTGAGAAAAACTCTTACATATTTATTGATAGTTAAACACCAGACCAAACACTCGACCACTCTTTAATCTCTCCTCATGTTGATCTTTATACAACTCTATTACTCATTAACTGTTTCAAAACCAGATGACCCATCTTAAGTCAATTACCAAGATAGTTAATTATGTTTGCGTAATAATCTATAAGTTGACACTTAGAAATGATTTGTCGCGAAAGAAGTCGAATATTGTTTTGTTTCCAAGTGAAGCAACACAGTGGCATGTTCTTTGGCGCAGCCTGTTGTGTTAAGTAGTCGTTAATATCAATGAAAGCTTGAGTAGTGTGCTTCTCTGGTTTCCGTGACCAGTTCCTTCCTCACTGCCCGGACTTTAATATAATTTATCTGCATTTTGCTTTATTATTAACTAATTAAAAAGTAATTTCTTAAATAAAATATTCGTTAAACTTAAGCATTATTTTACGCTTAACAGCAATTTAATTATATCGTTTGACAGGCTACTAGAGGGCATAATCTATCCATTTGTAAGTTATACAGTATATGTTTATTGTTTAGGACGCTTTTTTGCCTGAAAGGGGGAAGAAGAAACCTAAATCTTTAAGATCTTCAGAAAACTTCTCTGGGATGATCAGGTAATCGGACGAATGGTATATGAACGCCTAATAAACCTTATAACTCGCAGTTGGTTTTGAACATGGAATTCAGTGGATTTACAAATAATCATACTCAGATCTGAATCCTGCAAGATTTAGAAATGAAAGATACACGAAAATTTAAGCTAAATTTATTGTTTCAGTCCCTAATATATTCACAATGAAACCCGTTGAGCAGTTTGGAGCCTATTTGAAACAAACTTTCAGACATACCGTTATTTTTATATATTCTTCTTTGGCTCTACAGCCCATTGAAAGCCTGGGCCTACCGGGTCGACTGTGGACTGTTATCTTGCATGACACATTCCGAATTTAGAGTAATACATGGCCAGCGTATCGATAATTTTATATATTGGTGTAGATAATTAGTATAATTGAATGAACATCGCGTGAACAATGCCAAACAAAATCAGGATTGTTTTGCGAAAAGACAAATTTCTATTGTTTAGTAAAGGATAATTCTTTGGCTGCATAAGAGATTTCATACCTGTACGATTATAAATTGAATGGATTAAGAACTAAAAGGTTGTCCATGTAGCTGTACTATAGGGATTATACCAATAAAAAACGACAGACATATTATGGTTATATGGTCAGTACATTTTTAATCAATTTTTTTTTGTCTCCAAAGAAGCAACTAAAGGCAATAATTAGATAGATTGAAATACTTCAGTTATGGCTAATATTGGGAAAAACAATTTCATCACGAATTTTGGAAAGTTGTTAGTTTTCTTTCAAAAATATCAATTTTCCCACGAAATGCATTAATTTATGAAAAATTACATTGCTACCTTTGAAGGGATTAGGGAAGGGGGGAGACATTATTTAGTCTTGTTGAAGCATATATATGCATATATTTATTTAAAATCTCATAACATTGATTGGCAAAATACTAAAATTTTGGATGTTTAATGTAATTTTATTGTAGGCTGATGAGTGAAATACTTCACATCAGATATAATTCGGCCATTATTGTTAAAAAATGCGTGACTTAAACAAAATATATGATTCTCCACTATTATGAATTTTCTGTTTTACTCATTTAAAAAAATTTCATTGTTATTCTTATGAATTATTATTGTTTTTAACTGTTATTTGGCCTCTTCGCTTGTGCGACATGCACATCTAAATTTTCGTCTTTCTCATTTGTTCATTTTTATAATTTTTCTTTTATTAGTTAATTGTATTACATATATAATATAATAGTAGATAAGGTTCCAAACTTAGGAACGAAATGTCGTGTACAAACCACTCTTAATTATTAGATTATATTAATTTTTTCTGATGTATCATTTATTTATTTCCAAATAGTCGGTTATTGTACTTAATTTTTTATTGTTCTTTTTTTCATTTCCGCTAGGAGGAGGTTCAGACATTTAGTACGGTATCCATAATTAGTGCCGTACAATTATGGTAACCTTACTCATATCATCATTTATGTGTACATATTTTATAGTCTGAAATGCACGTTAATTTACTATCGTGACTCATCGCAGTTTAGGAGTGCAATGAAACATTCACGTTAAAGCATGCCATTTATATGCGTCCTAATAGAGATCGCATTAATTCAAGCACCCAAAAAGTTTCTTTAGCTGAGGAAATGTGACAAGCAGCGGTTTGTAAATCAAATTCCACCCTCGACGAGTGGGGGAAATAATCTTCTTCGTGCCTCACTGAATCACTTAACGGTCTTTCTCAAATCCCCTTCGCTCCATTTACTGTTAAAGGTTCTTAATAGATTTGTGGCTTGGGTACACTTATGCACAGCGTGCACTGCACTAAGACTCTGTAAATGCCAAAGCACGTTGCGAATGTTCCGGCAACTGCTTTTACTAACACATAAAACTGAAGCAGTAAAAATAGTCGAAATATAGCTACCATTAAGTATTTTTTTCTTTTTTATCTATATACGAAGTGACTTATAATGTTCATAAAGTTTGGAGACGACGGTGTATTGGATTTCTCATTAACGAAACTCAAGGTCCCAGAATGAAATATAAGTGACCATTGGTTGTGTATATTTCCGCATCTGTCTTCCTGGGATGCATCGTCAAGATCGAGGAAAAGTAACGTCGCTGGAATGTTTTCTCTCTCGGTTACATAATGAAATAATATTGTAGACTGTGTGTTCCTTATTGAACAGAGCATAAAATTTGTGGGCTGCTTTGGGCTGGTTTGGATGCGCCCTTGACGTGATGCACCCTATTGTCCAGAGTTGAGATCAATAGATGGAGTTCCGACAACTGCGTTCCTTCTAGGCTGGATTCGATTTCATTACATGAACACTGTTGCTGTACTTTCTTCCTTTTCTTAATATTCAACGATACGAAATTTATAAACATTTTTTTAGGCTGAATTAATTTCTTAATATGTATCTGTCTCATATAGACAAGAAATTGGAGAAATCTTAGTGAGATCAACACACTGAGGTTATCTATTCTTTATCTTCTTTTTTTCTTAGCTTCTTTGTATTTTACCTTGACTTGAAATTCGCCTACTTTCGTCTATTACCTGGTTCCTCCGAAATAATTGAACTGGGTTTAAGATTTTTGTAAGAGTGTTATTTTTCATTAAAATTTACCAGCCTTCTTAGACAGAACCAGAATCCAATAACTTAGTAATCCAACTCATTTCCCTGAAGGAATTAACAAATGCTTAAAGCGCGAATATTTATAGCTTTATAGCTATAGTAGTTTACACGTCTTTAATTGTCTGTGTCTTATCCTACTCTTCCTTTTTTCTCTGTTGTCTTTTCTGTCGTGGTCCTTTTTCTCATACAAGGAAAGAACCAAGGTCTGTATTAGATTGCACACCAAAGTTTTCCACACACCGTGAACTATCAGAAAAGAGAAGTATTACTAAACTAAGTAGTAAGATCACGAAGAGAGACCGACTATTTAGAATCAGACCGCAATGAATTTTTTGTTTTTATTTAATGTAGCATAATCATTTGAAGCACATTTAAAATTTCTGTTGCCTAAAAATTTCTTTATCTTAAAAGATTATCCAACCTTTTAGAAACTAAATGGCTTAATTCTTAAGTAAAAGTTCTTCATTCGTAAATAAATAATTTTGCAACATATATTTGTTATATTGGTTATGAACGTCTTTCCGAGCAAAATATCGGGTATGTAATTTTTTCCTATTGTATAAGTTGTGGCCAGTAGTTAAAATCAAGTTTCCCTATTGGAAAGATCCCGTGAAAAGTTTCTGCGGCTTTAAAACCATGAAAACTTGCATCCGTTTCAGTTTTTCGCTAATTTCCAAAGCATGAGGCGTTGTATTAAAAACAATGTTCAGTAATACATTGTAGAGCAATCAAATCTTTGTCAAGTGGTATATTTCATTATTTATATGTTGTTGATTTTTTTTAGAAAGAGAGCCTATTCGAGGGTTATCCCTTTTGGTGGCTCTCCCCTATAATAGCATAGGAAGGGATGGAAAGGAGGGGGTAGTTTAAGCATCCTACCCGCCGATTCATATAAAAGTGATACAGGGGAAACTCTAGTAAATATGAATTAACAGAAGCACGTTTTTAGTGTTTAAGTATTTGATAGAGCCACCGTCCTGCCTTATCGATAATTTTCTCGAACGTTTGTCGTAAAAAATCACACTAATAATCTTACGTACTGTTTTGAATGAATCTTCTTCTGCGACTGTGCACCGTCCATTGCCCTTAAAATGAGCTACTTCTGTTTAATTTCCGCTGTCTTCATTCCTGCGTCGCAACTGCTGTAATTGCCTGTGAAGTAGGGGAGCTGGGTTAATCTTAGTGTCGAAATAATAGCTGTAAGTTCCGACGTACTGTAAAAAAGGTCTCATGAAATGTAAAAAAAATGTACGTCGTGTAACACGTGTTACAGTTTTCCGCTCCGTATGTTATTTAAAACTTCCCTTTTCTGTTTGGATTTTGTTCCTTCCTGTTTGTTTAGTTTAATTATAAATTAAATATCCTTGAAAAATAATAGCACGAATAACTCTTCCGATTGGTATTACCCGTTCTGTAAGAATTGGAATGATTCGTTTTTACCTGTATCGATGAATTCTGCAAGTCAGCGAGTACAAATTCAATTTACAGTTAAAATTTCAGTGGTTCTGGCATTGCTTCCTGGTTATATGCGTAATTTGCGCTTCAAAAAAATAGTTGTATATTTGCAAATAAGAAAACGTTATAAAATATAGTAGAATATTTGATTGCCGCTAGACTCAATGGCCAGCCGAATCGTTACTGCTGTTTCTAATACTCAAGGAATGGAAAATTGAGATTATAGCGTTTCAATCAACAAGTTTTATTGGTAGTTTGTAATTTACTTTCCATCTTTTGCTATCACAGTAGATGTAATTTGTGAAAAGTCGGGAATGCCGAAAACTCGTTCTGTGTATCAGCAAGTCACTCCTTGCGAAACCGATGTTTTCGGCGCTCGTCTTTCAGAATAAAATATCACTAATGCTTCTTAACAGCTTGTGAAGCTCTCACCGCTACCAAAATATTAACATTGCAGAAAGAGCTTTTTTGATTCTGTCAGCACAAGTAACGTCTTCCTCAAATATTTTTTGCAGACTAGAATAAATTTTTCACCCAGCGTAAATTAAACTGTTTAGTAAACATGCAGGCTATAGTAATGACTTTTCAGTGTCATTGCTTATATTAACTAGCTAGCTGGGTCCCCGGCGTTATCCGGTACTTTGTTTATATTAGCCCGCTGCAGTATTTAATTCGACAGCAATCTGTTTGTCATCACGTGATTAAACCATCAGATAGACGATCCGATTTTGAATATTTACCTTTTCACGCTCCATATTTTCGAACTCGCACAAATGATCGGATAAATTTTAATGTACTATTTAGGAGATAAGACGGTATGCCACCGAATAAACACGTATAAATCATAATTAAAACAATGCACCTTTCATATATGCAGAAAATATTATTTCAAATACAGTTCTTTTGTTCAGTGATGAATGAACCGATAAATAATTCACTAGGTATGCACGCAATTACAAAACACGGATTATATCAGAACTACGTGATCCGAAATCGAAACTTCAAAACAGTGCCAAGCTACGGCGCAATGGCATAGATTATTCTAACGTTCAGGTTGAAAATTTGGGGTTGTTTCTTTTCGATGATAGTTTAAGAAATACGATGGGAAAATTAATAAAAAAAATCTGAATCTCATCAACAGTCAGCAGAGGCATGTTCAGAAAGCAAGTGCACTGTGACAACGGGTTGTGGTTTTTTGAGGGTTGGGAACACTGATTGGTAGAAATCGTTTCCCCTGACTTATCATCGCAGGAACACGGTACCACGTAAACTCACGTTCTAGTGTCCGGTTTATGTGTAAGATGTCTGTAAAAAATCGTGCCGATTGCGAGCCAACTGCTGTGATCAGCTTCATACTCGAAGGAATAACCGAAATTGTTTCGCAAATCCAAACGTATTATGGCGGAGGTGTTAGAAACAGAACGAATGTTTTTAAGTGGTGCATAAACTTCACAATTTCGGCCCAAATTAATACATCTCAGTTGATTTGGGCTGAAAAGGCATTGTTTCCGTAGGGAGAAACATCAATGCATAACGATAGTGTGAGACGTTAAAAAAACTTCAAATTAGTATTGTAAACAAACGGACTCTTTACGTTATATGATTATAAAAAAAATTGAGTGTCCTCACACAGCATTGGCTACCAAGGCGCTCTTGACGAATTTGTTGGAATGTTTCGAAACGTCCCCCGTATTCGCCTGACTTGGCGCTTTCAGATTATCATCTTTTCACACATGGGTGAAATTAAATTTTCAGACGAGCGGGCGTAGAAGAAGTTCTGAAGTGGGGGGAAGGAGCTGGCGGAAGAGTTCTTCGAGTGGGGTATAAAGAAACTTGTGCCTTTTCTCACCACAGGCATTGAACGGGATGCGATTATGCGGAAAAATTGTCATCTAGTCAAAAAGTGTATCAACAAAAATATTGAAATTAAAAATCAAGTACACTTACTTTCTCAACATTCTTCGTAACATCCTATGTGAATATAATTATTTCCTATGAACCCGATTTTACAGATGTGTGTTTGTAGTCGAATTCTACTCTGGTTACGTATCCAAAAGTAATCCATGCAGACAGCGACGAAATTAAGCGTAGAAACGTTTCGCTAGGAACATCACACCGCTTTTCAATTATTTTTTCGTCGTTATGAAGTGTTACACAGAACTATAGTCTTCATTGATATGTTTATTATTTCCCGGGAGGAAGAATAAAAGTAACGTTACGCCTCTTAAAAGTTATTTTTTTCGAACTGACCTTTATCAGGCTGGGTCATTTTGAAGATCTAGAAGGGAGAAACGAAAGGGCCTGAAAAGATACCAAACCGGCATTTAGTTGAAAATTTCCAAATTTCACTTTTACAATTTGTTTCATTGCCGCCACTGAAGTATCCGATGACATCTTTGTGTCAATTCAGTTGTCAACAAACGTCAAACCTGAATAAGTTTTAGCTAACAGCGCAAGCTATTTACGCAACCTAACCGCTTTCCTTTGAATCCGAACCAGTAGCTTCAAAATTCGCTCATAAAATATGGTATGTACTAGGTGGGACTTGTGGTTCCTTCCATGTGGAAGTGGATCCCTGTCAAGCGAAATTCAGCAGCTCTTCTGTGAACCTAACCTGCTGGGGGTCGACCTTGCATTCCAAGGGGCTGAGGGGGCCAAAGCCTGCTGTCTTCTGCAAAATTCATCTGTAGTGCTTCATGTTCAACACTTTATACAACTTGAAATAAAAATGAAGCAATGAAAGTGAATGTGATAAAAGAAACTCGTTGAAACTAATTTTTCAGCTGCTGAAAGTCTAAATAGAACCAGACTATTTCAAGGGGTTAGAGCTTGCAAGTTTTTACATTAATGCGCTCATCTCCTCTAAAACCAAAACGCAGACTTGGTCGGTTCATAATATTTGTTGATTTTCTCAGTTATAAACCACCTTAACTTCATTCACTTGTAACATGCTTCTGTTCACAATCGCATTTTCTTTCGTTCACCTTTGTTTGTATATATATAACGTCATTTCCTCTCCCTGTTAATGCACCTCTTCTGTTCACTCATCCGCTTACTAAATTTAAGCTTGAAATCTAAGTTAAGAGACATAGTAAATGTATGAAGTTTTATTGTAATGGACAATTTAACTGTCCTCAATTTATATTTCTCACACTCACCTACAAAATTCTGTAACAAAAATTAATACGTCTTTATTACAATCTCCTAAATGCACGCTGGTTATCTGTCTGGTTTCCCTTCAGCTCTTCCTTTGATGTTTAAACATCGTAATAGCGGTGCCATTTTTGTTCATAATTAATTTCGAGAACCTGGAAGAAAAATAATCGCTGGAATGTTGAATGCATATAGTAATCTCCCCAGAAAACTTTTTGTTGACTACTTATGTGAAACTGAAAAGGCACATTCATCAAAATTATATTAATTACTTCTTTCATGGCCGTACTAACGATCTCAGCTCATATATTTTTAGTTTCTAAATGCACTGTAATATAAAAATTTGCCGTTTGGTAATATTTCGTAATACATATTTAATCTAAAACGAGCACTCTCAGTTTTTATTTATTAATTTAATGCAAGGATTCACCGAACTGAAGAAAATAATGTACTTTGAGTTCGTCTACTGGTTTGTTCTTTGTATCGTTCTTGCGTTTTTAAATCACCTGACAAGAGCAGAAAGTATTGCAGCAACGTAGTTTGAAATTTGTTTTATCATTTAATTTTATGTGCAATTGTGTAATTATTATACTTTTAATACACAACTTTTATGTTTAAAGAAGAAAATGCTACTAGAATATATTATTTTAAATGATTATTATTTAGCTGAAGTTGTATTCCACACTTGGACTTTGCACTCGTTTTCCTTGCGACCCGGAAACAAGCCAATAATGAAGGCGTAAGACATACTACCACCATTGGGGGTGGAGGGTACGGAAACTTAAAACGTACAATATTTACATGCGAATAAATATTTTTCGTGGTCAGTGACATTTATTATGTTTTATCTCGATATTTTACATTTTTTAAGATAATACTGAGTCATCGCGATGGTTAGTATAAAATTCAGTTGTCATAACGTAGGGCGTGAAGGGAAATAAAAAAAATGTGAACGGTCTCGTTGATGGTTTTATCACGTGTTGACAAAGAGATTACCGTCGAATTAAATAGTCTAGTCAGCTAATCGCCAGGCACTTAGCTAGTAAGTATATAAAATTGACTGGTTAGAGTACACTTGCGGGTTGTCTCACATGAAGCTACTTGATTATGCAACGTAGCGGAACATCTGTGTTCTGCCCTAGAGTAGGTCCCGAGAATAGAAGCTGAAGTACCATAGAGTCTGGAGAGTTGGTGCAGCGCGCTCGATAAGTTGAATGCTTGTCAAAAATAGTTCCCAAACCTTATCAGTCATCCGGCTCTCAAGGAAACCTCTTTGCACATGTAACACTCGTAAGTGGGACGTAGTGCAGTTAATTTTAATTTATCCGCCGATTTCACCTACGCAGTTGCTCTGCTTGACGCTGGAGAAAGCAGGAAGTGGGCGAGGTTCGCGACAGGGTAGCTTTTCATTAACAGCTGCTTTAAGTTGTATGTTTTCTCCTCGCCAATAAGTAAATGAAAGATAAGGCTGCGTATTTAAGAATATATTATGCATTTTAACAGCCTATATGGCCGCCGAAATTTGGGGGGAGGGGGTGATTCTGCTTCGGGTGTTTTGAGGTCAGAGTTACTTTTGTTCGAAATTGGAATGAGCTTAGACGGAAGAGGATGCATGTATTTGTTACGAACATTTCTGGTATTGATTGACCCGAAAGGCTTGGGGGGGGGGGGGTCATGCAGAGGTTAAAAAGTATGAATACCTACGGAACACAAATATTCGTACCAGAGAGTGAAAGTCTAGTGTTAAAATAAATCTGCGGTCCGTGACCAGTGTGTGAGGTGCCGTTGTCTGTGTTTCGGCACAATTAATAAGGAATGTTGCGTAAATTCTATTTTATCCTGAAATTATACGCAGAAACAAATGATAAACAATTCGTTTGTCTATGTTTCTAGTTTACGTTTAAGACAGATTTTTTCAAGTATGTCACTTGACTACTTAGAAGAATAATGAACATGTAAAATTATTAAATTTCTAATATAGAATAGACAAAGTTTTCTTGTTACATAACAACTCAGAGATGCAAGCATTTGTCTTGCGGTGCTCAAATTCGTCACGCGCTCTAGCAAAATTTTTAGAATTACAAGAATAGGAACGGTGAGGAACCTCGGTCTGTGCTGCCTACTTCGAACATCTAATGAATTCTTTTAATGGGAATCGCTTATGCCAAATTAAACTGTTGTAGTAACTTCTTTATATCTTACATTCGTTCCTCACGTCACCATGACAACTTTTAGATACATATCCCATATATTTATTATCATCGTCCTCCTATACTAAAACGTGAGTAGCAAACTCAGTTCAATGAGTTTTTTTAAATTTATATTCGTGATAACTGCTAAGGTCATTGGCGACTTCCTTCTTACGATTCGGCTCATTTTTGTTAGCTTTAGGGCTAAGTATGGGACCTCACACAAAACATCAATACCCTGGATTCGTAACCGGGGCTTCTGATGCGAAGCAGCGACGCTCACCACTACACCACAGGAAAACGACAATTAATTTTATTTTCTATCCCAGGCAAACGTTGTCACATCAAACAAACCCTCGGCTACTCTCACGACACAGACAATTCTGTTTCTGGATCGAATGCATCAATTAATGTTTGTACTTGTGGCCGTAGATAAGGACGTAGTGATTATCTTTTAACATATTGCAGTGACACGCCATCGGAGTTATTACTTTATGTCGTATAACGCGTGAGTTAACAATATATTATCATTTCCATCCCTCAGTAATATGATACGTGCAAATAAACATATTGTCCGTTTTAATACTTCTTCAAATTAAATTTACTGAAAAAATGTTAAAGATGGGGTGATATAATTACCAAAGATAACTCCAGATGTTCATAAAGAATTAAAGGTTTGACTGCTTAATAAAAAATTCTTCCAGGTTAGGAAGTAAATAAATATGCTCGGATAACAATATTTGACGAAGTTTTTGAAGTTGTATGTAAGGACCTATACTGAATTAGGGCGTTGCCCAATAACTGAGCAAGAAGTTAATAATCTTAATTGATGGACGTAAGTGGGTCCAGGGAGACGGCAGAATCTCTGAAAAGCATACGGCGCCGTCGATACGGGGAAGGACCCGAGGTGTGAGAAACCCTAGCCGAGAGAGAAAATATATATCTGACTGGGCGTTCACCCCGGGGAAAGTCTGAATGACAGTATTCCCTCCGGCGGAATTACTGACCTCTGCGAATTAACATTTGAGTTTGATTGGATAAGAGGGGTCAGGTGGCGATACATCCACTCCCATGGTAGTCACGTTCGGAGGAGACAGAACAGTGGTGGATGAGAGGTCAGTGAGGAGTGGTGGATCAGCATGATCCTATATTTGGCAATAACGCGTTGCACTAAATTACCGTATATCTGTCTCGCTCTTTATAATTTCGTTTTTACTTTTGTAGAGTAACTGCACTGCCCTGTCTAGTAACGACGTTTGTGCACACGCGTTATCTCTGCCATACGCCCATAACTCTCGCCCCCCCCCACCTCCACTCTCTAACAACAATTCTCATATTTCATAAAGACACGTAGATGGAATTATTCTAAAAATAAATTAAGTACCTGTTTGCTGGTTTACAGCCTACAAAACTATTACAATAATCGTACATTATTTTTTGTGCAGGGTCAGGTAAATGCTACTAAATATTTTTGCCGTTTGTATTCAAAACAATATCTACTTTCATTTCTGGCATATATATTCCCCAATTACTTATTCTAATGTGCCACTTCTGTTTCTGCGAAACACTGAAGCTGAAGTTTAATTGGATATTGTTATAACAATATTCAAAATAAGAAATAATAGTTACGAAAGTTTATTTCTTCTAATAAATATATACTAGACAAAGAGTGGGTTCCTATTATATATTCCTTACGTTATGTAACTTGTAAATTTATAATATATTAATTGTATTGTATATATTAATTTAATTACATTGGGGGGCATTTAAAATTATCTTGGCCGTAATGGAGTCGCTATTAGAAAAAGTTTTAGAAGCCAGGCTCCAAAGTATCGCAAGGAAGTGTATCGAGTACTATAACTACTTGTATCGAAAGCCAAATGCTGATACCTACGGGTCCTTCAATGCTGGTGGTCTCCCTCTTGACAAAGTTCCATACGAAGTTTAGTTTTATAGCAAGTTCGTAACAAATAATTTGTTTAGTAAATCGTTCCTTACGTTTTGCACACAAATTAACAGTGATTCTAACGTTTTATCAACGTAACTTCATTCAAAGTGATAAAAAATACGTTCTTCGGTTTACGAAAAACAATATGTTTATTCTTGGGTCTTCTGAATATCAACTATATCAGTTTTGGCCAACGCCCTGCCTAAAGATCGCGTTAGCGTGGGAGTACCTTTCAGGGACATGTTGGGCCAGTCAAAATATGAACCCGTTCATTCAGAGTATTTAAGATAGTACGGGATAGCTACGATCATCTCATCCTCTGTCAAATGCACAAACTCGGGCTTGATTGAATATATTGAGCTATATTTGGGAATTATAAAAGAAAAAAATTGCTTAAATTATGTACACGAATCCCTTAAATAAGCTGTTCTGTTGTTGTTGTTGGTTTATTGTTTAATAACGTCATACCTCTCCAGAAGAGCTGACGGTCCTCAGCAGATCGTAACGGGCCTGAGGTCCATGTACAGACCCGCCCAAGCATGACCCAGAGATCAACGCCCTAGAGTCCGTCCACGACACCAGTTTATTAATTCAGTCGATTGAGACTTCTCCCACAATTCAAGTTTGAACACATAACTGTTCTTATATCGCGAATGCCAAAAAATTTCGGGAAGTCGACTGTAACGTTCCTCCCACAGCGTCCATCATCTTCGCCCCAATCTATTAAGATTCGACTGCCATAAGAAAATATTCAGCTCTGTGAACTTTCAATGTAAAATCTGTGTGTGAACTCGGTTCTGATCCTAACCGTCCATTGAACTCGTAAAGAAATGGTCTTACACAAGAGAGGGGAAGGGAATAAAAGATCAATTTTCTACCTGTTGGAGAAAAAAAACTGTGCGTTAATATCTGAATATTTCGTTGCAGTGTGATGTAGTGGTCAACACCTCGTGCGATTTCCAAGACCGTAGAATAGTATGTAATTTCGAAATAGAGCTGCAACATACACACACCGAGTCACTTGATTTGCATTAGTGGTCATTTACGCAAAGTTCAAATATGGCCAAGTGCTCCATTAATCCTGTAAATCTAGTTCGTCAATGTTACAATTCTTAGCTTCCGGCGATTAACTGTGTATTGGTGGTGCCTCAGACTAGTGTTCTGTCTGATCCTAGGATTTTTCCGGATGACTTAAACCAATCGTTAATTTTCTTGTATGGAACGCTGAACAACAAACTCACTGAACGGATATTTCCTTGGATTACGATCTATCAGAGTGTCGGGGCTAAGATGCGTTTGTTGCTATGGTACTAATTTAACTATTTGGACCAAGTATGCTGCTGATATCTAAAATCTCTGTAGATTTAGGAATCCCCTCGTAATTACTTGAATATCTGCTATTCTTATTCCTCCCTCATCTGCCCCGTCGATTTATCATCTGAGGTCACTATGCACCTCAAGCCAGACCGTGTCAGATTTACATTTTTTTAGAATAAAATTGAGATGTATTGCCATTGGTAATTAAATACCCTTTGAAATCTTGATAGTAACATCCTCTGAACGAATTTTTCAGAATCGGCATTTATAATAAAATGTCTTTCCCGTGGTCAGCTATCTGTTAGCTCTTGTACTGAGCGTGGGAATTGTTCGCCTGTGGAGCAGAGCAGAGCAGACCTTGCATACTAACCACGTCCCTGCTCGTTTCCGCTTACAGCTTGCTCCCTGCTTCCTTCTGCTGTATCAGCACTAACTAATAAAACTGTTAACACGGTGGTTCCCAAACTATTTTGGTTTCGGGCTCCATTTACGTGTTCCAAGTCTACACAAGTCGAAACATTGATCCATTGAATACATTTTAAGTGTAATGCGGTTAGTTTCGTTTAAAAATATAATAATAAATGAAACACTTATTTAAAATTTGCAAAACAATTAATTAAAGAAACATAATGAAAACAAATAATGGGATGGATGAGCTAGTTGCTCTCAAATCTCGGAATCAAATCCATGTCAATTATTGCTCGATACTTTTTAATACAACTGCCAAAAACCAAGATAGTAAGTTGCAAGTGGAATTAATGTTCTTTGAGCTTTATGACTGAGATGCAGATATTCAATTTTAATAATATACAGAAAATCACTGAGTTTCATGTTGCCAAAACTTGTCTTCAATGAATCATATAACCTCAAAATGTGGCACATCAACTGGGCACTGCAGCCGCGTCGCAGAATTTACACATACACAGTGGTGCAACAAGTCATACCCTGTTGCATGGTGTTCATATTATTTTGTCCAACCCTGTGTATATGGCACTTCACTTAATAAATTGACTGCAGATCTTCCATGACATATTCCGTATTTTGAGTGATATGTGGTCAGCATATCGATTCTCCTTCGGTATTAACCCCTAGTTACATCATCCATGTCATAGGCAGAATTTGAACCCAGGACCTCTGCGACACTAGGCGTTGGCACTAACCGCTGATTGTAAATAGTAACTAAGACTGGGAAAAAAATATTGAAACATTTTTTAAGCCAATAATCTCTGCTCATCTACAAATACAAAGAAAGTAAGTGAAATTAAGATGTGAGATAAATCAAACATCTCTACAACCACATGCTCTCTTCACGATAGATGTATTTACTATTGTATGTGGCTGTTAAGACTCACCAATTCTTGGCAATAATTATTCATGTATTCACATCTGTCTAACTCATAGATAAAAATGTGTATAATTTAAGGTTGATATAATTTCAAAACTTCTTTATAAAATTGCAGATTTTGCATCCTGAATTTTTAAATTACATTTGTGATTAAAAAGAAACATGTTTTTATTTTTAGATGCTAGTGGTAAAAGAATTGAAGCAAAAAATCCTGTAGTGGACATGGATGGTGATGAAATGACAAGAATAATTTGGTCAAAAATTAAGGAAACACTAATTTTGCCTTATGTCAAAGTAAGTGATTTTGATATGAAGTTATAAGATCTTACTATGAGGACTTACCTTTTCATATTAATGCAATTTTATAATATTTTACAGGTTGAAATTCTGTATTACGATTTAGGCCTTCCCCACAGAGATGCTACAAATGATCAAGTTACAATAGATGCTGCTAATGCTATTTTAAAACACAATGTAGGAATTAAATGTGCAACCATAACACCAGATGAAGCCCGAGTTGAAGGTTAACATTTGATGAAATTGTTTTTTTTTTGTATTATGTTAATAAATTATATTAATGACCATAATTCACCTTTCAGAATTCAAGTTAAAGAAAATGTGGTTGAGTCCTAATGGTACAATTCGTAATATTCTCGGAGGTACAGTTTTTCGAGAGCCTATTATATGCAAAACCATTCCTCGTGTTGTTCCTGGGTGGAAAGAGGCCATCATTATTGGCAGACATGCTTTTGGAGATCAATATAAAGCCAAAGATATTGTTATAAAGAAACCAGGCAAGGTATGATTGTAAGAAATGCATTTGTTATCTTATTTTCAAAATTTTGCCAGTTAGGTTAATACTAAATCATTATACATATGTAAATAGCCAAATAATAAAAAATAATTTCTCAATTATATGTATAACTAAAATATTTACAAATACCATTGTTTCACATACTTTTCTTATTTAATATTTTGTGTTATTTTCAATGTATTTTTTCTTTTAGCTGGAAATTGTTCATACAACACCATCCGGTGAGGAAGAAAGATTTGAAGTTTATACCTTTAAAGGCCCTGGTGTGACAATGGCAATGTACAATACAGATGAGTCAATCACTTCTTTTGCTCATTCAAGTTTTCAAGTGGCTCTTCAGAAAAAGTGGCCTCTATACTTATCTACAAAAAATACTATACTTAAGCAATATGATGGAAGATTTAAGGACATATTTCAAGAAATATATGAAAAGTAAGCACACAAAATTTTATAGATGTATGTATTACTAAGCAATGAATTTAAATATCATTGCTAAAAACTAATATCTTTTGCATATATTAAGAATGTATGTCAAGAAACTCTGCAATTTGTATTAGTTACGATGATATTACATTAAGACATGATTTCGTCTCCCCTTTTTATTACAGACATTACAAGGCAGATTTTGAGAAAGCTAAAATATGGTATGAACATAGACTTATTGATGATATGGTAGCCCAAGCTCTCAAGTCGAGTGGTGGCTTTGTTTGGTCCTGCAAGAACTATGATGGTGATGTTCAATCAGATGTTGTGGCTCAAGGATATGGTAAATTATTCTTAACTATCCAGTTTATCTTAAATATATGAATTTCTTTTCTGAGATTAATGTTGTATCTGACATTGAAAATTCAAGATATATACTTGTGGAGTATTCTAATAGGAATTATTAATACATGTTTCATCCTTGGAATGTGGATTACAAAATATACAGTATTATGTTTCATTCATAGATTGTGGATGAAACAGAGTTTATAAGTAATTTTTTGTTAACATAGTATTTTCTTACTAAAGAATTAATTCATGACTGACTTCTTGGCAATATATATATATATATATATATATATATATATATATATACTGTCTTTTTTTATTATTTTCATTGTAAGGAAACATGAAAAGGGAAAATATTTGTATAAAAATTAATGAACATAGTGTAGCATATACTTATAAGACGGTGAAAGTGATTGGAGGAACTTTTATGGTATTTATTTTTATTTTGTTTAGTTTTCAATTATTTCTACTAATAATTGAAATAATGAGGTTTAGTATGAAGTAAAGCAACTCAAAATAATTTTATTTGTTGTATATGGGAAATTCACTAACCAAAAGCCTTTCACAAATATGTTCTGTTTTTGACAGTTCTCTTATTGTAAAATCTAATTGATGACTCATAACTAAGAACTGCACCTAGATTTATGAATATAAATGCAAGTAGTTGATCGAACCTTCATTGCAAAATTTATGGACCTATAAGAAAAAGATGGAAAACAAGAAGTTAAAGTGAAATAGAAAAAATTGATTGTGTGGCAACAAATAGGAAGACAGAAGTACAAATATTTAATCTATTAATAAATTCTATTGACCCTTCTGTTTTTCAAGCAGAAAGTCTGCAGCTTCACTCACCATGTTATAGTCTTTTGTGGGATTCTTATGTTACATGTTTAATAGTTTCATTTTGTCCGCAGTCACAGAGTGGTGATGAGTTTTCCTCCCTTGTACAGAGGTTATGAACAATTGCCTCATTGAATTGTAATTATATGTATTGGGGCTGGTTTTCCATACTAAGTGGAAGCCCAATGTTTTTTTTAGTAATGTGTGGCATGACATTTTGTTGTACTGACCACATGAGTCCATATATTAATGATATTGAACTCATTCTTCTCCATCATTTCTCAGTTTTTATTGGAAGTTTCTAGGATAATAATCTAGTATTTTTAGCATCCTCTGTATATTAGTGAATTGATACTGCTGGCTATCTTCTTGTATTCATGTGTGTGGTCATTCATTAATGCAGTTGAGGTAATGGAATATGACTCAGAACTGGCAACCAGAAGAAACCTCTGTGGTGAACACAAAAACTTGCCAAATTTTCATGGCAATATATTCCATTTAATTATGATGATATTACATTATAAAATTTCCAAAAGAAATAAGTCAAATTAAGTTTTAATAAAAATATAACTTTACGAATAAAATAAAATATATTATCAAATTGGCTCAGTCGGTAAAGCAGAAAGAATCTAAGCAGGTTCTAAACGGCTGCTCCCGGGAACGCGGGTGACGAACGATATAATTGAAATAAAAACACAATCGCGAATCAACGAGAATGGTTTAAGTGGAAAAGACGGGTAAAAATGCCGTTACCAGATGTTCTGCGTGGTGACGTCGTTCCTGGTTTGCCGTTTTTCCGTACTCCCATCAAATGAATCTTCTTTCTCGAAAACATGACAAATTTAACTTTTACGCATGTTGCTTCCTCGGCGACTGCTCTCTCTCTCATCCCGCCTTTCTCGGGACATCTCCCCGGACCAACTGTTCAAATACAATGCACTCCAGGCAATAAATAATGTTGTAAACGGCGACGTTTCCCGCCTACTCGGCCTCACCAAACCACCCTCGTTTTTCGTCCTGCTGTACGCAAATAACAAAAACTAAATTATTTTTGCTTTACCCGTTCAATGTAGGGGTCATGAGTCACCACACTTGTATTGCTACTGTTGAATAATTTTTCTCTTCTGTAATTAACTTGTACTTGTTATTTTTTCATTTATTATCTTCATATAATTATTTGCTTAATTATATGCTATACAAGTTTTTTATTGTTTTAGGGTCACTGGGACTAATGACTTCAGTTCTCATGTGCCCGGATGGCAAGACTATAGAAGCTGAAGCTGCACATGGAACAGTTACTAGACATTATAGGTAATACAGGTATACTAGTACATAACCTGATGAAAAAGAATAATTTCCTATTAGGCAAACAGTGCCAAACTTGTATGTTAATTAAAAGCTTGTTGTATTAATTATACTTATTCTAATTAATTTGCCCATACCAAATTATTATCATAAATATTATTATACCAAACCAGCACCTCACCAAGTGAAAAAATAACTCTAACCCACTTCTACTTTCTTGTCTGACCACAAATCAACCCCCTTTGTTCTTTCATAAGACTCCACAATGCTTCACAAAATGCCACAAACACAATTCTATGCCATCAGCCAAACCAAAATAGCTGTTTCTTGAAAATAACCACAGAATGAATATTTTGACAGTTAGCATAAGTAATTTAAAAACCATATATAGTATCAGTGTAAAATTACTATGCTCATTATAGATCTGGCATATAAATAATAATATTGCAAGTATTTGGGTTTGGCTTAAATGATGATTGTGATTGTAATTATGGTAATTTAAAAATGGGTACATTTGTTTAAGTATATATGAACCTGGATAAATTAATATACTCATTAAATTATAATTTATGTTAATGTTTCATATTAGATGTAACATTAGATTTAATGAATGTTATTTATAGTAAAGCTGTAAATAACAGTATACTTTATATTTTATTAATGTAATAAATCTTTGTAGGACAGAGATTCTAGATAACACATATTCTTGAATTTGGTATCATGTATGATTCAATTTATTGAATCTGATAATGCATTGTGCAGGAATGAAATGTTAACAGTATTAAAAGTTTTCACATTATACTACTAAGGTGTGTTTATTTCATCTACAGACTACATCAGAAAGGTCAGCCCACCTCTACAAATCCTGTTGCATCAATTTTTGCTTGGACTCGTGGGTTGGCTCATAGAGCAAAGTTAGACAATACACCGGAACTTGAAAGGTATTGTATAAAGAAATAATAGTTAAAAAAGTATCATGCTTATAAAATGCTAAACATTAATATGAGAAGTGCTATTCATTATGGTATATCAAGGCAAAAATTTAATATACTAGTTGTAATTTTGTTAAATACTATCATCTGTTTTTGTTGGTACTGTTAAAATAACTTCATTTTCTATGTTTAGATTCAGTCATAGCTTAGAAGCCGCTTGTGTAGATTGCATTGACAGTGGTAAGATGACAAAGGATCTGGCAATTTGTATACATGGTATGAAGAATGTAAAAGAAGGCATGTATCTACATACTGAAGATTTCCTTGATGCTATTGCTGAAGAACTCAAGCGCAAAATGAGTAATAAATGAAGAAATTATTAGAAAAATTGCTCACAGGAATCCATCAATAAGGCTATGAGGGTACCTGGCCAATTGAGACTTCTGCAAAGATGGTTTTCATAAATAAAATGTACAATCAGATTTAAATTGGCATACATATTATGTTGAACAGAAATCTTTTAGTACACAAAGTTCTTTGGTTGCTTTACCCATCAATTTCTGTTACTTGTATTTGGTTTTTAACTATTTGGTTTTAGAAATATTGCTTCATAGACAATTTTTGCTGTCAAGCGTTGCATTTTATTCATTGTCACATATGTAAGTCTTCAGTTTGTTTATGATTGAAATGTGGTATGTCTGTTTACATATTATCACCATTCATATTTTAAAACCATGAGAGATTAATTCACTTATCCATTCCATTAGCAGTAATCTTTTAAATACTCAATACTGTGGACAAATATGTATATCAACATAATCAAATCTTATATTATGCATGAAATTTTTATGCATTTTGAGTAAAATGATTGTCTGAATTCTCTATTACATGAGTATTTATATATCTAACAGTATTAGTAATTTTGAATTCACAAAAGTGCATTGTAAAAACAGAAGGCAAATAGGAACTTTCTTAATAAAATTTGAGCAATACAAAATAATAGCGCATTATAATTGAATGAACTTTGTTATCACAAACATTGTACCCTATTTTGATGGAGATAAACATAAACTTCATAATTTAAATGCTGCTTCTATTCTTTTTATTTTAACACCATATCCTTCATTATTATATTTAATTTATAATAATTCAAGAACTAAATTAAAGGATTCTGACTGACATCTGATGGGTAGTTCAGATGATAAAAACCAAGTGAATGTCTTGGGTTCGTTTCCTGGCCTGATTGTTTTTCAATCCTTGTCTTTTAATAATTAATTCATATATTTAGCATAGTTAATTGAGTGAAATTGAATAAGAAACTAGTTTTTTAAGCATGATTATCACTAAATTACCAATTGTAAGCACAACAACAGTAAACCAATGTCTCAGATAAAAGTTATATCCTAATTAATCTGTTTGGTTCACTCAATCCATTAATTTATTATAATTCAATATCACTTTTCTGGCAAAATATAATAAACATTGAATGCAAAAGGCATTCATATAGCATTGGAGATATTAATTGCACCTTTGCTAATGCTTTTGACAAGGCAGTTGTGACTATTGTAGTCAATTCAATCATCTTTTAGGAATCAATATTCAGTCAGAAAATTGGATAAAGATATTTTGATGCAGCCGGATCAGATTCCAAATTTCTAGGATTAAAGAGGTGTCATGGAGATTTGTGCCTACAAGTAATTCTGAGGATTAAGGATGGTCAGCAACTTGGCAATGATGACCTATGAAAATTTCTTCAAGACCAGCCCCTTCTTCCGAATGTTGCGGATCCTGCGCTCTTTGAAAACTAAATACAATTGGTGAAGACATGACATGTGGGCTGGCGTTTTACCATGTTGAGGAGGGAAATGAGAGATTGGCTGGGAGGTAACAAGGAGGTGAGAATGTCAGTGCTCGTTGGAAGGAGGAGGAGGAAGTCTGGGGATGAGAAACATGAATACATAAGTTCAGATCTGTAGCTGGAAGAAGAATTTAGGATGTGAACAGAAGATGTTGGTTTCAATAGTTATGCTCTAAAACTTGAATCAGTAGAAAAGAAGACACTTTCAATATTTCTGAAAGCAAACACTGATACACAAAAAATAGATGAAAATGAAATCTTCTTCCAAGATCTAAACAGTACTCAAAGTGAAAAACCAATGACCATAAAATATAGAGTCTGTACCTGCTAGGATTATACCTGTTTGTGAGACGGAAGCAGATCTCCACATTTCAACGAGGACCCAGGGAGCTGAACAAAAACATCCAGGTTCAATCTACCATCATATAAAATATCTCTGCTACCCAATTGTAGTAATTAACTATAAGTCCCGTGTAAATAATAACCTGAGCTAAGTTATTGTCACTTTCAATATGTAATTATCCCTAAATTTCGATTTCTTTTGCAATTATATAGTGCAGGGCCCAAGAAGGAGTTTGAGTCATGTATATATATATGATAATTTTTTTATTATATTTGTTTATATGTAATTCACTTAAAACCACTTTACATTAATTTGGGTCCCCAATTAAACACGTGTAGAAGAAAGTAAAAGCTCTTTTATTTAAAACTTGTGCATGCTTATCGCAGTTTAGTGAAATTTGTGTAATTGTCGCAGTAAGTTTAAATTTAGAATGAGATATTTTATTTATTTGTAAGGGGGCAGTGAAACCCGTTCCATAGAATTAGCATATTGTATATGTTCCTTCGCTCGGTTAAATTATAAATATGGTGGAAATTTATGATTCATCATATGAAATGAATCGCGAAATAGTGCTAGTCCCCAGCACGAATACGAAAAGCTTTCGGAGCTTGAAGTACCAAGTGATTTCACAGCACAAGAAACGGTTGAACAAGAGGCGGACTTAGAACAAGGCCACGAAAAAATTGAACTTTTGCAAATAGACAATAAGTTAGCCTCGAAGCAGCGAGAAGAAATCGAGAAAGTTAAGACAGTTGTCGGAAAAGAAAGTCATTACATGAGTACGAAATTTGTGTCTGTGAACATCCAACTGCGGGATGTCCAAGAAAAAGTAGCAAACACGAGATGTGCACCGAGTACTTCTGCATACGAACTCAGTGCGCACATCGAAATCGAAGTGTTTTAGACCGCAGGATCGCTGAAAGGTTTGAACCCAAAACCCATGACGAAGTAAAAGCCGCGTTCCTAAATCGGCATTGGAGTAGCGAGAAACAAAGTGACATGATCAGAGAAATCTACCACGGAAAGTACAGCAAAGGACATCCGTTGAACATGTCCCAGTATTTTACTAAATCAGTAAATACCTCTGTCACCCGTTTACTATGCACGTATCAAATTACAACTTTGAACACCGAACTTCTTTCTCTTTGTGATCGTTTCACAATACAAAATTCAGCAGTAAACCTGCCAAGTAATTTAAACGCAGATCGACTGGTAGCGTAAATGTTTTGCCCGTTTCTAGATGTCAGTCCGAAATATACGTAATGGAACTTCAAACGGGAATAGAGCTTCAGAAGGACGCTACTGATTTAGTTGAAGGGAACTTTGGTGCGGAGAAATTCTCGAATACAAAATATAATAAAGCCACGACAATAGAATTAGATTTTCGAAATAATTTTATGGCAGAGCGGCAATTTAGTGTGTGACGGAAGGCTTGTTTGCGGAATTAAAAGAAAGAGGTTACGTAACTTTCGAACAACCTGTTACAAATTTGCGCGTGGTTGGGGCGATAGGAAAACGGTGTGAGCATATAACAAAGCAAACATGGTTACATTAATTTTAGATGACTGGTGGTGAGGAATCTTTGTTCTGAATTCGTAATAGAGATGAAAGCTTTAACGATTTACATAAAGGCGAGAACACGGGAGTTGATCGGGATATAGAAAGGAATCGGGACGCGGTTCAAGCAAGCGAAAAACCTATAGAGGCAGATATACATGACTTTGATTCCAGAAGTAAAAACAATTTACACAAGGAAGGGAAGTCTCTAACCGTAATACAAAAGGGTGACCATTACAATGCTATTAGCATATTTAATAAACTTCCCACCTCCATTAAACAATTAAAAATAAATCCAAACAAATTCAAATATGAACTAACTAAGTTCTTACTAAGCCACTCCTTCTACTCTGTTGAAGAATTTATGGAGCTGAATGTATCATAGGGTAGATATTTATAATTATGAAAGAACATTATTAGAACACTAATTTTTTAGTATAGGATGTAAAAATATTTATCAATTTTATATATAAGGTACAAATTGTATGTCTTCTGTATAGAACTTAAGAAAATCTTATTATAAGTTAAAAATTAATGAATAGTTACAGTATATTATAATATTAATAAAGCAACCTATGTAAAATCTCTGACTCGTTCCACATCCTTGAAGCTTGTGCTTCTCTAAAGGATTTTTGGAATATGATTTTATACTTATACTTTGTAGGTCAAGTTTACTGTAGACACCAATGATGGAGATACGTTCGGAGGCTGAGGGAGCCGTAGTTGGCAAGTTGAGAATGTTGGAAAGGGTGAAAGAGTGACAAATTGTTGGGATATCAGACAAACGAGAATTTTTTCTAAAATGTTAAGCGAAAATAACAAAGTTTCAGTTGCCAACCAAAGAAGTAGAAGGGCAATCAGCTCAGAATTCAAGTGTTACCACACAAACCTTTCTGGATGAAACCTTATTCGACACAGTTTGCATACCGCAAACTAAGTCAGTCAAGCGCTGGCAGAATTAGAGAGATGAGGAATAATTGACAGCTTTACTAGTGTAAAAAACGTCAGCGTTTCCTCGGGGTTTTCTCTTTTTATAAAAATTGTTTCAAATATTCGGACCTGATTGTCCGACTAAACGAACTCCTACGAAAGGGAAGGTGATGGAGTCGGGAGAGAAAACACAAGGATGCGTTGGAATGAGTAAAGGTGGTGTTCAAAACCTTGCAAGCAGGGGCCTAACCCTGTACGAGAAAACTTACAGCACCACTGAACTAGAGCTGTTGGCAATTGTGTTTGCACGCAACAATCCTAGAGGTGTCTGATAAAAAATTCTATAACAATAAAGACAGACCGTCAGGTGCTTACTTTCCTCCGGAGGTGCGATTACACAAATCAGAGTCAACAGATGTGGTCGTCACTTGTATTAGAGCCCATCACATGACATTTAAAACCAATATCAATAGTTTTGCAATCACTTTTCAGTCCATGTGAAAGGGTTGGAAAATGACCAACAAACTGAAAAGTGACACTATGAAACCAAAAACAAAAATTATATTGAATGCTCACAAGTGACAACTTTTACATTTTTTATAATGGCCCCGTCCCCTAAATACTGTCCTCAAAATTAGCGAGCTTTGATGTGAATTATCTCCACATTTTTTCCCATATCATAAACAATACATCTAAAAAGTTTAATGAATGTGTTCTGTGCATTTATAAGTGTATGTGTAACTTCATATAACCCCCTTCCATGCATTCCAACAATGGTTGAATTATGTCTTAACAGGCATCCTGAATGTCAGAATAAAATGTGGAAACTCTCATAGCCCTGGATACTACTCCAACTCAGTTGTATTTACAATATTTTAATGCAACTATTTTTCACTCTCAAAATGCATTCATTTAACATCCCTTGGTAAATACACGACTTAACCAGCAATGGGAGGTTCACTTTTTTCAACCATTTATTCCTTGACAACCCATCACTCACTAACAATGTAGGGTTTCATTCAAATAAACCACATTGATGACTAGTGTTAATTAACTAAAGAAACTTCTCAGTACATTAAGGAGGTCAAAAATGCTTTCAGAACCTCAAGGACTTGTGGTGATAAAACAGATTTGAGTGGAATTTTGCTGAGCATTAGGAAAGGGAGCAGCAGTTGAGTGGAATTGAAGTGGTTTTGCTGGCAGGGCAATAAAACTAGGAAATTTCAGCATCTTGATATAAAGTATGAGGTGCTGGAATTTATCAACAATGTGACAGCAAACAATTGGCTATAAATTCCCATCTTTCAGTGGCAAGTGGGATGAATGACACACTCAGATCCAGATAGGATTTCCCTCAAATAGCAGCCCCCTAAAAATGACCAATTATTGATATGTACTTATGTTACATTCAGTCAATTAAACATGTAAATTTTTTTCTGGTGCAAAGGAAATTCTGGGAATAGAATTATAAGTAATAATGCACTATATATACAAAAATATTTATTTACACTAAGCAGAAAGAGCTACACTGTTGTTCATAATTAAATTCAATACAAAATCATTTTCTTATCTCAATGATGGAGAAAAATTAGAGTGAAAATCAATAATTCTAATGCCCATGTTTTACACTCTTATCTCAGAATTATGATCACAAATAAAGAGAGTCATAATGATAATTATTGGTTCATTTACTTAGTTGAATCCTCACAGCTCTCATATTGTTAAATATTAACTAAATCTCTTAGCACCACATAAGCACATTTAGAGAGTAAAAAAAACTAGGAACTTATGGAGTAGAATTTATCAATTCTCCAGATGGTGTGGATGCGCCACCAACAGCCTGAAGATAGTCAGGGCAGCAAACACCAGCAAACCTAAGTAGAAAGTTAACACAAAATCAGCTTCAAATATTCTTTTTGAAATTTATATTCATTATCTATTAATTTGACAATAATTATGATGCCAAAGCTTAAAATATTTCATGAAATGAAAATATTATTTAAAAATGAAGTTTGTTTAAAATTGAAGTTAAAAAGAAGAATGTATCATTATATTAAATATTTCATACATTTTCCAAAAGCCAGATCTATATGACATTTTATACCATAAGTTTAAGATAAATATATACAGTAATTAAAATCAAAGGACTTCAATGATTTTTAGAAATAATTATTCCTACATTCAAATTAACATGTTATACTAACTCTGATATTTGGCAGAAGTAGGAGCTGTGTGCATATTGTTCAATATCAGCTGCAAAAATATTAAGCGAACAATGTTTGAGATGGCGACAATGACTAACAGCAGTTTGATCAGGGCCTACACACAGCTGATAAGGTTTATTTTCCTGTAACACACACAAATAATATCAATTGCTTTATTATAAATATAAGCTTGAAAAATTATAAACATGTTAATGCTCATGTATATCAACCTATTTGGACAGAAAAGAGAATGGCTAGTCAACATTCCAGGCTGGAAGCACAGACCCTCAAAAATCTGACATGTCATTGTTTCCAAGCCGGAGACACAAACTGTTAATTTAAAGTAAGTTAGCCACTCTCTTTTGTTCTCTCCTTTCCATATGAATTATAATTATATATATTTATAGTGTCTGGTGGCTACAGAATTCAGACCATAACATGTATTTTATAGCCTAAAACAAATTTTGATTCAAACAAGTCCTGAAGCATTGACGATCGAAAGACACTAATATTGCCACAATTTCAATATATATATATATAGAATATATGTTAATTGCTTCTACAAACAAGTGAAAATGTTTCCATATATATTACCTCTGTTAGATCCAACTTCAGTATTTTGGTTTCAGTTCCATTTAGTAATAAAGAAATGGAATTATTACTAATACTGACATTGGACAACCAAGATAAATCCTGCAGGGATACAAGTTGAACACTTGGACCTGAAACATATTATTGTTTCAAACATACTACAATAATTCAAAATACAGATGCAATAATAATGTATGATCCAATTATGAAAATAACTGAAAAATAAAAACTAATAGAGTAGTTTATGCTTGTAGCACAGTAGGACCTCTCCCCAATTTTTTCATTTATATTTCCAACGATTCTAACTCTGAGACAGGCAGACAAGAGGTGGAAATACCTGGATTAAGGAGGGGCCAAGGTATCACCTAGAATATGTGTGTGCCTTCACATCTAAGGGATTAGTGTTGTTACTCGAGCCAGGGACAATAATCTGGAAAAAAACCAAGGACATCCTTTCCCTCATGAGCACAAAAATCCAGTTCTTGCCAAAAGATGAAAAAAGATTGGTTCAGACATGTCACATGGGACGGTGTTTTCCATTAGAGAAAGGGAAAAGAAGAGTTTGGCTGAGAGGTGAGAAGGCAAAAAATCAGTCAGTGTGGCTTGGGAGGTGAAGGAAAGAAAAAGTAGGGGAGCAGAGAAGTGCATCTCAGTTGGAAGTTGAAGGGAGGTGAGAAGCTCAGTCTTGCTTTGAAGTTGAAGGGAGGAGGGAGCAGAAGATAAGAAGAAAATGAACAATTAAATAAGTCAGTGTTAGTCAGATGTTGAAAGGAGGAGGAAGTAAGAGATGATAGAAGTAACAGTGTGTGTTAGATTCAGGAGTAAAGAATGAAGAGAACTTATTTTCCCCAAAATACCTGATAGTACCAGATCCATTGCCTTTTCCATCAATTAAGGGCAAGTTCACAAATCAACCTGGAGGAAGGAAATATGAAATGAGGGAATTCCAGTACATAGAAGATGAAACAGGCTTGTTATGAATATAAAATCTCTGTGGCACATTGTTACCCCAATAACTCTGAAAAACCCTTTGAAATTTAAAAAATCATCCACTCCCCTATTTTCATTTACATGTTACACATTACTCATGCTTATGTACTTAATGCTGTTCAATGAGGTTCTTACTGCTAAAAATAAATGTTGAGATTAATGTAAAGATACAAAAGACCTAATAATTAACAATTGGGGATTATTGATTTTAGGATGAAACTGTCCATTTTATGGAAACAAACATTTATAACCTAAATAGTTGAAATTACTTTGCCATCAATTTATTGAACTCTGGAATATAATGTTCCTTACAACTCATTTGGCAATGGAAACAGATTGAAGGTGAATATAGATGTATTGGGTTAGACTTTAAAATGAGGAAAGTTTGAAATCATGAAAATTAGGTAACCATAGTAAAACAGTATATTGCACAAGAACAAACTGTAAAGTTCCTGGCATTAATCTAGCCTTTCAATTATTCTCTCTTGGGAATGTTTATCTATAAAATTCCCTCGCTTGTCACAGGCCTATATTTAGACTCTGAACTTTACCAATGTAAATATGGCATAAGATACTAATAGTATATAATTTATATATATATAGGTTTAGCATTTTGACAGACTGACATTTTACAAAAGATTTTTTAAAAACCTATGTATCAAACAATTTGTTTGAAACAAATTCTATTCTTTTTTCAAAGCACTTTAATTTATAGTTAGTTCTTCGTTGTTTCTTACAGTCCATGAATTTAGCCAAACCCAAGTGAATATAATATATTATCCAATAGGAAATGTAAAAAAAATAATAATTTAAAAACTACAAAAAAATTGTGTTGATGTTGAAAATATTTCTGAACTACTGTATTTTTACAAAAAAATACTTGAGGTCCATGGTCTTGTGTGTATTGACATGAAATTTGCTCAGTTAGTGAGAGCATACAATTAATAATTGCTTTCAGTCAAGGGTTGGAAATGTTAAAGGCAAAGTACTCAAGGTCTACTGACATTTCATTGATACTGACAATATTTACACAATACAACAAAACACATACCATCATAAAATCAACATTTTAATTCTCTTTGTAATCAATTCCTTACCTGGTCTAGCTGTAGATGTTGTTAAAGGTGGAGTAAAATCAAGTGCTTCACTTTCTACATAGAGGGGTGGTGGTCCTGGCTGTCCAGGAAAACCTGCACCACCTGCAAATCCTGCTGCACTAGCAGCAATTGGAGCAAATGCACCTGGAGCATATGGTGCTCCTAAAGATAGTGGAACAGATCCAAAGCTTACTTTATTAGCTAGAAACAAATAGTGTAATGTATTAGACATGAAAAACATACACAAGTCAACCAATTGGCAGGCATTAAATTAGTAACTGCTTACCTAAATAATCTGCCATATCTGGTTGAGTAGATCCTGGGAAATGAAACAATAAATTTAATTAGGCATATTTAGTTAAAGAAGAATGTAGTGCATCAATTCATGTTATTAAAATTATTGCACAACATTTTTCAGAATTTAGTATATAATTGTTATAAAATATTAATATTTTAATATATT
Organism: Eucriotettix oculatus; assembly: GCA_034510155.1. Classification (NCBI taxonomy): domain Eukaryota; kingdom Metazoa; phylum Arthropoda; class Insecta; order Orthoptera; family Tetrigidae; genus Eucriotettix; species Eucriotettix oculatus. Next base: position 40,464,761 of record CM067379.1, read on the forward strand.
AATTTAATTTCAAACATTTCATTTTTTAAAATTAACAATTCAATATATATGCATTTTATTTTTCAATCTAATTGAAAAAAGTTAATACACTATTAATTTAATGAACCAAAATGAGAAACTACTAACCAGGTTTCAATCCTTCCAATGAAGTTTCATTTGGTTTTACTACAACCAAAGATGTGAGTTTTGTCACAAAAGAATACTGTAAATAAAATTCTCTTGTAAGTCAAATGTTGATGATATGAAAAACTAAAAATTATGGTGAGACACTTTACATTTATTATTTTACATTGCACTATAGAAAATCATCAGGGATATTGAAATCTTGAATATATATATATATATATATATATATATACAGATAAAAATATGGAAAAATAAGATACCAAAATCAAAATTAATGATAAATTGGAATTTGAAAAAGAGACAGAAAAAGCAATCAACTTACTTTAAAATGATAGCAGGCATCAACTTGAAAGGAAGAATGAAAATGTGTATTTTCTATCTCTCTTTCCTATCCAGTTAGTTTACCTGAAGTTGAAGATGGAAGTTACCATTTAATATTTGGAGGCATCTACTCTCTTCATGAGGAGATAAATTGACAGCTGGCCATCACTCTGAATGCATTTCCATATCTTATGACAAAGGGGGCAGTTGCCTCCAAAAATTAAAGAATATCTACCATTCATATGGGTGATTTAAATCTTGAACTCCAGATAAGCCAACACCTATCTATCTTTCTCTCTTTCCTGTCCTTATTAATTGTTTTAATAAATCTGATGTCATTTCTTAATGTATACATAGTTTTACCTTCAGAGCCAGTTCCAGAGCCTTTTTCTTTGTCTCTGATGTCTTATTGTTGTCAGCACTTGCATTTTTCTTCTCATCCAGTTCTGGTTGTGGCCAGTAAGCATTAGTGTTGTCTGTATCACCAGCAACAGCAATATCTTCTAACAATTGTTGCACTGTAAGGTAGGCCCAAAGTCTTTCCAATGATGGCGCATTCTTCCCATTTTCAGGAGGGCTCGAAGTGTTAACTCTCCAGAAATTTAGCTCTGGAAAAACAGCGATGCCAGAGGTTCCTTCACCTTCCACAGAAGCACCTGAGAGTGCACCAGACTCTGTTAATTTCCCAGCAACTACAAGCTCAGACCCACGGAATAAAGTAGGGAATAATATTTTTGTTGTTGAATTTTCTTCAATCTGAAAATCAAACGGTAGCAACTGAATCAATGACAAATCACAAATTTGAGATAAAGAACTGTATTACTGAGCATATTGGAAGAGCCTCACGACTATGAACTTTAATGTTTAAATGCAGTTTGTTTGAGATGTTACGTACCTGATCCTTCGGGTAGGTGAACTTTACGTTGGCGAGCAACGGCGATGCTATTTGCTTGTAGAAATGTTTGAGTTGCAGCGCGGCGTCAGCAGCCTCGTAGATCTTGCGCGCGAAGCCCGCGTTGCGCAGGGAGAGGCGTCGCAGGAAGGGAAGGTCAGCGTCGTTGCCGAACGCCAGCGAGAAGATGGCGGCGGAGGGGTGTTCGTTGCGCTCGCTGACCGTCGCGTAGATCTTGCTGGGGCGGGACTCTCCAACCGTGGGCTCACCGTCGGTCAAGAAGACCACGATCGGCTCTGGCCGCGTTCCGTTTACGGTGATGTTCTGCAGTCCCTTATGTGAGACTTCTATGGCAGTCTTCAGGGCGTCGTCGATGTTTGTACCTACACACACAGTATCCTTACAATAAACTGACCAAAAGTAAGAAATAGGAATTTATACAAAATCAAATAATTATGAAACAAAACGTTACGTCGTCGACTTTAGGAAGCTCTTCAGTTGTCTTTAGAAATAAAAATAAATAACCGAATATAAATGCATAGACGTAGTTGGTTTACAAATAAATTTTTTATAACATCGTTACTTACATAATGTGGAATTAAAAAGCTTGTAACAGAAAATTTGGTGCCGGACAAACAGATCTCAAAACTTTTATTGCTGTAAGACATAATAATAATAACTATTATTATTTTTATTGAAACGAGTTTTACAATCTGATTTTTTATTGTGAAGTATAAATTTCTGAATTCCAAATACGTGGCATGTAGGTGATTACCTAAATAGCAATTACCTTTTATGTCTTAGTCAATGATAAGTAGGTCTTTTCTGGACACTGGGAGGTAGCTTAGGTTAACAGTAACCTAGCTCAACAACCGCATATGAGTTAATTAAATAGTATTTCATCGAGTAAGTCTCGTGAACCTCTTGAGCCTCCGCACATCATCTTGACCTTTAAACACATCACTGGATAGCACATTATGATGTGCACAGAGTATATCTAACTTAACTTATTTTAATCTCACGTTTGATCACTGTTTTAGACGCACACCAGTGTGAGTTAACAATTTTTCGTAGTACTTTGGACTAGAACAGTTTGATTACTTTTATGCCATAGATGACTGGCCGAAGCATGGCTTTATACCGAAGTATTTTATTGTCTATTAATTTTCGGCACGGTAGCCAGTTAATTGGGTATTTTAATCCTAATTGTTTCCTTTTGGTCCAAACGTGCGGTTTCCATGTTAGACATCGATCCAGATGCATACTCAAGATATTTAGCAGGACCTTGTTGATAAAACTGGTGTCAATTTAACATGATTGGTGCCAGTTTATCGACTTAGTTAAAAAATGATGTAGACAGAATTTGCTGGATTTTCCAAGTCCTTAACCAACTATGAAAATTTATAAAGTGTAATCGTAGACGTGGATGTAACCTTGGGGACTCGATCTTTAATATTTGTAACTTGTTATATGAATATGACCTGATAACTTGATACAGATCAGCTGGAAGGGTGTGTTTTAAAATTCCAAACTAAGCATATAAACTAAGAATATTACTTATATATTAAAAAATGGGTTGCAGAATTAATATAATATGGAGTGTAGTCAAAAGAAGAGTGGCTGTGCAAAAGATATCAGATTTAGAAATGATTCTTTGACGGAAGTAGATGAATTTTACTTTTTGAGCAGTAGAATAACCATTGGTGGTAGGAGCAAAGTAGGTGTAAAAAGTCGGATAGTACAGGACAGGAACGTTTTCTCATAAAAGAAAATAAAAATTTGCTTATTTCTAATAGAAGTTTGGTGACTAGAAAAAAGAATTTGTATGACGCGTGACTTGGACAATCAGCTGTGCAGAAGAGAAGGGGGTTGAAGCCTTTTAAATGAAGGTCAGACGAGCAGATTGAGCCAATCAGGAATTCTTAAAGAAAATTGCTGAGGAGAGAACATAAGGGAAGACACCGAAGAGAGAGACTAATAGGCCACATTTAAGACTCTTCGAATCGACTCAGCCACGACTCAGAATCCGGGCTGCAACGATTCATTGTTTAGACTCATCCCGAATACAGCTCCGCGACAAAGAACCTTGTCCACATTAAGACTTAAAGATTCATGCTGCAGTCCTTGCCACACACCAGATTCATTGTAGCAAAGAGTCGGGGCAGCCTGGACTCAGTCGAATGACACGTGATTCAATTTTGACGCAAAAGCGGACCCTAGTCGTTCAATATTACCACCAATTATATAGCACATTGCCTTCGGTAGAAATGCAAGGGAAGACCAAGACTAGAATATCTTAGGCGAATCAGGCGGGATATGGGTTCAATATTTATGCGGAAGTGGAAAAATAAGCACACGACAGTTAGCAAGAAGTGCAGCACGAATCCAGTCAATGGACTGGCTACAATAACAACGCTTGCCTTTGTTAGTGAAGTAACATGTAATACTTAACCGAGAATAATGAACTTCATCCTGCCATAATCGAGTTATTATGGTGTAAGATAGTGTTTGGTTGAACGGCTGTTAAACAGCTGACGAGTGGAAATTAGCTTGGACCATGGACTGAAGTTGGAATTGCATAAAAGGACACAATGGTGGAATCTAAAATCAGAGGAGCAGTGGATATGAATGAGAACAGCTTTCGAAATCATGGCATTTGGACAGCACAAGTTCCAGTAGACAGTGAAGCGTCTTACCTCCACCAGCGTTCATCTTGGAGATGATATCCTTGGCTTTGGCGATGTATTCGGGAGTGGCAGGGAAGGCGGGCGTCGCTGCGGGGTTCGGAACCCGTCCGCTGTCGTCGTACATGTTGTACGGTGAGTACACGGTGCTGTCGTTCGCGTTGTCCAGGTTCCACACCTGAAACATTAACAAATTTCTCATCTTATAAATGTACCCCTGTATATAAGAAAATCACCAGCAACATGTCCTTCTTAAGCCAATTTTCAAACCTATTTTACAACTTCTCATTTTGTCTGGAACACTAGAAATATATATATAACGACTGCTGAAAAATGGTAGAATAACAATAGTCATATTTCGAGAACTACTGGCAGTCTCGAGGTTAAAACTACAAACACAAAATATACGATTTTAAGCAACAAATTAATTTAGCAATATTTTAATATCATTGGAAGAAATAAATTGGATTGACTACAAAAAATATAATAACTAGAATTCTGCTGAAAAAGAGGTTAGAAAGCAAGAAAGTATTCATTAACTGCTTTCCTCAGTTTTAATTAATTTATTTTGACTATTTTGAACGGTTTAAATCTAAATTACAGCCACATTAAAGCCTTTTGAATTGTTAATTTAATTAAGTAATCACCGTATTATTTAGTTTTATATATATATAATGAGCTTGTGTTCTGTGACACATCCTCATCTCGGTATGTTGAGCGCCAGGGAATATGACCAAAAAAATTGATAGACTGTTTATCAACTGCGAAAAATAACCAGTATGACAGAATCAAAGCTTATTATTATTATATTTTTTAGAATGTACACCTCTGACCTGAAGTAGATTTACCCTGAGCCCAGCAGTGCAGGGACATTAATTGTGGGAACACACGACCCAGCAGACGACGAAATTCCATTCAACGAGTGAGAAAGAAACCCTTTGGGCAGAGAGCAAGAGAACTCTCAGATTTCACTAAAACTATAGGTCTATTCGTCAATCTTTAATACGCAGTGAAGTTATTTCTAAAAGGTACATCGGTCAATACAACTTTACTCAGACTTCAATTTACCTGGACTCAATTCCCTGGAGAAAAACATGTCTTACAACTACAATATCAAGCACAGTTATTATTAATTGCAGCTTTTCTGTTATATTTTTAATGTTCCAAGCAGAGACATCATAATTTTTTTATTGTGAAGTGTGTAATCAAACTGTGGAAATAAAATTTATTTTTTGTTCTATTGTTTACATATTTGGTGTTTAAACATGACTTATTCCTTAAGGTATAAAATATAATTTTTGCTGCAAGCCGATTTTCGCTACTTTAAACTGATATCAAATCCACGATAAACTTTAAAATTTGGTCAACAAAACGTTAATCCTGCAGGACAAGTTGCTTGGGCTCCTTTTTATTTTGCAAACGAAAGACATTCCAGATTTCATCATATCTGTAAAATCAGCAGTAAGGGGATGACACTGACTGAATAGCAGGTATTGGTGTTTTATTAAAGAATTTTCCAGACAAAATGTTGTGTACTTACAATACATGTCTATATTAATTTTTTCCTACGTATTGGCTTCTGTAATATTTAATAATTTCCTATGTGTCAGGTATTGAACTAAGGAAGTATAATTTTTACAGGCGACATAATTAACAGTTGTTCTCTTAAATCTGTATTTGTCATACCCGTATATTATTGTCGTCATTGATTTGCCATCGCAAATTTTCATTCCTCTGAAGCTGATAGCATATATACTTATTGTAATCGCAAGACAAATCGTATAAAAGCAAAATTATGACAAGGTCGTAAAACAAAATGGCGATAGAAATCAAAGCTATAAACTACTAAAGAGACTCTTTACGTTAGTTTTCGTAGCTTCTTTTACGATGTTTGATTTATGTTAGTCATAACGCAGTGTTTATTGCTCAGATAAAAATTTACTGAACTCTGCTGGTGCATTTACTTAAAGGGGAAAAAAACGTTGTAATTTGCATAATTCAGTTCTTCTATGAATGGAACAATTCGTTAAATTAAAGACTTGTTCTTGTCTTAACGTTTGAACGGAATTTACGTCAATCGAAAACTAGTGAGCTGAATTATCAAGCAACACGATAGTACGTACCGTCACTGAATAAGAGAACTCGATGATATTGAAATAATCTCCATCCTGGAGCTCTCCCAGGATCGTAGTCATGGCGTCCTTGAGCTGCGAGATCTTGCGGCCCTCCATGGATCCAGACACATCCAGAACAAAAATTGCATGCTTCCTCAGAGCAGGGAGCTCCTTGGGCGCAAAGAAATGCACGAAATATCCTTCATAGACCTGAAAGTAAACATTAACACTCTCATTCCATTTTCCTGTACATATATTCAGTTCAGTCCGCAGAAAAAACATAGGAGTTAGAATGGAATTATAAATTTAAATTAGAATAAAGGCTTCTTAATCCTACGTAGAGTGGACAAACTGATATTCAAAATGAAGAAAGTTGAGAATTAATAGAAATCTGAAGTGACACATTTCTATCATTAACTATTTCCTCCGACAATAAATCATTAGGCTCGTAAGTCTGCTTCTTTCATATGTTAACTCTAAAATACAGTCTAGAGTTTTGTAGCTAAAATGTTGGTTTTTGTTTGTCAATATTACCACATTATGTAATATTTGATAAGAAATTAAGCGAGAGCTACCAAATTATTGAGATCATCTAACAGTCACAGTGTTGCACTATGAAAGAGGAATACAGGAGAAGTGAATCATCAGTTGTACTGTGCTGCTTGCGAAGATATGGGCAAAATACGTGATTTAACAAAGTTTGAACACGAGATGATAACTGTTAGAGAGAAGAAGCTATTAATGTTTACAAAGAGTGAACTTCAAGGAAAAAAACCGGGTCTCAACGTCAGGTTTGTGGTCGTCACAGGCTACTCTGTGCTCGAGTCGCCAGAGTTGTCCAGTGTAACAGAAGAGAAACAGTGCGTCAAATAGCGAAGAACATTAATCAAGGACTGACTGTGAACGTCTCTGAACGAACTGTTCGCCGCACGTTACACCGAATCAGAGACCGCTTCATTCGTATCTATAAATTAATAAATGCTTGCTTCACTATGATTTAAAATTGTGCATATTTGAACATTTGAAAGTTTAATATCTTCTTGTATTTTAAAAAAACAGGTTAAACTTTATAATTTTTGTGAATTGTTTTATTTCATTTCGGCCCTGCAATTTGTTGGAACAAGTAAAAATGTTTAATGTTATTTGGTTTGTATAAATTCAAATTATACTCATTTGTAAACTGTGTAAGTAACCATGTTATACTAAATTTTATTTATACGACTTTTCGCAGTGGTACAAAAAAATTATTTATTACTTCCATGTTCCACTTTACCGGTAGATGTTAATTAATGTGAATTAAGATAGTATTTTCTAAACCTACAAACCATATTGAGAGTGAAGTTTAAACCGGAAATTTAATCAATTTTTAAATTACATGGAAGCTGTGTGTACCACATGTTTTAAAGCTCGTTGAGTGGAACATGAATTTGTTTCAAAGTAATGGCAAATTTCACGAATACGCGACTAGAAATCGTCAAGCATGAAATGGCCGAAAAGGGGGGAAGGAATGAATTTAAAGCATCGAAAGATCGAAAGAAATCTTTCTACGGCGAGCACTACAACTCACCAATACTTCATGGTAATCGGATGAATCATATAGGAACACATGCATGCATTCATTCGTTCTGTTTTTATTATATATATATATATATATATATATATATATATATTTAATGGAATGGTTTATCCTATTTCCTCGTTCGAGGATTAATGGATTTTTTTGGTAACAGGCTACATGAGGGTGATCCTGAAACAGGCAACTCCCCTTTAATAGCATAGGAAGGGAATTGAAAAGGGGGGATGCGGAAGGTAGAGCAAGGTAGCCAAGGGTTAACTAGGGCCCCCGGGCTATGGTTTAAGGATCCTTCCCGGTGTTTCACCTAAAGAGATGCAGGGAAAACCCTAGAAAACCTGCATCAGGTAGGTCGGGCATTGGGTACTATTCTCACGCCCTTCCGAATGACGGGAGAAGAGTCTGCTGTGGGGTCGCAGCATTCCCTTCTCCGTGTCTCCACCAGTTTCAGGAGGCAGTTGGCCGACTGATCCAATGGGATTAGCGGACAACTTTTGCCATATGCCCAAGGTCTTTGACCCCAGTACATATACCTCCTAAAATAGGTGAAGGTGTCTCGGCATATGAGAACTTTGATAAAAAGTACCCAGAGAGAGTGCGAGGCATTCCCGACATGATCAGGTGAGCCCCGCAGTCACTCTGGGCTGAAGCGCCTGCGAGAAAACTCCCACAGCGCATTCTCCACAGAGGATTAATGGATGAACATAGATCTCTTTTGTAAATCTCGTTCGTTGTTATGACTGAGCACCAGTTTCTAATTTGTTTGTGTGATGTGCAGTTGAGTACTCACCAGCACCTCGCCACCCTGAGGATCCCTGTCGACGTCGTACTGCACGATTAGCTGGCCACTGAGGCCATCTTCTTTGCCGGCCTTCTTCTGCTGTACCTCCGTCGGGGCGTAGTGGATGTGTGCAGACGATGGCGACGTATGCTCCAAAGTCACCAGCGGATTGGCTAGCGGCAAAAAGAAAATTCTTTCGTTTGCAAATATGACTCAAAAACTTTAAGTAACCTCTAGTCGACCTCAAATTGGCACTACTTCTATTGTTATTGTTAGACGTGGGATTGAGGTGAGGTGTCATTCTAATCAAGCAGTCTTCTTGATCGTGTTGTCTGAATTTCTCGTTCACATATGCGTTTCATAAGAGGCTTTAATTGAAAACGTTATTGCAGATCTCTCACTCTCTCAAGGTCTGTTATTGATATGTTACTCAGGAACTAAATAGTGGAATATATTTTAGTTTTCTATCAGTTTTCATGGTAGCCTGATAATCGAAAAAGAATAGGTCTGTCTGGGCACAAGCGATAATATAGCCTAAAAAAAGAGAGGATATATTTTTTACCTTTAGCAGTCTCGTCCGGTTCCACTTCATTACCAGAACTGAGTTCTGGAACCCTCAGAGTGGTGATGTTTCTGTTTTCATTAATGTAAACATCGACTTGCAGGTCACGCACAACCTAAAAAGAAATGGAGACCAGACATTTATTTGCATAAACTATACTCTACCATGTTTAAATAAAGAAAAACCTCACTTCAACAAAGCATCTTTGCAAACAATGTTATACGAGGCTTTGAAAACATTTCAACTTAATTTAAGTTTGTTACCCAAAATTTGTAAGTATAGATGATCAATTTCACAAACACTAAATACAAGATAAATTAAACGTACAATATCTCATTCACCAATCAGTGGACCTACTCAAGCACGACGAAGAGTCAAATGAAAGCCTTCATAATTTTTTTAAATTTTATTTATTGTACACATATACAACAAACCTGAATAATTTTTCAATGCTCAATGCAAGTAAGCCAACGATTCCGAAGTGTCTAAATTGTAGCAGAAAAATCTTTTGCAACTACTCGTACACCTCCTGGCGCACCTCGTCATCGGAATGAAAGTTCGACCCAAAAAGTGCTTCTTTTAGGGTTTCAAACATATGGAAATCACCTAGGGCGAGATCGGGCGCATATGGTGGACAAGAATTTATGTCTGCGATTGTCGCAACCGTCGCAAGACACCTGTCGTTTTGTTCGAATGCCAGGCCGAAGATAATTTTTGAGTTGGTCTGTGTATGTTACAGGTAGCTGGTCACTCACGACGTATAGGTGCTACAAGTGAACGCCTTCTTTGTCCCAAAATGTCGAATGGTGCCTTTATTTGCTTGCTCTGTCGTTTCTGGCTGATGGCAATGGACCCAGGTTTCGTCTCCGTTGACGATTCGTACAAGGAAAACATCCCCGTCAAGTTGAAGGAGCCGCAGAAGTTCTTCACTCGCATCAACACGCCGCTGCTTCAATTCCGGTGTCACCTGCCTGGGTACCCATCATGCAGACACCTTATGAATCCTGAGCACATCCTGCATAACGTGGCGTGCTGAACCATGACTAATGCACACAGCTGTCGCAATGCCAACTAATGTCCCGACACGATGTTCCAGGCGTGGAGTTTAGGCTACAGACGTAACACCATTCCTACACTATTGACACACTCGCTGCTGAGGCATCCCCACACCGGACCTTCATTTCCTGATAGATATCTGTAGGTTTCACACCATCACTTTACAAAAATATAATCACCGAACGCCAACTTCATACTGTTCCTGCGATGGTGTTTGCACATATGAATTGTGCACCCTAATGGAAATCCGGCCCATTAGTTTAATGCACGAGTATCATCTTGCACAACACTGGCGCCCGCTTTCACTTATATATTAAACTTTTGAGGTTTAGCAACATTAACTGAAACTGGATGACCAAGAACAGATCATTGTAAACAAATTCAAAGATAAAAGGCTAGAGATCTCAAGTATCTGGCAGGAGATCATACACTTAACCGAATCAGTGTCACTTCTAACATTAAGATCATTACTCTAGATTACTCGTAAGTAATAATGTTTACAATGACCTGTTACTGCTCATCTAAATTATGTTGTACATAGGAAGCTCCACCGATTGTTGGAAGAACCGTTGTCCGCTTAGTTTATCCTCCTCTCAGTGCAAGTATAATTGACCAACTATAGTTAAAAATAATTCAACGTATTGTAGAGTTGTACGAGTGAACGCTTTACGATTACAAAGTCTGAATGGATGTCAAGTGCACTTTCTCACATCCTCGAAGCAATAATACTTTGTAATATACATAATACATTATCAATATTTCAGCTTTTGTGGGAAAGACGCCGGTTACTTTCACTTCTACATGTATCCTAGTGGCAAGTCAAACGAAGAAGTATTCGCTGATGAACCAAAATATTATGTCTACCGTCCAACGTGAAAGTGATTGCATTCTGGTGACTTCGCGATGTCGTGACGCGGTAAGAAAAACATATTATCGGAAGCAGAGAGGAAATCTAATGTTATTTGCTTTTTTGACAAAAGAAACTTGTTGCGGACCGGTGCTTGTGAACGAGCATCTCGGAAACGATGAAGTTGGTCGGTTGTTCGCGTGCTACTGTCGTAAGTATCTACGGAAGGTAGTTGAAGAACGGTGAAACCAAGAATAGTCGACAATGTGTTGCACGTTCAGGCCTCATCAAAGAACGTAAAGCAGGGTAGGCCAACATATCTGACGACAGATTACATGGCGGTAGAACAAGTTTGAAATTTATTACGGACCACTTCTATTCCTTCACGATTCCTAGAGAATAGCTGTCCTGTCACAAGGTTAGAATCGTGCTACCGTGGTTTTAGGAGCGTGATAGTGTCCGATGGAAAACATCAGGGACGCTAGTTCCGCACCCACAAACTGACTCCTAATTAAAGGTATGATCTGTGCCTAGCCATCTGGTTATAGATATCTCCAGAAACCTACTAACTAATCCATGCCATGCCCGAAGTGCTGCATTATTTAATTATGCTATTGAGCAGCGGGCCATAAAGTTTTGACTCATCAGTGTGCGTTTGAAAGCAGACGACGTAAGCTGATGAAAGAGCACGTTTATATACAAAACTGTGCGACGATTTTCGTATTCTGGCGATGCGACTTTTTGTAAGATGTATTCTATACTTGATAATGGCTAATGGCAATTGATATTTAGAAATATTTAATTCCTTTATTATTAAAATTGAATTAAACATTCGAAGTTTGTCGTTCGAAGGTTGGTAATCAATTGCTCGCAACAATGCTCCTCGCCCAACAGCTTTGGCAGGCAGCAAGGGTAACAGTAGTGCAAGGAATCTCCCTGTCTCACACTAACATTTTATGTATAGTAAACTTCAGAGCCGATCCTGCTGAATATTTAATTTTAAACCTGTTCAAACTAATCTCAGTCATGTAGCGTGTAATAGTGTCGTAAAAGCAAGTTACCTGTCCCGGGTGCAGGTTGATGACGTGGTTGTAGGCGGAAAGACGACGAGTTAGCAGCTCCTCGTAGGTTAAGTTGAACGTCACCTTGGCTCCAGCCTCCACGTTAACAGAAATCGTAAACGTATTGGAATCACGTGCGCTGCAACAGAAATATACTTGCCATTAAGTAGCGGACGTGACAGGCAAAGGAGCAAATGAGAGGATTAGAGGCATTATAGAAAAGGAGGATTAGAGAAAGCCAACTGCCAAATGGATAAGTCGCTTGGTTCGAAGAGTTACTTAACATAATATCTGTTAAGTTAAAAATTTATGAGTGACCTCAGGATGGCGAAGCACGTGTCAAGGTCATGATCTGGAGAAAGTGCCTAACTAATATTAGTCGTAGCGAAAATACTAAAATCAGAGTCTTGATTGAATAGTAAAATGTGATACACAAACAAAATTCACACAATCTCATTATCATTATCGTTACTTAATTAGCCATACAAACCAAATCTGCGCTGTTGAAGAAGATTGCAATTCCATAAATAATCAAGAGAAATTGTTACATAATTAGAATGAAGTGATATATTGTACTTATTTATAATACCGACGAATTATTATTTGCGAATTAAATTTATGTACGTGCTTCCGGAAGAAAGTGAATTGTCAGAGTGTTTTTTGTTTACTATGGGGGCTACATACAACGATGGTCTGTTATAAATAACCCCGAATAACAACCATTTTTCCTTGGATCATTATGTAAAATACTTATATTACTAGTCTTAGCCAAACCGTACTCCCAACATGTTTCATTTCTAATTCCCTAGCTAACATGCAGTACTGTTTTATTTATGAAAGCAGGAAAGTTTATAATCCAATTAAAATACATTAATAAAAGGAAAATACTTTTCCTACGTATGTATTTTAAGTAAAGTCAATTTTAAGAAGAATCCGCTCAAGTTTTAGTCTACTATTAATGTGCGCACGGCTATTGAGCACAAAACGGAGGCAGTTTGAGATAACCTGCTGGAGAGGGATGCAGATTAAAGGATTCAAAACCGAAAAAGGAATTCGCACTGTTAAAAACATAATTATGTGCAACATTCAATAGAAAACCTAGAAAAAAACTAAATTTTTTAACCAAATGAGACTTTGACCACTTTAACATAATCCCCACGAATATTAATACGCTTGTCCCAACAAACTATTTTCTATACACTCTGGCTGACGTTTTCAGCAGCTTTTCAGTGAAAGGAAGCTTGGTGGTGCATTCAACGCCACTCCCCGCCAAACCATGACAAGTAGGATGATGACCCCACTGGATCTTCGGGGCTTTCTCCCTAGCTTTCTGGACTGTTGAAGCATAAAATCAGTCATTTTGTAGATTGAAAGCATCTACAACGTTGAATATATTTTCATCTGTGAAAAGAATTATTCTGTACCCATTGTTTGCGTTTTTATTTCATTACTCTACTCTTACACACGTGCATTGAGATGAGCCTCCAACCCCAAGACACTTGACATTTTTGAAATGTTCGTCTCAGGATAAAGCACCGACTGCTTTCGTACAGGATTTCTCCGAATAAGGGCCACCACTGCTTGAAGTAATTTTTTCGTTATGATGCTGCGTGGGTGACCTTGCTTGGGTGATCATCAGCAGTCACGGTCTCCGTGAATCGTTTGACGGTCAGATACACGAAAGATTTGTTCATTTATCCATTTTTAAGACTTGTGAAAATCATGGGCCTGATTTATACACTTTATGAATATACATTACTGCCACACGATTTTCATTTAGAAGTAGAAGTATTTCACGGACACACTTTCTCTATGACAGCTGAACACACAATGGATTCCATCCTCATGCTCAGGAGAGTTGATCGAGACTGTTTCCAAAGGTATGTACAAAATGAGTCTTTGACTACTGCCCAACATAGAACAATTAGTTTCCCTGGTATTATGAAGGTTCTTAAAAGTAAAAAAAACTCTTAATCTGATACGCCGTGGCACACATGCGCCAGCCGTCGCTGACTTAATTCTTCCTCCTGTGAGGGAAATGGTCTTCCCGTATTTGAAAGTCCCAAAATCGTCGTTGCATAACTTTATTTATTACTAGTCGCAAATCCACATTCAATTTTTAACAAATAAATAAACTTAGTGAGTCATCCTAACGCTTTTAGATATCAAAATTTGAATGTTCCCAACAATTTAATGTAAATTTATAGTATTCGTATATTCTAAGACAGCTGAACAGTGTTTGTAATATAAAAATAACATAGGGACGTGAAGGAGCAGGGTACATACGTGCAAAAGTAAGGGGGAGTATTCCTTCAGAAAAGAGCAATTCATCCTGAACTGGAGGGGTAATAAAAAAATAATTAAAGGGAATGGTTAGCATTGCACAAGTCAAAAAATAGTCAGACGTGCAAAGTGTAATGTCCAAGATGGTTAAACATTATTATAAATATATAGTTAGTATAAATAAGTAAAGTGGAGTAAGGATCATGAACTCGCCTGACTGCAACGTGAGCGGCGGTGAGTCCACTCGCCACAGCCTGGTTATATTCTTTCTTCGCCTCTTCCTTCTCCTTCACATAAGCTTCATAAACCTTGCCTCCTGTCTCACTGTGGAAAATAAAACATTATCACAATTTTTTAAAAAGAGAACACTTTCAATTACCCACTGGCACCTTTACCCTTTAATTTCAATTTCCATCAGTCTTATAATTAAATTAGTGTTCCGTGATATTTTTTTGAAAATGTAAAAGCGACTTATTAGATACAAATTAATAAATAGATATCGAAGTAACCAATAACTAGACAGAATTAAGTGGTATATTTTTTTGCGTCTCTGCAAACCTTTTAGGAAATAATTAAATAATTATACTGACAATATATAATAAATGATTTAATTAGCCTCTTTGTCAGTATTTTTATAATTTAAATATGAAATATTACTACATTTCGTCTCTCATTTCATATTTCTTCAGGTACTAAAAAATTATAATATGAATTTTTTAAAAATAAAAAACATGGTTTTTACACTTACAAAATTAAGCTGCACATGGAACCTCACTCCATGACTATGAAATTTTTTATATCATATTGCTCAATGGAATAAATTTGTATTTTTTTCTACTTTAGGTAACAGTTTTAAATTCGACTCAAATTAACGTAAATTAGGGATATAGTATTTTTTCTTTTTCGCTATGCATTTGTTAGTTTCTTTCTTGGTTGGTAGAATTACATGTGAAGCAACGCTATGCGAAATAGGAATCAATGCACATTTGCTGCTCCCTCGATGAAATTTAACATTGAAGCTCTTCATTTCGCATTTGCGACTATTTATTGCGTGGGATGCTACTAATGCAACACACAGTGTTTCTAGCAAAAGGCTGGATTGAAAGTTGCCTTTATTACGGGACGTACGGTTTAAAAGTTTATATTTTTTTATATTTGTGCATTCACCGTTTGACCTTGTAATCTTCATTCTCACAAAATGTAACCCGATGATATGATCATTAAGGACCACAATGATTTCAACTTGTAAGTTAATATTCAATATTCAACAAGAATTAAAATTGATCCAAGATGAGGATACTTCAAGTGGATTAGAAATAATTATATTTAACCAGTAAATTTTTAACAAACATGAAACATGTTGTAATGATAAAACATAACCACATGAGGAATTTGGTGGTACGAAATCAAAGGCAAGCGGCGTGAGGGATATTGTAGGTTACAGACAGGGGTAATAAAACTAGTTAAATTGTATTGTGTGTATGAGCTACGGATTGTTTTCGTGGACATATTTATATCGGTATTAATTACGTTTTTTTGGGTTGTTAGGTCACGTTGTTTCTTGGCGTCATATAAACTATTCTTATTTTTTCACTAAGAAGTCTGTGATGACAGGGGTCGTTGTGTAACTCTTTGACTACGAGGGTCAAATTCATTCCGTGAATGACGACTCGTGAAAGGTGTCGAGGTTTTAACAAACAGCCAAGTATTGGAAGCCGTTTAATGCAAACAGCCCGAGTCCTGTGACACTCACATGTTGAATCCGGAGATGAAGGCCGTCTCTGGGAGGACGGCGCTGAAGACCACCTCCTGAGCCTTCTTGGCTGGGTTTGCCAGGCGACTGCTGATGACGGTCTTCGCGTAGCGGTACTGGATGTGCGACTCCACGCGGAAGCTGTACACCTCCGGCTTAGGAGCAGGGGCCTGGAAACAAACAAAAACCATCTCAGATACGGTATTCTCTCTCTCTGGCTCGGAAGCAACTTGCAAGTCAAGTGAGTAATCAGTTTTACCAAAACATTTAAGCACTACATGACCCAAAAACAGTTATGGCCCATGCAAAATGATCTAGGAACCATTTAATTATCTTCAGGAAAGTTTTGTGTTGGCACCAAAACATCCAGAACCGATTTTCGATGTTGCGGTATAACACAAATTTAATATTGGAGGATTAATTAAAGAATTAAAGAGGCCCCGAAAGTTTGGCACGAAATGATTTATTTTGCATTAAAATTATTCTATTTGTGACTTTTGACCATTTATTGTGTTGTATTTGTAATACTAGCTATGAGCTCGACGTTGCCTGGGAATAAATGTACATTAACCCGACACAGTAATCTTTTGTCAGCACGCGATTATACCATCACCGAGAGTGTCACATTTTTGTAATTAGCCTTTCACGCTCCCGTCTTAACCACAGTAATGACTCCGTATCTTAATTGTGTCAATAAATGTACTGATACGTTAAATGAACTCGCATATACAGGAAAATATTCAGACAGTTAATTAGACAAATAGCTCTTTATTTTGCCCTAAAAAACGAAGCAACAGGTACAGGATTTGGATAAATTTGAATTCAACGAGAATGTAACAAGAACGGTATCATTGATGTATTTATTTTATTTTCCTATTTCAGCTTCAGGGTAAACCTTATAATTCACAGCTGGATTTGAACAGGATCCGTTTTCAACGATAAGTTAATTACGGCGCGAAATGTTTATAACTTAAAAAATATATACTAATTTAGATCACGAGTATAGACAACACACATTAAATATTGGAGATAACGACGCGCGTATAGACAACGAACCCTATCCCGTAGAATGTTTTTCACTTTTTATGATTTAAAAAAAATATGTATATATAGAACCTACTATCATAAGTTAGGTGAACTATGCCAGAAAACTTTGCGAGAGTATACTCAACAACTTCCCAAATGTTCATTGCGATCCGATGAATGGTCTAATGATGCATGAAGGACAAATAGACAGACATAATGTTACATTTGTTTTTATAAACATTGTATATAGATTAAACGAGATTAATCTCGTTTTTATTTATAACAATAATACCATTAAATTGCGGCTAAACGTTGCCTTCTCTGTATTCACAAATTTTATTCGCATCGAGAAATTAGTGAATTATAATTTTTCGTAATTATCCTGAACAGAAAGCTGAGCGTAGTGTTTGTGTAAATTATCATGTTTGTGCTGCAAGTGCTAGTAGAGGGACAGGGAAAGTAGAATGAGGAAATTATTGTGGCGAGAAGGGATGGTTGACGCAGGATGCGCGTGCTGCAAACCACTTTCTACCACGACTGGAAGGTCAGAGAAATCTGCACGCACGTACTTACTGCCCATGTTCCTAAATAAACTGATGAACACGCTTTCCAATACGACCAGGTCTTAATTGTGTGTATTCACTATATAAATCAATTTGATAGTCATTGTACAATTCTGCTTCACCCTATCCCATTTTATGTACATTTCGAGTATCATCAATACAATGAACTAACTCCACCAAAGCAATTATGAACATACAAAATGAGAGGTAATCCCCTCATTAAAGTCGCCCTGTCAAACATATCAAACTGGATAGAAGGATATCGAGGAAATCTCCATTGCTGAGCACAATGTAAACTCGGAATGAATCTCCGTCTGACATCATATATTATTATTTCTCTACAAGAAGACAGAAGAATTAGCTTCATACACTTACATGAGGAACAATTACAGTTCATTACAGACTTCCACTGCCTATCAACAAAACCTCGCCTTCCCAGCCAACATGTCCAGAAGATCACAAGTGATCCTATCCAGAATTGGAACCAACCTAAGTAGTAACTTCCCCCATTCTTTCTTACTTTGCATATCGCTTAAACCTTACTTCCTACAGTGTTCAGCCCACTGAACCATGGAACACATTCTTCTACATTTCACCTCTATCACCACCATCAGAAGAAAACACTTCGGAAACCAATCACCCTCTGCAATTTCATCTCCCAGCCAAGCGATCAGCTAACTCTTCAACTCCAGTTGTTGTCCTTCGGACTTTGGGACGCTGTTTTTCTATTTCCACTGTTCATGTTCCAATAAATTTCTCTCTTATTCCTCTATTGAAATTTCTTGACCGCATTATTATAGTTTCCGGCCCCTAGGCCAAATCCTCTACCCTTGTTTTGAAGTTAACGTCGGAAGGTCCAAATCCAGGCCACATTCCATTGACCAGACAGATCCGAATTGCGTTCCATCTGTCACCCCCTCATCTGGTCTTCAAGTTCCTTCATCAAATCAGATTTCCTAACCTTAATGTTTCCGTTTTCTGGCCGATAAAATGACTGTAATTCGTCATTTAAATTACCAATCGCGTTCATCCATGTCCCCGACTCCGTCTAGCTTAGGTCTAAATATTTACATATCATATAATACTAATAAATAAAATAAGAATTTAATTCATCTTATGTGGCACGCAAACAATCGATTATTATATACATCGATAGTTTTTATTCTTGGTATGTATTTTATGAATGCGTTTTATAGTGTAAAAATTACCGAAAAGTATTTACTATGTGCCAATATAAAGCCTTAAAATATCTAACTGTGAATCATTGGACCAAACTACCACCTGTTCGCAAACTGCGAAAATTACAAAATAATCACAGCAAACTAGCGCGAGAAAGACCGACTGGATTCTCCAAAATATCTGTAGGGAAGACAAAATGTGGATTCAGGGCAACGCCACTTGTTGACAGATATCGTACGGCATTTATTTTGCCAGGAAGTGGCATTCCGTCCACGGTTGTCTACACTTGATATTATCAGCGTGAGCCGCACAATTATGTAAAGCCGATGCAAATGGAACGTCTGGCCGGCAAGCCTTTAGCAAGTGTAATGCAGAAGCTGGAGACTGGAGGCCAGATCACGTGTCGCCGCCACTGGACCTGCATGCAATGAGCTCAGATCAACGTCCACTTACCACCAACACAGTTTACGGACACTTCTTACAATGAGGCCACAAACTGTCAAAAAAACAATTGTTTTTGGTTTAAGGAGTAAATATATAACATGATTAAATTTGGAAGAAGAATCGGGGAAGTGGTCCCATTTCAAACCGAATTCGTTTTAACAAATTCCACCCATAGGGCTTTGTGATTAAGTATTTTAAAATTAGATCTAGTAGAATATGTGTCGGATTAGGACAATTTAAACAAGTCACGGAATAACCACTATAACCATCACGTTTCATCAAACAGAGCGATATTCCACTTTATCACAAATAGACTTCAACATCAAAAAGCACACTCAAAAATGTACCCAGCATCACCAGAAAATTTTTCTTGGTGAAACTTTGTTTGCTATTTATACCGCAGATTTACCAGAAATCACTCAAAAATTTATCGCCTGTTATGTTTATGATATTATTAGATTAAGTTCACCTTGCAGCTTCTACAAATCTACAACACATTTAACTGAACTCGAGGAATGGTTACAACGCTGCAGAAGTAAATAAAATGAACGAAAGTTAACGAATATAATATTTGCACTGGAACGTGAAAACTTGTAACTTTTATTGGAAAATCCATACTACATAAAAATAAAATATTATACAACGGATTAACATGGTTCAGGAAACAACCATGTCAAAATTTATCCTTACACAATGGGCATATTATCGATCGACAATAACCTCCAGTTAAATTAATCTGAACGTAAGTTCTACCGAGCTTCAAATAACATAGAAATAGTACAGGGATTTGAAAGCAAAGTTCTCAGGACAATGGTAAGCGCACATAGTATGCAATTCTACATACTGATCTAGGCAGCATGACAAGAAAGCTGTTTATCAAGTTTTTACAAATTACATCGACTTAGACAAACAGGTTATTACGAGAAACCTACAATAATTAAAGAGAAAAATAGAGACTTAATACTACTCAACACGAATAACGTTTGTCCCAAAGGTAAACTAGTTCATTTATACCCCATGCAAAGAAGCCTTTGTCTTTTGTGTGTGTGTGTTTATAGTAGCATCAACTGCTGGGTTATTAGAGACTATGCACGATTAGGGTAAATTATATCCATTTTGGGGTATCAAAGTATGGTTTCTCAAACATCACAAACGTCCAAGCGCATGCCAGGATTCAAACCCTGGACCTCGAGGCAGCAATGCTCCTTTGTCTTGTTGTTTCAGAATGTTTCCCACAAATCCATCGACCTCCTCCTTGTGCTCAACTGATTTCCATGTAAAGATTCCTTGATACGACCAAACAAATGACTAGCGGAATGAAGGATGAGGTAGCATGTCCGAGCCAATTATTTCAGTGGCTTCTTGTGTCTGCTTGGCGGACCCATCTTGCATTTGTTTAGCAGCAATTGAGCTTGTTATTGTGCTTTAATTACTCTTACTGAAACTTTTTTTTGCTACACATTTAACAGTAATACGTCGATATTCACGAATAATGTTGTTTATGTGGCGAATGAGTTGACGCTTCAACTGGCCAGCCAAGACGTTGCGCGTCAGTCACCGAGGTTAGACACCTTTGTCCTGTTATACCCACTGCAAAATCATTCCAGAAAAGATTTTAGTCGGTTTTTCGCCTTCAGAAAGAAAAACGTGTATCATTGTGCGTTCTCCAAATTTCAAGAGGACACGCCATCGTTTAATTTATTTTTGAGGCTATAAACAAACCAATTCTTATCCATCAGGTGTCTTAAATCATTCGAATGATCCCAACCTGAAGTCGTGATAGTACCAAAGACCTCATACAAAACTTATTGTGTCTATTTAAATATTGAATGTCCCTCGTATAAAACAATTGTGGATGGTATTACTGTGTATGGTTAGATGAAGTATTAGAGAACTAATGAAAGAAAGTTGTTAATTTTTCTTGTCATTTTCCTGATATTCCTGTAAATTTAAGCAGTGAGAAACAAAACTTGCGGTAGGAAAAAAGAATCAGTTTGGATTTCAGAAAATTTGTGGTTCAGCAACTAGTTATGAGCCGTACATGAAATAGGAATTGAAATAAGCATTTTCACTTTGGTGTTAAATAACGTTAAGATGTTAGAGGGCGAAGAAAATACAGAGATGTTAATTGGAGCAAAATTTGCGGAGGTAGAAAGTGACTTGAAGACAACGTTGATAAGCATGAAAAGGAGTGAAGCATGAAGTGATGGCCGTGTTAGTTGTGAGAGGGAGAGGTGCCTGATGCGTATGACTTGCTGTGTACCTGCTATATAAAACGATGCGCTAATGGCGATGGCGGCCCCAAGGACGTGGGAACCGGCCGTGGCTGGCATTCCTGGCCGCGCAGCCCGGTGGTAGTGGTGGTGGTGGCTTTTTGGCAATGGAATTCCGTGGGAACCCCGGGTCGGGCCAATACGCTCACAGCCGATACGAGCGAGGCCTTGCCAAAGTCTATTAACCCTCCGCGTGCCTACGTTCCTCAGTTCAACAACCGACCGCTATCACTTTCTGCCGCTCTTCATTTTCCATAGTTCCGGACATAAGTACACTCCGACGACGATTCCGTTGTCATGTTTTTAACTTCAATACTCACATGTTAATGCAAATCGAATACGCTTTACGATCATTTTCCGAGCCTGAAAGACCTAGTGATACTAGCTTGGCAATCACATATACAGAGAGGGTAGACTAATAGTTTGCGTTAAATAACTGCCGAGATGAGGTTAAAATAACTAAAATGTAGATTTTGTGTAAATTTTCTGTAGCGATATATCACACACCAGGTTTGTCTTCGACAATCCCTTCAAACGTACCTTCGAAATCCGTTTTATGCCATTCCCTTCCTCAGGTGCTCAACAAAGCCACGCATTGCTTCCTCTTTCTTCCTTAAATACTGAACATCATTATTTCTCTACACCTCAAGTATTTTCTCACATTGACACTTACTTAGTAGAATCGTACAGATCCCTTTAGGTACATGGAAATTGTAATACAGCAGACTATACTATTAACGTTCGGTTTAACCGCTTTGCGGCTCAACCACATCAAGATATTTTTAAAGAAACAATGGGACAATTGTAGACGCTGCTAGATCAAAGCCGGCACCAGTCAATTTGTAGTAGTGAGAAGATACTTCTGTTGAAAAAAAGAGTACGGTTCCTTCGCTGAAATTTATTCTTCAGTTGTTATTAATTCAGTAGGCAGTAGAGTTTGTTCAGCTGTTATTTGAAAGTGCGGTCTGGTACTTCTATGTTCCGGATTTAGGTAATTTATGTATACAGCTGCAATAGAATAGTTTTCAAATTCAATAGGTTATGAAGAAGTTTCATAATGAAGACCATTGACCTGCATGAAAATAGGTAATCTTCAGTACGGTTACACGGCGTAAATGATTGACGTTGCTAATTTTACACCAATATATTTGGTTTGTATATATGTACTATGGTTTATCCGCCGTTTTTTATTATCCGCGCCAATTCTCCCCGCCATTACCGCGGATAATCCAGAATCCACTGAGGCAGAATGTGGCAGGCAGCTGTGATCAATACTTATAATAATATCCAGGAGGGACAAACTCGTCACGTAGCTATATAAACCTTCTCACAGCTACCTTGTATACTGCCGATATATTACCGATAGCCTGAATACTTTTCGCCTTTCAATTTTTAGTCTCTCTAATCATTTTCTTCCACCTAAGATTATTATAGAGGGTTTTTCAACATGGGCGTGTCGATGTTGAAATTATATGTATGAGGTATTTGCAAAATCCGTTTTTTTATTTGAAAGAGCATGCATGGGCCTTTTTCTAAACAAAGAATGTTGTTAGAACACACAGTTTGTTTTATTCCTTTTCAACATTGACTCGCTTTCAACACAGTGTTTGAGTATTCCAAAATGTCTTAAAAACTTTGGAGCTCGTACGGCCTAGGTCTAGCTGTTTTCCTCTCAGTAATCTTAGGAAGGGAATACAATCATAGACGGAATTCGTTTTACCCTAAATTGGTAAAATATTAATTACAAATAGAAATCCTAAAAATTTGCCGTCCATATTTTATAACTAGACTAAATTATTTAACAGAACAACAATCATACTGTATCCAAAAATGACTATTGATTGAGATGTAGGTTCTCAACATTATAAACTGTTAACGAAGTTAAAATTATTGAAAGATTTATTCTTGTTGAATGATTTTGGGGAATCTTTTATAAATATAAATTATATTTGAGAATTAACATCACTTGTAATATTTGTCGGTTTCATTTACGGTTCATAGAACTACGAGACAGCGAGTAAAAGCTTTAGGTAAAATAATAAGAAATGCGAATAAGATGACCTTTCTATACCCGAACATTTTTTGTCTTTATATAATGGATATACTTCTTCAGACTTTCTGCGCCATTGAGATACAAATAGCTATTTCGATTTTCATAACGATTTCCCCTTCTACATTGATCTTTATTCGTGATTGACGGGAATTTTATTTCAAGTCCTATATCAGACATGAAGAGGAACTGTCTATATCATAAAATTGTTCAAAATTGTATTATAAACAATGCTTTTACTGTAGCAAGAATGATTAAATATGACCCTTGAAAAAACAACAAAGCTATCAACGGGAGAAACCTCAAATTCGAATGAACTCCACAATGCTCAAAACACTACCGCTGCAACTTGTGAACCATAATACAAGATAAAATAATGTAATTAATTAAGGGGGGAATAATTATTTTATTATATAAAAATGAAAAATCCATTTACTCTAGATTTACAATGCACTACAATTTGATCACTTTGCAGCTACAAGACGGCATTTTTTTAAGATTATCAATTTATATATATTAACAAAATTTACACACACTTAATATCTTATAAACTAAATACACGAGTTCTAAACTAATGGTCGTTGACGGGCTTACCCATAAAGCAGAATCACTAACACAAATCCTACTCGGAATTGGTAGTACCAGGAAATCAGCAAAATGTTACAAACAGTGATATTTACCCTGTCGTCTCAGCTTGTCCAGTACTTGTCGCTGGACTTCCGCGTTATGGAGATACGGACCGGATCACACCTTCCTCCCGTTGTTTAAATGTTCGTCTAAAAATTCAATCTTCATCTCAAATCATAATGTCCCAATCTAACTCTACGTCCTTAATATCCAGAAATCCATTTTACTTGGGTTTTAAATAATTTTTCCCCACTCCCTTATTTCATATTCCGTCGGTGGCGGGACCCGATATTGTCCAATAAATTTATTATCTCTTCTCTTTGGGAGGAGCCATTTGCCCCACTCTACCAACGTTTTTGGGGAAAACACCATTCTCCTCATCACCGGATGTCACCAAATCTCACGAGACTAGGGGAAAAAACCACAGTCGCGCAATCGTTTCTGGTTTTATTACCCCTGTCTGTAACCTGTAACTTCTCTCATGATGTACTGCCAAAATCCGTCGGAACGAGTGGAATCAGAGAGACTTAAAATGTTTCACATCACCCTGCACCTTAACCTGGAAGTATTTTCAGAGTTTTGTTTTTAATCTATACTGTGACTCAAATGTGTTCGGGGCTTAATATGACTTGCCTAACGCTGAGACTGTCACGGATCAGAATTGTGATTTAGCCGCTCGGAAATTTCTAATATTTCATATTTAACGCTCCCTCACCTTGTCCCATTACGTTGGGATTTGGGCGATATAGAGAGTGTCTTCATATCATGAGTCCCCGAAAACAATGGATTCGTTACCATTATTTACGGACAATTAATTTTCACCACTTACCCTTCAACCCCGCCATATGCTGACGGGTGTGAATTTACACTTAGGTGCGTCGCTATCAATACTTTTCATTTTTTTAATTTATATGTAACCCCACTTTTTTAAATTGAACTTACTGCATAGGAAGTTCCACTATTAATCGCGTTCTTCCGCAAGGGTGCTTTACCTCACAATGTCCATTCGAAGAATATTATTAACACGTGTACCAAGTTTGGATGAAATTGCTCCATGAATTTAAGATTAAGTGGAACATTCGTGCCTCATGTAACTTCAAGTGCTGAGGTATGTGTAAATTTATTTTTACGTCCGTAAATATACACACATATGCACCCTGTCGAAATCACAAAACTGCTTCCCGGTGTTCCTAAATCTCGGTTTACCAAGATAAAGAGTTTGTGGTGTTTTTTGCCAATTTACAGGAAAGTGTAGAAGCAGAAAGGGCACGGGTCAGCTGTATAATGTATCTTAACAGGTTTTGCGAGAAGAAGCAACACGGAAGAGGCCTTGAAAGGCTAAATGCAGGTGCATGTGCGGAAGAGATGCACGAGTCTTCGTGGTTGGGCCATTAAATTACCGGCTTTAATAATCGTCCGTACCGCCAGAGAAGAAAGTTTTTAAAGTGAAAACCACACGACCGGCGTTGCCTCGTGAACCCCAACAGCAAGGTCACGTACGAAGTGACGCGATCCTTTGGAGCCCATATTTTGAGAAACATTGGCACGGCTACCATTCTTCGTCCTCATTTCATACAATCTGGCTGTAGTACAATACTGTTAATGTAAATGAATGAATCAAACACCCAAATTATTCAGAAATATATTTTTATTTAGAACATATTAATAAAATTAGCATGGCATATCGTAAATTATTTATTTTTACAGAAATAAACTTTCAACGATTTTTCTGTAGTATTCTTTTATTTCATAGGAGTAAAATTAATATATTTATATTTGCACCCGAAGAGGTTCCTAAGAAAAAAAATACGTCGTGCTGCTTTGTTAGCATTTTATAAAAATTATTTTTGACTGATTTGGCTGTTCAATAAATTAATTTCTATGAAGTCAGATAAATGGAACTACTTTATTAGCTCTTATTGCAGTTACAGAAAGCAACGTTTTGGGACTTCTAGCTTAAAAGAGTCGTAACCCGACAATAATCAAAACTTCTTTTTCGGCCACAATGCTTGCGCGTTGAGAACATTCTACTTGTTAACAATTCACATATCTTAATTTTATTTATATCACCTTATTAATTGACCTGAAGATGTACCAATGATAAGGACGCAAATTTAATTTTCTGAACTATTTTTACTAATTTATTAACAATTATAACCCATGTAAGGTACAGAAAATAATGAAATGATCTGACTTTTTTATCCTGATGTACTAAAACTAGGAATGCGTTAAGTGAATGACGTTACAACTCTCAAGTTTAACCATTTACCATACACAATAACATTAAATTTGTCAACCTCGATAAATGGGGAGGAAGACGTGGGCATTTTTCAAAGCGACAAAATAAAAGTATGGTTTTGGTAAATGAAAATAAACTCCATAAAAAGTAAGGAGATGGCTTTTACCAACAAAATATGGGTACCCCTGTAGTATACAAAAACGGAAATAAGAAAATGCCTAGAACAAACCAATGATTGTAAATACATGGGTGTTGTTTTGAATAAGGATTTAAACGACTGGTGGGCAAGAATATTAGCACAGGGAACGAAGGAAATGGAATACTAATCGTAGTTTGGACCCAAAATAAATTACAAAATAGTCTTCTGGGATCCGTATAGAAGGGAACATATATAAGGCTTTAGGTACAGTAGAAGCTGAGTGACCAAACCTTTAAAATTAAACAAAGAGAGCAACGCACGGACGTGGGAAAATTCTCGCTTCTGAACAGAACGATTTGCCTGAAAAAGTTGCTTTATCGAACCTGAGTAGGTAATAAGGATTGCAGAGCTGTAACTGTGAAATTCTGTGAGTTTATATTTGGTGTACACGTTTACTATTCTTTCTATTTAGGTTCTTTCTGTTCAGGATAATTATCTAGCCTGCACTTTTAGACCTACTATTCTTTTCCAGGTAACTCGTTCTGTTCAGAAGACATTATTTTCCAACGTCCCTGTGCTGCTAAAGTAAACCTAATATAAATGATTATGTGGTCTTGTAGAGTGACTTGAAGGTTTTAAATGATTTTTTACTTCCTTTGTAACATAAATTTAAATATATATGATATATATTAATATTAAAATTCAATTAATCTCTTACAAAGTAAACAAAAAATTTTATTTAAAAATTTCTAGTCACTCTAACAAAGCCACATAATGCTTTATATTAGATTTGCTTTTATATATATGTTTGTGTGCGTGTATATATTTCATTATAGCTGTTACTAAGTGAATACTTAATTTTCCTCAATGATTTTATTCATTCAAATAGACTCAATAAACAGACAGAATTAGGTCATAAAATAAATACCACAGAAGCGGTTTAGTAGTCAGTGTTGCTGCCTCACATCACAGAGATCCTGGGTTCGAATCCTGGCATTGGCAAGACACCGTGAAACTATTACCGTTACGATAAACTAGTTCCCTTATCGTAGTCGCTAATAACCTTGTTGCTCTCGTAAGGTGTTAGTCTTTAATCATTTTTTAACATTCTGCAAGTTTCCGTCACGCGACGAAAAGTCGAAAGGACTTTTCGTCACGTGACGGAAACAATATTGTTTGCAGAAAAGTTTTTTGGTACTTTTTTTATAATATATTGAGAATTTTTTGGCTACTTCATTATGTATTTCATTTAATACATAAATTTTCGTAATTTTATCGAATACAAGAGTTCAGTGGTGTATTAACAAATAAGGGACAAACATTGAAGGCTAATTAGCAGTTTCTTAAAGCGTCTTTAATTCATCATGGGCGCTACACTTTCAGATTTAAATGCAAAATTTCTTCCACGGAATACGCTTAATTAATAGGGCAGAAAACGTTGCAAATTTGAGACTGGTTAATAGGAAGCTACCGAACACGAGTCACGATTATCGTGTCTTGTCCTTGAGCAGGATCACCTGAACAGTGTGCAGTGAGTCACCTTTCTGAGAAATCCACGCAACCGACTTTCCGAGACAGACTCACATCTTCCGCGTCTAAATGACTACAGCTCCTGAACGCATGCAACAAAGGCCCCAGGTTTTGTGTTTCTCACTCAGCTGGTGAATTAGTTTATATTGGCATTCCTTCAAGACAATTAGATTATTCACTCAATTAAGTATAAACCAAATTTATGATAATTAGCCAAATTTTTATGGAATTGCCTTTAGATATGTTTACAAAATCAATACCATAGTGTGAATTTGACAAATATTTTTCGTAATGACAAATTGTTATTAATTTCTGAGACGGAACGAATCTAACAATAAGGCCAACTGATCCTATTACCTTTATAAAAATATATATCCAAGTGAAGTAACTGTACGAAGTGGAAAACTCCCTTACAGCTTTAGACTTAAAAACGTCAGGAACCGAAAGCATATTATTATTATACTGACCGTTTAAAAACGAATCATCCGATTCGATCAGTATATATTTTGTAAATTAAAAGAAAAACATTAAATAAGTGTTAATTTTGTAATGAAGGAAAATACATAACTATTTTTACATAAAAAAACAAAGGTGCACGGCATATATGTAAACGGTAATTTAATTGTCCCCGCACTATAACGAGCATCTTATCAGTTCCTACTTCCACTGCTGTTATAATTCGGAGGCACATAAAGTGAGATAAAAAAATAACATTCAATGAGGTCCAGTGACCTTTGAGGCCAGCGAAGCCAGGTTGAATCTTTTTGTCCAGTACGGCCAATCCATTGTCCAGGAAGCCTATCATTTAAATCACGTGAAAGTCGAGTGTCTTCTTCTTAACAGTACATTGTTCAATCACATCGGTTAAAAGCTGAATAGTTATGAATTTTGAAAACGGATTATTCTATTTCAAACATCCTGTGTATGATTGATGATGATTTTTTAATACTGTATATACTGTATCGATATTGGTATAACTGATAATCCTGTATGGTAATAGTTTTTATAGATAAAATACAATAAAACACCCTGTGTATTGAACCCTTCATATTAGTCACTAAAAAGCTTGCATTTTTAATGAAAACAGTAACTGTTCAACATGTTTGTAAACATTTTTAAAAGAGAGGAGACACTGATCTAGAATTATTGTTACATTTCGACTTTCCTGTACATTTTTTGTCACTATATATGAGCTTGACAAAGACCTACCGGGAACATCTAATTTCAAAAATATTAACCTTATTTATAGTCCGTAATCCAGTCAACAATTTGTATGATTAACCGCGGTATCTTTAACTAGAATGTAAGAGTAGAATAGTTACATAAAGATGAAATGTGAAAGTGAATTACCAAAACTTAATTTATAAATACACATCAGTTACGAAACAGATGATGCGCATGTATTAATAACCGTCCACTCGCATATTTACAGTCGGATACCAAGAATTTTACCTTTCTACAATTAAAAATTTCTTTTTCCCACTATCAAAGCAAACTTTATCATGCGGTTCGAGACAGAGAATTATAATAATCAACCCTTTGGTTTACTATTTACGATTACAGTAACTGTTCAACACGTTTGTAAACATTTTTAAAAGAGAGGAGACACTGATCAAGCAGCAAAGAGCTCAATGTTTACTCTATATACTTTTTAAGTTCTTGGGGAAGTTAAAAAATATAATTTTTCCCCGGTGTTTTCCGATTTGTTATAGATTCTCGTGAAAAATTTATATAAATATTAACAGAACTACGATTGTATTTCATATATTACGTCAAGTGACAAAATTAGGGAATGTATAGTTTTCATTTATATTAGTGACAAACGGAATATCGACATTCAACATCGGTATTACGTTTTGCCTTTGGTCTCAGTGCATTTTTCTGAAATTGCAGTTGCAAGGTTAGAACAGACTTTGCAAGAACATCGCTAGAAAAGGAATCCTATAAGAGGATGTAACGTACGCTTTCTTTTGCACTGACCTCTGTGGTGGTGGAGCTGTCGTTGACGGCGGAGGTGTCCGTGACCGCGTCCGCGACCGCCGTGGTGACCAACGTGGGGGGCGCCGCGTGGACCACGGCCGCCAGGAGCAGCAGCAGCAGCGACAACACAGAGTCCTTGGAGCGGTGCATGTCTGCGATGTCGCGGACTCACGTTGCTGGCATATATAGCCTGTCTCCCGGCCCCCTCCAGCGCTCCTCCTCTGCTCTGCTCTGCGCTGACCCACTAATGGCGGGGTTGCTACCTGTTTACTTGCGTATTCCCCGAACCCCCGCTGACGTCAACCACTTCCCAATTAGCTCGCCGATGTCTTCTTCCAATGACCAACCGATAACAAACGCCTTGGTAAACACAGGAAAACTATTAACAGTATTTTCCATCACGTGCTAAAAGGTCGTAACCTGACTTCGGCAGAAAAAATACTCTCTGTTCCAGTAAAAATTACGTCACGTCTGATTCAGGGATTCAAATGAATTGACGAAAACTAATTGAAATAGGCAAATCTGCATGAGGATGTCGGACTAGAGGAATATCAACGTAACGCAAACTTGAACATAATAAAGAAAAAACATATAAGAACAATTAAGGTCTGCAAAACTTAAATAACAAAAAAATCCACCGACTTCACGTTTACAAAAAAAAAGACGGCCAATAAGTCAGCTTCAGAAGCTTCATAATTATGAACATTGGCCTTAATCTCAAAAGGTAAGCTTAAATAGGGTTTTACGACGTAAAAGATTAACGGTAATTTTATACTAGTATATGTGGCTTTTAAATGTGTACTCGGGTTTATTCAATTATGACCACCATTACCGCGGATAATCGAGAGCCTACTGACGTAGACATTAACAAGGATTAGAAGGGCTGGTCGAAATGTCTAATTATTAAGGTTTTGTTTGCTTCAAAATTTTATTTCATACTCTACATCACGGGTCTTAATTTTTTATAAAGAAACACACCTTAATATTCAAGTAAGTTTTAGTAAGAGAAAATGTTGCACATAATTTTTAAAGGGCATTTTAAGGGAATTCTGGACGTTTACACACAGCTTGGAGTATTTTTTATAGCTTTTAAACGGTCGACACAATAAAAACTACGGATCCTAAGTCAGTGGAACACTCTCCATACATTCCAAGCGATTTTGAAATGTTTCTACCATTAAAGGAAGCTCTAAGGAGAAGAAGATTTGCAAGTGATGAAAGAAGTCATTGATGCGGCGCAAAATTAAAATTTTATCCTGGCAGAATTAAAAAACTTACGAAACGTTGGGAAAAGTCCAGGGAGTTTATGTAGAAAAATAAGGTACGTTTCACATTTCTATCATTAGAATTTTCTCAAATGTCCCTTTACTTTATGACTTTCAACCAATTACTGTGTTCATTAAATTTTGTTACAAAGCACCACAATATGGTAAAAAAATAAAATAATTTTACATGTTACTCTTTACAGTCCTGCTGTGGATGGGAAATTAACAAATAAAAAAATCAACCTAAAAGTCAGCAAAGCACTACAGATTTAAGTGATTCAGATGTTTGTACTTCTTCAGGTACACACAAGGAATCAAGTTCCAACTGAAGTTAAGTACGGACAAAAATAATGACAACAACTATAAATTTAATTACACTTTGAAAGGATAAAAGCACTCCAGCATTAAACAAATGTGAAAATTTTGCTCCCTCCCCAAAGACGGTTACGGTAGAAATATTATTGTAGAACGTTAAAATTTAACATTATAAAATGAAATAAATAATAGTATTCTTTTAAGTGAACACCAAGAAAACTGTTGCGAATGTTTTTTATATATATGATATATTTTTCATTTGTATGACAGTGATTCTTGAATTATCATTAGTGAATTAGGAAACAAACAATATGTTATCAACAAATTTGAAATGAAGATGCATGTTGTTGAGGGCTTTTTTTAGTTCTCTTTAAAACAAGGAAAAAAGTCTTTAGCAAAAGTGGAAGTTCCGGAGTTCATATAAAGGCCGCCGTCAGTTTATTTATTTACAGGTAGACAGTGCCTATTTCCTACAAAAGCAAACGGAAAATATTTATATATAAAATATATACATAATATAAGTACCTAATGTGCAATATAGTCGGATATGTTATATTAAGTGTTAAGTAATTTTAAGTTAAGGAACACAACATGTTATTATATATGCACTTATCTATGGTCAACAACATCAAGAAAAATACAAATTTACACGTATATAGAATAAAATAATTAGCTTTCGTTACGTGGTATTTAATTTTTTAAAAATTACTATAGCTAATACTTGTCAGATCTATATTTTTAGGAAGAGCCTTCGCTGACGTCATAGTTCGACTTAGGAAACTAGTATAGAACGTATATTACGTCTTATCGAATATTACATTGAAAATATTACAGTCTATAGTTACTCTTCTAGGAACACTAAAATTTATTAACCTTAATAATCCAGGACCTTTTGAATAAATAGTGGATACCAGTATACAAAAATATATATTTTTGTGAACGGACAGCATTGATAACTTTGTTTTAGTATTTGTATTACAATACTATAATTGCCTTAGGTGTGAGAAATCCCTAACTTACTTTTAATCTGAGAAATTTAAACTAGACTCTCTCAATGAGATAAATGTGCTGCACTCCCTTTAAGAGTTCCACACTACACTGGTGTACTCAATACAAGGATTTAATGCAATTTATATCCTTTATCTCGTTCTATTCCTATAAATAAAACCTAGTAATTGACTAGCCTTTGTTGCAATACTATTTACTAGAGCATTAAAACTAATATCAGAACTAAAAGTTCCACCTAAATATGAAATATTGTCAACTTTAACAATGTCATGGTTAAATAAAATATATGTATATCACAGTCTTTATTTTTTTTTAGAAAAACCTAAATTGATAACATTTGGACGTCATCAATTCCATACAATTAAAAATATACAAATTCTGTAACCTGAGTAAATTTTCCTGCAGTCAAAAGCATTTCTAATCTCGAGGTATATTTTGAGATCGTCAGCAAATAATAAGCATCTGCAACATTTCAATATTTTTACAATATCATTAATGAAATTCTTCCACGACTGATCTTTGAATTGGTTGTATTACTTTTGAAACAAGCTAAGAGGTTAATTTAATACCCTACTTCCGTTTTTCCCGGACAGTAATTCTTGTCTCATGATTTTCCAGTGTCTTAAGTTCATGCAAACATATTTAGACTCTGTCCAGGGATATAAATCTCGGAGATTGACAGATTAGCCACGGTTAATCTAATAATATACTAATCTGCCATTTCCGGTCTTATAAACCAACAAAGGATTTTCAACAGATCAGCTACACGAGGACATTTATGTAGCCTTGATAAGAGGAAAATACAGCTAAATAATGTATAGAAATGTTAAGTTGTTTCTGTACCTCTATATAATTAAAGTTGAATATATAAAATATCTAAAAACAGACTTAATATTATGAATTAACTAGTCAGGGAACTGATTTCCAAAGTAATATTTATAATCTTTTAATTCATGATATTTCTTTAAAAAAAGCTCTAAAATTTAGTTTATATAATAAAATTTGTTTTTAATTTAGTTAGAATAATATTTGAATGTAGTTTAATAATTTTCTACTGCTTTACTTACAGGCAATTTGCTCTGCTCTCACAAGCCTGATGATGGCGGCAGACACTCGAATGATGCAGCTTCATTAACTGAATAATAATTTATAAAAAGTGTGTTTTCTGATTTACCCAGTTAATATAAATGGAAGTGATCTATTATAATAGAAAGTATATCCACTTCTAATGCCGATATAGAATTTGAACAAACACTATAAAATTATGTCCTCCCTTTAGTGAGCTACGAAAGTTTAATTATTTAAATGTGCTCACATAACATTTCTTCTAGCTACATTGCTTTATTCGTTGATTTCCTCACTGATAGGAGTCGGCTAATACAAAAAGTCAGGCTGAAAAAGAACACACAACGGAATCAAGTAGTGAGACGCCAACACGAATTGGTGTGTGATTAGATTTCTAATTAAGTTCGCGGGGAGATGCCGTGGTGAACGGACTATCAAGTATTGTGTTGACGACCACGTGCTGTGGACTGTATGCTCTAATAAATGAACTGTTGTGTTAGTTAAAGTCTTTTGGTAGTTTTCGTTGGGAAAATTAAATGGCGCCCAAATAAGTGGCGTGAATTGGAGTGAAGCCAAGGCGAAAAGCGATGAAACCCGTCGCCTGCTACAATACCTTTATATTAAAAACCATCCAAATACTGGTAATGTCAAACCTGTCCCCGAAAATCTCAAAATGAAAATAAAAGATCTCTTATTTTAACTTCTGCAGGGTTTCTATATTTTACCTTGGTTTTTGGTATTTCGTCGTACTTACCATTCATTTTTTCTGTGTAATTGATTCTGATATTATCAGTTGTTAATTACTCATTTAATTAAAATGTTAATTCTCCATACATTGGATACGAAGATTCTTGATATTACGAAATGGTCTGTGGTAGTTTCTTTGCCTGCCTACGGAGGCGCTTTCGCCGTTCCTCAGTTGCTCGGGAACGTAAGGACTCAAAGAACTCTTAACAACTAATACATCGTAATAAGTAAATCCTCATATTTTTGGGGTTAACAGGCTACATGAGGGTGATCCTGAAACAGGCAACTCCCCTTTAATAGCATTGGAATGGTTCCGAAACGTATGATAGCGACACCTGCTCTAAACCAACTGCGACTTATAAAGTTTGCTCTGAAGCGATCATAAATAGATGTTACAATACTTTATATATATATATATATTAATGAATTCAGCTTTATGGATATTCTGTACCTGTTGTTTCGTTTTTTTTGGTGAAATAAAAATAACTATTTCGGCGCGAACGAAGTCGCGGCGGTTAGCTAGCCAGAAATAAAGTTGATTATGGCTCATAAATATACCACTCCGCCAATACTCATTACTGATTAGTGTGGATGACACGTCAACTCACGCTACGAATTCTTACTGGATTTTTCAGATCCGCTCTGTTAAAAGAAGCAAAAGAACTACCCCTGCATTGCAGAAGAATATCTTTTATTGCAAAGCATGCTATAAGAGCCAAAATGTCAACGAACGCAAAACAACAGATATTAATTTAAATTCCTTAAAAAATAATAAAGACAAAATTAACTTTATGAAAATACACGTTATTTACAAAATTAATTGTTTAGATTGTAATGTACATAAAAACAACGTCAAATAAGTTATTCAAAAGCACACAGTTTTCTCGAAAAACATTTATCTTAAGGATAATTATTTCTCTTGAAAAAATGTGGAAGTTTTGGATGAGAAAATTAATTACTTCTCAAGAATGGTGAGCGAAATGTCACATTCCAAGTGCAACCCAAATGCACATGAAAAGTGATATGAATAATTTATATTAAAAATACGACACTCTCTTACTACGATAATTTAATTTTGGTATACTACTATTGATAAAATGTAATGGCCAACAGTACTGTCTCATTATTCTAAATCATTTAGGCTGCAACCGTCGCCGGACGGAGTCCACAACACCAAACTATCCACATTGTGTACTTTTCTATTTAAAAATTAAATCTGTTATTTATTTATTTAATTTAACCGTAAATTATACTTTATGTTTCAACTAAATATTATGTACGAAAATTAATTTATTTAAAAATAATTGATTATCTAGTTACCTGAAGAAGTCCACAATATTGCACAAAAATATCGTCAATCTAAATATATTAAATAAATAGAAATATCGTAATTGTAAGTTTATTAACTAAATAGAAATTAAATGATTTTTAAAAGAAATTTGGTTATATTTCAATTAGTAGAATTATTATTCAACTAAATCTGTATTAAAACCTCAATGAATTGAGAAAATTTCATAAACCATCAAACACATTGTTCGATAAGACTTCTTGAGGAATCTTCCCGACATTTTCCTATTACGTACTGCTGTTTGCAATTTTTATTCTTACAGCAGCATTTTAATAATTCAACTGATGAACTATTGAAACGAAGTACGCATAATAAATGAAGTTTAACACTAGTTATATTTCCACCCTATTTATACCTTATCATATTTAAAAAGTAGACTATCACAACCTGAAATTTTGTGGAGTTATTGTTTTATTTATCACTGTGAATATCAGTGAATGATCTAAAACACATCCCTGGCTCTGATTTCAGAACTGAAGCGATTGCGTCTAATAAATTTACTGGTAAAGCACTCGTTTGGTAAAGGATTGTTGGAGTTGAAGCCACTGCTCGAACCTGTTTAAACCTTGGTTGAATGGCCCCAAGAGGTACCGGGATTTTCTCACGCCGTAGGCATATGTCAAATAATTTACTGCCCATTACAGCATTTTACAACAAAATCCCACCGTAATCTCGTGTACTTATCCCGCAATATATAATGCACTCCTGTCCTAGGAGCGTTGAGGTATGCATCTGTAAGTGGCTTCTGATGATGTCCTGTGAAAGTTGCAATTCCCTCGCCATTCAAATACACAGATGATCTGCGTACGAAATGAAAAAATGGCGTCTCTCACGAACTCGAGAAACTAGGCACCTCATCCAATTCTTGTGTTCCGGGATCAAAGACCTTAGCCATCAGGCAAGTGTCCTCGCAGTTTTTGACATGCGGCTCTTCATCTTTCCCCATGTTCTACCAGCCTTTTTAGTTCCCAGTGTGACTTCATCCACATTTAGTTACTGTAATAGCTGCAACTCTCTTCACTTTACCTAACGCCATAGACTTATGTGTCCCATTAACGCTTTTTTAGTTTGCTCCAAAGCCGCCTTCCGTCGTTGATATCATTCACTCCTTACTAAATCTTACTCCTTAAGCTTCAAAATTCTTCACTGCAAAACCCAAAGACAGAGAATATTTGTCGTATATGATCAAGAAGTATTTGTTGTTTACTTCAAGAACTCCAAATACTCAGCCCTAAGCTGTATATTGGTGTCAAAGTACCCCTGGGCCACCATGAACCCATGGCCAGTTCCAGAGTTACGGGGATGCTACGCGTCCATAGCACTCTGGCAAAAAATTATTACTTACAAAGAATAGTAACAGAAAAATTATTTTCATATTTTTACCTTATATTGCAAAACCTGCAATATGAAATAATTGACTTGTTAAAAAAATACGATGTTTCCGTTATTTTTAAGTTTATAAATAATTAAAATTCATTAAAAATATATAGACAGACTCAAATTTCTAGGAGGAACACAATTAATTGCTTAGATAAATAAACAATACAGCCAATTTGTTGGGAAAATTTTAATTTATTTAATTAACTTATGACGTATCGTCCATATTTGTGGACTTCATTAGGTAAATTTTAAATCGATAACAATAGGATAATTTTGCTACATGGACTGCATGCGCCCTGCGGCGGTTGTGGCTATAACATAAATTTTATCCATTTAAATTTTACCTAATATCGTGCACAAATATGGACAAAACGTCATAAATATATTAAATAAATATATAAATTTATTCCTGAAAAATTGACTGTATTGTTTATTTATTAATACTTGTCAGATTATTGATTTATTGAATTAATTGATTGGCCCATTCAGGGTGGACTGCGGACTGTCATCTTATATGACACATTCCAAATTTGGAGTAATACGTGGTCAGCGTATCGATTCTCCAGCAGTCTCAATCCAAGTCCTCGTGACCGTGTCGTCACAAACATCCAAGCCCATACCAGGATTCGAACCCGGGACCTCTGTATTGTGAGAGAGCGACGCTAGCCACTAGATCATAGGAGGTCGACACTATTATTACTACATGAATAATTTCATTCAGAAAATTATTTTGACAAGTTTGAAAATATAACACAGTGGATTCGTTGAGAAATTGTACTTCCTTTACTTAAAATTTTATAATTTATGTTTTGAAGAAATGAATTTGGCAAAAAATTGATCAAATGTTTCTTGGTTACAAAATTTTTACAATTATTGAGGTTGATTAAAAACCTATAGGTATTTAGTAATTTTAATAATTTTTATAATAATTGTTTTAATAGAGTGAATTTCTTCTTTGACTTCGAAGAACTCTGCCTTGCGGCACAATCCCTCTGACTGGTAATGTCTGTGATCAGCTCAGCATAGGATATCTCTCAGGAATGAGAAATGCACAGTATTCCGTCTACATAAAGCTCAACAACATGCCTCATTTCGGTGCTGTGGACCAATGAGCACATACAATACTCTGTTACGTGTTGCGTGCTGACTTCTAAATGATTCCGCATTTTAAAAAATTAGACTCTTTTGGGAAGGGAAACTATGCAGACGGAATTACAAATTATTACGGTTTGGGCTGAATGGTTACACTGTCGCTGTTGTACTATTATTATTATTTTACGTAGTTACATTTGCTCCGGGCAGCACAGCACATAACTTTAAAAAAACTCAAGAGCCACTGTCTGCATCCTTCAGGTACTTTCCTTTCTGAAGTTTACAAATCTAACGCTCCATGTCAATAATTTCAGTAGACATTTGGCCGTCTCAAACAATGTACATCTCTGGAAGAATCTTCTCGCGGGACTGCTACTTTACAATTCAAACCTTGCCCTCGAGATTTTGCCGCATCAGTACATATTCTATTCGGAAGTCGATTTTCTAGAAAATA
Organism: Eucriotettix oculatus; assembly: GCA_034510155.1. NCBI lineage: Eukaryota > Metazoa > Arthropoda > Insecta > Orthoptera > Tetrigidae > Eucriotettix > Eucriotettix oculatus. The sequence continues at coordinate 40,503,538 of CM067379.1, forward strand.
AGGATAAAGTAACTAATCAAAACACTACAGTATGTAACACTTATTCCACGCGGTTAAAAGACAGAGAACTATTTACAGAAGACTGCTTTTGTAAGCAATGGTAGAAATGTGTAGAGTGATGCGAATATACGATTGGATGACAGTGACTTACGACACGTGTTTTCCAACTGACGTCAGAAACCTCAAATGCATCTTCTGTCAGTAAGTTTGAATAACATAAATACTAAAAGTAGCAACTACGCAGAGGATGACGGAAAACAATACCAAAATAATGCATACCTGGATGACACGCGTTTTAGAGCAAACTACCTGCATTAAATAATACATATATAATTTAGGTCGGATAGATTAAAAATAAATTATACAACCTTAACGACAAAATTATAATAAGTTTTTTTTAATATAGCTAGACGCATGTTTTTGTCTTTCTCTAACATCGTTTAAAAATAGACCCTAAAGTAAAGCAAAGAACTAAAAGATTAATTAATTTTCGAAATCACACACACTTAATCATAACAGATTTGGTTCAAATTTAGCATAACGAACTTTTGCGCAGGTTTAGATCGTAATGTTCAATACAATGTAATATATAGCAATTGGTTGGGAAGCCTGTCAATCGTTGTCCCAACGAAATTGCACGAAACTCCTTTTTTGAGTCTTCGTTACTACAAAACTGAAGCAATTAGTAACCTCCAGATTTTTATTCCCGCAGACGTTTTTGGCACTTAATAAGAACAATGCAATTTTGCCGGATCCGGATAATTGTTATGTAGCCTGTAAGCCGCGAAAAATAGAAAAAAAAGTGTATTTCTAACTTGACATGACGAACGGGTGCCTGTGGGAGTTTTCTCTCGCAGGTATTTCATCCAGATTGAGTGCGGAGGTTACCTGACTGCGTTGGGAACGCCTTGTACTCTCTCTGTTTTCTTCAAGGTTCTCACATACCTAGGCACCTTCATCTATTTTAGGAGGTGTATGTACTGGGGTAGAAGAACTTGGCCATACGGCAATAGTAGTTCGTTGATCCCATTGGATCAGTCGGCCAACTGCCTCCTAAAACTGGCGGAGACACGGGGAGGGAATGCTGCGACTCTACCTCAAACTCAACACCCGTCATTCGGAAGGGCGTGAGAATAATATCCAATAGCCCGATCTGCCTGATGTCATCTAAAGTAAATTCAAAATTATTTTGCTTAAAAAATTACTTTAAAATTTTTACATTTTCTAATTTATGTGCATTTTCTCTCCCGCCTCCGCCCTCTTACTTATCCAAGTTATTACTTTCAATGTTGAGATTAGAATGGGATGGGATTCGGAGAGTTGGTAAAATCGTCGACTCATAGCAAAGAGTTAATTGACTCTTAACAACTAAACAAAAAGATTCGATCTGCCCATGGCTAGTAAGAACAGAAGTGCGAGGCCAAGGATGGAATACGCTGAACAGGTTACGGAGGATGGAGGATCTGGTAGTTATGTGTAAATGAAATTACTTGCACAGAATAGGTTAGCATCGAGAGTTACATCAGACTGAATACAAGAAAACGATGACAAAATTAGAATCTCACAAAAGAAGCTTCTAAGTACTGCGTAGCCTTGCGTCCGTGAAATCTTCTGCAGCATCACTTTAACTACAACTGCTAATTGGACAAATTTCTTCGAAATTCATACTTAATGCATTTACACTCTTGATATTTTTAAGTTCAAATCTTATGAATTTTATTTTCGTATCTTTTGATCATTTAGTGTTTAAAAAATCATGGCGGATTAAATTTTGGTATTTAATATAATTCAACAGCATATTGCTGGACGAACAACGTTGAGATCGGGAACGTTGGTAGGATTATGGTTTCATGAGAACCTGTATTGCATAATTGTGAGCATTTAAACAAAAGATAATTGTGAGACTCAAAATTAAAACTCGTTTTCTTGTTGTCCTTTCGGAAAATTGTCTCTTCAACGCGGAAATGGCACGATGAGCGTCAGCAAATTTCGTAGAACAGACAGACGTCTGGGTATTTCAAGTATAACTCCTCCAAAGCGACGCACGGAAATGCGGATGTTACTCTAAGATCAGAAGGAACAGATATACTGTAAAACAGATATTAATTGAGAATATATATTAAATGTGATACTTTCCTTAATGAAGGAAATAAAGCATTTTCCAGTTAGTGTTCTTGTTGTGATTAGTAGTAGTAGCATACGTGACTCTCTTCTTGTCGTTACTCGAAGACTTGGTAGTTACACTACAATTATAAACATGAGTAGTTTCATAACTCATCCCAAATACTGAAAATCAGTTGGACAGATGCGGACAAAACTTAGGAGAGAACTTTATGGAGGACACTGACTTAAAGATAGGATGAACTGAGGCATAGTTAAATTAATATCACATAGAAGAGTATGGGATAGAAATAGAAGAGGAACACCAAGGCTAGAATATCAGGTGAAATGTTACACAGAATTTATTTGTTATTGTTTATAATGCGTAAAGCTTTTGATATATAACAATTTAATTTTAAGCTTCTATATTTGCGGTCGCAAACTTTTCGTCTCTCATTCTCTCTCTCTCTCTCCTTTTCTACGTTTTTCTTACTATGGTAATTCGCATATCCTTCCTACACTATTAAAGGGGAGTTGCCACTATGATTTTGAAGATGACAGGAGTAAAATATTGAGAAAGACGAGTTATCCATGTCATCTACACATGGCAGTCAGCAGTAATTAGAATTGAAGGGCATTAAAGAAAGCAGAAATGAAGGAAGGAGTAAGACAAGGACATCCATGCTATTTAACTTTATACATAGAAGAAGCTATGAAAAAAATTGAAAATGAATATGGAAAGGGAATCAAACTGCAACGAGAAGAAATAAAAACCCTAAGGTTTGCAGTTGATATTGTGTTATTAGGGGAGTTAGAAAAAAAACCCATAATAAATGGCATGTACGTGATGCAGGAGGAAGACTACAACGCGAGGATTAATGGAGGGGAAACCAAGAAGATGGATTGTAGTGTGGGAAATAGTGGAATAGCAAAGGGTGTTAGATTGGGGAGGGATATTTTGAAGGAAATTAACGAGTCCTGGTACTTCGGCAGCATAATAACGAGAGTAGGATAGAAAAGGCGAGAAAGGCGAATATCGGTAAGAATATTAGGAATTTATTGCTATAAAAGTTCTTATGAAGTCTGGCGGTATATGGGGAACAGGATAGAATTTAGCTACAACATCCCACATCCTCCCTAGTTTACTTAGCGCATTCTATCCTTGGCCTCCCTCTTCTGCTATAACCCCACACACTTCCCCATAATGCTAATTTTACAAGACCCTCATGTTTCAAAACGTGGCCTATTAATCTATCCCTTCTCTTGGTCAACATCCACCATATTGTTTGCTCTTCCCCTATTCTGATTATAACATCCTCGTTACTGATTCTATCCACCCATATGATTTTCAGCATTCTGCTATAGCGCTACATTTTAATTCTTTTCCTTTCTGGAACTCCCACTTTTCGCACCCAAATAACGCCATACGAACATTTTTAGCAATGATTTACTAATATTATTACTTATATTGCCCGTAAGTAAGTTCCATTTTTTCGCGAAAGCCTTCCTTGCCTGTGATATCCTACTCGTCATGTCTACTATACTTCTACCATCCCTAAGTATTATACTTCCCAAGTACGAGAATTCCTTATAAATCTTTTCTGAAATGAAACAAACTTTCGTAGGATGGCGCAGTAATACATTGAATTGTACTGTCAAATATGGCCGTATGAGATAGAAAACAGCAGTCGTGTTGAGGTGAATCCAATATGACATATATACTATCTATTTCAATGAACAGTGACGTCACAAATTTTCGCACGCCTAAACGGTCGCGTATTAATTCCCAATTGAGGTGTTTTTCCTTGGGTTTTATAAGAATAGTAGTTTCGTTAACATCTATCGACGCGTTTAAATCTGTCTAATGAATGTACAACAAATTTAGAAGAATGATAAGAATGAATAATTTTAACTAACCCAGGACTTCCCGCTCGGAAAGCGGGGTTCGAGTCCTGGGTCCGGTCGCCACTTTTCCATTTTTGTCTTTCTTCCAAATTAGCTATACAATTTACCTGAACTTCAATTGAAGCGTTTCAACTTCCATTGTAAAAAAATACAAATATACGTCTGTTTTATTTCTTAAATATAACATTCGACACTGATGTCAATTATTACAAACATACTAAACGCTGTGTTTTATTTTGTTTGCTAACGATTAGCAATGAAAAGTATCGGAACGTTAGACTATCATTGGTATAGCATTAGGAAAGGATTTAGATAAGTAAAAAATATAAATTTGTTAGAAATTTCAGACATTAACCCCAAAGCTATGAAAACGCAATACTATTTATAAAATTTATTATTTAAAATTCATTTCTTCAAAACATAAAAAGTAATAATGAAGAAAAATGACTATACAAATACGCAATTTGAAACAAAATACAAATTGGATAAATTAAGTGCATCTGCTACTACAACTCATTGCAGGTGTAACGTCGTTGTTATTCAAAGGAGGTTCACTGGAATGGAACGTGAGCCGTGTTCTTTCACGTCTAAGGAAAGATTACTCAGCAAAGCAATAAATTTGTCCTGCAAGTCAGGTTTGGTACGTACCTGCTTGGGTGAACAATATTACAGACAGCTAGCAGCGATTTAGTGATCTCTCAGAAAAAATAAAGGAGCACTAAATCAAACAAAACCGGTATTCGTCGTTTGAAAATTGCTGCGTCAGTTAGTTTCCAAAGATGATAGTGAAAACAGGAATAACATTTCATGACAGTCATGAAACTTACATAGAAAAATTAAATTATAGAAGAAATTTAAAAAAACATGTTGACAAAATAAGTGAATTCAGTACAACCCCGATTAAGCAAGCTAAGGTAAACAGAAACCCGGGTCGTCCGAAACGCCTCCTACAATGGCAATTGCAAAAACAAAGTAAGCTACTAAATCGAGGGTGCGTTGGGTTATGGCTAGCAGCACTCACTCACAGACTGCCCCCTTCCTCCCCCCCCCAAATGCTTATCGAGTAGTCAAAAAAACCTCGAGCCTTGAAGGATTTTTATCAGTAATGCTCTACCCGTTTTATATAGACCCCAGGAATATTCAGGATATTTTGTGATCTCATTGCCAAATGGTTTTATGCAAGTTGCAGCGAAATTTCAAAAGTTTTCATTGAAAAAGCTCTGCTAAAAGAAATCAAATTTATTAAATTGATAATTTCACCTTCTCATCCTTGCGAGTTAAAAAGTGGCGATGTTGTTTTGCATTTCCTTTTCCGAAACGTTACCAATCTAATTCAGACACTGGGTCGTTGCTGCTCGAGAAAATCGCGAGGGTCTCAATAAGGAAATACTAACTCCTTAAGCTCTTGAATAGGCGATTCAAATGCTACAAATGTAAGTAATCATGAAATTGTATTATTAACTTCAATAAAAAACACAAGTCTACAAAGAGATTTTTAAATTCATTTCACCTTCAAAATCCATCAGAAATACGTCCTGTAATTGAAAAACCAAATACTGTATTAGATGATCATGGAATAACCGAAATAATTGTTATCTTTACTTCCGTTAACATGGGTCGTACTGAATTATAAAACTTTTTGTAACTCTATATTAGAAACAGAGTTCGTCCTCTATATATAGACATATTCAACGGTTCACCTCGTCCAGTGGGCAGCGATGGAATGTGAGTGACAGTGACGATGTGAAATTTGATGAATTCCCATTATTAATTTGGAAAATGTGAAAAATTGTCTTACTCCATATGTGATCTCCACAGCGCTAATTTAGCTTAATTGCTGTTCGAAGAAATATGTTGGTTTGTACATTGAAATTTCAAAATTTAGTTGTTTCAATTTCAACTTTAAATATGTTAGAAAGCCAAGTTTAAGCCATGGTTTTTGTTCAAATAAAGACCACTCGAGTACCTTTCCCTTAACCAGCCACCTCACTTCTGTCTGATAAGATCTTCAAATTCTGCTTTCAAAACTCGCATTAAAGAACATAAAAACAACATCAAATTAGACATTCAAAAGTACACAATTGTGTCCAAACACATGCATATTAATAATCACAATTTCGATTGGCAAAATGTGGAAATCTTAGATGAAAAAAATAATTACTTGTGGAGAATTCTGAGTGAAATGTTGTAAATGAGGTGCAATCTTCATGCAATCAATGTTAAAACTGACATGAATAATTTGAACAAAATTTACGATACTCTTTTGTTGTAGTAGTTTAACTTTTTAATATTCTTCTCCATTGTTAAAATTTAACTGGCGAAAGCACTGATTGTTACTACATGATTTATCTTTGATGTAACGTGTGTTACAACCTTTGGTTGTTATTCTTTTTGTCTGTACTAGTGATGAAATATAAAGTTGTACTGATTCATACATTCCTTTTTGTTATTTATTTTCCCTCGCTCAAAAATGATATAATTTTAAATGACTAAGGACCTACAAATCGTAGCAGAGCGCGGTCACATATAATGTGTGTAAATTAAGGGATTTGAGACGAGATTTTAAAAATTATTATTTATGAAGTTCTTATAAGTCATGTAAGCTTTCGGATGAATCGTCTGTAACTGTTAATTTAAAAAATGAACTGCTATCGCAAGAGCAGAGAGATCTTATAATTTGATTTTGTTTCACGTGGCATCATGTTACGGCCAAAATTTTAACGTCGCTGGAGATTGTCCGCGACACTAAATTATTCACATGTCAGTCATGTAATTCTTCACATGTACATTCAATAATCTTTCGGTTGAGGGAGTCAAGAATTAAATATTATGAAATGCTAAATTTGACACCTGAAAAAGTCTCAAAAAGGAGACGAAAGGTTGTTTTCGAATAAATAGTAATAAATTTATATGCTGATTTATTGGCCGTCTTTTTATTTATTTTAAAGCCAGAAAACTATGTTGCAAGAAAAAGACACTGACCACAACATGAAGACGACGTTGGTAAGCGCCATGTCATCATCGTTTTCCCAGGAAATTCCTTTTTGTATATTTTTCCCACCAATGAAAATATTAAACGCCGAGTGAGAAAATTACTTCCAGGAAATAATGATGAATTCGCTGCAATTTTCTTTCGAAGGGTATAATCAATCATTACCATGTGAAGTCTTTTTATGAATATTCTTTGTTAATACGTATTAGCGATTTTCATACGATTCGGGGAGCGGTGGGAATGAATCGCGAAGTAGCTGAATGTGGAGGTTTACTATTTACACTTATTATTTTTGAAAACCAGTTACTTTTCATTTTAAATTCTTTTCCACTATACGAATTAAATAAATTATGTACAAATTATATTAGTTAGAAACTTATTAATGTTTACATAATGTAATAAACTAATTTGTTACCCGTCCAGTTTAAGTCCTACAGTTGAGCGAAGCTGAATGTAATACAACATTAAAAATTGAAATTTAGGACAATGCCAAGGTTTTGTAATTAAAATAAAATAATTGAACATTAACACAAATTTAATTGAAGAACTGAATGTCAATTTAACTAGAATTAACGCGGACATTAGTTACACTAGTTTAATTGAAAAATACAACTAATTTTACCTCAGGATGAAATTACACGAAAGGGTAATTCGGTGACTGTTTTTGAACTTGGATGAATAATTTACCTTTAATTTTACTACGTACAAAACTCTGCTGTAGGATGCGTGTTTACTCCTTGGTGCGTAGAACACGGCTGACATTTTCATTACGTTTAGTGACAAAATACATTCATAATAAAAAAAATTCTTATATGATTCGCTCAGCCAAAAAGCGATAGTGTGTAATCTACGAGACACATCAAAGTCTGCTATTAATCTGTAATTGCGAGTAATTAACACACTGCATCCCGTTCGTCTTCTGACTACAGGAGACACACCACAATACTGAATAACCTACACAACAGATATATTTTTTGTGTTATTATACGTTTTACATATTGGTTCACAAATTGAAAATTATTTTGTTTAATGAAAACATTGTCGTGTGGTAAACGGAGAAAAAAAAATTATCTCTTTGTTTAGATTTCCAACACTGCGAGGATGACTCGTAAAAGAGTGACGTCAGGTAATGGCTTCCAAATGTTCCATAATTCCCGTGTTGCTGCAGACTCGTGATCTGAACAGGAATTGCGGTTCAATTAGGGAAACAACGACCTTCGGCCTCGACCTACAATGACACATGTTATTCAGTACCGTCAATTTGTATGACAAAAAATGTGAAGTGCCTTAAAACATAACGGTATTTTGTAAAGTGTTTTCATTATTTTTATCGCGATATTAATACGGGAAAATGTTTATAAAAACTCTACGTACAAAGTTATTCTCTCCATCAAGAATATTTTTAGATGTTTTCTAATTATTCATTTTAAAATTTATTTAAATAGAAACGAACGTATCAAATATTTGATCCAATTTTGTTCTCACTAGTGAATATTATATCGTAAATATAATATTACTGAACAATAGCAGAAAAGTTCCAACAGAATATGATTAATTTATTAGTAATTGAGTGAGCCTTCCTGAAGTATGAATAAAACTCAACACCATTGGTCAAACATAAATATATTTTGGATATTTATCAAGGAATTAAACTGCAAGGGGAAAAAATATGAACCCTATGGTTTACTGATTATATTGTAGTATTGAGTGAGTCAGAAGAAGACTTGGAAACCATAATAAATGTCATGAACGCGGCCCTGGAGGAAATGGGAAAGAGTGGATTAACAAAGGCTGTTAGATTGGCAAGGGAACCTTTGAAGGTGGTTAAGGAATTCTGCTACTTGGGCAGCATAATAACTAGGGATGGTAGAAGTATAGTAGACATAATAAAGAGTAGGATAGCACAGGCAAGGAAGGCTTTCGCAAAAAAGAAGAATTTACTTAAGGGCGAATATTAGGAAATCATTATTAAAATTGTTCATATGGAGTGTGGCGTTATATAGGTCCGAAACGTGGACGGGAGGAGATTCAGAAAGAAAAATAATAGAAGCCTTTGAAATGTGGTGCTATAGGAGAATTCTGAAAATCAGATGGGTGGATAGATTTACTAACCAGGAAGTTCTAAGCAGAATATGGAGGACGTTGACCAAGAGAAGGGATAGATTAATAGGGCACGCTTTAAGACATGAGGGTATTGTAAAATTATCAGTAGAGGGATGTGTTTGGGGGAAGAACAGAAGTGGGAGGATAAAACTGGAATACGCTAAGCAGATTAGTTATGCGGAAATGAATTGGCTTGCGCAACACAGACAAGATTCGTTTCGCAGTAAGTAGTTTCATTAGCGAAGGATCTGGTGGTAACGTTCCAGTAAGCTTCTGTAATAAGTGAATTAGTCAGATTTGAATTTATTTGTGTTAAATTTAATTCTCCACTTCAACCACCATAGCTCAAGCATGTGACGTGGCATTCGAATAATAAATGTTTTATCCATTTAAGCACGCCTCGAACCTAAGTGGTAAAATTAGAAATCCAAGTTATGATCTAATTGAATGGAACTGCTTGGATACTAATACATGGTTTGCTAAGTAATATGTATTAGAACTTATTGTAAACCGTGTTGATCATTAAAAAATTGTTTACGAACTATTCAAGAGGCGACCGTGGTTTTATTCGTAACCCAAATTGGCGAGCAACGTAACGTAATGGTTACAACTAGAGCTGGATAAAACCGTTTTTTTAGTGACTGGATCAGAACCATTCGCTCAGTAAATTCACTTTGAACATCGTTCATCGCGCGGCAATTCAATTTATTTGTGAATATTTATATTAGTATCTTCTCAACTCTGCAATATATCAAAATAAAACATACACGAAAATTTAAGTTAAAATTCCGGTGTCATTACCTCAAATTTTCATTCAAATCAGTTAAGCCGTTTCGGAGAATAAATAGATTAAGAGTATAGGCAACCCGCATATATTTTTTTGGGATTTGACTACGCATGTGCCACAAACTTTTCGCGTATAATGTTTTATATTATATTAATTTCTTTTTCAATAAAATTAAATTAAACATGCACGAATATTTAAGCTAAAATTCCTCTTTTTAAACCGTCACATTTTCATTGAAATCTGTTGAGACGTTTCAGAGCCTATTATAGACAAGAAGACGCTTCAGTTTTATTTATTGGTATAAATTATGGAGTATGAGGAAACGTTGGACCATTTCGATACTGATAACTTCATCCTCATTGATAATCTAGTTAGTATCTGGATTTTTTTTCTGTTCTTAATCGATTGTTTTTCTTTACCCTCCAGTGGAATGTAAGAGTTATTTAATTAGGTACATATCAAAAAAGTAGAAGTTAATCTTGTAATAATTTATTATCTTTCAGCATTGAGTTGGCGTTGGTAATGCACTTTTAAATTGTGTTTCCACATGTTTTTATACATTTCAAACTGATATTGTAGGTCACATGATTACAGACAAACTTCTTAAAAATGAACAGTATTGTTTTTTTTGAGGTGGCACCCTGGTGTAGAAAGTAATCGTTTTTGAAAAATGGAGACCAATCAGTTGTATTTGCGAGATGGTTATCACTGAGGTTTACTGAGGTATTGTTTTATTTTGTGGCTCGTTCTCACATTACACAACGCACAGATTCACTCACAACAGATGATTGGGTGACATTAAAACAAATCAAAACGCACTTTTAAGTATCGAAATATTCGATAAAAAAGTGTAGAATGCTGAAAGGAATATGTACGAAAGAAAAACCGTTTCAGTAAATTGTTTATATTTTTTACGGGACGCTACCTAAAACTTTAATAATTTCATGGCAAAGCGCTCCGGCTTCTGTAGGAACTAAGTGCATATGTGTAGTGCAGGTCGTGTAACAGGTTGCTTGCTCGGTGTAATTTGTCCGCTGACCTGAGTCCGTTGTCCCCAGGAAGTGAAGAAACCGGTTTCTGGTTTGACCTGCTCCCAGCAGCTGACTTCTTTTGGCATTTCATTTCAATGCCATCACGTGAAAATCATCTACGAGCTTTGGCGAAATGTGTTGACGCTTGCTTTAAGCCTCATCAACATTCACCCTTATAAACGTGAGTCCAATGCACTCGAACCTCACCTGATGGATCAACAAGAGACAATTGTAACTCTTTAAATAGCCAGTCGTCTTCTGTTTAACTCGTTTGTAATGAAGCAGCTACAGAGTTCATTTGAAATAACACTTGAAGATGATGCCAGTGACTGCCTTCGAAACGTCGTGTCTCTGCAATGTTTTCACCCGGTTAGAATCCCGAGAATTCTTTGTTAGTCACACATACCAGGAAAAACTTCGTTTTAAACTCACTTGAATGCATGGGGCAATTTCAACCAATCTTGAGACACATGACTCACAACGAAGGAAAAGATCGCGTAAGGCACCCAATAAATTGGATAGTAGAAATGTTCAATAGTTTCCTGGAACGCCAGAAGTCATAGAGAAACTCACTTTAAGACAAATTTTAGTTACTATCGCCTAGACAGGGGTTAAATGTGAAATATGAAAAATAGTTTTGGTTTTCTGAGATGATCAGTGATATTCAATTTTGTTTTAGAGAAGGAATTATGGAATGTTGTAGATAGTAGGCAAAAGTATTAGGGGGTGGTAGAAAAATAATCCCACAATAAGTGTTTACTTTTCGGTGTCCCATCATTTAGACCATTGCCCACATTAGCCCTGATGATTTAAGGTCTCAGTTTGGTGCTAGCTGGAACATATCAGTAATTAAATAATGACAATTAGTTCAATAATAAATTTACTTTGTATTTAAAGTAATTTCTCACATTTTACTGAATCATTCCGGAGTCTAATAATTTAATAATCTAATATTCATGCAACGAAAGTATTAATATGATTAAATTAACATTCCAGGCCTTAGAGATTTGGCCCCTTTAATAACAGAGTGCAGAACCCCACCACAAACTCTTATCTATTTGGTTTCTTGAAGTTCTGGTCACTCAAAGTTGGGTGTGTAAGGAAGAAGGGATTAATTTCTGAACATATTATTCATACAATTATAAATGAAATGTTATTGATGACTATAATAACGACATTAATACGTGACCATAAACGTTTTAAATTTACAGTTGTCATTTACGTCCTTAAATCATGCAAATTATTAAACTTAAACACATATTATTTATATTGGTTTATTCTGGTTTTCGATGCCGGTTTCCAGGAGGCATAATCTTCACATTAAGACTTGAATTCTGGCAGTACCGTTTTCAGCGCGTTAAACACGCAATTCTAGTGGTTCTTAGCAGTACGATTCAAGTACATAAAACCTGGTCAAGGTAATCTCTGTGTCAGCCTTCCAGAAAATAATTCCGTTGGTCCTTTGCAGAGAGATTGCTCTGCTTTTTACTGGCACATCCTTCAAAAGGTCCTGACTAATATGTAGGTTTCTTGATCAAGATCATCGATAATGGAGGGGAGATCCATTATTATATCAATATTCCTTAGGGACCATATAGTACGTTTTATACAAAAAATATTCGATAATGACGTTGTTGATCAGCGATGGTGACATTTTGAGATCTTCGAAGCTCGTTCCAATTGTGAGAACATTCAATCAACCATGTTTCTATTCTTACCGTCCCAAGTTGTAGATAAACGTTTCGTAAGTTATTGTTTGGCCCAATTTCTGCATGGAAACTATCATTTTGTGACTTTAACGCGTTACTCGCATCTCTGGAAGTCTCAAGGATGTTGACAGTAATATTGCCTTTCGTAATGTGTTCCATTACTGATAACAGTGCTGTCATTGTTACTGTTGGCATGCAAATCTACTCCATATGGCACGTTAACTGTATTCGGTTCTGACGCCATAGTCGTGCCACAAATGGACTTCGGCGAATAAGTGAGCCGGTGAAATTTTCACGGAACACTGACGCAAACCTCAAGCAGTTCCTTCACATGTTCTGTTAATTTATACTTTTGTTATTGGTGACTATGTGGGTTAAGTAAGTTTTAATTATACGATATGTAGTTTTCCATTAAGTAATTTAGTTTAAAAAAAAAACGTATACACTTTGCCGATCGCATCAATTATGGTACGGTTGAATGTCCTCCTTTTAAGTATTTCCCACAAATCAGGAATCAAATGCAAAGTTCGTACCATCGTAAATCTTCCAGAAATTTCAGAAACAACGGTTTCCTTAAGTAACGATCGCGTTTCCGACCATCCGTTAATGGACCAGAACAAACAGACGACGATAGTGATGAGTCGGTCACATAAACAAATAACAAGACTACAAAAGATAGTGTTTATTCACTATTTAATGCAATATCCTCACCTACTTCGTAATATACACTACGTTTGTTGTGGTATTCAGTCCTAAGACTGGTCTGATGCAACCCTCCATGCTAACCTATTCTGCGCAAGCCTTTACGTTTCCACATTACTACCACATCCCACATCATCCCTAATATGCTTAGCGTATTCCATCCCTGGCCTCCCTCTTCTGTTCTTCTAATGCTAATTTTACAAGACCCTCATGTATCAAAACGTGGCCTATTAATATGTCCCTTCTCCATATTGTTCGCTCTACCCCTATTCTGTTTAGAATTTCCTCGTTAGTTACTCTATCCACCCATCTAATATTCAGCATTCGGCTATAGCACCACATTTCAAATGCTTCTATTCTTTTCCTTTCCGCAACTCCTATCGTCCACGTTTCGCACACACATAACGCCACGCTCCATACGAACATTTTTAGCAACGATTTACTAATATTCAGATTTATATCACTCGTAAGTCAGTTTAATGACAATATAAAGCTTACTCGGTTTCTTATTAACCCTGCAAGTTCTCAATTTAAAAATAACGTAGATCAGACAACCTTCTAACACTCTTTCCTTTCAGCACACGTGGCTTACAATACTTCACTTGTTTTCTGATCCTTCTTAAATTTTTGCCACCTGATCTGATGTGTGATCACAATACCGATTTTCTTTGATGCCAGTGCAGAAACTGGAAATAAAAAATAAATTTTGTTGAAATTCACAACGCACAACTCGTAATATTATCTTATAAATAAAATGGAGTTTTTGTATTTGTTAGAGTGCATGTACGTTCAGAATGCAAATCTATACACGCCGAACAATTTCTTTCAATATCTGGACGCACGGTCGTAGCGAATAGGAAACGAACACTGAGGTGATAAGACACGACGCATCCTTAGGGACTGGGAAAGGGGGAGCTGAAATTTGTTCCTCATTCGGCTAGGGAGGAAGCACGCTTTACAATACTGAAACGAGGCAAAAATTCAAAAGGCCCAAGATAATTTTTTTTTTTTGATTTTTAAAGTCTGGGCAGAGTGGCGTATTTACCACGTCTTGCGGACCTGTCATTGTAATGAGGGTAGTTCGAAGGTAGAAAGGGGAGGTTTGACGTAATTTACGGCTGTGGACCATTTTGAGGAGTGGACAGGGAGAGGAAGGCAGGACGGGCGAGAAGTAAGAGTGGAGAGACTGAGCGAGGCGACAATATTTAAGTAAAATAAAAGAGGCTCATTCGACGTAGCCCCTTGGTGAAAAATTAAACCTGTAGAAAGTTGCGAGCAGTAGAACTCAATTCGGGAAGCATGACGAGAGAATACGTGAAGTAAAAGTGTAGTGTATTTGAAAACAGAGCACAGTGTTTTATTTTACAGGAAAGCGAAATTTGAAGAAAACGTTCGCGCGAAGGAGGAAAAACCGCTGGACAAAGAAAAGCATTAAATTTCTTTAGAAACTATTATCACAGAAACTTTCACGCATATAATCTCCCCACGAGATTGTATCCTGGGAGAAAGATTTAATTTCGTTCAATTAAATTTATATTCTTGTTTTGTTGTTAAAATAAGTTTCTAAAATTATAAAACAGCTTATAAAAATAATCACATAAGAAAATCCTAATCACAAAACAATTATTACAATAGGTATGATAAGGCGTAACTGGTAGGACATGGGAATAAAATCCTATAGCCCTGGATCTCTTTTAAGCGTATCACTGTGTAGGATCCTTAAATTATAACCCGGGGACCTTGTCAACCCTTTGCCACTTTTCTCTACATTCCACATCACCCTTTTCATTTCCCCTTCCTATGTTATTAGAGGGAAGTTGCATGTTTTAGTATCACCCTCATGTAGCCTGTTATTCGCCCTCCCACCAAAATTTATGTAAAACGAAATATTGATGTAAAAAATTACTTTTCTCATCATGAAAAATAAATATTTGTCTGCCGTGAAAATAATGACGTACAGCGATGGAAAACCAAGATGTCGTGATGCAGTAGTCTCAGTTGCAAATAAAAACAACGGAGGGAGACTCTGGTATCACCGTACTCAAGAGCGAGTATTTTAAAGTGTTATTCATAACTAATACTAGAGTCTTAAGGTATATTTAATTGCTGTATGGCGAAAAGCACGGTATGTTAAGGTTATGTCTCTAATTTTTCTGAGTAACAATTGGGTCAAAAGGATTACTTAGTGAGAGGAGGAACACGAGACACCGCTTGCTGTTTCTTGAAGGCAACCGTGGACCGGGAAGTATTTAACGACAGAATACCGAGGTTGTGTCAGCTAACCACGTGATATTGTTCTTTCATTTAAAGCTAATATTTGTTAACCTTCTATGGTGTAGCGGATAGCGTCACCGCCACGCGTAACTGAGGTTAGGACTAGACGTTCCTATTCATCATGGCCAGGAAAACCAATAAAAGGCCCCTTACGCGCTGTCAACAGCCGCTAGAGTAAACTAGTAAAAACGTCTCTTCTAGAGAACCGGGTTTCCCAAACTGTGTTCCGCGAAACACTCTTGTTACACGAAGTCTAAATAGATGTTCAGAAAAAATTTAAAATGATTACATCTATTCAGACGACCAACAGACTGCTTTCGGTCAACGAGATAATCCAGTTTCGGAATAGTGTTTATGAACAATGTTCTCATTGTTTCTCAACAGTTCAAATTTGTTTCTAGCTTGTTTCGGAACCGATTCAACTGCGTTGCAAAACAAAAAAAACTCTGTTCCTCGTCTCCTGTCACAATAGGAAACATGGTCAACAATGAACAAGGGTGTGGATCTCTTAAGCCAAAATGGATTTCCTATACGAGTGAGATAGAGATTGTCATAGCCCAGAATTATACAGATAATATTTTATTTAAATTGACAATGAGCACCTACGGCCAAGAAATAAACCAACCTCATAAACCTTTGTTTGTGGACTGCTATTCACAATTACAGTGTCAGGATCATCCAGTGTAGAGTTTCTCAGCCGGAAGTCCGGAGGAAAATTTTAATGGTTCCCGATAAATGAAAAATATTATTATAGTTTTGCTAATAAACATGTATGGTCACAAATATATCTCTATTAATTTATAGGCTTTTCACAAGATTTCAACATATTATTGACATTCAAAAAAGTCTTCTTAAATAAGGTGTTATTTCGCTGTTGTTAAGACAACCTTTGGTTGGAATTTAACAAAACGGCAAAACGTGGTTGATAAAACTTGCATATCTGGTAGATAATTTTACAAAATGCAATGAACTTAACTTACCATTACAAGAAAAATAATTACAATTTGTAATACAAGAGTTAAGGTTGCATATCTTGATAACAGAAAACATAGTTTTTGGTTTCAACAGTTGATCCTGCCCTACATGAATGTTTGAATGAATTAAATTTTAAAGTGGATGAAAAAGTTTCCAGAATGTTTTTTGAACACTTAACTTGAAATCAACTCTTTTGCAATATTTTCCGGAAACTAGTAATGACGGTTCTGTAGCGTAATAGTTGATATTTCATTATTTCTTAATATAAAGTAAGCGAGGATTGGGAAATGGAATTGGCGTCAGAACGTCCAGACCCTAGACCGTCACTAATCCCCAGGGATGCCATTCCGGCACGTTGGTATATGGCCTAGGAATTTCTGTAACCACGCTCACGTGGGAAACAAGAGCCAAAGAAAACAACGATATATTTAAATACCTTAGCCAATGGGATTTCGTGGGCTAAAGTAAATCGATCTCAAATGTCGATTTTCGGTGCTTCTTCACACGATGGATTATTTATGCGTTTGTAACTGTGAAACAATTTTTGAATGGACCACATGCATCACTCTCACCTGTTCAGACGACTTCGAGTTTACCCCTTAAGTAACTTGCACTGGCCCAGGACCAGCTTTAAATGACGTCAAAAGCTAAATTTTGAAGTACGAAATCACATGGAGCGACAGAGGAATTTTTTTTATTTGGACTGATTTTTACATTGAAACTTTTCTTTCTTAGTTTTAAAGATTCCGATTATTCTAACCTAACACGAGTGCCAGAGTCTACTTTCAGCATTCTAAAGACGCTAGGCAATATGTCTCTTCCGTTATCTGCAGTTAAACAACTGTAGGTGCGCTGAGACTTCATTTTAATGTGAGAGTGCAGTCATTTCTTATCCAGACTTCGTGAGGAGTGGACCTTTGTATATCTGAAAGAAATTTGTGCGAATTTTTTTAATTATTACTTCAATTTCGGCGATAGCTTGGGATATACGGCAAAATTATTATCTGTCACCTTTGCCAAATTTCAAAACTAGGCCGACAATAGGGAAGGAGTGACACTGATCCACTAGTGTGCTTCTTGCGGATACAAAACCCTTTTCATGTAGTTGGACACATTGGTCGGTTAAAGCGCCTGTAAACAGGCCACCGCGTATGACATCACAAACAATCCTTTCCTAGTGTGTTTCTAAATACAGACTAAGATGAAAGAATGTCCACTTGAAGAACCTAAACGATGAAATAGCTAAGAAATTATTTTATTTTGCAGAAATGGACACCCAGAAAATCAGACGAACGTTTAAATAAAATTTAATTAAAAATACAATTTTTCGGTCCTGAGGTTGACCTCTGAGAGTCATGTAAAGATAAATCTATTAATTTATACGTATACGAACACAAATTATGATAGATTTTATAGCTTTAGTTGAAGTTCAGTAAATTTAAAAAATAAGTAACTTGAATAAAAAAGAGTGGAAGTTAACAGTAACTCGAAGAATTGATACTATAGCTACGGACATTGAATCGTAGTGGAATAGTGATCAGACTGTTTTTTCGCTGCATTCCGATGAGTCTACAAATATTTCCGAATATTTGTTTTTAAACATAAAGTACATAAAATCGTAGTACCGATCAACCCTCATCGATGCTTATTTGGGCCAACGTCTGAGAACTAGGAAGTATAATTATCAGCCAAATTGTTATAAGTTAGCTGAAAATTTGTCAAATTTCTCATTAAATTTAAATTTTTTGTCTTGTTCTTAAGTAACAAATATAATATATTAATATATATATATATATGCTATTTTCATATTTAAAAATTGTCTCACAAATCTAAATATGAAAAATACGAGACTAAACCTAATACAGGCTCGCTAGGGAGGAGCACAAACAGAAACGACAAAGAACTAAAACAGATACAGGATCCGAAATCCGGCCACAAAGTTAGTAACTTAGTTTGAAGAAATCCAATTTTATGGGACATTACTTTGAAAGTCTACAGGGACAAGCTTAAAAACTAACGTAATAAAATCGCTGTGAAACTTGTAAAAGATCCGCAAGATATCAATGTCAACCAAACAAAGAATTCTGGAAAATATACATTAAAATTTGACAAGTTACAGGAACAAATTATTGGAAATATTTTCGTCATCGATTTTCAGCCTTCTCCAATAAATAAAAAGCAACAATTGTTCTTGCCGTTGTTAATTGAGCTGCAATAATTTAACTCTGTTGTAATAGAGAAAAATTACAACAGAAAAATATCACGTGTCAACAGTTACAACAGAATATGCTAGAGCAGGGTTTCCCAAACTTTTTCTGCATTGGAACACCTTCCAAAATCGCACATTTTAACATTACACTCGGTTCATTTTTTAGGTGCGGTAATTTCCACTTGAAAAATTAAAAAATTTAATTAATATTTAAATGTAGAACAGTAGTATTATATTAACATAAAAATATGTATAAATGAAGCAATTTGATGATTTTGGATCCTTGAATTGCATACCTTGTTTATATCAGGCATAATATTTGCAAATTGAATTCTATCTAGTATGTGGTGTAGCGTCCAGCCTGTTCCTGCACTTATACTTCATTGCAGCATAATAAGAAAATCCCGCTTCGCATGAATAGGTTGTATGAAACGGAAGTAAAACAATAATAGAATATTTTTTAATATTGGACTACTCTTATGAACTAGCCCAGTAATCAAAAAGGACTGATTATTGTATTTTTCTTTCACTGATTAAGTTAATTAGATTTTCATAGTCACTTGCACCTAATACTACAGGTTTAACTGTCACAGAAAAAGGATTCTGAACCCAGGAATCGTCCTTACTAGTTTTTGGAATTCAAATTATATAGATGTTATAATAACATTTTGGAAACTTCTTCATCTACTTGAAACGTTAATTTATTGAAACATTAAAGAATGGCAGGAAACCAATTAAGGACGTTAGATTCAACTCATGAAATCCAATATTGTAATCCAATTTTATCTCTCGTATTAAAATTGATAATACTTTCTCATTGTAATGGTAAGTTCATTGCACTTTTTAAAAATATCTTCCAGATATGCGAGTTTAATCAACCATGAAGGATTTTGTAAAAACTTCAACAAAATGTTGTCCTAATTTATTTTTCTTTGACCAACAACTCATTTTGAAGTTCAAAAAGTCATAGTAGTGCTTTTCCTCTGGATAGCCATCTAATAAAGTGTTTTGTGTTCACTAGCCATGCTACCAAGCGTATATATTTATGAAATATTAAAGTTTGTAAAGCGAAACACTAATTTGTTTCAAACAAATGGCGAGTTTCATGAATACGCGACTAGAAATCGTTCAGCTCTAAGGTCGGACAAGCATCGCCTTGCTCTACACCAGAAAAGTATTCACAATACCGGGATAATTTTATACAACAGCCTTCCGCCAGAGGTTAAAAATAGTACCTACAAAAGCTTCGTGAAGCAGAGTAAAACTATTCTTTTAAATGGCGCGTTTTACTCGGTACAGGATTTTCTTAATCGTCCTTCTAGTATTTAAATCAAGGTTCCTGAAAAAAGTGTTGAATGAGCTGCCTTATAAAATAGCACATCACATATCTTTAAAATTTCTATTCAGTTTTTTCTGCTCTTTTGTTTGTTTGTTTCATGTATTGCCTGGAGCTACGACAGAGGGAAGGACAGTTTCCTGGTCGCAGAGCTCCAAGTAGTTAAAACTCCATTGCGTGTTCCTCAGTGTGTGCTTGTTTGTGTTTCCCAGTGTTTGTGTGACATCGTGTGTCCGTGTTGTGTTTATATTGACTTTTGTCTATATACATTTTCTTTTACTAATTTATTTCAAGTTTGTCTTTAATTATGTACTTTATTTTGTTCATTTTTAATTTTTAATGTATGACGTATCCTATTTCCTCAATCGAAGATTAATGGAAACAACAATAAATCTAAATCTATCGCATAAAATTTTAAATAATTTGGAATAAAGTGGCCACTTAAGTTTTCCCTGCGGTCCTCCGCTGCACTAGATGAAATTCCGCAAACGAAGGTGTATAAGATTAGCTTATTCTTTTAGTCAAGTTAAATAAAATATTAACCGTATAATCGTGGACTACGACAGTCTCTATCTCACTCGTACAGGATTCTGGTCGACTGAACACGTCCACACTTTTTTACTGTAACTATAACAAGGAATAGGGTTTCTTTGTTTCGCAACGTTGTGATTCGATTTTCTCCAGTTCGGTGCAAACGGAGTTTTCGTCATACGATCTGGTTAAGTGGTATTATAACATGGTGTTATAATCCATAGGCCCGTTTGGGAAACCCGGATATAGCCGGACGAGTGAAGTAAGACGAGTCCTCAGCTTCCATTAGTACGTGCGAGTACTATGCGTCGGGGTCACCAATTTGTGGCGTGACTATGCCGCACAAAAATATTCACAGGATTATATCCAATTAATAATCTACAATTGTCATTAGCAAGCGGTAAGCAGGAGGCTGTTGATTTTACTAAGGCCGGTGTGGAACAGAAATCTGCGATGCTGGCCTTTTGAACTCGCCGCCGAACAGTCAAGAACACGAGCGCCAAACACTCAGCTCACACAGTTACAAAATATTCTGCAACGAGTTTTAGAGCCTTGGTGTCTTTTTCTTTTCTTTTACCTGTGCTGTCGTGCTAGTGGCAACTTCTCCTTTAATGTTCTAACGAGACATTAACAGGAACTGTCACTATTCCCGTGATTTCCAGAGACATTTGTCTTTCAAGGTCACACAACTTGTGCTGTAATGATGGAACCTGAGTCTGTGACGTTTGTGGTCAACTGTCAGAATCATCTTCCTCATTTCTATTAGTAGAACCTAAACAAAAACAACAGATTTGAATCGTAAATCGTTTATTTTTAGACTATGAATATGCCCTTCGTAATGATAAAGACGCCGTTACCATATGGATTCTCAAAATCCAAAGATATGATGAGCTATGAGGGAGCATAAATAATGTTTTGTAGTAAAAAATTATAAGGTTTATTTCTGCTGTTGCTGGAGTAGTGAAAAAGTTTACAAATCACCAGTAACGGACGAAGCAAATGAAAACGAGATCAGACTCCACCATTAAATTTCGATTTCAGCAAATATTCCGAAACTATTCGTGTGGAACACAGGATTGAGCTTAGATTTATTATTCACTCCAAAAAGGCCTCAGTTGGGGAAATAGGATACGTCATTACATAAAATTACAAATAATTATTTGAATTTACAAATAATAAGATTTAGACGTTCACAAATACATAAATCAAAAACGAAAACACACAAAGTTATTTCTTCTGTTTAAATAATAATAATGTTGTTATTTTTGTTGTATTCAGTCCTCAGACTGGTTTGATGCAACCCTCCATGCTAACCACTCTTTCGCAAGCCTTTTCATTTCCTTATAACTAGCGAACCCAACATCCTCCCTAATCTGCTTATCGTATTCCATCACTGGCCTCCCAGTTTTGTTCTTACCCCACACACTTCCCGCTAATGCTAATTTTACAAGACCTTCGTGTCTTAAAACGTGGCCTATTAATCTATTCCTTTCTATTAGTCAACGTTCTCCTTATTGTTCGCTTTCCCCCTATTCTGTTTAGAACTTCATACTTAGTAATTCTATAAATAATTATACTGTGAAATTCATAATTTTTTGGTCAGTTAAAATTCTTTCGCTTGTTTAAGGAAATATAATAGCTGTAGACGTTCTCAAGATGTCCCAATCAACGACTTTAAGGCTGAAACATAAAATTTAGATTTACAATACACTATTAAATTAATCAACCTATTAATAAAGTCAAAATTAATTGAATTTATTTAAGAAAGATGATATCTGAAAACTAGAATATAACATAACACTCATTATTATTATTATTATTATTATTATTATTAATAATAATAATATATTTATAGTATGCATACATCCATATTGTCCAAAGACTTATCAAAGATAAATAAGACCTCAACGATTGAAATAATTATTTATACAACTAAGCATCATGAAATAATAAGTGCAGTCAATACGCATCCAGGAAACCAGAAAAATAAAGGACGGTCAAGCAATTCCTAGGAGCTGAATGACGAGAAATCTGACCTTCCGAAGTAACTCCAGGCCATAAATGAAGCAAACAAAGAAAAAAGCTGAAGAAACTAAACATAAAGTATACATTTGCTTAGTCAAGACTACTTAGATTCAAGGTACGATCATTCTTCAAAAATAATAATTATTTAGTCAGAAGCTTTCGACTTACTAGTTCATTTTAAAGCTATTTAACACGAGCTAATGTCCAGAAGTTTGATTTACATTTATATCCGATTTTAAACTTTGAATTATATTATAATGGTTTGTGGTTACTGTTAACAACTGAATAACTGACAACACGCTTTCCGACGTGTAGGAAGAATTAATGTTTGAAGGCTAAAGCCGTTCGTGACAATAAACACCCGGATATAATTAGTTCTTTTAATTGATGTATACGCTGAAGAATTTTACTTTAATTTTAAAAAATTACGATTTCATATTACTTTATAAAAATTTATAAACCCAAGTTAATTAAATATAACTAGACAATTATTAAAACATTGTAATATATGATGCCCTATAATTAATTGAAACCATTTTTGATATAATTTATGAATAATTCCGACTGAATAAAATCATTAGTATTTCTAAAGAATGACCTTTCTTTCCTGCAAAATAGACAGCATTCTTGTCATGAATCCAATTATATAAAAGCAACATCTTCAAATTGTTTTCAAGTGCAATAATTTCAACTCTACGGTGATTCGCAATAAAATATTCTTACATTAAATATATATGGCCAGAGGTTGAAAGTTTAATAGCAGAACCGATCGAATCTCACAACCATTAATATTGTTAAATTAGTTGAAACACATACAATACATTAGGAGTTGCAATAGTCACTGTTCAATAAATAATTTCTTTGCTTAGTACCTTTTTTCAGAAACAAAGAGGATGGTCTAAAAAATTTCTGACCTCAGCACATGAAGATAGCGGCATTCGTCAATAAAAGTTATAGTGTGTGCTTGGGCATATTTGAAAATATAGTCACCAAAAGTTCAGCCATTTTGGACGCGTAGCTGTTGTTTGATAATCCTCTAAGTGATTTTGTGAAATTGGATAGAATCTTATATCGATATGTCATTAAATATTTGTATCTCAAAGGTGATATGAATAAGTAAATCAAAGACAAGTTAGGAGCCATGTACGGGGACTCTGAACTATCATTTACTACCTTAAAATTTTTGGCAGCGGAATTTAAACGTGGCCGTACCAGCTTTGGAGACGATGAACGCTGGGGACTCCCAATAACTGCAACCTCTGACGATAAAATCACTTAAGTTTGGTAAATAATGCTGGAAAACTGTTGAATTAAAGTGAAAGAGTTAGCAGAGGCTAGATTTAGGTATGAGAAATCGCGTTGGGTGCTGCATTTGCTCAAGTTAGACTCCGGTGCCGTCGTCCGCTGATGGCCTCTGAGTATGAATCGCTGGAATCGGCAACTGATGGAATGCTTCCACGCCACGATGTCTGGCTTCCACCTCAAATCTCCTGGCAGTAGCTGCTATTGCCCAGGAGAATTACTGCAGGCTCTGGACTTACTGTCCAAACTTCAGAGCGAGCTCTTCTCCCCTCAATTTGTCAGCTCAGACTGTGTTCTCCACGTCAACTGTTCTTTCGCCATCTTTTTCTCCCCACGTCATTTTCTCTTCCCATCTTCTCCACGAATCACAAGTTCCAATTTTGGGAAGGACACGCCCACAATTTCCCGCGTATTTGATCAATCTTTGCCATTTTGTCCCTTGGCTGGGAGAAATAATTTATGTGGCGGCACGTCCTTCCAGGTATGCGCAAGATTTCGCAGATCTTTGTCCTGAAAAAATTAACACTTACCCCGCTAAAAGCCTCAGGCCCATGTTCTCACGTTGGTTTTCCCATTCCCATGTAAAATGTTCCATGCGGTCAGCCAGATACTAAAAAGGAATCTATTTCTTTTAATAACTACTTATAACTAATATCTTAACGTCTAGTACATATCTATCTTAAAAACTACTTAATATCCACTACATGTGGTTCACTACACATGTCATAATTGATTTTTCCAAAAAGGAAGAAAAAACATTACAGGAGTACACTACGCATCATTAGTTAACAAGATGACAGAAATTGCGGAAAATGGCCACATTTGCAGCAAAAACGTTCATCAAGGCAATGCACTTCAACAGTTGCCATGGCTAACATTCACAAATTACGGTTTGACCTGTTTTACCACTCTCACCTTATGGAAGAAAAAATGACGGCGTATTTTTGTTCCGTCAGAACTATTTCAGACTACCATCGCTAATACGGGAAACATTCCATACGGTTGAGCATCAGTTTGGTAATTTCTGTTTGTAATATACTAAACCTAATTTTAGTGTAACTGTGTGGATTAACATATCGCTATAAACTATGTATCTGCGAACTATAAATCGACTTACCGTCCGCTTTTTACGAGAGACATTCGTTTTAATGTCCATCCGTTTATCAGCCCTGTACTTTCATAACATGTTAGATAAATGCACATGTAGATTTTCCTCAAAGGATAGTAAAGTTCTTACGTGACTTCAAAATCAGAATATATTTTAGATGTAGTTGAAAATGATTCAATTTGATTTTATCTACAATATTGAATATTTTGTCTTTATAGCGAATGTGATGACGCGTTGAATATAATAGAGACGACGAGAAATGTATATACTTGAGATTATGGCAAGTTGGGGTATTTTTGAGTAACCGTGAAAATAGTGCATTTTCCAGTTTCATGCTCACGGGGAGACGCACTAAATGGAGTTATTACAATGCTCTTAGATATCGTCCCTTCTTAATTACAATTACAACGCTCAATTTATTCCAATATTTAAATTCTTTAAAAATTATTTCTCCATCAGCAATGTTATTAAGTTTCATTTCTCTTAGTTTTTTTTATAAAATAAGGTATTTTATTTATATTTTGTGTTTGCTTTAATTTATCTCCTCCAATTACCCTATAAAATCATCACGATGATTCAGGCAAAATATGTTTATTATTAAGAGATGAAAATGTACGGAGTATATTGGAGGTAGTTAGGAATATGTAGTATAGATGAGGTATTAGTCCGTGGCATTCCTGGCCGGCGGTCATAAAGCAGCAGTAAAACATGACAATTCCCAAGCCGGCCGCCTAGGGCGCGATGAGCATCTTCCTGATGACGTCACTCTCCAGGGCCGTGGGAAAACTCTCACTGCTCCGCGTTGCCACGTCTCAGGGACAAAGATCACCGACAAATATACTCCATTTCGCATGTACCCACTCTCTGTTTCTATATGCTCTGTAGAAAACGATCTGATTCCCGTGGGAATCCATACAAACGGTGGGGTTTCTGGACCTGCATGGGACTAAAGTAACACGAAATAGTACTGTGTTTGATAGTAAGGGCTATTTTTAATCACTGTAGAGCAGCTATTATAACACATACTGTAAACTATTGCGGAAAGTAAGAAAAGCTAATAAAGATATGGATAATTGGGATATTAAGATAAAAAAATATTAGGAGATCAGGAAATTCAGTTTCATGGATGCTCTTCATTGTAAGAAATTCTTCTGTTCTTGAATAAAAAGTATTTTCAAAAATTATAAGGCAAACAAATAAGACTATGCCGGCATCTAAAACGTCACAAGAGAGTCAAAAATACTCTCGGTACAATATAAGGATTCAAATTATTTTCAGTACTCTAACATAATAAAATTTCTTCCCCGTTGAAAGGTCAGAATGTAACACAGCGATCCCCTTTACACCTGTTTAGACCCCAAAGTTGATAATTTCCTTGTTATTTTCAGATGACTTATTTCCAACCCCACCCCTTACATGCTGCAAGGGGAGAAAATATTACACAAATAGTGTCGGGGAAGACACTATAAAAGTAATTGACCTCAAGAATACATCAAAACACACTAAGTTTTGCTGTTGCGAAGAAGCGGTATTTGAATAGGAATGAATATAAACCTATAAATACTGTATGAACACGTCCATCCAGTCCAGTGGTGACAAAGAAGAGGGCGAACGAGAGAGAGCTTATGATCGCTACACGGCAAACCTTATACTAAACTCGCAGTTGGTTTTGAACAGGTCCCCGCTTTTACAAGTTTACAACAATAGATGGAGTGAGAATTTTTGCCCCCCCTCCTCTCATTCTGTCAAAATTGGGCTTATAACACAGTAAATGGGATGAATAGTATAAGAAAGCCTAATAGAACTTTTAAGTCGCAGTCGGTTTCCATTCCACCTTTTACGTGGCAATTCAATGGATTAATAAATATTTACATGAATACCTTCTGATATATAAATGAAACACACACGAAAATTTAAGTTAAAATTTCTGTTTCAATCCCTGAAATTACTAAGGTGGAAACAGAAAACAGCCTACCTTCCGTTCTTTGGTCATGCAACCGGCCAAATCAGCGGACTCCTTAGGCAGCACAAGATAGGACGGTTTTCATGCGGCAGATGAAGATTAGGAACCTGCTTCCGTCTGTTAAAGACAATATTTTGTTTAAGAAACCAGGAGTTTACCAAATTATTTGTTTCTGAGGACAGTCAAAGAAACATCCGTCTGAAACAAATGTTTAAGTCGATTGGATAATACTTTATGATAGGGCGTAAGATGGATTTTACCAGAACCACCATACTGGACTCTGCTGATAACTTCTGTGACAGCATTTTACTGAAGGCTGTTGCTATTAGAACCACCCGCAGCCAGCTGATCAACAGGGATTCAGGTTTCCACCTGTGTAAGGCATGGGAGCCCGATCGCGTTGCGGCTTGCCGGGTACCCTAGACCGTCAACGGAGACGAGGCAAGGTCGGACTTGGCACCAAGACAGAGCACCGATCTAAAGAGGAGGTGGTGAGAAGAGTAGAAGGGGAGCGTCCCACCGCTATCACCTACGTTCCAGATAAGGAATCTGTTGATTGGATAATACAGAATTCCCCTGATATCCCGATTGTGATTTTATATGTCACGATCCGTATATTGACGGCACTTCATCTGTAGAAGATGGCGGTGACAGCCATTGAAACGTCGTGTACAACTAACTTCACCACCTGAATGCAATTCTCAGAACTTTTCGTCCATAAATTACTTTTGTATCAGAGGAATAAAGAATACATAGCAAATTATCGTCCTATAATCTGAATTTCTAAATTTTATGACGAATTGTATAGGTTAGAACGATGTGTTTCTTATCAGAAAGAAATTATTCACTGACTCGGAATTTATATTTATAAAATAATAAATCTCTGAACTATGGATGTTGTTAACTTGGGTTGTTTCAGGAAAATTG
The DNA here is from genome assembly GCA_034510155.1 of Eucriotettix oculatus. Classification (NCBI taxonomy): domain Eukaryota; kingdom Metazoa; phylum Arthropoda; class Insecta; order Orthoptera; family Tetrigidae; genus Eucriotettix; species Eucriotettix oculatus. The sequence goes on from CM067379.1 coordinate 40,531,517, forward strand.
AGCCAGTGGCTGGGATAATATTCAAAATTGTGACGTTACTTAAGATAGTGCACGAAACTACTAACCTCAGTCCTGTTGATTACAGGGGCCAATGTTCGTCATGGTCATAAGTAACGTGTGTACAAAGTTAAATAGAGATTGTTTCAATTTTAGCAGAGCTTAGTTTAATCCCATTTCACCACCACATCCCCATAGCCCACTGAAGTACAACTTCACTTGCCCCGAAATAGACTCCAATCTCGGTTGATTTCGTGTCATTAACTCACAAACCCTCCCCGCTCCCTTCTTAGGGGCTGAAGTACAACTTAAGTTACATGTTGAATGCCAGAATTAAATTAACGACTTCCATGACTCCGTAATGCACACCAACTTCAGTCGTTTTAGCGTTATTTTTATCTAACGCCCCTCCACTTTTCCTTATGGCTGCACGCCTCTTATATGGAGTTGAAATTATGAAACATATGTGGAAAGTCTATTATTTATCGGACCGTTTATGCATGTTACCAATTTTTCAGCATCTTCTTTCCCTCTCTTCACTGTTTGTGTGGTTGGTAGTCGTTTTTTACACCGCAGTGTTTCTTTTCAGATGAAAAGAACACGTGTATAAAATTTGGTCGAAATTAGTCCACGCTTTAAGATTTGTATGCGGAACTTACCGTATATACATACAATGGCAGATCAAACCAGACAATTTTATTATAGCGATTCTACATCATTATAAATCGGTAGTCTTTTTAAATAAACACTACTAATTCTTAGAAACTTTCAATTTTACATTGCCTAAATTATTAAGAGAAATCACATCTATGAAACCTGAAAGTGAGTCGATCACAAAGAAAACTGCCAGAAGCTTTACTGTAGGATTCCGAGTGAAATTAGTTATTCAGAATTCTACAATAATACTTCTGGGAATTTACTTGATGATATATTGTCTGACGCAACATGTGGCTATCATTCAAATGTTACGGTTAGCCGCAACGACACTAAAACAGACGACAATTTTAGTGGATTTCTGAAAAAGATGGGCATAAAGTTGTAAATATATCATGAAGATTGCGACGAAACGACAGAACAAAAACATTTTGAGGACAGTAATGAAGAACGATTTAGGTATAGTTAATAAAGGAGCCAAGTCACGCTCCATTCTCCTCAATAAACACTTAAGTTAACAACAAATTTTCGCTATGAAAATGAATGTACTCTATCAAAAGTAGAAAAAAAGTTTAATTCAAGCAGTGACAACATAATTCTGAGTTTCAATATCTTGTACCAGATATGAAAATAAAGAAAGTATTACTGAGGATTTTCTGTACTCGAATGCACATATGAATTTTACACATTTACTAATCTTTTTTCCGACGGTAAGGAGCTTTACATGAGTTAAAATTATCAAAGAACGAAGGTTTTCCCGGTGTATCTGCTGCTTCAGTAGTTCTTGGGCTTCCAGCCGGGTGAATGTAGGCATTGGCCACGACGTTTCGACGGCGGTCACTGCCATCGTTCTCAAGTGTTTCAGCAAACACTTGAGAACGATGGCAGTGACCGCCGTCGAAACGTCGTGGCCAATGCCACCATTTACCCGGCTGGAAGCCCAAGAACTACTGAAGGAGTTAAAATTAATTTAAACTAACAAAATAGATTTATATTAAACAAATAAAAAATACACAAAACGAAGAAAACAAATAGAAAGTTACATAACAAAGAGACTCCTTAAAGGGGACAGACGCGTGAGGGTCATTGGCCTTTGGTGGCGGATCTTGTGGCACACGATCCAGGTACATTTTAATATATATTTTATATAATATATATATATATATATATCCTCCAACCTGCTTATATCCGCTGGCTTGTGCGCGTCCGTCGGCTTCGACTCCACCCTGGTCTAGTTTTTCTGTTACCGGGGTCAAACTGGAGACTCCTACGTGCTGGCAACGAAAACAGCTACTCCACCACTCATCTAAGACTATATTATGAGAACTTCCCCTTCTCCGTCTCTTTCCTGACTAACTCCAAAATGTATTCCTACCTCTCTCTCGAAATTCAGTTTTTAACCCCTTCAAAAAGTTTCTCAAACAGGTTTAAATTTCCAGGGGGCGTATTTTTAAACTCCACCCAATTCGGGGCCTACATGAGTAACTACAGGACCGCATTAATGTCGCCTGAGTGAACTCTGGATTCTTAGGAATTTGCAGCCCCTTTGTCGTGGTCCATCTTATCGTTACACGCTTATCGGCCCATTGCAATACGTAAATTCACTAAAAATTCTAAATAGTAAAAATAATAAAATTGTCTACCGTTGACATTGGAAATATTCTGATGTATGAAAGAAATAACGTGGCTTTCGTCTTCATAGAAAGTTAAAACGCGTCGAACAATTGTAACAAAACTTGGTACAGATGTTCTTAAAGATATGCAAAAATACGAGTGGCATAAATAATTGAAGGGGAAAATTGATGTAGAAAAATACATTTTTGAGAAAGTGTTTGGTATGATAATGACTCTAGGTTAGCATTACTGTGATGAGCTGCGAACTCCTGATGAAAAAATTATAATCTGTAACCTTGGAGTGTCACATTAGTTAAACAACGTTCAGTGATCGGGAGTTTTGCTTCCTTGAAGATGAAAAATATTTCACAAATGATTTTACACTATGGTGAAAATTGTATGATCCATGGAAATTTTTATAAGTGTTCAAAAATAGTCGAATCTCCGTGACTAAAGCTCAAAGTCCTGGCCTGCCAGTTGAAGTGTCAACTCCTTCGCTTGAAACCCGGATTGACGACATTATTCGTGAAGACCAACGGATTACTTTTGAAGATATGCAGGAAGTGTTGGCACAGTTGTGAGTAGCAAGTACAAGTGCAGCAAAACAAGTACATGGTGGATCCCGAAAGCCTCAACTCAACAACACATGGTAATAAGACACACTTGAAAATAATACCATTATAGGGATAATTACTAATTTATAAACAATTTATGGAGCACTCTCATGTAGCCTGTTGGCCAAGAAAGGTAAAAAATTTCTAATTAGTGTCAAAAATTTATACGCGGAGATCTATGGCGCACTGCACAGATATAACAGTTTTCGGTTGAAAATTACTTACTCTTTCATTGTACAATTGCATCCTGTACTACGAATTAGAGGAGAAATCGAATGATGATAATAAACTATACGGGAGTTTTTTAATCATAATAATTTAACATATTGGTCGTCAAGGTGCAAAGAGAACGAGGACGTTTCTTATGAGAATTCTTTCGTATCTTTGGGCATGTGTGCATTTAGAATTCTGTGTAACCTGGATTTATAATTTAATTGATTTAATTTTCAATATGCAAACGCCGACGAAATAGTAAGAATCTCAAGAATCACAGGTTTTGACAGCATTTACAAATCTTTTAGCAAAGGCTTTTACTTACAAAGTTACAATTCTATTTATTTGATACAAAAGGAAGTGTGGTGCCTTGTGGAAGCAATTTAGGATGATCTCAGTAGATGGCGCAGATGCAGATTGTGCTACAGGAGCAGGAGCCAAGCCGTAAACATTGAAGCGAGTGGACGAGTCGATATAGTTGAAAGCCATGTACATAGTGTGTAGTTAGTTTGACTTAGGTTAACCATTACACGAAATCGTCGCTTACGTGGCGTATTTGAGACCAAGGCTTGTACTGGCCTCAGGTTTTATTACCTGAGAAACGCCGTCTATCTAAATAGATGGCACTGCCAACATATCTTGTCTCTTGGCGTGTATTTTTTTTTGTTTGGTTGAACTTGCATTGTATTGGAGGTTGGTGTTTAGGTACCTAGGTAAGCCTAGGTACCTAAACACCTGTCGGATACAAACAGCGTTGAAGTAGGTTCTGTCCTGGACCGCCTGTTATTAATTCATGTAGTTAACAAGTGTACAGGCTGGCGTACGTATCTACCAGGTAGTCCTTTTAAAATTTAGAAATGAATATCTGTATCAATCTTCTTTGATTGAAATTTTTATGTAATTTAAATGCATATTTATCAAGTGATTTTAAAGTCATCCGGTATTTGATCATCTGATGTGCTGCTACATTCTCGTTACATTAACTCAATGAATTATTACTGTATTTGAACTTGCAGTATTTTATATAAAGTGTGTATATTAACTGCGTCTGAAAATATGAGTTTAAATTTTACCAAATAATATTTTATATAAGTAAATATAAAATCTAGGTTGAACAGGAAGTGTCATCGTACAGTCTGTGTCTAGCTACTTGTGAAATACAAAAATCTGTGATCCATGTTTTGCTTTGGCCCACCCACTAGTATTCCACGGTTGGTTGAGATATAGGGGCAGTTCGTCCTGTACGTCTAGTTGATTCTTATGTTCAGTTTCACTTAACTGGACTTGTTTATACATAACCAATGATTCAATGGAATGAAAAGCAACAAATTCCTTCGCTGGATGAGGTTGATAATTAAGACTGAACCTTGGTTTGGTTCTTACTGCGTAAGTTTGTAACAACCCAAGAATTAAAAATATTTCAGAAAAATGTGCCGTATAGATTTGGCAGTTTGAAGGAGTGTGGATCAAAGAAAAACAATCGAGGGCAGTGTTGCTGCCACTAGATGGCGACTCCATTGTCTATATGGACCATGTTAGAGGAGCGATTTGGGATTTTTTTCCCTTAAATTTACTGCAGTAAAAGTACGAATGGTGGAGAAAGTTTGAAACGCAAATATAAACATACAAGATACAATTATAATTTACAACTTATTACTGTAACAATAAATAATTATAGTCCTTTTCAAATGGGAGCCGATTTGACCTTGAAGCTGCCCCTTTCGGCATCCAATCATTGTTGCCACATAACATTGTCCACGCAGCAGAGATAAGGGCTTGTAGATACGTCAGTTAGATGATATGGTAACATTGGTTTATTTCCCTGCTGTCATTCGCTGAACGCCAGAACGTATCCCATTTGAAAATAACGTTAGTTAACAATTCACACCTCATCTATGATTATAGAAGAGACGCGATCGAGGAATAAAGTGGTGTACCTGCCATAAAGAAACTTGGTTGGTTGGCTGAAAGCTTATATCTCGAATCAACAATTTTATTTGAGACTGCAGTAATTTTTTTCTAAATAGTGAGACAATTTATGTCGCTTAAAATTTCTCCTGAATAATTAACACTAACTGCTAGAGTATTTACGTTTTATGGCCTGATATTATGCATGAACGTTGCAAGAAAATAATATGAACAGCATCTTCTGATTATAGGTGAGTTAATATTCAAAATGGACGATCTTATAAGTCTGGTGCTACGTTTCCTTTTCCCTGGCACGCAAAGGCTGCACCTAATAACTATACTGGACCGCATGTCACTACAGCCTTGCTTTCAACATAATATGCAGTGTCTTTTGCAAGAACAACTGTTGTCAATGAAAAACACTCGCGGTAACATAGTTGTGATACATACTTGATTAGTTTATATAAAAATATAATCAGATTATCAAAAAATTTGTTATAATTTCATTATTATGGCTTAGATCTAAATATTTAATATTATTTCAACGTCACTTGTTACTCTCAGGAGAGAACTGCTTATGCTGTCAATATTTGTCAACATTAGATAATATTTGAAATAATCTAGTCGTAGCATCAAATCATTACCATGCAAAATTTCAACTTTTTTCCTCATCTCATCTTCATGGTTTAGTAGTTATTAATAATGTTCAAATTTAGGTGAAGAAAATGCTGAGGAACAACAGAATTCAGAATCTGGAGATACGAAGTTAAAACGATATTACATTGATTGTGCAAGATATTTTCTGTTTTACAAACGGTCAGGTTCCTAAAAGAATAGATTACTAAATTTCAACATGTCACATTTGAGTTAAGTGAACTCTTTCAATACTTTTTATTATACACTAATAAATGACCCAGCACTTCAGCTGTAAAACTTTTTGAGAATTTGGAGTAGTCCTTTTAAAATTTAGAAATGAATATCGGTATCAATTTTCTTTGAATGAATTCAAATTTTTATGTAATTTAAATGAATATTTATCAAGTGAGTTTAAAGTCATCTGATGTGCTGCTACATTCTCGTTACATTAATTCAAATGAGTTATTACTGTATTTGTATTTGCATTATTTTTATATAAAATGTATATATTAATTGTGACTGAAAATACGAGTTTAAATTTTACCAAATAGTATTTTATATAAGTACATATAATAATAAAGTAAATCCCCTCAATTGTCGCTCAGCTGTGGAGCTTAAAAAAATAATTAATACTAATAAATTAGCTCCTCTCATTTCCCTCTATGTTTTTATTACAATAGGCTTCCACCAAAGTGGGAGTTAATATATACTATGTTTAATAATTAATCAATTAAACCACAATGTATAATTATTTTTACAAGCTTTCACAATCAAAAGACCTTTTCGTGATTAAACAGACTTATAGTAAATTATAACACACTACAAGTTTCGTTTCTGAATTTAAATTTATAATTCACTAAAAATAAGAGCCTATTTTATTAATAAAAGACCGTTTGGTTTACTTATTTAAATGTTCTTTATTCATTCCCAAATAATCCTTTTTTTTGGACTTAAGTTCCTGTAAAATTAGCTCCTCTTTCGGTATACATTGGAAAGTTTTCACTGTCATTTGATGACAGTTTCCGATGCTAAGCCATTGTTAACCTCAATTAGATTTCAAATAGATAATGAAACACCTAATTAAAGAAAAAATTAAATAAACCTTGTTGATTTCGTCGGGTATAAATTGTTGTTTTACATTTTGTTTGTAATTTGTTTTTCAGGCATTTATATTTATACCGACACTTTTCAACTTATTAATTCAGTTACTTAATATTTATTTTAGGTCTGTTAATATTCTTAATTTATATAAATGAATTACCTAAAGCCATGAATTCTTCCTCTTTGCAGATGACAATAGCATTTCGGTAAATATAATCTCTAAAATCCTCGCCTGCGCAGTTCAGGCCAACTTTGTAACAAAACTGAGTGTTCAGTTCTTGTGTGAATTATCTAAGGGCGGATGAAGGCACATATTTAGAACTGTTGCATTTAGCATGACTGCTTATTATACGGAAAAACACCGTAATATGTAATATGAGATGCGATAAGTCTCCATGAACGCCAAGTGCCTCATTTAGGGTTTTCGCTACTCAAATTTGAAGTTTTCAACTGTAATCTCTCCTCAAGCTTTTTCAATAAGCATTCCAGAAATATTCGACGCAATATATCAATTACGAAGGAAGGAATATTTAATTTTAATCCTAAATATTTAGAAGTAAACAAATTTGTTAATAATATGTACATATGCTGTAAATAATAGAACTATGTAATTGGCATATTACAGTAAAGAAGCATTGGCCGAAATTGTCAGCGAAGCCAGAGTCTTGAGGATAAACTTTTCTTACATCGTGTATTAATAATTTTTGGCAAAATAAATTCACTGATAAATTCATGCAATTCCTCAAACTTGCCATCGCAAATCACACAATTCACTCTTGATTTATTAACGCGCTTCAGCTTACGTTGGGAACTTATCTACACGTTCAAATTTGTCTGCGAACCTGCAGGCTCATGAGATAATACCAAGCAGCGTTTGTTATCCTTCGAACCTGAGTCTGAACTTCACATGGCCGGAAAAATCTTAAGACATTCCAACTACACATTCTGTTTTGCCTTCAGGCTTTGAACAGCGCAGGCAAGACGAAGCTTTTATACAAAAAAAAGGTGCTTTAGAAAAGCAGAGACCTCAAAAGTAAAATGGAAAAAATTAGAATTTGAATATTTGACGTTTGAGATAAACGACGTTCGACTCTAGCTGGAATAAACATTATAAAACAAAGAGATAAAAATACAGCTTCGTATCCTTTTCTTTCCGCTTTGCAATTTTTTTTTCAAAATTGGAAAGGCTTAAAATCTTATCCAATTGAATTGAACGCAGTAATTTTTAAGAACGTGATAGAAGAAATTGTTAAGTGACTGGAAGGTGAAAATGGTGGCCAATATATTATGAAACGGCTTGCTATTTTTATTACAAACTTACGAGTTTTTCTTGATTAATTTAATAATAATAATAATATTCCGTAGATCCTGTAAAGAAGCTAAGCTTCAAGGATGTGGAATGGGTCAGGGTGTACATGTATTACATTATTTTATTGTATAAAAGATAAATATACTTATAACAAATTTTTGTATTATAAACTATTATAAATTACTCTTCTCCGATTCTTCTATAAATTCCTTTATTGAATAGAAGGAGTGGCTAAGCAAAAATGAGCATAATTCAGTGTTAAATTTACCTTGATTATCGGACAACTGTTTAATTCTGTGCGGCAGTCTGTTGAAGATGGATATCCCTGAATAATGCACACCTTTCTGTGCAATTGACAATGTTTTACATTTTTTATACAGATTATTTTTGTTCCTTGTATTGAAGGGATGAATATCAGTATTATTAAAAAATAAGTGCCTATTTGTGATTACAAATAACATCAATGAATAAATGTATTGGCACGTCAAAGTGAAAATGCCTAACTTTTTGAACAGAGTTCTGCAAGAAGTTCGTGAGGAAACCTGACATATTGCTCTAATAACACGTTTTTGACTAATAAAAATCTTATCTATGCCTACTGAGTTGCCCCAAAATATAATACCATATGATAAAAACAGAATGAAAATATGCAAAGTATACTAATTTTCTTGTTTTTAAATCACTGAAGGTGGACATTGCTCTGACAGCATATGTAGCTGAGCTGAGTTTCTTAAGTAATTGATTAATCTGATCAGTCCAATTTAATTTATTATTTACTAAGAGACCTAAGAATTTAACAGGGGAAGTTTCATTTACATTTTTGCTGCGTGATAATGTACAGGATCCAATTCCTTACTGGAAGAAAATAAATAAAGAAATGACTAAATTTGCTTACAGGACTTTAAACATGTGACTTGATATGAAAACTGGATGTTTTATTCATCTTTTCACCTTAGAGGGCTTCTATTGAAAAGAATGCTGTGCCAATTATTTTATAATTTCTAGTGTATTATTGAAGAAGGTGAATCGTGTTTCCAGAAGGGAAATGCCGGGAAGTTCCTTGTCGGAATTGGATGAAAAAAAATAGGGCACGGAGTGCATTACATGCTGGCAGAGAAACGAGTTACGGCCGTTTTCCATGCCAAGTCGTGTTAGCATCTTAGCTACAGTTCCCACGGTTGAAGGACAAAGCTGGTAAATGGCGGAGCAGGCAGGGGTTCCAGGAAAACCTGCGATGCCACGGCGAATAATAAAGGAATCACTTTGCGGCGTAAATTGGCGTCGAGTTTTATTGCTAATAAGGTTGGTACAGCGGTCTCGTGGCTCGCGGCTCTCTTTGACCAAGTGAGCTGGCCTTGGCTGGCAAGTGTGGGACTGACTTGAAATTTAGCAGGAGCGTGTCCTTGGGCAGCTGTCGCTCTGCATAATGTATGGACATCGCGCACCTGTGTCTGCGTTCACACAACGAATAACCAATTAACTACGCTCTAATGGTCGGCCGGCTGCTGCAGCCCATATCTTCGTCAGCTTGTATCATACATCAGCGGAAAGTCTGCTTCAGATTCCATTAAAAGCCCGAATAAAGCCCGTCCAAGTGCCGTCGTCATTCAGGGTTCTTACAGGAAGAAGAGGCACGTGATATATACATTTCACCCACCCACATTATTCGAGATGCACTGACTGAATGCATATGTGGGTGAAGTCCTGATTCTTTCTCACGGATCCTGTTTCGTAGGCATGTCGATCAAGTATCCATTTAAATATAACTCTAATATTTTTATAAATTATAAAATCCACGTCACAATACACCTGCTTGGATTATAAGTTACCTTATTTTAATATTTTATTTGTTAACGCTAGTAGTGCACGTAGGTTGAATAAATTCATTGAAAGGGGGGAGGGTATTATATTTGATTTTAACAACTTCATGGAACTAAAATCTCGCATGGTGAACTGTGAAATAAATGCCTCGCCAGGTACAAAGCATAGGCGGGATAAAACCCATTGAGCAATTTACGTCGCGGCTGACCAAGAAATACGGTTATAAATCTCTTCATGGACAACTCTCTGCTGCAACAATATTGGCACGTACGAGGAAGTTGTAATATTATAGAGCGTGTGGTTTAATATTTTCTCACCGCATTTAAAGATTAGGGGTGGGAAATAGCTTGTCATTGCCCAAAGACGTCGCGAATTTTTAGATCTGGAGGGGAGAACAAAACTAATACGGGTGTCGATAATGGCAATTGAAAGACAAATTTAGATTAAATTTAATACAATGTCTGGAACAAATTTAGTACAATCTGGTCGAAAGGAACAAAATAAATATACAGAACTGGTCTTTAGGTTAGACGTTTCCACTGCTCTTCGGGAGACCTCATCAGTTACTTAAATCAAATCATTCGAGTTACATAAGTGCCAAATACACAATGGTGAAGAAATCACAAAGATAATAATTTACTTAAATTATTTCTATTACTCAGGATTTTTAAAGTAAAATTATATTATTTTAATAATCATTTCAGAGATAAGTCTAATACTATATCTATTTTAAATATTCAGAATTTTTACGTTACGACAATCAAAAGTATAGTTATTAAATAAAATATGTTCCAAGTCGGCATTGTATTTATATCCTGGAAGCTTTAAGTTTGCGTGATTCTCCGTTATTCAAGTTATTAAGGTTGCAATCGTTACATTGAACCTTACACAATGCTTGTCAGCAACCGTCTACTCGACTTTTTCTATTCCATTGTTGTTCTTAGACACGTAGGAAATATTTAATTTCTCCAAATAAGACTGAGTTTCGGGAATAATAGGTCTTAAATTGGTAAAACATTGGACATTTTTTGAATATCTTTAGTTACCTTCCCGTAAACAAAATATCTAAGTATACAGTATGTCTATTTGATATTATGATTAATAAATTGAAACGCATAGGTGTTTTCCGTCAATATGTAAAAAGCTGACTTTAAATTTTTGGAATAAAACGTAGGGTCAGAAACTAAAATAGCACGGTCAATTAAGTTGAAAGCCATGACCCTCTTCTCTTTGGTAGATTATTAGAGTAATAGGTAAGATTTGTAACCGATAAAGTAAGTTAGAAATTAAACGTGAATTCTCACAGGATAAATGACGTGCAAAAAGTTCAACCTGTAGTTGTTGAAGATGTCAAAAAATTAGTAACGCGGGACACGCGAGAAATAGAAAATGGTCGTCAACATATCTATGATTAAAAAATTAGAGGAAACTATAAAGAAGCCAAACAAGGTCCCTCATTACTTTTTTTTAACAAATGCAGGTGAAAGGGGTTTCCCATAGGAGTGCCAGAAATCGGGTGGTAATAGTTCTGATTAAAGATGAAGTATGCAGATTAGATTCAAAGCAATCATAAGTTTCACAAGGTTTTCTCGGGTGAAAACACAGTACTTCCACGACGTTTCGTGAAGTCGTCACCAGAAGATGGTAGCAATGACAGCTACCGAAACGTCGTGAAATTACTGTGTTTTCACCCGGTCAGAAGCCCGAGAAAACCTTGTGAATTATTTACACCGGGAAAGCCTTCATTCAATCATGAGTGGAATTTTGGTAAATTTGCTAAAATTGGACCGCCTTGCCTTAAAACCGTTTATGATGGGGTCGTTGGGAATATATTTAAACAAGTAAACACCAGAAGGCGCATTTAGGTCTCTAATGAAATCCAAATATTGATAAGAATTTTTAGAGAATAATGTAATTAGAATATATTGTATTTGTTTAAGGAATTGAGATAGGAGAGGAGAGGAGAGAAGACGGACGCGCAGTGGCGTGGGAATGCACGAGAGCTTCGTGGGAACCCTGGCCTCGAACCTGGGCTTCTCGCATGCCAATCACGCCGGGACGTGCACCTCGACGCTGCCCACAGAAACAATCCAAACTGGAAACATTAATCCCGAACACGTATGCCCAGGCTATTATTATCTGAAGGCATGAAAACAGTCAGTCTCCTTTGCCGAATGCACGTGCGGGCACAGAGATGAATTACGACGAGACGAAAACTTCCACTGCGTTCGAATCTCCTACTTGAAAGTTAAAAACACTTACGCTCCCATCAGGAGATTTAAACATGTACACGGTTAGATTAATTGTTCACACTTTCGCGATTGTAACCAGTCCATTGCGGATTTAATCGACGACGCATTAGGAAGGCTTGGACCGTTAGTTGTCCGCAGAAGAAATAAGATAACTATGCGGCGCGACGTCCCGGGGCGTCGCTCTGTGATGCACGGCTGCTGCAATAATTTTTAAACATTAGGTACATTCATCCCAAAACAATGTTTCACAGGATACTTAAAAACCCCTTGACGTATGCTCACGATTAGTTATGATGCAGCAATACATCATTTATATAGTTATTACATAGGATACTATATTCAGTTTATGTAATATTTTTAGAGGATATAATATTGACTAGTGCCCGGCGATTCCTGGGAATTCACTTATATTACCCCGCTTCTTCTTCGTTGCCTCTGCAGCCCATTAAGGGCCATCGCCTACCAGGACGTCTGCGGACTTTTTTTTATTGATAATAATTTACTTGACCTGTTTTCTAGATTCAATAACAGGTCTGTTTAACAATATTTTTCTTTTGTTGGTACATTTTTTTACATAGATATAAATATGTATTAATACAATAATAAAGTATATGCGTATATTTAAATTTGTTTTAGCATGTAAGATCATCATCTGTTACACTAGTTTTATTATTATATTATTTTCGTGGAGAGACTGAAGGAGAGAATTCTTAATTTCTTTGTCTCCTCATCCTTTCCACCTTTATACATTTTGTTTGTGAAACAACTCCGGTTTTCCGGTTACGACCCACGTTTCTGGATCTCCATGACGCGTTGGTCGAGTAGTTGTAGGTTCAAACTTTTTTACTAATTTTATACTCTAATTATTTATGACTGTATTTGTATTAGCAGAGTTATGTAATTTGTTTAAGATAATTACTTGAATAATCTTACTATTACTATAATTTATATTCTATTTTATGTTATGATGTCCATATTTTGGTTCTTATACTCATCCGGTTCCTGGATTTGAAAGTCCGGTCCGATGATGAGTATATTAAGTCTTATGATGTAATATTTAAGATTCTATATTTTTAGACCTGTATTTTATCAGTTCTAAAGCGGATATCAGGTTTGTCAAATTTTCTAGAGCCGCGGTGAGTGGTGGGTTTCTTATTATTTCCCATAGTCTTTCTTTTCTTAAGGTTTCTCTTATTGTCTTGTCTACCTCATAATTGGGGCATTCCAGTATGGCGTGTTCCGGTGTTGCGTCTGCGGACTGTCATCTCACAAGACACATTCAGAATATGGAGCGATACGTGGTCAGCGTATCGACTCTCCATCAGTTTTAACCCCAGTCTCCGTGACCATCACAACACAAACGTCCAAGCCCATGGCAGGACTCGAACCCGGGGTTGTGAGGCAGCAACGCTAGCCACTGCACCACAGGATGTCGGCTGTATTACCCCGCTACAGTATTTAATCTGACAGTAATCTTTTGGTCTGCACGCGATTAAACCATCAGCGAGAGCGACGCATTTTCGAAAATTTAAATATCACACCCCCTACTATATGCGAGCCGAATCTCATCATAACATCCACGATGTCTCAGTATCTTAATCGTGTACCTTCAATAAGCTTAGTTATCTGAAAAACGTCTTAGAAAAATGGAACAATACCAACAACACCGGGAGAGAGACTATCAATCTCACTAACGACGAAAAATATTTAAGTGCCGTTTATGTAGGTTTTAAATTTCCGATCCCTCCACCTCTGACCCCAAAAGTAGTAGTAGTGCCTTACTACTACAATCCTTACTTGCTTCCGGATGGTTGAATTAGTTCTATGCCGCACATAAATACACTAAAACAATGAATTATATTTATAAGGAGAAGATACATGAACCATCATTTTGGTCTGTTAACCATAGAACGTCTTTCGAAAAAGATATCATACATATCTGCATAAAATTAAATTGAGTATTTGCGATATTGTAGTAAACACGTTAGTTGCCCCTTCATTTTATTAGAATATATTGCCCGTAACCGAGGAATTTGTGGATAGAAAAATTAATTTCACCGTCTACATCATTTAGTTTTATGTTAATTTGATAAAATTGACAAGTGAAATTGAAAATTGACGCGGAACATCGGCCTCAACAAAGATTACCATTAAGGATGATTTTTGGTCGTTATCCAACTCGTACAGGTCTGCATTATGCCGAATTCTGCAAATTCCATTTTTTTTCCACAGAGCCATATATTTTCCGCAGCATTTTGCTTTCAGTTGTATCCAGTCTCATCTCATCTGCTTCTGAAAGTGTCCAACATATGTCAATATACCGACTTTTGGTTTAAAAAAATTCTGTATCTTGTGTCACTTTTTTTCATATGTTATTAAAGAGGAGTTGACTGCTTCAGGATCGGCCTCATGTAGCTTGTTATCCGCCAAAAATATCCTGCTTACATTGCTTTTATTTATTTATAGATTGGGAGTTCGTCGATAAAATGTAATATATTAAATGGGTATGGAGCCAAGAAAGTCTGATAATGTCATTCAAACTAATTTTTATATCCTGGTTATATATTTTTATTATTCCGAAGGTATGCTGCGATTACTTTTGCAAACAATCCCCGATATTTCTATCAATATTTTAAGGGAATCTCAATGTCACTCCAAATTGGTGAATTTCGTAAATGTTTCCTGGCTGCCTTTCTCCTATTTTTGTAGCAGCCTTCGGCATTTGGCTACTATAATCAAACCGCAGAAAAATATATTCAGTGGGACAGTAAACGTCATCATAAAGTAGCGTGATGTTTCCGGATCCGATGTCATCTTGTGGTTTGAGATTCACTGAGCGCCCGTCTCGTGTCTTTACTACTTTCCCACCCTTTTCTGAAGGACCTTGCAGCCCTGGCACACGGTTTCTGGGAAAAGAAAAACAAGTATTCCGTAGAGAATTCCTACGGGCCGGAACGGGCGATTTGTATGCGGAGCCTGTGCGACACCACGAAATAGCCACTAGGCTCTATTGGTCCCCGCGTTCTCACGCCTCAGTCCGGCCGGATGCTGGGTCCAGCGGCCAGAGGTTTCGCCTCAGCTCCCAGCCTGAGAATCAGCCACGACATCTCCCGTCACGCCTCCTGCGCTGCGTCTCCATCACTGCTTCAGCTCCTCCGCCTTGCCACTTCTGCTCGCTTCAAACTCTCTTATAATATATGTATACTCGGTGAAATATCAAGAGCATCCTTCCCGTCAGGTCATGGGTAAAATTAAACGACTATCTAGACTCCTTGTTCTTTGGGTCCCAATAGGTTACATTATACAATAGATGTTGTAGTATTCAGTCCTCCATGCTATCCTATATTGCGCTAGCCTTTTCATTTCTGCATAACTAGCACATCTCACATCTTCCCTAATCCGCCAAGCTTAATCCATCCTTGTCTCC
Organism: Eucriotettix oculatus; assembly: GCA_034510155.1. Classification (NCBI taxonomy): domain Eukaryota; kingdom Metazoa; phylum Arthropoda; class Insecta; order Orthoptera; family Tetrigidae; genus Eucriotettix; species Eucriotettix oculatus. The sequence continues at coordinate 40,547,063 of CM067379.1, forward strand.
GTCTTCTGTTCTTACCCCACACACTTCCTTGAAATGCTAATTTTAAAAGACCATCATGTCTTAAAACGTGGCCTATTAATCTATCCCTTCTCTCGGTCAACGTCCTCCATATTCTTTGCTCTTCCCCTATTCTGTTTAAAACATCCTTGTCGTTAGTGATTCTATCCACCCATCTGATTTTCAGCATTTTCCTATAGCACCACATTTCAAAGGCGTTTGTTGTGGTATTCAGTCCTAAGACTGGTCTGATGCAACCCTCCTTGCTAACCTATTCTGCGCAAGCCTTTACGTTTCCACATTACTACCACAAAACGTGGCCTATTAATATGTCCCTTCTCCATATTGTTCGCTCTACCCCTATTCTGTTTAGAACTTCCTCGTTAGTTACTCTATCCACCCATCTGATATTCAGCATTCGGCTATAGAACCACATTTCAAAGGCTTCTACTTTTTTCCTTTCCTCAACTCCTATCGTCCACGTTTCGCACCCATATAACGCCACGCTCCATACGAACATTTTCAGCAACGATTTCCTAACATTCACACTTAATAGAGGGAAAACCAAGGTAATGGATTGTAGTATGAATAACAGTGTTAGATTGGGAAGGGATATTTTGAATGGGGGGAGTACTTCCATTTGGACGCTAAGATAGGTGCATATTCCTTTTTGAAGTATTTTTTGGGGAGAATGGTCTGCATAAATCCGTCATTTTGTCAGTCATTGATCACTTTCAGCTAAACCGTTCCTCAGTATTTTTAATCTATCCATTTTATGCTACTTAACTGGACAGTATATATATTTATGTATGTTTGCGTAGTGCCCGTTGGCAAGACTGAATAAACAATTGAATATCAACCTAATTTTGCGGGAAGCTGAAAATTATTATTAAAAACCTCTTCGTTGTGTTTTCGAAATTTTTAGTTAAACGATTGATTTGTAGACAAAATTATTTATTTTCACATTGAAATGTAATCGCTGAATAATGGAAGGTGGGATATATACATAGTTATTCTTACGAAAATATTTAATGATATCCCAATCACTTGCCTTACCCGTAAGTAAATTCATATTTTTCGCGAAAGCCTTCCTTGCCTCTGCTATCCTACTAGTAGAATTGTCAAAATAATTGAAATGAAACATTTACATGACAATCAAATTTATAATTCAGTTTCAATTAAATAAAAAGACAGCCAGTAAGTCTACAAATAATTTTATTACTATTTAATTAATACAAATATAACTTTTCATCCAACTTTGTGGACTTCTTCAAGTAACTATATTCCAAAAAAATAATTATAAAGTCAAAATTATTTTCAATACAAAATGTGGTAATTTCAGATAAAATAATTATATCTCGAGAATGATGAATAAAATGTTATATATCCGGTTCAACCCCCATGCACTCAATGTAAAAAATGAAACGAGTAATTTGCACAAAATATACGATTCTATTTTGTTATAATAGTTGAATATTTTTTTCCATTTTTAAAATTTAACGGTGTAGTTACCACATAATATTGGCCGTAACCGTCGCAGGAGATTCTCCAAATTCCTCTCATGTAAATAGTTTCATTATGCCTGTCACTTATTTTACTTTATATTGAATATTACACTTCATATTTTTAACAATTTTTTAAGTATTCGAAATCAAATTTGACTTTATATGTTTTTTGGAGTACAGTTACCTGAAGAAGTCCACAAAGTTGGACGAAATGTAGTATTTGTATGAATTAAATAGTAATAAAAGTATTTGCTAACTTATTGACCGTCGGCTTATTTAATTAAAATTTATAATAGTTTAATACACACGTCCAAATTAGTTATTTGACTATTATTGCAGTATGAGTAAGGCTGTGAAGAGAACACATTGGACGCCACGTGATGAGATGGGGAAACACATGCCAATCAACGTGTTCAGTCAGCTCTGTCTTGCTCATATCTGCCTGCAGCTACTTAAACGCAATCTCTCCAGAATAAAAATATATTTTCTTCTCTGATAATACGCAGATAATCTATTTCGATGAACATTAATTTGGTCGCGTATTGTGGTGAGGATGACGAGGAAGTGAGATCAGCGCGTTATCTACAGCAGACTAATTGAACTTCGAATGTAAATTTAGTCTGGTGCAAATTTTTAAATTTACTCTAGTTTTATTTGAGAAAATTTATTTTATATTATGCTCCATCAAAGGTTATCTATAATATACCGTTCAGGCCTAACCGTAAAATTGGTTTTAGAACCTGGAATTTTAATTTTCATTAATAAACTTGGATTTAAATAAAAAGGTACAATAAATTTCCGCAGCCTGTTCTTGGACTACAACATGTGTAAATTTCAACGTAACGTTATTTCAGCCGATTAAAAGACCCACTATATAATTGCATGTGATGATTAAAGTTTATAGTTCTCATTGCACGCTTCATCTTTAAACAGATACGAATTTTTATATGGAAGTATATAGTACCGAAATAATTCAATTTACTCGTAAATTTAGATCATGTTTAAAAGAATATAAATTCGTCTAAAATATTAACTGCTTACTCTCGTTTCTTTTCTTTTCCGGAGCTGTACTAGGGTTTCAAAACTTAGTGATAAAATTGTTAATTTCAGAATCTCATGAATATGGTAAATATATACAGGAACGTACTAGTAAATACAATTCTCTTGGTAATTTAACGGTTTTGAAAAAAAATTGTATATTTATAAATAATTTTTCCACGAGAATATGAAAAATTAATCAATTTATATTTCCATTGGGGATCTAAACAATAAGAATTTTTGCTGCTTTTTCCCCTCACATTCTCTCGTGTATTAGATATTACCGTCCTATACCTAAGGTCGTCATTCACGTAATGTCGTTGGGGAAACAGTTTTGATTACCTAACTATGCTTATATTATGAAACATGAAATTGCTAACATCCTTATGTACAATGAATACAATATGAACTTGTTCTCCATACCTTATGAGGACTATATTAAAAGAAAAATTGTTCTCATTCTCTGACTCTGTCATTTTCTTCACTTCGCGAGATGATTATGACGGAGCCAGTCATCGAAACGTCGATCTGCGTCAATTCTACTCAGTTGGAAGCCCTAGAACTGTTTATACAAAAAAAATCGCTAAGAAAAACTTTAATCTTTTTGGAGGATAATTGGTCCCCGTTATGTGATGCCATACTTTGATTTGAAATGCCCGAGTCCTTGGAGAATCTCCTCCTTTCCTTAAAGGAATAAAGTACCAATATTGGGTTGAAGAGATTAAACGAGACCGTATGAGCCGCCAAGGCGAACATCTCAGTGATCGGTCCAATGAGGTGACCACATCACAAATGGTGGCTAAAATCCACTGAGTGGTATTGGACGACCGTCGACTGAAATTACACGAGCTAGCAGACGAGGTGAGCATTTTAAAAAGGTAGTCCACATCGCATTTAGACATCAGAAAGCTGTTCGCAAGATGGGCGTCGGTTTAACTTACAATAGAACAAAAATAGCGTAGTGAGGATGTTACGCAACAATAAAGCCGCGTTTTTGCGTCGAGTCATAACCATGGATGCACCATTGGTCCATCACTTCGCAGAGACAAAGGGACAGTCAAAACAATGGGCTTTGACGGGGCAATAGACTCCAAAAGGAAGAAGGCAACTCTATTTACTGTCAAGGTTATGGCGTCTGTTTTTTTTAAATGTGTGTAATAATTTTCTTTGTATCTTCAATCAGCATGGAGTATTATACGATCGTTTAGCAGCGTTCGAGTGATGAAATTAAGTAAGAGCAAGTGCTGTACTATCACGACAATTCACAAGTTCACATAACCGTTATCCGATGGCCAAAATCAATGAGCTAAAGTTTGAAGAAAGTTTACGCTTCAGAACAACGATTCCAACAGTGTTTCTTGTTCATTCGTGTTAGAAAAGCTTTGACGTACGTCATTATATGAGAAAAATTACAAGCAAAGACTTCAGTGACGAAGCAGAAAATAATTTATTCCTATGTTAGGACAATGCTACTGACTGCTATTATGTTTTATGCTAAAAAAATTATTCAACGAATTGCTGACGCCTACACTATTTCTTTAAGAGTAGGAGAAGTCAACAGTGCACTAGTCCGTGAAGTGACTAAGAGTGATGATACTTAACATCGTGGAAGAAACCGCTGAATGAGGGTGACTGAAATTATACTTGATCTGTACTGTCAATGCAATGACTGAAATTATACTTGATCTGTTCTGTCAATGCAGTTCTGCCTACCTAGGACCATATTTCATCGTCTGAGGAAATGGGAGACAATACGGCGAAAGAGAGGTAAATAGAAAGGTAACATACACAGCAGAGAAAAAATATCAAATGAGCATGAAACTAAAAATGTTGAGAGATAGAAATAATAAAACAAATAAATTAGAGAAATAGGTGTATTGAACGAATTTGATAACGACGACGTATTATATCGTCCAGGAGAAGTACATAACAAGGAAAGTGTAAAGTGCATAAAAACACTACTCCAATGTTTGAAACAACGAAGAAACTCTGTTATAAGAAAAGAACAAGTTTGACAGCCTCTGTACGAGTCTGAACTCTCATGAAAGAATATACTTCTCAATTTCGGCCAACCCCAGAGAGACAGCTATGTATCTCGACATTTAGCATCCAAATGAAGAAGCGAAGGAAAGGCTGTTTAGTCCCAACAGGTCTAAAAGATAGAATGACGTCAGTATTAGTGTCTAACACTTTCTACACCTTTCCTGTAGGAACAACATAGGGCTCAGGGGAAAATGTGATGATAATTCGACCTGAAGAATTTCCTGTTTGGGTGGGTTTCATGGCATACAACCCTTTAGTAGTGTCCCCGTACTTCAGCAACGTGCAGCTAGGTACTTTGGCTACATTATGTTTAATAATTCGGTTTGGGTTTGATTCACATTGATCCCATCATCTCCGGGATCTTCGTGCGTGTTCTGTTGCATTGTCAGATATAAACAGGTTGCAAGTATTTATGCAAATCTTTTAGAAGGAAATGCGATGGCTGACATTGATGGTGATTTTGAGAGTTATTGAGTTTGGCTTAGATGGATACATTTAGTTTTATTTTGAAGCAATTAACAGAAAATTTCACCCATTTGGAACGCATGGTTGTAATCCCATGATTGTTTAGTAACTTTGGAATTTGTTTCTTCATCCCGAAGTACACTTTTTGTGTATTCATTAACTGTAATGGAGACAGTTACTTTGGTTTCGCCTATGTAAGGAAATCCGTACACTCAGGGTATTGACCATACTACAGAGGTTTTGCTGGGTTCTTTACATGACGCTTGTTACAACAACTTGGTTTTGGAGAGAATTATGACTGGTGAATGCTGTTCTGATATCTTACCAAATGGACATTCTGGGGATCTTTTCGGAAAGTTTTTTATATATAGCATAAATACGGTAGTAAGAGGAGTTCCTTAGGAAATGCATTTGTTTTGACGGACTTGGTAATGCATTTTGATGCTCTTCTTGCCTTGCATTTTGTGATTCAGATAGTTACTATATTTTAAGTCAGAAGATATATCCATAAATTCCTGTTTAAATCAGTCCTCCTCGGAACAACAGTATGTGGCTATAATAAAATGAAGTTGGCCGCCCCTGTGGTCTAGCCACTAAAGTCACAGTCTCGCAATATAGAGGGCATGGGTGTTTATGTTTGCAAGTACCCTGACTGAGTATACCAGACAGAGAAAACGAAAATTAGGTACCTAAATAGCAAGTCGCTAATGATCTCGTTGTTGGTGCGAATAAAGTAACATAAATAAAAAATGAAGTTGTCAGTGTCACGTTTGGTGATATAAGGAGGGGGGGTTAAAAAGGAATTTAAGGTACCTTCTTATATCTGTCCGTATATAGACTGTTATAATGTTAATAAAGTTTTACCCTTTTTACCACAATGCTGATGAGAAATGTAAACTTGAGTTTGATATGAAAGTTGATTACTCTGTTTAAGTTCCTTTGGAGGTAATTATTTCCGAAGTGGAAGCTAACAAAGTTATCATCGACGTAATGACTACCAATTTGGAGTTCTCTATGGGCTTGTTAATGTGTGTCTCTTACATGTATGTAAAAAGATGTCGGCAAAAGTGAAGCTGACAGGATATCCTATAGAGAGACTATCAGTTTGTTATAGAACTTGCTCTCTATTTTGAAGGATGGGTTATTGAGACACAAGTAAGTAGCACCATGAGAGTATTTATTGAGAAAGAAGTGCGGTCAAAAAGGGAGGAATCAGTCGTTAGAATGTCGCATGTGATTAGGGCGCTTTTCTTTAATCGGTACATTTCTGAAGAGACTTTAACGTCGAATCTAACCAGTAACTCGCTTAATAGACCTTAGACCTTTGGATGAATGGCAGATTAAGGAAATAAGAATACAGTCAAGATAAGTCCCCAAACGGTACATAGTCCACTATATCTGCCTTTGGAATATTGGGTTTGCGAATCTTCAGCTGGAGAATCCATTTCCATTAGCCCGAAGCTGTATTTACTTCTCAAATCTTCTCTAGCCAGAGCACTACAATGACAATCGGATGAATGGTATAGGAAACGTCGCACAGCAGATGATGATTTGATATATATTTTCTCTTCAGCTCACATTTTGAGCTCAGGACGAATCTCAGGTTTTTTATTACATGAAATAATAATTTCATTACATAATTAATATTTTATTTGTCATGTCTTCACGTATTATCAGTATGGGATTTATGAAATTAATAAATCCCGAAGAACATATTACTTATTCACAATAAATTCATTAAAAAATTCGTAGTTCTGACTAGGCTGAAACACAGAAACCATTTTAATTGGCTTATATTATAAAAATACTGTCCAAAACCAGTTTTTATGTACAAAATGTGAGTCACGAACAACACTGACACATACACCGACGTTACTGTTCAAGTCCTTGTCATTGGTATTCACATAATCTCCGGTCCCTTCACATCTGAACACATGTGGAGTTATCATCGCTATTGCTCTGATGTGGTCACAGTAGCGTCAGGGATTACCATAAGATTGCCCATTCTTCCTATTTCCTGACGGGAATGACCTTGTTGCTGCTGTTTCCGGTGACTTTGCTAACCACTGCAGGATTGAACTTGTACACCAGCTTCCTGGGTAGATTCGGCGATCGAGGAACAGGTTGAAGGACCTTGGACCTGTAGTAAGTCCTGAAACAATTCATAGCAAAATCAGCAATTAATCAAGTTATACAAGAGGATACAAGTGAACAAGATATTCGGTTCGATTACCGTTTACTTAATTTAGCCGATAAACTATTATTTCTATTTAATCCCTTTGCTAGGATGTCGTCATTATTTTTGATTACTCCCTTTAATGGGCACATAGGACACAATCTATGGGTTTCGTAAGAACCCGAACTGTTTTGAATACCATCATATTTTACGAGAGTGATAATTTCCATATATTTCCTTGCAAAAAGTGTGATGTGCTTCAAAGCGTATCACACAAAGAATAAGTTTGAAGTTTTTTTTAAGTGAAAGAAAAAATAGATCATATTTAATAAAGTACCAAAAAATAAACAAGAACACAATAACCCGAAATTGCTTTTAACTTTGCCACTGTCGCCAAATAAAACTTAATAAAAACCCAAAAACGAAATAGAACCATCCAAAAATGTTCTTAACTTCGTCAGTGTCTGTCAAAAGCCCGAATTTAAAAGAAGGATGTAAATCCTTGTCACGCGTTGAGTGACACGGTGCGAGACTTATAATTAATACTTCAGTTTTGTGACCACTTGTAATGCTAATGGTCAGGACACGTTATAAGAACAAAGTGGGTGAAGATAATTTTGATCTGTAGCGTGACGTGAAAGAGATTATTTATTGTCATGTGGTACTGGAATGGAGACACCGTGAAGACGTCCGAAAAACAGCCCAAAGAAATTAAGAGATGTGAACGTTAACGATAAGTTTAAGAGTAATTAAGGGAGATTAAATCTTAAAAGATGTTTTAAGTGTCAGATAGTATATCCGTGCAGGAATAGGGAAGGGGGGGATATTAGAAGAAAAGGGGTACTCGTACAAGTGAACATTGTAATTAATATCATTGCAAAAACATCGCAAACAAAGAAATGTGATAAAAAGTGCCGAAGTCTATTGTAAGATAAGTCGCATTTTCTAATGTTTCATAATATGTGTCCATCTGGACTAGTTTATCTCAATGGATATACCTTTAGCATGTCTCCTATCTAGGCTACTCTTCTCTTCTACTCGTACGTCGGCCTTGTTTATTATCAGCGTTCAGTCTCGAGTGTTTACTAGAAGACGAAATTTTATCACCAACTTAATTTGGCATATCCCGAAAGAATTCTAACATATTTCACCACGATCACCAATCTTCTAAACTAACGTGGAACTTTCGGTATGAAATTAGTGTCTGTATTTTCTTACTTTCCAAATAGTTCCCTCCAAAAACGATATTTATAATTGAACTGCAAGATCGTCTGCTATTGTGCATTCCAAATACATGATTCATAACGTTTAATAGATAATATTTTAATCTTTAACTCGTTATAATTCACAAGTTGCCAGTAAAAATGTATCATTACTCGCATGAAAGATCTTTGTATTCTTTTTGAATGTCCCATTTTGGTATACGGTCAGCTACACTAAAGGTGAACTCACCAATGAATTAACACTATGTGCTTAGGTTATCAGGTTTGAGTTTAAAGAACTTTTTTCCTCGCCTCAATACAATTTCTCTTACTAATGACTTTTGTATCGCTGTTTTCATTTTAAACAGAAAATGTTTTCATAATTAGGCAAATTCAGTACTGATAAGTTTAAAAAAAAGATTCAGATAAAAAGTAGATAAAATTCCTTGTGAAACAACAAATGCCATGAATAAATATCAGGCCGTAAGTACTAGAAATATATTTAAACTACACAAAACATATAGAAACTTTACAGTAAGTGAAACAAAAGTTATATTAAATGATTATGATATATGTAATGACGCAGCACGTATTTTCAGCCTAGACTGTAACTATGATTGACAAACACCAATTGACTTGATAATGTGAATGAAAAACACTGAACTATTGCTATATACTAAATTACTCTAAATTACTGTACTGTTCTTATTATTCTAGTGTATATGAGAAATACACATATACTGTATAGTTCCTCTTCCGTATATTTGAAGAAGTTTATTTTATTTCCATTCCCTGAACTTTACTTCGACTTTATCTTAGGATGCACGTATATCATTTCCCTATAATTCATTTATGTTATTGATGCTGGTATTGTATTAAGTAATATTGGACCGCAGAATAATATATTGGCATCAGTTTATTTTAAATGTTTTCTATGTATGGAGTAAATTCATGGTAATCCTTGGACGTTTCTTTTCTCTGTCTTGTTCCATACACAAATTTTATCATTCATTTTTTCCAGAAACTGAATGACAGAACATAAACTGTGAGGAAGAAAATTATTTACTGTTCCTTGAAAAGAAATATGGATCCAATATAAACAGGTATGCTAAAGCTACATTGACTTTTGATGATATACTATATAATATTTAGAGGAAAGTACTAAAGACGGTTATGTGTAGAAATCAGTTGAATATATTTTAAAGTGAAATTGTCGAACAGGCTAGGCAACCACAATTTTTTCGCAGTTTAAAATTCACGAAGAACCTATATTTTAAACTGTCATTCCGGTCTTTGGTTCCAAACTGTTCCTATATTCGCTGTCCCTTATTAACGGAAATCTTCGTCAAGCAGGGAATATGCGAAACGTTCATCCTATTTGGCCAGTAAGTTATAAGTCTGGAATAGTACTGAAGTGTTGCCGTTTTATTTCTGCACCTGAATATTAGTAATATTCCATTTTTTGTCGTTTGATGCACTTGATCGGAAGGTTTGAGGCGTTAAGACAGATTCAGTCTTTAGTTTATTATTCATGACGATACAAGATCTCAACCTGCCTCGAAAATCGCTAATCGTGACACTCAGCCGGAGAACCTAATCTACAATCGTAATGAGGACGGCCTATTAACCTGCGTTAAAAGTATGTTTTACTATCTCATGATATTGACTCATTTACCGTACCGCCCATGGGATACGTTAAGAAGAATTTTTCTTTAAGACTTGCGTGATCGTTTTGCACAGTATATGGGCTTGTGAAGGTCAACAATGATTCTGAAGTCATTGCACCGAGTCTTCCACCAAGCAAGCTTTGAAAGGAAGCTTCCAATTGGCCATGATCGCAATCACGCAGCGGACGCGTGCCGCATATCATCAATAACATAAGGTACTGATAAGCCGAAGCAGAAATCATAAGCTCTCCACGAACTGGATTGATACGCCCTCCATTTCCTTGCTGCCTATCGCATCCGCGAGAGATAGTCTGCTACATAAGAGGATCTAATAGCCGCTTATCTTGGTGTGTTTCCACAGCTTTCGAAACTCCTCAAGATTGCTGTTCGAAGTTGTAAACAACGATGACGAAACTGTGACTTCTTAAAGGGTGTCGGCGATTCGGACCCTCGTCCACGTGAACTCGTGACTGACTAGCCCTTGCGATTACAAAGACGGGAACGAGACCAAGAAATCAAGAACAGAAATAGCTTCTTTCTTTATCGTAAATACTGTTAAATATACATAATTATTTATTGAGACATTTGGTGTTCTACACAGTCAACAACTGATAATGTCCGTGAAATCTAGGAAAAACAGGGCCCGACCTTGCTTAATGAACTCATCGCAACATTTTACTGATCAATTTAGGGAGATCAAAAACTCGATATTATATCAAAGATCATTGCGCTCGTAATTTATGTATTTACGTACTTCTTTCAAAATGTTTATTACTTTCAGAAAGTTAAGAAAAAGATATTTCACGTTTCACATCAAACAGTGTTCATTCTGTTCTTGAACTATAATAAACTAATTTTTGGAGGACTTCTAATATTAGTACTTTTAATTATCTATATGTCTGAGTTCATAATATATACGTTCTTTTTACGTCTCAATCTTTATGGATTACAAAACACTTAAATCAATAGCAAGGTAAAGTTCCATGAATTGTTAACTGTTTCCAGTTTTAGTAACAAGGCGCTATAGTACAACAATAAAGGGATATTTAAATGCATTAGCACTATAGAGACGCTGTAGACCAACTATACGAACCCTGACATGTTAGGAAAGAATGAAGAAAAACTGTTCACTTCAAGAGGAAAATTGACGAAATTGGTTAAATACAAATTTGAGATCAATTTATAATGTGATAAATTAATTGGTTTTACGATTTTTAAATATGCCTATTAAGTAGTAAACTATTTAGCGCGTAAGTGATGCTCACTACACACTACCCGTTGTTTACAATTAGAGATACCAATATTCAACATTGAACTACTACAAACGTCTTCAATTTACACTATATACTATCATCAATTTATTAACTAATTAAATAGTTGAATCCACCACAGCGCAATATTTATCTTGGTAAAACAATTCTGTAATACACTGTTATATCTTTTGATTCTCATATAGTTCACTATGTTTTAGACTCAAATGAAATGCTCTGCAGTCTACATTCATGTATAGATCTAGAATTCAACAGACCTCAAATATTATCACAAATACTTGTTGAGAAACAATAAACTTAACGGATTCAAAGGGTGCTGCCTGAATGGTAACAAAATTATACTCGTAAGGAAATTTGTTTACCTCATGGCGCGCGCCATCTTCTCGTATGTCATGCGAGGATTACCATGTCGACGCCCCCATAGACGCGCCAGCCAGTCGGTGTTGATGATCCGGAAAATGCCCTGATCCCTCTGGACCCAGTGGATGCAGGGTTCGTTTCGTGGGTCCTCCAACAAGTTCAAGAGGAATCGCCACAACATTACCCTTTCCACGCGCCCTGCAACAAAAGCGACCATTCACGAACTCCGCGCTGAAGTTAATCTAGGAGAAAGTACCAGCTTTTAGAGTGGAAGTAATAAAAGCACTGGGTACAAACTACGTATCCTTCGAATAATTCAGGACTAAACTCTAAAACATATGATGCTGTTATCAGAATTTTGGGGATAAAATTGGTGGTAGAAACATTTTAGTATTGACTCAATATAAAATGTAACACAGAAATTTCATGTAACAATAAGAATTAACATACATTCTGAATTATAACGTTTTCGACTCGTCATTTAAACAGGATAGATTTTATATCCTACATTCGTGTGTTGGACTCGTGACGTTTTGTATTAATCAAACATTTAAGTGGAACCATTGAATTTATTATAGATTGTTCCACTTCCAAATTATTACTTAAAATTGTTGTGCTGTGGAGACAGCTTTAATTTTTATGTAGTTGCCACTCTGTTGTATCTGCTTAGTTACAACGTAATTATGAGCCTAAACCTGTACATTGTATTTTATTGAGGGACAACAAAACGTGCACAGAAAGAAGTAGATGTTGGGTTAAAGTGAAAAATAAATTTCTGGATCTGACGGAGAATAGTAGTAAAGAATTATCATCTAGACTTGATGCATATTAAGCGTGGATGTGGTCAGGAAACATACACTATTTACCATATCATGAACAGGCTACGACTGGCCCAAAGTAAGTATTTATTTTAAGGCGTTCCTTTACTCCCAAATTAGATAATAATAGAATGAATCATTGAACCACTATTTATTTATTATTTCATGACCAATATCAAAGTTGAGGCATTTCAATTTTACAAAATTAACCGAATAAATTTATGAGTCAAACATTGTTGAGACAAAATTGTATACAAATATAGAAATACTGTTCAGTTATTCATCTAGAGTGGAACAAATTTCGTGTGATCAATTTCACATTCACATGTCTGCTAGCGTTGAGTTTTACAGACAAAGGAACATGCACGAAAACTATAATCTTTTACGAAATGAAGGCCACGTCGGGTACGACGTCACCGTTTCGATTGAGAGTGTCTGATCCTTCAGGTGGACATTCTCCGTCGTCTGGGTCGTGATAAGATTGGGAAGAAACACACGTGGCAGATAAACGTGGAAAATAAGTCGTACTTTGTCGAGGTCGTTCTCTGTGAGGCTTCGAACAAGGACGCACGTGTGATTGATTGGCTCAGGGACGCGCATCATCTCTTCATTTTGCTCTGGAATTTGGCACAGACGGTATAAACAACTTCAGTGTCCCTTGCCCGAGGACAAACACACTTACTTGATAATCATATCTACCCGGAATCGTGTTCTGCACGGCGGAACATTTCGTAACACAGGATGTTTATTCAGAAATAATTTAAATTTTATTGTAACACTCGGTAAACGTTTTAAAGAAGCACAAGACGAAACCAAATATAATTTTCTTTACGTATATAAATAACTAGGAACTATTTTATAACGGTGATCAGGCAAAGAAATCTATGACACTGATTAAATTAAATTTTAAGTCATTCTAATCCATTTTAATAAATTATTTTGTTTAACGCTCGTGACTACAAAAATGTAATCATGAAAAAATTAAATATATTAAATAAAATAAAAAGATATCAGATAAATTAAATGCAACCCATATTCTAAAAGAAATACGTTTCATCCAGTCTTTGCAATTCATTGGTCGATTATTAATAATATAAAATATATTTTTTATGTCAAATAAATATTTTGCTTCGACAAAAAAACAAATTTGGGATATTTATGCCTAAATTTAATGTAGTATATGTCTATAGCTAAGTATCTTTATGCAAGTACGGCATATTGCTCTTACACTGACATAAATAATACGAAATAGACATCAAGAAAATATAAAATTATGTGATGAATAAAATATTATAAAATTATGTGATTTAGTCCCAAAGACGGGGTGAAGCGTTGTTTTTTGTATTTGTTATTTAGATTAAACTTCATTTCTGAGACTATTGGGCATCATTATATTTAATTAATTATAAATATTTAAGCGATCAAATAATACTAAATTTATCAAAAGTTTCCTGACCAAGAAATATCCGCGGAATATTAAACACATAATTTAAAAAATGTTCAAAATAGAGATTGCTAAATTATGTAAAATTGAAAAGTCTGCGGCTTGAAACTTAAAAAAGAGACGAAAATTGCAAGTGCAGATACGAGTTATCATCACAAATCGCAAACTACAAAGTCTGGACATAAGATTATTAGTTTGCATATTCTTAAAAACATTAATATATAGTAATTATAAAAGGACCTCGGAGAAATGCTGATAATTAAACATTCACATGAAAATCAACATATTGCAATGAATATTTAAGGTAAAAGCAACAGAAGCAATTTTCTTATTGTTTTGAAATATTTGCGTTCTGTGTGATTTGTTAAATTCGTCCTTATATGTGAGAAGATTAAAATTTTTTGAGAACCTATTAGACACAACTAAAGTAAACGATTCTGGTGTATTATTTGAATATTAAATGTAAATTAAACTCAAAATCGCATTCTACTAGACATAAAAACTCATATGAGAAATTACTTCAATTTTTTTTTACTTTTACGGGTTTATGGAAACGCTACGAAATTTAAGATTATAAGAATCCATAGGATATCCATTGCTTTGTTTTTATACAGATAAAGATGTTATCTTCGCAGTATCCCACGTGTCGAAACATACGTTGTTCATATTTATCTTATGTTGTTTACATGAATATACTAAATAATTTGATAGTTAGACTGGATCTTGTTATGATACATTACGGCCTGGCATTAAATAAATAGTTAAGTTGAAATGAATTAATAATTAAGTTTTAATATTTTATCAAAACTTTGACTCCCAACTGTTGGTACCATTGGAGAAAACGAGTTGCCGTTTCGTATGAAACCAAGTGTATATGGCGAAGAACGGATTTTTTTGTTAAGGTTGTATGAAAGTTATTAATTATATGATACACACCAAGCACGTAAATGATTGCAAGCGTTGTCTAACGTTTGCGAATATTGACGAACGTAATCTTCCAAACTTTGAAGAATATGCATTAGCTATACGTAAACGTTTACTGGACATCCCGATACAGGCTCCAGCTATGGAATTTCTTTTATAATATACACGCTTGTTGAGGAAACGCTGGTAAAAATAGAAGCCGGAAATTAAGATTTCAAATAAGGAACCATGTTCATATTGATGGCCAATAATTGTTTCATGAATCTAGTTCCTGTTACTTCAAGCTATAGCTTTATCAGTTAAATATTAATTTGTTCCAAGACAAAGGCTACAAATTAACAGAGAGCGTACAAATAATTCACATTATAGATTATGGGCATGGTCATAATGCCTGTATATTAAATATGATATCAAATAGCGAACTAGGCGAACGTTACTTGAGTTATTTGAGTGTTGAGAACTGAGTTGTTTCTATTTTAAAATAGCTATCCTGATTAATAAATATTAACTTCTTCATTAGTAATATTAGCTTCTACGAACTAAACAGGAATAAATTGTACAACAGAAGCATTTGATAACTCTGAATTCAATATCCACTGCTCGTGAAGTAAACAATCATTCCAATGGATTCAGTGGAGATCAATTTTTTCGTGTGATACACAGCTTTCGTGACCATAACGACTAAAAACATCTATTCCCTTACCGGGATTCGAAACCGGGTGCTCTGTGATGCGAGACGGCGACGTTGACCAATACACCACAAGAGAAAAGCAAAAAATTAAAATTTAGTTGGCCAAATTTGCAAATATTTTAAAACGTTATTTAGGGTTAAAAAGTTAGCTGTCAAGATAAAAAAGATAGGCCTCTGGACGGATGCAAGAACTAGCAAAAATAATTAAATGAAAAATTTTCGATAGTCGAAAAAGAGAAATAAATTAAACAATAAGACAGACCCTAAGAACCATATACAATATTTTTATGTACCTCTGAAGGAAAGGCACCCAGGTCGTTTTGCCTACTGTAATTAAAATATATAATATAGGTCAATAGAATAAAAATTAAAAGTTTTTGATTCATTCTAAATCAAATATTATAAAAATATTATTCTAACTGACTGTAAAAAAAGAAGTAGTCGACTAATGACGGCCAATTTCATTTATCCGGTTGGGAGTTTGTAACAAGCGGAGGTCCTCAAGGATCAATTCTTGGACCTTTACTTTATATTGTGTACATAAATTATCTTCCGGGATACTTACATCCTCAATAATCGATTCTCTACGTGGATGACACAAATATAGATATTGCTCATTAAATTTTCGTTAATCGTGTTAAGAAAGTGGAGAGAACTCTGGACGGTCCAAATGTCTTATTTAAGGTGAATAAATTATCTCTCAACCTAGATAAGACTACGTTCGTTCAACATTAATGCAGCACGTTGACACAAAATACGTAATAAAAATGGTGTCCTTCGCGTATTTTCATTTAGTGTGCTATGGCATCACTAATCGAGGGAACTGCTCCAGGAGCAATGAAAAAACGTGTCATTAGAATAATTTCTCGTGCGGTTTCTAGATGGAGTTACAAGCCTTTCTTCAAAAAGTTTCCGTTTTAATTAAATAACATATTTCCTGATTTGTGTTAGCCAACATTCTGTGGTGTTGAAGTCAGCGTCACTGCTTCACATCACAGAGGATTCGGGTTCAAATCTCGGCAGGGGCATGCAGTGTTTGTATTCATGATGGTCATAGAGACCAGGAAGATCGATACGCTGACAACGTACCACTGATAATTCAGAATATTTCATGGAACATGACAGTCCGCAGTCGCCTCGGTGGCTGAGAAGTCTCAAAGTATACAGAGCCAAGAAAATAATAACTAAATTTATTTACGCGAATCTTGATTCTGATAGAATCTTCGTCGGATAATCGTAATATTTAAAATAAATAAACTTTGCTTATCTTATACTGAAATAAAATAAATAATCAAGTAACGAGGGCTCTTCACAAGCAGGATGAAAAGTCTTGGTTATACTGGTGATTTGCCACATAACCATGGCTTTAATGATTGTGTTACTGTCGCACGGCTGAAAACTGAAAGCAAGGGGAAACCACAGCCGTGTCTTTAATTTGCCGCGGACATGCAACGCTAAATTCACAACAATATGATGGCAGTCTCTCGGGTAAAATATTCCGTATGTAAAATAGTACCCCATTTGGATCTCCAAGTAGGACTACTCGGGAGGATGCCATCGAAAAACAGATAAGTAGCCGAGCGTTTATACAGCGTGTTTCAAAAAGGATCAACAGATTTTAAAAATTCAAAACTATTCAACTCTTCTGCTGATGTGATCAATGAACTATTAAATGAGAAATAATCTAGTGGCTTGTGGATTTTAAATGATAGGCTTCTTCGAAGAAGGATCGGCCGTATTGGACAAAATTATTCAGAATAAGAAGTTCTCTGGATTTCACCCGGGTTATGTAATTTATAAGATACCTGAAGACGATGGCGGAGATACCCTTCGAAACGTCGAATCCACCGGGAAAGCCTACATTATTCAGGTCTACGTCACCGACCTCGTTGTAATTTTTCCTTGTAGAGGTTTATAAAACAGTCATTTTATGTGCGTCCACAATTGGCGAACCGTATAACAAGAGCAGCAGTAGCAGAAACTCAAGACATAAAATGTATTCGATTAAAGCATAATCGTGTGCCGTGAATCAAAAGAGGAATATTGTGCGCTCTCGAATTTTTATGTAAAAGGATTTATGTATATTCCTTTGTTTTAAATTTTATGTGTTTATCATTTTTCCTTTCGAAATAGCTCGCAATTGGAAACAATATTAATGCTTTATAATGGTTTGAATTGTAATTTCCTTGAGCACAGAATGAACTCACCAGCGTCTGCTTTGAGTGGCACCTTTGCGGGGCGTCCCCTCTTCTTCCTGGCAGGGAGCTGCGAGGGCGGTCGGGGGGCGACGTGTCGGGGGCGGGACAAGGGTCGCGAGGGCTGCTGCTGCTGACGGGGGCGACGCTCCAGCGCTTCCAGACGCTCCACGGCTTCGAGGACCGCGGGCGGCAGCGGAGTTTCACGCCGCGAAAGACACGGAGACAAGTCTGAAAACAGTATTTACAACCTCAGCAGATGCAGCTGAATCGTCATGGACTTCATTCAACGTAGCTAATAAGGAAAAGTACACTGAGCACTGTTTCAAAAATGTTTCAGTACGCCAATGTAACGAGTTGGGATATTTGGATTATACTTCACTTCAAACCTTGTTAAGGAAAAATAAAAATCCAGGATACAGAAATAGATATATAAAAGCTATTTAACATACGTGTAACGAATAATAGGGAAAAAGGAACATGCATATTACTTTCGTATGAAATTTCTTGCAAACGTAACGTAAAACATGGCGACGGCAAAAGATAATTTTGGTATTTGTCACCAAATAATAAGTTAATGACTAAAACTTCAGTTTTTCGATCACTGATATTAATCTGTAACCCCGTTATCAAGTGGCAACCATAACAGCTGACGTTTGTAACCGAACAATTTCCTTATTCTAAAGTGAACCAGTATCTAACAAGGAAAATGTTTCCTCCTGATAAATACCTACAAGCGTTCGACAGTGAAGACCGAAGATAAATCACATTAGCCACTTATCGCGTTAAAAACGAAAGCCGTATCTAGAAAATCCCTCCCGATTGTCAAGATTTTTCCTCTAAGGAATATCTTCTGCGAAAATTAGTTTCAATATATCATAAGAAATAGCGTGACAGTCGAAGCTATTTCAAAATTTTACTTATAAACTTTATCAAATAATAGATAATGCTGTATAACTACCTTGGACGATGTTATGATCCATGACAATGTTTCTTTTACTATGTTGTTGAAAAACTCTACAGTATGTAAAGGTGATATTTTTTCATTTCTTAATGCTTACATTTATCTCAAATATTCGGGGAAAAAGAGTATATATCAAAATTAGATATAAATAAATTTAAATTTAATAAGAAAAACTTAGAACGTCATGACGTTGGAAACTCGTCGGAAGAATAATAAATTACTACGATTTCAAAAATAAAAAGAGAAGTTACAACACTGACGTATATATAACACAACTAATTCAAATTTTGAGAGATAAAAACTCAAAAATTTTGAATGAGCGAAACACACAAACATGGCGACCGAAATGACGGTCAAAAATAACATTGGAATAAATTTATTATTTTGAACGTTAAAAGTTCAAAAGAATAAGGAATCGTAAATTTTGTTTAAATTACTCGTATCATTTGTCACGTCAATGGCCGAATTATTGGATCTCATGTATCACATTACACTCAACAATCTAGAATAATAATTACGAGTGTAAATGAAAGCAGGGGGATTATTGAAAGCAGTGTCCCACGAAATTTAACTCAAATATGTTAACTAATTGAACTGCAGGGATATCAATGATATTTATATTTTTCATTAACTTTCACCGGGACATTTTCTTTACTCAACACATTTACATAATGTCACTGATTAAAATTATTAAAAATATATAAAATCGTGAACCCTTAAAATTTTAAATTTCGCGTGTCCCCCATTTCAACAGCCCCTTTCCCTTCTTAATTAATTACAAATTCTTCAATTAAAATCTTAATATTTTAAAATAAAGTTTATGATTATTTAAATAAATGTTTAGACATAGCTGATTAATTTTGATTGCCTATTTTCAAATTATTTTAAGGTTTCTTGTCCTATGTATCAATATCTTTACAGTATAAATAGCTTAGAGTGTATGAAGCATAATGTCAATTATATCCTCAATTAACTTTAAATTATTATAAGATTTTAAAATAAAGTACCAAACAAATACACACTGTACGTTTTTTAAAGGTTGAACAATAAAAATTAATTTATTATTAGACTTTTTAACAGCTGGGATCAGATATGTGAATTAAATATATACGTGAATTTTAGATATATCATCAACATATCTGAAACAGCTTAATGGTTTGAAAACAAAAGATGAAATACATAAAGCTACCAAATCTTTCATTACTATTTCATCGGAAAAATGAGATAGAGTAAATAAATAAATACAACAGCCAAATTAGTGAAACTTCAATTTCAATAAAATAAATAATTTGGTACATGGTAATTGAAATAGCACGACGTATCGTTCATGAAGTCAGATCAATTAATTTTTATCATTGTGATGAATGGCCATGTGAAAATCGCATCTACCTAAATATTATTCATATACTTTGGTAACTCTATATAATCTTATTTACCTTGAATTTTTAGATTAAAAATTATATATATTTGCACCTGAAGGGATTCAAAAGAAAGAATTAAATTGTTCTAAATTTTCGTTTATTAAACTAATAAGGCTGTTGTTAATTTAATTTAATGATGTCAGATAAATGTAACTATTAATAAATAACCTTGTATTTCCTCTAGTAGAAATAACCGACTGATTAATTTTGAGTAGATAAACTACACGACGTAACGAGTCATCATTAAAATGGTAATAAGTTATTTTTACAATAATTATGCAGTAAGGCTATGAATGACTCCTCGTGTATCGTGCGTCAGATAATGATTTGAAAATAAATATTCAGAAAGTTCCTATAGATTGTGCAGACTGTTCCTTTGAGATCCGAAGAGTTAAACTTAAAAAACAAATGTATTATTAAAATTATTCATTAAGACTTTAATTGTAAACAAATGCATTTTATATAATAATTTCATAACCATCATAGATCAGTCAAAAATAATGCAATAATAAATTGACCCTAGGTTTCAAATAGAATACATTAATTTTCCATAAATCCTCATGACAGGCAAAGCTTCAAGGGTGTGGAAAGATTCAGATTATACTTATAAATGCTATGCGTCACACCAGATTTGTCATACATTAATGGTGTGTCATAAATATCAACAAGCACGGAATATTTTGATTTAAAGAAAATCGATAAAAAGTGATAATTATGTTTATTAATATTTACCCGATTAAAAATAAGCCTGTATGTCATAAAAAATTATACAAGTTCCTTTACGTAAAACTAATTTAAATTAATATCTTTTGTTGATATATTGGCCAATTATTTGTTTATGTCAGATGATTGAATGAAATAAGTCCTTATTTCAACAACAAAATTATTTTTGTCATAATTACATTATTTTGTATCGAACACTTCAATCGTTTGAGATATAGAGTCTATTTTCGTCGATGACGATTTTTATCTCTTAAAACGTTTACCAGAATAATCTCACATCGCATCGTACAGAAGATAAAATAAACACTTTCCGTTGAAGTTTTATGTGTGCGATTATAACAATAACTGACATGCATGTTTGTTATATAAATGATAGTCATAAATATTATCAGTACATGATTATCAGGCATATCCACATATCCTATACAAAAACAAGGCAATTGTAATGTAATGACATGATAAGAACTATTACATTTTATGGGAAATTTCATTTATGGAAAGTTATTTAACTCACTTCAGCAGCAAACAAACCATAATACTTAAATTTTGAATCGTACTTTAGAATAAGAAATACTATTTATTTACGCTTTGAAACGTTGATACTTATAAAACGCGGAGAATTCATTTTATAAAAAAAAAGATTGAAAGTCTAATGAGAATAAATTCCATCTGTCGATGGAGTTGTGACAAGAAATAATTCTCACTACACGAGTTAGTTCCTGTAATTGCATTGCACCTTTCGTGAAGGTCTGCTTTTCCGATCGAAACGATAATCATACATCAATATCTTGATTTTTAAATGATAAATAATACTGTTCTGCCATATATATTCTGCTTCAACAATTACCTGGCTGTTCGTATGTAACAGGATTATAATGATATACCAACTTATCCAAGACTCCAAGTCTACCATCTTAATTTCCATTAAATTTTACAACAAAGTAACCTCATATCTCAAACATAAACGGCTTAAATATTACACTTAAATGCTTAAAGTTATAGGCCTTAATCTGAAGGCTGTTTCTAGTTGGTATAAATCGGAATATAACTACGGCGTTTGACTCAAGACAACGTTCGCTTGTGTATGAAAGTCATACTTCTCAACTCCATAGTTGAGTCAGGAGAAGAGATGCCTATGGGAGTTTTCTCTCGCAGGCATTTCCCCCCCGAGTGACTGCGGGGCTCACCTGACTTTATCGGGAATGCCTCGTACTCTCTCTGTTTTTATTATCAAAGTTCTCACAGGCCGAGACACCTTCACCTATTTTAGGAGGTATATGTCGTGGGGTCGAAGACATTGGGCATACGGCAAGAGTTGACCGCTGATCACATTGGATCAGTCGGCCAACTGTATCCTAAAACTGGTCAAGAGACGTAGAAGGGAATGCTGCGACCCCACAGCAAACTCCTCTTTCGTCATTTGGAAGGGCGTAAGAATAGTGCCCAAAGCCCTACCTACCTGATTCAGGTTTTCTAGGGTTTTCCCTGCATCTCTTTAGGTGAAACACTGGGTAGGACGCTTAAACTATACCCCGGGGGCCAGAGTCAACCTTGGCTACCTTGCTCTACCTACTGCATCCCCCCCTTTTCAATTTCATTCCTATTCTTTTAAAGGGGAGTTGCCTGTTTCAGGATCACCCTCATGTAGCCTGTTAACCCCCCCAAAAAATATCCATAGTACATTAAACTTTGATTACGTTATATATAAATAAATTCCCAATTTTAAACAATCTAATACGGATCTTAAAGTAATATAAGCAAATGCATACATAAAAATTAAAAATAACCAAATCATTTTTCTACAATTTTTTCCGTACAATATGCGGCAGAAATGGGGATGTAGGACATATTAAATTTAATAATTTTTGGTTTTACCTGAAAGAACGTTTCTTCTTCTGTGTGATTTCATTATTCATATTTTGCACCCAACTAATGTAGTAAGCAGGAATATCCAGTTCAGATGTTCAATTTTGCTAATGCCCTAGCGTGATACAGTGTTACTCACCTTCCCTGTAGATCTTGGCGACGACCGCATCGACGGTGAGCGACGCCCATCCGAAGCGCTTCCAGAGGTCCCTGGTGGGCGCGCAGACCTCGAGGAAGCGGTGCGCGTGGTCGCGGAAGCAAGCCATGTCGTCGCCGCAGTCGTGGTCCTGGGGCAACGGCACGGCAGCCGCGCTCTTGGCGCCGGCCACGGAGCAGCACACGTCGACGGCCCTCCACAGCACGCGACGCTCAGGCTCCCCCGGCCAGCCCAGCTCCCGCAGGCGAGCTTCGCCCAGCAGCGCCCACAGCAGCACCGACACCCGCAGTCGCAGCGCCGCGTCGTCCGCGTCCTCGGAGTCGTCGTCCTCACCCTCGCCCTCTCCTTCACCCTCGCCCTCGCTCCCAGGTCTGGCTTCCTCTCCACTGCGGTAGATGCTCTCCCAGGCGCGGCTTCCGCTCACGTGGGGCAGCTCCTCATCCTTGCCGCGCGACGGCATAACCAGCTGCACTCTCTGGCTGGAGTACCTCCGATCCACCGCTTCCGATTCTCCGAGCGTAGCTGAATGAACGTAATGGCGCTTGAGACCGGGAAAAGCAGTGCAATTCTTCCTTACACTCGGGCTAATACTGGAGCCGGAGAGTTGATATTCAAATTGATTTATCATTCGAACCCCGTTGACCGCTCCGATACGATTATTCGATGAGACGGATGGCTGTTGGAATCGACTTGCATTTCGTAAATCGGAATCGTTATGGTAAACGTAACCTTCAGGAATCTGATTTGTACTAATTCTATTCTGCAAATTTGTTACTGCACGAGAAACAGCTGGTATTCTATAGGGTACATATTTAGGCTTGTCTTCGAGTCTGTCCCGCGAACAGTTCAAATTAACTTTATTCAATTTCTCCGGACTGGATATTTTCGGCTCAGGTGACTTTCTTACAACCCCCCAAGCACCCGATTGTTCCTTCCTGATGTTCGTTTCAGTATTACGGTACCACCGGTTTATGTAGTAATCACTCTTCGTGAATGCCGATCGCTCACTGGGTATAATTCTAGCTGTACTCTGCAGTTTGGGACCGAACTGTAAACGCATCCTCCTAGCAGCGGCATATGGCGAAGATTCGGTATTCGTTACTAGGTATGGAGACTCTGTGCTATTTTCACTTTGGTCTGAACACGCGGAGCCTTGCCTGCACCTCTCAGACAAATCGGAGTCTGCATCTTCGCCTGAATGATTGGAGTGGTTCGTCAAAGGCGACTCTCTGTTTGCTATCGATTTCGGCGAAACACTTTCCGTTCTGATAGCTAGTCTATCACTATAGCCAAGATCGTCACTAGGCCTCAGCTGAGGTGAAGAAGATTTGCTTACCCTGGTCAGTATTTCTGAGGATGGCAAAGGCGGAGAAGCTGAATGGGATGGTTCTCTTACCAAAGACTGTGTTTGCTTTGATACACTCTCGGCGTCATCGATAGAGTTCTTCGTTGAATCATCACCTCGGTTATACTTTGTTCCGTATGGTTCCCACGAAATGTTTGATACGTGAACCTGATTCACCCCGTGTTTGGATCCCACGTAATTGTCTTCTCTTCTAGGATAGAGTGCTGAATTAATCTTGAGTCTGAGTCGCGTATCTTCATCCGAGATAAAACCACTGTCATGGGACGATATTCTGATATTGGAAGTGATTCGACTTTCGTTTGAAGGTGCTGTAGTTTTATCTTCTTGATTGGTGACTAAGGATGCGGGATGTTTGTCTTTGACCCTTGATTCGTCGCCTTGATCAGGGTCACATGTAACTACGTCTATGAACTCTTCGTCACTATCTTCGGCTACAACGATGGGTTCGTTCTCCGTCGAAATGGCGGACAAGTCCTCTGTTGAACGTGAAAGAACATGGACGTATTGTCTATTGAAATGAGGATAGTTGACTCGGAGCCACTCGTTAGTATCATAATATGAACAAACGTTTGCCAATTTCCTCTTGTAAATATCAGCGTTGCCCAGTTTCTCATTCTGCTCAACGGTTGGCGATGAATTCGAATGAGAAAGGCTGCCACATGATGGAGATCTGGAAACGTCAACACGCGAGTCTTCCTGAGTATCTAATAATTGAGCATTTTTGGCCAAAATCGGAGACACGCTCTTACTTTCCCGTCTTTCAGTCTCCAATAGTTTTGGTCTTTGCGAAACTGAATATTCACTAAGATACCGCATCTTGACGTTTTCAGAAGTAGCGTCTTCTTTTAATTTCCTCTCTTTATCTGTTGGGTCACTCATTGTCATTTCTGCCTGATTAAGTGTAGATTCAGTGAACAGAGAAAATTTTAAGAATTTTATAAATGCGAAGGCTGGTCAAATCTTGAAATTAGACACAAGATTGTTGCAGAGAACCATGCTACAAATCTTTTGTTATTCTTCACTGGATAGTTCTGAAACAAGACAATACAGTAATATTTGAGTATTATTGAGTCATTAAACATGAAGACCGTGTTATAAAATGATTTCTATTTCAAAAATAATAAATTTTTCTAAATGGTTCTTAACTAAATTAAAAATAGCCTCTCCAGATTAAAACAATAACTCATAAATAATAAATTAGTCACATAATTGGATTTTATTTCGCTCACCAACATTGAGAAAAAAAAATTTTTACTTCGCGACTGAATATTGACTCAAGGTTATTAGTGAAGGGAAAATTATTTGATCAATGTACATTATACGGTAGGGTAGATAAGAACACTAGGCATAACTGATAATATATTTCTTTTTTTCAAATATTCGAAAGCCATTCTTAATGATTTAATTATTTTTGACGGGTCGTTGGGAGTAATTTGTCAATCACAATCCTATTAATCTACGGTTTCATTTGGCGTATTGAAAATAAATTGGTATTAATTTTTTGATACAAGGGATAATAACACAATACATTTGGACATTTTAAGATATTTTTCATCCATTAGTGCATCTATTTTCTTTTATTAATAATAAATACAGTTCACAACAATAAATCAATCGAACGGCCAAAAAAGTCAGCATTAAATATATAACTATTTATTAACAAAAGCGACGTTTCATCTCCATTTTGATACTTCATCAGGCTTAAAATTTAGCATATTTCTCCTTGAGTGCCTTCGTCGTAAGATTATTGGCTTTCTGTATTGTGTCTAACCCCTAACAGTTTGCAGTTTTTCTTGAGTTTTCCCTGCATCTCTTTAGGTGAAACACCGGGTAAGATCCTAGTCAATCCTGGCTACCTTGCTCTACTTCCGCACCCCCCTTTTCAATTCCCTTCCTATGCTATTAAAGGGGAGTTCCCTGTTTCAAGATCACCCTCATGTAGCCTGTTAACCCAAAAAATAAACAGTTATGCAAAACATTCAAATAACCCTTTCGAGAAGCCTTGGCTCCAGATCTAATACGCCATTTTCCAGACACTGAATACAAGACTTAGACAACAATTTTCTGCAAGTTATATTGCTGTCAATAGGTGGTAACTTATTTATACGCTTCCCTCTATTTTAATGTCCACAAACGTTTACACAGCTCAGGGTAAACCATAAAGATGTTTACAGTCGATATAAGCATTACGTGCAGAGAAAACCGTAATAAAAATGATAACTATTAATAATGTTCCACATTTTTTAATTAACATCGAAAAAGAGAAACGTCAAATAAATTGTTTTCACCAGATGAATAATTAATTTGGTGAAAACTTGTACTACTTAAAAATATTTAATATATTAACATGCTCAAGTTATTATTTAATGCGTTTTCAAAATTTTAAATACTGTAAACATCTCCCAATATCCGTCTGATAAAAAAATTAGATTTCATATGTAAAATATTTACATCCTTTCAATTGGCAATATGTTTACTTACTGATGGGTGTTTCGTTAACGATGTACTAGTATAGATCACAATATATCTGCCCCCCCTCCCCATTTATATTCCCTTCCTATGCTATTAAAGGAGAGTTACCTGTTTCAGGATCACCCTCATGTAGACTGTTACTAAAAATAAGTTACTTTATGAAAATAAATTACATTATTTAAATATATTGCAATATACCCCAATGTAATCATTTCTACAATAACAGCAATTGATTTTCTGCACCACATTTTTTCTCTTAACTAACACTTTAAACTTTCAATATTTTATTTAAAGGTTTCATTACTACCTTTAATATACTAAATCAATGATTGAATATTATTCTTTTAATTTTATTCGTAATACCTTGAACATATGCCATACTTACGAAATTTAACCTAGCTCTTGGTACTTTGTCATTACCTATATTAGAGACCGTTGGTTTAGTTTTATTCTAACTAATACTATCACTAATCGTTTTTCCTTTTCAAATATTCTTCTGTTCAATATTTGTACCATTCTAATTCTATCGGTGAATCTTTAACAATATTGACACCACATCTTTCATTATTATCAAATTTAAATATATTATTTTTCGCATAATTACAGTTTTATTTGTACATAATATTGTACCAACCAGTTCTCCAAATAATGTGTATTATTAGTGGAAGGTTTTAGTGTTCTTTTTAAACAGGGTTGGCCAACCTGAATGATGTTACGGAAATGCATCGTAGCCCCGCCGGCCCGATATAAAATTATATATCCCCATATAAAATGGAGTTGTCATTTATTCAATCGCCGTCCCGTATTATGTCACCCGAAAAGATAGAAAGTGTTGTACGTTATCATTTTGCAACTGTCTAACAAAACTATTGCAAGAATAAACGCATTTTGTAAAATTCTGATGAATCTCGCGGACCATAAAAATGTCCGGCGGGCCGGGGGTTATAATGCATCTAACATCAGTCGCCTTCATAGCCCCAAATATTAAATATCACATTTTATTTATAGTAGAATTGGTGATATTTTGAATTTAAAAATCAGACCGGTAACAAAATTCTTCCTGATCAATAAGGACTCAATTTTTTTATCGAACGTCGTAATCACTATATCTAAGAAGCTATTTTTTCTATTCTGTTCAATTTAATACGTACCACAGTTTTCCCTGTATTAACCCTCATATTGAACTCTTTCTACAAGACCACGTTAATGTCATTTATTATGGTTTCCAAGTCATTCGTATTACTTAAGAAGTTTAATTTTTTTAACAAGAATATAGTTCAGTATTTCTGTGCTCAACCTTTCACCGCTGCTGTAACATGACGGTACACAGAAAATCCCGCCAAATACACTCGTGTTTATGCTATTTTAATCGATTGATACTTCATTAATGTCAATCCGCACCAGTTATTATTATAAAGAGAATCGGAGTCATTATTTGGGCACATCCATGAAATCACGCCCCACATGACATAGTTTCCTTACGTGAGAAATCCAGTGTTCCGTGAGATCTGGTTGCGGTCTTCTCTCGTGACTCGTGACTGATGATAACTGCCCTACCTCAAAATGTGACTCCAAACACAAGCATTCGTAACTTCACTCTTCGGCGCCGTCCGTCTTTGCAGCATACTTCGCACGAGGCGTTATCAATTGCAAAGAGTCTTCACCAATCAGAATACCTGATGCATATCTTGCCTTATCGGTATCATTACGCTACAAGAGGAGGAGGAGGAGGAATCAGTCAGCATTTGTGTATATTGGTGGCAGGGTCAGCGATGCGGAACAGTGCAAACACTTGGAGAACTTACTCGTAATTATTTATCTGTTTCTAACGAAGGTTATCACTGATCATATCCGCGTCAGCAGAATTCGCGTTGTGAAAACGAAACATGCAAAATATAGAGATGACTGGACATAAGTCAGAAATAGTTGACAAGCGCAATGGATGTCATGTCATGCTATGTGATAACCTTGAACCATTGCTAAATAATTTTCCTGAATTATTTGTTCCAACAATTAAAATAAACCCATAATTCAAAAAATAAAAAAAACTTGTCGCTTTTTAGTATTACTGGGAATGTTATTATGACTAATTGGTTATTGACAAATAGTTTAATATAAAAATCAGATGAAGCAGATGTAACACTGTACAGTGCTGAAATAGTCATTGAAGGAACCCTAGCATCATTGGTTGAATAAAACCATAAAAGCAACAAATAAAGTAAAAGAAACTGTTCATTAATTTTTATTAATTACAAAATCAATAAAATTTTAATGAACATTAATTCCTCTAGAGAGAGAATAATTACCATTTCGTATGGTATACTAATAGCATACTCATACTGTATATTCTAGGTAGAACAGGAGAATACAGAACGGATAGATTAATAGGCTACTTTTTGATACACGAGAGTCTTGTAAAATTAGCATTAGAGGGAAACGTGTGGGGTAAGAACAGAAGAGGGAAGATGGAGTTTACGTAATGTATAAAACAGGCTGAATACCAGAAGATTTTAGAACAACATAATTATAGCCATACGGAAGAAGACTGGGGCTGATAGATACGAACACCATACGACACTTAGTTTGTATCCCATTCGGGCAAAATTTTAAGGTTGGAGGTTGATAGGGATCTGACATCTAAACAATTGTAAAGCGCTAGGAATTGATAATATCCCAGCGGAGTTGATAAGATCGTCGATGAAAAAGAATACCAGAAAATGTTAGTAAAAAAATAATGATAACCATACAACAGAACACTGGGGCAGATATGAAACGAAAATAGTATATAGTAGGATGGAACGAAAAATAGAATGCGTGCTACGAGAATATGAGTTTGGTTTTAAGAAGAATTTAGGACAAAGAAGCAATATTGACCCTGAGTCTAAATTAAGAGACAGGATAAGAAAGAAGAGGCCTACGTTCATGGCATTCGTAGATATAAAAAACGCCTTTTACAATGTAAACTGGAATATCTGAAGAATTGTAAAGCGCTAGCAATTGATAATATCCCAGTGGAGTTGATAAGATCGTCTATGAAAAAGAAGAATGCCAGAAGATTTTAGTAAAAATATAATGATACCCACACAACAGAACACTGGGGCAGATGTGAACAGAAAAGGACAATTAGTTAAGTAACTCATGCATGCAAAATATTAACGAAAATAGTATATATTAGGATGGAACGACAAATAGAGAATATGAGTTTGATCTTAAGAAGAATTGAGGACAAAGAAGCAATATTGACCCTGAGTCTAAATTAAGAGACAGGATAAGAAAGAAGAGGCCTACGTTCATGGCATTCGTAGATATAGAAAACGCCTTTTACAATGTAAACTGGAAAACTGCTGACAGGAATGAAAAATCGAGAAATAAAAATTCATAACCTCTACAGAAGGCAGTTAGCAACAATAAGAACTAAAGGGCAAGAAAAGAAACCAGAAATCAAGAAAGGAGTAAGACAAAGAAGATGCAGTCTGTTACCCTTGGTCGTTAACTTATTTATAGAACAGGCCATGAAGAAAGTTAAGGAGGAATATGGAAAAGTAATCATACTGCAAGAAAACAAATATGATGATATTGTAGTATTTGGGGATCATACGAAGACTTGTAAACCATAATAAATGGCATGAACGTGGTCCTGGAGAAAGACTTCAACATGATAATTAATAGCAGGGAAAAAAAGCTAATGGAAGGTAGTTTGGGAAATAGTGAAAATACAAATATTAATTAGACGCAAATATTGGTGGTTTATTCACGTTAAAAAATTCAATACTATCCCCACAGTATTTGTTTACGGTTCGGGGTGAAAATGTGAAGATAATTTTACCCAAAATTATTTTACGTGTTTAAATTTGTAAGTGTACCATCAAACACACAAATAAAATAAGATGATATTTAGATACTTAAAATAAAACATAATAATGAAACCTATTTAAATTTCAGTTCAGAATATTTACATAAATACCTTTAAGATAAATATAGTATGGGAATAAAACCACTAATGTGTTGTTTCTCCGCCTTATCCTTCGCTAAATCCCCAAAGTCGCCAAATCTACAGACTTTTGGCAAATACTGGATTAAAATAACACGCGCCTTTATAAAAATCTCAAGTAACACAGTAATTTGTTTTAGTTTTAAATGAATTGTGAAAATAGCGTTTCAGCATCTGCATGTACACAAATGTAATTATCTGGAAAGGGAATAAAAAGTGAAAAATTAAATCACAACACGGGAAAGTTTTATAAAAGCAGAAAACAAACCACTACATGTTTTTTAATAATGCGTGGTATGAAAACGTAACAAGAATAACGTAATGTGGAGTTTTTTGATCTCACTGTACGGAAAATGAGAGGAACAAAGTACTAAAAACTTAGCCCAACACTGATGAATTATAATTATAAAACAAGGTGAGATACGTAAAATGTGAAAAGAAAGGAAGCCCTAATCTTCATGACCAGACTGAGATCATAAACTTCAATTAAAAGTCATTTAAATTATGGCAGCTTATAGAATTAACCTTAAGCCATTGGTGACGGGACTCGAATTATCAATAGCCTATACTATCTCTATGACGTCTACACTCTAAATTATGAATAGTGTTTATTGGTAGGTAATTTGTTGACGGCGTTGAGTTGGGCGGATGATCGGAGATATATATGTATCGTATCTGCAGTGGGAAAATTTCCGATTGCGCACTAAGTTGTTTTCCCAGAGTTGACGCTAACGTTTGCTATCGAGGCGGGATTAAAGGTCCGCATCTCCTGATTTCGGAACCTGTGAAACTTCTCGTCGAGATAAACCGATTACACGTTCTGGCGCCAGACTTAGATTCCGAGGGGTAATTAAACCTCTCTTGCAATAAATTAATGACTGAAAATATCGTATCATTGGACACTAATCGGAATTCTTGTAAAATCGACGATGAGGGATAGATTATCGTTTGATACGGTGAACTCGGTCCTCGAAATATTTGACACTTTTCTAACATCCTGTTGTGATAAGATTTTTTTTCCATATTGATGTTGAGGTGGGAAAAATAAATTTGAATTGTGACCATTATTATTACGGTAAATATAAAGGATAAAAAACTATGACTTTTAAACTTAAATTAGGGAAATGTGGAAATAATTATTATTAATATAAATTAATCAAAAGGGATTTATTTGACATGAATTTAATGTGATCCTCGCTGACTCAGTCTGGAGAATGTATATCTTTTTCTCAGGGAAAGCTAATGCTCAATGGGTATAATTTCATATACATGGGGGGAAAACGAGAACTTTAAATAGATGCGACCAGAGGCGAGAAACAAGGTCAGCCGTTGATGGTCCAATCGTCACTGCTGGTTGATGTTGATGGCTGGTGATGTCTGCTCGTTGGTGATTTTTCCCAGCTTCGGAGTTACCTGTTGACTGCGGATGGAATTTTATAACTGCTTCGTGATGTATCGGCCGGACTAATGTTCTAAGTCCCTTTAGCGTTCTTTAAAAAATTTTCACTGTTCCAGAATGTTCCTGACTGACTGTTCCTTCTCTCCAAGAACCCGCTGGTTTTCTTCTGAAAGCCTCGCGAGTTGTCCACTACACATCGTCTTGACACACGTCTACCTAATTCTCCTGAACTTTACATGAAGATAACCAATATATACATCCTACCATGTAACACAGTACATTCAAACAAAAACAACCATTCAATTTAAAGAAATATCGTCAAAGTAAACGACGTACTTTGAACAGCCAGTATCACATTCCAACGAAATAATTTCATAAATACAAACATTATGTAGTAAAACTATCCAACAACAAATAACTGCCAAACACAAATATTTGAAAGCTTGAATTTTAATCACAGAAAAAATATAAAAAGAAAATTTCTGTTTAAGATTAACTCTAACATAAAATTAACATGTTTCAGATAATTTTTTAAGACAAATGCGTAAAGAGTAACAATATTACCAACTTCATTGCGTTTTTAGAGATCTGAATTTGAGTGATTAAAAATAAAAATGCCATCTAATAGGCCTCTGGGAGAATTGTAAAATTTTACGGATGGGCAGATCTTCGCCCCAAAAATTTCGATACTCGAAAGTACCAGAATAAGCTCTAAAGTATAGCAAGAAAATGTGTGGAGTACTAAAAGAATTTGCACTGAAATCTAAATTCAGATACCTGTAAAGAATCGAAAATTTTTACGGGTCCCTAATTACACGTAAATCAATTGAAAACGATTATTTATACTCTATTTCGAAAGGGGTTATTTGTTTATTGTTGAATATATAAAAACTGAACTACGTAAAACAATAGTAAAAAAAGAAACTTAAGACAGTAAAATAAGCACCCTTACAACTAATTGAATTGAGTATTGATCGACGTTTCCAGGCTCAAATTTGAATATATTTTCATTATGAATTTTTGGTAAGTAACAATTTTTTCGAATCCGAAACGACGTTCACAAATATGAATCTGTGTTTTGAATGTCTCCAAAATAAATGAAAAGTAAATTTTAATGTACCGTACGTAGCGAATAGTGAATGAATGTACCTGTTACGGCTGTGACGAGTTCGGGCTCCTGCTTTCCTCAGCAGATGCATACTACACTGCGATACTTTCCAAGGGAAATAACGGCTTCCGGCAGACGCCCACGCCCACACACAACTAAATTCACAACTTACATTAAGACTCAAAGGTAGGCTCCCCGAGAAAGCATATCAGTATTCGGTTACAATAACTTTTAGTACTGAACCTTTGTCATGCGCTACTTTTGAGTATCGATATTTTTTTAAATTTGAATGTTTGTTGTTCAAAATTTTTAGTCGTTCGTTATTGTTCCTTTTTTCTTTATTGAGAGCGTGTTGCATTGTTTTATCGTGACCCAGCCGTCTCATAGTCCCGTAATAAACTTTAAGGGAAATTCCAATAGCCCTTTTCGAATGGGAGCCGATTTAATCATGCAACTGCTGTTCGTTCACGTCAAATCAAATTCTTGCGGCATTGATACGTTTTATTGTCCACGTAGCAGAAGTAAGGGGATTGTTATGGGGAAAGTGACATTGTGGAAAAGTTAGTCTATTTCTATGCTCTCATTTGCTGATCGCCAGATCGGCTAGTGTTTGAAATGAACTATAGTTTCATTTCCGTATTGTGTATGGTCAAGACCTGCGCCACAGCAATTAAACATAAGTTTATATTATTTGTAACGTTTTAAAGGGTTACTTTAAATTAAATGAGCAAGGTGAGAAAATAATAAGAACGTTTTACAATTTTTAAATAAGATTGAAACTATGAAACACCAAATTAAATAAAATAAAACATCATCCCCCTCATCCCCCTCATCCCCCTCATCCCCCTCATCCCCCTCATCCCCCTCATCCCCCTCATCCCCCTCATCCCCCCTCATCCCCCCTCATCCCCCCTCATCCCCCCTCATCATATATCGCAAAGTTAATTTACTTTATAAAATTGGAAGCTAATTGATTTTGTCTCCCAGGGAATGGTGGGCTTAAATACCTTGTTCTTTATGGTATGTTCTGAGAAATGGTGGCAATTGTTGCTGCGGCTCTCAGTAGACGGCCTTGAGGGATTTATGGTACGTTACCGACACCGAAACTTGTAGGTACATGTGGCTAGAACGTTTGAACTACTGGAATTGGCAGCTACCGCTGATCTTTCAGTCTCTGTTGACCACCTCGTCCCTGAGACTCTGCTCTACAACTCAACCACTCTTCATCCCTCTATCTCCACGAAAATTCCACAACTACCCTCTCCTGAGTCTTTCACTAACCACGAAATCTATAATTCCCCGTCCCAATTCAAATTTTGTCCAATGGTAAACATTCTTACATTTTCTAGTTCGCGAATCCGGGGTACACACGTCTGTCCAAAAAGTCGCAAAATTGCACGCACCAAAGGTTACTAAACCTTTGGTGGGAACGTCTGAACGTAACAAAATATTGAGACGTTAGATTATTACCCGACATAAATATTTACGATTTTTTCTGGGCAGCGGCTTCTTAATCCCTCGAAGTGTCACTTCTATAGATGTTTTGATGTCCCGAAGGCTAAATTGACACACGGAAGACTCATAATTCAAAACATCGAGACGAGTGGTGTACTACAGCAAATCCATTAAATGATATAAACTACGAGTCGCTGAAAATACTCAAGTGGTTTATGTACAAAACGGTCATTTTATTGAAAGGGCGCTTGATTAAATGAACGCTTTAGGATGAAAGAAAAGGCAGATGTATGTGAGGAGGGGGCGCGGGAAAGCACTTCCTCTTCGTGAGGAAATAAGCGAGAAAATGTAATCTTCAGGAAGCACGATGTCGGTCCGGAAGGGGCAGGATTATGAAATATCTCCCCACAATTATAACTGTTATCGGCACAAGAAGGCGGCTCGGAGCGGGAAGCTTGTAATTCTCGTTTCGGTCTGGTGGTGGCGATATCGATGATAGCTCATACGAGAAAGACGCCGACTAGCTTCACCACTTGCTACAACTAATACTGTATTAGCCCGCAAATCTCGAACTTGTTTCATTATTCCTTTGCAGTCAAAAAGCAAATTCATAGTTTTAATAAGCATAACTACGGGATTCGTTTATCTATTGTTTGTTCACACCTTTCCGCTTATAATAACGTAGTTTTAAGACTTGAGAACTTCAGCGGTTGTGGCTCGTCCGTTATTTAAATTCTGTTAGACCACAATTTTTACTACCATAATTATATAAAATATTATTAAGACAACAGCGATAGTGTTACTAATACTCTATTGCACATGACCCGATCCAGCAACATGCTGCTACATTTCAAATTCCACTTACATATCATATAATAGTGTCAAATATTTAGAAGAGTAAACGTTTAAAATCAAGTAAACACATGCATATAACACGAAAGAATTTTTCCTTCGTACATATACATATTTTAAATATAGATAAGTTTAGGAACAAGTCACACATGACGGCAAGATCGTGTGATGCTAGCCTTCAAAATTCCATCCTTTAAAAGTTGCTTGTAATTTTGTAAATTTTTAAATACTACGCAAAATGTACGAATACTATTTTATTTTGAAAAACTGAACTACTTCAAAGTAATCATTATAATTATGGACGGGTTCAAATTCATTTTTGTTTCCCTACCGAATTTTATATTCCATAGCATGTCACGGCCCTGTTTGAGTTTTGAAGTCTCACTGTGACCATTCGGGATGACCTATGTTATTGTGAAAGGTCTCATTTTACGCAGAATTTAATACCATTTTATGATATGCAAATGAAAATTTTTGTAAAACATGCGTCAGGTTTTTTGTCTTTCTTTCTATAGCTCGACGTAAAACTCATAGATTTCAAATTATTGTTGTCAATGGTCTGAAAATTTAATAGAAGACAGTTAAAACTCTCACAAACCTATCCGCAAAGTTTGAATCATCTGTGTTTCGTACTTTTTAGAAATTAATTAATTAGTGGACCTCTACTAACTCTTGGACAGCGCATCGCAGAAGAGTTGGACAAAGCTTCTCTTGTTTTGTTTAAATTTATTTATCTAGAAAAGCTCCAAAATCACTAAGAGATTAATTTGGAGACGTGCCAGCACTAACGTAGAAAAAGAAGAATGAGTAAAATGTTATTTAAAGGAAAACAACCAGGAAGAGCGGCGGAGAAGTCGGGGTCAGGACGTTCCAATAAACCTTCCCTTTCTCCGGACACTTTTTAAAAAATCGTACAAAATTTTGGATTCTACGATGCGCATCGCCAAAAGCTCCTTCATATTTGAATAAAAATTTCAATCAAAATTAATATATAGTTTTGGTATATTAAACTGTGTGACTGATTAAAACCACATCATTATCATCTAATGAATCGTTGAAAATTCTCGTAAATTAAGAATATAGCGAAGCTGAAAATTGTATTACACACATTTATGTACGCGCAAACATTTATTGAGAATCATTATATTGTAAATTTATTTTATTTGTAGTTATATATAAAGGTATGTGTAGAGTCGAAACATTGAATGTTTGCAATTGGCTAGTTTTAATGACCCATAAGCGTCATTTCATTACCATATTTAGACTAGCCAAATTTGTTCATTATCCATTAGAGGCCCTTTGGCGTGTTGGTGGAACATAAGTACACACGATTCTGATGGCCCATCATCCATTTTGTCAGTCAGTGCGGACAACCGCGAAAAAAACTACGAGAATCATGTGAGATAATTTTACAATCTGGACGTATTTTGTACATAAACAACGCACATCGTGTTGGAATTATAAATTGATATGTGCTCTCACACTAGAAAGAAGTTAGAAACTTCTCGTAAGAGTCCATATCACATTTATTATGGTAAATTTAAAATCTTTCATACGCATTAAAATGATAAGCCAGTCATAGATTTGTATTATTCGTATGTGTCAATAGGAGATTTTCCTTATGTACATAATTATTATTAGTGGCTTATTATATACTTCTCTTTGGATCGTAAACGATAGAAAGAAATTTTTAAAGACGAAGGTGATTTTTAAATTTCGATTCTAATAAGCTACATGCATACTGAGTCTTGCAAATTTCCATTTTTACAAAAAATTAAAAACTGAATATTGCGTCTAAATTATATACTGATGACTCTGATTTCTCGTAGTGTTTAAATATCTGAACAAATATGTGAAACAACGTCACGAAAGTCGACTTCACAATATAAATATTAATGCTGTAATAAATAATGGTTTATAGCATTAATAGAATAAAAATATTTGCCCTCCATATTAAAAGGAAAATATTAAAATATCTGTACACAAATCATTTTCGTGAAAGAAAATAAGGATGTACTGGTTATTAATTTATTATGTTCTATTAGCATTGAGTAATAAGTTTCAAATATTTCTAACATGTATACAAATATTCAGAATACTAAAATTGTAATTCTTCAGAATAAAATATTAGATGACGTATCAAGTACTCATTATTTTACCGAATTGAATGTTGAACAAACTAAATTAAACTGTTTACTGTTAGAATGCTATAACTTGATAAATATTTGGATAAAAATATTGAAAATTATATTAATTACCACGCAGTTTTTATTTTTTCAAAATATCAATTATTGATTAATTCGCACCGTTTTTCCTTACTTATCAAATTATTAGATACGAAATTAAACTTTATATTTTTCTCGAAGTATTTCTTGGTACGATTCGCAAAACCCAAACCCATGAGTTTCCCCGATTAAAGGTGGTTGTTTTATAAAGCAATGTTTATTATTTTTATTTCGTAATTTATGCATAATGCATTTAATATTACATTCTTGTGGACTATGCAAGCTATAAAGCAAAAAAATTCTTCCTCATATAATACAATTGTAATGCGATTGTAAATTGTATAAATTATAAGAGACCCATTTTAAATTTTTTGGAAATTTCGGAAATATATCGCTTATTTGTTAATTAGATAAACAACTGACAACAGTTACGAAAACTCTCTAAAAGGTCCTAAACGAATCTACGTCCAATATTCAGCAACTGAAAACCATTTATTATTTGAAGTAATACTGCAAAAATATTTCGAAAATTTAGCAACAAAAACATCTCAATTTTTAGCAAATCTTATGGATTCTAAATATCCATGTCAACGAATGGACAATATACAAGAAAATTCAGCTGAAGAATGGCTATATTAACTATATTAAACTATGTCACAGCTTTATTGCCTTTTAAAATTAAGGATACTAAATATTATCCATATTATTACAATGTCCAATCCTCATAGAAGTGTTGGCAAATTAAGTGAAAGAAATCAGAAAAAGGATCGAAGTTGTCAACAGATTTTTGCAGCTTTATGCATTCCCCTCATTTGTCTCCAGCACCTTCAGCGGCTATTGAAAGATATTTTTTTCAATGTTTGGATTGGCACGGAATAAATTGGGAATTAAACTAAGCATCGCAGAAGTAATGAAATTAGTAAAAGTTTACAAATTATTAAATACAGAGGCTTAAATTTATAAATTCCGTTTTTTTATTTTGACGAATGTAGTAATGAAATTAAAAAACATAAACTAATTCCTATGTTATATTCTAGTAAAAAAATATCAGTGTACTAAAATAGATTTAATTAACTTCAGGTGTTTATGTGATTGCGTCATATATATTTGTTTTAAAAATTAAATCAAACGACTTAAATTCGTTAAATGTATGTTGTTTACGATTGTAAATGTTGCGGAAAATGGAAAAAACCCCAGTGGGTATCCAAATATGTATATATCTCCAGTCGAGAAACCTGTTTCAAACCTCGGAGTGTGAAAAGCAACAGAACATTGCTTTTGTTCCCTATTCTCTGCTTCTCTCAGTATAGTCAAATCAGTTTTCTCTTCGATATTTTACTGTTACAACTTAAGGTAAACCAAAAAAAAAATACTGCACGATAGCTTTTACGCCCGATTTTTTATATCCCGTCGTCCCACATCAGAAAAACATTATCCATTAATTTATTTTATTTTTTCTCCAATCGGTCGGGGATAAAATTTGTCGGCCTTACCACGTGGTGTTGAACTGCAAATTTGTTTTGGTCAAGCCTTAGGAAGAATTTTCATAACTCTGGTGTTTCATAAACTGCCTGATCAGATTGTTTTGCTACTTGAGTAAACCCTCATTTTCAACGTCCGGAGTTTTTACTAAATCCAAGTCTAAAGATCAACTTTTAATTCCAATTACATACTTTTCGTCGACGAATGATATACTCAATCGTACTATATGAGGAAATAGTACGGTGTATTGAAGATTAATTGTCATAAATCGTTATATTAGAGGGGTTTAAAAGTTAAGGTTTGCAACATTCTCATAAATTGAATCATATAATAAGCTTCTATAGATCAAACATCGTAATGGAGGACGGAAAATTGAAAGTATCCCTGTAATAGAAAATAATATTGTGAGGAAATGAATATGTCAGGTAATGATAATTTCTCATTTGAAAACAAACATTCTCACACATGTTCAAATCTATTTTACATTTACTTTAATGTTTTTTGATGATTGAATCACTCTACTGTATTGTCCCGTTCAAGGAAACTCGGAACCACTCGTATGAACCTAAAAGGTACGAAAATTTAAGAAAGAAAAAAAACGGAAACTGATAAATTAATGATAAGGTTAGATGTATCTTTGCACCACATTAAGGTTGTGAAATCATGTTAGCATATCCTTCACTGCGGTCAGCTTCAACCACACAAAACTAGACTATCTGCTAACACTTCTCACCTTCTAGTAGCTACTCCCTCCAATTATCATATTAATATAATCTTAATGCCATTATTAGACGGATTTTTGTAGACTATATGACATATTTATATATTTTTTAAAGAGAGATAATTGTTTATATCATGATAAGAATCCTTTTTGAAACATAAGATACTAATTTATACATAGTTTTCTGTCTTTAAGTTTACAATATATAAAAAGAAGGCCACACTAAATTCCTCTCATGTAAATTCTTAAATACATTTAATAATCATTTTGGCCAAAGGATTCAAGGAGTGAAGGACATAAATTGCTAATTTTTTATGCCTGATGAAGTCTCAAATTGGAGTCGAAAAGTCGTATATATTATAATTAAACAGTAATAAAGCTATATGCTGACTTATTGGCCATCTTTTTATTTAATTAATACTAATTTACAGAGGTTCCAATACTAAGAAATTGACCATTATTATAGATATTAGTAACTTTATTTGAAACTAATTCATTGACAAACCTAACCATTTTATCCGAAAATTCTGGATTTTTTTTAAATAAAGGAGGAACTCGATTCATGCAAATGAGGTTAAAATATTTCGAAAAGAAAATGCGTCGGTGTTAGCATTAATTAGATGAGTAGCATAATGCAGTACATAAAATTTGAGACCCCTCCCGAATTTATAGTTACTTTCTTTATTTAAATATACAAATTTGCCCAATTGATGGAGTGGTTGATGCCAAAAATATGTTTACCTAATTGTTTACTGACATTTGTAAAATACAGAATTTATTTATCATTGGAAAATATTTATTAAAAATTAACAATGGGAAAGTCTGTGTTTTAGAAGTTTTATGTTTATATTCATTAATTATTGTTTTAATGGATATTTCGGTTTGTCCTATGTATGTAGAAAAACAATTATTGCAATTCATTTTGTAAACTAAATTGTTTAATTTGTTTTTGTCATTACGATTTCTCGAATTGTGGACAGTAGTTAACTGAATATTATAAGATATGGAAAAACGTGTTACAGGGTTGTGTAATTTTTTATGGAAGGACTTAGTGTAGTATGATGTAAATATTTCAGTCGGATCTGTGTTGAGTTTCGATCTCTTTTGGAAATTTAATTGTTTATGAAATTATGCGCAATTAAATGAAATACAATTAGTTAATATTCTATTGCTGTGGTGAAGCATGGGGTTGGTTTTATTAGGGTCTGTTCAGATTGTACAGCAGATATGTTTTCAAACGATAGGATTCTGACTTTAAGTTTACAATAAAGTCATTAATATATATTC
This sequence comes from Eucriotettix oculatus, assembly GCA_034510155.1. Classification (NCBI taxonomy): domain Eukaryota; kingdom Metazoa; phylum Arthropoda; class Insecta; order Orthoptera; family Tetrigidae; genus Eucriotettix; species Eucriotettix oculatus. The sequence goes on from CM067379.1 coordinate 40,588,348, forward strand.
AACGTTTCGTATCCCTTTTGAGACTTCATCAGGAATAAAAGTTAGCAATTCATGTCCTTCACTTCTTGACTCCCTCGGCCGGAAAGGTTATTAAATGTATAGAAGTACTTATAATTAAATTATGGAAGGAATGAAGGTCATGAATTGCTAAATTTTACTCCTGATGAAAAGAGAGTCGAAACGTCGTATTTATATTAATTAAACAATAATAGTATTATATGCACACTTATTGGCTGTTTCTCATTTAACAGATTTGTTTTGTTCAATGGGATTTTCAGAATGTACTGGTCTACGCAACTAATTTGTGTAACTTTGTGCATTGGAATGTAAAACGTTGAGAGTAGAGTTTTTTAAACTTCTAGAAAAAATTTTACATAAGGATAATAAATGCTAAAGATGTTGAAGATTTTATATATTTTTATATTGTTGATAATGCAAAATATGTCATTAACACGACGACAATAATATTTGGTCTAAATTCAGTTTCAACCTGACGTGCAGATTGTAAATCGTGCAACATTGTTATCCATCTCCTTATTTAATACTATAGAGACCAAAATGAAAACAATGGTATGCTTTTGCTTTACTATTTTTAGAAATACCTTCAAACATATTTTAAATAGCATTTCACAATAAATGGTATTGATTTTTTTATTTTACTTTATCTTCGCATCTTTAAAATATTCTATTATTTTATTTGAATTATTTATTAAAAATTATTGAATATTTGTGTCAAAGTTTGTGTATACTGTGGACGACAGCAGCAAACGTTTATAATTTACTCATCGTCTTGAGTTTATAGTGGAAGTAAGCGTCCAGTTCGATCAATGCATTCAGTAGTATTCTCGCTTTTCTTAGCGGACTTAAGAGAAAAACGAAAGTAATTGCTACTGATATTGTATTAGGTAATAAATTATTTGAGTACTTTGAAAAGTCAACGGGTCATTCGGAGGAATTTCGAAGCCTATATTAACAGTTATGCTAGCAATTACCTTGGATACATTTTTAAAATATATTAATAATTTATTTTATGTATAATATCAAGTTTAGAAAATATTTTGGGCTATAGATATTAACAGATCTCTGAGGTTAAAATTTTAATTGAAAAAATTGGTTGATCCTTTCCAAGTTACATGCATTGTTTTATTTTTCTTTCTTCCGGCGTGATATTTGTTTAAAGTTATACTTTTTTAAGAATATATCACTATTAAAAGGTTATAAAGAAAACCTCTCCCGTTTAGAGTTTCGAGTGGATGAAGCCATGCATAGCTGCACTCACCCTCGACAGCTGAACGGCTTGCACGTCGGACTAAGCCGTCGCTGTGGCCAGCTTCTTGTGTTTACGTGTTTTATCGGACTCAGATACCTCGCAATCTCCTATTGGCAGAACACTATCGCCCCGCTAGACCTCTTACGGCCTGAGAGAAAAAAAAATGGCCGACCTCTGCTCTCCAAACGCCAAAAGTACTAACTGAAGCAGTGATACGACCCAGCAGGTATGGCGAAATGAAAATGGACCCCTGACCTGGAATTTTTACTGTAGTAGAAAAATCTTTCATAAGAAACACTTTTGCTATGTGGTTCTAAATATACCAGAATCTTGTGATGATGTTAACGCACAGTGTCAAATAGTAATTTATATACAGTAATTACTAAGTCAGTATTAATGCACTTCATAAGACCTTTCAACCAGATGCCATATAATTACATTATTTATTATTTTTCGTCAAAGCGCGTGTTGAATAACTAATTGCGAAATAAATTCAATTAATTCGTTCTTCAAATATGTTTGTAAATATATTTAGGCAACTTCATTTTGAGATGTAAACATATTTCTTAACAATTCTACTAGCAATATTGCATAACTGACAAAGACGTCTGCAAATATTTTTTTAATATCCATTTATTGAACAATCGGTTGACGCCAGACACAATTCCTTTTTTTGACTGATAATATTTATGGGCCTCTAGGAGGCATTTCTGGGAATGTCATCATCGCTCACAAGTTATGACTAGACTTGAGTTATACATAACTTGTAATAGGTATAAGACATACAGAGGTGTGCTATGTTTTATCTAATATATATTGTAATATATCGGGTCCCCGATATCTATCTTTAGGAAACTCAACAGACACGCATTTTTGACGGTGTGACGCATATTAATTTTTAATCGATATTTAATTTTATTTAACTAAATTAATTCATAATATTAAGCATTCGGTACGAAGTCTCCATAGAGAACGGATCCTGAGATATTCGCAAGACACCTTTCCGGGATAAATCCGGCAAAGAAGCACAGCCATAAACTTGGCGGTTGTTGACCCAAAAGATGGCTAGGGGTGGTTCCTCCCAAATTTTTAAATTTTGGAGAGGAACGGTAGAGGCGTCATTGAAAGACCTGGGGAAGATAGAAAAAGCGCGGAGATCGATGAGGTTCTTAAGAGAGGTGATTTAAAAGTGGAGAGAACCTCAAAAAGATCATTTGGAAAAGAGAGTTGGAGGTGAGAGATCAGAGAGGTCAGAGAGGAGCTAGCGAAACGGTAAGTCGGACTGACTGGCTTCAATGAGTAAGAGAGGAGAGGTGCAAATGTCACGAGGAAACATAAGTGGAGACGCGTTTCTTGAACCACATCAGAAGCCTGCCGTTTCTCACGCCACCCGGGAGCTGCCCTTGCGATGAATCAAGAATCGTCGCTCAACCAGGAGACTTGGGGACGATGAATATCAAGTAAAAAACAAAAGGTAGTAATCTCTCGCTCTTCTATGCGTATAATCACGTCATACAGCCCTGAGTAAAGTAGATTAAATTTACTTACATCTCTTGCTGTGTTATTTCTTTAGTTAAGGCTCAGATGGACAAAATAAAATTCATAGAAATTAATTAATTTATAAATATTGTAATTGGTTTAATCTTTTATATTTGTTAATAATAAATCTGTTTTAAATATCAAAGTTGTGATTTATTGGCGCCCACTCATTTAAATATATACTCTAAATTATCTAATGTACCTATAAATTTAAAAAATATATATTAAAAAGGTCACAACGGTGGTTTTTCGGCAGCCTTTGACTTAAGTTTCCATAATCGTACGCCGCGGGACGTGCGGCTAAGGCATTTGTAATAGGAGAGAATTAGTAGTTCACGACCAGAAATGGTAGAGTAAAGTTGTTTAGTGGGTTCACAAAGGAACGCGGCTGGAGGTTTAGGATCTCGAACCAGTTACTGTTAACACGTCAATGAGACGCTGCACTGTTATATGTCTCATAATCAGCAACTCACCACGAGGCATGATCGGAGAAGGTTTCTCAATTCTCGACGTGAAATTCGGAAAATAAAATCAATCACACCCTGAGCGAATTCATATTTCAATTCTGGACAGTAAAGTTGCTTTTCCTTCATTAATTTGGATAGTTTTTATTTATTTATAAATAAATATGGACTCAAAAATTAATCAACGGCAGAGCACAGCTGACGCAAGTGTAGCGACCTACAAATTCATCCAGAAATCGGTGGGTGTCATTTTCTTCGAAACAGGTAGGACCACTGATACAATATACATTTGCTTAAATCGTCAGTGTGCGGACAGGTGGTATGTTGTGGTTCTGTTATGACAAATTTATAATCTGTTTGTCTGAGGCTGGAACACCTGGTCGGTCAGGTACACCTATTCAATAAATCCAAGGTATGCAATAGACTGTCACAGTTAGCAGATAGAAAACTCGGGCTGCTGAAAATGTAGTGTTTGAGAAGTTAAAGCCTTGGACGAGGGTGACTTTAATAGAGGAATTTCCCGGTATTGTTCATTATCGTCAAGGATATCGAGACCAACTCCTTGTTAGCGTGGTTTCTCTAAGCTTTGCGGGATATACGAGTATGACGTGTTAAGTGAGTGCTCATGCCATCCCGCGAGACATCACCATCAGTTGACAATGTCCCCGAGACGGCCCCACAAGTTGGCAAGAAAGGCAATTGCCGAATGCTCTTCCACCCGAGTTCTTGCACATTCCGATGGAAATGCTCCCCATCCGCAACAATGAAGTGCTGCCTTATCCAAGGTCTCAGGGTTTAGTACCGGGTCTGGTCCATCCACTACTCTTACCGGAATACCAACTCTACCTCAAGGAAAATTGTGAATCGACTTGTCCAACCCTCACGACTCTAATATTTCCCTGTACTAGAGATTCCCACTTCGCAAAGGTTCATCCATAAAATATGTAAGAGACAAATCCACATGTTGATTTCTCAATCAAGATTTTCCTGTTTGGATTTTTTTTGTATCTAAACACCAGACCTCTTTTAGGAGTTATAAACTTCCACGAAATAATTGTTCTCCTTTTGAAGAATGATTTAATTTATTCATCGTGTGTACCTCTGTCTTCTTATAATATCATCACATAATGTGCTGTCGTCCAAACCCGTTACGTTTACTGTCATTATGGTGTTTCCTCTTAGCGTATATTGGTACTTGAACTGGTCTGTTTCCTTCTACACCTTACGAGCCTTCTTCCCTGACGTGTTAGCTACAGAAGCCTTCGTATCTTCTTGAATTTGTCTCTGTTACGTTATATATTGTTTATTTGTAAAAAAAAATACTAAGCCAGGCCTCTAATTCATTAGTTTGATATTGTACATAATCACTGTTTTCATAATGATACGACATTTACAGACAGTTACAAGCTCTTTCACAACTCGAACAAAGGCGCTGATTATTCAATGTCATTATTACCCTTAACAATGGGTGCCTCCCAAATACAATACAAGGTCTTGCTACCGTCGTCAGGTTGACTGTCACGTCAACCCGACCACGATGGCGAAGCTTGCAGTCGAAACGTTGTTGAAACATTGGTCCGGGTTGAAACCCGAGAATTGTATTTTTAACAGATTCGCTATGAAATACTTCCCCAAATAGGGGTGACTAATAAAATATAAGGAACTTAAAACGTTCTTACTCAGCAATGTATACGTTAGTATTAGTAGTAAACGTATTAAGGATGTGCTAAAACATTAACAGAACCATTTCAAAATTCAGGATGTCCCATCTGAAACAGAACGGCCAAGTTTCTCTGAACATCTCCTGTAAACGCTGAACAGCATGTTCGCGTTATTTTTTCTTTTCATTAGCGAAAAGGATGCGAAGCAGACTTTACCTCCACGTTGTGCATCCTGGGTCACGCTGAAATAGAAATAAACTCATCACGACGAAAAAGTTTCATGGGAGGGAAAAATGCGGTTGCCATTTTAAAAAAAATAACTTTGTGTTTGCAACTTGCAAGCATGAGCTTAAAAGCTAAAAATAACGCATCCATCGAATCTTCCCCTGAAAACCCTTCTACTTATGTATTGAATTTTCTTTCGTAACCTGTCCCCCTTCACAGAAATTTTACCGTACTGTCTCAGATGGAACACCTTATATAATTAATGCATCATTCTTACCGGTAAAATTTCCAGATTATTTTAAATTATCTAAAGTAATTCCGCTATTAAAAAATGGTACGCATACTTTCGAATTACCCACCCATTTCCCTCCTTTCAAACATCTTTAAAATATTATGATAGGCTGTACATATGTGGCTTGTAAGTTTCTAAAGAAATATAAATTAATATCATCAAAAATAGATCTACTAACTGCGCCATGAACTATTACAATTAATAGAGGATTAAAACTGACAGGAAAATTATCCGATCTCTCCAAAGCATTCGACATGGCTGTTCACAAAATTCTAATAGATAAACTAGAGTTTTGCATACCCTGGTATAAGTATCTGCAAGAATCGCACAAGCATATATTGCAAACATAGTAATTCTTAGTTTTTAAAAAATTAATGAGTGGGCATGTAGAAATCATTTATTTCATTTAATCGCATTTTCAGGTTTAAATATAATGAAAAGTTTAATTTAAATAATAGATGGAATTTAATCACAAAAGTAAACTATTCTGAAGAAGGTAAAAATGCTTTCACCGGAAGCTCAAACAGGAGGTGAGAAGAATGTGATTAGTGAATTGTAGGTGAGCCTAGCTTAGGGTTACGGAAATGTAGGGATGTTGAATCGTCTTTGGACGTCGACTTGGATTAGCTCAGTCTGCTCGGAAAACGGAAGTTCCGGGGTTCGAGTCCTTGGTCCAGTCAACATTCTTCCATTCTGGTCTATCCTCTAAAGGTAAACGATTTATTCCAAAAAAATACATCGTTTAGTCCTCTTCCTGATTTTATAATTTTGTATATAATCCAACAGAAATTTATTGGCAAGGACCTTGACTGTTGATAAATTAAAAGAACAAAGATAAATTACAAAAAAATTAAAAATACAGTTTTAAAATATTTCACATCCCTTTTTTCTGACTTCATTTTGAAAACATTTGTATTCCTAGGGAAAGACTCTATTACCCTTGCAGGCAAAGCATTCCATTCCCTTATCACCCTGTTTACAAATGAATATTTGCTCACGTCCGTCCTTTGGTCCCTTTCCATTATTTTGTAATTATGGTAGTTTTTAGAGAAAAATTTTGGTATACTTAGTCTCTCCCTCATTTCTGATTAGGCCGGTTCGCCTGTGTAAGCTTTCCTCCTACCTCCTAGTAAATGATAAATTTGCATTATTAAAAATCTGTTTTCTCCTATTCGATCGACGCACAACATCCAAGCGCAATATTACTTTCTTTTGTTACTCTAAGATTAACATTTTCCGGCCAATAATAACGAAATTTAGTCAAACAAGCGTTTGGTTTCAATAGAATATGTCCAGAAACGATAAAGTACTCATCTATTACTTACGTTGTTCTGCAGAAGAGATCAACAATGGTATAGTAACGTCATTTTTAAAACAAAATCATCTGATTTTAGTTCAAAAAAATTCTCTAACCCTGACCTATCATACAATAATTGCGCGATATTTTCGTTGCAGAGAGATTTCTTATATTCAGAATCCCAGCCTTAGTGGTCTTACTTCACATTTTGGGTAATTAGATTACAAGTTTAATCGATAACTGCGGCGTTATTCTGACGCGAAGACTAGATCATCTTGTATTATTTAGCAGAATCATGCTCCGTTATCATCTTCTTGCGAAGTGACACTTCCCCAGAAGATGACGGGGCGTAACATGTATCCCACCCTGGAGCTATATCGTCAACATCTGATCCAAAAAATTATGCACTTCACACACTTCGCTTGTTATATGAAACTATTTCCTTTTAATAATTTTCTTCCCCTAATTTTTAATTAGTTTCCCATTTGTTTCAATAAAATTTCCGCCAAGGCATATGATTATTTAATTTGTAATTGACATTTTTCCATTCCGATTTCCTAACTTCAGTTACAGTCTTTCGCTTTCAATTGGAATAAATTGTTCTCTCTTTGAATAAGACTTAATTTATTAATATAACTCCTCGCTTCTCCGATCTCCGCTCCGACTGTGTTCTTCTCTCCTTTCCAAAAACATACCATTTCTTGGGTCCATCTGGACCACCATTCACAATTTGTAATTTTGGAAAGGACACGCCCCCAATTGCCCGGGAATTTAGCGAAACCTGACAATTTTTCCCTTCGTGGGGGAAATAATTTATGCGGGTGCACGTCCTTCCAGGTCTACGAAAAACTTCGCACTTCTTTGTCATGGCATATTTCGCACTTATAGTGCTTTAAGCCCAACCTTCCTTCAGGTCAGATTTTATTCGCACGTTTTTATCCTCCCAGTGCTAAGGAAGAAACGACGTGTCGTTCCATGCGGTCAGCTGGATACTAAAAATAATCTAACTATACTGAATTATATAATTACTCTACATTAATGCCTACTTGATATCCAACATCTTACTGTCCAGCACATGTGGTTTACATTAATATCTAATCTCTTAGTGTCTAGTGCATGTGCTTTACTACAAACTACAACACTATAATTTTTGTTTGGCTAAATATTAAGGCCATTACAAAAATGGAATATTTAGATATACATTAAACAACACGATGATCATGCTCTAAAAGGTCGAAGTCCGAAACTGTCTCAATATATGGGCACTTGATGGGAACTATTTTGTTTTCATTTTATTAGCCTTAATTTTGTATGAACAATGTTGTGGTTGGGCTTTGCTCTTTACCTAATGATTGTACTGTGTTATATGAGGTTTCATTCAGCGTGGAAGGTCATTTAGTAGGATTCAAGGCCATAGTTGTTTGTGTCAATGCTAAGTTTAGTCGCCCCAACTTATCAGTTATATATCATTTCTTTTTCGAGCGCATAAATAGTCTGTCTAATTCGAGGAATTATTCAGTGGTTATCCTCCTATTTATGAATAGAATTTCTTTAAATATTCATTGTTTTTCTTTTACTTTTAATGTATGAGTATCATGAGCTATGTATTAAATGGCTTCGAGTATTTGGAGAAGAGACTTGAAAACAGAAACATTGGGAAAGCTGAATTAGAGTAACCAAACTTGATCACAGCGCTTTCAATCATGTGTTACAAAAATCAGATATGTGAGATGGTGATATAGACATTGCTCAGGCGTATAATAGAACTCAAACTACTCGAAATTTTCTAGGAAACTATAACAATAATACACACTTTAAACAGCGATTGTACCGTAAGTGGAGAAACAAGCATTACATTCTACAAATATGTACATAAAATTTAATTTGATGGAATAACATTAAAATGATTAGTTCCATGAGTGGAGATAGGGAATTGCCTTGTCTGTTGTAACCGAAGCGAAACAGTGAAGTGTGACCGAAAACTTTTTTTATTGCAATTATATCATAACAAGACATTAAATTCTTTTATTACATTGTTTTATAAAAATTGTCAAAAAATTAACATTACCGAATGTCATAAGTTTTGTTACATTAAAAGTTGGCACATAGTTTTTCATCTATACCAATAAATAAAATTGATGTGTCTGTGTCTGACTGTCTGTCCGTATATTGTTTGTATCGTATAGGCTCTGTAACGAATCAGTGGATTTTTATGAAAATTTGAGTGTTTTAAAACATAAAATTTAACTTATAAAATCTTACCTATTTCATATTGATTATTAAGTTAATGTAATATAAATATTCATTCTACGGGAAGGGTTCTTGGATAACGTGCGTTTGAATCTCCAAAAAAAGTATTCAGGTTGCCTATACTCTTGGTCTTTTTTATACTCCCAAACGGCTCAACGTATTTCAATGAAAAATTCATGGAACAAAATAATTTTAATTTCATGTTTCACTTCGATGTGTTGCAGAGTTCAGAAGATATTAATGTAAATATTTATTAATTCATAGAATCACAGCGCGAAATGCGGCGTGAAAACCTACTACGAATTAAAAGTCCTATTAGGAGTTCCTATACTATTCATCCCACTTATTGTGTTATTATAACAATAATTTTGGCAGAATGAGAGAGGTAGAGTGAGAGAGGGAGGACGTGCATTCTCACTCCATATACTGATGTAAACGTGTGAAAGCGGGACCTGTTCGAAACCAACTGCGAGTTATAAGGTTTGCCATGAAGCGGTCATAAATAAATCATACCGTACGAATTCGCTGGCATAGCGAGATTATAATCATACAAAAAGGAAATATCTAAATAATTATATTAACAAGGTATCATAAATTAATTTTTGTATCAGAATTTACAAACTGTTAGAGTGAAATGTGTGTCCAACATAGAAAAACTATCTTATTTCTTACTTTTTTTTGTAATAAATAGTATATTTTTCTGGTCAAGACCATCTACCTATTTACTTTTATTAATTGTCAAATGTATTTTCTTGATCATATTTTGCAAAGTTGAAAACTATAAAATGTTCTCAATTTTGAGAAAAACATTAGTAAAAATTACTTTTGCCATAAAATACTAAATTCTGGGAGAAGTTAAGCTTCTACATGATAGAGACATGAAAGAAATCTGTTATAATTCAGATACCATACAGTTCTTTATGATGTGGAAAAAGGCTTCATAAACCCAATGTCCTTTTCGGATCTTGGTCAAATGTCTAATATGCCTACGATTTCTAATAAAATTCCAAGTGACGGGATTACAAATTGCATGTACGAAACGAGATCAGATTTAGAAGACCTGACCATAGATGAGAATTAATTTAAAGTGAGCTATAAGTGAAATCGTTAATAGAGTAATACTTTATTTGTTTCCCTTCCTGATAGTCATTGGGCAGAACGCTTAAGTCGCTGATAAGGACTGAGTTGTTATCCGAACTGGGAGGCAGGAAAGCCTCAAAAGTCGAAGGTAATCGTCTGAAACAATATTATCACGACGTATCTTCACTTACCCCTCCCTTTTGTGCAATATTTCCTCTGCGGAAAACACGTTTCGGAAAGGACTCCTCCGTGGCAAACGTTGAGATAAGTAACACGTGGAGGAGCGACGTGAGATTTTCCACTACCGTACCCGGTTTATTGCCGATAACGCGTTGCGTAATCCGATAAAGACGATTCCGTGCTTTCCAAGATACGTTCACTGTTTGTCTTCTTATAGAAGGAACTCACTTCTTTTTACAGTAAAGCACAAACAGTACTTTCTGCCATGATTAAAAGTTTCATTACCGTTTCATTTCCTGGATATTTTAATGAGGCACACTTGTTATAAAATGATTTGCTGAGTTACGATTTTGCTTATAAAGACCAAATTTCATCAACCGTCATTACAATATACCAAAAGAGGGCAGAACTTACGCGGCACTTTAAGGGGGCGAAAACACAGCAATCTCGTCACCTAAATCATCTTCATCATTTACACCTTCAATTTTTTTAAGCCATAATTGATATCTATTAAAATAAATCCAAAACAAGTTATCGTACGGATGAACAACTTGCGAAGCAATTGATTTTACACGAAACCGCCGGAGTGCCTTACAAAATACATGCTGGAGCAGAATTCCCACCGATAAATCTCCGTCCTAAGTTCAGAATGAATTACGCATTGAAGTTATATTAGACCCTAAAATCCATTGAAAAGTAGATTTATAAAACTGTAGAGATGTTTTTGACTTTATCAGTAATACATTACCCAGTTCCGTTAAAGAGGACTTGATGATACAATGTAAAGATTAACATCGGGAATTTAGCGACGATTAAAGGAATGAAGCGGTCATTGAGGATATTTATTTGAACAATTCAGTTGCTCCTCGTGATCCACATCCAATTTTGCAATATTTTTCCACAATTCATTTAATGTCAAGTTTTTTAAGTAGCATTAGGAATATTTCTATACCAGATACAGTTTCATCTGGAGACTTTTTCAAAATATTTTCTAGTAAAAAATTATTAAGAATTGATTAGCTGTGTATCAACAAAGACTGAGTAATTAAACTATTATTTTGATAGAATGTGAAATATTATATAGTTTGGATACTACACCAATAATAGCAAATTTCACAAATATAAAAGCAAGAGAAGTTTAATTTTTTTGGTACATTTACATTTTATTTTAAACCTTAAAATAAATAGTGACTCTTATTTTTGTCAATTTAATTAAATTAAATTTATAATAATTTGTATTATAGAATTTTAAATTAACACTTTTCCTTTTATTTGCCCCATAAAAAGTACGATGTAACTGAAGCAGAAACAGACACAGAATCGATGTGATCGCACCAAACCGCCGACATGGGACGTGATAATTTTGGAAATAAAGCTAGTCCATCCTTTGGAAAAATTTTTAATTAAAAAACCCCAGGACCCAGCTTCGCTCTTGGTAATGCGTCGTCAGTGGACGGATGAAAACAGCGAATAGTGGAAAACATCACAAAATTAAAAAAAAATGCTCCTGGGAAATTAAGAGAAAGTGGAGTAAAGATTAACGAGGGAAGAGAACAAAAGGGGCCGTTAGTTTTGGACAAAATATGTCACGAATTTAAGTGCGAAATGTAGTACTTTAAGGTTGATGTGACAATTTTAAACAACAGTAGTTAAGAAGTTAAATAGTAATGGTAAAGAGATTTGCAGTTTCCAGAGAAACTGAAAATGCTGATTTTGACAAATGAGACCCATCGACGTTGTTAAACCAGGCCTCGCCTCGCCATTTGCTTGTAATTAATTACGACAAGAAAAATTAACCACGGTGCAAGCCGAAAGCTTATGTTTTTATAAGTAAAAATTAAGTTTATATTGAAAACTTGAGTGGTCCAGATTCCTTTGCTACTCGGCCCGCAAATTTGAATCCTGAAATTCGAAATATCACGTATTGCATAATAAATCAATTACTGAAGAAAAGCTTCTCGGGTTTCCACCCGGGTAATATCGAAGAACAGAGACGTTTCGACGGCTTTCACTGCCTTCGTCTTCAATTCACCGGGAAAGCCTTCGATCTTTAGTAATCACTTATTATTCTTATAACAGAGGCAGTCAGGTTCTATAACCAATATTGTCAAATAAATTCAAATTTAAAATCAATCCACCATTCAATTCAATTAAATTTAATTACATTCTATTAAGGTATTATAATGGGAGACTTTAAGTGTTTAATATATCAAATTCGATCATTTGATTTTATTTTCGCAAAATAATCTAGATTCGCTATTTGGGATACTCGATCATTCTGGAAAACTGAAGGCCGCGTTGGCTTTATAGTCGATTATTGTTGCATGATAATAAATGAAACTACGTCAATCAATGCAGGGAACTCAGTAAAATATATGTTTCCTGACGCCATTAATCTATTAAAAATTATGAGCTACACCCCAAGTCAAAACATTGTTCTTTTGAACTTCCTTAAGAATATAAATGAGAAATGAGGTATAATTATAACAAACTGAATGTCAGTATACTATACAAAACCTGTAGATATTTTTGTATCACAACGGATATCTTATATAATTCAAGGGATTTTTAAATATTGTGCATTCTTTCTCAGCGCCCCTGTAACAGGGCTTCGGGGCGCGGAATTCGGAAAAGACTGGGTAATTCCTTCTTGCGTAACTCTGCAACGTGATATTTGTTAAGCAGATTTTACCATGGAAAATATCCGCAATGATGAAAGTCTTCTCCGATACGAAGGATGTTAGAATGTGCGGGGTTTATCCGCCAAAGGTTACAGATAACTAGATGATTGAGAAACTCGGGCCAGTAACTCATATGAAAGGACGTGGTTGGAAATGTCGCAATGTATTACCGACCTCATCCAAAGTATCACATTCAAGAAGATTTGTTTGAAAATGTCAACATACACGGACACTGACAAGTTAGGGCGAAATGAGTACCAAATTGTATACGGTTTATTTAATTGTTAAAAATTGGATACAAATATATTGAACACCATAAGGCAAAGCAAAGATAATGGAGGAAGAAGAAACAAACTGAGAAACGATATATATAAGTATGGCAAAAGAAACCGTAAATGGTTATAACAAGAAACAGACTTCCACTTGAAAAAAGAGCAGGGAAATATATATACCTACAAAAGCTTCGTGAAGCAGAGTAAAACTATTCTTTTAAATGGCGCGTTTTACTCGGTACAGGATTTTCTTAATCGTTCTTCTAGTATTTAAAATTAAGGTTCCTGCAAAAAGTGTTGAAAGAGCTGTCTTGTAAATTAGCACACCACATATCTTTAAAATTTCTATTCTGTTTTTTGCGCTCTTTTGTTTTTTTTTGTTTCATGTATTGCCTGGAGCTACCACGGAAGGACAGTTTCCTGGTCCAAGTAGTTCAAAACTCCATTGCGTGTTTCTCAGTGTGTGCTTGTTGTGTTTCCCAGTGTGTGGGTGTGTGACATCGTGTGTCCGTGTTGTGTTTATATTGACTTTTGTCTACATACATTTTCTTTTATTAATTTATTTTGAGATTATTTGTCTTTAATTGTGTTTATATTGACTTTTGTCTACATACATTTTCTTTTATTAATTTATTTTAAGATTATTTGTCTTTAATTATGTACCTTATTTTGTTCATTTGTAATGTATGACGTATCCTATTTCCTCAATCGAGGACTAAGGGAAACAACAATAAATCTAAATCTATGAGTGTTGTATTTACCAGCTATGCGAAATTCACATGCCAAACGTAGAATATTGCAAAGGTCACGAGATCCCGCAAAACGCTATAATGTCCACTGGCTCCCAATTGCACACTTAATCCGTTGGAATGGATATTTTCTAGGTGCGTGCTACGTCGACAGGATGACTGTCTCTGTCTCTTAGTGACAAGTTCCCTAAAGTAGCTACAGCTGATTAGTGGTGGTTTTGCTGCAACACGGAAACTGAACATCTCAAGTGAAGGCTAACCACTTAGCGGTTGCTGCTGGTCAACGGCTGTAGAATTGTAAATCATGGGTCGGGGTTTGGAACGTGCTGGATACATATGATACACGTATATGTTTTGAAACAGGAGCTCTACGGAATGAAGAAATTCGTTCGTATTATAAAATATTTAGGACAAATACACTTAGTAGTGGTACTCCTAAGTGAATTTCTTCTAAGTTTTTGTAATACGAAAACATATATCAAGGGCGAATTTTTGTTTTCATATTAGGATGAGGAATGCTCACAAACGAAATTGTTAGTGTTATAGGAACGAGTACAAAAGCTGCATGAATTTACGCTTTCTCAGGTTAAAAAGATTGTAGGAGATCTAAATTATCGTGTTCAAATAGAGGAAAACATATTTCATGCTCAGCTCAACAAAACGTAGTGCATAGCTTAGCCTAGGTCAAGGCGTTAACAAGGGTAACGGTTATGGTAACCGCTAACGGTACGATTTTAGATGATTCCCTCGTTTGGTACATGCCCCCTATCCTGCGGACTTTTTCTTGGAATTTCAGATCGCAGTTGTTTTCCAGGGTCAGTTGCGAGTCATATATGGACATATTATCATAAATTGGGAATTCGCGGCAGTGCATACGTAAAGAAAATTGTGAACCATTTGAGACACAAGAAGTTATGGGAATTTTTTGAAACCCTAACCCATGAAGCGGTGAGAATCAGTGTTTTGAAGGTCACAACTTGGCAACCAAGCATTTCAGGGCATGTGGTGTTATACTTTTGTTACTGTCCACATATACGTAATACATACCCTCTAGTTCTGAAACACCGTGTATAACATTCTATTCACGAATTTTGTTCAAGCAAAATGGCGTGATGAGGACTTCTCCAGTAATGTTTTTAATTTGGTCAACGTCTTTTGAGTCTTCTTATGACCTGTTGAAGAGGGAGTTCATTTGTGAATGCTTAGTTATTAGGCACGGATACTTTTTCGGCGTGTTTTGTTATTCTATCATGAAGAATTATGAGGTTTTCCTGAAGAATAACACGGCGGGTTGGTTATTATCCTTAGGATTTGGCATTGACATCTTTGCTTGACAGCAAGGTTGTATTTCTCGTTGCAACACACTCCATAGATCCAGAAGTGCTTGATGATAGCGTATTGATTAGTAGCACAACTAATCTTCGTCCATGTACTCATACACGTAGGTATCTGGTAAATCAAAGTTATACAGTAGATGTAGGAAACGTCGCAGAACGCTTCTCTGCCGAGCTCCTATGCTGTACTAAGACATCATCTTCTTCACAGGAGAAAATTAATGGAAACGAGATTGAAAGAATTACAAATAAATTTCAAACATCGGTTTGAAGATTTGAAAGGTTTTAAAACTACAAATTTTGTGGACCCGTTTATTTATGTTATTGGGGATAATAATTGAGCAACTGCAGAGAGAGATGTGCAACTTGGTAAAGTTAGTGAAGAGGTAACATCCGAAGGCAGATATTATCATAAGTGGAGTGTTTCGTAGGAAAGATCTACTGCGCTAAATGACTCTATTGGTACGAGAATTAGAGGTTCAAACAGGAGAGTTCTGGAACTTGGTAGAAATTTATATCCGGATGTCGTAGTCGGAACCGATTCGTGGGTGTAAAAAGAAATGTATGATAATTAAATATGTACAAGTCTATTCAAAAAATTTCAGAGGGATAGAGAGACAAGGCGAGGGGATATATTATTATTAGCAAAATTAAAATTTGCTAGTATACTAAGAAAGTCATATGTAAAAGATGAGTTAGTAGAAACGAAAGAGACAAGCTAATAGGAATGCTGCAGACTAGTTGGTGATAATTATACAACACTAAGAAAACTGAAGAAGAAAAACCTTCAAATTTGTCCCCACAAATATTATTCAAATATTTTTAACCAAGTTATAACGTAGAAGTTTCTAAAATAATCCTTTAGTATGTGAAAAACGCAATATTTTAAATCTAATTTAGTTCACTTTCTTCGAATATCCTAACAAATTAATGACTTATGTGTTATGTCCAAGGTTTAAAAATTAATAATAATTTCTTTAATGAATCTATCATTACCGTTGAATATTTTATCATAGATTTGTACTAATTATGACAATAGTTACTGCATGACGAGTGTTGACAACTTATGGTATCTTAAAACGTACAAAATAGGAACCACGCTGAATTAACTACTAAAAATTAACAATTATAAAATATAAATATATAGTAAAGCCTGCATTTGAGAAATTGGTTGTTTCAGGTTTTTTTGGTCAGTTCTGGAAAGTTGTCGTCGGTTGTTGTGGGTAAATTTGGAAGCTAATTGGAAGCCGGTGTCAGCGCTCACTGTACAGGTAGCGGGGTTTTCTTGTATCAAAGAACGTAAAGGACGTTTCATTACAGAAAAAAAAGCTTGTTACGACGTGATATTGATTTAACTTTGCAGCCACTGCTCTGAGTTTGTCTCCAAGGCAACGGATACCTTCATATTCTATAAATATTTTTTTATATGTTAACTGAAACTTTATACTAGCTAAATTGTCAACGAAGATATGAGTTAAAAATATTTTTATAACAACTTAAAAATTAAGCAAATAAATCTTTTTATTGCAAAAATATTTTTATTTTAGTAAAAAGATTTTTACTTCCCGACAAAATAACATTTTTTCTCCCTTACGTTAAGAATTATACAGGCCAGACTCTACAAATAGGTTACAACGGTCTTCTATTAATTCTGTTCTTATACAATATGAATTAAGTTCTGATATGGGAGGACTTTGACAAAGAGAAGGGATTGTTTAATATGCCACGTTTGGAAAAAATTAGCTGTAGAGGAAACTGTTTGAGGTAAGAACAGAAGAGGGAGGCCAAGGATGGAATACGCTAACGAGATTAGGGAGGATGTGGGATATGTATATATGAAAAGGCTTGCGTAAGATAGGTTAGCGTGGAGGGTTTCATCGGACCAGTCTTAGGATACATAATCCGTGTAGAGTGTAAAGAATCTGTAAATTACACACACAAATAATGTCTTCAAAATTAATATTAAGAAATTATTATATAATCATATAAAAGTTAAAATTTAATAGTTTCTTACTCTTGAAATATATTGTGAGGATGCTTTCATAATATGTTTGATGGCAAGAGTAGATTTATTAACGCATACAGAAAAGGAACAGATGGAAATGTACATTGCCAGGAAATGGCGTTTCAGAAAGACGAGTAGAAATTGAAGTAAAATTGAATTAACTTAAGTATGCGCTTCATTTTGAAAGTGCTATAAGATTAAATTAAGCAATGTGTTAATAATATTGTTATATATAATCATAGTATGGTAATATGATTATCTTACATGAGGAGAATAGAACGAGTGATTCAGCCAACGTGTTTTCTCTTGATTGTGTGCCATTCGTTTGAATGTGTCGCCTCTCGCTGGAGAATTGGTTTGGAATGGTGGAAGGAAAGGCAAACAGTTTCAAGGAGGAAATGAATGGGAAGGATGTTCTCAAAACACTAAAACAACACGGAAAAGGAAGTCGGACAAAGAACCTTATCTACGATGCCTGGAAATAGAAAACCACATCTGTATGCTAAATACGCCATCAAGTTTCAAAATGCTTCAAGTTGAATATTTTCTGCGTTCATTATTAATATTTGGACGTTCTGTTTGTCTAGTCACTTGTTTCTGCGAGACTGTCATGATGCTGTCCTATGAATTGTGATTGTGACCGGATTCACTTTGCCTGCGACACGTGTAGCTAACCTGCTGTGGTGTTTAGTCTTTGTTTACACCGCAAAAATATTATTATAACAAGGAATTGTTAATTAATAAAAGAGTATATTTAATTTGAATATATTGCATTTAATTATGATGATAATAAAATACAATATAAAATTTACAAAAGAAATTAACTCAAATTAAGTTTTAGCAAAAATATAAATTTACGAACAAAATGTATTATCAAATTGGCTCAGTCGGTAAAGCAAAAAGAATCTATGCAGCTTCTAAACGGCTGCTCCCGGGAACGCGGGTGACGAACGATATAATTGAAATAAAAACACAATCGCGAATCAACGAGAATGGTTTCGTTGGAAAAGCCGGGTAAAAATGCCGTTACCATATGTTCTGCGTGGTGACGTCGTTCTTGGTTTGCCGTTGCCGGAGGTTCCTTTGCTGGATCACGTCTTCTAGATCCTCTAATGCCTCTTCTTCAGATTAAATCTCCATCACAGGTTATCTGTTTGTTTTCCGTACTCCCATCAAATGAATTTTCTTTCTCGAAAACATGCTGAATTTAACTTTTACGCATGTTGTTTCCTCAGCCACTCTTCTCTCATCCCGTCTTTCTCAGGACAGCTCCCGGGACCAACTGTCCAAATACAATGCACTCCAGGCAATAAATAATGTTGTAAACGGCGACGTTTCCCGCCTACTCGGCCTTGGCCAAACCACCCTCGTTTTTCGTCCTGCTGTACGGGAATACCAAAAATTCAATTATTTTTGCTTTACCGCTTAAATGTAGGGGTCATGAGTCACCACACTGCTGATGATTTGAATTTGGATTTGAAATTTGTCTCATACTGGAACGGCAAGTACTACCTCCGTAAGAAAAAGATGTGATAAAATACCATTGAGGTGTGTTTCCGTGTATTTATAAGAAAAATGCTCCGTTAAGGATCTCGTATTCCTTGCAAAGACGAGTCGCTAGAGGTGTGCAAATGAACGATAACATGCGATGTTTAGTTCCAGTTGGTTCTCGCAGTGTCTGCGCGTTGAAGTGTTCCGTACAACTTAAAACGTAAACTTTGTCACGATTTCGCACAATTTGCAGTTAATATTGCCAATTTTGCACCGCAACTGTCGCCCAAAACTTTGATGGACATCGCTTCACCGACATTGCTAACATTGTTACGAAGTGGTGTTGTCATGGAAACAGAGAAGAAGACGCATTGTGTGTCGCGATTTGCCGATATATTGTGTGATACTTACCATGCTTTATGCTATCTGTTGCTCTTCCGTCGCAGTTTCCGCATCCCGCCGCAACAGCTCTGAGGTCGCGCGTCGCGCTATCTACGAGTACGCAGCGCTCGCAGTTTATCTCGCCGATAACCCGGCCGTTATGCAGGAGGAAACCGGCAAAGAAAAAACAATCATTACGAAACCATCTTCAAATAGCCACATGGAAAGTTCCATCAGCACGTCAACGACATACTTTCAACACATTTGCATATTAATTAAATTTGCGTTAACCAACACTCACAGTTATATACATATATTTATATAGTAGTCATAAACTGACATTTTCCGACTAATTAAAATAATTAATAAGGACAGGAAAGATAGATAGGAAACTGGTGGCTTACCTGACGTGTAAAGTTGGCAGGAACCATGCTTCGTGCGAAGTATTTTCGCCCCCTTTACCAGAAGAGCATTACAGCCGTCATCGCAGTTGATGATAGCGATGAGGCTATATCATGACTGTTCAAGATAGCTTACGAAATCTAAAAAACAGGAATAATACCAGAAGATTTTCATAATAACATAATTATACCTTTACCAAAGAAGACTGATAGATGCCAACAACAAAATGTTTAGTATCCCATGCGTGCAAAATGTTAACGAAAAGGGAATATAGGAAGAAGGACTGTATAATATAATGCGAGTTTTGAGGAGGGACAAGATAAACAATGTTGACTCTGCGTCTAATTTTAGAAGATAGGATAAGAAATGACATGGCATTTGTAGACGTAGAAAAAACCTTCGATAATCTAAATGGGAACACACTACTAGGAATAAAATATCGTGAAAGAAGAGCTATACATAACTTCTACAGAAGGCAGTCAGTGGTAATTAGATTGAAGATCAAGAAAACAAAGTATAAATCAAGAAAGGAGTAAGATAAGAATACAGTCTGTCGTGCATGCTCTTTAACTTATAAACAGAACAGGGGATGAAAAGCGTTAAAAAGGAATGTGGAAAAGGAGCCGTACTGTAAGGAGAAAGTTTTCTGATGATATTGTAGTATTAGGGGAATCAGAAGAAGACTTGGAAACCATAACAAATGATGGTCCTGGAGAATGAGTTCAATGTGAGGATTAATGGAGGGAAAACAAAGGTAATAGAGTATAGTAGGGAAACAATCCTCACAACCCAGAGGTCCCGGGTTCGAATCCTGGCATGGGCTTGGATGTTTGTGTTGTCATGGTCGCGAAGACCGAGATTAAGACTGATGGAGAATCGATACTCTGACCATGTGTCACTCCAAACTCGGAATGTGTCATGCAAGATGACAGTCCGCAGTCGACTCGGTAGGCCCAGGCCCTCAATAGGCTGTAGAGCCATGGAGAAAAAAAAGGGGAAACAATGGAATAACAAAGGATGTTATATTGGGAAAGGATATTTTGAAAGAAATTAAGGAATTCTGCTACTTGGACAGCATAATAACTACGGATGGAATTTATTCAATAACTAGCTGGGTGCCCGGTGGTGCTGAGGAATTTATTTATATTAGATACAGTATTTAATTCGACAATAATAACCATCAACGAGAGGGTCACATTATTGAAAATGTACCTTACCCCTACTTTATGAGAGATGAATTTTACCATAACACCGCGATGGCTCGTTGTCTTAATCGAGTCAAGAAATATTCTGGCATCTGTAACTTAAAAATAGTTTGAAAAAATTTACAATACCGGGAGAAATTCTCACTAACCGCGAAACATATTTATTCGCTTACAAATATCTGACGTTTATGTATGTTTTAAATTTCAGTTTGCTACTTCCCTTGCTTTGCACACCACACATGTACAAAATTGAGACGAAATCGCTTTTCGCGTTTTAACCATCTCTTCGGTTTGATTACCGCGAAATAACGAGTTGTAAATACATATCTACTAAAATTAAAATTCGGTGTGTACGGATCTTTATATAATCAATCTGTTCTGCGACTTATAAAAATTTTTGCATTATGATTAACTAATTAAAAAGTATAAATCCTTAAAGAAAAAATTAGTTAAACCTAAGTATTAGTTCATTCTTAACAGCAATTTAGTTACCTCGATTGACAGGTTACGTGAGGATATAATCTATCCGTGTTCTATATCACTTTAGGCTAAGACCTTTTTTGTCTGAAATAGGGGAAGGAATGAACCTTAATCTTCAGAAGATCGAAAAGATGTTTTCTGGGGTTATCAACGTTAAACACCAAAATTTCACGCCTAAGGGCAAATCTCCTGACAATTGGTTATATTGGTCCGACTTTGGCGTGGCAATTCAATGGTTTTATAAATATTTATATTAATTTGTTCTGAACCCTGCAAGATGTGGAAATGAATCATATACAAAATTTTTTGTTAAAATTGCTGTTTTACACCTTACAATTTTAATTGAAATCGATTGAGCCGTTTCGGCGCCTATTTCAGACAAAATTCCTACACAGGCAGACGCTTCAATTTTATTTTTTGGTATATGAGTGATCAGTCTCAATTAATAAATGTTATCACTGATTTAACTTTACCTAATGAGCGTAAGATTTTCATTGTTGATAGAGTGGATTCTTTTGAGGTGAATTCAAAAGAAATGTGGGTATTGTGAAAGAAGAGTTCATCTACTGCTAAAAGCCGCGGGGAATTTGCAGGAGACAAAACCGCTGCTTCAATGGAGTGTTGTTTTCTTTTCCATATCTAAGACGGAGGAAGTAAGTCACTCCAGGGACTTCGTCTATCTGACTTGACAGACGTTATGTCAAGCATGCAAATTACCGTTGTTAAAAATAATTATGTATCGTAAATTTGAAGAATTGGCCTATTTTTACACAATGAATAATAATATTGTAAGACCGAACTCGACATACAATGACAATTAACAACCCGAATATCTTCTGTGTTTATTTAACACGAAAAATATTTATTAACCACATTCTTGAGGTGGATCCAGAAGCAGCGATAATTGTTATATAAATCGGCTTTAGTCAGTGAAAAACTGGATCTCGCCGTTAAAGGGCGAGCATTGTCGTGCAGGACCTTTGAAGGGTTCTTGGGATCTTAAAAATTGAGATTTGACATTTACTAATGAAATTCAACATTCAATTTCATATCCGTGTTTATATTCAAGCGTTACTATCCTGATTTTTTAAATAACTGGTTTAAATTCTCTGCCAAATTGTAAATGATTATTTGATGTTATCAGCTCATTTCATCTCAGGAATTTACATTTTAAATTATATATCAATTTATATTGTGAGAAAAAGTAATTCAGGATATCGCAATAATTTATTTGTGATCTGTATCAATATCTGGAGGGAACAAAAATTTCTTTTTTACAAATACAGATTTATTTTATCACTCAAAATCTGCAATAAGTTCGCACTTGACTATTTTTCCTTTTTGTAAATAGTCAATGACAATTATTCCACATATCTGCCCAAATACTGACGCCATGATCTTCAGGAAATGGAACTCTTTGCCTTCTTTAGAGCTAATTCGTACCTGTCATTGCATTCCCTTGACTGTGCTGGCGAATCAGGTATGAAGTGTTGGATCCACGTTTCAAGCATGGTTATGTATCAACGCAAAAAAATAGGTTTCATTGCTGTAAAACATCTATGTTTACAAATTCACTGAGCACGTTCACTGCTGATCGTTGTCAAACACTAAATAATGTTAAAATTAATTTTTGTTATTCCTAACGGAAGTTACAAGAGAGGAAAGTTTTCTACGTCGAACCTTTTCCTCTTTCAAGGGAAATTACACAGTGATGGTTTCCCGTTGCCTTCCGCCGTTTGTTGATGGAGCCTTGCGAAAATGAACTCTGCATTGTGTTTGGTGATTATTTAAACGGATTAAAGATTCACACATCATCCATGTCCGTGCAAGAATTCTAACGCTGAAGAATTATTCTATAAGCACTGGTCCGGATGATTTCCAAGACAACGAAAAATTATTAATATTAATTATTATTATTGGTTAATTATGCCCCCAGTTAGAGAATTTTATATTATCAGACATGGTGCGGGAATTGTGTACTATGAATGTTTCACCCAACATTAATTAATAAAGTAAGAAAATACCCCACTAATCATTACAGACCTCAGAAGCATACAGTAAAATAAACTATTATACCTTCATCATGTAAGTCATGTCGAATGACTGTAAAACCGAAGCTAAAATAATTATATTTCAATTGTGTGCTGACGCTGCTACGTCTTATGCCACTCAACTAAAAAGGTAAGATATTCTAATACTATTTGTGACAACGAGGATCTAGCTCCAGGAAACGAACTGATGCGGAGTCATGTCTTCCATGGAAGTACCAACAACGATGATGTACTATACCTCTTGTTGTTCCTCCCTGTATATCAATAAGCTTAAATCTGGTGCCAACTTTTGCTTTCTGGCAACTAAATTCCTTGAAATGAGAAGTTTATGCTCCTAGTTGAATTGGAAAGCAACCCGCCAATTTTTTATATAAATTAAATCCTTTTAAAATTACAATTTTTTACCTTTTTACCAATTAATTATAATAATTATCAAAGCTAGTCTCTTACCATCCCACATTAAATTTATATTTACTCTAAATTCCATTAATTTGATTTATTAAATATTAAAATATCACCACATAATTTCAGTGACCTTTACCTCACACGATCTACAATCACCAATTTGTAATTAAGTTTCCATTACATGTTTACATGCGCAGTAAGGAAAGGAAAAGGGGAGTATTGTCGTTTGAGGAGGTACTACTCCTCCAACAGGCCTGGAGAAACAATACTATCATTGTTAAGAAGATTAATTGTCGTCATACGAACGGGATATGGAGACTGCGACGATGTATTTTTAACAGAAGCTATACTTATTATCTATTACATTTTTAGGAAGCGTTTCTTGACGGACAACACATTCTAAACGCCAATAATTTCATTTACACTACCAACCTTTTCAACAAATAATGAAGGTAAAGTGAGCTGATGTCCACCCCCACTACAATAAGGGTGGAGTTGTACACGGCGCATCGTGTTGGCACACGACTAGCTAATTCTCTTGAGCTGTACCTGGTGTCCTTAATGACACACACACACATCTTCGTGGGAAATCTGAGCAGCATCGGATAGGAAATCGCCGAATACGAGTGAAGTTCTACATTAAACACACACAATAATATATATATTATAAAATTTGATCTGTAGTTAATAGATGACTTTGGTACTGAGCCGTGAAAAGAATCGACATTTTCTCTCAGTGGTAGAACACCTGCGTCCAAACAGGGTTCGTTTCTCTACTAATGTTTTCTTCATGATTGGAGTAGTCTGGATTTCAATTTTCTATTTCATCAATTAGTTTGGGTAATCATTCCTTTGAGGAGGCACTGTAAAATAGGTACTGGATAACATTATATTATATTCACAATTTTTGCAGAAAATTTTAATTTTATTTTTTTTATATGCGAAAGTAATTTGGTTTTCCAAAATATTTTCTAGTACTGGTACATTGTCTCATAATACTATAAAATTATTAATTTTCATAAATCATTAATGTGCTATTAATTGTTTTTCTTAATGGGTAAGTAAGTATTGATTGAAAATTGTATAATTTAATATGAAAAGACAAATGTTGTAAGATGTTTCATGAATAGTGAATATATATTACCTAATTTTAAGAGAAAACGGAAATTGCGCTATAAAACACTTGATACTTTATAACATGTTGATACCTTTTATCAATCTTGTTTGTTGAATAAAAAGATGT
This sequence comes from Eucriotettix oculatus, assembly GCA_034510155.1. Classification (NCBI taxonomy): domain Eukaryota; kingdom Metazoa; phylum Arthropoda; class Insecta; order Orthoptera; family Tetrigidae; genus Eucriotettix; species Eucriotettix oculatus. The sequence continues at coordinate 40,613,305 of CM067379.1, forward strand.
AACCGCGAGTACAATTTAAACTGCAAAGTACATCAGTTATATAATCCTTTATCAAGAGATGACTGAGTAGATATTTACTACGGTGGCTTGTCATTCTGCTTATCGAATACATGTAAGCGTGTGTCATTCATTCTGAAATATTGCGCACGACTTGAAATAACTAGCTGTGAAACTAGTGTATACAAAAAGTAGTTCTAGATGATAACACGGTTTTGTGTCTCTGACAAACCACTTATTATATTTTTTACATGTTTATTTGTTTCAGTAAAAATAATACCTAAAATCGTAAAAGCCCGATAAAAAGGTTCTCTGCAGTGATCACCACTAAATATCCAAGTTCCAAAGCAATATGATGAATGGTATAGTCGCTGTCGCTGTGTGTTCGAACGACCGAGAAGGAGATACTTCAGGTCGAATTAGCGGAACTTTTCCTCCCTGCCCTACGTTTTTCATTGTCTCTCTCATAATCTATCTCCGAAAACGACCGTATTAAAGAGTAATGCCCTCACGTACGGATCAAACACAAGTTCCCATACCTTGTGTTCCTAGTTTACCCTTTCCCTCCCCCCTTGGCAAAAGACCAAATATTTAATTCAAGTCTCCGGCAAGCTGAGATGACTTTGAGCAGTTTCAGGGGTGTATGCATAAGGGTCAACGACCTTCTGCGAAGGCAAAACTTTTTCCCCCGATCACATTGGACCAGTCGGCCAACTGCCCCTAAAATTTGGTTGACGTATTGATTCGGGTTTGCTGCGTTCTCACAGCAATCAAGTCTCCCGTCATCAGAAGGGCGTAGGAGTTGTACCCAATAACCCGACCTACCTGATGCAGGTTTTCTGCATCACTTATAGGTGAAACACCATTGGCTACCTTGCTCTACCTTCCACACCCCCCATTTCAGTTCTCTTTTCCAAAGCTATTAAAGGGGAGTTTCCTGGTACAGGATCACCCTCATGGAGCTGGTTAATCGCCAAAAAAGCATTTTTAATATAGATTTGACGTTTCCTATTTCTTGATCTGAGTATTTATTGAGGGATATAATATTTATTTTTCTATTAATAATGTGTTTAATACACCAGACGTCTAGACACATATTGACCCGAATTCTAAAATCATCATATTTTACAGGAAAATACTAAATTAGTTATAGTTGGTAATTTATTCCACTTACATCTTCAATGAATATGACCGGGTTTAATGTTTGGATTATATTACAGTGAGCCTCAGAAACAATTATTTTTTTGAATTTGTTGAAGGGACGTATACGTAGACTAGTAAATCTAGCGGGTTTTCAGAGAACAAAGTAGTTTGCACGTGAGTAAAGATTGGTAAGTGCTCGGCAATTTCAAGGAATTGTTAAAATATCTCTTCCCAAAAGTGTATCAACTCGTGACATCGTTATAAGTATTGAAATTACACCATCCAGATTTCATTCCCTGAAAATGTTCTAGTTACTCATTCTTCAGATAAGAGGATAAAACCATCGACTCACCAGAAGCGAGTGACGCATAGTTCCAATACAATTTATCAAAATGGTAACGATTCATGCTCATTCCGCAACTGGTCGTTTATCAACGTACGGGAGTTTCGTGTTCCATCGCCTCACCGCCACAGAATAAAGAACTTCATGAATAAAGTATCATTTGTAGGGTGAATTATCGGGAAAGCCATGCCAACCGATATTCTGAATATAATTTTAAAAAAGAATAAAAACAAGAGTAATATGTTACACACAAAGAATCTTGTCACATTCCAATACTATTTCAATATTACCATATGCTTTATGAGCTGAATTGCAATATTTTACATAAGAGAAAGAAAAGAAATATGAGAAAGTTATCAATGATAATATTTATAGTTTTTTCGTCTCATTAATTATTTAATTAATTAATCCTTGAAACCCGATCTAAAGAAGTCGATCAATAAACTTTCAGTTTTGGATAATCAAACTTATTTTGGATATTGGATTCCAATTTAACGGTACATCATTGCCTTGTTAACAAATGGTTCATCGTCGGTATGAAGACTATATATGAAGATTATCTTCATCACGCTTATTACTTTTAGAAAACTCCTGTTTGAAAATTCCTTATTCCCATTCCATATCCTGGAAGTATATCCACGGATTTGATTATTATGTTAATATTCTAAGGAGTGGATATCAGGCGATATAAGTGATTTAACACATTCAATTTTTTTGAAGAATATTAGTTAAAATTGTCATTTTAACAATTGCGGAGTATTATTGTAATAATAGAAAGACGGTTGAACAAAAACTGCTGTTGTTGCAAAGATAAAGCGTCGGTATTTGAATACAGCGCCGCTGAATTGGATTGACATGGCCGCCGCTTAAATCCTAACAAGAACGTTGAACGGGATTTGTTCGTTACTGTAACAGACAGTGTGCAGTTCTCAAGAAGTATGCGTTTCCAGACCCATGTTTATTCGACATTTCTTTCTTGTTATAATAGTTACTACCACATCTCAAAATACACAACTCTTTTTTTTAACACCCTGTATATAGGTTGCGAATAAGAAACCAACTTGTTCAATCTTTCGGTAACAGGTTACATAAAGATGATCCTGAAACAGGCAACTCCCTTTTAATAGCATAGTAAAAGAATTGAAAAGGAGGGATAAAATAATTATGTTGCTTAAGTATATACGCTATGAAATATTATTATTATTAGTTATATTAATTCAGATTGTAACAACCCTTATACATTGTCGCCTCAATTTCTCTGTATTCTATTTATACGGCCAATCTACTTCATCCAATTCCCTCTTCATCTCCTTAACGACCCTCCAGACAGAGACAATTACTTAGAATTGTTTTAATTTTAAATGACTTTTTTTTCTGTGTCAATTTGTTACATATAATACATGCAGTTAAGATATCAAAATTATACGCATAGGGTATGAGCTAGCTATATATCAGTCATTATCGGACATTATCTGGCTTGACAGACACACGTAAACACTTCACAAATCACCGATTGCGTAATACCATTCATTTTTCCTAGCTTGTTATTGTTAGATTTTCCACTCAAACGACACACGAGCGAATGCAAAAATATCATAAGCTTGAATAACTGTTCCATATCACATCTTCTGAATTGCATTTAAATTAACGCCAAATACAACTTGAGCAAATCTTCCCAGGTTAATAGTAATAGGGTAGTACTTAGCCGTTTTATCCGTTATCCACTTCTAACGATTTTCTTCATGTTATGTGAAGTTAATGGATTCTAACGGTTTTAAAATCGGAGGCACCTCGGTCTGTTCTGTGAGGTGCACGTTTCGGGGTTGTAGACCTTGTCCATACGGTAACAGCTACCCAGTGATCCTATTGGATCTGGTCGAGGAAAACTGAACCGAAAGTTGTGACTCTGCAACCAATTTCCCTCCCGTCGTTCGTGCCTCATTTCAAAATCCTTCCTATTCTATTAAAGGGGAGTTTCCAGTTACTGGATCATCCTTACGTAGCCTCTCTATCATTCTGGTATTAAGGAGTATGACATAATTTTAGACAGAGCTGGTACGCAACATAAGAGAAAATTGGATTACGTGTGTGCCAATAATGAGACAGATTTTGTGATCTGGAAGGATTTTAAAGAGGAACCACGCCAAGAACAGTGCTTAGAATAAAGAAAAACAAGTGAGAATTTGAAACCTACGAAAAGATCAGAACGGTTTTATGTTGTAGATGAGGATTTTTAAAATGAGATTGAGAAACTTAAACACGGATATTCTTTGAAGGAGTCTCATGTTTGTGTTCCGCGAAATCCCCGGGCTCTGATATTTACTTATATGTTCCACGGAAATGTTTGTCTATAAATAACAACTGTGCGGTTATTAATAAAATTGGATCTTTAGAACCTGTGTGATTTGGCTGTGTGGTGATCCGTTGTCTTTTGCTATTTAACAAGAAATAGAAAGTCATAAGGAACAAGTATCAGTTATTTGGCAAAATTTATTGTAAAAGTTAAAGTTGTGGAAACAGTCCCTCCACATAGATTTGCAGATTTGGCAGCACTGTATGAACAGTATGCGAAATTAATGAAGGATTTCAAAATGGTTGATAAACAAAGTGAAATGTTGAAAAACAATGGAACACCAGGGCTGTAAGCTGACAGAGAAAATGGAGAAAGAAAAATAAATTGCGATAAAGATCATCTCAGCAATCCACGTCTAGATACTGTGACATCATGTTTCTTAAAATAATGGGTTACGTTCGGATATGACCGTAATCGTGACACAAATCATATATATTTCATTAATATAACGGACAGGTAACATGATCAAAATTTTTGAAAGTCAATTCAGAATTGTAGGCATGTTAAAGGATGGTGAAAATCTTTCAAAATTGCTACAGCGTGAAAGTTTTTATTCTTTTTCTGTCCATAAAATATTACGAATTATTTTTAAATTGAAATATTTTTTTTTGTTCTGTATATAAACTCATTGTTTTTATATAATTCGTCTTTCTTGGCACGTGATTATAAACTGTCAAGACTGGTTTGTTAGGGAACTTAATTTCGTGTTCAATTAGTGCGACATTTTAGACGCATAAAATCGTTAGCGCGTACATTTTTCAGTTTGTCGCCAGCGCTTGTTAAGGTGACAAACGCATTTAGCGTGGGAATGGCCAGCACCTGACCGACTTCTTCCTACACCCACCAAAGTCACCTCGCAAGTCAAGCATGGACGGCGTTCTCAGTGAGTGAAAATTACCACTCGTCCTACTTCTTCTTCTTCACGCACAGTGTCTCCCTTATGCAGTCATTGTAGCGCATTGAGCCAACGAATTAATACTTTATCATTTCAGACACGGAACCAACTTTTGCTTGGTTTCCGTTCGACGGTGTAATATTGATAAAACGCAGATCGAAAAACGACTAAATAGAAAACCAAAATTAGTGGTTAAGAATAAAAAATGATCGTTAACGTCGAATAACTCCTTACGGAACAGCATGAAATAGTGCAAAATCTTTAATTTATTAACCGCTTTGTTGGGAACATAGTTTTGGTGTTGGAGTGGAAAAGTACGGCATTTATGCATTTTTATACTTCCACAAACTTCCTTTGCTCGGAAATAGCTATTTTTATTTTGCCCTAAAAACGAAACAACAGGTACAGAATTTTAATAAAGTTGAACTCATTGAATATATAAAAAGTGTGGTATCATTTATTTATAAGACGCAATTGAAAATGAACAGGTCCCGCTTTCACACGTTTCGGAGCCAATTCGATACAAACTTACAGACAGGCAAAAGCTTCAATTATATATATATATTTTAAAATGAGCGCATACTATTTATGTGCCTGACGCGCTAAATAAAACCAATTTACGTATACATCATGTCGACGCTTCAAAGAAGTTTATTATTTCTCAGGGAGTTAGCTCTGCCAACGTTAGGTTACTTACGGCGCAAATCCTGCTGCAACAATATATGTAGTGAGAATACGCCGCCTTTTGCACCGAAATTCAATATCGAAATGAAACATACACAAAAATTTAAGTTAAATTTCCTGTTTCAATCCGTAACATTTTCATTGAAGTCCGTTAAGCCGTTTCGGAGTTTAAAATAATCAAGAGAATAGGCAACGCTCAATCAAAATTCGGGACATTCGAATACGTTTATTCCAAGAAACCTTCCGTAGAATTAATATTTATGTTATATTAATATCTTTTGTAATATATCGAAATGAAATATGCACAAATATTTAAGTTAAATCTTCTGTGTTTAATCCCTCAAATTTTCATTGAAATCCGTTGAAGCGTTTCGGAGCCTATTCGAGACAAACCTACAGACAGACAGGCAGAACTTCAATTTTATTTATTGGTATACATAGGTTTAGAGACTCGGCCGAGGACATCTACATCAATATCCAAGAAAAGCGAAAGATTGAAGACGAAAGTTCACCCGATTTCAGGTGATTCATCATCATAAACACACTTCTCGTATCTGCATCTGTCAGTGTTTTCAGCCGATTAGTTTTTACATTAACTGAAGGATTTTCTTCCGGAAAACATGTTAAAAAGTTCAGCCTTAGCTTGTAATATTTGAGTACAGTGGTCCAGACCAAATATCCTAATATGACTTACATATTCGCAAACTCCATCTTCTTCTGATTTGGTAAAAACCTCATAAATGTAATCATACGAGGTGAGTTCAAAAAAGTTCCAGGGATTTACGTATTTTGGAAAGGATATTATTTATTCATCTAAATTTAAGTTGTCACCACCTTCAAAATAGTGTCTTTATATAGTATACACTTATGGCAGAGCTTCTTCTAATCCCCGAAACACTTCTGAAAGTCGATCTCATTTATGATTCTAAAGCCGCGGCCCTTTAAGTTTCTCTTTATTTTTGGGATAGCAACACGAATATGCAGACTTTAGCATTATTACACTGTTACTTTCGGTCGAAAAGACCGAGAAATGAAGTGTCAACATTTGTTGAGCAAAAGCTTAAGATTGTTTCACCAGGAATATGGGCAGTATTTTCGAATTGCTTCACGCAAACGGCGTTGAACTTGTAAGTAGAAGTCCTTAATGAATGTCTGACCTGGTGGCAATAACTCTTGATGCACTATGACGTTAAAGCCGAGGAACACTGTGAGTATATATATTTTTTAATTTATTTATTGAAATAACAATCAGAATAATGGGTTCTATAAGTTATTTTGATGTCATCGAAGTGTCCTAATGGGGTCCTCTCATCTCCAATGATCAGTTCCCTGTTACCCCAACTTTGAGGTCAATTGACGAGCATTGTTTTTATCTTCTGTGGTTTCTGTATTCCAGCAGTGGTTGTGTAAGAGGGTTGCTATGGTCTTCCAGTTTCTTGTGGTATTTATTGGCTCTGTCTTGTATAACCTCTTGAATGAAGGTTATGCCTAGGTCCTGATGTAAAGTTTGATTGCTCACATACCATGGAGAATCAACCATGGCTCTGATGATTTTTTTATTGTGCCCTCTGTATTATGGCAGTGTTGGACTTACTGGAACATCTACAGAATGTCCATACAGGCTTAATAAAGTCTTTGTATATAGTTATTTTGTTCTTTAACGAAAGTTTTGATCTCCTATAGAGCAGCCAGTAAAGTTCTCGAAGACGCAAGTTTTTTTCTTTTGTATATGCACTTTCCAGGTTAATTTTGAGTCTAGGTGGATTCCGAGATATTTTACATACGTTGATATCGGGGAATGTTTGTTGTCTATAGTTATTGGTGGGCATTGGTTGTTTTCGGAAAGTGAACGTAGCTTATAAGGATTTCGTCTCATTAATTTTGACTTGAGTATATAACCGTCACATTTTGCCGCATTTTTCGAGCTATTTTCAGTCTTGGCGATAAAGATTGCCTCCAATTTGACTATTGAGTATTAGTTTAGACGTCGTATTCGTAAATCCATGTTTCATCACCTCATATGACGTCATTTAGCAACCATGAGCTACTTCTCCCCGTCGCTATTCTTGCCCGAAATTTAACACGTTTGGAACAAATTTTGCTGTCACACTATTCACACCCAAAAACAAACTAGAAGTTTTAGTAGCGTGTGTCAATTGATATGGTAACATCATCAGCGATGTCTCCGTCATCGTTTATAACAATTTCTGGGGCATCCAGGACGCTAGTCATCTTCCATGACTTCACGGCCTTCTTGGAAAGGCTTATACCATTCATTAACCCTTGTTTTACTTAGAGCACACTCATAAAAGGTAACATTTAATTTTCTAATACATTTCTATACTTTATTCCACTCTTATTGCACTATTTAATGGAAATTCTCTGATCCATTTTGATTAAATAATTAATCGCCGATGGTACCAAAACACATGTAAGCTTCTTAACATCTGTCAACAGACTATACATCCAAAATGGTAACTATGAACAGATAGTTTTCAGACACAACAACGAAAATTAGCTCTAATCCGCCTAATACAGCCTGTGAAAATACAAAATTTCCGTTATTGTTTGAACAAACCTCACCTATTTCAATTTGCAGGAACTTCACTTGTTTACCGATTTGGGTCCAATCCAACATCGGAAACCAGCTCTTCTGCACGTGGTCAAATTGGAAGATTGATAACACGATCACTTTCAAGTAAATTAGCGTGTGCAGATAAATCCAAGGTTGACTCTTAGAAAAAAAAGTGCAGATATCGTGCAACGATACGAACGTTTAGGATCACTTTGAGACTGAAATAAGTTACATCATAAATTTATTAATCAATTCCTTAATTTAAAACGTAATCGACGTTTTTCCTTCCTCTGATGGAATGATGGTCGTCACAATTGCGGACAGTTGAAATTGCGGAAAAATCATTTGAACAGGTAGCAAGCATCCGCCAGAGGGTTATTTCACTTATTGTTTTCGATATTTTATTTCAAAATGTTTAATGTAACCATTACAAAGAAAATGATACCAAAAAATCTAGAACTTAATGAATTTGAGCGCAACATGTCATCTGTTAGATCCAGATTTACGTTTTGAGAAAAAAAAACTTTTAAATGAAATGGTATGATGAATATTTGTAAATTTTTCAAGTAATATATCTAAAAACCTAATTCTGAATCTAACATGTTGCGCTCTAATTCAGTAAATTATAGATTTTTATTTATTTATTTATAATTACGAGTAGATTAGGTATATGTATTAAATAATGTCAAATTGAACCATTATTGAAGCTCGATCACTAGTCAAGGTGGTTACTCGTTAACTGCTCAAAAGGCAGACCCAGCTGTCTGCGATATTTCTGCATTTGAAACTGTCCGCAGGTGGGATGACACAGTAATCAGTGACTGCATGATTAGCGTCAAGGCCATCCTCATATGTCGTTATAACAGCAAAAGTTGAGATGTTTACACACAGGGGAGAGAGTCGGCGATTCAAATTGTCTGAAAGTATCATTACATTTCTAGTAAATGTAACCTTAAAAAAAAGGAGATGAATATAACAATAATTTCGAATGACGTAATATTCGCATAAATTACGACATAGTCCATGAAGTGGGATATTGTAGCAGCAAATAAACGTATTGCTACTAATAATCTTCAAGTAATGACTTAGCAAGTTGCTCTTACCACAAGTCTCTTCGATTCAAAAGTACATAGGGCGTTGAATAATTTTAGAGGTGGTAGTAATCATCACAACAAGAAAATATTTCTATTTATTTATTCATATAAAAACTTTTGTCGTAAAGACTATCAGTTTGGACAATAATGATTCAGTATTTAGGATATTAAAATAAAGAATAAAGAAATTGAATTATAGTACATAATTTACATTTTGGCATGTAGGTAGGTTAGGTTAATACATTTATTTAACCTACTTAGATGGGTTTTCTGGGTTTTCTGGGTTTCCTGAGAGGCATACGACGTGGGTGTGTGAGGGTTGACAGGCAGTGAACTGATTATTGGAGGATATATGAGGATGTGGTCTGCGGGTATGAGGGTAAGGTGGGTTAGGGTGTGCCTAAGTGTCAGGGGGAAGTATGAGATCGATTGGGAGTTTTCTTTTGAGGCGACGGAAGCGTGGAGGTGGAGGAAGATTCTCACTCATGTAATTGCTGGATCGTGAAATTTGGGTGGTTGGGGACGCTTTTGATTAGGGAGGTTATGGATTTGGAGATTATGGAGTTTACTTTGAGATGTTTTATGTTATGGTGGATGAATTTCTAAGGTACCAGGGAGAGTTTGTAATGGTACGTAGGATTATGTTTTGTTTGAATTTTGGCTGTTGTTCCCCATATGGACGAGGCATAGGACCAGGTTGGTTGTATTATGGACAGGTATAGGAGGCTTTTTGTGCTGTTGGTAAGAGGGGCTTTTCTGTTTAGGAGGGTATATTGGGTTCTGAATTTTTGGTTGATTTTGGAAAGTTTTCAATCAATCATGATTCCGAGGTAGGTGGTTTCTGTTATCGTAGTGATTAATGAATTGTTTAGATAGAGGAGGGTTTTTTGTTAGTGTGAATGGGAGGGCTATTGATTTGATGTAGTTGATACTAATTCGCCATTGTATGGACCATTGTTCTAGGTTGATGAGCACTGATTGGAGTGTTTGTAAATTGGAGATGAGAGAGGAGGTTTCATAAGAGATGACTATGTATACACTTGTTTATAGAGACTAAAAACAAAAGGGTCAAACATTGTAAGTGGATGTACACATAAGAACATGAATTAAATACTAATACAAATGAGTCCGGAAACCGATAATTTCTGTGACTTGCTCATTCAACGCGACAATGCATTCCTCTTAACACCTTGAATAAAATTGTTACGGAGGTAAATCATTAAAATATAGCTCATTATAATTATAGTTTTCATTTTAAATGCGTAAATGATACCTTTCGCTCAGAAGAAGGAAATATCATGAAATAAAATAATGATGAATCACCGCGTTTCGAAGCACGTGTTCATTTAAGTGTTAGTGACGTGCTTTGTTCGAAACGCATTATCCGCCAATGTACGTCAAAGAGATTTCTTATTTGAGATATCTATCGCTGTCACCATCTTGGAATACATTATTCCCATTCATTAGGTACATCTCCGTGTTTCTATTCTTATGATTCGTGAAATTCTATTTTCAGTCCGATAAAATGGACGTTGCCCATTTTATCAAATACATTTTTTCCCTGCGTATCATCGTTGATCACAACCTTGGTTTTAAGTCGTCTGTGAATTGGACTGTTTCGATAAGATAAATACAATCCTCGTTCAACAAAATAGTTATGAAGGACAGTCTTATCACCTACCCTCTCTCATCAAAGGCAGTGAATCATTTTATCATTCTCACTTTACATTCGTTGTAGAATAAGCTCTAAATTAATGATGTAATTAATATTTATAATTGAAAATAAGGTATATGTTCTACTGTATTATCCTTAATAAAACCCCAGCTTACTCTATTTTTCTGTGGTTCAAATAGTTTTAACACATCCTAATACGTATAATGTATATGTTACGGCTAAAGCCCGAAGTTGGCCACTTCGCACTTTGGTCAAGACGCGAGTGGCCAAGTCCGATATACTCCAAATAACCAATGTACATCCTACTTCGACCGGTATTTTGTGAAGTGGTTGGAAATCCCTGGCCAAAGTTACTGACACATAAATATGGCAATGTAATCAATTACCGTCAATGTTAAATGGCTTCCCCCTTTGCAATCCAGTACCGTCCATTATATAATAGTTATAAAAAATGAATTAAATTATTTGTTTAGTTTCCCAATAAATAATTAATATTCATATATATTTTTGGCAGTTTAATTATGAAGTTATGTTATTGGCATGATAAGCTGCAAATATTGACTTTAATTGGTGATTCCATAGGTTCCCATAATTCCACTTATTATCATCACTTGTTAAAATATTAAATTTGTTAATTGTACATTTGCAACGCTTTATTGCGCTCTTAGAAGTGTGGTGACTCATGACCAAATTCAAATCATCAGCAGTGTGGTGACTCATGACCCCTACATTGAATCGGTAAAGCAAAAATAATTGAGTTTTTGATATTCCCGTACAGCAGGACGAAAAACGAGGGTGGTTTGGTCAAGGCCGAGTAGGCGGGAAACGTCGCCGTTTACATTATTTATTGCCTTCAGTGCATTGTATTTGGACAGTTGGTCCCGGGAGCTGTCCTGAGAAAGACGGGATGAGAGAGAGAGCAGTCGCTGAAGAAGGAACATGCGTAAGAGTTAAATTTGGCATGTTTTTGAGAAAGAAGATTCATTTGATGGGAGTACGGAAAACAAACAGATAACCTGTGATGGAGATTTAATCTGAAGAAGAGGCGCTAGAGGATCTAGAAGACGTGATCCAGCAAAGGAACCTCCGGCAACGGCAAACTAAGAACGTCATCACCACGCAGAACATCTGGTAACGGCATTTTTACCCGGCTTTTCCAACGAAACCATTCTCGTTGATTCGCGATTGTATTTTTATTTCAATTATATCGTTCGTCACTCGCGTTCCCGAGAGCAGCCGTTTAGAAGCTGCATAGATTCTTTTTGCTTTACCGACTGAGCCAATTTGATAATACATTTTACTCGTAAATTAATATTTTTACTAAAACTTAATTTAAGTTATTATTATATATTGTAATACCACGATTTCGATTTTTATTATCATCATAATTAAATGCAATATATTCAAATTAAATATACTGTTTTTATTATTTAACAATTCCTTGTTATAATAATATTTTTGTGGATGTAAACAAAGAGTAAACACCACAGAAGTGCAGAAACATCGAATATACTCTTGTCCACCAATCAGCCATGACTGTTTTCGGTGACTACGGATTCTAATGTTCAGTACTGTTTTGTAAGCAGACATAGGTTTTTATTACGATTGTATTAAATAGTTGGTGAAGTTTGAGACGGTCTTGTTGTCTGGTTTCTCCGACAATGCAGGAAAATTTTCTTTTGTGTGTGTGTGTATCTGTGCATTTTCAGTTTATGTAGGTACCAACGGATTGTGGCTGATCACTTTGCGAAAACTGCAGCTGAAAGCCAGTTTTAACTTGAGGTAGAACTTTCCCGAGTAGTCGTTAAATGTTTCATTCTACAACGTTTTTTCGCGTGTGAAGTGCGGTAGATCAGGATTATGATTGTTTGAAGGGTTGCATTAATTAATGGTAGGAAGGAAGAGCAGGTGAGAGCAAGGCTAAATTTGGTTTATGTTGGCTATTTTTGATCAAATTGTAATTTGTGACATCACAATGCAGAGGAGTGGTTGCAGCGATTCTGGGATATTCGGAACTACTGGTATTTGTAGTGAAAATATGTTAACACTTTGATTGTACATATAATCAAACAAGCTGGGATCATTAAGAGAAATTTTAATTTCCTTTCTATTACGAGCCAAGCGTATTCATAACGGATGTGATTGTTAGCAAACGAACTATAATAATTGGAAACTTATGTATAATATCATTTCGAATATTTTAATTGTCAGTCGAGTTTTGAACTTTAGTTTGTGGTCTTGTCAGCCACGACAATTTTCTTCAGTTCCCCTTTTTAAACAGTGCTCTCTACATGATGAACTATTAGAAATGGATTCCTGTATCTCTGTGTATCTTAGGCTTTTCAGCGTCAGATTGTGAATATCCTAATGCCTTCACTTTTCGACTCATTTACAGAGATTTCTTTGACCCATCCGACGCCGGATTCAGGATTTTAGTGCCTTGCTATCGGAAGCCAACAGAACTTTTCTCCCAGAAACCTTTGCGTTATCCACCAGCTAACGCTATATACTGTCCATTTTCTCATTCTAATTTTTAATTTTATTCCTAAATATAGGTTTTCGATGTTTTAAATTTTCATTATATTTAAGAAGCACTCGTGTGTTTCAGAATCATAATTATATTTTTATTTTAGTTTAAAAATATATGTTTTCTCGGTTCAATGAACGCTTATATGTTGGTGGGCTGTCCCATTTTATAAATATTTTTCTTAATCTGGTTAGTTGCACAAATTGGTCTTCCCTATGACTGGTGTTCCGAGGATTGTCCAGGCATTTGCCAATATACATTATATTTTTAGATATATAAATTAAAGAATAGGTAAAAAACAGTGTATGTTATTACTAGGTTTATCTATTTAATTTTAGAGATCTCGGACATTCTAGGAACCAAAGTTCGCAAGGTGGGTCCAGTACAACGGCAAAACCTCAGCAATCTGACAGGAGAATGCTTCTACAAAGACATCGGCTTCGCCGTCGTCCTGGCACAGTGCTTCGGCCTCTTTCCTGTCCAAGGAGTTCTGGCAAGCAGTGTCCATCAGCTCAAGTGAGAATAATTTACTCTTTCCACGAATCAAAATTAATATGTTAATAAAATCTCCCGGTTTCCAGTCAGTTAAAAAATTTGTGATAAAAAATAAAATCTGAAAATCCTCAAACAAATCTGGCTTTATCGTCCAGCGTCCGAGCATCCGAGATGCAGCGACCAAGTCACCACACCTGCCATATACTTATATTTATCATGTGATTAGGTATTAATGAGGGTTTTGAAATACTTGTAAATTCAGGAGAAATTAAATGACTATTTATTTATTTTATCTCCGCCGCATTTTTCTACTTTACTTCCATATTTTATTTTTGGTGTAATTTTCCAAACGCTCACGGTCAATTTGAGTCAGGCTCTGCTACTGGCTGGAGCAATTTCTTATGTAAATATTGTAAAAATTATGCAAATTGTTCCTTTTATCAATTTTTTGATAATATACTCATTACCAAAATGAATAATTATGATTTTATTAAATTAACTCCTACTTATCATTAATGTGGTGAATTGAGTAATCATTGGCAAAATGAAAGTAATTGTAAAAATTTGTGGAGAGGCATCTCACATTGACCTGAAAATTAACCTACCATGCAAACGTGCTTCGTTAAAACTAGCTATACCCGCTCTTTTTATTTTTCCTTAAAACCGAAAGGAAGGTATCATTTATTTATTATGGCTTCACGGCAAACCTTATAACTCGCAGTTGGTTTTGAACAGGTCCTTCATTCACGCGTTTGCAACAATATATTGGGTGATAATACTTGCCCCCCTCTCTCTCATCCTGCCAAAATTACTCTTATAACAACAAATTAAGTAGGAACGCCTAATATAACTTTAAATTCGTAGTTGGTTTTCACGGCGCCTTTCGCGCAACAATTCAATAGATTTACAAACATTACATAAATATCTTCTGAAATCTGCAAGATGTCAAAACATACACGAAAAATTAAGTTAAAATTCCTGTTCCAATCCCTGAAATTTTCATTAAAATCCGTTAAGCCGTTTCGGGGCACAGATCAAGAGTCCGCTTTTTGGACTCTATTCGAGACAAACATACGGACAGACAGATAAAATTTTATTTATTGTTAAAGATGTATATTATTTAATATTGGTTTTTAATTTCCTCCTGATTACTTGCTCTCTCATTAATCTGGAAAGGTCCTAATTTTAGGCTGAAATTCTTATATATGTTGAAATATTAATTAAATAAATTGTGAATATTAATTAAATTTTTTATAGGGCACTTTAAAAGTGTTTTAATTATTCGTTTCCAGATTTCGCTGGACCGCGTGGAGAGTTTTGCACGGAATCTGCATCTTGGTGTGTTCCCTTATGCTGTTTGGTTTCACGTGTGCAGATATGGCGTTTAGTGGATTTACTTTCCAACGATCAGGTCTGCAAATTTATTCTCTCTCATTCTCTGTAACACAAATATTCTATGAGTCTATCTTTTGTAGCGAGCACGTGTGTTTGGTGCCAATTTTCTTCCATAGTGATAGCTAATTTCTGTCAAATTGCAACTTTCTTTCTCCTTTTGTCAGACAGAAATTCTGGAAAGGACAGTATGGCCACTTCCGAATTTGAACTTCAAAGTGTTCCGTTACTTATCTCCGTCACGAAGAAACTGAGTCCGAACAGCTCAAGACTTCTAATCAGTCTCCCTTCTAGTAATATTATTACTGCTATAAACCGGGCCGATTAGCTAAAAGATGTGTCACCAGATGCAGCCTAGACGCTGGCTCAAACCGGAGCAATAGTAATATGCTTCCCGTACGGCGAACAACCTTCCACCACTTCGGGAGTTAATCTCCAGTTTTATTTAAAAACTTGTAAAATGAATTTTCTGTCAATCTTCTTATTTGATCGAGCTGCAAGGACCATCTTCCATCTGGACTAAGATTCGACAAGACGAATCCAAATCCTTACAACTGCTTTCCTATCTTCTTTCCTGGATACCTTCTTCCTCTATCTGATGCACCTTCCTTCTACGGCGACTCCTCACCCCCAGCTTGTTGACATTGTTGATAACTATTTAATATAACTTCCATTTGACTTAACCTTTTAATCGATGACGCTTTAAAAAGATTAGGAGTGAAGATGTTACCCTCTCATTTACAGAAACGTTTCTGGCCATCATTCGACTGGAAGAAGAAAATTATTATATTGAATACTGATGAAGACATAATAATTGACAACGATTTAGGATAGAACTGGGGTCGGCCACCTTCTTTATTAGTCGGTTATATTTCTGAAATATAAAAAATAATTTTTAAATATGAAGTTAACTTTCAAATAAGTTAACACAATATAAAACTGGCAATTCGCTGGGGCACATCAAGGATTTTCTGCTAATAGTGCAAGTAAATCCTACGAAACTTGCTCTCTGACGGCAACTAGAGATTACAGTGCTATAGAAATAAATTATTGTAACAATCAGGTTGGACGATGACCGCATGGGCGCCACTGCACATCCAGAATAAATTAAATACTTGTAAGTTCGTCAATCGGCTATTTGCGCGCCTGATCACCCGGGAGTTGATAAGCGTCAAGACACGCGGGTTCTTGAGCCAAACGTGAGAATCTCAGGGGTATTGACTTTAACTGACTAATTTTAAATGATTATTTAATAATCAAATACAAAGAATTATCCAGTTTAAAAACAAAACAAAATTATTTACAATCACGCCCAGTGGCCAGGCTCCTCAATCATTGGATGTTCATTTGAAGAATCACACTCACTATTCTAATTTCAATCGAAAATCCAGAATTTAATTGAAATTCAATGAGTTCAACTGCAAATATAATGGCCGGTCGTTGTGGTTAAAGCTTCAACAGTGAAGCGGTGAAGTGTTGTAGCAGGTGATTCAGGTCAAGCCCTTGGTAATTTCCTTCCTCTGATTAAGGTTCCATAAACCCGCGATCTACTTCCGTTAGCTTTCTAAACTTATCGCCTACCTCCAAACCACAACTGCCTCTGTCTCGTTCCGTAACTCAGGGTTATCTTTTAATCTTGCTATAATTTAAAAATATTAAAGATAAAATTGATAAATTCGATAAACATAATGTTATGTTCCTAATTAATTGCTTTGATTGTAATTCCTGCTATATTGGTCAAACTTAACGCTCATTAAAAGCACGCATTAATGAAAACAAAAAAAATTAAAAATTTTATGTTCAAAATTATTCAGTCATGTCGAACCATAAAATTGATTGGTAAAGTATTAAAATTTTAGATGTTGGCGCATTGCATGGTTGAGGCTGTTAGTATTTCGGACAAGGAGTCCCTTTGCATTAGAAAGTATTTTACACTTAGTCATGCATTATAAATAAATGGAATGAATGTCCAAAAGTCAGAAATAGAAGAATTTAATAGTTCTTCTGGCAGAGAGAAGAGACAATTCCAAGTTCCAAGCCGATCTCGCTCTCAGCCAACAACTGTAGTCCAGCGTTATGTTCACCAAACGAGCATCATGAAGCTGTCAGGAACATCATTCCTGAGTTTTGGAAATTGGTTCTTAATTAAGCTGGCGTAAATTAATTAATTTAACCGCGTCAAATTTATTCCTTTTCGTTCCCTAACCGAAGCAAATTCTATCTTCATATCTACGTGCCATGAACGTATGACGCTATAAAATGTGTTCGAGTCATATGGTGCATCTGAACTCGTCTGTCCAAAAATTGAAGAAGATCGGCCACCCATGGACTAGCCGTGTTATCCCGTTGAGCTGGGTCTGGGACTGATACTTACCTGTTTTTCCTGACAAGTCTTTAGTCGGTAAGGTAAAAAGAATATACTCCCAAAGACTGAATTTTATCTTTCCTCTTTTTGTTCTTAAATTCTTAACTGTAAAATTTTGTATATTTCTTGTAATATTATATTTGACGTATGCTATTTCCTCAACCAAGGACTGATGGATTGAGTAATAAATAAAATCTGATCTAAGCGAAGCAGGTTCTATTCTCATATAGATTTAGCAGCCCTTATCCATGAACGCATGATGATAGAAAATGTAATCGAGCCATGTAGCACATCTGAACTCGTCTGTCGAAAAATTGGCGCTTGGTATGCAAAAGGTTGGCCATCCCTGATCTAGACTAATAGGTGAGATGCTTCACATCGGATCTAACAATTCGACTATTAATGTAAAAAAATTACACAAGAAATTAAAAAATATATATTACTGTCTGTTGCCATCAATTTTGTTTAACTCATTTTTCCATTGTTATTCTGAGCACTAACAATGCTCCTATGACTGTTTTGCAGAAATAAATGGTAAGAAGATCTATAAGTCAGAAGAAGTATTAAATTTATTGATATCAGTTCATTACATGACGTTTCGTCCCTTAGTTTGGGGCCTCACCTGGTGTTTTAACTATAAAAATTCTAAGGAAATGTTTACAATATACTCTTAAAATGAAAATTACTTACAGAAACAGAAAAATTTTATATTACACATATTATATATTGTTTCATTATTTATTGTTTACCAACTCTGCTCTCAAACTGTACTGTCGTGAACCCATACTCTCATAACTGTGCTGCCTCGATCCCGACTGTTCGCGTGAGATTATCCTAAATCTTCCCCCACTTAAAAAAAGGGAGGATTTTGAAAGGATATCAAAACGCGGTCCGTTATCCCCTTTGGCCCTGGTAAGGACACTCATCCCTTCGTCCCCTGGTCTATGGTGCTGACCCTCCAAACGACATAGTCTTGGACCTGATCAAATTCTTGTTGAATTGGCAGCATATAAACGGCGCCTTTCAGGCTCGCCGAACTGTTTCTATCTCACAAATTTCGCTATAAGGACCGATAGTATACTTACTACTCTTTAGGAAATATTAAGGGGTGCTTTACTTAGTACAACTTATAATGAAACTGTGAAAAAGTCGTACATTCCTGTTGTAATGATGCTATTATTACCAGGTGGCATCGCGTTTTACGGCAGTGGCTTCCTGACGATGTTGCTGTTCCTGTGCCTGGCGAAGTCTTGGCCTGGTGTGGCTAGGGCCTGGCACAGGGTCGACGTCGCCCTGGCACACTACGGTAACCCACCGCACCTCCGACGCAGGCTCAAGATCCTCACCGCCGCACTCATGAGCCTCGCTCTCTGTAAGCATGTTACACCTCTTGCTACTCACACTAACAGAAATTTAAATAGAATGCTGTGAATTTACTTGGACTCTTTTATCTTGCATTTACATTTATGAGATGCTAGGAAAGTAAACTTTGATGAGGTACGCAATAAAAAGAAGGGTAATTAAAGCTATGACCTATCCATTTTGTGGCTGTCATTTAACGATGTACAATACAATTTCGTTTACAGGATGAAGTAATAACAGTTTCAGATGAGTTTTCTACTATCTCCAATCCTCTCATATACTTTTCGTTGACTGCTACTCGATCCTAATATTTCTTTTGTAAAAATTAATTTCTTGATTCTCTGCAGAGTGCATAGTCATGGGTTGCTGAGTCTGAAACATCAGCTCCATAAATATAATAAAACTACTGCATGATCGTAACCTCAAGACCTCGCACCACATATTGACATAATGTAGGACGTGGTGTGGGGAGAAATATAAAAGGTTAATTAAAAGATAATGGGAAATTTATTTACCATAGAAATTAACCATCAATGAAGGAAATATTTACAAAATTTGAGGTTAGGCGAAGCAATCAGATATAATACAATCTCAGGATAAAAACCGTGGGCGAGACCATCCCTAGTCATCAGCATCAGAAAGTGAATAAGCTGTTTTGGCTCTGCGATACATTGGTTTCATTCAATATGACATTTTTTCGTTACAAAATGTGTTCTAACGTCTGATAAATATTTCAGTATTTGGCAGTCCTGGTGCAAAGTCGTAGAAATTTTAGGCAAGGAAGCAAACATCAAAATAGAAATTAAAGAAGAAATATTAAACATTTGGCAAGAAGTATGGAATTCATCGAATAAAGGGAGAAGGGTGTACGAAATTCTACCTAACATAAGAGAAAGATTACAGCTTAAACACCTCAACCCAACCAAGGGTCTTATACATTTTCTTACTGGTCATGGTCCATACGGACAATATCTGGGAAGAATAAATAGCAGACCAGACAATCTATGTGCCTGTGGAGAGATAGGAACACCGGAACACGCCATACTGGAATGCCCCAATTATGAGGTAGACAAGACTATAAGAGAAACCTTAAGAAAAGAAAGACTATGGGAAATAATAAGAAACTCACCACTCACCGCGGCTCTAGAAAATTTGACAAACCTGATATCCGCTTTAGAACTGACAAAATACAGGACTAAAAATATAGAATCTTAAATATTACATCATAAGACTTAATATACTCATCATCGGACCGGACTTTCAAATCCAGGAACCGGATGAGTATAAGAACCAAAATATGGACATCATAACATAAAATAGAATATAAATTATAGTAATACTAAGATTATTCAAGTAATTATCTTAAACAAATTACATAACTCTGCTAATACAAATACAGTCATAAATGTTAAGAGTATAAAATTAGTTAAAAAGTTTGAACCTACAACTACTCGACCAACGCGTCATGGAGATCCGGAAACGTGGGTCATAACCGGAAAACCGGAGTTGTTTCACAAATAAAATGTATAAAGGTGGAAAGGATGAGGAAACAAAGAAATTAAGAATTCTCTCCTTCAGTCTCTCCACGAAAATAATATAATAATAAAACTAGTGTAACGGATGATGATCTTGAATCACAGGGCGCTGCGGGAGTTTTCTCGCAGGCGCTTCAGCCCAGAGTGACTGCGGGGCTCACCTGATCATTTCGGGAATGCCTCTCACTCTCTCTGGGTACTTTTTATCAAAGTTCTCATATGCCGAGACATCTTCACCTATTTTAGGAGGTATATATACCGGGGTCAAAGACCTTGGGCATATGGCAAGAGTTGTCCGCTGATCCCATTGGATCAGTCGGCCAACTGCCTCCTGAAACTGGTGGAGACACGGAGAAGGGAATGCTGCGTCCCCACAATGAGACTCGTCTCCAGTCATTCGGAAGGGCGTGAGAATAGTACCCAATGCCCGACCTACCTGATGCAGGTTTTCTAGGGTTTCCCTGCATCTCTTTAGGTGAAACACCGGGTAGGATCCTTAAACCATAGCCCGGGGGCCCTAGTTAACCCTTGGCTACCTTGCTCTACCTTCCGCATCCCCCCTTTTCAATTCCCTTCCTACGCTGCCTGTTTCAGGATCACCCTCATGTAGCCTGTTAACCAAAAAAAAAGATGATGATCTTACATGCTAAAACAAATTTAAATATACGCATATACTTTATTATTGTATTCATACATATTTATATCTGTGTAAAAAAATGTACCAACAAAAGAAAAATATTGTTAAACAGACCTGTTATTGAATCTAGAAAACAGGTCAAGTAAATTATTATCAATAAAAAAAGTCCTGGCCTAGCCTTGATAATTCTTGGTGCTAACAAGCGAAACGTTGGCAGACACGCCGAGAATTTACGTGGCCTAACAGCCCAAAAACCGATGTCAAATACTGAAGTTACATCTGTTGTCTGATAAATAGTTTTCTTTGTAAACCATAATTGGTCCATTTTCAATTTGCGACATATATTATTAATGTTATAATGCAAGATAGTTGGTTATTTTCTTTCTCCTAGTTGAACACCTGCTGGCTAACATGATGAACTTCCGCAAGTCGTTTTACTGCTCTGAAGGGGGTATGGATTGGTTACGACTGTACTGTTTCGGCGCTTACCATCAGGTTTTCCAGTTGGTGCAGTACAACCATTTCGCCGGCATCCTCGTGTTCGTCACTAACTTCGTGGACACCTTCTCGTGGAACTACATGGATCTCTTCATTATGCTCATTTGCCTCGCACTCACCGAGAGATTCAAACAGGTCAACGCTAAACTGCTCTCACTTCAAGGCAAGGTAGGGTATACGTAATCTTCCGTGGTTACCGATATATTCTTTTAAAGACAGGCGTGTTTTCCAGTTGCCGGAATCGAAATCTACTCTTGGGATCCCATTAACAAGGAAACGTTTATCTACTCTCTCACCCGACCCGGGTGCAAATGCGTGCGCAAAATTGATATAGAGATTGATAAAAAAGATAATCGTTTTCCAACAGAAATTACTAGATCTCCGCTCATAAACGTCTTTCCAAGACACGCAAATACTTGAGGCGAACATGACGCTGTCAGAGGTCATGACTTTGATTAACTGTGGGAGTTAATATATAATGAGAAATATATAGTTTCATTATAATTATCACAAATTAGGTCAGCCTGCAGACTCAACAATCATTAATTATTGCTCTTGAAAGACAGTTCAACTTTATTGTAAGAGACTAATTACAAAAATCTCCAGAATTTAATTAAATGATTAAAAAGACACCGATCATTCTGCCTTATTTGAACTCACTCACATGCTGATATTGCTCGTTTCCACGTTGTTTCACGCCTCTGCACTGGCTGAGCTTGACGTACCAATGATCAGCCAGTCACACGCTGCTAGGACTACGACCTTTCCTTTCCTGGTGGGTGTTGAAATATCCACAAAAAATAGTATATATTATTTACAAGCATTAATCCAAGACTTAACGTAAACTTGAACTATTGAATCATTTATGCAGCTCAATACATACTTATGCAACCAAATTTCAAACAAAAATCTAGTACATAAGTAACAAGAAAATACAGCCGACAAAGGATGCGAGGGTAATTTAGAGTGCATGTTGTAGATTTTATATGAAGACGAGTGGAGGCGAATCCGGGAAGACTACAACCATCTCTGCCATCTCGCCAAGATCTTAGATAAAGCGCTGTGCCCAATCGTTCTTTTGTCCTGTGCCAACAACCTCTATTTCATCTGCCTGCAGCTTTTCAACAGTCTCAGGTAATTACAATTCTAATGTTCGTGAAATGAAATAGTTGCCAATTTTGAGCTGACAAAAATATGTAAATAGAAAAGAAAAGATTAGATTAAAAATTATGAATTTAATAACAATAAAAAATTATCAAGAGAATTTAATTATAAGACACACAAATAAAAAACGTTAGCAACAATAAATTTTAAACCGAGACTCATTAAAATTGGGGTCCCCTGTGGGGTGGACCGAAAGAAGCAATGTAATTTATGGCAATAGGTCTGGAAATGTGAACTCTATTTTATTATAGCTAACGATACCCACAATGTCTGCTGCTGCATTTTCTGGCTGCGTTTTTCTCTGGTATGCTTTGGGCTGACAGTCCATTAATCTCGTTCTCTGTTGGACGGCTTGAGCTAAAATAGCTGAGACTCCTAAGTTCTCAACAGCTCGATACCATTACCGCGGATAATCGAGAATCTATTCTACCCGATTAAAAAGCCGCCAGATAATATTTTAAAGATGCAATTACCAAAACACGTATTTCCACACACAATTTATTTATTGAGAATTTGGGTCGTACAGTTGTTTGGTACTGTCTGGTTGTGTCGTCATTACGACGAGCCAAGTCTTGGCAATCAGCAGACGCTGTGCTCGCGGCGAAGTCTCAAAAAACTCTCTGCTCCACTCATACTTGCGGAACAATTACCTTTTCACCGCGCGAACTTGACACTGTCTCGCACTCATTGTTACCAACAACCTCCGCCTCCACCAACATAAATAACAATATACTGTGAAACCTTAGTTATGTAAAATCCAAGAAGTTCAAAAATAAAACATTTTATACAGTCCACAAAAAAGTTTTTTTTTCAATTGAAAATCCTCAGTTTTTAAAATATACAAGGGGCAACTGTAACTGTAATAAAAAATCATAACGACCCGAATGATAGACAATTGCAAAAAAAATGTGTGGTTCTCTTGGTGGATTTATGAATTTTATTATGATGGGATTCAAGGGATAAATAATTTATAACTTATTCAAGGGATAAATAATTTATAACTTTTCTATTTAGATTATGGTAAGGTTATAAATAATAACTGATAATATGAGATTAACAAAAAATTAATTACACATGAATTTAAACAGAGCCTCGCTAATCTTAATCGGGAAAATGAGTCTCAGAGAAATCAAAGATTAGTGGGTAAATAACGAAATCATTGTAGGAGGAGGCGAAAACACATGAAATAGTAGCGACCAAAGGCTGGCTGGTCAGCTGGTTGTGGCTGGCCTGGGCTTGTAGCTTGATGAGTACCAGGCGTCGGATGTAGGCTGCTCCTCGTCGTCTCGTCACTCCAGGACGCATGAATTTCTCGAGCCTCTGTTGACTGAGCGCGGCATAAATTGACGATAAAAATTAAATTCGAACGAAGCGGCTGACTGAATGAGTTTTGTAAGAAATATGTTGAAAAATTAGTCCCCTCTCCAAGGTGTACGCCAATTTTGATCTCAACGCCCCGCCCCTGCATTTGAATTTTTCAAGCCAAGGGTGAGTTTTACTTCGCTTTACATAAGGAAGGAGTAGGTTTGAGATATATTTCTTCGACTTATGTAAGCCAAATTTATAGGACAGTTCTCCGCGATGAGTTTACGCCGTTGATGTCCATATATTGACTGCATAGAAAATCGATCCTAGCTCTTCTTTTGAAAGACACGTGCCTGATTTGTTTCTACTTCCCAGACACTCGGGGTGAAGTATCCGTTTTTGTTCCATCAAGAACAATACAGGACGGTTAGCAACTGAGCATTCCAGAATCCAGGCAAATTATGTTTACGCGGATCTCTATGGGACTCCGCAGGTTCCCTAGATAAAATATAATCCTTTTGTGTGCGTATATGTTCATGAATAATTATGTGTTTCATATTTGGTTTTGTTGCTGTGATAAAACCATCTTTTTATAATAAATTTATGTTTTCTTGACTTAAAATATTAAAATTTTGCATTTATTTAACACCTGACCCATTAACGTTACTATATATACCCCGTCCCCACCAATTATCTTTGATGTGTGTGTGTGTAATGACTAAAATGTGTGCGAGATGCCCTGCGACGCATACTTGGGTGTGTGTGTGGCCTCGCTTTTCCTTTTGGACAATGGGAACGACCCTCCTTTTCTTTGTCTGAAAGAAGAAAGAACTCTTTTCACTTCGTAAAAGGGTCACCGCCTCTAAATCGGAGGGGTTTGCCTCCGAAAGTCAGAAGTTTCGTTGCTAATTTGGAATCGCTACCAGCAACGGAATAATCTAAAACATATACTATGTTTACACCCTGCAACTGAAATTTCCTATTGGCTGCAATTGTTGAAGTGCAAGTCAATGAATGCTATTGGGAATTTCAGTCGATTGGTTGTCGGAATTAAGTAGGCGGACTAAGGATTTCCTACCGAGATTACGTGGGAACTGATTTTGAGGTGGAGAAACAAATCATGTTGAGAGGTGGACAAGTTCTGATGAAAACTAAATTGCTAGTCGCCGGAAGAGAAGTTCATATTGATAGGAAAGAATTTGAAAGGAGCACTTGAGTGCGGTGTCGAGCTTTTGAGACCTTCCGTGGCGCAGACTTCTCCAGATAATCAACGAAAAGCAGACAACGAAATCAGTCCGATGCAAAGGTGTTCTAGCCATCATCACAAAGCAGAGCAGACCAGAATGCAGCTGCAGCCCATCGTCGGTATTGTTCAATTTTATTAAAATAGAGTTCACATTACCAGAACTATTGCCTCAAAAACTAAATTGCTTCTCTCGGTTCACCCCACAGAGAACCCTGATTTTAAAGATTGTCGATGTATATGTATTGTTATTAGTAACGTTTCCTTTATTAGTTTGTACCTTTCATCACAAACATTATTAGTAAATCCTGAATTTTAAATTTAAACTTTGTCTTTACTATTTAAACCCTTATTTAATTGGTCCCTTATATCAAATTAATATTAATTAGTAACTCAAACCAACTTCCCGTCCCACCAACTATCTTTTTATATTCTATTATTAGAAGAATTATGAAACTGAATTCTTTCATGTATGTATTGTAACGGAAATATCTCCAAGCGTTTATGTATTCGCAAATATTAATTTTCATTTGTTTCCAGTGAAGAAAAACTGCAATTACGGTCAATTGCGTCGAAATTGACTTTATGTATCCAATTCCATGTGATGCTTACAGGCCATTAATGTTTTAGGCCTATGAAAGACTGGGGTATCTTATACTTTTACATATCATTCGGCTATCTGATAACCCGCACCAGCGCCGTCCTATTCTTTGGAGCTAATGTCAACGACCAAAGCAAAGTTCCCAAGCAAGTCTTGTATTCCGTGCCTTCGGAAAGCTACTGCACAGAGGTAAATATTATTTTCGTCGGCCATGTACCAGTAATTGGAAGTGATCTTTATTCCGTTTCTGTAGGTTCATCGCTTCCTGAATCAAGTGATCTGGGATGAAGTGGCTCTGACAGGGCTCAATTTTTTCTCAATTACACGAGGACTAATACTGACGGTACGTTTCTATTTTGGGAAATGACTTGGCAATCCAGTGGAGTTATTTATTTTTTTGATTTGTCGCAGGTTGCGGGAACCATCGCCACATACGAAGTCGTCATGTTGCAATTGAACAATGGAGAGAACGCGATGCAATCACCATCGAACGTCACGGAACCATATTGCTCCTACTGATTTCATGAATTGATATCGACAACCAGTCATTGTGGTCTGCAAATTGGGCGGATTAGAGATGTTTGCAATCAATGCCACATTTAACTTAAGCTCGATCTAGGCAGCACATGACTGTGAACATTGCTATTTCAATGGAATTAGTTCGCTTTGTAACGGGGCATATTTTCTGACCGCCATTACAAAGTGTTTTAAATAAATGTTTTTGTATGTGGAAAATGAAATTTACAGCAATTAAATATAATACATGTTATTTAATTGCGGAGATAATGAATTTCACCCTCATACGTATCAATCTCTCCCGTCAATGTTGCAAACATATTAACCATACATGTGACAGGCACGATGGCGGCGGATGCTTCTCCTTGCAGTATGATTCCTTTTCCATATTCCGTTTTAACTTTCTTCATTGCCTGTTCTATATATAAGTTAAACAGCATGGTCGACAGACTGCATCATTGTCTTACTCCTTTCTTATTACTGCTTTCTTTTCTTGATCTTCAACTCTAATAACTGCTGACTGCTTTATGTAGAGGTTGTGTAAAAGTCTTCTATCTCGATATATTATTCCTGTGCTCTACAAAATCGTTAATAGTGTGTTCTAGTTCACATTATTAATCGAGTTTTCTAAATCTACAAACGTCATGAACGTAGGACGGTTTTTTTCTTTCCTGTCTTCTAAAATTAGACGCAAAGTTAATGTTACTTCTCTAGTCCCTACATTCTTCCTAAAGCGAAACTGATTACTATTTGATTTTTTTTGGGGGGTTAACAGGCTATGACGTTCCATCCTCCTATATACTATTTTCGTTAATATTTTGCACGTATGAGATATTGAACTAATTGTCCTTTGCTGTTCGCATCTGTCAGCCCCAGTCTTCTTTGGCAAAATATAGGGATATTTATATAAAATAGAATATATAGCGTAATAGTCCCTAATGGCCCGACCTACATGATACAGGTTTTCTAGGGCCTTCCCTGCATCTGTTTTAGGTGAATCATCGGGTAGGATACTTAAACAATACCTAGTCAACACTTGGCTACCTTGCTCTACCTTCCACATCCCCCCTTTTCAATTCCCTTCCTATGCTATTAAAGGGCAGTTGGCTGTTTTAGGATCATTTAGCCTCCCCACCCAAAAAAATAGCAGAGTAATATTAATCAAATAATTATCTTAAAAAATATACAACTCTGTAAATAAAAATTATGCAAAACGAATAGTATTAATAATATTAACATTCTTAACACTAGCATTATTAATAAAAGTATAACTAATATATATATATATATATAAATTCAGAAGAATTTATGAACATACAACTACTCGTCCGACTCGAAACGTGGGTCGTAACCGGAAAACCGGAGTTGTTAGACAAGCAAAATGTTTAAAAGTGGAAATTCAGAAAATATGGAATGTATTTAGGACAGATTGTTTCCCATCCTTAGTAAGAAAGATCAGGAGACATGGAAATAAATGTTTTCCTTCAGTCTCTCCGCGTAGAAAATATAAGTAAAATAGATCACTCTTATACAATAGGTATATGTGTCACTAAAATATTTAATACAATCTCACATGCTAAAGTGGGGTTTATTTCTGCTTTGGTTGTTTGATGTTCAAGCTGTCATGTAAATATACGTATTTTATATTTATAATTGAAGGTAATTAATTTATGTCCCAAATAATTATTTGGGGTTTTTTGGTGTGACAACGCGTTAGAGGACAATGAGAGGAAGACAACCGAATTCAGTGTTGTGTAACGACGACTGGGAATGAGAGAGGTCGCTATCAGTGCATGTAAGACTATGAGACTAAATGGCGAGAGTCGCTATTTCCCCGTGTTACGAGATATATGTAAGTATTTTACGCCACGTTTGTGCGTGAATGATAAATATGTTTCAGTGAGGGCGCAAAAGTCTGAAGTCGCGGATTGTTAAATGTATTAAATATTTTTTTTTTGGACGAGGGAGTCAAGAAGTGAAGGATATGAATTGCAGTCTCGAAAGAAAGACGAAACGTCGCATTTATATTAAATATGCTAACTTATAGACCGTCATTTTATTTATTGTATATTTCATTATTATTGAACACTAATGTCAAAGACAAGCACTGTCCATTTGATTTTGAAATTTTGAAAGTTAAATATTTTTAAAAATATAATTATGTAGGTAGGTGCATGAAGTTAAATTGAATCTATGTCATTTCGTTTGGGAGTTTCGGAGGAAAGTATTTTTTACTTCACTGATTTCCTAGAATTATGTTGTGAAGAGTGTTATTAGTAAATTATAAGTGTGCCTGACCTTAAGGTCTTCGAGAGAGTATGAATTTCAACACGTTCCTGGCATCGACTTGGACTAGTTCAGTGGTTAGAGTCCCCGCCCGGAAAGCGGTAAGTCCTCAGTTCTATTCCCTGTCCGGTTGAGACTTTTCCATTAAAATAAAGCTTCACAGTTAGAATCCATTTTGAATTCTGTCTTATTATTTTTAAATATCTGAAATTTTGTCCACAGATAACTAATACTAAACATGACCGAATCTAAACAGAAACATAGGCGCAAGTGTAGATAATTTTAAATAATATTTATTTTAAGTTCCGAGGTAATTAGCCACTTCACATCTACATAGAATTTAAGAATACATTCTATATTAGAAATTAACTTGATCTTTTCACTAACTGTTCATAATTTATCAAATAGATTTATTTCTTTGAATAACTTTAGTACGTTTTTCTGCACTTCACGGGATGTATTAATTTCTTGGAGGTGTGCGTTTCCCAGCATGGTGCACCGTTGGAAGCCAGGTAACATGCATTAGCTTAATAAATGCGGGATTCCGTCCATTCCCATTGGGGAACGGGAAAAGATGGCGGAGGTTTAAGAAAGTGTTTGATTGTGTTAAATCTGAGTGGTTGGTTCTGATTTCGGATAGTGCTGTTATAGATATGTCGGTTGGGAAATTGGTTTTTAATGTGTTTATAAGTAATATAGTGGGTTCGGCTGGTTTTTATATTCTTCCTGCACCTTTCCCATAGTTGATTATTCTGTTTATATGAAGAACGGAGTTTCCCGGGTATTTATTTATTTTAATTCTTGTTAACACATGATTAAACCGGCATCGAAAGCGTCAAAATATGAACCTAAAATATAGTCCCAATAATAACACCGCTAAAAATATTCTTGCTACGCAAATTAAATAATAAATTTCTACATTGTTTCTTTCTCCTTTCTGTTCTGAAAGATAGTGAAATGGGTTCTTTCACCTATTATATACTAGTTATATATCACAATGTTAGAAGGTAATGAGGTGGTTACATATGCAGGTGACATCGCGATACTTGCAGTACGGAAATGCTAAAAGTGTCAACTATAAGACTACCATCAGTTAGCAATGTTGTCTTTACAGATAAACGACAGTTTCTAGCAATAAAGCCCCATACAAATGAGCAGCGAGACAGGAAGTACATTATGGACTTGTAAATGGGAGCGCGTAGTGAGGACTTTAATTTTATAATATCTATATGATTTAAATTATAACATTTAAAATTAATAGCAAAATCTATCATCATCGATGGTTCTATTTGGGTATTTTGACGACATTAAAATGGCAATGACGTTGCGGACAAAGTTAAATGTATACAAATCAGGTCTTATTAATAAATGTTGTCATAACATGTTAATTCCACTAGGAAAACACAAGGAATCCTGGAAACTATATTTGTTGCCACTGTATATTTAACGAGGACAGAAAATATTTTATAAAAAAAAATCAATTTGTGTACAGTAACATTTATTTCTAAACTTCGAACATACCAGAGTCATAATGATAATCGATTCTCTGGATTAAAATCTATTTATACTCATACTGATTCCGATCATACGCCAATTATACAGGCTCACATTATAAAAACTAGCCTTATAAAGTGAGCCAGTATAACGGACGTATGACGGTACTCGGCGAATGAATAATTTTAATCCAGAGAATCGATTATTTTCATCTGACTAGAGATAGAAATCTCTGGTGTGTTCGAAATTTATAAATAAATAATTACGACTGTACTGTGGTTAATTGTTGCTTACAAAATGTATCACATTCAACAACATTATTAGTGCGCGTTTCTGTGGCACACATTGATATCGATTTGTTATTAGATCAAATACAAAAACTACCAGCTATATGCAACGTGGAAATGGAAGGAAACTTCCTGGGAATATATGATCGAAATTTTTGTGAAAGTTTCGACACAAACGAAGTTATTTATTTTTAGCTTTAAAGTGTCATAATTTTTTTACTGGTCAGAATATTATTGAGAAATAAACGCACTGATCGTACAATTCTATCACATGTTACAGAGAAGATGAGCTACTCATGTCAGCGGCATTTTTACAGGGTATTTTGATTTCTGAAGGTTTTCTACGTATTTCTTAATCTTTCATATCAATCATCTGAACATTTTTTTTCATCGGATACTGTCGCGTCAAATAGATACCTTCCAGTGATTTCCGAAGTTCAGTAAAAATAAAACGATCTAAACGCAATCGTTTCATTGGCAAACGTCACTTCTATAGTTCGGTACGACATATGTCTAGTTTATATGTGTTCGTCTTTGCCATTCCCCAGTTATGAAATTCACTCCAAAGATCACCGGTCTATTATATTTTCCCTGGTTCACCACCTCTGTTACCTGTCTACATATAATTTTCGTGTTAAGTTTGAAGAATCATTATACCTTACTATGTACTTGTTGGGAATTCTAACCTATAACATACATTTTTGTATTTTGTGGCTATTATGAAGTTCTGCATATTTAATCCTAGAATAATATACGTATTTTGGATATTGTAACTTTACGTTTTGGGTATAACTTGACGACCTTTGTTGTTTGATGGTTATAGTACTTGTAATGCATCTCAAGTTGCTCTTAAAGCTTCTCTTCAGCTTGTTTCAAATGGACTTGAAATGTGCCTGGATAGAGAAAATCACTACACATCATGTATCATTTGGTCTGCATGACTGTTGCAGAGAACAACAAAGGGATTGAAGTCGTATTGATTGCCGAGGCGGTGGCGCCGCGATGCGCCTTGACCTTGCAGTCTCTTGAATGGACGCAACTCGAAGGCACCGACGGCAGAACCAGCTGTGACACCGGCAGCAGGTAAACCAGCATCTACATGTGCATTCAAGGATGTTCGCTACTCTCACTTGTCAGGTTTTACGATTAATTAGAGTTCGATCATGATTTGGGAGGGGGTGACAGGTTGCATGTTGGTGATCCACTTAATGGCAACTCCCCTTTAGTAGCATAGGAAGGGAGGCGGAATGGATGGCATTATTTTAAAATAACCGAAAGATACTTTATCTTAAACATAAATCAGTTATTTTGTTAATTTATTTTAATTTGTGTATGTTTTTATACACCCATTTGCAACGTTATTAGTGCAACCTATTCTATAAAAGAGAATTACATGTCATTCTACCCAATATCGGTTTAAAAAGTAATTAATGAACAACCAAACAGAATGAACATACCACTGATAACATACTAAGCTCATTTGCAAAGTCCCCTGGCCAGATTGCCCTGGGAAAACCAGCAAACATCATACTTGTTACATGAATAACTATCTGTATCTGCAATTCCATTCAAATATACAAAATATAACTTTATATTTTGCTACACAATCTACCACATCATATATAAATTAAAATACATGCATTCACCCAGATAAAATCCAAAATTATTAAGAAATAGTTTGCAATAACATCTCAATGTCTTAGATGAATGTCACACTATTAGCCCACTCATGATCCTACTGCCCTTTACAATAAAATCTTATTGGAAACTAACTTTCTAAACATCATTTTTGGAGCTAGCTAAACATGAATGATTTTAAAGGTTGATTGATTTATGTTTGTGTTTGTAAGGTAATGATATGGTTTGATCAAGGCGTGTTCACAGCTTGACAGTGTTACTACACACCCTGAGAGCTCAGTGGTTTGGTTTGAAGTTGTCCAGTAATGTGTCCCTATTTGTTTGTGTTGTACGATTCAAATACCACTTCTGTCATAATGTCAGCAGGAACAGAGTTAAATAAATGGTTACTACCTTTAAATTTCCCTTGATCTCATCTTCTATTTTAATGACAATTTAATTTGTCTAATTGGTTTACCTCAATATGTTTTGCCAATCTATTAAGAATTATACTCTCATTAAATCTTCTCACAAATTAATTTTTTTCTATATCTGTCTATGTTACTTTTTCCTTTCTTGCCAAAACATTTCAAAACTTGTTAGATATTTCATAGTGCTCAGATTGTAACTCTAGATTTCATTTTCTTGTCAATAAAACTCTTTTCTATGTAAATTCTGTCTTCGTCATTGTGGTGCATGATCTTACTTTCTGCTGTAGCCTGTGTTCATCAAAATATTCCAAGGTTTGTATACTGATCAACATATTATAAAATTTTCTGTTTCCCACAGATATATATATTTCAGGTTTCTTTGATATTTCCATTATCATTTTCCAATTCCCTTTAGTATTTCTACAAACCTTTACATTTTACCCAGTCACTAAAGAAAATATACACCAATTCTTTGACTCCTAACAATCCTTGGAATATTATGTAGTATTCCCTACAATATCCCTGGTTTCTCTTTCTTTTCTAAAACCAATTACTTTTTCTATCTTGTGATCAGGTCTTCTGCTGAGTATATGGAACTACATTATAACTTTTCCAGTCTTGGAAGAATTAATTGATTCCTATTTGCACTTATTATTCTGATTCCTCATTTTGGATTTCTGTGTAACTCACAATAATTCTAATGACAAGCACATTGTGTGTGTGTGGTGTTGTTATTGTCATTCGAGTCTTCTAACAATATATTGACACCTTGTAGGGAATAATATTCATGTTGCTTCAGACTGTGCATACAACCTTTCATAATTTCAGCCCCTTCACTCATGATTGAATAGCCTATGACTTTTAGGCCACTGTCACTCACCTACAGTAAATGCAATATTAGTGCAAGTGGGAATAATTACATGAGTGAAAGTTGTCAACAGTCTGTTCATTCCTAAAGTGTTTGCTGTATGCATTGCATTACATTTGAATGTGTGTGGGCCTTGGTGATTAGATTATTGTGTATGAACTTTGGCTTAGCTATTCTTCTTATTAAAATTATTAAAGACACATGGGCTTAGGTGTTCTAAAACTGATGACAGATAAAGAACAATTCTAAATAATTTTTTGTGCAGTGATACTATTTACTTCAAATTATTGTGATCCTTGACAGCTTTTAATTTAATTATTTCTTCTTTTTAAGAGAAATTTTTATTTGTTTTATTATCTAATTGAAATTTATTGTTAATTGCCCTCTTAATTTGCTGCAGACTACAACTGCACGATGGCTGGGCATCTACAGAGGTGTTGGTTTCCCTTTTCTTTAAGGCGAAGCACAATTCTGATTGCAGTTGTGGAACTGGTAAGAATACGCCAACACTGAAATACTTGATTTAAATTTTTCAGTGATAGAACCATCAAGTGTTTCAAATTTATGACTCAGATTTTCCCAAGCAACATCACATGAATTTTGTATTAAAATTAAGTCAGAATATCCAGTGCTATCTGAAGTATGTAATGGCTTTTCCCTTATTAATATACATACAAAATATTGTTCGACTTAAATAAATGTTGAAAACGTATTCGGACTTGCACTAATTGAAATTGAGCCAAGATTTGGTTAGTTATGTAAACAAAAAAAGCTCATCTGTCACATTGATATTAATAATGTTTGGATATTGTTATAAAAATGTTCAAGAAAGAAAATAAGAGTTACAAAAGTATATTTCTTCTAATAAGTATATACTTGCCAAAGAATTGGATCTTATGGTGTCGACATTATAAATTATATTAATTTTATATTGACTGTATTGTATATATTAATTTAATTACACTGGGAGTCATTTAAAATTATCTTGGCTATAAACTAGAATTTGGGAACCACGGAAACATTCGCGCCGGTATCAATTAAAACCCGTACACCATTATTGCTGTCGAAAGTACTTACGCAGTTTGTCGTGGAGATATCGCCGTCGACCGCTTCTACCAAGGTCGATTCCTTCAGATTTCCTGTTTCTGCACGATCTCTTCCCTCCTGCAGGGGATTACATAGTTACGCGCGTTGGCACCATACTTTTTGTGGAGATGACATGAAAGATAAGTCACCGCGATCAACAGCCTTTGCTCAGTTCTTTGTTCAGTTGGATATAATGTCAGCATCTGGAAGTACTCTACCGGCCCGCTGCGACACTACATCTATTTGCAGTTGCAGAATCCCGTAGATCCTTTATGCCTGCGCCGCTAAAATAGTGTAATCTTGTGGCTCACGCGCAAGCAATAAACTTAAAAGCTAATCACGAGGCGGTCAGCTGTCCGTTCTCGCGCTGCGGCACGGGGCGGTGTATCGCTGGCAGCAATCAGAAACAGCGGGGGTCGCCACAGGAGCCCGGGTAGGGTGTTCACGGTGGTGTTGTTCTCCCAGGCGTGACCGCTCTCGATCCAAGGAGCACGTGGTACTCAATCACGTGTCGCGCGGGCAGTCGGCGTTGTTGCCAGCGTTGACGGTCAGGCACGGCTCATGGGCGGCGAAAATCATCTTCACTCAGGCAGGCGCGGCGCGTCTCGTGGTGGCGGCGGAATTCTCATCTTCGTATGCTTCCACCCCCGATGGCAAGCGGACTAATGTTCACGCTGACGTCCCGCTCGCAAGTGTGGATCGTTCACCTTGACGTCCCGACCGTGTCTTCCTGTCTGTGCTGCTCTTGGTCAGTTCCGTCGACTTCCCCGACCAATCGCCAATTATTTAAAGGGGGGTCACCATTGGTTCCTTTGGGGCACGTGTTGGAATCCCCCCAGTGGGACAGGTCTTCCAACCAGCCGCTTCGAGAAGGTACTAGGAAGTTCACATGTTTCGAACACGCGGAAATTCGCCCTACGTGGCCAAGTTCATATATGGCGGGCCTCGTGGTCAGTCTCCTGCCGCGAACTGCATTGCGCAGCACTTTCACATCACAAACAATAGCACAAAACAACCAAACTGAGAAAAATAAGTCATATATATATATATATATATACTGCAAGGAGAAGAAATAAAAACCTTACGCTTTGCCGACGATATTGTAGTATTAAGAGAATCAGAAGAAGACTTGGAAATCATAATAAATGGCATGAACGTAGTCCTGGAGAAATAGTTCAATATGAGGACTAATAGAGGCAACCCCAAGGTAATGGAGTGTAGTATGGGAAACAGTGGAATAACAAAGGGTGTTAGATTGGGAAGGGATATTTTGACTGAAGTTAAGGAATTCTGCTACTTGGGAATAACTAGGGATGGTAGAAGTATAGTAGACATTAAGAGTAGAATAGCACAGGCAAGGAAGGATTTCGTGAAAAAGAAGGATTTAATTCCGGGTAATATAAGTGTGAATATTAGGAAATCGTTGCTAAAAATGTTTGTATGGAGCGTGTGTTATATAGGTGTGAAACGTGGACGATAGGAGCTCTGGGAAGGAAAATAATGGAAGCATTTGAAATGTGGTCCTGTAGGCGAATTCTGAAAATCAGATGGCTGGATAGAGTAACTAACGAGGAGGTTCTAAACAGAGTAGGGGAAAAGCGAACAATATGGAGGACGTTGACTAAGAGAAGGGATAGATTTATAGGCCACATTTTAAGGCATGAGGATCTTGTAAAATTAGCATTAGGGAGAAGTGTGTGGGGTAAGAACAGAAGAGGGAGCCCAAGGATGGAATACACTAAGGAGGATTGGGTTGTGCTAGTTATAAGGAAATGAAAAGGCTTACGCAAGATAGGTTAGCATGGAGGGTTGCATCAGACCTGCCTT
Source organism: Eucriotettix oculatus (assembly GCA_034510155.1). Taxonomy (NCBI): domain Eukaryota; kingdom Metazoa; phylum Arthropoda; class Insecta; order Orthoptera; family Tetrigidae; genus Eucriotettix; species Eucriotettix oculatus. The sequence continues at coordinate 40,649,600 of CM067379.1, forward strand.
AAGACTGTGTATATATATATATATATATATATATTTGACAGTGAACATAGAAACTAAACAAACATATAGGCATGTAAGTAAAAAGGGGTAACTTTTCTTAAAGATGTTACACTTTTCAATACTATTACAGTTATTGACTCCATAATTTTGTACCCTATGCCCCTTATCCACTTCTTCAATAGTACTTCGCCATTTTCATATAAATTTCAGCTTGATAGTTTTTTTGGGTGGTGGGGTAAATTTTTAATAGGCATTCACTTCTTTAAAACATACAAATATTTTGAATTGCCTCAAATACAAAACATGAACATAAATTCTGTATAGAATTTATGTGAAAATCAAATGAATACATTCCCAATTGATTCATTTACCAGAATATCCCAGCATAGTCTTTTATTATTAAATAAGATCATGTCTATTTACTGTGTTTATCTAACATATTGATAAATGTGATTTAAATATAACTTAGTTTAATTTCTTATAACCAAACTTTGTGAAAATTGTTCATCCTGCAATGATATGTAAGCAATTCAGAATACATATAACTTGTAAGTTTACAATGAACTTATTTCCTGTCTTACTATTAAATCATTTTATACTTTGTTAACTGTGATTGATGACATAAATATATTTCTAACATTATTTCCTCTCAACACAGTTGCTGTCAATAATTATGCTATTTTTGCTGCTATTGGCATCGGCTCATGGTCAAGAAATGGCATCCCTTTTGCGTGATGATATCACAGAACAGCGAGAGGAGTTTAACTTAGATGGTACTTATGAAATAAACTTTGAACGTCCCCAAATACGACGGACTGGTAATGAATATCGTCTACATGCTGCAGAACATGTACTTTTAGGTACGGATGTTGACATATATATATAGTCAAAAAACTAAAATGCTCATTTCAGTCAGTTAGTGAACATAATTTATCTTTTATATATCATTTCAAAAAGCTTGTCTTCTAAATGTATTTACAAACAATAATTTTGTATATAGTCAAATGAACATAAGTTTTCATATTTGGAATATAATTATTATAATTTCTGTGCAATTAAAAATGGTGAAATTCATAAATAATATATCTAATCCATCTTTTACATATAACCTCATAACTGGTCTATTTGCTTAAGAATACATTTTGAGAATTGTGCAAAAACAAATAGAATGGTTAGAAATTAATTTCAAGAAGACTTTGTGCTGACCTTTTTCATTTAATAAATATTTTGATATATGTTCTTCATTAATATTGCAAATGAATTCTGTTGACTATAGATTTGTTTATTATATCAGTGTATAGCAGTATGCACAAAATTAATTGGTAATACACACAAACATACAGTTAAAGATGTTAAATTGTCAATAAATGTATTTCATCTATGTCTTAGAGCAATCTGTTGTAATGTGTTGCAGCTATGCTGGTAGCCTTGTACACGTGCATTGCAATGGTAGCATTGCACCTCATTGGCTGTGTATTGCTTCTTTATGGTGCTATTGTGGTAAGTTATTAAACTCATGTTGTTTTGTGGTGGTATTCAGTCCTAACACTGGTCTGATGCAACCCTCCATGCTAACCTATCTTGTGCAAGCTTTTTCATTTCCTAATATCTGCTTAGCATACTATATCCTTGGCCTCCCTCTTCTGTTCTTACCCCACACACTTCCTTCTAATGCTAATTTTACAAGGCCCTCATGCCTTAAAATGTGGCCTATTAATCTATCCCTTCTCTTGGTCAATGTCCACCATATTGTTCGCTTTTCCCCTACTCTGTTTAGAACCTCCTCGTTAGTTACTCTATCCAGCCATCTGATTTTCAGAATTCGCCTATAGGACCACATTTCAAATGCTTCCATTATATTTCCTTCCCAGAGCTCCTATCGTCCACGTTTCACATCTATATAACACCACGCTCCATACAAACATTTTTAGCAACGATTTCCTAATATTCACACTTATATTACCCATAAGTAAATTCCTCTGTTTTGCGAAAGCCTTCCTTGCTTGTGCTATCCTCCTCTTTATGTCTACTATACTTCTACCATACACTTACACTTCCCAAGTAGCAGAATTCCTTAACTTCCGTCAAAATATCCCTTCCCAAGCTAACACCCTTTGTTATTCCACTGTTTCCAAAACTACACTCCAGTGTAGTCCTTGTTGAACATTTTCTTAACTTAAGAAAATATTAACTATTGGTGTGTCATGAAATTTAAATATAAATTCAAAATAAATTAAAGTTATACACCAACAATATCTCTTAAGTGTGAGAAATTATTGGTCATTATTTAACACATATTAAATTTATAACATTTATTACAGCAAGTAAGGCAATTACTCATTCCATGGATGGGTGAAGTTATGGTAGTTCTCATTGTTGCCATAACAGGCTTATTGGTATGCTTAGCAATGGGGCAAGCCAACTGGAGAATACTAGGATGTGTTGGAATTTGCATAATTTTACGTGAGTATATGTAATTAGCTAAATTTCATTTCATATTTATTAAAAATAGGAAATGATAAATTTCAGGATAATTGAAAACTGCACAGGTATTATCAGATTTTTAATTTGTTTGAATAGTGTTGTAAGAAACATTTAGTCATGAATCAACGATTTGGAGGTCAATACACAATAGAAGTAAAACTGAACAATTTATTTATGTTTGCATTATATAGTTGCATATGCACCAATTTGAATGGAACTTACATATATGTATATCCGTGACAATACTGCACTTACATTTATATAAAAAAAACTGATATATTATTTTGAATAAAGTATAAGGAAGGGTCAAAAGTTAGAAATAGAACAATTTAATTTGAATCAAAACATTTTTTCCTCTGCTTTCGGGACCTCTGTAGTTAATTAATTACAAGCTTATTAAATTTTGTGTTGCTGTCACAACATCCAAGACTTTTAATTCAAACTAAATTATTTTATTTCTGATATTTGAACATTCTTTGTATTTTATTTCTATAAAGTCTAATTAATTTAATTATTTTATTTTAAAATATATTATTTTACCTAGTTTATTTAATTGATTTATTTATATATTTATATTTAATAGTTCTTTAACATCTGTTAAAATTTAAGTATTATAATATATTACATTCACTTTCCATCTATTCTTTCACAACAGTTGTATTTCTCATTTCGTTTCTGTGCAATAAGTCAGGAATATTTTCATAACATTTATTAATGTTGATCGTAACTTGTGATAAGAAATTATTTGTATGACTAACTTGTTAGCATTACACTTCCCTTTTAAAAGTCAAACTACATGTGAAATCTTTCAAACTATTTTTTCATCAACAGATTCAAGTTTAACCTCACTAAAGTAACAATTTGCTTCCACTTTTATTGATACATCTTCCGGAAAAGAAAAGTAAAAATTAAATTAAATAGTAATTTAAGATTGCAATTTCACAAAACTCTGAGAAAATTACACACAATGTGGTTTCTTCCTAAAATTAGCATTCTTTATTCAAAATATGTATTAAGTAAGAATACTATCATGTTAGGAATTTGTGCAAATTTGATTTTAATGTTTTGCAGTTGTAATAATTAGTCCCTATTACATGTTATATATACTAAATAAGAAATGTTGCATATTATGAATCGTGGAGTATTATCAACACTAGATGTTGTAGTATTATTAATATCTGATTTAGTTATCATCATTGAAATTAATCTTTGGTATGTTGTAAGCACATACTTTAAAACCATTCAAGCAGCCACTGCCGCTGTTCCTAAACTCCTTCCAGCTGAGGGTATACCACTTGCTACAGTCTGAAGAAGATGACACTGCCAGTCATTGAAATGTCATCGATTATATGTTCAACCTAATTGGAAACCCAAGATAAATTCGTTCAAAAACAGAAATGCTACATTTGGCTATGAAACTTTAAATAACACAAAATAAAAGAATGATGCCATACTTGATTGGATGCTATTTGGATTTCATCAAGCTTTTGTAAAATTTGACACATATTGATGGAAATGTTGATCTTGTTCTTACTATTCACCTGTCAGTAAGTGCAGGTAAATTAATGAATGCACCCCCTAAGCAACTCCACATTTTTGCTTCATTTGGTCAGCAGTGAAACTAACAAACCTTATACAAGGTAAATTGTTGAGTAGGTTGCTAATTGCATTTTGAGAGAAGACAGAAAGGACCAATAATAGTAAAATCTTGAGGAATAACAGTGAATAACTTTGATTTACTTGTTTATAATGTATTACTTTCTGTAATATCAACGTTTCATAAAAATGAAATTGAGTAATAAATATTTCCTGTTTTTAGGATGTGTCATGTGGCATGCAGTCTTTAATTTCTACCAGCATCTATTGGAAGCTCATGCAGCATCCTGTTCATCAATGCTGTTGGCATCAGATGCTAACAACATCAAAGCTGGGTCTCTTGAGTACCCAATGCATTCTATCAAGCCTTCAGAGGTGTGAAAGGTGGAAGTAAATCTGAAAAGTAGGAATTTTATATTAAAAAGCGACTTTCTTAACACAAAAAATAAAATAAAACTTGAATAAGAAACATTTCAAATATATTTCTCAATGACCTAAAAATACTATCTGTGTAATGTGATATCAAAGTTGAACTGTCAATTGTATGGCAAGACCTGTCTCAGCATAAAAAGTGAAATGTTCAAATACTTATCAAATTTTAAGTAGGAAAATTAGTAGAATCTCACTAAAAATTGTGTTTTTTATAAATGTGAAATAACAATCCAAAAATTTTACCAATTTCATCAGAAAATGTAGTTGATTTAATATTTTGGTTGAAATGAAGCCTTCAAGCTTAAATACCTGAAACAGTATTTAAAGTACTACATTATGTATTGAAAAATTGTATTTATGAATAAATCTTGTTGTTTACAATGTTTTATATTTAATGAAGTTTATTCAATCTTATACTTAGCGAGATAGTAAACATTTGTTTATCTATTAAAACATCCTTTATTATTCAGTTACAATGGTATCTTTCACAAAATTGTATACAGAAGCTTTCATTTGGTGCTCACATTTATCAAGCAAGTAACTATTTATTAACTTGGGTTTTGTTTGGTTGTTTACTGCTGGCACATCTTAACTGTGATATCAATATTTAACCACTATTCACATTGCTAAATCATTTATTTAATAAACTCACAAAAATGTTAACAGTACAAAATTATCTCAGTGTTCATTCATCAGGTCAGAGTAGTGCAGAATAACTAACTTATTGTCAGTAAGTATACTTTTATTTCTGCATTGTTAATTCTTCCTTTGTTTCAGAGGTTCCAAAAGTCACCATTCAATATTGAGGTTTTAATTCAGTTACCCCAAGTATTTATAATTTAAATCAATGGTGAATATCCATTTAATGTAAAATCTAACTCATTCTTTAGTGTTGCAGTAGACTCCAAACACACTTAGCTGATTCCCATTCCAGCTCCTCCCTCTGCCAAATCTAGTTAGAGCTGGTGAAGGTGTAAGTAGGTTTAATTTAGCAATTAGACCCAAACTAAGGTGTATATCAACATAAAGGAAAGTGGTGTTCAATGGGAAGTAAGACCCTATAACTGGGAAAGACCTTGTATTTTAAAGACCCTATCAATATGTGGTTATTAAGATATAGGCTTAAGTGAATTTGGGTAGAGAATGTGCCTCATAGTTAGAAGATATGATCTTTGATCCCAAATCACCCTTTAATGGGAGGAATTTAATAAAAACTGATCCAGTTTGTAATAGTCTATTGGAGGGGTAAGAATGAAAAGTGTTTATGATCTGTGGTGGCTATGTTTTTACTATCTTTGGAGAGTGGTAGCCATAGTGTTGTAATGTAAATTTGTGTGGGGTTCATCTGGTTAATTTTATCCCCAAAATACTGAATGTTTACCTGTTTATCCCTATCCACCTTGTCCCATTTTTGTTTAATCCTACTTTTGTCTCTAGCCAGATGGGAAGGTGATTTATTACATTCAGATCTGTCTATGGTCTTTGTGTCCATTCTTTCTTTCTCCTAATTAGGAACATTTTATAAACCTCACAATCTTCAAATCCTTCCCTGTTTTTATACAATTATTTCCTCTTATGAAGCGCTCAACACTGACCATTGCTTATTCCTTTTATAGACAATATTTTTTTCTTGTGGGGTTTTTCTCCATAGTGAGCAGTTACTCGTCTCCCTACAGCAATGTGCCTGATGTTCTGTTATATTTGGGGATCACAAGAAAGTCTTTGGCAGTAACTGCCATAAACGGAAGATACAATTTGCCTTTCTGTACAGCTAAATTCCTGATTCTAGGTGACGAAACATGTCCTTATATTTGGGACCAGTTTTAAACTTCATCTGGAACAAAATTCCTCATTTTGTGTCATAATTTTGGGTATATCATATATTATCTTAGGTATTTTTCTTTTTAGACCTATTTTCATCTGTTTCCCCCTTTCTTTCAGTTTCAATTATTATAATTTTCTTGCAGTTTTTAAAGCTTTTAATTTTATTCTCCCTTAGTTTTAATATTTTCTCTCTGTTCTTCTTGTGTCCTTCCCTTCTGTCAGTGTGATTAATAGTACCATTCCTTATGGCTTCATCCTTTCCATTTGAATATTACTTTGATTTTTACCACCTCTGGCAATACTTGCATGTGATATGTTAAGAAAAATCAAATATTATACAAACTATAAATTAATGTAATAAACCTTACAGTAAAAATAATGATGATGACAAAAAACTATTAACCATTGACCTAAAGTAAATAATTACATTATTAATTCAACAAATTAAAGTTTTAAAATTAACTATGTATAAAACATTCTCAGCAAAAAAAAACTGTTAAAGGAAATCAATGAAGGAAAACTAAATGAAACTCAAGTAAATAGCATGAAGAAATTCTATTCATTTAATAATAAATTGAACCATTTTGTGATAACTGAATAATGTCTTCTTAAATATACACTACCTTATCTGAACAAGATGGAGATATAGAGTGGCTGAACTATCTTTAATTAATAGTTATTAGTTCATCGTGGCCACCTGGATATCCCCTCCTTTTGCAACCTGTTCTAGGGAACTACTGGAAAAGGACCATTTAAATTCTTCTCCACTGAAACCTGGTTCTGGTTCATTTATGACATCTTTGTACTATTAAGCCATGGGTCAAATTACTTTCCTAATTTCTTATCTCCTTTCCACACAGTAGTGCACTCTGATATTTGTCTGCTGATGTTAAGTAACATCTCCAAAATTTTGTCTGACATTGTGACACCTGTCCTTGGTTTACAGATAAGGTATGAACTCAATGTTATGCCACTTTTCCTATACATGTAAAGTGCTGATTCATCATATATTAATTCTGGAAGGGGTGATCTATTCTCCTTCTTATTGGTTTAGTAGAATTTGACATGTACAATTGAAACTTTTAACTGGATCTCTTCTTTTCTTTGTCATTCAAAATTAAAGCAATTTTTATTAATATTCTAACTGATGAAAGTAGGTTCAATACAATTTTTGCACCACTGCACTGTTGGACGTACTGAGATGTACGTAACTGTGGGACTGGAGAAGGATCATAACTTTCACACTATGTATAATCTGAACTGGTCTTTAGAGAGTTTGCCCCACTTAATTTAACAGTCTTGTCAGAAAGCCCCAGTAAGAAGATAGAAAATGTCTCCACTGATGACATACGAAAACCAAGAATAAGGGCAGTCCAAGAAGCAGGAAACAAGTTGACAAAGTAATGAAAAATTCTTTTTGAAAAAGGAACTTGACATGTTAAAATTGTTAATCTTGACCAAAATAAGAATCAGGATGTAATTGAATAATTTCACACAACAATCATGGGATTTCCTGAATATTTCTAAGAAATTAATCATAGAAATTGTTTAATTGATATGAAGTATCATCAATGCTTAGTAAATATATTCGGTAAATGTTGCACCTATTATTGTTTCAAACATAGTGTTTATGTTATTACAATTATCATTACTAATACTGAACAAAAATTTACATTATAAGGAAGGATTAGAGTTTAAATAAGGTCAAAAAACAAACAAAAATTTAGTTCAACCTGAAGAGGGTCCAGATCAGGACCGAAACATGTAGTTGTTTTTAAATTATAGTTTGTTGTGTTTCACTATATTTTGTATGTTTTTGGCCTTATTTAAACTTACAGACATTAATAAATATTATAAGGAAGGTTTTTTGGCTCAAAACTGACATTAAATATAACTTTGTAAAAATGATGAGAGAAAGCATTGCCCAATTCACCTCACTGAATGATACATTATGTTTAAGCTCATAGAAAATATATTCATAAAATTGACTTACAGATACAAAGGAAACAAATATGAAAATTAGTTTTAATATAATATGAAGTTGTAACATTGTAATAGTAATAGGGACATTTCCTTATCTCAAAGAAAATTTATTCAAAACTTTCTTTTCATACTTTCCATAGAACAGAGAAATTAACATTTATTCAAAAGTACTAAGCATAGTTAATAACAAATTATAACACATTTAGCATATAGAAAATAATATAACTTTAATAAACAAAATAATATAAAATATTAAAAATAAAAACAATATTTACATATGTTGACTACACTAAAGAGACCAACTATAACATATTTGTTAACAAATCTACTTCCTAATAATTATAAATATTTTACTAATAAACTTAACATCACATTAAAATGTTGAATTTTATTTACAAATATCACATTTCACTTTTAGGACTGAGAACATATTTTAAGATGTTCATTATTATTTTTACTTTACCTTCTATAAAATACGCTGGTTAATCAAACAATTCAATTATAATGCTGCAAAAGTAACTTCAACAAAACTCTTAGATACAAAGAAATTAAATTACTTTATCTATCCAGTCAAAATTAAAATTTCATATATGTGAGAGTAATCATAGGCATACAGTATTTTGACTTGTATAATGAAAGATAGACTTCAAAATTATTTTAATGCTTGCAGAAGTACATACTTTCCTTTTTCAAAATATAATTTAAAATTTGTTTGAAAAACACGATCTAACAAAAAATAGAATTGTTAACTATGGAGAACCCTTTTCTTGGGGCAATGGGTGTTTTGACACATTCCTTGTGGGGACTTTGAACTCTTTGCTGGCATCTTTCTGTACACACAAATGCAGAGGAGATAAGGGGGGAGGGTCTCCATAGTGTTCAAGCTTGAATAAACGATGGTTCAACTTCTCACTAGGTTGCTTGGATGTAGGAGTAGTTTCAATTGAGTCTCTGTTGTGAGTCACTGACTTTATGGTATCCTTGGGAGTTCTAGATATACGGTGTAAAGTGGTCATCATCCGTGGTGTCATATTTGGATCATTAAGCATTGACAACACAATTTCCTCACAGCTGTCCGTGAATTTGTTGATGTCCTGTAATAGAAGTGTAAAATAATAATAATAATTACATATATATATATATATATGAACAATTAATAGCAATAGGAAATAAAGATAGAAATTTGGTGCCTTACTGAAGATTAGGAATAGCATTCCAAGTGATGACAAGCCATCGACTCATCACAGTGCATGCCAGCTTAACATCAGGTAAGCCACCAAATTTCTATCTCTCTTTCCTTTCCTTATTGATTGCTTTAATTAACTGATGCATATATAAATATACACATATGGAAATCAAAGCGAGAAATGTTGAGGCTTACTTGAAATTAAAACTCAGGTTCAAAATTTAGAACATGATAATGTTTTTAAAAATTTCAGAGGCATTAGCCTTCTTCTTCAGGAGAAAAGTTGACATTTTTCAAGTGCAGGCTGGTTCCTTTTCTCCCAAAAGGAGAAGACTGAGGCCTCCAAAGATTTGTAGAGTTTAATTTTGTCCACAATGTCAATGCCAAATTTAAATTTCATGTAAGCCACCACCTTTCTCTCTTTCCTTTTCATATTAATTGAATAAAGGGCACTAGGGAGTGATTAAAGCTCTTGGCTACGAGAGGGGATCAGCCTGAGAAGAATTAATTATAAAAATAGATATTTAATAAAAATAGAAATCAAACTTGGGAAGGTGTTATTGAAAAATGTTTAACATATCTGTGAAAAATACAATGAAGTTTCAAATAAAAAAAACACACACACACAAAAGTAGGTTTCAGGGCCATATTTATAATGTAATATATTCAAAGAGAGATGAACTGCTTCAATTGAAGCTCAGCCAAAGGTCATTCATTAGACTTAATTTAGAAGATAAGGATATATGGAAGTTAAATTGGAACTGTGTGGAAAATTGGAGAGGGTTAGAAAATACAGGTGAATAAATGAGAAATATTATTTTGGCATAATATACTAGAAAACATGATGATAGATGGAATAATGGGTGTTAAAAAGTAAAATTAAGTCAACGTATTGAGAGTACTGCATCACTTAATGTTAAAAGTGATCAAAGAAAACAAAAATTTATCTTCAATTTTAAAAATCAACTAATTAAATAAGTTAAGTATGAAATTAATAACTTAGATTACCAAAGCTATTTTTTCCCGTAGCTTTAAAATTGCTTCTTTAAGGTGTGGCTGCTTTGGATGCTGTGTAAATAAAGATAACTCTGTAGCATAAGCAGAGGGGACCCATTTAACAGCTGCACCTGAACGCCACTGCAAATTGGAACATGCCACAATTGATTGCCTCTGCAGCACATCTAGCCAACCAGAATCCTGTAATTTAAAAACTTGATACACTACATACTAAATAGAAAACGAAAAAAAATTGCAGATAGTCACCATGTAAAAATTCAGCAAAATAAAAAGGTTATGGCAGTATGGAACACAGTAATATAATTCTTTTGAACAAATCCTTAACCAAAATGTATGTTTGGCCTAAACAATTTGTAGGCAAATGTGGCATGTGGGCAGCAAATCGTTTCACTCTAAATCAAAACAAGGACTCATTGAAAAACTTTAATACCGATACTTTTGTGATGTCTGTACTTATTTAAAACACAAATCTTAGGCTAATGTCTACAAATAAATTATGTGTTAAGAAAATATTTATTACATTTTATCAGCTTTTTAGGATAATTATTTATAAATCATAATTTAAAGCAATTTTTAATCATAATCAAACAATAAATATGTCAGTCACCCAAGTGAATTCTACATTTATAATATATGAGCATTTCAAACATTAGTAGTTACAGCATTAATATGCAATTAAAGAATCAATCATCTTGAAGTTTCATTAGTTGGATATTTGGAAGGGATGTTGAGTAATTAAATTGCAAATCCAATAATTAAAAACAATTCAAATGTTACTCTTTTGATTATTTTACAAGAAATTTACAAACATATGAAGTGTACTTTAGTTAGAGATATCAGCACTTCCGTTAAACTTCCTCCTAATTTTGATTTCTAAATTTCTTTAATGATAGGAATACTTCTGTTTATGAAAATGAATAAAATAATAAATTAATTATCACCTTATAATATCCTTGGTTTTATTTCAAATTGCTACCCAAAAATATATAATTGCAGGAAAACTGGTCCATGATAAAATTTTCCATTGTAAAGGAATCATTAATAACTTTGAAATTAATCTACACAGGAATTCATACATACCTTAATGCTGCTCCAAAATGTTATACCAATAATTGACATTTCAGCATCAGCTAGAAATAATGTTTGAGAATTTGAAGTGGGTTGACACAAATGAACAACAACACCGACACAGTCAAGTTCTCCAAATAAAGGAGCCTGGGATATTACTTTGTCAAATGACGTTGCAACTCTCTGTGGGTAGCTAGGCACTGGATTTGAAAGCAATTTATAACATGTTTGCCTTCCTGATTTAATTTGAAGCTCTCCTGATCTAATAAAGAAACAATAAATATTGTAAATAAAAAAGTACAAATTCATGCCTACACACAATAAAATATAAGCAAAATGAAATTAAGATGTAACCAAGAATACAATAAAGGCTGTCTGACTGATTCATCTGATGCTGAACTACAATTGTGGGAACACATTATAACATGTCTTGTAGTTCAGACAAGCTTCTGTAACTGAAAAGACTTGAAATTTGAGTTTAAACTTATTAAAATAAATCTGAGTACTTGTACCTTTAATTGAAATATTAATCTAATTTTTCCATTCCATGAGTTGTGCATGCTACTGACTACTCCTTATACCACATGACCACTACTACTTGTGGAGGTTGGTGGAGAAAGAAGACAGTCAAAATCCGAAAGACGGCAAAGGAACATTGGTTTTCCTAGTGTTGGACATGAATGTTTCATGAACTCTCCATCAGGCGCCTGAAGGTGACCATTGAAATTCACTAGCTGTATTATATGAAGTTTGAGAAGTTCGATATCTACTTGGAGCACATCCCCTTACTTCCTGAGCACTACAACCAAGCCCTCACTTGGACGATCGGCAGGTCGCGGCAACTTCGTGCTCTTTCGTAGGGGTCAGTGTGCTTTTCGACATGTTAACTTCACCATAAAACATATCACAAGCGCCCAGAACCAATTTTCTTTGGGCAGTCACATCGGGCTGTATAAAACTCTGTCCTTGGACAGAGCAATTAGTGTGGGTGGGGAGTATGCACTCCCAGGTGTTGGCCATGTCCAATCCTGCTAAGAGTAATAAAGTTTGACTCATTTCTTCTTCTTTGGCAACTGTGTACATTGATTTCTTAGAAGCCCTCAGGACAATGTCTATGTTCTGGTGGTGATGGACACATTCTCGTGTTTCACCAGACTGCGTCCCTGAGAATGGCAACCTCGTAGACTGGGATATTTTCGCGTCTTTCAATTCACCAGAAACTCTACACAATGGGCGGCAATTTACCTAAGGCATGTCCCTTCATGCCACAAGGTAACCGTGCAAAACCATATATTCATAATTTGAGAACAGCATTTTCCATGTGAGCTGGGACGAAAATTTACCTTGGCTAAAGGTCGCCTTTAAGCAGCGTGGCACAAAGTTCATCGCCTCAAACCGGTCCAACTTCTCTTGAAGTACGAGCCCAAAGAAGCTCTATGAAATTTTTATGACCTACTTCCCTATCAGCCAAACCCCAGGAAGTAGCTGAGCTGCAGAATAGAGCTATCTCATAAGTAAATAAGTTCCTTTATTACAGTGAAAAGGCGCTCTGACGCATTTAACTCAAAAGCTAATTTTGAGAAGGGTGTGGAAGTGCGTGAAGTATGCTAACCAACCTGCACCATTAATAATTGCACTGTATTATTTGCTTACCCCATCCACCAGCCTGGCACTGGGAAAAAACATTCTTACCTGACTGTCGCTGGTTAGAATGTTCTTGCCAAATTTTTATATCCTTTAAAAATCCAAAAATTCAAATAAAATTTGGGAGAGGTCATACTGCTCTACAAGTTGTATCCAACCATGAACTCTTAACTCTTTATTCAGGTATGTCACTTCATTCTCTCAAATTAATTGAAATTAATTTGACAAAAACAAGTATGATATTCTAAAACTGTGTGAAAAAAAGATCACATAATAAATAAATTACCTGTATCCACTTGATGAAATGTTGAATAATTTCAGCAGAAAACCTTCTTTAAGGAAACTGTATACTTCTTCAGTAGGCTGCCAAATTGATAAAATTGCACACTTTTCTCTGCTTTTGCAAATATCAAGACACCGTACCTGTCAATATTAAAATACAAATGTATTTATGTAATTGGAATTATAATAATTTGTTCCATCCAAGAGGTGGAATCAAAACTTTTCAAGAATATACTAATGTTATTGATTTAACACAGTGTGGCATAAATTGTAATGGAAAATTCAAATGTGTTGTTTTAATTTTGGCATAATGCATTGTAGTTAAATAAATGTCTTATTTCTGCACATAAAGCATAAGATACTTATTAATATTAAATGCTGTATTTACTTTTGAATGACCATTTAAGACCGATTAAATAACAGAATTTATTATAATGGCCTAGACATTATTAGAATAATTAGAAATTCTCTGCCCTACGAACAACCACGTTGGTAATAAATAGCCTCTCTCTTAAAAATTATGAACAACATACAAATTGTTTTAAATAATTACAAAATAAAAACTATGAAAAGTTGAACAATAAAAAAAATGTAGAAACCAAAAAACATTATATTTGTCTGATTTACATTAGTAATATAATATTCATGATTAAAATGGAGTTTATCAATAAATTTAGCATTACAAACAAAAGGCTTTCTAATGCAAATAATTGAAGGACAAATCATACAGTGTGAATCATGAAAAGCATTACATGGGATCAGAAATATATCAGCTCTTTCATTTCCTGCATCAATCAATTAATTAATTAATTACCACCAAAATGAATTCAGTGACGGAAAAATTGATAGATCTGCATACTGAACTACAGACTTTCTGACAATAATATCTTTCCATTGAATTATCTTAGTCTTAGGAAGTAGAAATGTTTTTACCTGCTGCTCAAGCAGGAGCATATAGATATTTAGAAGACAATAATGGAAAAATGACAACCAGAAAAAAATCAAAAATTATTACAAAATTTGTGACAATTAAATTAACAGCAATGAAATTGAAGACTAAAACATACAAATTGCAGATTGAAAAATTTACTCTTGGTACTTTTAAATCTATACTTCCTATATAACTGATATGTGAACAATATTAAAACAACACAAACCTTTAGGATAGCTGTTGAAATTCGAGTCAGTTTTTTCTGTTCTACAATTTTTAGGACTCTTTCTTGTAGCTCATGTAAAGTTTTTTCATTTTTATGGCGTTGATACTGTGCAAGACTTCTCCTTTGGGTTTCAGTCATCATGACCTGTCCAAAGACAAACAATCAAGGTTTTACGTAAAAATTAAAGTAATGGAAGTAATATTTAATTCCATCAAATACAATAATTTCCACAAAATAATTTCTAAATAAAATGCTTGTAATTTTTTTGGTTATAACTAAAACTCAAATATGCTACTGGCAAGTAAATTTCTAAATATGTGACTTTCTTAAAATAGAAGGGCTTGTTCTAGAAAGAAAAACAATATGTGACTAATTCTTGATAACAATTAACAATGGTTGTCAAAAAGATTAGAGGGTGAAGGAGTTTTATGATAAAACAAATAAATTTTAAAAATATTTTTTAAAAAAATCCCTTAAAAATTCCTACGACTTGTTTTCTCTTGTCAAAAGATTCAAGCTGATAGGAAATCTGACATACATAATTTTGAAACATTTTAAACCTTAGATATTACTGAAAACATATAGACAGAAGCAACAATTATTAAATATAATAAATGAAAATAAGCTATTTGTTACAAATGTTTTGATTATGTTAAATTATTGTCACAAAACTCAAAGCTAATTTATATGAAGGTTCACAATACTTAATTTCATAAAATGGAATTTTACCTGTAAAAATGCTGGGTCTGCACTGCCCTGTAAAATAGCATCTAGTTCCTCCCCAGAAGTAATACAAGATAACTGCTTTTTTGTCATATGGCAAAATCTTTTACATTTTAATGAGCTTTCTTTGAGCATTTTGGCCTTTTCTTGACTATAAATTTGCTCCATAGCAAGTTGTTTCTTCTGCTCAAATTCTTCAGTTTTTCTGGACTCAATTCGAGCAGAATGAAATGCTGGGGTTAAGATCAAGGATATTAATCATACATAATATCAACCATTTCATTATATGATTACATGAAGGTAGAAATAAAAAATCAACTACTTATGGTACAATGATTAATGGCTTATTTTCACTTAACAAGGATATCTGATAATACTTTAACTGAATAATTCTTACTAAAGACAGGAATGGAAAAATGTTGACCGGATTAGGTACTCGAATCCTGGACCACCTGTTTTCTGGGCAGGTTTCCTAACCACTGAGTTAATCCGAGTCGATGTCCAAGGATCAATTCAACATCTCTCCATTCCCGTAATCCTAAGCTAGGTTCACCTACGAATTTACTAATCACATTCTAGGAAATACGTGAAGAATGGACATTGTGTAAATTGATAACAGACCTGGTGGTTTCATTGAAAAAATTTATGAAAAAACTACAATTCTACATTTTACTAATTACACACTATTTAGTATACATAGGCTTTTACCTTTCCTGAAACTAAACAAAATTAAACACAGCCAGTTTAAACATTAAGCATTTTCATATAACTTGGTCAATAAACTACAAAGCAGCAAATATACTTATAAAATACCTGTTCTTTCATCTGCAGATTTTTCCATATAAATCACAGGATACACCCTAACCACTAACACTGTCAAAGAACCAATCATGCCACCATCTGGGAGCACTGAAGCCAAGGATATTGAAAAAGGTCCAGGTCTACAGTAATAACCAAGTTTTGTATCCCAACAAGTTCGTCTGGTAGAATTTGTGTGGATGCGAAGCCTTGCTGTCTTACTAGCCTCCTAAGGAAAAGATGGCATTAGAATTTTTTAAAAGTTATAGTCTAACTTTATAGATAAACATTGAGAGAGAAAATTGGTGACCTGGTGGGGTCAATTGTTTATGACCGAAGCAAGTAGCCCAGTAAATTTTGGCTGAGCAGTTGTTGGCTAGCCGATCACTGGAAATGTCTTCCTAACTTTCTGATGAAGGGGGTGGTGCTTTCGAAAATTCAAGTACTCTAAACCTCACAAGTGTCTACCATCTATGAACCTCAGGTAAATCACCTTCTTTCTCTCTCTCTGTCCTTTCCCCATTAATTGTTTTAATTAACATGACAATGTCATTTCCTTACTCATATATATATAAAAGGTTGTTCAATGCTTAGGGAATAAAGAGGAGGGGAGGGGGACTGAGGGGGAGGTGGAGATGGGGGGAAACAGATTGACAATAGTTCACCATATCTGGGCAGATTAAATAGTTCAAATTTTCAGAGGTGACACAGTAAGGCCTCCTGAGAATTTGACATTTTTCTGCATTCGTGCTAGTCAAAACCTACTATCAATTTAAGATAAATCAACTCCTGTTATCTGTCTCTTTCTCCTATCCAAATGAATTAATTATATAAATATACACCGATGTTAGAACTTAGAATCTACAACATTATCCCACCATAATAACAATGACTAGCAGTAAATTAAAACATGTTATTACCTCTAGTGGTGAGCAGCCTTGGGAGCAATTAAGTAATTCTGCACCATATGTTATCAGTTTTGTACCAATAGAAACTTTTCCACGGTCAATGAGAGCCACCATTTCAGTATCAATGCAAGCTTTGATTCCATACCAACCATCAGTTAACTCAATCTCATACAATGGAATTTTCTTTATTAACTCAGACTTTTCCTCAAAGGATGCTTCTTGCTAAAACAGTTTCAAAATGATAAATTTTCTATGACCATTACAGTTAAAACATCTTCAGTCTGATATAAAACTTGAAATGAAGTCCAAACAAGAGATTATAAGCTGATAATCTGATTTGAAAATATGAAAAGTTAATTGTTTAAATATATTCAAGATTATAAATTATATATATATATATTACCTTTGAAATATGTGCAACACACAAAGTCAAACGCTTATTCGCAGTATCATCACATTCCAAAATTCTCCTTAGTGCAGATCTCTCACTACGGTCAATTTCTCTATCATAACGATATTTTAGTTGCTGGAGGACAGCATGAAGTGTAAGGCATCTGTAAAAGATCCAGTCTTCTATAAATTATTTCTAGCTAGTAGTCATCTGTTACATATTTCAATGTACACATAAATGCTTTATTATTAAATAAACAAGAAATAAAAATATGTACGTAATATCTACAAAATAAAATAAATTTAATCATAATTTGAAATACACTTTGTGTCTGCATAACATTCTATACTCACTTGCCAGCAAAAATAAAAGGAAAACTTCTTTCAATTGATGCTAGTTTCCAAACAATCCAACGGTAATGGTTATGAATCCATCCTTCAGGTACCAAAGCTGGGTCAACTCCAGGACTAACCAGGAAAGCACGCTCCACTTCAGTAATTCCAATTGTGTTATCAGCATTTGGTATAACTTCTGCATTGTCACCCACAGGTATACGCACCAATGGATCATCTAAGCTGAATACAAAATAGAGAAAATAAGCATACTACTGCTTTCCAAAGGTCTTTTAAAAAGCACTATCACACTTTTTAGGCAGGTTTCAGAAGAACAATATATATAATTAATAGGGAAAGGACAGAGAGATAGAAAGAAGGTGACTTACCTGAGGTTCATAGATGGTAGATCACTGGAGGTGTCTTCCTAACTTTCTGATGAGAGGGGTGGTGACTACGAAAATTCAAGTACTCTAAACCTCACAAGGTGTCTATCATCTATGAACCTCAGGTAAGTCACCTACTTTCTATCTTTCTGTCCTTTCCCTATTAATTGTTTTAATTAGCACGACAATGTCATTTCCTGACATATATATATAAGTCTCTTTGTCAGTATTTTTATAATTTAAATATGAAATATTATGATGTTTCGTCTAGGTAAAAATTTATCTGGAACCTCACTCCATGACTCCTTCGGTCAAAATAATAATCATATGTCCTTAATGCACTACTGACCAATAAAATTGCTACACCAGAACAACAGCATGCACACATGAAATTTGTAGACATAACATGGTATGCTATGCAAATGATTAACTTTTCATCGCATTTCTGAAATGCAGATGGCAGTAGTAATGTGTAAGAGATTTTACAACAGATTTCTCATACAGAAGTTGCATATTGGAAGAAGCATCAGCATTGAGCTAGACTTTTATTGAGGCAGAATTGTAGCCAAGTATGTTTATCTTACCACTGTATTGCTGCTCACATTGGTCATGATGCCAAACTATTAACAGAATATGGAATCAATGGGTTCATGACAGTCATATGAAAAATTGTGCAGGATATCAGTGACCCCCCACCCCAACACACACATTCACTAACAGCCAAGAAGACAAACATCCTATCCACATGGAGTTGAGGGATCATACAGTCACATTAATAGCTCTGAGTCAGGAAATGGGTAGCAATATGACAAGTCTTCACAAACAGTTTGATAACCTCTGCAGCTGTAGGGACTGTCAGGATGGCTTCTGCTACTCTTGAGCCTGCATCACAGATAGGAACATCTCCAACAGTGTGATCCGTAATAAACCTGGATGAAGGAATGGCATCACACCATCTTTTCAGACAAACTTCAGCTTTGTATACAGTATCATGATGGCTGCATCCATGTTTGGTGGCTTTGTGGAAAAGACACATTGATAGCTAACATTCAACATCATACTAACCCTACACCTGGAGTGACAGTATAAGATGCTTGCTATATATGTCTTGATACTCTCTTGTTTGTTGGAGCTATGAACAACAGCCATTACATTTCTGATGTAGTGTGACCTTTGGCTCTTCCTCATCTTCCAAGCCTAAGTAAACCAACCCTAGTTTCACAATTAGCAGAATTCCTTAACTTCCGTCAAAATATCCCTTCCCAATCTAACACCATTTGTTATTCCACCGTTTCCCACACTTCACTCCATTACTTTGGTTTCCAAGTCTTCTTCTGACTACCCTAACACTACAATATCATCAGCAAAGCATAGAGTTTTTATTTCTTCTTCTTGCATTATGATTCCTTTTCCATATTCTTTTTTAACTTCGTTCATCATCTGGTCTATATATAAGTTAGTTTAACCAAATTCTAGTACTTCAATATGTGGCCTATGGATTATTAAGTAAATGCATAAAACTACTTAAAAAAATCAATAATTACCAACAAAACTCAGGTACATGAAATTTATAATCCACTGCATTTGCTGCTGAGACCATCAATACATCCTCTTTCACACCATACTGCAAAAGCTAAATCAAAGAGTAATTTCAATTAAATGAAAGAAATATTATAGTAATAAAAAATCAATTAACTGGTTTGTTAATACAGTAAATGTGACAAAATGATGCTCACAAAATTATTTCACCATACCTAAAATATATAAAAATAGCTAAATATGACCACGAAATATATAAATAAATAGTGATGTGTTTTCAATGAAGAATTATTTATAGAATATCTTGAAATTATGCAAGTTCAAATTCAGGGAAGATGTACCCTACTATTAGTTAAATTGTTGTTTATTCATGACAACTTCCAAATATTTCAAATAAAGTAATGGTAAAATATACAAATATTGCGAACACTTCATGGAAGTTGATACCATTAAGTAGAATCCAATTTTCATGATATGAAGAAATTGGCAATAAAAAATACAAGTATTACAAAACAGGAAAACTTCATCTCATTCATAACAACTTCAATCAGACTCAGACTGCTGTTTGCTATGGCAACAGAGAAGAAAATTTCATTTAAGAGTGTGAGATGTGAAAACTGCTTTCTATATTGAAAACTTGAGGAAGATATTTTGATGAAGATAACTGAGAGCCACAATGGAGCAGAAGAAATGTGCATGTTTTTAAAAGAAAGCCTTAAACCTTGTCAATGAGGGATAAAACAATTATGTACTTTTTAAAATAATAATGCCCAATTCCTCTGAATATAACAGCAACATATTTTAAAAGAAGAATAAGGAGAATCTACATGACAATACATATTGATAATATCATGAAAGTAAAAAAATATATGGAAAATTGAAAATATACTGAAGGAACTCAAATTTTTGAATGTCTGTGAAGGAAAATTTATATAAGTGCCTGAAAATACAAATAATGAAGACCAAAGTTGGAATTTTTCTGCATCAAGGCCAGTATGCAAGAAAAGTCCAATACAATATCAGTATCCGATAGCAAGGCTATCGTGACTCCTCTACTTCCAGAGGGAAAACCATATGTACATAAAAGAAGAGAATGAAGAAATCACATTTTTCTCACCAAAAACCCATATTTAATTTACTTTCTCTCTTATGTATAACTAAACCAGGTCTGGGATTTGCCATAAACTACAAAATGCATTTTACATAAGACCATTTGAGAAGAATAAAAAAAAAATCAGAATAAAAAAATAATCAGAATGTCAAGAGAACATTGAGGTACCTTCAATATTCAAAAGATCATATGTTGTACTGTAAAAGACAGAAGATTCAATTCATCTTTAAATCTACTGGGTCATTCTATGTCAAGTGGCCTAGTTTGAAAAACTCAGTTTGAAATATTTAGGATTTTCAGTGAATCCTTCTTGGATAAATAAAGTAGGTACGA
The DNA here is from genome assembly GCA_034510155.1 of Eucriotettix oculatus. Lineage (NCBI taxonomy): Eukaryota > Metazoa > Arthropoda > Insecta > Orthoptera > Tetrigidae > Eucriotettix > Eucriotettix oculatus. The sequence goes on from CM067379.1 coordinate 40,670,794, forward strand.
CATCATATTTTGTACTTCGCATGTCCACACCACGAAAGTGTCTACAAGTCAGAGGATTTACAGAACTGTAGACAATATGCTTCGTTGAATTTGAAGCTGTACACTTGACACCAAAATGAAAAATGCAAAAAGTTAGCTGCTTCAGGGGGATAAATCATTCATATGGACACCGGATATTGTTTTCTAGTTGACTCCATTAGAAAGAGTGGGATTTTCTGTAATAGAAAGCATATGTTGGGATTTGGTGTTTGGATGGATAAAGGTATAAAATTTCTGGTTGAAGCCCAACATATTGAAGTCAATATATTGTCTCATCATGTTTCAATTTGAAAAAAAAAAAATCGCTCGAAAAACGTGTTATTAATTGCTAATTGAATTTCTTAGGTGCATAACATATTCAAACTGAAAGTAAACTTGTTTTGAAGCAATTGCCTGTTTATTGTTATTTTCATGAAGTCACCAATATTCAACAGTAGTAAATATTGATAATTATTTGAGCCTTCATCACTATCAGAAAAAATATAAACTACAAGTGCATGTGTAATTAACATTTTCTTTATAAATTATTGTCTCATAACCTGGGTATTTTATAATTAATAAAACTGTACAAATATTAAATCAAATTGGAACAAATTCCTAACAAGTATTTTTTTCTTTGTACATATTTTGAATAACGAAAGTTAATTTTAGGAAGAAGCCACTTATTATGGCAATATTGTATGCAGGATTGTGAGGTAATTTTCTCAGGGTTAAGAAAGTCTTCAAAATGCTGCCCCTTAAATGTTAATTCAAATAAATCACAAGTCCATAAATAGTAATTTGTTTTATTTATTTGTCAAAAAACATTTGAAACTGTAGCCTCATGAGCTATCAGCACACCTTACCCCGGCGCTGAGTTGAAGGGTGTGGTGCCTCAGAAAATTCAAGAACCAAACCTCACAAGGTGTCTACCACCTACGAACCTCAGGTAAGTCACTTACCTTCTCTGTCTTTCCTTTCCTTATTAATTGTTATTTATATATATAAGAAAACAAAATAATAATACTGTAATATAAGACTAATAAAATTTATTCTTTAAAATTATAATTTTTTCTTTTAGGTTTACCTCAAGTTTAGAAGCAGCCATTGGTGGATGTCCTTTTGTGGCTATCTTCCAAGAAACTAAACGACATGGGAAAGATTCCTTAAGTTGTAATAAGCTTCCTTTACATGGCTTTACTTTGTTCTTACGTGTTTCTATAGCATTTTTCTGTTCTTCAGCAGCTTTCTCACGTGCAGCAACAATATTAGTTTGTATAAATTTCATGTTCAACTTTAATGGTTTCTTTGAACTATTGCTATCATATTCTTTTCTGATATTGGATTTCTGAAATCACACAAGTTAGAAAATGATATTGTCAGGTTAATTAAAACAATTAATATGGACAGGAATGAGAAGCAGAAAACTGGTGGCTTACCTGAAATTTACAGTTGGCATCTTGTTGAATGTGGAGTTAAATTTTAGGCCAACATTCGAATCAAATGGCGCATCCAAGTGATGCTTGGGTAACAAATTTATGTAATTAGTGGAAGATTTGAGACCAAAAAGATGTAAGAAGAATTCCCACAATCCAGAATTAAAACACACATTTCAAAAATTTAAATATCAAACATATTCTTGTTGATTCAGCCACTGACTGAATGTTCTACTAATCTTCTGATAAAGGGGGCGGTGCCTCTGAAAATTAAAAAATTGACACTCTACAAAGTGCCTGCAATCTATATACTTTAGGTAAGCCACCAGTTTCTGCCTCTTTCCTATCCTTATTAATTATATATGGCAGGTTAGGAAAAGATAGAACACGGTCATTGACTTACCTTAAATTAATAGTAGATATTAACTAGCAGGGAAGTATGAAAAAATGAGACAGATTGCAAATGGAATTTGGTTCTCTTATACATATAACATCATGTGAGATACTATGCTCAGGATTGTCACCATATCTAATGTGCAAAATACTTTCTTTTGTAATTTTGTTTGTGAATTGAAGGAATAGCACAAATTATAACAAAAATAAACTAAAGTAATGGGAATCAAGTATTTTTCATTTCCAAACGATGCTAATTTATGTGAAACATGGATCAATGCTTGCTGCAGAAAATATTAGTTTAATATAAAGAATGGTAAGTACAAAAATATACTTAAAATTTCCTACCAAGAAGCTGCTTGAGATTTCTGGGAAGATAAATGCAACTTGATCAGTTAGATTAACTGCAAGAAAACAGGCACAAAATAGAGGACAAACTCTTCCACAATTCTGTAAAGATGTTACAGATAGTGTGCCATAAGAATCAACGTCTGAAGGTACGATTGCAAGGAGGGTCATCCTGTTAATTTCAAAGTAACGATAAAGCAATGACAAGATAAAAACAAAACAAAGGAAAAATATTTGCAATTCTCCAGAGAGAAAGAACAATCAAGTGAGCAAATGCTAGTAAAAGAGAACTTCTGATAACCGATTTTTAATTAGAACAATCAAGGCCACTAATTTTTTCTCCTCCTAATGCAGGACAAAACATTGTAATTTTTGTTGTAATGATTCAATGTCATCTATTTATTTAAATTAAACTTTTCATTAGTTTTAAGCGAGTAAAATATGCATGAATGAATGAAATAACTAATTTATGTATGCCCAATCATTAATTTTTAAAAACTTATTATTATATATTTGTGCTGTTCTTGCAGATATTTACAGGAGGGTAAATAAATGCAGATTTTTAGCCCTATTCATTTCATTAGGAAAACTTAAAGATCCCAGTGACAAATTGGTACTATTAACAAGAAATACAGTAGACACTCTATTATCTGTGGTTATGGTGGGAAGAATTGGTGCAGATAATTAAAATAAGTGAATAAACCAAAATACACATATACATGCCAGATATACTGGTATAAAATTAACACCATAAAATGCAGTATATAGCCTATTGTTGTTGAAACTCTTCTATCATAGATTATAAATGAAGTGCCCTATAGCTTTAACCTCATTATTATCCTAATGCCATAACATTGAAGGACCAGTCACAATGAAAAAAAGGATTAATAAAAATTTTAATATTTATCCACACAACTGAAATACCCTACTGTCTACTGTATTAATAAGTGAAGTATACAGCTCAGTGACAGAAAGGATGAGGCCTTCTTTCAGTAGAACTCTCCTTTTTCCCACTAATATAGATTGGCAGGTGCCTGAGTTTGGTCTTGCAGCATCTTTGTTGGTCCCTTTGTTTCTTTAAAAATATATTGATGTGATTGTGCTACAAAAAAGTTAAACCACACACAGATAATCAAGAGTCTGTGTGGAAGATGTTTTCATTATGTTGCATGAAAATCTTTTTACAATAATAAGCATATATTCCAAATTTGGTGGAGAAAAATTGGTATTCTGAAATATCCATATCCCTCTGGAAGTTGCCATTGCACAAGCCCAAAAACAAATATATATTTAAGTAAGGAAATTCAGCAAAGAATTAAGTGAATATAATTTGAGAAGAAAATCTGAATAGAGTATAAAAACAAATATCAATAGGAAGAAAATAATATAGTGCTGAAATACACAGTATTCATCAGTTGTCCAAATAGAAATTCTTTGGAAACAACAAAGTAAGTGCTTTCTGCATTATTGTAGTCAACTCATAACTTCATGATCATTCACTGCTACCCATTTTATGGAACTTGTAAGCTCTGTTATATAAAAAACTAAAAGAACAGTAAAACCACATGCCAAGAGGCTAGACAAAAAATGAAATGTTTGTGATATGAAGGAAATAAGTGCTTCAAAATAGGAATTTTTTACAAGTGTTACATTTTAGGAGGCATGGCACACTGCCCCGCTTTTACACTTACAACATATTTGAGTTTTGATTGTTGCTGCCTAATAGCTTACGTGCCATAATATGAATCAGCAGCTGGCTACCACAATGTTCAAATACTCTTGTACTGAAAAAATTAGTTTAGGTTCTCAAAAATTCACTTTCTCAAACTTCCCTACCAGTGTCAATGCCTACTGTTTTCTGTTTTTGTTTTCTATCCAATTTATTATTATTTTGAACTGTGTCATCTTATTTTTCCTTATACATATTATAAAAGTAAGGATGTGACATGGTCAAAATAATTTAAACAATTGACATGCTTCAATTTCAGGTAAGCCACTACCAATCTTTCTTTCTCTTTCAACATCAATTATTTTGACATTTTCATATCCATACTTGTGAGAAAATGTTCTGTATATGACTATGAAATGATAGACTAGATTCTCACTTACAATAATGCAATTAGTCCAAATTACCTAACATACAAAAACAATTGATAGCTTACAAAAGCAATTCATTCCGCATGTAGATTGTATAATTATTCACAGTTAAATTTCAAAGCACATATTAATAAATAAAAATTATGAGCCAAATACGTGGACATTTACAAAATAATGCTTAAATTACAGAAAAATATAATACTTTTAGTCAAACAATAGCAGAGAAAATACCTCTGTAACTGAAGGTAATGGAGGTGAGAGAACTCCAAGACATGCAGAAGATTGGTCAACCAAATTCAAGTTTGATGGTAAACTCATTCTACTTTTGTGACGTTGAATCTTCTTACTTTTCTTTTTTCTCTGACACAATATAGGACTAGTAGGTTCTATATCACATGAATCTTGATTATTCAGTAACTTGAATTCATTACACTCATTCTCGTGAAATCCACCCAGCTCATCAGCTAAAAGTGCAGCTGTACTCTCAGAAACTTCCTGTGTTAAACTCAGATTATAAACAAGTGACTTCATGATTTGACCAGTTTTTTCTGAATGACTCTGACCTATATTTGTAGTATCAGTGAAACAATTATATGATATTACTTCTTCCTGTCTACAAACTTCATGCTGTTTCATTGTTTCAATCACTTTTTGAGTTACTAATCCATTTGTTGAAACATTTTTAGGAACTTCAAATATTTTCGCATCATTTTTTAATGATTCATTACAAAAATCCATGCAGTTTGTCTTATTGGCTAGTGTATCACGTACATTTAAAACATCCACAAGCCTTTTATTTTCTTCGCCCAAACCCAAGTTTGATGTATTACTATTAAAATTTAATGAATTATTATCCCCTTTTTGATTTAATAAACCATAATTTAAATAAGTGCCTTTTAAATCTGTGGCATTTGATACTTCTTGGTCATTAGTGCTTTTCATAAAAAAATTCTCCATTGCAGGTATAAACAATTTCTTTTTAAGGTGATGAACATCTACATCAGCTGCCAATTCACTGACTGCTGACATATTATATGCTTCAATTCCAAAATGAGGATAGTTGAACAATTCAACATTTTGGCACCAAGTAGACTCACGACTACTATCAAAAACTCCATTTGCTTTAATGAGACTCATACCTGATTCTTTTTGTACACCTACTGAAACAGAATTAAAAACGTTATCCGAACTTTGTGATTTGTTTAACGAATACACATGTTGCTCATCACTACATCCTCCGATATCTTTGAGAATTTTTCTAGTACCCTTAGTAAGATCAAGGGTTGGTTTTAATAAAGATTCACTTGGGCATTCATTTAATATACTATCATTATCAATAGTTTCTTTTGTCCATGTAAAAGAATTTTCTGAGACATATTTATCTTTCACACCGCAAATACTAAAACGCTTATTTGAAAACAATTGTTCAGTTGAGTTCTCACATTCCGAAGATCCACCAACATCATCAAGGATATCTTTAGCTTTCATTAATGCATTATCTGACACACTCAATTGTTTTCCTCCAGCCGTAGTGAAACCTTGAGTTAAAGACAAGCTTTGATTTAAGGAGTGTTCACTTTGGCATTCATTGAATTTATTCCTATCACCAAGAATTCCTTTTGCCTCTATGAGAGATTTTTCTGAGACATTTACATCCTTCCCACCAGCAGTACTAAAGCAGTTATTTGAAATCAATTGTTCTTCGATTGAATTCACACATTCAGTAGATTCACAAGCATCTTCAAGAATTTCTTTAGCTTTCCTCAGTGCAATATCTGACACACACAATTGTTTTCCTCCAGCTGTAGTGAAACCTTGCGTTAAAGACAAGCTTCGATTTAAGGAGTGTTCACTTTGGCATTCATTGAATTTATTCCTATCACCAAGAATTCCTTTTGCCTCTATGAGAGATTTTTCTGAGACATTTACATCCTTCCCACCAGCAGTACTAAAGACGTTATTTGAAATCAATTGTTCTTCGATTGAATTCACACATTCAGTAGATTCACAAGCATCTTCAAGAATTTCTTTAGCTTTCCTCAGTGCAATATCTGACACACTCAATTGTTTTCCTCCAGCAGTAGTGAAACCTTGAGTTAAAGACAAGCTTTGATTTAAGGATTGTTCACTTTGGCATTCATTGAATTTATTCCTATCACCAAGAATTCCTTTTGCCTCTATGAGAGATTTTTCTGAGACATTTACATCCTTCCCTCCAGCAGTACTAAAGCAGTTATTTGAAATCAATTGTTCTTCGATTGAATTCACACATTCAGTAGATTCACAAGCATCTTCAAGAATTTCTTTAGCTTTCCTCAGTGCAATATCTGACACACTCAATTGTTTTCCTCCAGCAGTAGTGAAACCTTGAGTTAAAGACAAGCTTTGATTTAAGGATTGTTCACTTTGGCATTCATTGAATTTATTCCTATCACCAAGAATTCCTTTTGCCTCTATGAGAGATTTTTCTGAGACATTTACAGCCTTCCCTCCAGCAGTACTAAAGCAGTTATTTGAAATCAATTGTTCTTCGATTGAATTCACACATTCAGTAGATTCACAAGCATCTTCAAGAATTTCTTTAGCTTTCCTCAGTGCAATATCTGACACACTCAATTGTTTTCCTCCAGCTGTAGTGAAACCTTGAGTTAAAGACAAGCTTTGATTTAAGGAGTGTTCACTTTGGCATTCATTGAATTTATTCCTATCACCAAGAATTCCTTTTGCCTCTATGAGAGATTTTTCTGAGACATTTACATCCTTCCCACCAGCAGTACTAAAGACGTTATTTGAAATCAATTGTTCTTCGATTGAATTCACACATTCAGTAGATTCACAAGCATCTTCAAGAATTTCTTTAGCTTTCCTCAGTGCAATATCTGACACACTCAATTGTTTTCCTCCAGCTGTAGTGAAACCTTGAGTTAAAGACAAGCTTTGATTTAAGGAGTGTTCACTTTGGCATTCATTGAATTTATTCCTATCACCAAGAATTCCTTTTGCCTCTATGAGAGATTTTTCTGAGACATTTACATCCTTCCCACCAGCAGTACTAAAGACGTTATTTGAAATCAATTGTTCTTCGATTGAATTCACACATTCAGTAGATTCACAAGCATCTTCAAGAATTTCTTTAGCTTTCCTCAGTGCAATATCTGACACACTCAATTGTTTTCCTCCAGCAGTAGTGAAACCTTGAGTTAAAGACAAGCTTTGATTTAAGGATTGTTCACTTTGGCATTCATTGAATTTATTCCTATCACCAAGAATTCCTTTTGCCTCTATGAGAGATTTTTCTGAGACATTTACATCCTTCCCTCCAGCAGTACTAAAGCAGTTATTTGAAATCAATTGTTCTTCGATTGAATTCACACATTCAGTAGATTCACAAGCATCTTCAAGAATTTCTTTAGCTTTCCTCAGTGCAATATCTGACACACTCAATTGTTTTCCTCCAGCTGTAGTGAAAACTTGAGTCAAAGACAAGCTTTGATTTAAGGATTGTTCACTTTGGCATTCATTGAATTTATTCCTATCACCAAGAATTCCTTTTGCCTCTATGAGAGATTTTTCTGAGACATTTACATCCTTCCCTCCAGCAGTACTAAAGCAGTTATTTGAAATCAATTGTTCTTCGGTTGAATTCACACATTCAGTAGATTCACAAGCATCTTCAAGAGTTTCTTTAGCTTTCCTCAGTGCAATATCTGACACACGCAATAGTTTTCCTCCAGCTGTAGTGAAACCTTGATTTAAAGACAGGTTTTGTTTAAAGGAAAGTTTACTTTGGAAGTCATTGAATTTACCGCCATCATCAATAATTACTTTTGGCTCCAGGAAAGATTGTTCCAGGATAGTTACATCCTTATCCACAGTAGGTCTATAACACTTGTTTGATATCAGTGGTTCTTCTATCGAGTGCCCACATTCACCGCCATCTTCAAGCATTTCTTTTGCTTTCTTTAGAGAGTTTTCTGAAATCTTAACCATCCTCCCACCAGCTGTAGTAAAGCCATTATCTAAAAATATGTTTTGTTTTAATGAAAATTCACTTTTGAACTGAGTAGAATCACTAACATATTCACGTTTATCTTTTTCTGACATTTCAAGTAATTTTTCACCAGCAGTACAAATTTCCTGATTTGGAAACACACTGTGATTTAAAGAATTGCCAATTTTACATTCTTTAAATTGAATGACATTTTCATGAATTTCTTTTGTTTTGTCAAGAGATTCTACATGAGACATTCCACATTTCATGACGTCTCTTTTTGGTAATATCTCATATTTGTCAAATGATTTTTTTATATCACTCTCTTTCCTACTTGCAGAATTGAATATTGTACTATTACTATTTATATCATTATGAGGAGATTCATCTTTTTCAGAATTGGATTCATTTAAATTGGTATATTCTGATTCATACCGATTTTGCAAAGCTATTCTTGATTTATATATTTTCTCCTCAGATAATTTACTTGATGGTAGTTTTTCTGTAACCAAATGAACCTTAGGTTCTCGATTGTGGGATTTGTTTCTCACACTGATACTTGAGGTCTGATTATTTTTAGGTGATGATGAAGCATTTATTATAGTTGTATTGCCAGCATCAGAAGCTGAAAGATTTTTGCAAAGAAGTGATGTTTCAGGGTCATTGACCTCATTTACACACAAATCAAAGTTTTCTGTTATTTTAGGTTTATTATACAGCTTATCTTGTGAACATACTTTACTACTTGAAATTAATTCTTTTGAAGAAAGTGATAAAACTGAGTCAGTTAAATCAGCGGTTCTTGTTAATTCAGTAGGCCTGCTTTCTTGATCACTAAGTGGTGCAGCAAAAATTCCAAATTCAACAGTTCTCACATTACTTTTAAACTCTTCAGTAAAGCATTTACCTAGTTTTGTTAATTTCTTTGAGGAATCCTTTTTAACACATAGTTTATCATACTTACAAGCTCTTTCTTCACCCGTTTTGTCATTATGATTTATACCACCATTTGTAAGTGTTAAGTGGGATTCGAGTTTAATTAGTTTACATTTCTCTGTATGTGTAATCTGGTTTGATTTTGAACGCTTTCGTTTCTTGTATACAGATTTGAATGTAGGACTGAGTGGTTCAGAAATCAAAAAATCTGAATTGCAAGAGTCCCAGTCTTCCAGTATTGTAGAAGAATTCTGCAACAAACTTTCATTATTCAACACATTAGAAGGCAAAGAACTATCTACTATTTCTTCGAAATTTCTTTGTCTCTCATTTTTATTTTTGTTGTGTATGTATTTTGATTCACATGAAGTTTTCAGGAGAGATTTATTTGTGCTCTTATTGTTACCAGTGAGGCAAATTTTATTTCCATGAAATGGTTTCACTTTACAAAGTTTTTCATCATTGGTAACAATGGAGCTCAAATTTACATCGGCCTTCACTTGCATATTCTGTAATTTAATATTTGACTTATACATTGCTTCAACTTTATCCAATTCATACAACATCTGAGTTTCACTCAAGCCAATGTCTTCAAACTCACTCATACTTAAATTTTTCGTGTTGTCACCATTCATATCAGAGTTTAAATTATTCAGGTTCACCTGATTGATGCTTAATGAATTGAATGTTTCATTCTGCTCATTAGAAGGCAAATGAATAGTTTTACCATCATAAATTCTTTCCTCCATTTGCTTTTCATTTCCGCATTGACTTGCAACATTGAGTTTCAACTTTTTAGTAGTATTAAGCACGTAACATTCAGATGGAATATATTCCATACATTCAGAAAATGTCTCCCCTATAAGTCGTTTTCTGTTTCTAGTGGGAACGCTTTCTTTATTTTTGTTCATACTATCAATTGTTAATTTACTTGAATGTAATACTGATTGTATATCTTTATGTGCAGAACCAAAATATGAATTATTCTCCCAATTACCAGAAATTTTACCACTGCACAATTTCTCAGTTCTTGTGTCACATTCATTTTTTGTATTAACACCATTACGTGTATAACCTTGAGCTTCTTGTGACCTATGAAATGTAATAAAATTTTGCATGTTTCCACATGTATCATTTGTTTTTAATTTAATCAATTTGGATGGAAGGTTTGTATTCATATTTAATGGCTTTTTAATTTCTGAAGTACTAGCAGCAGTTAAAATATTTCTCAGCACTGATTGCACTTCTTTCTGATTTTGCTGACCATTAGCAAAATTTTCATTTATGGAATATAGAAACTTATTACTTTCATGGGAATTCTCTAATGCCGATACCAATGGTCTTCCAAAGCTATTGCTACCCATATTCTGTAATTTCACTGTGCTATTAGTGTCACACTTTACCTCTATTTCTGCAGTCTGATGTAAATGTGGTAATGTTTTCTCATCTTTTGTGGTACTCTCACTATGACCAGAAATATTTAAAGAGGATGCTTTAACATCATAGATAAATTTTATTTTTCTTTTAGTAGGAAGTCTCCCTCCAAATGCATGTTTGTGTTTATCAGGGATTGGTGTAGATGTTTTGCTAAGTGGTATCATTTCGAAGTTAAAATTACTGTTTTTATATTTGTTTAGTTCTTTTTCCAGAATTATTTCTGAAGTTTCATCCTGATTAACGAGATTTGTTGCATTTGCAGCATTAGAAAAACTTGAAGTTGCAGGTGTTGATGCAACCATTTCTGATACGCTGCAAACTTCTTCAAGTGTTTCAAATGAGATGTCATTCAAAAAAGATTCATTGTGTTCTTGGTTCTTATTTTCAGAGCTTGAGTTCATATAGCTTACAGTCAAACTCTCTGGAGTGTTATCTTGTCCTAATTTGCTTTTACTTTTGTAATTATCAGCAGAAAACGGTATCTTTGATTCTGGAGTTTTTGATGAAATATTTGACTTGGAACAATGTGATGGAGTGTGAAAGACGGAAAATTTATGGTCAATCTTTTTTCTACCCCTTTTGCTGCCTACTGGAGAACAAAGTAAATCTAGAACTTCTTTCACCAAAGGTGGCTCACAATTGCTTGCCCTCAATTCTTCATTTTCCAATTGAGTATTCCTTACTGTTGTATTATTAGATCCATCACTCAAAAGAAAAATGTGATCATAAGAGTCTTCAAGGTTAGGAGAATTTAGATTATCATTTTTTAATACAACTTCTAAACCACCTGATTCATTAAAACTTCTATCCAGCACATTGCATAAACTCTGTTCATCAGGAGTAAAAAGAGCACGAGGCTGGAAAATAAAATTGAGAAAGAATTAATTTTGAATTATTAGAAACTTAAACACACATCAAAAAGTATAAAAATGTACTGTTATTGAACAAAGGTATTGATTAAGTGCATTAATTGATTTCTAATGATACACAGAAGTAAGCATTCTAAGTCTCTTCAAAGGATTTTTCAAGAACCTGCATTGATAATGGAAAACTTATAAAAATAAATGCTTGGATTCCTTTATGTAAATCACAAACATAAAAAGCAAAATAATTTTTTTTATAAACATTAATTATTTTTAACACAAACTAAAACAGTAATATTTTTGTATAGAAACCAATTTTTTCATTCACAAAGGAAAAAATACTAATATGTATATGAGGGAAATTTACTGTTTTATAATGAAGAATTATTATATAATTGTGAAAAATCCCTTTACTCAACACTTATCAATTTAAAATATACAATGATTGAATAAATTTTAATTTACATACCTGGCATTTTCTTTGATGATTAACAATATATACTTTAAATTATTTATACACATTAGATATCTTATAAACTAGAGTCATGAGTTCTCTTCTAGGGGTCATCTAAATGGGCCACTTCATGATGCAGAATAAAAACACAAATCCTACACGGATTTGGCAATACTAGGAATTTTACAAACAGTGTAATTACGCTTTCTTCTCATTTTAACATGGAGCCAGATATAATGTACTGGTCCTGCAGTTCCACCCCACCAAACTTCCTTGTTGCTAGAATGAGCACCTTGCCCACTTAATTTAATTCCTTGGTGCCACAGACACTTCTTAGTGCTTAATATATATTGAGCATACTAACGGTCAATCACCACTCTCAAACTCCTAAGTCATCAATCTCAATGTTCACTATTAAGGTCCAAGATCAAAATTTCCTGGGTTTTTAATATCTTGTCCCCACTTTATTATTTCATTTCTGTCAGTGGTGGGGCCTGATCCTGCCCAATCAAAATTATTTATCTGTCATCTCTGGGAGGAGTCATTCACCCCACTCCACCAATATTTTGGGAAAAAAACACGTTCCCTCACAACCCAATGCCAGCAAATCTCTAAGAATTTACTAAAACCCAGGCCTTGCCAACTTGTGATAATTTTAATAACCCTGTAACCCTATTCAACTTCCCTCAATCCACCTGCCTTTGATAGCATACCACCAAATTATCTATATAGTTGTGTTTCACCATTACAATACATTGTTTAGAGAGAAAAAACTTTCAGCCAACCTTTGAGATTGCAGAAAAAAAGCTTAATTTTCAAAGGCAGTTTTAAACAATTATATGAAGTAGAATTGGGCAGTAGTGAAAAACTTAAAGAATAATCTCAATATAAGAAAGTTATACTTTACCACAATCTCAAAATAACAAAGCCTACTTTCATCACCAAGATAACACGCAATATTTTCTTGTTTAATGTCATCAAATTAAGATGTTAGACTGCAAATTTTTCTTGTGCAAAAAATTATTTAAATAGCACAGAAAAATAAATTAGTGGTACAAAACTGAGCAATAAATACACAAAATCAAATAATTTAATTTCCAAATAAGACATAACTTCTGATAAATATTTCAATTTAGTCATTAATACCTTTCTTTGATCCTTTATAATGGGAATAAAAACTTTCTTTTCTTCTGTATTTAAGTCTGAGTATGTAACATTGCTTTTATGAGGAGTTGTTGAAGCTAAAGAGCTGCTCCACGAAGTATTTTCAGTGTCCAGAAATGTGCACAGACTTTCAGGGATTTGAGGAGTTCCAGATTTAACGTGATCTCTACAAAGAAAGGAAATAATTAAATGATTTTATTCCAATAATAAAATAAATGCAAAACACATGAGCTAAAATACAATAATCAATAACACTTAAAAATAATTACATTTCAAAAATTGTCATATACCTGTGTTGCAAATGTGTACTTTGGTTATTGCTTAACATTGGAATGATACAATCTTCACTATGTACATCTGCAAATAAATAAAACCCCATTTTAAACAGTGAAATGTTTTCTGTTTTGCTTTTTTAAAATAAAAGAGAAATACTAATGTAACTTATAATTAACTGATTTGTAAGTAGATTATTTTAAAAATGATATTTATCACCATCTATTTCAACTCACCTTTTAAATTGTAGGCTCCCTTACTTGCTCTGCAACTTTACATACATATTACTGACTCATATTTGAACATTCTCTAGAATAAACTATTCAATTTTCATCCTGTCTGGACCAAATAACAAATTGCCCTTTTCTTGGTTGCTTATTTATGGTCTTGTGAGTTCCAGTTCAGAACCTATTTTGTCCATCATCAATTCATTCCATCTCTACAGCCAATTGTCAATGAAAATTTATAATACACTAACTTCACTTACACACTATTTAATGACAATGATCAGTCATAATGCCATTTTTATTATTTATTATGTTATGTTGCTCACTTTGCTTACCAAGTTACATCTCCTTTAACTAATCATATTTGGGGAATCAATTGTCCCTAACATTATTGATCTTTAAAAACAAATTTCATAAATGCATGTGTTGAAACCTACAAGATGCATGCAAATCAAGTATATCTGCCATCAATTAGCGTAACACACTTAATGTAACTGATTAATTCAAGGATCAGAACATCAGATAGTTTCTGAAAAATTTCTTAAACATGTCTTCAAAGAAAATATATCACAAATTCATTCCTAAAAAAGAAGGCTAGTACGTAACTATAAATCAGCTAATTATAAATGAACGAATAATAAGTAGTGAAAGTTAAAAGTAGATTGTATATCCATAGACTAGCCGCAATGACAAATGACAGACACAAGGTTTGCAAGGGCTCTCTTTTGCTTAAACAAATTTTGTCATATAAAATCAATTCATTTTACCAATGGAAGAATTATAACATACAATTTACCCAAAAAAAATTGAATAAACCGACTAATAAAAAAAGTATGTTATTAACAAAACCATTTATATAGAATCTAGACTAGATTGGTGATAACTATTGAAACATAGAGTTTACAACCAATATAACCCGGGTAGAAGGTGAGAACTCTGAACTCTATATTCAAATGATTTACTAGAAAAATCTTCATTCACCATTTATATAGATAATTGATTGTAGAAAACTGTGTACTAGAGTTTTAGGGTAATAAGCATTCAAAATAAATTCTCTAAAGAGCATAAGATGAGATAAGTGAACAAGGTAATGAACAAAAGCAATGGTACAAGACAAAAATCTGTCCACAAAACATTTACAATACACATTGCACATATTAACTATTATATCACAAATTAAAATAAATGAGACTTTAGCCACATTTGTAAGCATTTAGACCTTTGAACAACCCATAAAATATAATTTTATGTGTGTTAGAAAGACACTCAAACTGGTTCATTAAACACAATAATATGTGTAAGTGAAACAAACATACTCCATAGGTAAGCACATAGGTAATTAAATCAGAGTAACTGTAATAGATTCACTGAACAAATGGGAGGGAGAAATTATAATTTAGATACTTTTTTGTGGCAGGCTACTGGTTGGTAAGCCAAAAATGGCAACAGCACTTTAATAGCATAGGAAGGGAAGGAAAAATTGAGGTAGGAGTGAGGAAGGGAGAGAAAGATAGCCAAGGGCTCCCTGGGCTTTGGTTTTAAGATCCTTCACAGTATTCATTTGAAAGAGACACAGGAAAAACCCTAGGAAACTTGAATCAGGTAGGCCAGACCCTTGGATGTTCCAAATAACAAACAAGTTTGCTCTCTCTCTCCATATATATATATATATATATAATACAGCTATCATACCTAAACCAGTTGAGATGTTGAAAAAAGTATTTTGTATGGATACTTAAAACTCTCCTTTTTGTGTCAATATGAGATGAAATGGAAGAATTAGGAAATATTAGAGAAAACATATTAGGTTCACTAAATTCTGATTTAATATTAATAAATCACAGCACCACTTACAACATCTAGTTGACATAAAACTAAGTCTATTATATAATCAATAATTAACTTACATTACAAACAAATTGCCCTTAATGGTCTGGAAATATGATTTCGTAATAGCTACTTTCACTAACCTGTGCCAGAAATAGAAGTGGCAAACTCCTGATTCAATAAGACAGTCTGTTCTCTTTTCACATGACGTCGAATTGAAGGAGTTTTAAATGTGGGACTAGGTGTGTGACGATTTTGTGTATCTTGCTGTGACCCAATGATTCCATTTTCCAAATCACAATCGCAGAAATCTAATAAATTAGCACAAAACTGATTTGGATTGGGATATCATTAAATATTTTCGTAAGAATAACTATGTATATATCCCACCTTCCATTATTCAGCGATTACATTTTGATGTAAAAATAAATAAATTTGTCTACAAATCAATTGAATAACTAAAAATTTCGAAAACACAACAAAGAGGTTTTTAAAAATAATTTTCAGCTTCCCGCAAAATTAGGTTGATATTCAATTGTTTATTCAGTCTTGCCAACAGGTACTACGCAACATACATAAATATATATACTGTCCAATTAAGTAGCATAAAATGGATAGATTAAAAATACTGAGGAACGGTTTAGCTGAAAGTGAACAATGACTGACAAAATGACGGATATAATGAAGACCATTCTCCCCAAAAAATACTTCAAAAAGGAATATGCACCTACCTTAACAGCGTCCAAATGGAAGTACTCCCCCCATTCAAAATATCCCTTCCAAATCTAACACCCTTTGTTATTCATACTACAATCCATTACCTTGGTTTTCCCTCTATTAAGTGTGAATATTAGGAAATCGTTGCTAAAAATGTTTGTATGGAGCGTGGCGTTATATGCGTGCGAAATGTGGACGATAGGAGTTGGGGAAAGGAAAAGAATTAGAAGCCTTTGAAATGTGGTGCTATAGGAGAATGCTGAAAATCAGATAGGTGGATAGAATCACAAACGAGGAAGTTCTAAACAGAATAGGGGAAAAGCGAACAATATGGAGGACGTTAACTAAGAGAAGGGATAGATTTATAGGCCACGTTTTAAGGCATGAGGGTCTTGTAAAATTAGCATTAGAGGGAAGTGTGAAGGGGTAAGAAAAGATGTGGGAAGTCAAGGATGGATTAAACTAAGTAGATTAGGGAGGATGTGGGTTGTGCTAGTTATAAGGAAATGAAAGGGCTTGCGCAAGATTGTTTAGCATGGAGGGTTGCATCAGACCAGCCTTAGGACTGAATACCACAACAACAACACATATATTTCCACCTATATGTACTCCTTTTATCTGTGGTAGATACTTTTTTTGCTCCTCCTTTTAACATTTTCTATACATTAGACTAACTTTCACAGAACTTACCCCCATAAGAGGAGTTCTGGTTCTATACTTGTGAAATATATATATTTATACTTGCATATAAATAGTGGAATTCAAATACATAAACTTTGCATGTTACTAACAATTAAAACCTTTGAATAATTTTTGTTGCTACCATAACATCCAGGGTCAAAATGCCTAATGAACAGATCACTCAACTTTTATTGTTGGTACTGAATTTCTTGAATGATAAGAATTACACATCACAGTTTCAATATTATAGCTTTAAATCATAATACAGAGTTGTATATTGAATTTAATGTTTTTGTATTCATTTTTATATTCTATCTTAAGTGTTTTGCTCATCAATCTAGAATAGTAATTTCTTTCAACATATAAATACTACAATCAATCCTGTTTTTTTTTTAAATATACAGGTTTAGTCAATAAACATTGTTTTTCTAGGGTTGTTCAGAATTTGTAAAATTTAAATCATGGTTTGAAGTTTGTATTTTCTCTGTCAAATATAAAAATCTCTATAGTCCTAACATTATTAAAAGATGTAAAAGTTGCCCTGACACTGAAATTAGCAAATAAGTTATATATTGACAATATTAATTTTTTGACATTTTAGGGGTATGCTGTTTATTTTGGTGTAAGAAGCATCGCTGAAGTTACACCATTCTTTCTTAAAGCATTTAATGACATTATTAATGTATGCTTTCACTGCAATTTTGTAGCATTAGTTGGATAAGTACTGTAACTTTGTAATATTTTTAACTATAAGTAGAACTTTATAATAACATTGCCAGTTATATTTAATCATTATTAAAGGTCATCAGTTCATTTTCAAGATAATTGGTTTTCAATAATTTGGGTAAATGGTATATAATTTACTGACAGATCTTTTAATTAATCAATCCAGGCACATTACACTCTATAGTGATTTAATTATATTTATCAAGTATTTTTGACGGTATTTAAGAAATGAAACATTGTTTGAATGCTTCCTTTGTTACAAGCAATATCATGTGAAAATGAAGCGTGTTCAACTGTAGTGCATAAACAATGCCTAGAAAGATTAAGATTGTTGAATACTACAATTATTTGTCCCAGTTGTGGTCAAAGATTTTGATTTTCTTGAAGTTGATATCAAGTTTGTTTTTTTAGAACATTAATCAGATCAAATGCAAAGAAACTCAAAATCTGTTTTATTTATTTGTCTTGTACTGGCAGAATTCACTGAAAACCAGTCTTACTTCAGCTTAAAAAAATATTGGCATGGAACTTTGTGTAGGCTTTATTTGATTCTTACTCGTATTATGAAATTCATAGCAGGTAATTTAATGTTACAGCACTGAAAAATGAAATCACGCCTCTAGGAAGGAATACTTTGGCTTTCAGTGACCTCATGGAAATAATAATGAGGTGATTCATCTAAACAAGTTTACTTTTATGCAAGTAGTGCATCTAAGAAAGTGAAATAGCAGTCAAGAACACGTAAATTAGAGCGATTATTGCACAATAAAATGGGATGAGATGGTATTTGTTGACAGTGCACCACAATTAAGTTTGACCTAAAATTTAAGACCTTATTTGTCGAGACACCAAAACTAAACAAAGTTTTCTATTACAGAAAATCCTAATCTTTCTAATGGTGTCAGCAAGAAAACTACTTTTGGTGTCGTCCTAAACGATTTATACCTTAGAAAAATCTCATTTTGGTGTCACGTTTGCTGCACAAAATTCACCAAAGTAGATAGCCTGCAAAGGTGTTAATTGTCTGATACAAACTATAAAATATGAATGCTGTACCTACTTTAATTACCCCAGTAGGATTCCTTGATAATGTGAAACAAATTAAGGTGAAAATTTTTTTGTATGATGATATTTGTGTGATTTTTAGTTATCTACGCATGCAGTTTATATTCGAAAATGAATTTTCAGGGTCTATTTGCCAATAGCTGCCACAATATTTAAACTCAAAAATGGCATTTTGGAAACAACATAGTCTCCAAATGAAAAAGCCAGCATCTCCGACAGATACGAACATTTCAAACTGAAATTTTGCAATGTCTATCTACAATTCTAAACCAACTACAAGTTACAGATCCTCAATACCATAACATACAATCTACACAAAACTTGTGGTTATTGATCATTATTACGGTAGAGCCAATTCCAATTTGAATGCCACATGGTGCCTACCAATTTTACAGTTCAGGTAAGCCACCTAATTTCTCTCTCTCCTTCCTGTCCCTATTAATTATATATATATAATGTAATACAATGATAGAAATGTAGCAGTCAACAGTACAATTAACTACATTTTGGAGGTAAACCAATCACCAAATGAGCACGAAATGCAGATTTACATGGATCAAGATGGAATAAGAAATTACCTAATGAGATTAAAGTTTTAAATGGGAGGAAATTAAAAAGAGCTGTAAAAGAATTACAAATAAATGCCTATATACCTTAGACAAATTTGTCATGGTAAATTCTTGTCTTCACACTTAGTTTCACTCCTGTAAATCAGGTTATTTTGGCTCAATGACTAAGTAAATATGTAAACCAAATTTAAAAATGACTTTGCACCAAGTTTTACTGACAAAAGTAATGTGAAAATATGCCTGTAATGACAACTGATGTAGAGTATTACTATTTTTATACACACAATCTTACCTTTTGTGTGAAACAAATTGTCAAATATTGATGGTAACCCTGAAATTATACAGAATGTTATCATCTTTCAGAAACTATATGTTTACTAATGCAATAAGATGGTATCAGAAGGCACTTCTAAATGAAAGCATAAAATATCTTCTTAGAATCATTAGAAGGATATAGGGAAAACTAATTAAAAGATTAATTGAAAGTGGAGTTTCATTTGTTGTAGTTGTACATAGCATTCAAACAAAATCATTTAGCAGAAAATGAAAGTAGCAAACTTGGAATTGATGAACAGGAACCAACTATCACCATGAAATAAATTTGAAAAGTATTAACCTTAAATTGACTTTTATACAGCTTTGGTTACTACACAATTCCAAATTTGCATGAACTTTTTAAATAATACAAGCTGCTAATGTATTAATTTTAAATCTATAGTATCAAAATTGAGATTTTGCTTCTCAGAAAAACAATGGTGAAATTAGCATTACTTGCATGTGAACTGGAAATTTTGTTTATGCTCCAAATGGTTAAGTTATGAGCAAATACATCTTGCACAGTCGATGCAATGTTTCAAATAATTTGGGAAATAAGAGGCATCACAAACAAAAGCTAATATTGAAAATGTACCTAGCTACCACAATTACATAAAATACACTATACTTCACAATAACTTGTATGTGAATGTAAGTGAAATAACAGAACACAATTTCTTTTTATTAATCGTTGGTTTAAAAAATTATCAATCTAAGACTTTTAGTCAAAATCTCCACATGAAACTGCCTTTTGTGATGAAGCCTGAATTGGATTATTTTTATTCTGAAACTGTAACACTTTATATATATAAATTTTTTTCATTAATACAAAGCATATGTAAACCCACAATTAACTTTAAATGATAAGTTCATATATAATATATTTTATGGCTGATATTAATTTTTAAGAACTCTGATCTTGATTACAGTTTATATAGATCATACACAAGTGGATACATTGTTTACAATAAAATATATTTTACTAAAATTTAAAACAAAACATTTGCCTGTAAGTAATTTAAACAATTTTCTAACACATTTAATTATTTTATAAAATAATGTTTAATGGATTACCATTTTTAATATGTCTAGGAGCTCTCGTGACTTCTTTCTCTGTCCTGGTGAAGATTTGACAATTTGTCTTTCAATGTATTTATCAATCTTTAAGACTATAGGAGTATACATATATATACATATTCAAAACAATAAATACAATATGATTAAGTTTACATCAGCACTGTACACAGCGAAGGAAACCTTCAAGTGTGAAAGTATTTAGAGGTAAATTTTAAGCTTATACATATAATCAACAAATTTCCATTTTACATGTAAACCACATGAATATTTTCTATAAAATTCATTGAAATGATTGGGTAAAGGTATTTGTTTCCAAATAAATATAAACACATTATGATTAAAGAGGAAACTAATACCCTTTGTTCCTCGTCTGTTACAGATTGGAAAAATGACATTTTTAAGACGAATATAAGGAAATCTGATTTTTCCAATAGTTTGGCCTAAAACTCTTCGTTCCATGCAAATCACTCACTGATATATAATGAAAATATTAAAACATGAAAGCCGAGATATTGTACTTCATGAATTTTATTGCACTATCATCTCATTTATTGCAAAAAAAAATAATAATATCTATAAATGAAAAAGTTGTAAATGGAGAAAAAGACTTCTTAAATCACAAAAATGATGTGGTTTATGGTATTATAAATTTTACACTACTATATTCCCTACAATAAATCTTTCCATAATAACATCTTAGCTCAGAGCAGTACTACAATATAAAATGTATAACAAATCACATTTCAAAGTGTTCTTAGTTGCAAAACTACATATTGAGCATTATATACATAAAATAGTTTAGAAGCACCAAGATCACTGGTATCACAAATATGGCATGTGCCACTTTTAGAATACACAATATTTTTCTTTGATAAAATAAATAAGTAAACAAGAAATTATTCACATAGATTACTTTAGCAGGATACATAATTTCTTATAAAATCGAAGCATAAGCAAGTCATCATAAATGTTTTGGCTTCTTTAGGAATTAGCTTCAAGCATTTTAAAGAAACAGTTCTGCTAGTATCTCTCTGATTTTTGACTTAATTATTTTATACAGAAAATATGTATGGATAAGACGTCAATAAATAATAAGAGCCTATTGCACATGTAAGTGAAATTTTATATCCTCCTAAACAGCATATTGGCTAAGAAAATAACTTCAATGAAACTGGTAACATTGAGTTACAGACTAAGACATAGGAATTCCTTGAGATCACTAGTCTGAAAGCCTTATCCTTGTTTTTATCCTGTATATTTAAGTGCATCCTATATTTTATCATCAGTCATTTCCAGGTACTGAGCATATACTTCCCTTGAACATTCACCTTTGTTGTTAAACAGGAACTTATAGTAGCTTCCATCTGCACATATAACTGAAAACATTTTTTAAAAAAATCCTTAAGAACATAGCAAAATTAAAATTCTATGAATTTAGGAAGCATGCAATACAGGTCCTTTTCTGATAAATACGACTATCAACAGACAAACATTGATAACAGAACATTAAAGAAATAATTTAAACAGACTGGATGATTCAATGTGAGCTTAACATCTTTCTCTAATGGATATAACATCAAGACTAAATATTCTAGCCAAAAGAGAAAGACTCTAAACTTGCATCGAAATAACCAGAATGTTTAAAATATTTCAGTAATATTCTCTTTCAATGTTTGATTGCTAATGGTTTTATTTATCATTATCAATTTGTTTGCAGTTACATAAATGAAATAATTTTATATGATGAGTATAAGGAAAAATGATATTACATGCTGAAACAAACACACTTCAGATTAAACCACAGCACAAATAATCTTTTAAATGAATAACAGTCCATTTATTAGGTATTAATGTGAATGAATGATTTAACCAAATTTTACATACCAATTACGGAGTTATTGTCCGAGCCAAAAGCACATATGCACTGAGGACCACCAGGCACTTGAAATTTACAGAAACTCCAGCTGGAACTAAAGTACTTTGGAAGAAATGTTGCTGATGCCAAACTGTAAGTAAAATATAATAACTAGACAATATCCATAAAAACATAGTCTGTTATTTTAAAATTGACTATAATTTTACAGCAAATTAAAGTAGTGCCTAGGTATATGTCTATTACTTGTAAATATTAATAATCACAATTTCGATTTGGCAAAATGTATATCAGGTGCAACCCTCATGTAATCAATGTTAAAAATTACATGAAATATTTGAAAAAATATTTACAATATTCTTTTGTTATAGTACTTTAACTTTTTAATATTTTTCTCAATTGTTAAAATTTAACTGCCGAAATCAATCATTGTTACATCATTTCGCCTGTAACCATTGCTGTAGATGGTCCGTAATACTAAATTGTTCACATGTTCATTCAAACGTTTCTGGAGATGTTATTCATCTATATCTAATTTATGATAATCGTCAAAGGAGAAATACTTTAATTCCTTATCTCTAGGCAACCCAATTCCAAACTGGTCTCTCTTCTCCGGAAATACTGTGAAAAATAGTTATACATAAATAACCTATGTAGCATAAAAATTAACATAAGATCACCAGTCAATTAATTTAAATTTATATAACAATATTCAATGTGAATAAGTTATGAACACTGCAAGTTTTTATATTTGATTCCATTTTATAAACTACAAATGCCTTTGTCTTTGTGCTGGCTTTACTGAAAACTTTCAATGATAGATCTTGTTCTGCTCCACAGGAGTACATTTTAGTGTAAAAACAAATACTTTCTGAATGAGCCCAAGTTTACCTGATCATCAATCGGGATACACCAGAATGCAAAAATTCACATTATGTACATATTATATTATAAGGCATAGTATACAGAATTAACATTACACACTTAGGAACCAAAGGTCTGAAAAACAAACAATGTTAATTATATAATCAATATTTATGAAAAATACTGTTTATTATATTAGAAGTGATTGAACTTCTGTGCCTACTCTTATTTAATGATAACATAAATTCAGATTTTTTTTTTCACTTCTTGAATCTTTGACGCTACCTTATTCCTTCCCTAATCTTTATCACCAAATCACTCACGCTACTTTTATACACACTATAAATACCTAAAACAACTCATTTAAAATCAATATGATTATAATTTAAAGCAATTGTCTTTTTAAAATCAATTGTTGACAGATACCTGGATTGTTTATTGAGTTTCTGGTCCTCCACAGAAAATACATGAACAGTTCCGTGATCACTGGCAACACACAGGCATGACGAGTCATGATTGAAGTTTATACTGTAAAGTCAAATAGATAGGTCAATTTATTGCATAGAAAACTTGTACTCAATAAAAGAATGAATGTGGTGCTACCAAACAAATTAAATAGTAATGAAGAAATGGAACAAACATTTGTAAATTAATACAAGTACAGTCTGTACATAAATATCATCATTGATATTTTGAAGTGGTTTGAAAAGTGTGTATCATTACAGATTATTAAAAATTAGAAGAGGCAGAAATATATTTTCACAAAATATTAATTTAAGCTAACACTCATCATCCAGTTTGTTCACCACATTCCACTATATTACCTCCGCACTTTTAATACAAATTAATTTTAATGACAGATTTTTAAAAATTGGCTGAAACTGGAGTTCTGTTGTATGAAACTTATTTAGCTATTTTCCTTTTGAATGAATGCTGTGATGTTAAGAAAGCACAGTGATATCAAAGAACAGGAGGGAAAGTGAGGGGGTGAGAGAGAAAGGGGGGAGGGAAGTACAACAGGGCAAAACTTAGGGAGGGGTTTGGTAGAAGTGGGGTTACGGCGGTATCAAATAAGTCCAATTCCCTATACTCTTTCCACAGACGTGTATTCCTCTTTCACCATATAACCATTTCCCTATGATATCTTCTATATATGTGACTGGGAAATGCAACACATTTGTTGAACTACCCTTCCAATGCTACTTTATTTTAAAATTTCATTTCCAATTCTAATCCTTACTTTCAGTTTTAAGTACAAATGGTTTATTAGTCTTCTCTAATTACAATTGTTTCTTCTTCAAAATGTTTTTACATTGCAATCTGTCAAGGCTTTTTCTAAATAATGATAAAAAAAACATACATATTTCTCTGCTTTTCTCAATATATGTCTCTTCTAGGGTTCATAACAAGGCAATAGCATCTCATGTAACTTACTCTTCCCCAATTATGACCTGTTCTCCAACCTCTATCCAGGTTGCCAGCCTTCTATTCAGTACCCATTGTAATATTTTGGCTGCATAAGAGACTATACTATCTATTAGTCCTATGATCTTCACTCTTTCTTGCCTTTCCTTTCACAATGAATGATATCATTACTGCTTTAATAAAGTCTGACATTTTCCTTTGTCAGTGTATCTCATTACAGACATGTGTTTTCCCCTTCATTGTTAGTTTCCTAAAATCTTTAGCACTTCTACATGTACATTATCAATACTACATGCCTTCCTATTTTCCACTTTTGTCATTGCATTTTCTACTTCCATTTTCAACCTTCCAGAGATCAGACTGAGGGAAATATCACATTACAGAGTGGATGAATAAATAAACAAACTACATAGTTTTGGAGGCATATTAAAATGAATCTATATGATTTTCAGAGCTGGAACTGACCACTCATACAAAACTACAGTGTTGATATAATGGATAATATGAAACCCCTTAGTCGCTTCTTAAAGCTGTGATTGACAAAGGGGTTTCTTATTATCCATTATCAGCATTTAAATGGTCAAACAACCCAATGTACTACATAGTGTGTACAACACTCACCTTGAGCCATTTCATCTAAGAAAAGTATCAAGTACCACTGGCCGAGTGTGAACCAGAAAAGTTATTCTTCAATATGCTGATACTCACCAATATATATTTGCTGTGTGTGCACCTCTCCTTAATTCATTAATCATAGTTCCATTAGATGTGTCGAATACTCTTATAAGTGTTCCCTGAAAATGGCAAATTGACAACAATAATAATGGATGATTTAGAAAATTTTAAAGATCTAAAGAAAATATACTGTTAATATCTGAAATCCTCAGCTTTTTATTAAATATATAATTAATAGCGAGACTGATTAAAAAATGCTGAAACAAATCTTTTAGCAGGCTACTCAATAATTGTTATTTGAAAGCATACATTTTTCACAGAAAGGAATAGATTAATAAAAGCCAAGATATAAAATTTATGTCAAAAACATGAGTAATACCTTTTCTGAAGCAGTAGCTAATCTAGTTCCTTGAAGGTTAAGAGCAATACAACTGAGAGGAGTCTCATGAGCAGAAATTTCTAGTGGAGCTTTTTCTGTATTAGCCAAATCTACTAATTGTACTTGACCATTTCGTCTTCCAGGAAAAGCCAAAAGAGAATTGTTACTATTTGGACACAGCACACACAGGCCTAGGAAGTAATATTGTAGTTAATATACATTTGTTAAATCTAAAATGAAGAGTGTACCAGATATACTTAATTTAATAATACTTTGAATATAGACCACTGTTAAATTTATCTTCAATGATATTTTCAATTTCAAGACGAAATGGAATATCATTAAACATTAAGAAGGATATTCAAGTATCAGCATTTGCATATTTAAATTGGCCTCAGGAAATGTATTATCATATTGTATAGCAAGTTAACAATATATAAGCTGAGAAACATTTGAAAAAGTCAAGACTGAATAATCTTGCCCATAATGTTTTAATTAAATTATTTACAGGTATCAAGAATAGTTAATACATTTGGATAATCGGAACTGGTGGAGTTATATCTCCCACGTATATGCCCCTAACTTGTGATTTGATGTCAGTCTGTTAACGTGTGTACAATTAAGGGAAAATCCTGATTTATATTTATGGGGGACCATATTCTCCTTTAGCTGGATATCCCAGCAAATGCTGTAAAACTTAATCAGAAATCCATTTGCAATAAAGAGCAAACATACTAGTTGTCCACATTATGCAATGCGTACAATTTTGTACACAAAACATTGCGTTTGTTCTGACCATGTATATGCTATCAAGGAATGCTTGGCATAGATTTCCAACAGTGGATGACTATCATGAAGTTACACACCTTGGAGCTTAGCCAGTTTCTTTTTAGAAGCTTATGGTTTTTTATGAAAAAGTTTATTATTTTCTAAATACCAACATGATGAGTGTGAATGTTGGAAAAAATAATTTAATAAAGTTCATGGCAAAAATAACAAATCATTGAAAAAGTTGAAAAACAAAATTTATTTCATTTTTGAAAGAAATATGAATGGTAGAAAAAATTCTAAGGACAAAGTTGTGCGTTGTAAAGAAACTTGCTTAGTTTATTGAATTCCATAAGCATGACCACAGTTTTAATTTTTTAGGTAAGATATCTTGCAAAGGTCTTTCTTCCCAGCTAGACAGTATGCATGAATTGTTGCTGATTGTCCTAATTTTTCTTATACAAGTGGTGGGCATTGAAAACATTTGCTCCAATCATCATTGCAATGGCGACTTATTTGTACCATTTGATGTTTTGTCATACTGACGTTGAATAAGAAGACTTGTGATTAGATATGCCAATTAAACTTTTTGCTCTATTATAATCGCTAATAGCCTTTGGCTTCAATCATACACCATCTCTCCCTGGTATTTCTTCCATTTCATCGTGTAGAAATGCATATCTTATAGCTCTGGGTCACATGGGGGTGGAAAGAGGGTAAAATTTAAAAAAAAGTAGACTGGGGGGAATTTTCCAAAAATACCAGTGGCAGTTAGTGTGTTAAGTAAATTGGGTTCCATTCCACAGATTGCTGCAAAATCATTTAAGATTTACTGTTATTGTATGATGACTGACTAAAATTACACATTATATTAGATCTGGAAAATAAGCTACATTGGAAACTTTGTTTTTAATAATGTATTAATATAATACATTAACACAATCCATAAACGTGTATCAGTAATTTATCATTTAATGAGAACTCTCAAAAATACCTTTTGGATTTGGATTTGTTTCAAATACATGTAATTGCTGCGGACTTGCTGTGAATGTATACACCTTAATGACACCTTCAAGAACCACAACAATTCTGTCACGTCTTAAACGCACTCCTCTTACAGGAGCATTAAATTCCATTGCAATCACAGGTGATTTCTTCAAATCGTCCCATATCATTACTGGAAATTCGATCCAACATTAAAAACAGTTGACAACTTTAGCCTAAATTTAATATGATAAATGTTTTTCGAAACCTCTATTCGGAGGATACAGACAGCGTGGCCCTCCTCCAACAAGAGCGAGATAATTACAACGAAATAACATTTCTACATAGCTGAGACCACCTTCTGAAAAGTCTTGACGTTCCTTCTCTTTCAATGGATCACAATTATAAACTCTGAATCCGTTCTCCATTCCACACGCGAAACAACCTGTAATAATAAAAGGAAATACACTTATTAGAAATAGGTATTGTTTATCGGCATTTCTAGAGGCGAAATTGTTGATAATGCACCTTGATCTTGGTTAAACCCCGCATATAATAGGCCATTGCCGTGAGGATTGCTACTACCCAAATTCATTTTGAGATTAATTCAATCATTGATTATTTAAAATACGGCTTATGAGTGCTTTCCTTTCGGGCATGGTAAATGACACGAGGCAACTAACGACGACGTACAGGTAGCCATTTTTATTGACAAATACTAGTGGCCAATAGGAATTTGCGGGTAGCGTGCCAATTGTCATACGAAAGACAAACGACTCCCGCAATAACATAAGAATTTGACACGTGAGTCCTACTAGTCGGATTTACGGAAAGCTATATATACGTTCTACTGATTAGCATCGTTTAAGAAATGTAAATTTTTTTTTGTCGTGGTGACACTTAAATTAATGGTACATTGCTAAGTTTCTTTTTGAAAATCCACTCTTGACCTATTACAAGGCTCCGAATTTTCGTGAACCATGAAATGTATTACACAAACTTTAACTCGCTATTTCGTATCAGAATTCAGCACTTCAAATGTTAGTTACAAAAAGGTACCCATAAAGTTGAAAGTAAAGGGCCAGAGCTCCCAAGAGTGGCTAAGAAGACAAATGTCAGATCCGTATGTCGATAAAGCAAAAATGTCTAATTATAGGTGAGCATATTTTTACAATGTAGTAAACAATTCTTTAAGGAAAAAAGGTAATCGATTACTGTGCTGATTGTATGGCTAATTATATGAATTAGCTGATATATATTATACTTTTGTTAAACACGCAGGGTTTCTTTCTTTCCTTATTAATTAACATCTTTATAAACAAATAACCCATATAAATTCCAAGGAATCGATTTTCAGTATCTTACTTGCAGCCTGTACCGGCTAAATTCAATTAGCGTTTATTGAAAGTGAATTAATTAAAAATAGTATTGTGTTATGAAAAGATCAGTTTGTGTTTATGAAGAATGTAGGGAAGCAATATTGACTATGTGTGTAATTTTAGAAGACAGAATAAGAAATTTAGGTTTACGTTCATGGCATTTGTAGATTTAAAAAAGCCTTTGATAATGTAAACTGGAACACAATACTAAGAAATTTGAAGAGGACAGGAATACTATATCAAGAAAGAAGAATGAAATATACTAAACAGATCGGGGAGGATTTGAGATGTGGTAGTTACATATAAATGAAAGGACTTGCACAGAGTAGGTTATTGTGCAGGGTTTCCCTCAGACCAGTCTAAGGACTGAGTAGTACAACGACGACGTAAAAACAAATTATTGGCTTCCACAAGAATTATAAACCAAATGTATCTCCTATTTGTTGAAATGGAATTTACAGAAATGATTTTTAATATTTCTGAAAGTTAATTGTGAAATAAATCTTGAATTTTACATTTAATACAATTTTTTAATATTAAAAATTATTATTCCATTTCTTAGATTTTCACATCCCGAACTGGGGCTTAGTTCATAGCAATTTGTGAGTTTTTTTAATCATTAGCTACATCATCCCAAGTAAAATGATCATTTTATATGGTAACTATGTAAAATATTAATAGGACTACAATAACAATTCAGTTACAAATATTTTATGGCAAATAGATTATGTAAAATTTCTAATTCTTTCTGCATATTAGCAATTTTTTATTTTTAAAAGTGGAAAAATTTATTAACAGAGAGCCATTTGCAATTCTAAATATATTTACCTTAATACATATTTCGAATAAAGTTAATTTCAGGAACAAGTAGAATTTGCACCTTTACAGTAAGTGCAAGGGGTGAAATAAATTTGTCATCGAATTTATGTGCTTCTCAGCCAGCTGGCTGCATTATTACAGGCAGTTTTAAGTGTTTAAAATTGAAGCAGAAACCCTCACTGTTAAAACAAAATTATTATCAATTGAACAAATAAAATTTCTTCATAAATTTATTTCTGTGCTGTAGGACATGAGTATATAGGCATTAATTGCCTACTTGGCTTGGTAATAAATTTTCCTTTAGTTGAATTCTAAGGATTTCGCATTTTCTGTTTCAACTGAAATAGGTGCAGAAGTGCATTCAAATTGATTGAAATAGATGAAAAATACAAATTATTGACTGCTGGATTAAACGTTGTAGACTGTGGAGCTGCACCTGGAAGCTGGACTCAAGTCTGTGTCCGACGGGTTAATGCTGATAAAATAGGTATGTATTTAGCTGGAACGAATGCTTTAAATATAAAGCTGTAATCCTATGAATTCTCCACAAATAGTATCAGAGTGATCCCTGTCAAAGTAATTGGCCTCACAAAATATTATTTGACAAAAATATCATCCTTTTTTTTTTGTATATTTAAAAATTGCCGCCCTCCATTCCCATCCCTAGAGGTGGTAGCCATGCCTCATCACCACTGTATTTGGTTTTGCTTTGTGAGGAACATGATAAAATTATTTTATCATGAAATATAACATGCAAAAGTTAGTTTCTCCCTTCCATTCACCTCTTAGGGGACATATTCTTTCTTAAATTGCGTATTATGTGTCAGAATGTAACTCAGCACCTCACATTGTACCAGTTGAGATTATGCACAAAAAGAGTCAGAGGAATCAGTGCCAAAGCAATTGAAACAACAATATATATTACTTTGACTCAAATATCAAATCTTCAAAAAAAATTTTGAGTCCTCTTTCCTGCTCTTTCTACCATACCAGTTTTATTTCAAAACTTCTACAATAAATCTCCTTTTCTGTCTTCACAACCCTTATTTGACCACCCTTCCATTGGGCTAAGGTTTGACAAGCTGAGTCTGAATCCTTACTACAACTTTACTATCTCCATTCTAACATGCAAAATATATGTGAAGTGCAGATGTTCATGGTGAAGTTGTTGAGTTTTGGAGAGAAACTACTAATCTAGTTCATAAATATAAATCAGGTAGGGGGCCCTTTTAAAATTGTATCCAGTTGAAAAGGTGGTGATGGGTGTAAGAAAATGTAGCAAACAGATCTTAACATTTCTTAACACAAATATTTTAATGAATTGATTTGTTGGCAGATTTGTAGACTCATGTGAACCCGGGTCACAGCACTATGGACAGGAGAGGGGAAGAGAAATATTTTGCAATTTTTTTTATTAAACTAAGAAGTCTAAGCTAACTCAACCTTCTAAAACTTTTCCAATTTATTTTATTCTAACATCTATTTAAGGAATACTGTGATTTAAAGAAAAAATGACAGATTCCCAGAAATTAGTAAATGTTACAGTATTATATACTTTTTGTTTTATACAGATGTTGACAAACCATTTGGAAGTGTAGTTGGTGTTGACCGCCTTCCCATCTACCCAATTCTTGGTGCAACCCTGCTTGGAAATGCCGACTTTACATTACCAGATACAGAAAAAAAGGTTGTGAAGCTGTTTGATTCGCCAGTGGACCTAGTCATAAGTGATATGGCTCCAAATGCTTCTGGAGTTCAGTCTATGGATCAGGAAAATATTATAATGCTTGCTTATTGTGTGTTGCGTTTTGCAGTAAAAATATCGAAACCACACACTGCTAATTTGCTGGTTAAATTGTGGCAAGGAGGTCAGGTACCAAAATTTTTTAGTGATTGTGGTAGATTCTATGAAAATGTACAGTATGTGAAACCTAAAGCCAGCCGGACTGACTCTGCGGAAATATATGTTTTAGCTAAACGATTTAAAGGCCTCAAAACTTCCTGAACTGAAGTTGGTAATTTTGACAAAGTATGAAAGTATGTAGTTTCAAGAATGTCAGGTCCCTTCTTCAGATTGTGTGAATTTAAAATTTATTGGCAATTGACTGTGTCAGAAAAAGGTAGCTGAGACTCCGTTCCTACAAGTTGATGCCTACTGTCATTTTCAGGTTTTGTCTGTCTCTCTTTCCTGTATGTTTAAAGAGAGGAAAGAGGTATAGAGATCAGCTTACTTACCTTAATTTGACTGTTAGCATCACCAGGCTAAATATTAATTAACATGTCAAATTTTCAAGTTATAAACTCCCCTTCCTTGTGGCTATGCCTTGTTCTGTCCTGTAATATGGCATTGTCGAAACAGTTAACTCATTTGAATAGGAAAGAGGGATGAAGAACAGCTGACTTAACCTAAATTCCATCAGGCAAGGAAGAGTATTGGAAATCTCTGCTTTTCAAGACTCCACCAGGCTACCAACTTTCTCTCTCAATAATGATTCCATATTATCTTGTAAGATGAGTTCAGTCTTAAATATCTGAAACATGAAATGCGATTCTCACAAAAACTTTGGTGGGGTCTATTGTTTAACAACAAAAACTAGACTTGTAGCAATTTTTACTGCTTAGTCAATGGCTTGCCATTACTCAAAATGTGAGGTGCCTGCCTCTGAAAATTCAAAACTTTATTCTCAGCACGGCATCTGCCAACTTTACACTTCCGGTAAGACACCAAATTTCTATCTCTCTTTCCTGTCATTTGTTTTAATTATTCTGATGATGTCATTTACTGATAGTCCAATTATCCTATATAGCTATAAACACTGTTTATAAGCACAGCAAATTTTGTCTGCTCAGTCGTCGGCTAGCCGATCACTGGAAATTTCTCCCTAACTTTCTGATGAAAGGGGTTGTGCCTCTGAAAATTTAAAGAACATCAAACCTTACATGGTGCCTGCCATCTGTGAACCTCAGGTAAGTCACCTAATTTCTATCTCTCTTTCCTTTCCATATTAATTGTATTAATTAACCTGACAATATCATTTCCTGGAGTATACATATAATATGAAATACATCTTCAAAAAGTGTTTGTGAATAAAAACCAAAATATATGTATGAAATGTATTGTAATTTTGGGGAATAATAAAATTTATTTTCCTTGATAATTAAAAAATGTGGGAAATATTCCTCAGTCTATAAATGGCTTTAAAATCCATATCATTGTTTGAATTTTGATTGTTCCTGGAAATTTGTTTGTTTTATAGTTTGGTGTTTAAACATGAATAAACTGTAAAACATTTCTAAAGTGAATTGAAATTATTGCAATATAGAAACAGACCTAATTTGTCTAAATACTGAAATAGTAAATGTTTAAAGTATCTAATAAATAAAAATTCATTTGTGTGTGTATGCACCACATACAAATTTAAAAGCTTGGAGAAATTTTAATTGACAACACTGACATTTTCTGAGATGAGAAAGTTGTTGCATTGTAAAGGTTTAAATTAGAGTAATCAAGTGGCTGTGGTCGTAGGTACATGGTGGAGGGTGCTTCACTTTGTATACATGGTCTTGAGAAAAAACATGAGAAAGACTAAGATTTCTGCTTACAAATCGCAGGTCAGGCGAATTTTAAAATATGGGGTAACATGCTGGGATCCATGTAGAAATGGGCACACTCTAGCCTGTAGCTTGCGCATTTATATTTTTATTAATTTCGTACAGTATTTTTTTGGGGGTGTGTGCTTGGGAGGCTGAACGCAGAAGAAAGAGAAAGCGCGCGAAAACATGGGGGTAGCTGTTCAAATAAAAGCTGGACCTTGGAAGAAGAGAAAGTTTTTTGGCGAGGGGAAAAAAAAGACCGAGTTGGGGCGAGAAGACGGCGGTGAGAAACTCACTAAGGAAAGTCACGTCGGAGGGACGTAAACTTTTACGGCTCCGACCTTTTTGCGTACGCGACGGAGAACGCTGAACGTGTGAACCCTGTCGAATTTGCAACCAACTTCCAAGGAAATAGAGAGACGCCAGGTCGACAAGTAGTAAGTGCACATCTTTCATTCTCCTTTTATTTGCAAGTCGCAAATGTGTTTGTCAGTCTGCCTGTGTCCCCTGAGAGAGAGAGACGTCTCAGAATCCATCACACACATAATAGAACCCTTTCTAATATATATTTAATTTAAAGATTTCATAGAAAGGAAAAGCCGGCGCGAGTGTTCGAAACATATGTATAATTTATTTAAAATTAAATAAACCTTTACAAGCCTTGACAGAAATACAAAAACGGGCTGAAGAAATGTTTGTGGGTTGATCCGTGAACAATCCTCATGAGAGTTTGGAAGCTCTTAGTAATAGGAGGAAACATGCGAGGTTGGCTCACAGCTGATTTAATAGATGAATCGATGTCTGGGCTTCGTCGTGGATCTTGCTTCGATTTTAGTTTAGCAGATTATATTTTTAATTAAATTTGCTCTTTTCGTAAATTTTGGTTTATGAAGCTCACGAACGTCAACACAGCTCGCAATTCACTCCCCAACTGCTCCGGACAGCGCCCCGTCCTAAAAGAACATTCACCCCCCCCCCTCTTGGCCTTGAGGAAAATAATTCACTGGTCCTGACCAGCCCTGAAAGTATGCGCTACAATACTAACAGATCTACCCCATCAGTTTTGTTTGTCCTCAGTTGACTTTCAGATAAGAACCGCAACTCTCCTTTAGCTCTTTTTAGCTTCCTGTCTACATAATCTCGGATTTCTCAAAATGATTCTATCTTTGCGGTACTAAAGGTTCCTTACCTCCACAGTATTTGTTCCTGGAGCGTAAATTACATCTGTACCAAATTCGGTTGAAATTTCACGACGAATTAATTAATAATTTAATTTACATAAGAATATGTACAGTATAATAAGATAAATAACGTATTAAGTGTTCTGTCAATATAAACCTTGTCTAATATTAAAGGCCAACGCGGCTCGGGAAAGTGTCCTTTTCGGGAATAACTTTCTATTCCCTTCTAATAATAAACGGGCAGAGAAACTATGAATTTCTGTAATGAAGATTTCATTCCGTTATGCATCCTCATCGATCGGTGCACAGGACAGGACAGTTTAATTATGGATCTGTAATCCCCAATTGAAAACTATTCAGTTTCAACAACCGGTGGTGACTGACATAATTTCTGGAGGCGATATTTACAACATAGCTGAGGATCGTAAATAGTGTGTAATGAAAAAACACAACTACTAGCGGAATTTGGAGGTACGAAATCAAAGGCAAGCGGCGTGATGGAAGTTTTAGGTTACAGAGAAGGATAATAAAACCAATACGGTGGCGTGACTGTTTTTTTCCCAATTCTCTGGGATTTGGTGGCATCCGGTGGTGAACGAGGATGGTGCTTTCCCCAAAACCGTTGGTGGAGGGGGGCAAACGGGTTCCTCCCAGGGAGGACAGATGAGAATTTCGATTGGAGAATATCGAGCCCCGGCACTGACGAAATAAGGAAGTATGGAAAAATTATTAAATACCCAAGCAAAATGGATTTTGGGGACATTGAGGATGTGGAGTTTGAGACGTGGTGATTAAGATTGGACATTAAGCAGATTATGATGTGGATATTAAGATTGAACTTAAATTGTAGCTGAAGATTGAGTCCAGATGGGGCCAGCGACAAGTTCCAGGCAAGCTGAAACCACAAGGTAAAGACATCGGTTTGTAACATTTTGCTATTTCCTGGTACTGTCAATTCCGAGTAGGATTTGTTGAGTGATTCTGCATTATGGGAAGGCCCATTTAGACGACCTTAAGTTAGAGCTCATGTATTTAGTTTATAAGACATTTTCATACATAAATGTAAAGTTTAAATATTATTCACATTGTTATAACGATTCCTTATTTTGAAATATATGCTCCCCCCATATTCATTTCAAGTAATGTACTAGTATCAGCTAGCGTATAACATTATCATTTTGTCAATTTTATAATGCATGCATTGCGAAAAAATTGACGAGTAACCGCAAGATGAAATAATCCTCTCGTGGGCAGGTAATGGCGTTGGTGGTTCATCGCTCTGCAGACAATGAAAGGTGTGCCCGGGCTCCGTGTCTCATGCACGCATAGAATTCTGAAGCAAACCTTCTCACTGGATTACACGCTTTATCCACAACGCGCGAATACAAACTAATGTCAGAATAGCCACATCACGGTAACACCATCTATACTGGAAGATGATTATACTATACTATGCAGGCATTATTCTTAACATCACGTAGTAAAGGTTTGCTGTTAATGATTAAACATTTTATGTCATAATAAACGAATTACTCACTTTTCATCTAATCATTGATCCAGCAGTTATAGTCCCATAACCTTTTGTTTATTTTTTAAAGAAATAAGCAGAATATGTAGAAAATTTAATATGGGTTTATCGGAATAAAGTTTTCAATTAATTAGTTATACAAGTTTTCTATAACTTTAGTTAAATAGAATTGATATTTCTTAGATTCATCATCTTTATTAAAGTATATTACGTTTTAATAGACATTTGAAGAGAATTAAGTTTACCGTTTCATTACGTTGGTTTAATATGAAGTCAGTTATATTGGCGATTACATATTCGTGAATATGAAAATAAGTTAAACGTTTTTGAACGAGCGTTCGTGAGATATGATTGCCTTTTGATTTTGTCGTTTATAATTGTTTTAAATATAGAGAATAATCCGGATTCTTGGAAACCTTTCCAAGGACAAGATCGCTCGTCACGAAGTGCTCAGGCTAGGAGTTATCTTGGAACAAGCCTGCCATTATTCTACGTACAGGGCATTTCAAAATAATCTTTCTACCATCAGAAGCTTATTTACAATTAAAATGACAAATCCCTTGGTGATGCCATTTTTTAAAGAAAAAATAGAATTGAAAGTTTTATATATGAGCAGATTCGGTGTTCGTGATATTCAACTCCAGCAGTTCGTTTAAGAAAATAATAACCACATGATCTGAAAATAACTATTAAAATTTAGACAGGGTGTTTCAAGAGGTTCAAATTTTTCATTTTTTTCTTGTTAATATGAAATACGTAACTTCAGATTTATTTCAGACACCCTTCGTAGTCTTCTCTGTTTAATCTGGTTGCCCTCACTCTTATTTTGCCAGAAGCATCATGGCATCATTTCTTTCGACAAAATATACCAATCTAAGAATATGGTCGAAGTGTGTTCAAATTGCCACGGCAATTTCTGGAAATAATTTTATTTATTTGTGTTCATAAATGTTATTTCCCCATTGGATATTATATTCTTCCAATCCCTGTAACACTTCTGGAACTCAATCTTTGGGATAGCGTTTAGCTTTCCAGTGATTCTTATAAAACGTGTTTTCTTTATTTTGTGATGTAGAACAAAGTCACACGGGACCTTGTCTGGCGAATACAAAAACTGGGACTTCATTGCAGTGTTTTTTTTTTGGCTAAAAAGTCACGAGCAAGAAATGAAGTGTTAGCACCTGCATTATCGACCTGAAAAGGCCATGCATTATTTGGCCACAAACCCGGGGATATTTTCAGATTGCATCATGGCAACGGCGTTAACTTGTAGGTAGAACTCCATATTCATCGTTTGACCTAGTGGCAAAAACTCATGATGTACTATGGCGTAGAACCCAAAGAACACGGTGAGCATATAACCTTGATATTCGACCACACTTGACGAGCTTCATTCGGTCTTCAAGATACAGAATGTCTTCCCTGGAACGAACGAGTCTTCGTCATACCCATTGTTGATGTGCTGAGGTGTCCCGGACGATTGTCATCTTCAACGTCTTCACGGCCGTCTTGGTAACACTTCATGGTACTCATAACAGGGCCGCTGGTAGTGAGCACGAGGAAGCGGCAAGCACAGATAACTGGTCATTGAATCATTTTCATAATTTGCACCTACGTTGTCTAAATTCCATAACATCTATTAGTCTCTATTAAAAATTAATCCACATTGTCTGTAGGTCCAAACCATTTAAGGATTGTCTATCTTTGTAAAATAGAATGGTATGCGGATAAAGTCATAAAATTAAATTTTATGCTATCCGTTGTAATGGTGTTCGAAATAGTTATTAATGATGTAAAGTCCCACAATAATGCTGAAACATGCTTAAATTTGCTACATAATTAGATCGAGAAGTTCACAAATTGAGAATGATTTTTACAAGAAGCTACTGAAGTGGTTCACAAACTGAATGCTGAAGAAGACTTCCCACTTCGTCAAAGAAGGAAACCGACAATTTTAGTATTAAAAAAGCGATAAAGTTATATTTTACCTTAAAATAAATTACAAAATATATTTATTTAAGAAAAACTTGGACGTTAGCTTCCTTAGAAATAGATTTGAAGAGTTAGAAACATTAGACGCCGCGTTTGGTTTTGTTAGTAGTACACTATTTAGTTACCACAACGAAGAATGATTAAAACATTGTAAATATGTACATCTGAAACTTAAAGACGATTCAAGGAATGAAGCTTACATTGACAACATTCATTTCTGCAATGAAATAAACACTTTAAAGTTTCACTTTGTAGAAAATCCGTATAGTGATCCACATACACTTTTGCAATATCTTTTCGAAAATTAATTAATGTCAACTTTTCCAAACATATCAGGAGAATTAAAAATATTTCTTAATTTAATAGTTACGGTTGCAAAGTTACAAATAATATATAATTATTTTCACGTAATTTATCTATTATTTCCATATATTCTAAAAGTTTAGATACTTTGTATATTAAAAAAATAATAGATTTTGCGAACATATAAACATAAAGTTCATTTTTTGTAGGTACACGTAAGTATTATTTTAAACCTGAAAATAAGTAAACATATATAGATTCAATTTTATTCCTTTTGACAATATAGTACGTAGTAGTATTACCATTCTTAGGTATACCTTAGACTTAGAATGTACGCATTCATTTAAGTAAAGAAGTAAGATAGTTGTAGATCATTTACTTTTGAAAAATTGTTGTATTGTTGAATGTAGGTACAGGTAGTGAGAAAACACGACGTTTTGACTGGATTGTAGACTTCAAATGATACTCAAGCAAATCACAGTATGATATTCAATTTACATAATGTCCCTTGGCATTTAATGTTCCAGAATTACACCTTTACAGTTCTGGAAAGGCAGGAGTCTCACTGATGTAACTGTATGGAACTTCTTGAGTCGTTGCGATGATGAATACTGCCACTCCTCGCTGGTTCGCTTGATCTACGACCCAACATTCATATCCAGTTACTATACACTTTAAAAATCAATCTCTGTTAGGTCCATAACGTCGTATAAGTCTTTAACAGAAACTTATACGCCCTTTTTTCACTTTGCGTTTCAAACAATTTAGTACATGTAACGGCATGTTATATTACTTTAGGTTTGGTACTATCTCATTGAACGAGGCTGGATAAGTCCAGAACTGTGGAAGACATCAGGTGACAGATATTAATTACCAGGAATGTGTAGCTCTATTTTAATACAGTAGTGAGGGATTTTCAGAGTCAGGAAGCAATTTTCCATGATGTCATGTACCCTTCTCTTATTCTTTCAGTTCTTTAAAGTTTTTTTAGTTGCTTCCGTATTTTTTTGCACGTTTTTCGTTATTAAGTACTACTTTTAGTGGGGTTGTCCTCATTTCCTTCGTTGCTCATATGTTGTATTGTATGGCGGCATATTGAATTGTTTCCTACTGCATGTCACGGTCACATCTCCCATAAACTGCTATTCTAATATCGTTAGGAAAATTTTAATGGTCCATAACCGCTTTGAAATTTAACTATTTCATTGAATGGGACAAATTTTCATTTTTTCTCTCTTAGAGCCCCCTTGTTCATGCTGACTTGTTTTTACTGACCCATCTCCCGTTCCATTTCCTGTTTTTCCGTGTTCTCTACATCGTCGGCTGTGCACGATTTTGCCTATCTGGTTCTTTTTATCCAGAATTTGGTTGCTATTGTCTATAGGTGTCACGTTGACTATAATCTGTATCGTTTCCACTGGCGTTATTGAGTAAGCCCCATCTGTCCAAGCATGCGTACAGTCCAATCGGTATGAAAATGGAGTCAGCACATCATTTTAAGAGTAGTTGTGTACATTAAGCAATTGTTTACAGATCTCGTCAATTTGCAAAG
Organism: Eucriotettix oculatus; assembly: GCA_034510155.1. Taxonomy (NCBI): domain Eukaryota; kingdom Metazoa; phylum Arthropoda; class Insecta; order Orthoptera; family Tetrigidae; genus Eucriotettix; species Eucriotettix oculatus. The sequence continues at coordinate 40,710,724 of CM067379.1, forward strand.
TTATGCAAATTTGGCGATAGACATTTTAACGGCCAACAAGCCGGTAATAATTCTGGCAGAAACGGGTTCTATTATTCGTAGATTTGTATTAATGTGGATTTCAGTGCAACAAAGGGTTCGTGCCCGCCTTACCATTGAGCTTGAGATTGCGATGACCCAACGTCATGAGTCTGGTGATGTTTACCTGAGTAGCTGATTTACATTGCTTTGATATGAAGGTCAACCAGTTGGGAGAAGCATGAAATTCATCCGACACGAGAGGATTCTTGGGATCGACTAAGGCGTAGCCGGGATCGTGCTGGAAAACATTTTCTAAAAACAGAAAAAGTATCATTGAAATTATGGAAACAGCTAGTTAATCAGCGGAATACCGTACAGTCTAGTAATATTCAGCACGTAAAACAGCAAAGATGTACGTTAAAAATCATAAATGAAAAAAATAAATATATAAACAATATTACGTTTTCTGCCATTGCACGCAATGTGAACTTTGTGTTTACAACCAAAAGTACAACTTTATTGTGACTTTTACAGTTTATTTTATTTTGTAACCTTCAATAACAATACAATTACTTTAAACATTGAATGTGAATTATTATTCTCATATAGGGTTTTCAATATGAGCGGATCGATGTTGAAATGGAATAAAACAATATATGTGTAGTATTAACGAAATTACTTTTTTATTTGTAAGGGCATACAAGGGCCTTCTAAATAAAAAAATAATTTCTTTAATACCTCTTACACAGCTTGTTTTATTCCATTTCAACATCGACCCACCCTTATTGAAACCCCCTATATTAGGCAGAAACAACCACTTACTTCTCTTGGTGTCTTACTGCCAACTGCTGACATGTATCTTGGCGCAGCGCTGGTCATTGGGTTGCTAACTCCATACAGTTCCATAAGAGGAGACCTGCAAAAATTTATATACATTTGCATAGTTGTTCAATAAAAGTTGATCGGAACACCAGTAACCTGCTAAGATTATATAACACGGCAGTTGTGTAGTCTTATTTAATATTTGTCCAAGGAATATTAAAACAAATAAAATAAAAATATTTCATGTTTAAATAAATTAAATGTTTGTTTCTGGTCAATTCGTTTCATGTCTGCGCCATTTAGCGTTCACGATACCGAAGAATCGACAATAATCTCTAGTTCCATTGGTTAGACAACACAAAATATATCATTTTTGAAATATGCTTAAAGTAATGTTTTTTTTTCAAAATTGTATGAAATTTGCTGCTAGTACTTTTATTTTCAAAAATATTTTGCAACTAAGAATTTTCATTATTACTACGAAGAATTATTTAGCTCTTCGAAAAGGGTCGTACCTACTTACATAAAGAATTTCTTTCAATTCTAGATAATAAATTATATAATTTTTAGGACACGCAATAACGAGTAGTTAGTTACAAATCAGAATACCAGGAGTCTCAAAACTCGTTTGATCTTGAAATTTCAAATGTTCCAAAGTTTTGATAATGGACTTTGGTTGAAAACAACTAAAATAAAAATGCAATAAAATACATTAGATTTGTGCTAACAATATCTGAAAAAGGGGTTGAGTACAGTCAAATGTTAAGTTTGGTGAATATCAGCTGCTGGGCAGACGAGAAAAACACGAAATTGTTGCTTCTGGTTGTGGAACGTTCTAGCAGGTCATCCATTATACCAGTAGACCTGTTGGCTACCGTGTGGGACGACGTGCCAGAGGATATTGCCCTACGTGCTGAAGAAGAGACGGATTGCTGCAACTTTTCTGCCGCGACAGATTTCGTCATACTTTTTCCTGTCGTCTCAACAGATATTGGAAGCAGTCCATGACATAGAAATAAATTATATTTGGACCTCGAATTTTTAACAGTTTGTCCAAGGAATATTAAAACAAAGAAAATAAATGTATTTTAAGTTTAAATGAATTAAAAGTTCGTTTCTGATCAATTTGATTAATGTCTGCGCCATTTAGCGTCTACGATACATTCAAAACTTCATAGATTTGTTTATTTTTTCCTGATGCAACTAATATAGTCGTGGAAACCTCGAAATGCATTTTATAAAACTCTGTGAAACCCAGAAGATCCAGTGAAGGAAACAATGGTCGGTGATCATCCTGTCTTTGATGTAGACTGTATACAATGAATCATTTTGATCAAAATATTAAGTCAATCGACTGACGCGCGTTTCTATCAATGTTTAGTTCAACACTAATCCGTAGTGGAGTTTCCGTAAACGAAGGTAGTATTTCTTCTTTTGTGAATTAATGGGGAATTTGTGAATTTTTGGCGTGGCTTATAACGGGGTGTGTACCTTTGAAATAATGGTTTCAAATATATATTTAGGCTTCTTTGGCTTGACTTTAGTTAACCTCAAGTGGATAAAACAGGTCAGGAAGAGTAAACGACGGGGGTCAACGGAATGGTTCACCCATGATCATTTACTCAACGATTTGCGCTGAACTCGAAAAACCTCTCAATTTTATCAAATCCCTCACGTTTTTTATTTCTATTAAAATAGTCTTTGGTTTTTATTTTCCACAGCTCTATCCACACGCTAGTAAAGTAATGTTGCGAATGCATTTCGGAGTTGGAAGCGAGCTGGAGTCCTCCACGGTTGCTGAAGACCGCGTGACTAAGGGAAAGATTGATCAAAATCCCCCTAGAAGGTCAAGCGCCCTTTTCAATCATTTGCGTCAATCAAACTTTCCATCAATAATCTTCAATGAGTGACTCAAGCGTCAAAGAATTTTTCTGTATCAACCGTAGTATTAAAATACCGAAAAATGTAATTTTTGAATACGAGTAGATCATTATTAACAAAATATAAAGTTTCGAAATCACTTGATTTATTGTTTTATAGCCAAACCAAATATTAAATTTTCTTTGTATTTGTTTAAGTAATACGACATGTTTGAAATGACCTTTAATTTGTTACGTAGAAATCTGATATTTAGCTACACGCCGAACCTCATTATTTATCAACTATGATAGCTTATTGGGAAAACCAAGCGTTTAGGTTGTTTCTCCCATTTAATGCTTTCTGTTGGCAAAGAAATCACTCAACTGCTTTATATTACTCTTTATATAAATTCTCCCTTTACTTCAGGAATGTTATTACTAAGTTTCAGATGTTTTTTTACATTACACGAGACTTTACATACTGCCCGAGATGCTTTTCCTTTCTGTAAATGAAATTCACCAACTTTAGAAGTATTAGCTGCACGTCGCCTTCTATATGGAAATTTTGTTGGCACGCTGTCAGTGGCCACAGTCCGTCTCGTCACTTAAGGACTACGACACCAATGTATGAATATTTATTAATGTTATTGCGTTCCTCTTTGTGGCATGTACGGATTATGAAAAATAATAATGAAAATATCAAAGGTTAAAAAATAAACTACTACAAATATTATTCAGTTATCAATATGTAAATTCAGCGTGTTAATAGTTTCTTCAATAAATAATATTTCAGGGTCAAATAATCAAACCTTTGTCTCTAATTAGTCGTTAATTTACTGGACTTGATTATTATGAAGGCCGATCTACTGTGGTCTAGTGGCTAGCGTCGCTGCCTCACAACCCAAAGGTCCCGGGTTCGAATCCTGGAATGGGCTTGAATGTTTGTGTCGTCATGGTCACGGAGACTGGAATTAAGGCTGATGGAGAGTTGATACGCTGACCACGTTTCACTCAAAATTCGGAATGTGTTAAGTAAGTTGATTATCAACAGTCGTTGTGGTAGACCAAGGCCCTTAATGGGCTGCAGAGCCAATGAAGAAGAAGGGGGATATAGTTTATTAATTACGTCTATGATTAGTTAATTAAGCTAATATTTAAGTATTGAGAAATTATACTTGAAAGAAGAATATAATAACGATAATGACAAATGAATTTAAAACAAAGTGGGTATTTATTTTAATAGATGACATTCGAAAGTCCAGAACGAAAACAAAATGAATTTACATAAGATAGCAGAGTAATTATGAATTTATTATTTACATAAGACTAATTAATAGGGGTCACCTGTGGGGGGAAACCAAAAGGCAAATAGCTTGGCAATGTAAAATCTGTAAAATCATAGCTAACGATACACGCGAGCCTGCAGTTGCATTATCTGGAGGCGTCTTGCTTCGGTTTGCTTTGCGCTGACGATCTGGAGGCATTTATGCCTAATTTTTCCATTTATGCCTACTTTTAACATTTATGCCTAATTTTGACTTTTATACTTCATTTTGACTTTTAAAGTTTCTTTTGACTTTCTTGTGTAAATATTTACCACTACTACATTGATAGATCTTAGAAACGTCTCTCCTTTAAAATCCCTCACGTATACACATATAAATAACAAGGAATTTGGTATTTTTGAGTAATCGGGGTTGATCTCTCTGTATGGATGACGCTTTGGGCGGAAACAGTGGAGACTCCTACCAGAATTTACATATGTTATTATAATTTCGTCTAAATATTTCTCAAACTGTTTAAAATCATTTTCGTAAATTCAGATGTTATTCAATTGTCTGACTTTTGCAATACCTAAAAGACATTTTTGCTAAGGGTACCAAATAGTTTGAGTTCTATTTATTGACTTAACACATTTATTTCACCTACCAAGCAAATGAACATTTTAATGGCCTTTGTAGTCATTCTCGAACAAACTTGAATGCGTCAATTTTGTATAATTGAAAATATTTATTGTTAACTGCCAATACTATGGAATAATTTGAATGAGTACTCTCCAGAGTCTTATGTGTAAGATGTGTTTTGAATTTTATGCATTTATAATTGAAAATGGTTAGAAAATTATTTCAACCGAGAATTTCAAATAATTAACGACATCATATAAAATAATATTTTATCTATTGAGAAGTTGGTGAATTTCGTTATTAATAAATGTTAAAAAGTCCAAAAGTCAGAAGAATTATTAAATTTATTGACATCAGTTCATTACACGACGTTTCGACTCTTAGCTTGGGACCTCCTCTGGTTTTTAAGCATTTCGGGCTCTACGCTCATGTGACATTCACACCAAAATTTCTTCCGTTAAAATTTTTTGTTTTCTTCAATGAATTGATGTCAAAAAAATTATTAATTTATTCTGACTTGTAGACCTTTTTACCATTTATGATGTCGTTACTTTTTTACATTATGTTTGGTTTCCAAAGCAATTTCCATTTTCCCCACGGAAATCGTTTTAGTATCAGTAGCGTGTTTGTAACTGCAGCCTCGCGCTCATTATCTTGGGGAATTCAGCGTTCCTTAGCTTTTGAAGAGCTTAGGTCCGGGTGTGAAGACCGAGGTCGCAATTAACACAACTACCACGAACTTGTGCGTAAGGACTACAGACAGCTAGGAAGAAATACTTGGCAATATTCAACAAAGCAACCTTCACTGAACTGATGTTTTTCGTTCTAATAATGATTTGTACAGCGATACCACTTAAGAATGAATACTGTGAAGTATAGAAAGCGTTTCCTGAGAATTACTTTCTTCTTTAATTTTGATAACCAGAAAAATAAATGAGTTCTTAATTAAAAACTATATAATTCATACTTGAAGCATCTGTTTTAGACACTGTATTTAAATAATAGATGGAATATTTATTTAATTAGACAGGTTTTTCCAAATAAACTCGTATGGCAAAACTTTCAATAAGAAAACTTTGGATAATGAAGAGAGTTAACTATTTATAATATTGCACTAACGGAACTGCTTTTTGAGGTCAGTCGTAGCTGGAAAGATGTTTAGGTTACTAAGTTTTTCTTTCTACTCCCGGTCAATAAAAATATCATTATTATTAATATAATCAAAAATTTAAAAATTTCGAATGCTTGTCACATATACGGAATCAGCAGTAAGCTCATTAAACATTGCTGTAATGAAATTGCAATTCCAATTATACCGTAACACAAGAAGGGATCTACAACAGGCATCTCCAATTATGGCCCCGTTTCCCTCTTGCCAATATTCTCCAATTTCTTGAGATCTGCAGATTTTCTTACAAAATTTAAACATATTTCTACATCGCAGCATAGTTTCTTAAGTTCAAAGTATTCATGACGCACTCGAGGAAAGCCTTAAAGTGTCTGGCATATTTGCTGACCTCTCGAAAGCGTTTGATTCAGTAGATAATGATATTCAACTCAGAAAATTAGATTTCTATGGAATCAGAGGAGTTCCTCTTTCGATTCTGACAACGTACTTGCAAAACAGGCACCAAAAAGTTGCGATTGAGAACTCAGATGGAAATGAGTATCTATGAGAATGGGAAACAATTACCTGCGGTGTCCCTCAGGGCTCAGTTTTAGGGCCTTTACTTTTAATCATATACATTAACCGAATTATTTAGATCCCTTAAAATCATTCCTCTACGCTGACTACACAAATTTGGTAATCACGGACAGCGACTCGGAAACTTTGTGCGAGAAAGTTGATACTGCGATGTGCCGTCTGAATCTTTAGTTCACTGCAAACAAATTTTCTCTTAATCTAGAGAAAACCAAAATCGTTAACTTCACAGCAAACGTAAACAGTTTATCTTTTAATTTAGAAAACATTTCTGAGCAAGGATCTTTTCTTGGTCTGCTGATTGACGATTTGAAATGGAGTCACCACATAAATAAACTCTCGGGAAAACTTAGCAAAATCTGCTTCACATTACGATGTTAGCTCGGGAAACCGACATAGCTACATCAAAAATTATGTACCATGCATATTTTCATTCCGTCATGTCCTGCGGCATGGCAAACAGGAGTCATTCGAATCAGGCACTTCAAATCTTTAAACCACTAAAGCGGGCCGTACGAATAATATCTGGTGTGGAGTTTCGTCAGCTTGCAATTCTAACCTTGCCTTGTACGTATATTCTAGAAATTTTAAAATTTGCATGGGGCAACATCAATCTATATGCACTAAACGCTCTCAACTACGTATTGAAAAACATCGTCTAAGCCTTTTGTAAACAAGCGTTCGTTATTCCTGTATAAATCTATACAATGCTCTTCCGGAGGAAATAAAAACTTAAAAGGTTCAAAATTTATTTACAAAGACTTGTAAATCTCTGTTAAAGAATAGAGCGCATTATTCACTGAAAGAGTTTGTGGATAGGAAGGACTAAAACAGTTTGCTGGTGTCCTATCAAATTCTCCTATTATTGTACAACTATAATATACTAGAATTTAACTGCCGACTTATTTTATTTTTCATGTTTGACGGGAATCTACCTCCGTCGACTGAAAACTGAAGATTAATATTGTTACCTTTTCTCTTTTCATCCTCAAACATTTAATTGTAAATTTTTCTTTATTTCTTGTAATATTATATTTGACGTATCCTACATCCTCTACTAATGATTTGAATAATAAATCTAATCTGATCAAGCTGGTGGTTCGGAATCCGTGAATTCAGGTGGTATGGCGTTCGTATGTTCACCTTGAACATGTTCTTCGTTGTCGAAGGTCAGTTCTGGCCTTGTTGAAAAAAATTAGTCTATAACTGCGACAGCCATTCATCGGTCCGTTATTTTTCGACCTCCAAATTTTACTCGAATTGGCGAGAGTTTCTTTTCTTGATGTGCAGAATGACTTCTATCCTTCAAACATCCTCCCAGACGCTCCATTAATTAGGCTGCCAAATCAATATATTGTTCCCCGTGTTCCAAAGCACATATATACTTGGCGCTTCTTGGCTTGCGTCTTTTATTCTATCTGCTCATTTTGCCTTAAATGAAGAGTGACCCGGCGTTTTTGAACCTTAAAATATTTTATTACCTAGTGTTTCAGTAAATCTTGGCATTACTGTCCAAAGCTTGACTAACTCGCTTTCTTTTTGTCCTTCACAGTCATTCATTCCATTGTTCCGCGCTCGACGTCTTGACTTTCCTAAACTCGCATCTATTGATGTATCTTCCGTAATGACATAGTACATACGTTGCATAAAATCAACAAGCGCTTACCATCATAAACATCTGACTCCTTAATTTCACACTGAATTAATTGATAGTATTCAGTACAAAACAGTTACACAACGAACAACGATGGGACGCAGAAGATGACTGAGATTACAGTTAAGTATTTTTAAATTAAGCTTACAATGTGTATTTAGTCTTAAGACTGGTATGGTTCAACTTTCCATGATAAACTATCCTGCGCAAGCATTTTCATTTATACATAGCTACCACATCCTCCCTTGTTGCTTAGCTTATTCCAACCTTGACCTCCCTCTAATTGTTGAATACTCTTTCTAATTCACATATTACATTCCGCATTATATTTCTTTATCGAAAACTAAGAAAACTTAAACCAAATTTAACTATAACTCTGTTATACATCCAAAACGATTATCCTGACTTTAGATTTCTGTGTCCTACCCATGTTCTTTAACAGAGTCTGTTATGACCAGAAAGGGATGTGAAGAAACAATTCATGTTGATTTCACACCTTAGCAGGTGGCCCTCATGGCAACGCATCCCTCTGTCCTTCGGCGAAAACAGCGGATTTCCATCTCAATTTTGCAAGAGCCTTTGACAGAACCGAAATCTGCACCGGTGGTCATCTGGCCTTAGTGCCTGAATGCGTTGAAGATGTTACGAATAGAGGATTTTTTCACTCTAGATCTACTGACAGAAGAGGATGACTCACTACTTCTGCTGCTACGAATCGGTGCACTGGTTTCATGTCTTTGTAGCACATGCTCCATCATCTGACAGAGGCCTTACACAGTCCATCTTGTGTGGGGTGCTAGATATGTTCACCAAATTGTCTTTAGCCACTATGGACAGATCTCAAAAAGTATACGTTTCACGACCCGTGTTTATTGGACTTTTTTTACTTGTTGTAATGGCTGCGACCACCTCTCAAAATATTCGACACTTTTTAACCCACTGCATGCATATTGAATTTATTGTTCTATTTTGACGTAAACACGACAGCGTAACATTTTGTTAAATGTTAATAAAAAATACTTCAGGTGAACAAATCTTATTTCTCCAATTGACAGTTAATCGAATACGATATAATGATAATAATTCCTGCCTACAATTAATTTTATAAATACCGATTAATTTTGAAAGAGAGGTTGAAATTATGATTTATATCTATAAAGGAAAATACTCAATCAAGGTTTACTTTAAGGCCGTAAACATTGACAAAGGCACTTATTTGTACACTGATTTCTAAACTTTGACGCAATTACAATGTCTGTTGAAGTAAAAGAACATATATTAATTGTTCTCCAAAATTTTGTTATCGGCCACGTGCGAAACAGAAAAAAGAGAAAACTATCAGGCAAAGGAGTTCTATTATTTTTATTCTAATTCTAACTTACAAAAAGAAGACATGGAAAAATACGTTGTCAATGATAATAACATGTCAAATATGTTGAAACAAACGTACAAATAATTTTCTTGTGAATTAGACATGAAATGTGTAAAGGCGTAGATAAGAGGAACATAAAGATGCACTGCTGTTATTGGGCACTAAAACTGAGAGACGCAAAGGCATTCAAATGGTATTAAATGAATCGTCATGTCTAGATTAAGTAGCTATTTGTAAGCATGGGTAAAACATACAAGATAGTAAGGTTATTAAGAAAGCGGAATATGGAAGAAAGGTAAGAAAAGGTTTCAATGGGCAGCAAAGGCAGAAATGACGTGTCCGCAATGACGTAATGAGTGCAACAAGACGGCGTAAGAAGTGACGTGATCTTCTTAGGAAGGAATGCGCGCTGGTGAGTCAGTGAGCGGGACCAGACACCCACGCATCGAAAACAGTTCGCATCTCGGAGTTACGTAAGCTCTTAGCGTGGTACGTGTAAGTGAGTGGACGTGTTATGCTGACCTGGAATTGCTGACGATCTCTATTATTAACCTGCCGCTTGCATTGTAAATCGTCTTGGGAAAACCATAAGCCAGCAGTTCCATGGAGACTGAATCCGGCTCAGCCATATCTCCGTGAATTATAAAGCGAAGCGTGTCCGGTTTAACTCTCGCTCATCTTTTTTGCAATAACTTAAATATATTCTGGCTTTTCCCTCCGCAGTTAAGTACATAAATGTCTACGGTTTAATGAAAGCTGTGATCAAATGTCAAAGATTCTACTTCGTAATTTCCAAGAATATTATACTTACCGGAACTAAAAGTTATTTAAATAATATCATTATTGTTCCCTTTTGGGAAGCTCAGGTAATACGTTTTTCAATAAATTAATGTATGTTCGATGCAGCTGGACAGATTCCTTTAATCGAAGATAAAGTTACAAATTGAGTTGATTCCTATACAATCCTTATAAATTATAAGTGTTTTTGATATCGTTAAAACCGGAATTAAGTTTAAATAAAATACTTTTCCCAGGATTCATTTTAAACTAGTTTTTTCACTAATGTGCCACGTATGTTTATTTAACTACATACTCACTTACTTTGCCCGCGAAATTTTGTCATGATTATATTTTTACTTTAAGATTAAAAATTATGTCCTCATTTTATTTTCTTTGCTTATTTTAGTTTTATTTTTTCCATTATTTAATTCTGCAATATATACAATAATCATCATTTTCGAATGGACTGATCGTTCATTGTCTATTCTAACCAAGACGATAGTCAACGTGTTGGTATAATTGTTAGGGATTAAATCTCAGAAACGTAATCCGCCTGCTAATAACCTCCTTAGTTCTTACTTAGATATTTTTTTTATTCTGCTACCAATCTACAGTCTACCGTATATGTAGAGTAATTAGTCAAGGTTAGACTTGATTATTGCATAACACGAGTATTGCACCGTCTATTGGTAAAGCATTAAGACTGGCGCATGTTAATGGTAACGTTATTTATATTTTTAAGGAGTTTGTCGAAGGTAAACCAAAAATTTATTCCGCAATATTGAAAGCAGTCTGCGTTACCGCCTCTCGTCATATAGGACCCGAGTTCGAATCACAGCTAGGCCAGGGATATTTGTGCTGTTCATGACCTCGAAAACTGAAGAAAAATCGCTACGCTGACTACGTGCCACTAAAAAGAATATGTAATGTGTCATAAAAGATGAAAAGTCTGACTGTCGTCACAGTCAGCCAAGGCCCTGTATAGGGATATAACGGGGAATGAAGGTAAACAAAGAATAAATTAAAAGATGAGAATGGAGAAATTTCAACCCAACTAGGACCTTCCGCTTTCCAGGTGGATGCTCTAACTACGGAGGTAATTGAAAATAATTAAATTTAATGGTTACATTAATCTGATTATTAGGGAAATAAAAAGACCAATCAGTCTATTACCAGAAATGGAAACAAAGTAAGGAACGCAACGTCGTGTTACTATTTTCCAATTAAATTTTTATTTTAAATTTATTTCTGATTAACAGGCTGTTTTACTTATTTTCAAGTTCAAGTTGTTAAGGTGTATTTCAGTGGGTCTAAAATATAATTAAATATTGGTAAAAGCTACGATATCCTAATTTTAATATCAGAGCTGTATTTACGTATACGCTACACGAGCTACAGCTTACAGTCCCAAAAATAATATCCCTTCCCCAAAATTATTTAGTCACTGATTTATTATTTCACTATCAATGTTCCATTAAATTGTATTTCATTTTAATCCTTTAGATATCCAAAAATTATATTTGTCACTGGCACAGAATATCTGAACTTTTAAATCAAATAGCGGTAAGTATAATTCATCGTCAAGCCAAAATTTGCTCTATTAAGTATGGATTTTCAAGGTTTATTGATTTGTTTTTTCTTACTGTTTTGTAAATATTAGTTTCAGAGACAAGTCCCACGTCTCCAAATATTTAAAATAATCAATTAGAATGCTGAAGTAGTTCTCTTAAGTGCTACGAATTTATTACATCAATTAGGACATCCAGATTAATATCGGGTCCAAAGAACCATTACAACGTTGGCAAAATTTAAAGCACTGTGCATTGGGTATTGAAGAACAGCGGTGGACTAAGTTCAAGACAGATATTTTCGAAATCTTTCATAATGAAAAAATGGTGGGTTAAATGCCCTTTTTACTGGAAGGAGGCAGATCCTTTGTTGCCTCCCGCCGAAGCTCCGCGGTGGAGACTTCGACGCGTGTGTGGGAGGGGATCCCTCAAGGTCCACCGCAGCTATAAAAGCCTTCCTGAAGACAGCGTCACTAGTCACACTTCTGTAGCTCCTCACCACTATGGCGTCAAGAACCCTCGCAGCTGTTGCCGCTGTCGCCTTTATCGCCTTAACATGCTGCATGGTCAGCGGTAAGTAGAATTCTGTCTAAAAAGACGGTTTCAAGTTGTGGGGCACTTAAAGATCCATATTCGGTACATCACCACTATTAAAAGTATTCAAGTTGGCACTGATATCACAATGTGATTAAACCTATTTTTAGAAATTCGATCTACATCCCGACGATCCAATAATGCTTATGGTGCCAATTAGTTATATGATTATTTTTGGGTAGGCTATTTTCTTATACCTGATTGCAATTGTTTACGGAAATATACTTTTCCCAAATTTATTTTGCCATAACCCCGAACGTGTAGACGAGGGAAAATAAAAACTAAATTTAACTACTTAAATGCGAAACAGCAGCTGGTTTACGGGCAATATTTGGTACAGGAATCTTTTGGTATCCAATGAGAAATACACATCTTCGTTTGAAATTGAACCTGTTCCTATGTGGTGTGTTTCAAACTTTTTTGATTACTTTATAACAGCAGCAAATTTTTAAGTATCAAGTATTATAAAATTGTCTAATCTTTGTATACAATAAGGAAATAATTATTACACTTTGGGCTTACATGAAAGATTTTTTAAATACGCTGACTGCCTTTAGTATATCTGAAATGGCTGTTGATAGCGTTAATTGTTCCTAATGGTACCGTATTTAGCGAAATTTAATTTTTATCACTAAATGAAATTGAATCTGAGATTGAAGAAGACATGTTCTGCAATAACATATTTTATACGATTATAAAATTACACTGCCGTACAAAGTAGAAAGACAGTAAGTAAAATAATTCGATTTTTGAAAATATTTCACGGATAAATTTATTATAATTAATTTATAAAAACAAAGTCATATTTTGGGTACGGTTTAAATTTTTTTTAAAGAGATAAGAGGTTTATGTAAATTTGAAAGCTCAAAAAAAATTTTATCCTTTGATTTCTCAAAATAATTTTTTAGTCTTACTATTTTGGATGGCAGCAAATTATATACTATGAATCACTTTTAGAATTTTCAGTTGGTTAATAATGAGGCACCATTCTGTACAATGTTATCATTCTTTGTTTATTATATCATAAATGCTCATAACTTAAACATATACCAATTAGCTCTGTGAATATTCAAGCAAAAATGTTATAGATCAGGTTAAAGAGGCACGTATTTAATCAAAATTCAATTTATTACTATCCAAAACAAAAACTTAGAATTTTGCGCTTCAAAGGTGCTTTCTGATCTGGAGTTTCCAAAATATGAGGACTCATTTAGATAAGATATGCATTAGTGGAACGAGGAACTGATATCTAATAGGTTTTTAATAGCTTCTGCTTGTCACTCATCACTGATATATAACTTCATTCGGTAGAGAAACTTTCTTATATAATAATTTATTAAGTTAAGTATAATTACATGAAGTATGTTACAAACAGAATTGAGCTACAAATGCAGGATCGCTGAGAAGCGCCACTCGGGGTGTGACATTTAATTTACCTCTTGCTCAAGGTCACATTTCATTTCAGAACAGTTCACGTAAACCCACGAGACACGAAACTTTATATATCTAACATGTCATTCAAAGCCAATTTTATATATTAATTAATACTATATTACTTAAATGTTCTATAATTAAAAAGCTAATTACTTTTTTATCACGATATGGAAAAACGAAATGATTAGTATGCAGTTACAGTGACAAGACAATTATCATGTAGTTGTCACAGAATTAAAATAAATCTCGTTAGGATTCTTTTAATAATAAGACTTTAAATTTATGAAAATCATTCCGTTAGTTGTGCCGCGTGACGTAGTGTTGGGTGGGTATTATATCGCCCAATCAGGAACTCACTATTCAAAAATACGAACGTGTTGTAACGGATCACTATAGCAAGGTCAAATTCTTGCCGTTTCGGTCTGTCATTTCAGCTGTTATCATACCCGAGAATCTTTGACCAAGCCTTTATTTTTATATATTTACAAAAAAAAAATTCCGATTCGTTCCGGCATCACATCGTCTTCAAAATTAATTGATCTACAGACGTTTCGGGACTTTATTGTTACGATACGAAGTTGGACAGGTGGTTGAGTCCTTCATATCATGGATGTTGAAGATATTCGCATCCGCTATTGCGGAGCTTGCGCATCGTTTTGGACATCTTCATCGGGATACGCATCCGCAAATAATGTAGATATTCGTGTACGCAGGTCACGACAAGAAACTACTTTGTTGGAAGAGAACAATTTATTTGTCAATAATAATATTGCCGACCTCCTGTGGTCTAGCAGTTAGCCTCGCTGCCTCGACAATATATCATCATCAAAGACCGAAAAATGCAAAATAAGAACTGAATTACACGAGCTATTTTTAAAGTAAGTACAGATATTTATTAAAACATAACAGAACGTTGTTTTCTGGATATTTTATCATCAATCATTACCTTTACGCCTCACAATTCTTCTCTACACAGTCACCGCCGTTATTCAGGCACTTGTAACGGGAAACCTTTTTTTTGTCTAATCTCCTTTTTCACCATTCCACCACTCAATATTGCTTTCCTACACACCACACAAAACTGCTGGCGTAAAATTCCTTGCATTCAAGAAACGAATCACTGATCTGACTTTACAGTCGACTGGTTTTGAACATTTCAAAACACTCTAGCATAAGAAAAACATAATGTGACGATGATTTGACTATGTGGAGAGGTAGTGTGAGGCAAGGTAATGATTAATAATAAAATATTTGGCAAATAAAGATCTGTTATTTTCTTATATAATAATCGGTACATGCTCTAAAAACAGCCCCACGTAAATTTGGGTGTACGTTGTAAAATAGATTACTCCAAGAAATATGAAGTAATCATGTAGGTTTTAGGACAATTGTTTACTACAAAAAATTGCGATTCCATAGAGGAGTTCCTAAATGCCAATTAAAGGACTATTGTTAATAATAATTGTTAACATCCGTATTTTTTAATTTGAGTTATCAGTAAGGACAAATACAGACAGAAAAATTATAATTAATTAATTAATTTAATATAACTTAACGACATGTTTCTGTTTGGATATGGAACCTCAATCAGGTTTAATATTACAATTCTGGATTACCACTTATATACATGTTTTATAAGAAACCAGCCGTGACCGTCGCTGGACGCAGACCACGACGCAAAATTATCCACATGTGTAAGAGTTTTATCGATTTAAAAATTTACTTGTTGAAGTCCACAAAAATATGGGCGAAACGTCGTAATTATATTAACTAAATTTGAATTAAATTGTTTTGCCGACGAATTAGCTAAATTATTTATTAGGTATAGGTTTTAATAACTTTACTGTCGATCTGTTGAGGGATCATATTCTGACTGAAACATGTTAAGTTGAATTTAATTGATAATTACAAGTTTTATTTCTGTTTCTGCCCTGATTGCACAGCTTCATCACTCCTTTTATATTAACTGGAAAACGTACTTTCTCTCGTTGGTGAATCGAGCAACACTCATATAGTATCATTAAGGACTAGGTTCTGTGTCAATGGTTACCAGGAACATTGCGATATACCCACCAGCGCCTGAGCTCCTTATTTGCCATTGTGTTGCGCCAGGTCCAAGGAAATCCACCAAGAAGTGACGTCACAGCGGGGATCCGGGATAGGAAATGGGTCCACGCTTTTCTCACCCTTGACATTTTGCGCCAGGACAAGGTCGACTCAAGGGTCCTATGTGGCCATTTACTCCTGGCTTGCGAGTGATGCTCATGTCGGTTTTGACACGAAAGTAATTACTTGTCAGGACGTATTAATTATTTGAATACTATGCACTTGAGTTCTACAATACCTTTAGCATTCAGTTTTCACGTGGGTTTATCCTTAACTTGAACTCCTACTCTGATAGTTAGATTCAAAGTGATAACTGAAGATTGACGAAATATAATCCAGTTACGAATATATTCCATCTGCTAGGTTCTTAAACCATCTCTACCGAATTGAGGCACTCTTACGTCAACCAATCAAAGAAAGTTGACGTCAGCCTACAAATAGTTAATTATATGATAGTACATCTGTAATCTATTCTAAATAGATTATAACGAATCAAATAAATGATTTCATATGTAATTAAAACAGGATTTAGTATAGAACATAATTGTATCCTTTTTGAATGCACCCGGATCTCGGTTCAATGGTGCAGTGAACACGAGTACGTTCACCTACAGCAGGGGGGCGGGGGAGGGGGAGGGGGGGCAGATCGTTGAACTGCTTGTTGATATTATCCAATCATAACAGACGGAGCCATTCAAGCAAATAATTGAGTACTAGCGTCGGGGCTTATAACCGATTACTGACAGCATTGCAATTACGCCAGATGTAGAAACAACGGTAAAATTTTGTATTGTACAATATTATTCTAAAACATGATAAGTAATTTTATCGGCGGAAGCTAAATCGCTTTTCACAATGACATGCATGACGCGATATTCATAACGATGACGTAACAGTTGTACCGGTGTAGGTCAGGAAACATTAACGGAGAGTTGGGGTGTGATAAAAGGTGATAGTAGCATTGCCATTTTTTTTACAACTGCAAAGATTTTGTCTTTATGAAGGATGAGTCATGTCTATTATGTTAACTAACTTTCCTCAGAAATGGGTACACTAAAAATTTCATTCCTAAATTGCAGAATAGTTGCATTGCATTAAAAGGTTACCGAAAAGAGCCAGTTCATGTTCACTAGGAAGTTATAATTCGTGTTGATATAATGCACAAGAACTGCAATCCCTCGTCCCTGAGAATCTTATGATTTTCTTATATTATGTCTTATGGAAGAATGCAGGGACAAGAGAAGCAATACTGACTTTGCCTCTAATTTTAGAAGACATAATAAGAAAAAAAACAGGCTTACGGTATTTGTAGATTTAGGAAAAGCCTTTGATAATGTGAAAAGGAAAACACTACTAAGGATTCTGAAAAGGACAAGAATAAAATATCAGGAAAGAAGGGTCATCAAATAGCCTCTACAGAAGGAGGGCAGCTGTAATTGGAATTTAAGATCAAGAAAAGAAGGCAGAAATCAAGAAAGAATGACAAGGATGCAGTCTGTCGCCCATACTGGTTAACTTATGCATAGAACAGGCGATTGAGAATGTTAAAATGGATTATGGAAAAGGAATCACACTGCAAGGGTAAGAAATAAAAACCCTGCGGTTTGCCGATGATATTATAGTATTAGAGGGAGTCAGAAGAAGACTGGAGTGTAGTATGGGAAACACTGGAATAAGAGACGCTTGTGGATTGGGAAGGGATATTTCGAAGGAAGTTAAAGAATTCTGCTACTTGGGCAGCATCATATCTAGGGATGGTAGAAGTATAGTAGACATAAATAGTAGAATAGCACAGGAAATGAAGGCTTTTATAAAAAGAGGGATTTATTTAAGGGTAATATAAGTATGAATATTAGGAAACCTCTGCTAAAAACGTTTGTGTGAATTGCGATAATATTTTTGGACTGATAAACAAATCATAAAATTCATGAGTACAGTAATTAACTGAAATTGCCGGATGTGGGCAACCTTAACCACTAAACCAGCATGGTCGCCAAGGTCTATATGCGTTACGAATGACGTCACACGACGGAAGGAACGGCCTCTCATTTTCTTCACATTGCTTGCTTTCCTAATTATCCTCTGCACAGTGTGAAATTGTAATTCTCCTTGATGCTTTAATGTTGACATTTGCAGACTTCCTGAAGTATAACCGCAAGGCCATGCTGATTCAAGCAGCATAGGAAGAAGTCAAAAGTTGTTATTTTAAATGATAGCTTGCAAAATTTTGTAGCGAATAAACCTGCTTGTAATTTACTTAGATAATGAGACAGGATTAGAATAACATTGAGCCGAAATAGAGTCAGCTCTGGAACAGGCATTCATTGAGTACGTCATGCCTTATTCTCGGAAAACCTCACTCAAATTGAAGAGAGGTTATACCAAACAAAAGAATTGATTAGGAAATCAGATATATTTTCAGTGTAACTCAATGGTCATCAAGTCCCATAATGGATACAAAGAAATTTGGGTGCGTATGAATTGTGAAAAATGAAAAACGAACTACACTACCTAAAACGTAATGGGTGTAGTTATTCACTTTGAAGGTACATAAAAATCGTTATTAGGCGATCCAATTTACAAAAGTTAACAGAAAAAATTGTACAGCAAATTATATGAGAGCAGTGAAATGTAAATGTAATCCGTATCTAATATTAATAGCGTGTTCGTGTTGTTCAGGTCAGCGGGCCGATGTGACGGACTTCTGTTTGGGCTGCATCTGTGAGGCTGTCTCCGGCTGCAACAGGACCCTTGGGTGTTCTGGCGAAGTGTGTGGACTCTTCAGGATTACGTGGGCCTATTGGGCGGATGCTGGCAAGCCTGTCTTACTACAGGACAATGCTGCCAACGATGGCGGTAAGTCAAAGAAGGTCTTCGGTGTCGCGGACATCAGCGCCGAAGGACGTTTGCCGTAACTATGAGTAAGTCTTGTCTTCTTCTGTTGCAGCATACACGAGATGTGTTACGGATGCGTACTGTGCCGCTAATGTTGTCAGAGGCTATATGCAGAAATTTGGCCAGGTGAGTGTAATAAGTAGACGTAGTCCCAATTAACTCTAGCTGTGTTTTTAAGTTTATAAACCAAACACGTTTCGGTTTGTGCCAGAGAACGCCACCGACATCAATCTTAATTTTAGTTCACGTATTTATATATTATGGTGTAAATGTATTCTTACAATCATGTAATGGCGTTTTCTCCCCTTTAGTGGTTAATATCAAATTACAAGTGACATCCAGTCTCTGTCCAACTCTTCACGTTACAACATAATTATACATTACTTTAAAGGATTACTAAGACTTCCCCAATATACTTTTCTTAGACAAATAGTTTCTTCTGCAACAATAAATAATTTCATATTTTTACTGCCAGGAGAAAATTACTATCTTGAATTCTTCAGCCCACTTCACTTATATGTATTTGTTCACAGCTTGGGTATTAACTTTCTACATCCCACATTTCAAACAAGTATTTTATAACACGGTATTTTAAATTTGATTAATTTAAAATGGTTAGTTTTTATGTTCAACATAAAAAAGCTATTCATTGCTTCAGCGTACGGATCGAAAGCTCCACCAACAATTCACAAACCAAACATACCTTTACGTGATATAGGTGCATTCACTAATAGTCTCATTCACAACGTATCCAAATTGTTGCAATCAATTTTATCTAAGTGAATTATTTCGTTTCTATCTATCTTGACTATCAAAAAACTTAAGTTACTTCCAGACCATAGAAAAATTCCTCTCGATAATGTCTCTCTATTTACTTTCATCACTAATTATTCAGGTATTCAAGTTTTAAATCGAGATGCTATCTAATTAATCAATACATTTCTTTCTCTCTAGTTCAAATAGTAGTGACTGTAAAATTAATTTTAAATTCCACATTTAATTCGTTTTTTTCACCAGGTCATTGGTTGCCCAATGGCTAGTCTACTTTCTCCCTTGTTTGCTGAAATTGATTTAAGGATTTAGAGAACTTCTTTGTTATTTTAATTTCATGGATGATATGTTTTGTATTCCAAAATAAACCAACTGACGTATCTTAAATCAATATGATGAAAAGCTAAAGTTCACTCATGAAGTGGGCATCAATAATTCGCTAAATTATGTTGACGTAACAGCTACAAGTACAATCGTGTGCAGCACAACAATTAATATAGGACACCCGCCTTGTGAAGGAGAGTCTTTAACTACTTTCATAATCATTCCATCGATCAGAAAAAGGACATGGCGTATGATTTAGATGCCTTTAAAGCATGTTTTTTTCCCTAATACCTAGTGGTTCATTGATTTCAGTCTTCTGATATATCTTAAGAAACATCTATTTTCTCATAAAACGACCCTGAACAAATGTTCCACATTTATTAATTCTTATTTAATGCATTTATTAGTGTTAGCATTGAGAATTGATGAATTAGAATATACTGTTTGAAAACCAATCCTTAATAACATTAAGTTTGTTAATCACTAATGTCGGTAAAATGCTATAATCATATATTTGAAATTATTCATATTAATTCAATGTTTAAAGTAATCCTAACAGACTCAGTAACATTTACGTTGCATTACTTCCTGTATAACATCTTTTTCAAATTTACTGTGTGTGGACGCTGAATTTACAAAGCAGTGTGATAGTGTAATTATAATCTGTAATTCAGTTACACCCGCAAATCCTAGAAGTGTTTCATGTCTCGAGAAAGACTTCCTTTTTATTAGACGTTCTTTTCAGAAACCCTAGCGTTTTTTTTCTCGATAGAGATTGCAACCTTCAGTACAGCCCCATTACATGAACACTGAATATAAGACATATGTAAACAAAGAGTTTATATTTAAATTACAGGGGCACAAATAATTTAGGAAATCAAGTATTAAATGAGACAATTTATTTGAAAAATTACCGTTTTAAAATACACTATCAACTATATGAGCTAAGATCAAGGCTCAGGAGCGTTCATAAAGCTAAATAGTCTACGTTCATATTTGAAGATATTTTCCGACTGTTAATCCGATTAGCGAAAGTTTTGTGTTCACTTTCTCAGCTGTCGTCGACTGTTCTTTTCTCAAGACTATTCGTTAATTCATTAGATGCTTCCTGATCTCTCTTCATTGAAACACAGGGAAAACGCGTTCTTGCCCTCTGTGAACGCCATCAAAAGCCATTTCTGTTTCCTGGCTAATAAGAGACAGGAATTGTCTACATCCATGTTCAGAAGAAAGATGTGACATTCACTTGAACGAACGATTACGAGATTTCAAATTATATGTTAAATAGCACGGTTGTTTTAAAAAATAATTATAGACGATAATAATAATAATAATAACCGTATACTCTCCATACGAATCACAACGTAATTGTTTAGGAAGTTGTCGAAAATTCATTCTGAAATAATTTACGATCATTACAAGAAATGATTGCAAAAAAATTGAGGATGAATATGACATGAATTATCGCGAGCTCCCGAAAAAATTTATAGTAGTTGGTCGAAATTCGACCGTAATTCATTAACTTTTTAAAGTTTGAACGTTATTGCAAAGCTTGCATTGTAAATCCATCAATCCACAACCAAACTACTAAAAATTCTTTGGACGACATTCAGAGCGTATTTAAATGTCTCCCAAAATAAATTTATCATTTCGTATACTATTTACACTATTTAAATTTGCCTTTGGAGCTGTACTTCCACTCAGTACGACTCTTTGACCAGAGACATGTACGTGCTTGAAATTCAGTAAGAACGTAAACAATAAATGTTTTTTTATTCTATTTAATATATTTATAACACAGATTATGAATAAATATTATAGTTCTGTACTCCTTGTCCATATGAACTTTGCCAAATCCCAAACTCCTCCGTGCGCGTAATAGTCTTAAAAAGGGGTGCTAACTTTTTTCTTCACGTATTAATTAATATACATATTTTTAAACAGGCTTGGTCTGTGAACCTCATTTTTGAATCCTACAGGAATCCATACATATAAGAATGTGGTGTTGCAGTGTTACGTTAATTCTTCGCTTGGAGCGAATTTTCTGTTTTTAACGATCTTCAACTTTACAGGACTGCAATGGCGACGGCTCAGTGGACTGCTTCGACTTCGCGGCCATCCATCGGTTAGGAGGTTATGGTTGTAACGGTGCCTTGGATTACAGCTACCAGAATCGCTTTATGCAGTGCAAGCAGCAGGTCGAATCTTTCGGAGGCAAACTGAGCTAGGACCTGAACCAATATCAATTCAGCTGTGCCAAATTACGATATATCTTCACTTGATGGTTGCTGTACTCAAAGCCTTTCTCTTCCTGCTGGATCCGATACATTATTTATAAATAAAATCTTTTATATAAATATATTATCTTGTCATTTAAACACTATTATTGGTTGGATCATCGATGTTACGCCTATTCGTTTTCGTTAACTGGTCCTCGAGAAAGTCAACAATTTGGAGAAACTTTGACGTCTTAATCATACTTCGTAGTATTAACTTAAAAATTTCTCAGGAAGCTTTTAAGAACATCAGTTAATTATATATATTTAAAAAATAGGTACAATATCTGCATTTTACTGAAACCGAATGCGACACGTCTATTATACACACTGAAATGATTGAATTCATGTTTCAAGAAATTAACAAACTACTTTCAAATAATTTAAACAGTTTCGTCTTCAATCAAATCAATATGTATATAGCTGTCACATTCCGACATTTCTAATAAGGAGTCGGAAAGTAAAACTTTATTTCACTGCGCGCTACATTGAATTAAATTTGCTATTAATTCTTTGAAAATCACAAAATACAATATTAAAGAGATATGTCTTCAGAGGATTCCAATAATACCATCCGGATTTGTCTAAATTGACCATGCAAATAATGGTATACGTATTGAAAAAGAAGACAAGCCTTTTTTCATTCCCATCAAAGAATGAATTTACTTACTCCAAAAATGCGCTAATATTCGATAAAAAATTGTTGTTGGGGTAATCAGTCCTAAGACTGGTCTGACGCAACCCTCCATGATAACCTATCTTGCAAGCCTTTCATTTCTAAATAGCTACCACACCCCACATCTTCCCTAATCTCCTTAGCCTCCCTCTTCTGTTCTTACCACACAATTTTACAAGACCCTCATGTCTTAAAACGTGGCCTATTAATCTATCCTTTCTCTTCTTCAACGTCCTCCCTATTGTTCACTCTTCCCCTTTTCTGCTTAGAACCTCCTGGTTAGTTACCTTATCCACCCATATGATTTTCAGCACTATTTTTCTGTCTACAACTTCTATCATCCACATTTCGCACCAATATATCGCCACACTCCATAAAAATATTTTTAATAATGATTTCCTAATATTCAAAATAAATTATTATATCAAAATTACTGACTCATGGAATAATCTTGTCTCACAAAAAGAATTGTACACAATTGTGCCAGAATTAACAAGCGGGTGCCAAATTATTGCAGGTTTTTCGCGACTTTTCTTTTCTTTAAATATTTGCATTTTATTTACTTTTATAAAGAATATTCCTTTTCCATACTCGCCATATTATTCTGTACCATATCGAGAAAGGTTGTAGTGCAGCACAATTATTTCACGATCTCAACGAACTTTTGTTACGAAAAAAAAGTTAAAATGATTTGTGTGGATCATTCGACATCGTCCGTCGTATCAGAAAGCTCGAAAAAGTATGGAAATTAATTATATGTATTCTTTTATAGTCTCCGTCTAATAATGATAACGTGTCAGAATTTGCTGAAGTAAAATAAGGAAACCGCGTTCCTGAAGAATCGCGTAACTGGGGAGCAATTGTGGTTTTTCTTCAAAAACGCCATTAGAAAAAAGGTTAGATTTTCGCCAAAAGGTGTCTATTGTAAGTAGGCAATGTAGTGCGAATACATGCACCAAGTAACACAATTATGTTTGAGCTTATTTTATATTTAAAATTTATAACTTATCATTAAAATCAACAGTAGTGGTTGCTTTAAATACATAAGGGCTCATTATGTTAACACTTATTAAGTTATTTATGAAAAAAATACAAAGAATGAGTTAATAGCATGAGCCAGAGATATAATTAAAATATAATACACAGATAAGAAACAAAAGTCATGTAAATATTGTACAGTATATAGGCGAAATGAATTAATAGTGGTTATTTTATTTGATGTTATAATTCTGTGGAAGTAATATTCTCAGTCGCCTAGATCATCCACCTAAAGCCTTCTTGTGATAGGATTAAACTGTGGTCAAGAGAGCGGTCAGAATTGTAAATATATGCCAAAACATATC
The DNA here is from genome assembly GCA_034510155.1 of Eucriotettix oculatus. NCBI lineage: Eukaryota > Metazoa > Arthropoda > Insecta > Orthoptera > Tetrigidae > Eucriotettix > Eucriotettix oculatus. The sequence goes on from CM067379.1 coordinate 40,734,804, forward strand.
CCACATCCCAATATTTTGCCACGGATCATAAACTTTCCCAGGAAATCGAAATCCAACAAGAAGTGCATTCCCGTGGTCATGAAATCAGATATGTCGCATCTTAGTTGTAGCTATTAACGGCAATACTGAGAATCAACCAACAGAGCAAAGGGATAATAGAAATCCTAGATTCATTCGAAGAGAGAATAATAGGTGGAGGAGAAGCGGTAACAATAAGAATGGCCAAGATAATAATCAAGGTAGTAACTTCAGAAAAGAGGATGTGAAAGCTAGAGAACAACTTGGTAAATAGTAAATAATAGATATGAAAATAGGGAAAGTGTAACGGGCAACAACGGGAGCATACAATAGCATGAACTTCTTAAAATTTAAACTAGGTCATGTTACACGTAGAGCTCCATTTGTCTAATAAAAGGAAAAGAGATATGTATTAGGGCAATCATGTTGAAAACTATTACCTAAGGAGATAGACTGATTGGAAGAAGATGAAAAGAGAGAAGAATTAGAAAGAGGACAGAATTGTCAGACAAAAATTAAATTGAAGTATACTGAAACATACGTGGATTGATAATGGAGCGTTGTACTCTGTTATAAACAATAAAATTGCAATTTAATAAAAAATAAGTGATATTTTAGGAAATATCTGCCAGTAACGAACCTGAAATTATATGGTACTTTGGGTCGAAGAAGTGAAAAGATAGTGAAGAAAGTTTTGTTAGAGACACCTTGTGGAAAGGGAAAGTCGTTAATAAACTATTTAGTTTTAAAGAGACTGTTAACTGAATTAATTTTAGGGATCGATTACTTGAGAAAATTAAGGGCTAAGATAATTTTTTAAGATGAGAGTTTAGAAGGAACAGCTAAGAATACAGAAGGGGAGGAGATTAAATTATATTGTTGGGGGTAAATGATCATGAAAATTTAAGTTATATAGAATATATGGGTAGTAATGATATGAAGGATAAAGAAAATGTAGAAATAATGGGGAGATTAAATGAATTTGGAAATATGTTGAACTCAATCAAGGGAATTGATGATAACATGAAAGATAAATTAATGGAGACAGGGAATGAGAGGGTTTATAACAAAGAGCCCGGATTGTGCAGAGAATGTGAACGATTTTAGCAGCGATTGAAACCATGGAAAGAAAATTGAGGATTTAATAAGGGCAACCAAGGAAGATGAACACTTGAGTAATTTAGCGAAAGAAATTGACTTGAAACAAGCAGGTGAAAATAATTTTTGACAAAATGGCTGTAAATACAAAATTACTAGGTCCCTGGATCCTACCTGGCAATTCACCAAAAAGAGATGCAGGGAAAACTATAGAAAACCTGCATCAAGTTGATCGGTACCATTCTCTCGCCTTTCATAATGACGGAAGAGGAGTTTGCAGTGGGGTCGTAGCATTCTCTTCTCCGTGTCTCCGGCAGCTTCAGGAGGCAATTGGCTCACTGATCCATGAGATTAAGAATCTCAAATGTATGCTCAAAAACTTAATATTTTATAATTTTTTTCTATAAAACGTTTAATTTTTATATAAAAATTTGTAAAAAATGCGCTTTGTAAGTTTTCTAGGTTTATTCCCATTTTATTTAATTTAATCCCAGTCACGTAACTGCATAAATTTTACTAGCTATATGGGTGTTTATTACAATATTTTGTGCCCGTAATTTCCTAAGGAAAGGTGTAAATTGTTTGTCGTGTTTATAAAGCAGATAATTTTTTATGTTTTACCATTTTTTTTGTTTATAGTCACATAAACTGCAGGGTCATTAGCGACTTTGCATGATTATGGCGACTTATATCCACGTAGGGGTACCATAGTATGGTTTCTCACGTTTTACTATTATAGCAAGAAAAGTTTTTCTTGTTGTTCGTAAAATATTTAACTTTTAACGGCTGTATCATTTAATTTTGTCTTAGCTAATTATTCAATTTATTATTAAAATTTAATAAGCATTTCATAACTTATTAAGTTTCTTACAGCCGGTGTGAATATAAAGTAAAACTTCCCAAGTAAATCATTACATGTATATATGGTCGAAAATCACTCGCATATTATTAGAATACTGCTACACGGAATCAGTAGTACCGTCAAACTAAAATGTAATCCCTGGACTGAACACTAGTCCACAATCAACGATTTCATGGCTGTACTTTTCAATAAATAACATTTTGTGACTTTAACATTTTGATTTAATTGTTTCTGCAACATTGAACACACAAGGACCTCCATTAACGGAAGAGACGAAAACATGGTAGTTGACTGCTTCGACGACTTGGACGATCACTCGAACACAGTAAGAGAGTAAAAGATATGGTTCCACCTGAAAGCAATTAAATGATTTCGTCATGGGTTTTAAGATCCAATTCAAACATTTCTGCAATCGTATGATAATATACATCACACAATGCCTTTATACAATGTACCACAGTAATGTTACATTTTAATAAAACAATATAGCATACCTATTTATGGCTCTTCTTCTGTAATATTCCCTAACTGAGGCTTACCTTCGCTTGTTCCCGGTTGCTGCAAAGAAAATAAGTCATTAAATACTCAATTTAATAATTATTTTCTTAAAATATGTCTCTTTTCCAGTTACATGGATTATGGAGCACAATTCTACTTTCTGGTCTGTAATATTTCATGAGAACAATTGGAATCAACGACTTAATCTCACCAACGTGATATGAACTTTTAGCGTTTTACGTTTTATCCACACATATTTGGCATACCGTATGTCCTCATAAACTCAGAAGAATCATTTAATCTTTTACTCGACCTTATCTTTTTATGGTGATATAATATGCTTGTACCCACACGAATCGACATTCCTGACAAATTTATGAAAACAAAATAAATGCATGAAAATTAAATAAATTCATAAGAATTGACAAATGCATATAATCATACTGATAACTGACTGCGTTAGTTGAATATAAATCCCGGATGGATTTAGAGGAAAGCGATATCAAGATAAATCTTGTTTCATTTTTCGCTTTACTTTTTTCCCAAAATTGTTGATTTTCGAACAAAAACATAGATAAAAGGAAGATGTCAAAAGTATTAAATCAATCGTCATAGTGGATTTACTCTGAAAAAATAAACCTCGACAAGTGTGGTCGAATGTAAAGGTTATGCTTCTTCGATATTAACGGCACAGTGCAGTATTATGAGTTATTAGAAAAAGGTCAAACGGTTATTAAGGAGTACTACCTACAATAACAATTCAATTTTTGGCGAAAAAATTCAAGTTTTTTTTCAGTTTTTTAATCGTTAAGAGGTCGTAATGAAAGTCTCAGCAATTGCTTCCGAAAATATTTACCGGTTCATTTCTCCGGGAGGGTCTTCCGGGTAACGTGCGGACTGCCAATGGAGCTACTCTAACATGCGACTGAAAAATAAAAGCATATTATTAATAGTAATTTCTTACATGTAATTTGTAAAGTAATACGATATTTTTATTAGAAAACATAACAAAATATTTTTCAAATTTTTAACTTATGACTAGTAATTACGATTATTTGTTTCTTAATTTCTGAATTTGAATATTGCTCAATGTTGATTATATTAACATTTAAGATTAAATAATTAGTTCGCAATCCCGCAAATAACGTCTAGATATGCACGTCAGATATTTTGAAACTACATGAAACCTTGGACCAATCAGGATACCAGAAATTTGCACTGAAAGGCCATTTCACCCTAAGTCACTCGCAGAAATAAAAATGGAGCGGACGTGACTACTGAACAAAAACTTTTGAAGGACATGAAGAGACTTGGATGATATGGTAAGAATAAATTAAGAAATGCATTAAAGTGTCAAAGATTCATACATCTGCTGAAGCAATCGTCTGTAGCTTTGAATACGATTCTGGGGGTGATTACCCCTTCGGCGGTAAAAGAGCCACTCTGTGGGGGTAATTAGGCCAGTAATAAATAATAAAAATTTTAATCATTAATTACATCAAATAACAGATAAGCGCCACGTGGTTTGCACTCTCCAGTGCATCTCTTGATTGTTAACTGATTAAATTTTTCAAGACGAAGGTGTGCCAAATTTTCTTGGACTACCCGAGAATAGCACGTGAAAAGTGCAATTTAAAATTAGGTCAAAGCCCTCTAAAAATGATAATACCATTTGCTACCACTTACAGATGTGAGCGTGGTAACTATGGTAACAGTAAAATCGAACCGTCTCAATGTGGATCACGACGTGAGATACGCTTTAAGTGAGACTAAATATGACATTAAAGACTTGCGAATTCTAAATAATACCAACCTTGGCACCAGTGGTGGCTTGTGAGTTTTTTAAAGTTATGTGCTAAACCAACCAACGCAATATTATGAGGGTAATTACGTAAGATTAAATGAATGGAGTTATGAACATACTGACAATTAAGGTTGCTCCAGTCGATTAATTATTTAATGTCAGATAAAGTAACCACAACAGCGACACTGTCACCAATTCTCTGCGACTCGTGAGGTGCTAAATTTCTAATTTCATCAACATGTAATAATGCTTAATTTTTTTAAAAAAGTTCAAATGAAGTAGAAATGTTTCTATTGAAGCTTAATTAGGAGCATATAGCGCAGAGCGCTGCCCGGAAAACAAGAGGTCCGGGGTTCGAGTTCCTGGTCCGGTCGACATTTTTCCATTCTTGTCTTTCTTCCAAAGGAAAAAAAATAAAAAAAGTTTATACACATTTGTAACACGATTCCATTATCCTTCCCACATATTTTAAGTAAATAAAATTTTAGGAATAAGCCACAGATGGTGACGTACTACTGTTGTCCATTTTCTGAAACCTGAGTGTTTTATTACATAATGTACTAAAAGTACGCTACAATTAGATGCCAAAAGACAATGTAAGATCTAAAATATTTTTGCTATTAAAGGAATGAGATTTCCATATGTGTAAATTATATTGGAATGTCACAGTTTACAAAGTCAAAGGCATGGGCCTATGGCTGTCCAAGGGATAAAAATTTTATAACTTTTTGATTTAAATTAAGGGAAGGTTATGAATAATAACTATTAGTATAAGATTAACAAAAATATAATTACGCTTGACTTTAAATTGACCCTCGCTAATATTATCGGAAACACGATCCTTATCTTAGGAATATCAATGGGTTAATTAAGAAACTAAATGGGCGGCCGAGAACACTTTATATAGAAACCACCAGAAGCGTTGATCTTCCTTCCTGTCGCCATGCTAGACTGTCTGTTGATTCCTTGGCTGCTGAATGCTTTTCGTACAGGGGCTGCAGGTTGATTCGGTTGCTGCGTCTATTCTGGAGCTCGTCTTCAGCGTCGGGTGTAGACTGCACAGCAACTAATCACCTAGAGTGCACAACTTTCTTGAGCCTCAAAATTAATTGAATCTTCGACCGACACTGAACATGTGGCTGTCTATACTGCATGAATTCTAGCCGAAATCTGGATCTATATCTCTCTCAAATATCTCAAACTGTATGATAATAATTTTGTATTTCTAGAAGTGATCTAGTTCTAAAATGAGAATGGATATGGTCTTAATTGCTCCACGCGTTTATATTAGTATGCGGCACATACATACACAAAAATACACTATAATAGTCAATTATATTTAAAAGGAGAAAATACTTGAACCATCTCTTCCGTCTCATTACTATGAAATAATGTGTGTACCTACATATCTACGAAAATAAATTTGAAATTATATAATCAATCTACACTGAGGCTTATAAAAAATTGTATTAATATTAACCAATTAAAGAGTATACTTTCTTGAATAAAATGTTATTTAAACGCTTAATAGTTATTTCATTGTCTCGTTTGACAGGCTTGATACGTGTGGGCATAATCTATCCTTTGGAAGTCTGTATCCCTTTAAGGTAGGAACTTTTTTAAACTGAAAGGGAGGTAAGGAACCTGAATATTCGAAGGATCTACAGAAAAGTCTGGTGTGATCAGCGCTAGACACCAAAATTTCACGGGAAACTGATGAATAGTATAGAAACGCTTCAGGGCAAACCTTATAACTCGCAGTTAGTTTTGAACAGGCCCGGTAATTCAAGGGACTTACAAATATTTATATAAATATCCTCAGAACCCTGCTAAATGTCCAAATGAAACTACAGTTTTAATCCCTAAAATTTATATTGAAACACGGTGAGCCGTTTCTGAGTCTATTATAGACAAACTTTCAAGACAGACACTTAAATTTTATTTATTGGTTTATTAACCAGTTTTCATTTCGCCAATAAATCAACTGGGATTGACACACGTGCCATAACCGAAATCTGGAATGCCACTGTTCATCTCAGAGCTAATTGGGTTTGGGGCTATCAACATAACCGGCATGGTGAATCTCAATATCCAATTTACTGATCCCCAAAACTCCAAATTCCGATCAATCACATTTTTTCCCATTTTAATTATAATAGTACTCACAGAGGGAGCCTTCTTGTCGAATTCTAGCACGTCGACTGTAGTATTCCATGATATAGACTGCTTCACACCGATTTTGCTAGGTCGGTTCGAGTTCGGGTTCGGAGCTCCATACTTTGCGTACGTATTGACGATTGGCCTGGCAGGTTTCATAGCGATTGCTGGCGATGATATCTTCTTGGCGTACATCAGCGCGATGTAGCTGACAAGGAAAACATGATGATATGGTTTAAAAAAGGGAATCACAGAATAGGTATATTTTGTGTTGCTGATATCTAATGAAATATCTCCCTCAATTTTGTTACACCAAGTAATAGTATTTTTTTCTAAATATGAACAGGTATTTACGAGGGTAGTCCTGACGGTTACATTGAGAGTTGTTTGAAAAACAAAAGTGGTCTAAAGTAGTCATATTTTGAAGTGGACTAATAATATGTAGAGTTTTTTTGTTTTATATATAGATTATTAATTACTTTTTGGTGAAAGCAAAACTGATTAATTTTTAGTTTATATTTTCAACCTAGCTTCGCTTTGGCTACATTATTGATATCCCGCATTAGTCACTATTTTAAACATAATTTTTAATTTCTGGAGACACTAAAGGGACGAAAAAGTCATGATTTAATATTGTCGAAGATTTTATGCCTCCTGAATATAGGCGGTTTATGAAAGCCAAAATCGACGTCGTGGTATCGATTTGGAAGAAATTACTATCGTTTAACAGTCGTTATTACTTTTTAAGCTTCGGTCACATTTGGTTGAAACTGCCCTCGGAGGCAGTCCACTTTATAATTTTATACTCTATTTTTAATTTTTGCTTAATAAAACTAACGATAAATTATATTGGTATATGTATAAATTAATAGATTTGTCTATATATGCGTGCTAATTCATGTCCGCTAAGAGCACTCATGAGGGGCGAAAGAGGGAAGGGACTTGGTAAGGGGTGTCAAAAGTTTTGTGTCCGCTAAAAGCACGCCAGCAGGAAAACGACACGCTTGTTTTCAGGACTGACAGGTATATGTGTAGTAACTTCTTTCTGTCATCGTTATCCTCGAATGTTCTGGACGTTTTATCCAGGTTCTAATGATGTAATGCGCAAATCTTTACGTTCCCTTCTGGTCAATAAGATGACTCGTAATTCGTTATTTAAATAGCCAATCGCGTTCATCCATGGTCCTGACTCCGTCTGTCTTGAATATATCGTCTGTTACTTATTATATACATATAAACTAGATATTAAATGTATTTTATACAAGAACTGTATTAAATGATGAGGTGATACGCAATCGCGTACCACAGTACAAGTTTCAATTAAATCATTTCGGTCGTAACCGTCGTTGGACGGGGTACACAATACAAAATAATCAACATTTGTAATAGTTTTGTCCATTTAAAAATGTAAGTCTGATATTTATTTGTTTTATTGAAAATTATATTTTATGTTTGAATGAAATACTGTATTATGTATCCAAAATTAATAATGAATTTTGAATATTTTTATCTAGTTACCTGATGTAGTCCACAAAGGTGAACGACACGTCGTAATTATATTAAATAAATATTAATTAAATTTATGCTGACGATTTTGGCTATATATTTTATTTATTTCATATTTAAATACGTTTGATGACGCTACATTGTTTTGTGTTTGTTTGATCGCCGTCGTGAGTAAACGATCTCAGTAAATTAGAAAACATGTGTATAATAAGTTATCGTTACGTTATAAAACACTATGGTTTGAAAGGTTTCTACATTTTACTCTGAGTAAATCTAAACCTTCGTTTACAATAATAAAATGCTGGTTGGCAGAATTTAAACGACAACATACGAACTATTAGACGAAGAATACAGTAACCATGCGAGAAATGGTCACGAAAATCTACAAAATAGCTACGCGTGATGGTTGTAATATTTTATTATAATGTAAGAAAAACAGAGGATGTTTCACTCCAGTGTTTGGCGATGTTTCACACCAATAAAGCCGAATATTTGTGTAGATTCATAGCCATTGAATCATGGGTCCATCACTTCACACCTGAGACAGAACAATGATCAGATAGGGAAGAATCGGATATGAAGAAGGAATAGAATCTACTTGAAAGGCCGTAACAATATTTATTGAGATACGTGTGAATCAATTTTCCTTGACTATATTAACAAAGAAAATAAATCTTATATCAGCAATTGAAATTATACGAATGTTTGTAATGCCGATTCTCATATTCATTCAGGCGATGCCCAGAATAAAATTTGGAATTATTCCTTTACACTATTGTTCAGGTTAGCTTCTTCGATTTTTTATCAACTTGAAGAATTGGCTACTTTGTAAAATATTTTATGGCATTTTGCTGAGATTCAATTTCTAATTATTAACTAATTAAATAATAATAATTGTTTAATTATGGTCTGAAAAGGGCACACTTACTCGATTGGTTCATCATCTTCTGCCTCCTGGATTGAATTTTGTGTTCTGAGAAGAACCAAAATATTGTTTTCAATATATTTTAATATGAATGAGCTTCATTTAAATATTAACATCTACTTTAGGAAACGACTTCTTATATTTGTGAAACTATACTATATATGTATACATACTATACGAATAAAATTAATTGAACTGCTCAACAACTTCTTAAACTAATTAAATAGTTTATCTGACAATTTAATATATAACAAATGAGCTAAATCAGCCTCTTTGTCAGTTTTTTAAATTTAAATATTAAACATTACAACGTTACTAGGCTAATTTATTCCATCCCAGTATTACAATTACAAATTATTGCTCGTAGCCTCTCTCATACGTGTTTGGCGAACAACTGGTGACGTCATACTGTTTTACTATGAACGTATATTAAATTAAAAATGGGCACGATTACAAAAATGATTATGCAGCAGCAAGTTATGTAAGGAAAAATTAATTTAGTTGAATAACATTTATCCTCAGAACTATTCTTATTACACCTGAAACTATCTCTCAAATCATTGTTGGTATAATATCTCATATCCTTACCACTATTATCACAATCGAAATTCTTTGTCATGTGGAACAGAAACGGAAGAAACTTGTCATAAATTAAGCATGTCTTATTGAATTCGCACGGTCGACGACCTTGTAATTACTATAATTACCATCATGTTTCGTAATTTCCCAAAAAGAAGAAAGAAATTATTAAATCCAGCAACGTTGAATTCTTTAATATTGATTTTAATAGTGTAGCTGGAATGAAGGAAAATTTTGTACTAATGATTAAATATTTATATTTGAGTGATAAAAATCTTTAACATTAATTTCGAAAGGATATCTGGAAACAAAATATTTAGTATTTTAAAAATATTTTAATGATACCAACTTTAAGACTATCTAAAAGTGTGGCTCGGAATGAAGGAAAATATTTTGTTAAATTACAAATATTTGAATTATAATTATAAACGCAAATGATTCGGAAAATGAGAATATTAATATTTGCGACGTCACTGGTGGTAAAGGACGTGGGTTTCCCGGAGAGGGGATATGACGTATACGACCTGGGCCTCCAAGTCGACTTTAGCCACGATTAGTGACAAAAAGATGTTTTAGAAATTTAATCTGTTTGATATGTATTGAATTGAGTACATAAGATCTAATAAAATAAATTGAGTTCTGAGTTTCGTCCATGCTAGTATTTGCGATTAAAAATGTTTCTAGATAAATAGGTAGTAAAATAATTGTACTATAGGATTTTTTTGATGTAAAGGGGGATACTAATCCCCAAACGTATACGTCACGATCTGTCCCATCCCCTCACCGAGCATGCCACGCCCATTATTAACGCAAACGTCTCAATTATTAATATCGTCATTTGCCGTGAATAGTGTATAACAATATTTAATTATTAAAATATTTTTAATTTAGTAATTTAAAGATTTTATCATTCAAACATTTGACAATTAGTATAAGATTTTCCTTCATTCCAAATACAATTTTGACATTGATGTGTAATATTTTATTATTCAAATATTTGTAATTATATTCACGGTAAAAATTGGTTTGATTCTTTGAAATCGGAACCTATAATGTAATCTGAAAAGTAATTAATGCTATTCCATTGTTTGCATTTATGTTACATAATTGTTGTTTTTCACAATTTATTTCATCTTCTTGAGGAATTTTCAGGACACGAGGGTAACTATGGTGGGGAAGGGCGAAGTTAATAGGAGAGTACTGTCATATTTAAATAATACTGACAGATTTATTCCTTTTCTGTTCTATTTCAAAAAGGCTTTCAAAAGTGATACGTAAATTTGGTAAGAACATAGCTAATTGTTTCATGATTTCTGGTGGCGCGTTCGTAGAGAAGTGTACCTGCACAAATCTCCGAATATGTCTATCATCATTATAATATTTTTTTGTGTACGGGGGAATTTTTATTGACTATATATATATATATACGTTATAACAGACTATGGCGTCACTAGTTGTGCACTAATCACATGTTAGGGGACATCACGGTTACGACAAAAGCGTTATGTGGAAAGAAGAGTAAGGCAGGGAAAGGTTGAGTTTAAGGATTCTACCAATCATCTGAATGAGATATTGGGAAAACCCAAGAAAACCTGCATAGCTAGGTTGGGCTATTGAGTACTATTCTCACGCCCTTCCGAATGACGGGAGAGGAGTTTACTGTGGGGTCGTAGAATTCCCTTCTCCGTGCCTCCAAAATTTTTAGGAGGCAGCTGGCCGACTGATCCAATCAGTTCAGCGGACAAGTACCGTTTGCCCAAGGTCTGCGACCCCAGCACATACACATCTTAAAGAGCCAGAGGTGCCTCGGTATTTGAGAACCTTGAAACCCAAGAGAGAATGTATTCTCCATCATCACTCTGGGGAGAAATAGGCAGAAAACTGCCACAGGTTCCACTATAGGGGTGTTACAAATCCACTTTTGTTGTAGAAATGATGCATGATGTATGGCATGTAATATAAGTGAGATTAGTTAATACTTACCCAAAGCAGCAGCTGAAGAGGGAACATTTCATTCGGATCCTATTCCAACTTCACTTGACTACCTCTCGTTACGATTACCCTTGTCATGCTCTAGCGTTAACAGTTTTCGTTTTCCGATTCTTCAGATGACGCTGATGTCAACCTAATCCTTGCATCTTCTCAAAGTCATTTGCACATTTTAGTTATTTGTTAACAAAAATAAAAGCACGGGTATAGAAATTTTTATAACATAAAATGAAACGGTGATTTCTTCATAGCACATCTATAAATGTGACATATTTTTCCTCACAGACGAAACCTGTAGGAATAAATTAATTTCAAGTTGGATATATGAAATATAAGGTGGAAGTATAAATTTTTGAGGTTAATGACACTTGTCTAATAGCATAAAATGAAATATTGATTATAGGCATCGTTAAGAGAACAATTATAAATTTATCTTGTATAAAAATGTAAAATTCAACATTTCGATATAAAACTTTAAACATACGTTGAAGGTTCAAAGATTCTTCCCTTCCACTTAAATGAATTTGAATCTCTTATTTCTTGGAACAGAATTTTAATTACCGTGACAAATCAGCAGCTTCAGCCTTAAAGAACATTTTACAATAATTTTAAATATACATATGTCAAAGATCCTAAACATTCAAGATACTGTCAGGTGTATTCAACATTTAATTCACGTCATTTGTGCTAGCATCGTGCAGTAATGTCTTAATCTAAGGATCGATCAGGAGCAAAAGGTAAATCAGTTAATAACAAATTCAAACAAATGCAATGTATAACAGTGTATCACTGATATACAGCTGGAAATAGAGGCGGAGGTAAAATGTAATTCTCGTCAGAAACTAATACAAAATCTATCGAAAACAATCTTTGTTTTTCTTTTCATGTCGTCCGCTCTAGAAATTTCACAGCGTTGATACTCATCTTGAAGGTTTTTACTTTAAGCTAAATCTTCTATTATAGCGATATCTAAAACAGCAATTAACTAATTTAAAAAAAAATTGTATTACACTTTTACAAGTCATTGTTTCATTGCATCAAATTACTTTTAACTTTTCAGTCTTTGGAGTTTAATATCATGCATGTACAGGTAGTTAGCGAAATCTACGAAACAGGAAGAATAACAGAATATTTTTGTAATAACATAAATATACCCATACCGAAATGGACTGGGGTGAACAGCTCACGAAAATTAGTTTAGTATCTTTTCTTTTCGGAAACATGAGAGTGTTACTTAAACATAGTTTTCATGCATGAGATACTAGTTTAGTACCTCATGCATACAAATTAGTGTTTAACTAATGTTATACAAAAATATTAAAAAAAATTCCTTAATATACTGATGGACATCTCTGTAGTTTACTTTTCACGTCTGCAGGAACGCTGTAGGTTAACTGTTCCAGCTTTCTACAGTTCTATTTATAATTGAGAATTTGCCCACATTTGCGGTACGAATTTTGCTACAGTGGCCGTTTCTCCCCGTGTAGGTCGGGGGTAGGTAATTTCGCGTTTATTTTTCGGAGGCCGGATTCTTTGTTAAAAAAAAACCTTACTCGTTTAAAACAAATAAATATTTTTATTAATAGATATAATACATAAGGTGTCCATTGAATCTTGTAGTACATATTAATTTTAGATCTTTATGTTACTGAAAATAGAAAAAATTAACGCTGGGCGTTGAAAACCATCAAATAAACATTACTGACTTTTCTGAAACAGATAATTCAACTTCAGTTCAGCAGTCCAAAGAATATATTAATGTCTTATGGCTTTGGTTATCAGATCTCCCTAAAATTATTGGGTATTTTCACACAACTAATTTTATTTCATCCTTGACGCCTATACGCTTTCATAAGAAACTAGAAGAGTGAATTATCAGAAAACATGAGAAATGTTGATAACCTTTCTTCGTTTAATATCCTCAAAAATTGTATAATGCATATTATCTGTCTAATTCTTCGATTTAATTATTCCGGATGGGGAAACAAAAAGGCCATTCGTATGACAATATTTTTAAAGTGGTTTTATTAAAAAATTGAATAGCTAGATTACAAGTTATGATTAATGTACTTACAAAAACAAACAATGATCTCAATGAATATATTTTAACAAAGTGTTTCCAGATGAAATGAATTAATGCTTTCATACTTGAGTTTGCTTAGTTAATTTACATTTTGTAGCCGCTATGCATAGCGAATTGTGAGGAATTTGCCCGACGAACAATGAAAGCGAGACAAGATTTTCTCCACATTTTCCTTGAGGATCTTTTCTGCGCTGTGGACTATGTCACCCCTAAACTTGTCTGTTATCCAAGTAACAATTTTAGAAAAAGTCCAACTGAGTTTTCCGAGGCCAGTAAGATGAATCTTCAGTTTGCTGAATTCCTTGAAGTACAAATTGTGAAGAGAAACTACGCAAGCTGGATTTGTGATATCCACGGCCAATTCCACGACGATCGAATTGTGGTCGACTTCTCCCTTGATCTTCCCTTTAGGACCGATGTGCTCGAACTTAGCTTTGTAATTCTCGTACCCAAGGACCATGGAGGCAAGACCCACGCCTACTTCCACTAATAAATGATTGTCTTTTCGAGACGCAATAACGTCTGTTGTTCGATGCAAAGAGGCCAGGCTGCGGAACCATCCGTCGACTGCGTCGAAAGTGCCTTTCAGCTTTATAGGGCCGACTCTTTTATGAAATGATTCGTGAATATCTGGTATTTTGATCTGATCTTGACCGCGTTGCACGATTTGCTTACGCACCATCTCAATCAAGAAATCGGCAACGATGTTTAGGCTCGAATCTTGACTGTTGTATGTTTTGTTGCCGAAAGTTGCAACGATGACGGGGAGTGGAGTCTCTGGACTTTGACTCACCACTTCGGATCGAGGTATCCGCAATCGTTGTAAAGGCGCTTTCTTCAGACCTTTGCCAAACCATTCAACTCCGTAAACCCCTTGCGTACTCAAAGGGCTTTGAGGTTTAGGCGATAAGGGTTCTATTTCTTCTACATCTCGAAAACTAGAAACAACTTTATTTTTGTCTCCTCTGACATTTTGTGGTTCAGGTAAAATGTAAACATTTATTTTTTCGTGTATACTGACTGGAGTGTTTTTGGCATGCACGATATAATTTCTGGTAATTGTTCTGTTATTATAAATATCGAGGGCATTGTTAACGCTATTGACTTTTGTATGTTTCGTGCCTCTTGCATACGAAGTCGAAAAATTAATTGTAATAATCAGCAGGCATAGAACGTATGGTAACCGTAGTAACATCTGAAACAAAGTGTTTAAATTAATAAAATGCAATTAGGGCTACAGTTATAACTAAAATTAAACAATAAATAAAAATACGGCCAATAAGTCAGCATATAAATTTATCACTATTTATTCAAATATCTGGTAGATACGGCTGTCAAGTTGTCAGATCACAAATACCACAGTGAAAATCGAAATAAAGTGGATATTCTGTTACTAAATTCATTCCCAATCAATTTCATCAACAAACATCAAATTTAGATTCATTAAAATCAGGTATTCCGACAGTAATTTATCTGTTAAAAAGATTAATAACAGAAAAATGAATTTCATAATTTTACCTTATATACCTTATATACAATATAATCTAAAAGACTTATTTCATAATTACGGTGTAGGGATGTTGTTTTTAAATAAATAAATAATTTAAATTTCGTTCAAAATATCAAAGACAAAATTAACTTTCTACAAAATTTATTATTTACATCGATATGCATTGTAAATCGGACAAACTTACAGAGCTTTAAAAACTCGTATTAAAGAACATAAAAAAACATAAAATTAGACATTCATGAGTACACAGTTATGTCAAAACACATACAGATTAATAATCACAATTTTGATTGCAAAACGTGGAAATTTTAGAAGAAGAAAATAATTACTTATCGAGAATTATGAGTGAAATGTTGTAACCCTTATGCAATCAATGTTAAAAATGACACGAATAATTTGAACAAACTTTTACGATACTCGTTTGTTGTAGTAGTTTAACTTTTAATATTCTTCTCCATCATTAAAATTTAACTGCCGAAAACAGTCACTGTTACTACATCCGCGACACTAAATTCTACACATGTAATTCATATAATTCTTCACATGTATTCATTAATCTTTTCGGCTGAGGGAGTCAAGAAGTAAATATGATGAATTGCTAAATTTGTAAGTTTGATCCAAGTTTTTTATATATAAATTTAAAAAATTGTAATATAGAACCTATATTTAATCGCTTGTATAGTATGTTTGTAGTACGCCTGAGGAAGTCTCAAAAAGGAGACGAAACGTCGCTTTTGAATAAATAGTGGTAAATTTATATGCTGATTTATTGGCCGACTTCTTATTTATCGTAAATTTTAAAGTCAGAAAACTATGTTATACAATTATTATTTTGTTAAAAAGAGCCACCGATCCAGTGTCTAGGATATTGTTTAGAACTTAATTTTACAGAATTCATAGGTCATTGCTTTTATTATGCAGAAAAAAATTGTTGAATAGAGAGACTTTATGAGACAGAATGCGTTGTATAGCTTTAGCAACTTACTATCTATTTTTAATTAGATATGATCAAGATTAGGATTGAAAAATATTAACCAGGAGTGAATCGAGATGTTTCTATCCCAATCCGTTTGTAGTACGTTTCATAGCTTGAGCTTTGGTTGAAAACATTTCTTCTGTTGAAGGATTGGAAATGTTCCTTGTAATATTAATTGCAGTTGCACGAGGTATATAATTTAATAATTATAAAGAATTTCTATTTTTATATACTTTGTTGATTAGAGTATTTTATATTATAATCAATCAGGTATTGGAGTCTTTTTTCAGGTTGCGATTTACGTATAAGCTATAGCTTTGAACCGCTTGATTAGGGCCCAAAAAGAATAGTTATATATGCTGAGAGTGGAATATAAGAGTATATGCTTTCCTAGATTTGTAAAAGGCGTCTGAAAATATAAATAGGCAGGTCTGCTTGTGTTTTTAAACCAGTAGAGGTAAGTTATTTAAACGTATCCTATATCTAGAATGTAACATAGAAGTTATTGAAAGCGAAAAGTATAGTGTGGCTCAAGGGTGTAAATTAGGTTCCCCATTGCTTGTTCTACATAATAAAGAGTTTTTCAGTAGCATTTATTATTATTTTGTCGATAAATATCAGTTGTATTATATACTCTAGTAATGTTTGTATGAGTTATTTTACACCGGCAATATTTCGAATCTTCAAAAGAAATAACGGGAATAAATGGTACCAAAATTCCTGCGTAAAGATAATTTCATTGGAAAGAGAAGAAGAAAAGATTGCCCGCGTCTTCACAACCACCCAGCGTCAAATTCCCTGAAATGTAGACGAACCACCACCAGGTAGGTGTAAGATAGACCAGAGACCCTACGCACCACGAGGCAACAAGGTTCCCGAATGGGTATGCTCCGGGTCATCCTGCAAGTAGGAATTGCACTCGCCTAAAGGTCTTTGAAACTTTTCAACACATTCCATCCAACTGGACTCAACTGACTAACTAGGTTTACTACCTGAAAACAACAATGGGTAGTGCCGCAAGTTGAGTATGGTCAGGCGATTTCATCATCGAGAAGGTACGAGAACAAAAGCAAGCATCATAGAATGAAAATGAGGTCCGAAGCTGGTGTTTGCCGTCATAAAGCTCAATTCTCCTCGACGCTTAAGACGTTCTAGGGCGACAGAATGTCAATATTGTTTCAAACTTCGCCAATATCCTGGCATGACAGAAAGTGGCTTCCCAGATGGAATCCATGGAGTACCACACGATTTCCCTTCCACGTATCAGCTCGAAAATGTTCACCACCAAGGTGGTATCTTCGAGAAGGCCTTTTTTGCCTTGGAGGAGAAGAGGCTCTGACTTGCGTTTCTTACCTCCCTAGTCATTATCAGAACTTTAGGAGCAAATCTCAATGGATCTATGAGCGTTACAGACAACAGAAGCGTTTGCCATCGTGTCACAGCAATTACCAAGCACAAGGAGAGGTACAATTGTTTCCTATTCAAACTAATCTGAAATATTAAATCAATTAAAATGTGTTCCTAGAAACAATTAAATCGAATAAATTTACGACAAATTACAGGCAAAGTTTTTAGTACATTTGAAACGACGTTTCGTCATCATATTTGGTATTTAGATTGCATATTTTGATAGCATTACATCGAGAATAACATCTGATGTTGAACTTCACCCTAAAGTAAATGACATCGCATCGTATCAAGCAAGTTTGAAATACTTGCTTACCAGAATCTTTTAATTATTACGTTCCCTTAAACAACGCTACAATTTATTCCTTTTATCTTTAACATTTCCGAGATCTCTGATGATATTATGATGACATTTGAAAAATTCTGGACATTGAATATCCGTAGTAAAAATTTCGCTTAACGTTCTGAATTGATCCTGATAGATCAACTTTACAGGTATATATTATTTAAATGATCAATGTCTACAAACACAAATATTTAAATTCAGTAGGAAGATCTCTGCAAAATCGTACGCTAATGTAGTAAATATTTTCTATTGTTTAAGCTGCTCAAACGATTAAACTGGAATTATTTTTGTTCTATGGTAGCTTTATTAACTCACCTTCATTCAAATGCTGCTGGCCATAGAAATACTCGTAACACGGAACTGTCGTAAATATAACACTGATTCTAAGAGGATGTTCTTATCTACGGCTGCTTTCCGCGGATGTTTCGTCACTAAGGAATGATAACATATACGAGACGGAGCCTTGTTCGCACAAGCCGTGACGCCTCGGTCAGTTTTTAGAGATGAATTAAGGCCATGAGTATACAGTAAGAGTTATCCGATGATTCTATTGGAACAGTTGACTAACTGCGTCCAAAGTTTGTCGAGGCACGGAGAACGGAATACTGCGTTCCCGTCATTCGAAGGTCGTGGAACAATAATCAATAACCTACCAGACCTACCTGATGTATGCTGTATACCGTTTGTCTTGCAATTATTTTAAGTAAATACCCATATAATCCTTAAAGTATAGCCAAATGGTCCTATTAAACCCTTCGCTGCCTTCCTGTCCCTTCCGGAATCCCTCTTTCGAATACCTTTCCTGTGCACATTCGAGAGGAGTTGCCACAATGTGTCCTAATGTAGCCATCTTCACTAAAACATCTTTAAAAATTTAAGTAATATTAAATAAACAATACAGTCAATTTGTCAGCAAATAATGTTACATTTATGTAAATAAATATACAATTGTTTTCTGATAGATTGGCTGTTTTGTTTATTTGATATAATAGTTGTTATTGCTTTGTAAGCTTATCAGATTCTGCGAAATTATTTTTCATGTTAATCATTGTGACAGCATGCGGTTACCAGTTTGCCAAATTACCTGCCGGAAACAGTTGGCAACGAAATTCTTCTGCAGTAGGCAAAAGTGTAGCGTTTTTGTGAAGTATAATTTGCATTATAAAATATTTAATCGTTTCTTAACTCATCATTTCACCACTTTACTTGCCCAGTTAAAATAACTTCTCTTTCATGAATTTTCTTATATATGTAGTGTATACTATTTTCATATAACTCTCATTAATGTATTTTATGTATATGTAAATAGTGGTAATTTTTATTTGTTCAAATTACTCAGTAGAGAATTAGTGTAATCAGGAAATAAATGAAAATCAATGTCTCTATTCCTCCTGTGAATTCTACAAAATTGGTTGTAATCATTTTGGCAGTCAATTAACATATTTACGATAATATATTGAAATTGTAAAAGAAAATAAGGGGAAATTTAAAGAAAAAAGTTAATTTAATCAAAAATTTATTTGATATAATGTGGTTACTATTTAAACACTACCTCCACTACTACAAATATATTTAGAAAATTTAGGCTAATATAAAACTTGAAAACAATGATGATTGATAAACTTAGGGTATTTATTTGCATGAGACTCAATTTAACTATCAGGGTCATATCTACAGAAAAGCGAAACAAACGTGAGCTGAAAAACGAACCTGTTTTGTTTTGAGCATGGCAACCTGGAGTCTTGATCAGGTAGTTGGCGATTTCTGAGAATCTGTACGGCTCGCTCAGCATCGCAAGATCCGGGTCATGGCACTTCTCCTCCTCCTCAGCAGCCGTAAGACGGTGGATTTGCATTGTTCTGCGTCCATGTTTATAACTAAGCCCAGAATTTGGGCCAAGATGGTAGAATTTCAGGTGGGCTTGTTTGTTGTTTGCTTTCGATAAGTTACTGAAAGTGTCTTATTCTCTTCTTTGAAGTACTCCTTCTTACAGAAAACGAATTTAATTGTACTAAATTTTTTCTTTTTCCTTCTCTTCTCCCAGACCTGCTTCCTTTTATATAAGTCCTGAGACAAACTGCTCTATCTAGGCATCATGCTTCTCCCTTCTTCCCTGTTCTCCTTCTCATTCCCTGTCGTTATACGAACTGTCTTTCTCGTCTCCTTACGACTTCCCAGCTCATCTCTCTGTCACCCCACAACGGGGTAAAACACTACTCCACGTGACATGTCTACGCTAATCATAATGAATGTTTAAAGACCGTGGGATCCAAAATTTCGAAGGAAGAGCTGACCTTGATGAAATTTACATAGGTCATCGTCCACTGCTGGTTGACCAGCCTTAATCCTCAAGCTTTGTTTGTAGGCACGAACTTGGGATTATAAACGCGACACTATGGCGCCTGTCCAAGAAGGGAAATTTTACAGCCTCGCCGATTATCTCTTGCTCTACCTGAATATATTTTCCTCGAATTGGATATTAAAAAATGAATTAAATGGGAAGTAATCCACTGCTGTACGAATTATAAATCATCTGTTAGTAAGTTTAAGAACTAATATCCGTTGATGCATTCTGACTTTTACGGGTCACAATGCATTGGTTTATCAATAAAACTTTCTAAATCAAGTTCGGCTTTCCAAACGCGTATATGTTGAAGGTTACCTCTCGTAAACGTTTATCAGTCCCTTATCTGCGGAAAGGAGCCGTAGATAAGAACTTAAATTCCTCTTTGAATCAGTGTTATATTTGCGGCAGTTCCGTGATAATGTATTTCCATGAACAGTAACATTTCAATTAAGGTGAGTCAATAAAGGAAAACGTAAACTGTCATAGGTTTTTAGTTTACAGGAAGAATAAAACAATAAATAATTTCATGTACATAATATTATCATAATAGACATAACAAATTTTTTTAGTGCATTTTGACCATGTTGTATATAATACTTGTATTCAAGACCATCTATTTCACTTAGAAATAATTTCAGTTTATTTGTCGGACCAGATTGAGACATAGGAAATATTAGGAATTCGCGTTTGTAGAAATTTAAATAATATATTTTTAAAGATAGTCTATCCGAATCAATTATAATTAAAATTTCTGTACAATAATAATTATTTTACAAATCTCAACCAAATGTATTTAAGGATCTCATAATTCAAGAATAGATTAAATGTTTTTAGCCAAAGCTCAGCCTCTAAGGACTGATTAAAGGATTAGGATGGAAAAATCTGGATTCCAGGTGGGATTCAAATTTTTGTAGGCTATTATGGAAAGTTATGATTTAAAATGGATCGGAACTTAATAAGGCTAAAATAATCTTAACATCTTGCTTTCCGACAACATTACAATTTGTTTCAGTCCTTTAATAGTGTAGTTTTAGGCCCAACCACAGTATCCTGTAAACTTTAATCGGTATATTTTTTAATCATAAAATAATTACTTACTGTAGTTATTATTATAAACCTAACACTATTATATTAATTTAAACATTTTGTTTCAGATGTTTATACGAATATCGTACGCTCTATGTCTGCAGTTTATTACAATTAATTGTCCGCCTTCGTATGCAACAGACACGAAAAATATAGAATTCCGTAATGTGAACAAAGCTGTCGAAATTTATAGTAACAGAGCAATTGCCAGAAATGATATAGTTCAAGTAAAAAACACTCCAGTTAGTATAAACGAAAAAATCAATGTTTACATATTACCTAAATCACAAAACGACAGAGAAGACAAAAATCAAGTTGTTTCTAGTTTCCGAGATGTAGAAAAAATTGAACCCCTAACGTTTATACCAAAAAGCCGTTTGAGTACGCACGGGGTTAACGGAGTTGAATGGTTTGGTAAAAGTCTCAAGAAATCACCTTCACAACGATTGCGAATACCCCGATCCGTAGTGGTGAATCACAGTCCACAGACTCCACTTTGTACAACTTTCGACAACAAAACATACACCAGTCGCGATTCGAGCCTAAACATCGTTGTCGATTTCCTGATTGACATGGTGCGTCAGCAAATCGTGAAACACGGGCAAGATAAGTTCAAAATACCTGATATTCACGAAACATTTCATAAAGGAATCGGCAGTTTTGACGCAGTCAACGGATGGTTCCACAACCTGACGTCATTGAAACGAGCCACTGACGTAACTGTCTCTCGCAAAGGCGATATTTTGTCAGCGGAAGTTGAAATAGGCCTTGCTTCTATGGTTCTTGGATACGAAAATTATAAAGCTAAGTACTTGCGCATCGGTCCTAAAGGGAATATCAAGGGAGAAGTGGACCACAATTTGCTCTTGGTGGAATTGGTCGTGGATAACACAAATGCGGATTGCAAAATTTCGCTTCACAAATTGTACTTTAAGGAGTTCAGTAAATTGAAGATTCATCTTACTGGACTCGGAAAATTAAACTGGATATTTTCTAAAATTGTTACTTGGATAACAGACAAATTTAGGGGTGAGATAGTCCACAGCGCTGAAAATATTCTGAAAGAAACCATAGAAGAAATGTTGTCTCGTGTTCATTGTTAATAGGAATCGAAACAGTTCACTACGCATAGTGACTATAAAGTGTCGCTGGCAACACAAAAACGATTTTCTTATTATCTGAAGTGTGACAGTCCTTACTCGTTTACCAGGAAAACACATTGTTAGTTGTCATAAGATAAGATCATTGTTTATTTTCGTAAGTACACAAGTCATTTCATTAAATGTAACGAAATATTTATCGTTTTTATTCGATTTCCAATAAAAACGTTTTTCTAATTTTGCTTCACGTTTGGTCGTATTGTTTTCTCATCCGAAATAATTAAACCAGAATGAATCGTACTATTTGCCTTTACAACAATTGACGAAGGACATTTTCGAAGAAAGTTCCTGAACATTCGTCATGTTTTCCGACAAACAGAAAGCTTTTGTATTATTCATTAACTGTTCTCTGATTTGCACCCACCGCAATTGAAAATTCAAATACGACATTGTGTGTAGACTAGTGGCGGCTGGTGCATATTTAGGAGGAATTATTATTTCATTTATTTTAAGAACATTTACAATAATTGTTTTTAACAGTGAAATTTCTGCTTTTATTCACAATTATGTTGCCATATATATGCTTTATATCTAAA
Source organism: Eucriotettix oculatus (assembly GCA_034510155.1). Taxonomy (NCBI): domain Eukaryota; kingdom Metazoa; phylum Arthropoda; class Insecta; order Orthoptera; family Tetrigidae; genus Eucriotettix; species Eucriotettix oculatus. The sequence goes on from CM067379.1 coordinate 40,757,691, forward strand.
TACATAAAGTATATTGTTCTTCACTATTTTAGTCCAAAAAATCATTTGAGTAACAGAGTACAGTAAAAGCCCACCAAAGTTTTTAAACTTTCTTGTTCTGATTTTGATTTCATTATTGCCTCAAGAGCTTTTGAAACATATTCTCTTTTTAAGATGGAGTTTCTTCTTGATGGGACATTATCTTAAAGTTGTGTCTTTTGACAGATGCTGTGGTGATATCTGTGCCACAGCATTTGCTTATAGAACAACGAGTCTTGTCCTTAAAAGCAGATGTCTCCCATCAACAAATTCGGGTTTGAAATGTTTCTCATATACCTGTTAAAGTATAAATTTCATTCATCTGATTTTCGGCATTCTTCTATAGTACCACATTTCAAAGCTTCTATTCTTTTCCTTTCTGCAACTGCTACCATTCACATTTCACACCCATATAATGCCACACACCATACAAACATTTTGAATAATGATGTCCTAATATTATTCCATATACTATCAGTAATTTAATATTATAAAGGCCAGAAATTTGAGTGAAATCAATACCAGTTATTAGATGCAGTTACTCATGAAAAGTTAAGTCTGCATTTCCTTTTGATGCATTTTCTTGTACTTATTCAAATGTTAATAGACATCAATATTCATGTCTCATTCTGCTATATTTTCTTAAGAAATATTGTACAGTTCTTGTTATTCTTTAGTATTAATAAGTGTTTCTCACTGTAGTTACCTGCTAACACTTCTGTTATAGTAGACTGAACATTTTTCATTCATGCATTCCTGAATTCAGATAATTTTTCAGGGTTTCTTTCACCTTCAATTATAGCTTTAATAATTTTCATACTTCATGTAGTTGATCATTCAGTTGAATCAACACATTTCATCAAAATCTACAAGAACTTCAGAGAGACAGCATGTATGTGTGAATACAGTTTTTGATAAAAATCTTCTGACTTGTCCAAAACATACTTTGTATGGCAAATGGATCAATAAAATAAATATATGTTAAGTGTATCACAATTTTGAAATGACAGACAGAAATGCTATTAACAAAAGTGCTAACTTATTAAATAAACCAATAGTGTATGGCATATCACAAGGATCAGTGCTCAGACCTTTCTTTTTCTTTCATATATTGATAATCTTGTGATAAATGTGACTACAGGAAAGAAGGAGCTATTTTCAAATGATACAATTTTTTCTTAACTGATTCTTGTTTCAAGTCTGAGTTGGATGCATCTTGTGAAGAGGTAACAAACTGGTTCCAAATATTAAACTGGTTGTTAATATAGACAAATCCAATTATATTAATGGTTCTTTGATGCACTTTCCAACCCATAATCTTAAAATTTATTTAAACAAAAAAAAATGAAACCAATTTTGTAGTATTAATGCTAGAATCAATGCTGAAACGGACCTCTCAAATTAAATATATGACAAATAAGTTATCAAAAGTCTGCTATTTATTAAGAATACTCACTACTAGGACAAGTAAGTATTTTATTATCAGAGCCTATTGTGCATCACTTCACACTGTACTCTCATATTGTGGGTAGGTAAGTATGAAATGAAAATTAAAGGAAATAATTTGGTATTTACTTACACATAATTAAGGAAAATATATGTAAAAAGTATTAAGCATTTAAAGGAAATATCAGCTAATCAGTGAAGCAGTACTATCTCTTAAATTTCCAGTTAAAACATGTATGACATACCATCCCCAGGTGTCGGAGATTGAGAAACTTAGCATATCTCGACTTGCAGGCATTGCCCGGGCCCACAGCTTCTCTGGATCACAGAATGAGAAACAATGTCTGTCTCCCCAGATTGAACACACCAGAAAGACCTACACTCTGTCCCCTTCACATTATCACCGCTGTGACAAATACAGAATTGATCTAACCTTTTGGTTGATCTTCCTGGACTACTAAATATGACTGGTAAAAATCAGGTAAGTCTCGTTCACTCCAAAATGCCATTCCAGGGGATTAAAGGCAAGACAGGCCAGTGCATTGTCCATTTACCAATATTGCAAACATTTCTAATAACATTTAAGAAATATGTATACATTCAATACTAATTACTATCGTACTACAATATGGAGTTAGTTTTTGGCAAATCTCAACTTAGAGTCCGCAAACATTAAAAGTACAAAATATGGCAATATGAATAATAAAAAATGACATGAAATTCTGCAAACCACATTTAGTCAAATTAGGTGTTACAAGTCTCTCCAGTTTATGTATGAGACAATCTTATTTACAGTAGAGAATTACTGAAAAAATATAATATACAAATAAATAAATACAAAGTTTCTCTACATGTTACAGAATTGAGAAATTGGTGCTTTATTATAAATAAATTAATCACTACTAATAAGAAATTGCAATAAATAAGAAATTACCTGGCAGCATCAGAAATCTAAGAACTTTACACAACTCCACACAATATCTACTGGATTACTGTGTCACATATGCTTACAGTGAATCATAGAGTGTCATTTAAAAACCAAATGTTGATCCTGTTGAGAAACCAGTATTACCATTAGGATTAATTATTAATGGGATAAACTCACTTATGTATTGATCATAGAAATGTTTGGAAAAATTTAGACAGTTTCGGAAAAAATGGAAGATACACTGTGAAGAGCAGTTTTGATTTGAAAGAACTTTTATGTTGGTACACTTCAATGAAGGTTAAATAATGATCAGTTCACCTTTTAAATTAGTTTTAGATGTCGTAAATAGTAAAATAAAATAAAAAGCAAGCAAATGCTCCTTGAGGGTGTAAATTTATGTGGCTACATTTTATTTAATTGAATTGTGTACGAAAATTTTTTGGGATATCAATGGGTGGGTAAAAGGGGTATATTGATGGATTTTATTTTGGACAATGTTTTAATATATGCTAAATTAAAGATTAAAATAATTTGTAAATATGTTGATGACACTTTTGCTAAAGTGGAAAGTGCAGATATTGACTAACTTTTGGTGATCTTAATAGGATAGGTTGTATAAACATTTTGGAAGACACTACTATTAGGGAAAATGGACTTTTGTAATCTATATTGTGTAAGAATGAACTGTCTTTAGATGCCATGTTAAACTTTTATTCTAATTATCCATTTAGATACAAATATAGCATTATTTTTATATTATATACATAGAATAATAAGGGTAAGAGAGAGAAGATTTTATAATAAAGTTAATTGTAAAATATATAATATTGGTAACTGGTAACCAAAGAAATACATTGAATAAATGTATAAATAAAATAGATATAAAAGAACCCTTAAAAATTGGAAAAAGAATGTGTAATAATATTGATACGAATAGAATAGACATAAAGGATGTGTGGAAATGGTGGATTATTCCAAAGATAATGGTTTGTGAGTTTTGTTGTTTTAGTACTCATTCCTTAGACTGGTCTGATGCAACCCACCATGATAATCTATTCTGTGCAAAGCTTTTAATTTGTACATAACTTCCACATCCCTCATCCTCACTAATCTGCTTAGTATATTTCATTTTTGGCTTCCCTTTCCTGTTCTTACCCCACACACTTCCTTCTAATGCTAATTTTACAAGATTCTCAAGTCTCAAAATGTGGCCTATTAATCTATCCCTACCCCTGGTCAAATCCTCTATATTGTTTCTCTTCTTTTATTCTGCTTATAACTTACTGCTATACTGTGGTATGTGATTGCGTATCATATTCAGATTGATAAAATCTTAATATCAAAATTAATATAATTTTCCTCTTATTATTACAAAAATTTTATGTTCATATGTACAAGCTTGACAAAGTCAGGACCATAAATGAAAGCAATTGGTTATTTAAATGACGAATTACAGTCATCTTATTGGCCAGAAAACAGAAACATTAAGGTTATACGATATTATTGGACAGGCAACTTGAAGGCCAGACTGCTGAAAACATGGGGTGACAGATAATAATTACCAGACATCTAACTTGTCAACCCATGTAAACAAGAGGATTGACCTGACACCTGGACCTTCAGCCAGTCCATATTGTTAACAGCTAAACAAAGTAAGTGTTTTACCACACCTATCAAAAAGCAGAAATAATACCGGCATGTGCCTTCGAAAGAATAGTTAGGGCCGATTTGTTACGCCTCTATATACCATGAGGACAATGAAAAAATGTGCCCAAGAATCTGAAGGACACACATTGAAAAAAATATATCGCAAACCTACTCCTTCCATATGACTAAAACTTCTATGAAGGTCAATAAGCAGAGGCTAGCAGAAATCATGTGCTAGATGACGAGCAGCCCTGGACTTATGAACTGACATGCAGATTACCTCTGATGCTTGGGAGAATCTACAACTTGCAACCACAGGATGACACACAGTCACCAGCCGATAAACCAGCCAGCATGAACATCAGGTATTATTGACAACGCCTTGGTGACATACCCACCTTATTGTTTCTCACCTTTGTTTGTTTCTCTTTAAAGTGTTATCACCTCCTCCCCATAGTTTTTCAATTTACCCACTGACCAGCAGTATTTCCCTGAGAATAAAGATATTTCTGTTCCCGATTGAGTTAGCGGGGGTCAACTTTAATTCAAATGAAATTAAATTATTTTTGTTAATTTTCTACTATTAATTATTATTTACAACCTTCCCTTAATTTAAATCTAAAAGTTATATACCCTTTTGAATAGCTCATCATAATCACACCCCCTTTCATAATTAAATTCATAATTCCCCCTCCATAATAATTACATATACCTAAACCCATAGGGCACCACATCACTCATCTATATACAATAATTTTTAGTAATGATTTCCTAATATTCCATAGGATCAGAGGGAGGGGGTCGGAGAGGAGGAAAGGGGGGAGGGGAGAGAGAGAGAGAGATGAATCTTGGGACAGACTGTGTAAAGACTACCTAATTTGATCAAATGAAAGAAGACAAACTGCAACCAGTCCTGATTTTCCTGAAATGAAGCCAGTCCTACGTAACCGAGGTGTAGCCAAGGTAGGATGCAGCCGTCTCACAAACACGGAAACATGGAATCCAGGTGTGGCATTGCCAACTAATGCATCAAAATGCATAATGACTATCTTTCTGCTGCACAACAATCCCTACATTCATGACCCTCTAATAGAGTGAGTCTCTTGCTGAGCAAGTTGTAGCATACTAATAAGACCCCAAATTTGTATTTTCTTATATTTGTTTTAATATTAACTTTAAAAATATAACTTATTTAAATTAAAAATTCGCTTTCTCCCTAGTTCCCATTATAACCTATTACATGGATAAAGATAGACCAGTGAAATATTAATGCCGAATTCTATTTTGAGCATTAATTTGATTAAAAAAAGAAAATATCATCATTTATAAATACTGGTTTGTAAGAAACCCATCTAAATGCTTTTAAGGAGAGACTATTAACAGTTTTAAAATTATTACAGTGCTGGTTATAAACGTCTTTAACATGTTAACACTTAACAAAATACGTCAATTATTACAGTAATTATGTGTATATTGTGGAGTGTGTGTTTAATTTCTTAGTGGACCCTCCTGCAGTTCCTGGAATCAATTCGGTCGTAACAAATGTACACTAATCATTCAGCGTCTTAAACATGCACAGTGTAACCTTTGTGAAGTGAATAAATATTATAGACAATGAAGAAGAGGAAGAATTGAACAACATAGATGGCATTTTGGAATGAAGCTTCAGTCTTTGTAGTAATGCCTTGCAACAGACAAATTTTTCGAAGTTTTTTCCAATCACTCAGAAACTGTGAGTACAAATTTATTACTTTATTTACTGTATAAAATAAACCGTTTTAGGCAGCTAGAAAATCTATTAGTATACTTTTCTGTAGTGTAGCTTTAAATCATTGTGGCGTACTTGTACGTTGAGTACAAGTAAGGAAAGAATTGTTCGATTGCCATTTTAACTAATGGATACCTCTTTATACCAACAATATGTTAAGAACATTTAAAATATTTTTCGAGTAACAGTTCAGATAATGCATATACAATTGTAAAACTTTTGGATTTACCGACTAATTATTTAATATAATGAAAATTTTTGAATGATTCCACAAATAATGTATATATATATACAAGCAAAACCTTGTACCCTTCTTTTAGCAGTTCAAATATTTGGCATAGTTGAAGTTTTCCATTTTTTTAGTAGAGGATCAAAGTGAAAATTTGAATGAGAAATTTAATATATTGGAAAATTAATTTATTGAATTTGTTCATATTATCACCGACCGTTTACAGATTTAAGAGACATGCTAGTCATAATTGTTATGTAATTTAAAATGTGATGTAAACGACCTTTATTCGTTAAAGGGTGATACAAAATTTTCGTATTCCGATAAAATCAATATGAAATTTCTCAAGAGCAGCGAGCTGTTTGGAAGAAAGATTCAACCGAAATGGATGACATTTGGAATACTTAAGAAAGTAAAAATTGAACTATTTAAAAAAATAGCCGAAGTCAACTAAATTTGAACTTCAAAATTACGAAAAATTTGAAATATGCATTGAGTATATCTGAACGATGGTGTAGAAATCAATCCGTATTTCCGGAGAAAATTTTGTGCTCGAATTTCAACTGACGGTGGTCTTTTTAATTTCTTAGGGTTTTATATCGAATAAATCATACAGAGAAGGAAAGAGCGGATTCTTCTTCTTTATCACATTAATATAAGTTTTTATTTCCGATTGTGTGGGGAGACAGAGGTTGCATTGCTTGTTGGAGCTAATAGTATTGCCATCAGTAAGACTAAAAGGTATGTGAAATTTACCTAGATAAAGAAGTATTTTAACAGAAACGTTATGTCATAACATAAATACAATACTTGTTTAATTTGCTAGTAGATTCAAAAACGTAAGACATGTAAGAACGATGCACCACACAGCCGCGGTCTGGTATATAAATATGGAACAATACAAAATTTCTCTAAATTTTATTTGTTTAATTTATTACACTCCCTTGTAGCTGTTTCGTTATAGAAATACTGAATCTGTAATGTGTTTATTTCGTTAAAGTATATCTTGGAATAAAATCTTAACTTCGTTTTTTTTGACGTATTTTAAACAGCTTGTTGACTACATAATAAGAAAAATATTTCAAATTATTTCACTTGTATTTATAAATCAGATTTCTTTCGCAATATTTTTAGATTAGTAATTTTTGAGTAATTTTAAAGGAGTATCTTCGAACGACTTGCAAATCTACATTCAATATTCATTAAATAAATAATGCACAATCACAAATGTGCTCTACAAATACTTAATGTTATAGGCGATGGTATTAGTAATTCAGTATTTTATGTTGTATATTAAATTCAGGAAGGATTCTAACGGCACGCACAGTACTCCAAATTGACTTGTCAGTTTCTCCACAAAAAGAATGTACGTTTCACACACTTTAATCAAATATAGGCTTGAAGTTGACAAATTGTTCTCAGATAATAATCTGTTGAACTCGGGCACGTTACCCATTCATCGACATGACAGGTTCTCAATACGACGACGCACTTGTCGTCAATATTTGTTGTCTCCCGCTACATTATTTAAGATGGCGAAAATTACTATAATTAAATTGCCGCATAAAATGGAAAGCAATTGATCGCTAAGAATTCTTTAACATTGTCGCTTCTCGCAATATTTGTACTGTACTACAATCACCTGTAGTGAGCTGGTAGGTTGCAATCATGGACACATTTAAACTGCAAAAAAGGCTCCCTCGAAAGAAGGTATGTTCACGGTATCTGTATCTCATTATTATAATATTCTCTTAGATTTATTTGCAACAGAAGTTAACACTTCACAAATAATAAAAGAAATAACAAATAAGACAGCCACACGCCAAAAATACTTCTTCAGATTAGAAGTAGGAAATAAATATAAAATTAATTAATTCCACAAGTATAACAAAGAAGTTTAGTCAATATTAATATAATTCAGTTCCTGTAATAAGATGCAATTTTTCATAAATATTTCTCTTACATATATTATTATTATTAATTGAAATTACCTAAAATTACACTAAATAAATTATATTATTCAGTATCAATATGTTGTGTTGAACATGTACACCTCAAGAAGTTTCAATAAAGGAACGAAACGTAGTCACAGTTTTATTAAATTGAAATATTGTATGTAATAATCCATAATCCTTGCCTCTCTTGCGATAACTCTTACCACCCTCTGATCATTATATCCATCTCCTTCAAGTACAAAATTATGTAATACGATGCAAGGGTTTACAATAATGGTTCTGCAGTTATTAATTGGAATATTTTTTTTATATTACAGATGAATATGGATTATTGAGCTGAATGCTCCTGAATAAATATTACTGATATTTAGTTGTTGTAACAAATGAAGACTGAAAAATTGGGTATCCAATATTTAATAACAACATATATAAATAAACAGTCCTTATAACATTAAAACTCAGTAGAACCAATATTTAAAAAAAATTGAGTTCATTTATAGTTGCATTAACAGCAACAGGTTATTATCGACTGTACATTAGAGTTTTTAGATTAAATTTCATTATGCAAATTCATCATTTTTAAAAATTTAACTATATCTTTTTGATGTCTCGGGGAGTAATCCATTTCGTCGAAGCTTCTAAATATTTTGTCTTTTTCTTTCGGGAATCTGCTGCATTCATATATGATCTGTTTTGTGGTCGTTATGGTTTTGCATTGGGGACAGAAGGACGGTGGATCTTTTGTGATTAGGTGACTCTTGTGATAGCTATTTGCTCCCTTCTATTTAAGAGGGGATTTATTTTTATGGAGTTGAAGGTGGCTGACTAAGGGTATTAATTATTGGATTTCATTTCTTTCCATTTGTAAATGCTTGCATCGTACTGTATTACATAATTTTTTACTTGAGAGATGGATACAGCGATGTGAACACAATTTATATCAAAGGATGGAAGACTTGACACCAGAGAAAACCATTAAAGGACTGACAACATGCAAACATAGTGAGAAGTGTGTTATGTAATTATTTTGGTTCTGACGTCGGAAGTGTGCCAAGAAAGTTATAAACTTCGATTAAATAAAAGAAAAATATTAAAAATGATTTCTGTACATTGTTTCTATTTTTCAAGAAAATAAATGCAGCACGCATGCATAAATGATAGTGTTAGTAATAATTGCTTTCCCAAACGCATTTTTATTTGTTTCATCAATTGTGGGAGTAGTTCTTCGCAAACTTCATGCCCAGCATCTTGATTATCATTTCTATGTATTTGTCATAAAATTTGTCCCATGCCACAGGTCTTATCGGGGTAATCACAACTTCTCCATCAATATCTTTTATTATTTTAGTAAATCGGATTAAAAATATGCTTCGACCCACCGTTGCACACTCAAGAAATGACGCGACGTCATTGTTGTCAGGGAAGCATTGTTGTTCCCCGAACGAACGCAGTGGCAGTTCCGGAAGACACAGTCGCCTCCGTCCGGTTTTTTCCCGTCACCGGAAAATGTGAAAGGGACCATAAGGTTTTTCATTAGACTAACCACCGGGTGAAAAACGGATAATGTGGAAGGAGCCTTTACACTTGATCGGCTCACTCCACTGTCACGCGATCCCTGTCTTACTGATTCTTGCGGTTATGTTACAACACCGCTGCACTGGACGCCGGACTAGTAGCTGCTCGTGTTCTTTAACAGTTCCGTCAGCTTCGATATTGCCGCGAATGCGAGCAATTGCTCGACGTGTTGGTGCCTACCACTGCCGCTGTACCTCTTTTATTGTTCCGTACTTCCAGCACCACTTCAACAAAGCCTTGCGTTCAACCGCAGCCATTGTCCCTACTCGACCGACTGATGCACTGGTTCACTCCACCACCAACCATCGCATGAGCGGCATGAAAGGCCAGTACCGCCGGCCACTACGCTACGTGCTAGATTAGTGACTGCATCTGTTTCTTGTTTAGAATTTATTTAATCACAAAGAGTGGGTACACTTTTTTCGACCCCCCCTCCCTGTATATTACAGCACCACTACTAAGAAAGGCAACGTTACTCAGCAAAATTCAAGTTTCTCAGACACACGAACTAAATCAGCAATTGCCTTGAGTTCCCGTCCGCTTTGCAAGATATATTACAATATCCAAATCTTGGCTAGACGTAAAAAAAGACAACTCCAGAGAAACCCCTTAATAGACGATTTCTACTAACCCACAGAGCAAATTTCCTCCATTTTGTTTTACCGTGAGTTAAGAACTTACTATTCTTTTATATTTATATGTGTAAATAACTGAACCTGAGTGGTAATTTACTGATTTTAAGTTTCCGCAAGAAATGCTGATAAGGCAGAATTCGAGGAATTTATTTTAAACCATTTTTTGATGCACTTATAATTTTTGTTGGATTGAAGCATTAATTTAATTATAAGAATATTACTGAATTTATCATTAATTGTTGCATTCAGATTATTAAGGAATGAGTATTCGTGCAGATTGCGGAGCTGCCCGTGAGCTGGAGGCCGCTACTCCTGGCGGGGAAGCTGCTGGGGATTGCACCTTTCGCCATGTCGAATGAAGGCCACCTGACGCGTTCGTGGTTCGGCGTCGCTGTTTCACTGGCCGTGTTCTCCGTGTCTGCCGTGCGTCTGCTGCTCCTGTGGGAACGAGTACTGTCCTCGAGTCATTTAGCCACGGCCTGGGTCTTCGTCAGCTCATTCACGGACTCTCTGGGTCACGTCGCGACGCTGGTGGCAGTCGCGCTCAACTCCACGACGAACGTTCAGCGCTTCCGAACTATCGTGCACTACTTCAACCACGTTGATGGACTGCTGCGTCATCGGGCGGATTCGTCAGTTCTCACGTACTTACAGCTAAGCATCTACGCGGTGTATATGACACTGATGTACGGTTACGGGTCCTGGCTGGCCCTACAACATTCGTACCTCAGCTTCTTCTACTATGTTGATATTTTCGGCACCTATATGAGGGTTTTAAATATTCTGCTCTTGGTGAACTTGCTAATTTACACGAAACGACGCTTTCAACTAGTAAACGCTTGCCTGCGAAGCATGGTGACCAGCAGTCCCGACAGCGAGGTAACTAGCGTCACGGCTTCACAGTGGTGCCAACCTGTCTCTAAGAGAGCTGTCGTCGACCGTTCGGACATTCGGACTCTACGGGACGCGCACCAATCCCTCTGTGAGCTCGTCAATATCAGCGTCGGTGCCTTCGAATTGTTTCTGGTATTTTACTTGCCATACATCTTTGCCGACGTGATGTGGCTCATTTACTTTCCTATGAGGAACGATTTCATGTTCGACGACAGGTTTGCTGCATTCTTCACCGCAGCGCTAAAGTTACTTCTCGAATGTGCGCAGGGACTCGGTAAGTTAATAAACATAAATTATGGCAAATGGTCAAATATCTCTTTTTAATTTTTCCTGTAAAACGAAACAACACGTATAGAATTTTGATAAAGTTGGCTTTGATGTGACAATTCAAGGAATTTACAAATAATTTAATTCATATCTTCTGTTATTACTTCCAGTTGATTTTGAGCAGGTTCCGCTTTCACTGGGTATTTAAATGGATTTATATTTATAGTAATATATTCTGAATCCTGCAAGATATCGAAATGAAACATTCACAAAAATATAAGTTAAAATTCCTGTTTTAACACCTAAAATTTTCAATGAAATCCGTTGAGCAGTATCGGATTCTATTCCAGACCAATCTCCAGACAGTCAAACACATATTGGTATAGATTTATGGGTGCACTACGATGCCCTGGAATTAAATTAAATTAGGATGACCGTCCGCCCCCGTTTTCTGGTTTCAAACCTCTGTCCCCGACTGAAATGGAGCTTTTATTCGCAGGTATTTTTCCCCAGATTAATTGTGGGGCTTACCTTTGGTTTTCTTCAAGGTTCTCACATGCCGAGGTATCTTTATCTATTTTAGGAGGTGGATGTACTGGGGTCGAAGACCTTGGGCATGCGGTAAGAGTTTACCGCTGATTCCATTGGATCTGTCGGCCTCCAAAAACTGGTGGAGAGACGGAGAAGGGAATGCTGTAACATTCGGAAGGGCATGAGAATAGTACCCAATATCCCGACCTACCTGAAGCAGGTTTTTTTAGGGTTTTCCCTGTATCTCTTTTAGGGGCAACACTGGGTAGATTCGTTAAACTATAGCCCCGGGGCCCTGGTCAATCCTTGGCTGTCTCGCTCTACCTTCTACATTTTCCCGGGTGGTTATAACAATACATAATGCGTTTCTATCCGTACAGGTCTGATGATCTTCTGCCAGTCTGTGAGCAACGCTGCAGCGGACAGCGCGTCTGTTGTGTCCCGGCTGCTGATCGCAGAAACTGCTTCCAGCTCGACTGCCACGGAGCTGAATTTGTTCCTTCTGCAGCTATCCACGACTTCCAGCAAGGCACGTTTCACCCTGGCTGGAGGACTCATCACCCTCGACATGAAGCTTTTCGGAGCCTCTGTCGCCGCCCTCATCACCTACCTCGTGGTCATGGCAACCTTTAATCTCCACTAGGAAACCCATTAATAATCCAAATCCTCTGCGACACTCCGCTAATTCAAGAAAATATATCATTCGTAGTGCTCCAAAAAGCAACATATGATAGCATATTATGACGTTACACTCCCGTCACACGTCCGCCTTACCCTCATTGCCCGCCGTTTTATTCTTTCCAACGAACCTCGAGAATCTATTCTGTCGCCACAATATAACACGGGGGATATCTTATTGCTCAGGCGGACGACAGCATGACAACGAGCAGAGATTTCTTCTGGATTTGGACATCGGTTTGGACGGTCGATATATATATATATATGTATATGTGTGTGTGTGTGTAATTTACTTCTTGACTCCCTCAGCAGAAAAGATTATTAAATGTATTCAAGTATTATATATATATATATATATATATATATTAGTGGAGATGGTACGCGACACTAAATTCTTCAAGTGAAGTAATTGAATACATTTAATAATCTTTTCGGCAGAGGGAGTCAAGAAGTAAATGACATAAATTGCTAAATTTTATGCATGAAGAAGTCTAAAAAGGTAGACTAAACGTCGTATTTAATTAAATAGTAATAAATATATATATGCTGACTTATTGACCGTCTTTTTACTGTACCTACCCTGCAGCTAATATGAAGATGGTGGAGTTCATGACGCTGGCTGATTTAGTTAAGGCATTTTGCCTCACTTAGATACTAGACTTTGTAATTGTTAGTATTTAATTGTTTTTACCTACAGTCGCTCATGACCTTTATGGTTCATGCGACTTTAAAATTTAATAATAATAAAAACTCCATTTAATATATGTAGTTTGCTCATCGTCTAATAAATAGCAAATGATATATGTAGGAAAATGTGAAATATCATGTAAAAAATAATTTAGTTTTTACTGAAGTTGATTCCCTGAATAACAGAAAGATTGATTTTATTCGAAATTTCTTTCAAATTCGATCTAACCTAAATACGATTAATATTAAAAGTTATATCAAAAATTTAAATTGTAGTGGAAATTGATTAACGTCTGTATTTCACAATAACAATACCCGAATGAATTTACGACCAAATTACAAACATAAAGTTAAGGACTTTCTCAAGAAATTTCGTCAAATGTTACTACTACAATTGAAAAAAAAATGATACATTAAAAATAATTACAATTTCAGAATCTTAATAAATGAAATATATCCAAACGTGCGATTAAATGGAGAGTACGAAAATGATCGTTGCTTAAAAGGGTAGTGATAGATGTTGAATTGTAATTTGAATCTCTCTGAGTTGGAAAGTGACATTCATTGTACCAGTTGAGGCGAAGTTAAGTCCACATTGTAAAGAAGGAGAACTATCGAGAAACTGGTTTAAAATAGCCCATTTGTTTAGAGTCGAACACATAGAATTAGATATATTAAGATCAGCAGTGACGGTTTTGATTTCTGGTTGGTGAAGAGTTCAGTCGCACTCTGGTTTCGGGGGTGAAAGGGGTTTAGTTAAAAAATTATCGTAATGGGTAGGAGATTCATGTCGAATTTCTGGGCCTTTTATAAAGAAATTCCTGCGGAACGCTGGACCCGCAGACAATCTCAAAAAGCACAATTGTGTGTGTTATCCATTTGTATTCAAGCAGCTTATCAGCTCCCGAGTCGCGATTGTACAGTAGTGTTGCGATCACAAGTCGGACATAATAATCTCGACGTGGAGGCAATATTGAAAGAGAACGGTGGTCGTTGATTTACCGAATCCCAAATTGACGGATCCTGCTTCATTTCAATCACAAACGACCTACATGTTAACCTAAAAAAACTTGTGAGTTGATGCGTTTCTCAAGAACAAAACATAGAGAAGGCCGCGGTGGGAGTGTTTCGTTCTGCTCTGGCGATCACTGGACTTCTTGTTTGCCTTCCTACTCCAGCTTTTTTGGAACATAAAAGCAAGCATCTGCAGTCCTAAACGTAGCAGAAGATCATTGTTGTGCCGACTAGAATGTTAAACTGGCGTCGTCGTCAAGAGAAAGAGTGTTTGTTTGTTCTTTGTCCGAGAGACCTACTGTACAAAATTTATGAGTTCTCCATACTTAGATCGCGAGAGGCTCACTAACTTGCTCCCACGAAACACGATTTCTTTAAGTTAATATGTAAGTATATATAATCATCAGAGTCGTATTAATTAGCTAAATTTAAAGTACGATCCTAATCTATATAAATTAAAGGCAATGTAAGACCTTTTTGGTAACAGACTACATGAAGATGATCCTTAAACAAGCAACTCTTTAATAGCATAGGAAGGGAATTGAAAAGGTAGAACAAGGCAGCCAATATTTGACTAGAGCCCCAGGAGTATAGTTTAAGAATCCTACCCGGTGATTCACCTAAAGATGCAGGGAAAACCTTAGAAAACCTGCATCAGGTAGGTCGGACTTTTGGGTGCTATTCTCACGCCCTTACGAATGACGGGAGACGAGTTTGCTGTGGGGTCGTAGCATTCCCTTCTCCGCGTCTCCACCAGTTTTAGGAGGCAGCTGGCCGACTGATCCAGTACGACCTGCGGACAACTCTTGCCGTATGTCCAAGGTCTTCCACCCCAGTACCTACACCTCCTAAAAGTGGTGGAATAACTTAAAAGTCAATAAAACCCCGTCTTCATCAATCACCTGCCTGACTACACCGGCAAGGACTATAAACTGGATTCCTTGTTGGACTGGACGAAAAATAGTTTCATTATATATATATATATATATATATATATATATATATATATATATATTTTAGGAGTAAATTGAATACTTTGATCTATAAAAATAGTTCCCCAACAGCCAATAATAATAAAAACTAGGCATTTTATTGTTTTACTATATTTAGAGAAAATACTTTATAAATTAAGTAACTTGTTTCTCAATTATAGTGTTTAGGTAATACTTAAATCATTCAATAATTTAAATGTTGCTAAAAACTCTAAAGATTTTATAAATAATTTTTATCAACATAATGTTGTGTATAAAATTGTATGTTTCTTCTGTAAGGGCTGTTATATTGGTCAAACAAATCGTAAGCTACAAACTAAAGCAGAAGAACATTTTGCAAATTTGAAACAACCATATCACAAACAATTTATGTTAACTAAACATGCTTTTTTTTAAATCACAGGATTTATTGACGTAATGTTAAAATTTTAGATGTAAAAAACAATTATTATTCTCGATTATTGATCGAAATATACATAAGATCAAATATAAATTCTGTAAATATGGAATAGATACGCAAAATTTAAATTCATTATGTGACTCTGCACTATTATAATTTACGTTTGAATTCTTGGAACTTTAATTTTAGTAATTTTAAAAAAATTGAGTCATAGTAATGTAAGTTTTACCATCTGTTTCTTTTGCAGTTTTCACTAATTTCGGCCATGAATGTTGCCGTAGTGGTACAGAAGTTTCTTTTAAGGTTTTCAAATGCACACTTTTAATAACGTATCTAGCGATTTGTACTAAATTAATTTTTTTGTTTGGAAATCAACTGTGTGCTGGATATGTATTTATATTTAATTTTATTTGTAGAAAAAACTGAACAGTTCCCGAAAGTAGGGTACGAAACGTCTTGTATTTCATTTAGAATTAAATTTATGTTCACCAGTTTATTTATTCAAATCAAGTCAGATGAAGTTCACTCCAGATTATATAAATTATATAAATCATTTATATATACTTAAATAAATAATTTTTTCTTACTTATAGCCAGCATAATTATTTATTATTTTGAATATGATCATAATATACTGACTTTAGCTTTCTCATAAGTTTCTCAAATTACAAAATGTCAAAACGGTTGTTGATATAATTATAATATTGAGCTCTTTGTGTTTATTTCTTCTTCTTCGCCCCTTTAGGGGCTGAAATTTCGATAAGAGTGTACTTGTTTAATGTTTTACATCAGTGTAGCTATTTTTTCTCATTCAAAATCCTGTGCAGCGTGTTGCGAGTTTGTTGTGCAAGTTATTACGTCAATTGTTAATCAGGTAATTATTCACATGCACGGCCGGTATTTTTGGAAGTTTTGCGAGCAACAGGTTCGTGTGTCGGGAGCAGGTGCGTGAGGGAAATTACACGACACGAGGTCACGGACCTTGACCGAAAGTCGTCCCTTCGACTCGACGGAGCGAAACGTGACCAGACTTCGCCCTACAGTAGTCATTGTTCTCAGAAGGGTGAAGCGCAGGTGTTCCGAATAACAAATAACTCATGCAGCTAACGTGGTCGTTAGACATGGCTGTCGTTCCCCTCCCCATTTACATCATCTCATTTTTGCGAATGCCCAACGTGCTCTGTCTGTGCGTTTCTGAGATGGTAGACAAACACAGAAATAAACATTATCTGTTACACATTATCTGTGGGTTTGATCAGACACTATTGAACTAATTCGAACTAATTGTTACTTGTTAGCCCGCAGTTTGTACTACGGATTTAGGAGTATGTCAATCTACAGTACTGCAAGTATGAAAATTATTTCGGCTACCTTTACTGTTTTGATAATAGTGATATATTCAATATTCTGTTATAATTACGTAAGTCAAGAACTGAATTAAAGCCCCTACTACACGTTTCCCTTGGTGATGTTGTCTCCGCCCGCATGAGTTCATGGGCCTTTAATTAAAGCACATTATTTATTGAATTCATTGCTTGTAAACACTGAGACCGAATGGTTTGAGGACGGTCAGGAAACGGCTGGTTTGGAGGAACCCTTAGCTGTGCAGCAGGTTCTAATTTTGACTCAGGTCATGAACCCGTGTTCCTTCAATTCCTGCAGTAGACGTAAATTTGCAGGTGGCACTCTACCATATATATATTCACAGGTTGTAACAGGTTGACAATTCAAAAATTTTGGAGGATGTAGAGGGTGTTATGGTGAACATTTTTCATTGAGGAACCCGTTGCCGGAAATTAAAAATGGAGTGTCTGTGAGGCAATGTTCTCCAGGAGTTCAGACGAGGTATTCTGCAGAAAGCTCAAATACATACCATTCAAGCGTTCTGGTACGATATGTGGTCCAATGAGATGGTCTCCAACGATAGCAGCCCAAATGTTTAGAGAAAATCTCACCTGGTAACTTCTCGAACGGGTTGTACGCAGATTAACAGCGGCCCACACATGGCTCTTACGAAAGTTAATCATACCTTCTTTGATGAAACACGGCTCATCCCTAAACATGACTAGTTCTGGAAAATTCTGGTTAGTAGTGCATTGATTTAGAATGCACTGGTAAAACAGCTGGCTTGGTTCAAAATCAGGCTCACCAATCGCCTGAACATTTCCGTTAATGAAATGATTATAGACGTTCACCGTGTAGAACAAGTCATAACTCACGTGGTCGACGTGCATTGCACCAGCAATTACATGTGTCCTTGCACTTGGATTGGCAGATACATCTTCCAAAACTCCTTCTTCAAATTCAAGGGGTCCGTGTGCTTCTCCTAGCTCCTGCCTGATGCCTGTCAGGTAACACGGTTCCAGTTTCCCTCATTTGACGATCAACATTAGGATATATTTCCTCATGCAATCGATGAGCAGGAGTATATCTGTAAGTTCTGCGAATGTGTAACTACCCTCCATGACGGTTTTTTAAAAATTAACTGGAACCTGTTGGTATTCTCGGAGCACAGCTGAAGTGTGATAACTACTGCAGATAACCGTACACACACTCGAGTAGACTAATTGTGGAGACAGAGAACAACTGAAGCCAGGAAAAACAACATCTTACAGAGCTCTAGACAATCCATTTTTCACTTCCCACCACGGGTTTCTTAATGAAAAATGTTCACACCCTCTACATCCTCCCAAAAAGTCACACTTTGTATATATGTCACGTATATGAATTAATTTTTATTTTACCATTATATAGTTTCAACCCATCCATCACGTTTTATAATAGTTTCATCCACAAGTTTTATATTTGTATAAGTCATCATAAATTCAATTTGGCGATCTATTGCGTAATCGTCGTATTTAAAATCATCTGTAAGAGAAGCACGCAGAAAAGACACGGGACATGGGCAAGGACGTAGTATCATGAAAAATAAAGAAAACGCATATAAAGAAATAATGCGCAATGGTAATAGGAATAAATCCGATGTTGTTTCATACGAAAATACCACTTATTCGAGGTATCTCAAACAATAGAAAATAAAAGTCGTACAAAACAAACATCAAAAGGTAGCAAAGAAGGTTGCAATGTTCTTATCATAGCAACAGTAATCTAATGGCTATTGAAAAGAATGTTCTACAGAGTGTTCTGGTGCGTTCTACTTCAGAGCCTACTGATATCGATACTTGAATTTGGAGCGTCTTCAGAATTTGACTGTATGTGAAACTTGTCTCTATCTACCTTTCACTGACATCAGCAGCACACCAACTCTCAGATACACATCGTATCACTCATATTTTATATTAAAATCCAATTTCACTCCTGAATAGACACAGTTTGTAAAATGAGTCTTATCTATTCAATTCCAAGCATTTCAGTGCGCTTGTTTCAGTGGGAATACTGGTTTATGAACGTTGCTTGATAAAAGTTATCCAAGTTTATCTGAATATTTCAATGGTAATTCTGGAAATGCTATAATTAACCTTTCTATATTCATCTACTACACACTGAAGACAACCTTTGCTGATTTCACAACAGGATATTATCATCAGTAGTCGTCTAGGCCACTTATATGGACTTACAAAAAGCTAAAACCACATTCACGCATAAATATGTCACTCCTGGGATTGTGAGCATGAGTCGCTAAGTAAACGTGATGATATATAGAAAGTGGTCGTATAAATGGGTGACGAAACCAATAGCAATCCAAATAATTCGTTCGATAGGGCATATTGTTATAAATAGAAGAAGTATGTATAAAAAATCGTAAATTTTCTGAGGGAGTCGAGAAGATAGATCAGAGTTTCCCAACCACCATACACCACATAAAAGGGTGATGATGCCCCTGTGTCTTTCTTCTTTCTTCGATTTTGGCTGACTATGGACCACGAGAAACAATATCTCATGATCATTTTTCTCCCTTTCATCTTCTCTTCCAGTGCTTTTTTTTATCTCTCCTCCATGTTGTTTATTTCTTTCATCCTTTTCATTTTGCTTGAATAACTTTTTTTGCAATTTCTTGAAACCCTATGAAGCCTCCAATTTTAGCTCTGAATTCTCCAATTATTCTCCATCTATTTTCTTTTCTTCCGAGTCTTCTTTTACTTCCTTGATCCATTCCATAAGTGTTTTTGGGTTCCTATCAAAGTAAGTGAATATTCTCTTCGTCAGTTTTCCTATATTCATTCGTTTAATGCATCCGTAGAAAGTCGCTCTTCTTCTCTACTGAGTATTATATATAACTTTATATTCAAAGGTTAATTATTCACTGAATGTAGCTCACTTACTTTCGTATTATGCACTTCATAAGGTCTACCGATTGGTAGAGGAAACATTGTGCGTTTTACCTAAATATTGTTGTCTGTTTAGATTCAGGCCATTTTATTTCATTGTGCCCCTGGACAATCAACTTGCCCTCCTGTAGGGTGTTGGACACCGGGATGGATGACGAAAAAAAATTATACCCTCTCTGTTACTAACGGAAATTTCTCATTAATTAAGTTACTGGTATCTTTGTGACCGTATTACTTTTTATTATATTGAATGTTTATATGAAGATGTGCCTAATCTGCGTTCATTGCTGCACTACTATTTAGATGGTCATAATCTGCAAAGCGTTCTACATTTCGATACGTTTTAGCAAACTTTCTAATTTAGAACTTCCGTTCGCTCGTTTTTTTTCCTCATACTTGATCTTCTCGATATGCCTCTGGGTATATTACGCTATTCCTTGCCTAGTTTCTTCAAAGAGATCATGAAAGTAATCCTGATTTACGTTTTGAAAGTATGATATTTCACAGTGTTATCGTCTATTACATTCTACAGTAAACTCCACTGCAATGCTCGTGGTGAAAAGCTCTTTTTCATCGCGCTGGAGTATCTTGCTGGGGAGCAGATTTTCGAAGGTGCTTCGCCATTGGCTGGGCGCCACGTGTCTTGGCCATCAGGTCAGTGGGTGACCTTCACCCGTTCACTCGCTGATACACAAAATTATTACCATAGTTCCACAATAATTACGAGTCTTCGCAGCTGCGTGCTCGCGTTATCTTTTTGTGTTCGGCAAAAAGGGACGAGAGCCGAGTTCTGAGTCGGCTCGAAATAATTGGCCAATTGTTACAGAGAGTAATAAAACATTAATTTAAGCAGAAGCACGTGCAGGGAGGTAGCTGGCTGGCGTTCCATCTCGACCTTGGAACTTCAGGTTTATTATTAGCGAGGAGACGTCCACCTGCTGGCAACTTGCTCCTCTGCACGTGGAATGGACTGGGTGCAAAAGTCCTGGATATACTGAAACATCCTTTCAAAAATATCTTTTGTTCCATCCCATAAACCAAAATTACTTTTCAGATAAACGTGACGTGTCTCTGTAGAGATAAAAAAACCGACGAGGAAGGTGAGAGGGTGGTCCAAGAATTCACTGTGGTCTGCCTTTGCCCATATTTGATTTATATACTGGTGGCGTTGTGTTTGCTTTTATTCTCTATTTACACTGAAGGCCACCTGATCAGTGCGGTCCAGCAGAACGTCCTTGGATCTTATTTAATTTTCATATTGTATTCCAAATAATTCACAATTTCAAATTCTTCCTCCCCTTTTCTGAGGTTTCTGAGACAAACCAATGAGATGCTAGAAAGTACCACTTTGCTTGTTTATTTATCTTTGTTGCAAATATCATCTATTTGATTATATTCCGGAATTTGATAACGATGAACAATTACAATTACTGTTGTCTAGAAGAGTGGGAATGAGGGAAGGTTCATTTTTGGAAGTAACTAGCTGAAGTGTCCGGCGTTGCTCGGTTCACGTAAATAATAAAGCAGCGATGTAATTAAATATATGTTTTTATAGTACTGTAGGGTATACTACATTCATATTTCTACTCCAGATGGATCACTTTTAGCTAGAAGGCGTGTAAACTTTCGTTTTATATGTTTTCCAACAGCCTATTTCTGTTGCCAAATCTAACATATTATCAATCTTGGGTTGTGTAAATGGCGAAAAATCGTCAAAGTGATATTCTTTTTACAAAGAGGTGTCATTTTGACCCATTTCCTGTGGTCTGTGAAGAAAACGTCATTTGTCCAAAATTGTACAGAATTTCCAATTTACCTTGTGCCCTCGGAATATCTTTAACATACCCAGATTTCGAACTACCGAGGTCTTAAGTTGTAGTGCTTCCAAAATGGAGGTTTTTTTATTCTGTTGTAGCCCAGGGGAAGGGGGCTTAATCCTCCTTGGCAATAAAGATATCTACCGATGGGTGTCGATGAGACAAAGAGAATAAGCCTTTAGTCGTTTCTTCTAGTTGAGTACGGACTTTGATGGAGGTGGAAAACCACCGGAAAAAGTGGAAAAAACGGAGGTTTATTGACATTTTTAATTTTTTCTCATACTTAACTTCAGTATATTTGGGCCCTGAGGAACGTGTGTGCTAAATTTGGTCAAATACGGATCAGTAGTGTAATGGTTTCATATAAATTCGGGGGAGGAGGGAGAAATATTTTATTTTCAGTTCTTTTCGATAGCCGTAGCATAGTTTGTCGGGTAAGAACGGGAGGAAATCCCCGGATCAAAGATTGTTTCCAGCGGGTAACGGCAAGGTGGACCATGGTGGAAGCATGGTGGAAGATGGGTGGAAGCTTCTTCTACCATGAGGTGGTCCCTGACAAAGGGTTGTAAAATTCAGAGGTCAGTCGGGAAGGAGACGGAGAAGTATAAGCACGCAAAGTATAATTGACGAGTAAAGAGGAGGAGTAGAGGAGAGTTTAGAGGAGTAGCGTTTTGACGCCAGCACGCAAGAAATCTGCTGAGTCCCAGGGTGAAAAAGCCGACAGACAATTGTCGCCTACCAGCCAGCGGAGTTATTAGCAGGTCGGAGGGAATATATATATATAATATAACCTGGATCATGTGCCACAAGTCCGCTACAAAAAATCAAACACCTACACGTACCGTTTTATAGAGCTCTCAAATATTTTATTTTGTTTAAAATAAATCAATTTCAATATTAAAAATCAATTCAATTTAGTTAAAGTTCCCATCAGAAAAACGAAATAGACTAATAAAAACTGCATCAAAATAATAATAAAAAACAATACGTGCATTAAAATAGTTTGTACGCCTATAGCTGGGACGTACATGCTGACGGACGCACCTTTCAAAGGTTTTTGAGTATTACAGATACGATTACACCCCACAAAGCGGACCTTACACTAAAAATTAACGAACGACGAAAATAAATTGTCCTGAAGATTTTTAAGGTGGTTAAAGAAACAATGCCTCATGTCGAGTTTCTAGAATATGTCCTGCCAATGTACCTAATCATGCCGAGGTGGACTTTCATTTATTTTAATTTCCACGCACCAAAAAGAAGATTCAGTTTGACTATTTGAAAGATAATGCAAATAATTAGTTTTTGTATGTGTTTGACTCAGTTTCTTCCATACATACGTTGGTGATACGTAAGTGTCAAAATAAAATCACGATTTTATCCCAGTTCTTCTCTTAACCCATCAATTCAGGAACTATTCCATACCCTCTAAGTAATAAAATCAATACCCTGTATTCTAATTCACATCAAGCACCTCAACTTGCTGAGGTCAACTTCTTCTTATGTTTCTTACTTTTGTATGCAACAAAAGAAACGTGAAGGCTATTATTTTTCTTTTTAAGAATATACAATCTATATACGACTTTTTAACAACAAAAAATGTTGACATATGTTTGCGTATTCGAGCAACACCGTCATTAATTGAATTGCACCAGTTTAATTGCGAGTTACAGTTGTCTCTGTCATAATTCTTAAGCGCCTTCCTAGTCATCGCTATGGGTAATTTACAATTAATTTGTCAATGGCTGTTTCATCGAACCCGCCTTTTACACATTAATCATGTTCAGTTATTGGTGTGCACAATATACAGCAGCCGAAACAGTTTTTTTAAAATTAATAATCAACGAATAATAAAACAGTGGTCAAATAAATAATTTATCAAATTATGTTAATATTATAATTTCTATCTGAAAGGGGAATCGTTTTCGAATTTCTAATTTGCTATATCTAATCTCCTGTTGGATTGAAGCTTAGAAGGATTTAATGCGTAGGAAAGTTCTATGAAAAGAAAGTAGTCTTGCTAACTTAATTTATCAGAGATGTAACATGTATCAGATGTTTGGTTGCATTTTCGTTTGTCTCAAAGCTGGGTGCTGTAAAATTATTCCCAAGGATAGTCAGTTATAACAATTATGCTAAGGCAACGTAAAATAATTGAAGCATTTTGCATGATAAGAGTCATTAAGTATTTATTAGGCAAATTTAATTTCATTTATCGGTTGCTTGTAGCTTTGATATGAGACGTAATTTCAAGCAACCCGCACTCATGCCAATGATTTTGAAATAGGTACGGGGCAATAAATCCTTATTAATATGTTTGAGAATACAGTATTAAATGTTGTTAGAGCTTGAGTTGCTGCTTAGACGTAACATTTGAAGGACAATTAATTTGTACACTACAGTTAACTGTCGACTTCAGTCAATAAGAGTTATTAATCCAATTTTTCAGTAATATTGTATTGAAACATGGATGTTTGTTATATGCACGGAAGATAATCACACAACAACTAATTATAACAGATTCTGAAAGCGCGTAACTTTAATCAAAATACTGTATAATCATTTCATATGAAACGTATTGCTAAGAATAATATCCCTTTCTGTAAAACTTTTCCATTTGACAATGAATGATTAATGTTGTAACACCGGAAAGTGAAATCACAATTATTTTTAACTGTTTATTTTCTATAATGATATAATGACATTATCTATAATGATTATTTACGATGATAAGATTTTCTGATGATACAGTATTTTGGTATTAGGGAAGCCAGAAGGATATTTACAAGCCATCATAATAATCGGCATGAACGTGGTCTCTCATTTAGACTTATTCAAGTTTACTAAAATGAAAATTGTATTGAAATACATACAGGTAATATGTTACAATTTTTTTATTAATACAAACGTTCAAAATTTATCTGTTCATGGACATCTTCGGCCGCTTTACAGCCTAGGAGGGTCGAAGTGAAGTTGCGTTACAAATTTAAATCAACAATGGACTACAAAAGTAGAGAATCATATATACTATTTAAGTTGTTGGTATCGCTATTTATGTTAATAGAATGAATGTTCATTCTAATGTGGAACGTCTCGCTCATTATTCTTCAGAAATAATTTTGTTCTTCATCTAGAGCTTCGACAATTCATTCTGTGGTTATTCATTAAAATGTGTTTAGCCAGAACAAAATGATTTTGTGAATTGCTTTTTGGATTTTTAAAGATATTTTTATCTGTTCCACAAATGAGAGACGAAACGTAATATATTTCACCTTTTAAATAAAATAAAAAAACCGACAAAGTGGTTGTTATAATTCATCCAATAAAATAAAAATTTTAAACTGTCGAATTTCTTAATTAATCTATTAATATTAATGTTATGACTTGTGATATTAAGACGGACGTCGCGTAGGGAAAAGGAACAGTGGATTGTAGGTTAATGTGTCTATTACAGTGTATTCACAACTTGCAGTTAACATTTGATATTGCCAAGTTATAATAATGCTACTATCAAATTATTTTTATTAACATCTATTAAGGAAGCAGTTTTTTCACAAATGGAAGCTATTATTCAGCATCGTTGAGTTTAAATATAGAGATTGACTAAGTTGTCGGATAATATGGTATCCATCATTGAAAGAACTCAGGGTAATATGAATTTGGCAGCTGCAAAGCAAGTACAAGATAACAGGCATTCATCATGCTGAACAATTTTACATAGGAACTAAAGAATGCCATTCTCCTTCTCGATCAATTACAGAGGAAAAAAATACCACTTACACTTCAGCTATGCGTGGTACCACAAAAAAAAACCACTCTATAACAGACTACTTGGACTCAAGGACTTTTAAATCAATTTCGGACGTGTAATTATTACCGCAGTTCCCAAACCATTAACTAAAACGTGCTAAATTGCAGTTACGTAAAGTAGGCACACTACTATAAGGAGGGAGACAGAAATGACAAACGTCTCCAGTATTGAATTTAAAAAATTGCGTACTCGATAGAAAGACAACAAAATTTTTCGAAATGCCATTAATTCAAAACTACATTCTTAATAATAACGTGAGAATAGATGTTTGCAACGAATAGAAATCGGTGGAACGTCTGAGATTTCCATCAGGCAAGAGTGTTATTTTGCGGGCAATGGTTCCTGCCAGCACTCAGAGATGGCTCTGTAAGACTGCATATTACCAGACAGATGCTTCCACATTTTCCGCTAGGTTGAGCTATTGTCGCAGATCAACAATAAACAGGAATGAAAAGAACTATGGTCCAAAAATTTTGGTTATCGACGCCCTTAATTAATTATAAATTTTCCGCGACGTCTGTTGAACGCATTTGAAGTCTACGGATAGTGAGCTGAGATTAATTTAAAAATAAAGAAATCAATGAGAACCATATTTTAAATTCAGAAAAATTTCAGTTTCGAGACATCTTTAAACAATGAATTAAACCGTGTCTGACTCGAAGTTTGTCTCGAATAGATTCCGGTACGGCTCAACGAATTTCAATGAAAATTTAAGTGTTTGAAAATAGGAGATTTAACTTAAATATGCGTGCATGTTTCATTTCTATATATTGCAGAAGTTATTAATATGATATAAATTTAATATAAAACATTCTACGAGAAAGGTTTCTTGGCGTACGCGCATTCAAATCATTCTCATACAATTGTTCAGTTTTAGCTCCGAAACGGCTCAACGGATTTTAACGAAAATTTCGATTTGTTGCAAATATATATGTAAATATTTTTAAATCCATTGAATAGCCGCGCGAAAGCCGGCGTGAAAAAAGTCTCATTTGGCTTTCCTATACTATTATAAGTGTAATTTGTGCAGCATGAGAGGGACAGTGCGTGGGCGAGTATTCTCACTCCACGTATTGTTGCAGCAGTAATTATTATCGTTTGTAGACAGCTAACTCCCTTTGCATCGTCGATACGATGTATACCTAAATTGGTTTTATTTGTCGCGACATGTAAATGATAATATTTAGTAATTGCTCATTTTTAAAAGCAAATAAAATAAATATAATTTATCCCAATAAATATAATTGAAGTTTCTGTCTGTCTGGAAGTTTGTATCGAATTGTTCAAACCAACTGCGGGTTATTGCGATATGCAATCAATTAAGCGTAAGTATCTGTTGTAGATTATCGCATAAAATTGAAAAGTGTCATGACGTTATTAGAAGTCCTTTATATTTTATAACAGATCACTTGACATCGGAGGCAACTCATAAAGAGCGAATAAAATTCCCGCAGAAAGTACATTTTTTGATATTTCATTCAAATGATTTTCCAGTAATTTATAAAATATATTTAACTATCATTGTATTAATGCACGTTGTTTAATTAATTCCCGAATATTATTTCTTGGATTAAACCTAAATACAAAGAAATATTTTAGTATATGAATTGGTATAGTAATTATCTTTATAAAATCAGAAGTAATAGAAGTTATCATTGAAAAACAGATTCCTGGATAGGTTTACTAAAAAATACTCAGATTCTCAAAATATGCTTGAGGTCTATAATTTTCATAACTACTGTATGAGATAATTGATATTTGAAAACAAAAAGCACTAACTTCCTCATTCACCAAATTTTGTAACAATTTATTAATTAGAATTCTATTATTAGAATTATAACCCCAGTTTTCTATTCTATATTTAATTCGTGATTCTACTGAAAAATGTTCTCTGTGATACGACTATTTTTTTTTGAGAATTTTTTCAATTTGGAGTTTGAATCTCATTACATAAAAATTATCAATGATTAATTCCTAACAGCATTCATATTAATCTGGAAAGGAAATAAGAAGGCGTAAAATTTTCGAAAATTTATCAATTAACAAAGGAGAACCACCTTGTGGACCGCAATTGGGAACATAACTAATAAGTGTTTCGTCCCAATTTTGTTAATGCTAACGTTTTAATATCTTGTTACTTTGGTGTAAGACATACCAAAGCGGCACAGAACGTGGAACATATTTAAACCCAAGTAATCTATAAGAAATCTTTTATGAATAACGAAATGGGGTAATCCCAGCGGTAAAATTATTTGAAAATAAAAGTTCAGTACAAGGATAACGAAGTGATGGCTACGATGTTGTCTTCTTATGAATTACCATGTTAATATCGAAGATTGCTGTTTGCGAGTGTAATGAAACCGATCAAATATGAACTTTTACACTACTGTCATGCATCCAAATCAATTGTGTTCATTTTTGCGGTACTTTTTAATGTTTGAGCATAAATAGTATGGATGCGTGAGGCGATTTTAGCAAGGCAACGCATGTTTCCGGTCCGAGATCCCCTAGAGAGGCGAGGTCTCACGTTCCCCATAATACTCTGCACGAACGCCAACTCGTGTATCAACGGTTTTTGCCAACATCCGACTTCCGTTCTTAAATGCATGACCACACTACCCATTGCCACCACTAAATAGACGAGCAAGATCTTTGTCCCATTCATTACTACCTCTTTGGAATATATGAAATAATATTTCTTGGGGTTTCAATTTATTACCGAACTCCATCAGCACGGAACCGACTTCTTCAAGATCCACAAGACTTGCATTTTCTTTTCTTTCATAACACTCTAAAGCATTATTTTTAAAGCTTTTTTTTATTAATTTATTTTCCACGGGACAGCTTGCTGACGGAGACCTTCAATTGGGTAGTAAACTGAAAATGAAAATTTTGAAAAAATTTGAAAAAAATTCGGAAAATAAATATTGAA
Source organism: Eucriotettix oculatus (assembly GCA_034510155.1). Taxonomy (NCBI): domain Eukaryota; kingdom Metazoa; phylum Arthropoda; class Insecta; order Orthoptera; family Tetrigidae; genus Eucriotettix; species Eucriotettix oculatus. Next base: position 40,786,204 of record CM067379.1, read on the forward strand.
AATAATGGGTAAAAAATAGAAATTGGAGAAATAAATTCAATTATCAGAGAAGAAATTTCTATTTTTATATCAAAAGAAACGTTAGGGAAAATTGCCAAAACAAGTGACGCAGTGGCGATCACTGGTCCGTCACTATATATATTGATTTCTCCGAAAGGTCGTACTAATAAAATAATATTTATTTTAATGTCGGATATGTATCAAAAAGTTTAAATAATTAAAATTTTATGGCACAGCGCAGAAAATCACTATATTTTAATGGCCCTAAAATTATCAACTGATTAAAACAAGTTTGAGTGTAAACTCAGCACTCGATGTATATTTATCAAAACTACAGGGTAATATACTATTCCTCTACTCTTTAAAAGTAGCATTCCTAACGGGAAATGATAAAGATCTAATGTTTAGTGAGAATATATAAAAAGTAATAGCCGTAATAGTGCGTTTTTAGCACAAGATAATTGGAAATATGAATATTTCATCTGAGGAATTTGATTCCCCTCGTCTTCTCTTTCTGCAAATTAGGACTCAATTGCCTGCTGGGAGGTTGTTATTTGGGCAATCTCTTAGTGGCTGATTTTAACTTATGTGGCCTGCTGATGTCCACGTAATGTGAACAACCTGCACTTAAATGTCGATTTCAGGTTTCGATAACTACCTCACGCCTTTCTTCATTAATTTGTTTTCTTTATTTTTAGTAGCTATGCAGTGGAAAAGAAATTTATCATTAATGGATAAAATATATTTTATAACGATTTATAATATTAGTTTGAAAATATAACAGAGACGTAGATTTCATACTCTCCATTTGCCCCATGAATATATTTTATGTGGTATTAATACAATCATTTAATTTTATTTTCAGTTTACGTAATTCTAAATTATTTTTTGGAGAATATTATCTAATATAATTAACAAACAGATGAGAAAATACCCATGTACAAACAAAAATAAACGCCACTCAACGTCTCTGCTAACTTTATTGCTTTTCACATACGTAGATGAAAGGAAAGAGTTATTCACATTAAATTCAGCGAACTGGGTCGACGTAAAACAAAGCCCTTTCTATTTTATCGCCTTAATATGATGTTTACTTGCCTGTTGTTTTGTTTTTGCTAATTTTCTATCAATACACGCATTTTTATTTTTCATGTAGTGTATAACACGCTCACAAAGTCATTCTCTTCTGATTAACGTCTAACATATATTACTGTCATTAAATAACTTTTGAATATTTTGAATATATATTGTTTAATAATAATCACTGAATATGTAAAACCACCATCAATTTCGAGTCTTACTGTTCCTCTTTCAAGGACGTCACTTTTTAAGCACTTCACTCTAAGCATATTTCCGATATAGTTCACCTTTTTCGGTAAGCATTATTCGTTATATGTTGTTATTTATTCAGCTTTGTTCAGTCTCAACGTATCCAGCGTCGTCAGGTGAATCGCAGTTACCCGTCTTAAAGTTAAAAACTATTTGTGCTTAAAGATTTGAAATTGTTTGATTGAAAATTAAATTTCATTTGTTATCAAGCAGTGAAGGATTGGGTAACAAGTATCGATTTCTGATGCATAGCTTTGTCGAGTTTTGAAATTGTGATGACAATGCTGATGATGCGCATATATTTATTTCTGGAAAAGATAAAACAAACCTAGATAATAAAATCAACCTTGTTATAAGTAAACTAAGTAGGCCTATGAACCTATAAATAAATAGATTGAAGTTTAATATGTTAAAAAATAAATGTATGTCCAATATCATGAAAGTAAGATATAATAGATTAGAAGATGTTATGAACTAATTGTAGGCAAAATAAGATAGATAGAGTTACTGATTCTTAAATATTTAGGAGTCATATTAGATCAAAATTTTAAAAAGGACTGTCATATCGATTTTGTAGGTAGAAATAAAAGTAAAGTTTATATGCGAGGTGAGTTCGAGGTGGGAAGGACCTCGAAAAGGACAGTCGGAAAGTAAGTCGGTGAAATGCAGGCTGAGGAGAGAGTCGGAGGTCAGAAGGAGTCACAGGGGAGAAGCGATCTGGTTCCCAGTTTCACGAGGAAACGAAAGTGGAGGAACGTTTCCTGAACCACATCGGAAGCCAGCCTGCTTCACATGCCGACCCGGAAGCTGCTTTTTCGTTTAATCCAGGATGCCGGTCAACCAGGAAACTAAGGGAGGATGAATGCAAAGTAACAAACAAGAGGCAATAATCTCTCGTTCTGCTATGCGTATAAATTCGTCAAATAGCTCCGAGTAAAGTTGATTAAATTTACAATAGTCACTTCCTATAATTTTTATTTGGTTAGGGCTCAGCTGGGCAAATAAGGTTAACAAAAATTAATTAATTTCTATCTATTTGGAATTTGTTGAATCTTTTACGTTTATTAATTATAAAATTGTTTTAAATGTCAATGTTGAGATTTACTGGCGCAAACCCATTTAAATATAAATTCCACGCTCTTTAACATATTTATAAAAAACACGTCATATTATAATAGGAAAAATATATTGGCTGGGGTGTGGAGTACTTCTATCTTAATTATTTGGAACCGAGGCTGCCTTATCCACCATGTAAGCCCGAGTTTCACGCCTGAGTGGTGATGTAAAATTGTAAATTAAATTGTATTTTTGTTGATAACTACCTTCAGTAATGAATTTTGTTCTCACTGATGCTTCTATAAAGTCCATAAATTTACATGTTGTAAATTTTAATGCGAGTAATTTGTCCTATAACATCAGTTGTGTTATTGTTCGATTAACATAAATATCCGATACAACTTTATTGTGAATTTAAATTCATTATGGTAAATAAAATACTTATGATTATATATTATGATAATATTAACATTTACAGGGTAAAAAAGCTGTTTATTTACGATTTAACTGTAAGAAGCAAGCTTTTATTAAATTTATATACATAATGAGAATTTAATTTTATCATCTTTGTTATTAATTTGTTTATATATTTAAAAATTTCAAGTTGCCACATTGTTCCACGATACCGAAACTCAATTAAACATTTCTGGAATGAAATTTGAAACAAAAAGTGAGAGTTCAATGAGTTTTCTCAATTCTCCATAAGAAAAACTCACCAACAGCCCTCTAAAAAGAGATTTATGATGCAATCATCCGATCCTACTTATTGTACAGCTAAAGTAGAGTGGAAACATTACAACAAAATGATGAGCTTTTCCTTTTATTTGCGGGCTAAGTTGGATAAAAGGATTAATTGAAACAGGAGGCGGAGCTTTGATTCCAGCGCAATGATTCAAACTGTCACACACTAAAATAGTCGTGACTAAGAGATGCGGCAGTTAATTGCACTACTTCACTTGCAACCATCAATTACTGAAAAAAGAACCAGTGTAACGACCCCGCACGCTAGTAGGTTTTTAAAATTTATATAATTGAGCAAGAAATATTTGTGGAGGTAATATGCAAATGGTATCATTTCTCATTACTCAAGGAAACTCTCATACGTCTCGTTCAGTTAATAACCGCTGAAGGCAGAATGCAGGATCCTGTAACCCTTAAAATAATACACATGAGACTTTTGGGAGAATACGTGTGTAATAAGTCATGAAACACGTAAATGTGTGGCAATTCATTAATCTGAAACTTTTTTCTGCTATCATTAAGACCATCAAAATACGGTTTCGATTTTTGGCAATTAATTGCTATTAAGAGGGTTGTTTGGTAAGTCTGGTAAAAATGTAACAAAAATAATATTTTTAGAAAACTCACTTTACTTCTTAACATAGTTTCCTTCCTTGTCTATACACTTAGCACAACGAGTTTCCAATTCTTTCAATGTATCAGGAAAACAGGTTTTGTCTAGTTCTGCAAAATACACCGTTGGGGTCTAAATCACTTCCTCATTTGATGATAATTTCTTCTCGCCATGCCAAAATCACTGGTGAATAGGTTAGATGGGAAACTAATTCGAATCCCAACTCTTACGCATTCTCCTGATGAAACAGCATTTTCTGAGGAGCCAATCTTTGTCGTTTCTCAATCACAATCCGCTTCAAACTCTCCAACCGAGCAGCACAATACAGTTCAGTTATGGTTGTGCCCTTTTCCAAGAAATCTAAGAAGGTTATACCTTGAGATTCCCAAAACAACATTTTTTATCACTACTAAACAATTTTAGTAAAATCCAACCTTGCTATAAGATCACAGTGTCAGCCATGGCGGCGGTAAGGAGTACCATAATGATAATGCAAAAAACCGAGATTGTTGTCGAATTCGGGCTATTACAGTCGCAGAGTTAAAGCTCTACAGCTAGAGTAACACAAAAATAATTCAATAACAAGCGAAATCTGTGTCGATTCCACGGCTTTTAAGCCCATAGACACTACAGCCGTTAATTTGAGTTCATTCCCCTTCTTCATACAGGTTAGGTTCAAGTTGCGGCCTACCTGCATGAGAGGAAGGTGAGGGTGAGGAAAGGCGAAAACATCAAAATCAGGTTTATTACCGTAGAATCCATAGGTTTCGGTGATATTTTTGAGATAACATTGCCGCTCCCGATGATCACATGTTGACTAAGAGATTAGTATCGAATTAATTCATCTTCCGCTTTAATATAAATAATTCCATATGCAACGCTGGACCTAAAGAAAATTGTCCATATGTCCTAAAATACTACCTAAAAATTTGGAATTATGGGTAAATGTTTTTTGAATGTGTAAAATTAGATTTGATAGGATTGTATACATGTATTATGAGCTGTCTTAATTGTCTTCAGAAGACAGAGAGAATTAATTGTGCACTTTGTTTTTTCCCGAAGCGTGGAAACAGAAATTTTGGATGTAAAATTGTGAAAGCAATGACATAAAATGTTCTCGGCTTTTATGCACGTTTTGGCTGTCGGATGGAAGCTTAACTCTGTTTTATCGACACTTTCTGATGGATTAGGCCGAATGAAGTACTGTAATTGGAAGAAGGAACGACGATAAAAACAAAAAATGTGGTGCCTCTCATATTTATTTTTACAGATGATCAAATAATAATTTTGTGCTATCCTTTGCTACAGAAGAGACTAAGATAAATGGTTGTGTCCACTATTATAACCGGCCAAATTTGTTTCGACAAAATTGGGTTAACACTCATAATTACAGGACGAAAATTACTTGCAATTTACAAAGTGTACAAATTGATCTCCCAACACTCTTTCTTAGCGTTTTCAGAATAGTTTCGGAACGTTCGTGGAACGTCAGATGTTTTTCGTGACTAACGGTTGTATTTATGAATACGCGTCCTTTTTGTTCACTTTTCATTGTCGGCGTTGCAGGGGCTTCGATTAAAATTTACGTAATTATCAGGTGCGAACGCCTAACCGTTAGTATGTGTCGGAAAGTTATTCATTAGCTGGGCTCTGAGCCACGCGATAACGAGTTCGGGAGCGGCTACGAACTGACTGACGAATCAGAGTCATAAAATTTCAGCGACCTCTTTTTCAGCCCAAACTGAAAAGTGGACAGCGAGCAACTGATAGGGGAACCTGCTTTCCGATCCGCCCCATCAATTTTACTGTTAACATATTAAACGAGAGTGCGGACGCGGGACGTGTCTCTTCACTTTTTCCGGTTAATAGTTCCAGGGCGTGGCAATTTACATATCTTCTAAACAGAAAAGAACATTGTTTCACTAGGAGATATATGGTATTTACATAACGTATTTATAACATCACGAAAATATTCCCGTTAATTAGTGTAAGGACGCTTGTCTGATATTACGAATAATAATTAAATATGTCTGCAAAAAAATTAATTAAAATTTAGTTAAAATAGTTAATACATTTCGTACATCTTTTTTTTGGATTTCATCAGGTAACAGGACAAATATTTTACAGAATCAATATTAATATTGAATGCATAATATTACGTTAAAATATAAATTACAATTATCAATTAAATGAATAACAGACTTACACTTTTAAATGGATAAAACTATTACATATGTGGATAATTTTGCGTCATGGATTGCGTCCAGCGACGGTTATGGCCGAAATGATATGTAACAATGAGTAAGTACTGTAAGGCCATTAAATTTTTTAATGGCAAATGAAACTATACAAAACTAAAATTTTTGTAACAAAAGTGGTTCCTATATTTTTTTGGAAATTACTTGTGTCATTATTTACCTTGGCTGCATATGGGTTGATCCTGATATGTAACATGTCTTTCATTATTCATGAGAAGTAATTAATTTGCCCATCCAAAATTTCATTTTGCCAATATATGGTTTTTAAGATATTTGTGCTTGTACTTTGTAATATCAAATTTAATGATCGTTTTCGGTTTATTATTGTTGTTTATAATCAGTATGGGGGATATTCATTATTTTTAAGTTGTGATACTAAAATTTTGTAATAAAAATAAGAAAACAATTTTCTTGAACACTAAGTATATTTACATTAATAATTACAATTTTGATATTTAGATCTTTATGCCAGATATTATTTTTTAAATTAAAACTATTTATTTACAAATAAATTCGAAAGCATTTTACCTGAAGACGATGGCGGTGGTCGGGAAAATCTACGTTCTCTACTATACATATTGTTTCGTCTTTACTATTTTTCATATTCCTTACGCTATAATATAGTATAATATATTATCTTCTTTCTTCGTGCACCTTTTACTCTATTCGAAACCTTCTTTACTTAAAAGTCATCTAGGCAATGATAAACCCGACAACAATTCCTAATAATAAAAATATCAGGAATTTTGTTCCTTTTTTAAAGAAGTGATGTGTACTGTTACAAAACAGTTGATTTGAATATCCACCTTTCCGACAGCGAATGTCTTCATTTCAGCTCACTGCCCTCGTGGTCAACGGTTGTAATCTTTGTTTTTCCTCTGAAGAAGACGAACGTAAGGCTAAAATTGATCAGTAAGATCGTGAGAACCACGCCTCCTGGTAGCCGGTTCCGCTAATAACCATGTGAGACCAGAACCCGATTAATTTACGCTCGCGTGCGACTGCATCGTGTTACTACGCATCCGAAACGATGCATCGAACTACGGCACTTAGAATTCCTTTATCTTTATTAATTTTTCTCTCGTAAGAAGTGCCTATTTGCACTTTTAATCTACATAGAAATATTATTAGAAGAGATATGGCTAAAACCTAGCCGCTTCTCGCGGCGGCGAAAACTGCACAGTAATAAATTGTAGAGAAAACTAGTTTCCTTCGACTGCTCAGCTCACGTCGATAATAATTTATTCATCGGAAAAGGAAAAATATAGGGCGCCAGGTATGCTTGGCAAGACATAGCAAACATTTTAAACGGTTAACACTATTTGAATTTTAAAACAATGAGAACAAATGATCGAGTTCAGGGCGTTGTCATTACAATTCTAAAACTCATCAGGCATTCAGGCATTCCAATAGTAACTAACTCTTTCACATAATATAACTGCTACTATTCGCGCTTCTATTCAGGTCTAGCACCACGTATTATGTGGCTTGTTCGCCAGCCGTTTATAATCCACATGGCTGTTACACTGCGCAGTCATCAAACACGTCCCACTCCTGATTCAACCCGCTACCGACTACTATTTTACGTTAGCTCCTGGCTTGCACACTCTCTAAAAAGTAAGGTCAACTAACCAAATGCAAGTGATTTCTTACTACGGGTCACCAATTTGCAGCGCCAGGTCACGTGAACACTGCATGGTCAGTCGTTCTTCCCACTTACGCTTACGTCAGCAATCGACACACGCCCCACAATGGAGTCTGGCGTCTAAGGCTGCGTATATCAACACTTATCTGCGGATTGTATATATATATATATAAGTGTAAAACCAAGTTGTCTTTACAATATACAATCCGCAGATAAGTATCGGTATATATATATATATATATATATATATATATTGTAAAGACAACTTGGTTTTACACTTTTCCACCCTCGATCCGTAAATAAATTAGTGCGCCAGATAATTGGTTTCAATACGAATTACCAAAACCTTTAATATCAACAACATTTAATGATCGAGGCAAGAGATATGTGTCTCCAGGACGTGGTCATTACATTATCAATCCAAACTTTCTAACATTTCCGCCAGTTCGCCGGATCCTCATAATTCTTCGTCGTAAAATAATTCAAATCAACTCAAGCATACTAACGTTGTGTAGGCGTCTCACCACCTAATTCTGTGGCTGTTTCGAGACCCTTCTATTACACATGGTCGCGATTGCTCACGACCCCACAACCACGTCAGCCCTCCATTTTCACTTTGAAGATAGGTACGGAAATATAATGGTCCAAGTATAGTACCTGTCTGCTCATCTCACGAAACCATAAGTTCTCCATTCATTCATAATTAAATACTCATTCACCGTTACATTTCATGCTTTATATGGATTTTGAGTTGATGCATAGAATCCACGCGTAATTGATTTCGCTAATTAAGAAAATTCAACATTAAAATACCAAGTACGTACACTTATGCGGCTCTTTACTCATAAAACGACTCCCCCAAAATGAAAATTTTAGTTTTTCGCCATGTTGAAACTAGAATGTCAAATGACCTCGATAGCCAATCAATCACGTGTACACCTTTTCCCGCGGCTGGTGAGGTTAACTCTCGAGTTGGTTTCGATCCGCACACGAACATCACGTGATCTTTTTTTGCGGTGCTCAAGAGGATTACAATATATCCATTGTTGTAGCACACGGATGAAATGAGGAGTTAAAGACAAGTTACTGCATTAAACGTAATATTAATATGTCAGTGAGTGAAATATTGTTTGATAATCATGTCTCTGTCTCCAGCTTATGAGTCAACGCGGTGTAATTAATAAGACTCTTTCCTCATGATTGAGCTGAAGTGACATGAAGAGTCGAAACGCTCACGTTCCGGAGAGAGCTGCGTGTCGCTTAGACGCTCCTCGGAAGGAGCGCCACTTGTAGATATCACGCCCTATGATGATATCAAATCCACAAATTCTACAGCAACGGGAATAAACCAAGACGTACTTTAAGAAAGTATTGTAAGGTCCTGTACTACGTACCATCTGGAACATAAAGGATGTCCCCCACAACACCTTAATACTAGGTCAACAGTTTCGCAAAATCTTTGCTCAGACGTTTACCGATAAATTACACTAAACACATTCGAACAATAATTAACGAGATGGTGCAATTAGGAAGCACTAGGGACTTCAGTGTCTTCAGGAGACAATTAGCCTTTGTATGGAGTTCACTGAAAACAATAAAATAAACCACGATTGTTCAACAACACTGCTTGTCCTTACCGTTATTTTTAGCTCCCTGATTTCTGGATTCAAGGTTTCGCATCTGCTGGAAATAACTACGAAGTGCAATCTAATTTAATCGGACTAAATATAATTAATACAATAATTAAATCATTTTCCTTTACTTATAAAATAAAACAGTACATTTGTCAATATATTTGTTATTTTATTCAAGTAGAAAATTACAGTATACAAAATTCGTATTATAAACTTAACTTAACTTTTTAATAAAAACATTATATTGATCCATTTGAAAGACAATGGTAGATACAAAACAACAATAATATTTTTAGAATTTAATAACAATTTCTTAAAGCTATACTATATTAATATAACGCCAAACATCAGTCTATAATAAAATGTGAAGAATTAAATTCAATTTGTTATAATTAAATTGGCTTAAAGATATTATTTATATATGAACATAAAAACACGTAACTGTGCAAATTAACATCCATTTTGTTATATATGTTACAAAATATCACATGATTTCATTCAATTTAGTATTCAATAGCCTTACTTTCGAGCGGTAATGAACTATGAGGATCGAAATAATTTTGAACTAATGATTTATAAAACATTGAATTGTCCTGTATAAATTATAATAAAATATTCTTTCAAAAACTAAAAATTACTTTATTGAAACAGAAGTTAGTGATTTGTTTTCAAATAAAGTGTGATTTAAATTTAATGTATATGTAGAAATCAGAGTTAAATTTTTTATAGCACAACCTACTGACACAAAAGTTAGGGCTTGTTTCTTAAATGATAATAAATCTATAAATATCATTAGATGATATCGATAATTGTGGCATACAATGCAGTGCTTGTCTTATATTTGATTGACTTCAAAAGGGCTTGTTTACTTTCATAAATCAGACAAATTTCATTCCAAACATCGGATTGTTTGTAGAATAAGATTTGTACATTCAGTTTTGGAAGTAAACAATTTACAATGTTAGATAAATAACAGCTACAAAATTTATTATATAAAGAATATTATTCTATTCTCAAAAGACCTTTAGCTTTCTGCTGATAGTAATTTTTTCCACAACATGTTTATATATATGTTTGTTTCTCTTTATATTTGCCGTTAAACACTTTTCCTTAATATCACAGATGTTATATTATTTTATTTCGATTTGAGATCATTAATCATACTTTACCTTAATTAATATATGTTTAATGTATTTTTAAAATATCGTTTGTAAAATAACATACATAGAATTACTCAATCACTTTAGATAACATTTAAGGTAAAAATATGTAAAATATTTCAAACTATACATGCTTAAAGATTATTTCAATGTACTAACTCAATAATATTATTATAGTCTAGAGGCAGCCTATATCAGCTGAGTGATTAACTTATAACAAATTCTTATGCTAGTAATATCATATAACGATTCTAGCTCAAGGAACATACTCAACACTATGATAAAATCTATACGTATTATAATTATGTGGTATTTATTCTCCAATCACATGGTATTTATTTTATACAATTATAAAAATTATTATCATGAACATTCCTTATTTCGTAAACAGAAGCATTTATTTTGAAAGAGCAGTTATTTTCTGTTATGCAAAGTATTAACTGGTTCTTGGTAATGTGTCATTTTTTGGCATTTTATTTGACATACTAGCATGTGAGGACATTCGACAGTAATCTGAAGATATATTAACGTAATAAGACCATTCACACGCAGATATATGAACATTGTCGTTTGTACGTAATTGATTATTATGTGTGTGTGTTGTGAAGCATATGCAAACATTACCACGTCATCACGTTTCGGACATTTAGATACTAACGGAATGTGGGATGCCACGAGATAGCAACAAGTAGAAAAGGAACGATAATGCTAATAATAAAAACAAATTATGAGATATAATGAGGGGTTTAGAAAAAAACATTAATGAAGATACATGGCAAGGCAGCTGAAAAGTAAATCAATCACACTGACGAAAAGATTTTGCAGTCTTCCAGTTCTGGGATTACAAATTATCAAGTCAAGAATCAACATATTCTTATGTCCACTTCGGTAAAAATTTGTCCTCTTGATGATTAAATGTAGGCTGAGTGGAATAAATTTTATTGCTATTTATAATTCTAGCGTTTACATAATTGATCAACAATCTGAATAAACGTAATGATAATGCAAATAAATAGTAGTTGTTGTTTTGCTGTTGTAACTCGAGTTATTTATATTTGCAGTCACGACAATTGGAACATGTTTCTTATATAATGCAATTTATATCAAATCCTTTAATTGTTAGAGGAAATTGATTATAATTATAATTCATTGTTCTGCTGAAAGTCGGAGGAATGTGTAAGTGGACGTCGACCATCATGGCAGTATTTCTCACCAAGGCCTCCACATGCCTGACTGAGAACTAGGGACTGTCATAAGAAGCCCCGCCATGGGTTTAGCAAGATCCTGGGCGCTGGGGGTTGAAGACAGCGCCGCCCCCAGTGGAGGCGCACCCGCCAAGCTGCAGGGCGACACGGGAGGTGAGAAGCCACGACGCACCGGGGGCGGTACTTGCACGCTGAGCGGACCCGGGGGCTGCGAGCTGGAGGCAGGACAGGGCGAGTTGGGCGGCGAAGACGTCGTCGTCGCGGTGGTGGAGGTGGCGGTGGCGGTGGCGTCCACACAAGTGCCGAGGTGCGCCACCAGGCGGCGCGAGAGGCGGGCGTCCAACCCCGGCAGAGTCAGAAGGAACTGGCACGCCTCCGATGCGCACTGCTTGAAGCCAGCCTGGAGAGACAAACAACAATTATGATTTAACATTGAAGCAATGAGGATATTATCACACAAGTCCCGAAATACAAAGTAATACAGACTTAATGGTTGATACTCACCGGGGTAAAACCGAGTAACTTTTGGAAAATATTTTTTTTTACTCAGTGGACGTAGGTGATGGGGGTAAATTTAGAATTGACACTGCTCGACCAACTAGTGTATTTTCACTTGCTAAAACAAACCACTAGAATAATGAAACTATCATAGGACATAGTCGTTTAACCTTATCTTCGTGCTGAAGAAGAAATGTAACGAGTCCATAGCAGTGTGAATTTATTGGAGACTTCCAAGTGTTGCTATCTTTAGTAAATGTTGATGTCATAAAAGAAGGAAACAGAAACTAAAAATTTCGTGTAATGAAACTAATGAATATTGACTAGAAATGAGGTTTGTTCTGGAATATGAAGCAATTTTGATCCTAATCAAATATTTCAGTAACAACTTACTTGATCGGATAAAACTGGAGCGCAGAGGGACAATCCATTAAATTAATTCATTATCTTTATTTCAATAGTGTGATAAGTAAAAAAAATACAGAGATATGGCAGGAACCAAGTCTCAAAACTGTGGATTTTCAGTCACAAACCTGCACCAGAGTGAACGTTCCAAACCCCTCAAGTCCATGACTTGAGACAAAACCTTGGGGATTAGCAGAAGCGAGCCAGGAGGGACTGACCAGCGGTCGGTGACCCACTATATTTCTTGAAGGTCGACAGTAAGACAATGCAGTTAGAGAATTTATAAGATTAAATACGATTGGTGTAGACATGTCACGTGAAGCAGTTTTCTACCCCGTAATGGAGCATCGAAAAGTCGATCTCAGAGGACGAAAGTTAGTTCAGTTAACGACTTGAAAGAAGAAGAAGATCTAGGGGATAAGAGAACGGAGGAGAAGGAAGACGATGATATAGTATAATTCTGTACACGAATTATAACAAAGAAGGAGATCTGGGAAGAAGGAAGATCAAAAGACGCTATCATTAAAATCACTTTCACGACTTACAGATTTGATATATTTCAAATTTTCATTAAAGTGCGAACATAACCTCGGTTCTCAGACATTTACTCCAGGAACTGAAACATTTTTGAAGGAATTTACATTTTCGTTCTTTCGTCAAAAGCAAATTGCGTTAATCATTTATAGACCGTTTGGTTTCTTAATTAAATTTAATGCACATTTTAACCAGTTACAAGAGATTGTGGTAAATAGTTCTGGTAATCGTCGGGTTGGGGAGTACGCAACACCAATCCAAAATTAAGGGTATCTGCCAAGGTTTTTATTTTGATATAAAAAAACCTTATTCTAAAGGTGGAGGAAGAGTGCAAGTGTCACGTGTTGCCTTGGATCTCTACCACTATTGTTGGACTTCTGTTGTAATTTTTTGTTATGTTTTGACACTGTTGTGAAAACGGCATAAAGACGTGCCGAAACGTTGTTACAAAAAATTTATAAAGTCCGCACAAGGTCTTCGATTGTTTAAGTTTATTCTGTCTTGATTCACAAATTACTTTAGTACAGGGTGTAACTTCTGATTTAAAAAGAATCTTTTGTTTGTTGTCAACGATTACCCATGCCAACATTTATTTTCTCCTGTTTTGTAATTTAAATCTACAAGATCAAAGATGTCTTGAATGCTGGGATTAAATGTAGCCTAGTTATAAGATGTACGAAACAAAACGTATGGAGCGCAGTTCGTTGATGAGTCCTTTGTGGTTGTAACTCAGTCTGGAGCTTCCATCACCGTTGACAGCTCTGACGAAACATCTGCCCGCTGTCGCTATTATTCCTGAAAGCCTCCTCAATTTTCTTCAGAACCATTTTGTTTTTGTGAGCCGCGTAGTAGGACCGGTACTTGAAACGTCAGTCAGAGAAGTAATCCTTGCTTCAGTGACATCTAACTTGTGACTTAACGTTACAAAAACTTCAAGTCGTTTCTACAGCCAACTAGAGTTTTGTTACCGTATTCTCTATTTGAAATGGCAGTACTCAGGATTAGTAATAAGGCTACACATTTCATTAATTTATTTTGTAGCATTTCCTATGTGACAGAACTTCTGCGGTTCATTAGAGTTTAGATAACTTTTGCTTAAAAATGGAGTCATACAGCTTAATGGGTTGAAGTGGTATTCTGTATATACTATAATAACAAGGCTTCAGTGACTAATACTATTGTACACAATAAATTATATCCATCTTATTTAATAAGTAAATTTTATTGAAAACACGCGATGAAAAACTCTACGGTTATTGTAGTATTAGGGGAGTCAGAGGAGGACTTAGAAAACATAATAAATGGCGTGAACGTGGTTTTGGAGACAGAGTACAACATGAGGATTAATAAAGGGAAAACGAAGGTAATGGAGTGTAGTATGTGAAACAGTGGTATAACAAAGGGTGTTAGATTGGCAAGGGATAGTTTGAGAGAAGTTAAGGAATTTAGCTACTTAGGAAGCATAATAAGTAGGGATGGTACAAGTATAGTGAACTTAAAGAGTAGGATAGCACACGCAAAAAACGCTTTGGAAAAAAGAGGAATTACGTTTTATATAAGAATGAAAATTAGGAAATCATTACTAAAAATGTTCGTATAGTGTGTTGCGTTATATGGGTGTGAAACGTAGACGGTAGGAGTTGCAGAAAGGAAAAGAACAGAAGCTTTTGAAAAGTGTTGCTATTGAATAATACTGTAAATCAGATGGGTGGATAGAGTAATTAACAACAATACGAGAAGAGAAAACAATATGGAGGACTTAGAATAAGAGTACGGATAGATTCATCGGCCACGTTTTGAGACACGGGTGTATTGTAAAATTAGCGTTAGAGGGAAATGAACATAAGAGAGAAGCCAATGATAGAATATATTTGGGAGGATGTGCGATCTCGTAGTTGTATATAAATGAAATGGGTTGTGCAGAAGAGGTTAGCGTGGATGGCTACATCAGAACAATCTAAGGACCGATTATTCAAACAATAACAACTAGTACTGGGGATGAAACAAAGTTCTGCCTATATAGTACTTTTTTCAAATACGGGGAGTATTAAATTAACGGGCATTAATACTATAATTTATTTAAAATAAATAAATTCAGAGGCCGATAATTCTAAACTATTTATGTTTCTAAAGATTTATAAATGTCCATTTACTTCGACGATAAATAGTTCTGAAACTTCCTACAGGCGACATCACAAAAGTGTACATCAACTTATATACGTAATTAGTATAAAACTTTGTAGAATCCGGAATGAATATTATCATTTTAATTATATTAGCACCTGAAGAGAATGTAATAAAATTGGTGATTGTGACACATCAGATATCGATTACAACCCGGATATAAGAAAAGACTAACAATTAAATTTTCACAGGTTGCAAATATACACAATGGGACCATAAGAAAAACCGGAGAAATAATAACCACATGGAACAATTAAGTTGTGACATATTTAATTTTGAGTATTGCGGAGTTGCCCACGAATTCTGATGTTAGGAACTTTTATAACGAAATCATTTGGTAGTTAATTAGCGCATGTTTCCGACCCATAAAGCGTTCTTTCTCACGACGCGGTGGTTACGCTCCTATCAAAACGCTAGAGAATTAATTTGAAGGTGCTTGTTACGCCAGATATTACTTCCCTAATTTGGCAATAAAAGATAATGGTCGAAATCTGCGCTGGATGGAGCACATATGTAATAGCTGCACATTATCTCGCAAATGTCTTCATCGAGCAACGATCTCAACTCAATTCCCATTTCGAAATACTTGAACTCAACTGAAAATCACGTTGCCCCTATTATTACGAGGCAGTATTGAATATCAATGTATTTTAAATGGGTAACAGAAACGCCAGAAGTAGCTGCATTACTAACGTGTTTGATCATTCGGTGATCATGAAGTTTAAAACGAAAACCGGTATGCGCATAACATTCTTCAAATATTAAATTAAACTAATTTTTATTTTGGGTTATTCTTGCGATCTGGTTACAGATTTATAGCCTTAGAGGAAGAAGAGTTAAAGCAATCTACAAGTAACATATCGAAATTTGAAGGCATAAATCAGCATAAGCTTGTTGTTGTGGCATTCAGTCCTAAGACTAGTCTGATGCAACCCTTCATAATAACCTAGATTTCGCAAGCCTTTTCATTTACTCATAACTAGGACATAGCACATCCTCTCTAATCTGCTTAGCGTATTTCATCCTTGGCCTCCCTATTCTGTTCTTACCCCAAACACTTCCCTCTAATGCTAATTTTACAATAATCTCATGTCTTAAAACGTGTCCTACTAATCTTCAAACTTATATTACATTTTTAGCAGCGATTTCCTAATATTCACACTTATATTACTCGTAAGTAAATTCCTCGTTTTCGTAAAAGCCTTCCTTACTTGTGCTATCCTACTATACTTGTACCGTACCAAGTTATTATGCTTCCCTAAGTAGCAGAATTCCTTAACCACCTTCAAAATATCCCTTCTAACACCCTTTGTTATTCCCATTCTACACTCCATTACCTTGGTTGTCCCTCTATTAATCCTCATATTTAACTATTTCTCCAAGACCACGATTATGCTATTTACTATGGTTTCCATGTCCTCTTCTGAAGAATACGTAATAATTCATTTTAATAAATTAGAAGACACATGTATTTTTAATGTATGACGTATCCTATTTCCTCAATCGAGGACTAATGGAAACAACAATAAATCTAAATCTAAAATAATAAAAGAAATTGTAAGACAACTGATTGAAAGTTTTAATCGATATTGATATATATTAACTGCTACAAAGCAGGTTACATTTAACACATTAGTTAATGGTTCATTTTCCAACAAGAATATGAAAGTTAGGAATTTGGAAGTGCTTCATTTCAAATATACCATTTTTAAAGAATAATTAACATATTTGTATCATATCAAGTACCTAAATTATAACCACATCTGAATCCGGAATGTTTCTAAAGTTGTATGTGTCTGTGGAGTGACAGATTGCTCCAGATCCGTATTTGGTCGGCGACATTACAGAAGTGAAGCTTAATTTATTTCAAGTAACAGGTTGAAACTGCAAGGGCAACACTGTAATCGTGCTGGTGTGAAGACTTGCGCTTGACAATTTTGTAAAAGAAGGGCACAGCAGTTTTGAGTTATGTGGCCCGTAAATATGGGTGATGCATAACCAGTAGCTGCGTGTCTCATTACAAGTCCATAAGCGTTCCAGCGCGATCCAGGTTCTGTACGTGAGCCGCATGAAGGCTTATTAGGAAACCTGCAACCGACAATTATAGGAAACGTATTCCTGAGGTATAGCCGATGAATGGCGCCATTGTGTTCTCCGTGCTCTGTGTTTCCGCCCACGCGTCGTGGGAGAGCTCGATCCGACAGTTTACCACACTGTCAATGCATAAGAAAATGTTAATTAACAGCTTTAGCAGCTGACTGAAAGGGCTGATGTCTAAACTATTTAGCCATTTGCAAATTAAAAAGAATAGCGGCGAAAGGTAATGTTAACACAACTAACAAAGCATATTTATTTTATAGTTAAAATTATAACTAAACCTCATACGACTCGTCCCGGACCCATTGAGGAACAAAGAATAAAATATCTGCTGTGCAATGATAATTACTACATCAAAGAGACAAAGCGCAGAATGTAATACAAGAGCTTCTACAATTGAATATAATAATAATTGTAAAAAGATAATCTTTTTATAATAAAAATATAGTCCTCTGTGTAAAAATGACAATGTTAGGAGCTCCTCCCAGAGATCGGCATTGGTGGTTTAAAATGGCAGGTATTTGTGACAATTTTATGCATTTTAATCATTTTCCTTCTTTTTATTCTTTCAGACGACAATTAACAGCCCAAATTTCAGTCGTGTTTGTTAATAAATTTATGCACTATTTAATCAACTCGTCTCCCGTCATTCGGAAGGGCGTGAGAATTGTACTCAATGCCCGATCTACCTGATGCAGGTTTTCTAGGGTTTTCCCTGCACCTGTTTAGGTGAAACACCGGGTAGGATCCTTAAACCATAGCATGGGGGCCCTAGTTAACCCTTGGCTACCTTCCTTTACCTTTCACATCCCCCCTTTATAATTCCCTTCCTATACTATTAAAGGGGAGTTGCCTGTTTCAGGATCATCCTCATGTAGCCTGTTAACCCAAAAAAATCTTTAGTTCGTTCAAATGATTCGTTTTAGAATAAAAACAAGTAAACGTATAATAATAATAATAATAAGTGCGTAAGGATGCCAAATGTGAAAAAGCATCTATAGTTCTTAAACTGGTACTGTTGAATTAGGGTTTATTTGCGGAAGATGATGAGTTATGTGTGTTATGAGCCCAGCGAAGACTGTATAAGCACAAAGATACCTCGGAGTGCCGGCAACAGTTGAGTGGTAGACGTTACATATAGCGAAAGTCACAATTCAAGAACATACAAAAACGGTGAGAAATTTGTCGCAAAGATGAAGCTGATGGACGACGTGCGTGTCAGCGCCAGAGGCACGCGCACTTATCAGTGTTGAGTGTGTCATATTGTGACCACTATTCTCCGCTTTCTTAACTTTAAGTATCCAGACTTCTGTAAATTTCCATTAGACATATAGCAGGATGTGGATCTCTGGAAATAACGACATAAAAACGGTGACTTATTTAAGTATGACATTTGCAGAATTGAGTTCGCATTCGGTTGCAAAGATTCACTTGCATAAAATCGGATTTTACTAGTAAAGAAGGCGCCCCTCAAATTTTAAATTGTGATTAGCTATTCTTCCACTTTATTACACTGACAGAACGGAGGGGGCTATCTGTCGAAGTTTTTCAAAGCTCTAAGGAAGTGAGTCTATATTCATACTTTCTTCAGGAAACATTGCTTGGCTCCCGGTCTCTCTGTTTCTCATTTATTAAACCTAATTTTCAAAACAATTCTAGTGTCTTTGAATCCAATCAGGTTTGGACGGTTTAGTAAAATAACTTCAGCTACCGAATCATTCCTATTATCTATCCTCAATTCACCTTACTTCGATTGCTGAAGAACAGAAGACGACGGATATATTCGTAAGTTCAACTCCCGTTCTGTCTAATCAATTCCTGTTCTTGGCTAATAAAATTAAATTTCAACATCCATCGTATTTTTGTTTTCTCAAGTTTTAGCCAGGAATGAACTGTGCTCCGTGTGAAGTGAACCAAGGAGTATACTTGAGGACGCAAGAGTAATTTTGATGGTTCTCAAAATAACGAGTCCGCTGTGTTAATTGGCAGGAAGGTTTTCTTGAGTATGTCACAAAAAGGTAACAGGTTGGCAGTCGTCGTGGTCAGTCAAGACCCTCCAATTAACGTGTCTCGTGCAAAGCAATCTGATCTTACGTGAGGCTATCCTAGTTTATGTTTACCATAAGTAATTCTGGGTGAAGTATTTTCAGCGTACACAACAGTAAGAGGTGTGAGTTAGTCTTTAGCATATCTTGGGAGCTGAGGGATAGGTCCTTACCGCTATCAGTATGGTATCGCAATATTTCGTAATTTATATATTTGGTAATATCTTTCGTAAGTACTGTCAACTTGAGGTTAAAAGAAATAGCAAGGGTCTGTTTCTCATTCTCTCTGAGCAACTTACACACGGGTACTGACGCCATCGTTCTGGGTTTGAATGACCAGAACACTCACATGACGATTATTTTTATATGTTGACAAGTGATTCACTATTATTTGAATGTGAAAATGAAGTGAATTGCTACCTGAAATCGAGAGGACTGCCAGCAAGAAGAGTCTCCAGGCCGCGCTAGTCTCTGTAGGTGGCGCACTGTTAACTCCAGGATGTCAGCTTTCTCCAGTTTGCTCACGTTTTCTCCCTCAGCCTGAATAACGGAAAATACTGTCTTAAATTCATACATAAATATTATATTACAAGCATTCCTTTAATAATTTTATGAATCGGGTCAGCATAAAACAAAAATGTTTCATTGACCAACTTAGCATCAGACTCAGTCAGATTCTCGATCACCACTATACAATAAAGAATTTTATGTAATAACTTTATAAATTAATGTTGGTCAGAACAAATTAACTACTAATGACTACCAAAGTATTTCTTCGTGGTCACGCAAGTCTATTGAAGAATCGATACGTTCGGAATGTCTCATGTAAGATGACAGTTGACCCGGTAGGCCAAGGCCTTCATTGGGCTGTAGGGCCGACTATTAAAGACTCAGTGGTGTATTAAGATTGCTCTAAGTTTGCCCGAATTTCGTACCTCATACGGCTATTTGAAATATCTCTTAACAATTCTGATGTTCCAGACGATTGGAGAAAGGCGATTGTAGTTCCCATATTTAAATCAGGTGCGCGATCGGAAACAAAGCCTGCGACCTCAACACGAAGATGTCAGCGCTCGTCAACAAAAGATATGCAATGTTTTTGCACATCTTTGGAAAGACACTCACCAAAATTTTAGCCATTTTGGACTCGCAGTTGTTGTTTGGTAATTGTTTGAGTTAGTCTTTGAGTGAGTGTTTATTGTGGAAATGTAAAAAAACGAGTTTCGAGCTGTTTTTAAATATTTGTTTCTGAAATGTAACATGCCTACGTAAATCAACGACAAGTTGGACGCAGTGTACGGGGACTCTGCACCATCATTAACCACCGCGAAATTTTGGATCGGTAAATTTAAACGTGTACCTACAAGCTTGGGAAACGAAAAACGTTCGGGACTGTAACCACTGGCGATAACATCGTTCACATTCACCATGGTGCTCAAAAATCGACAAAATAAAGTAAGAAGGATAGCAATGGCAATGAAAAATTTCCAAAGAAAAGCGCTTGTCATATATTGATCAAGATTTAAGTATGATAAAGTTGCCAGCGCGTCGGGTGCCTCGTTTTGTCACGTTATCCCTAAAACGTGTTTGAATTAACATTTCTAAGGCTCCGTTGGTGCATTAAATCAGACTGTGGACGCTGATTTACTGTAAACGAAACTTGGAATGCACCATTATACCCCAGAAGCAAAAGTGTAGGCATAACAGTGGATTTCAAATGAGGAATCGGCTCCAAGAAAACAAGAACTGTTTTTATCGACTGGAAAAGTGATGACTGTTATTTGGGATAGTCATGGAGTTATCTTAATCGATTATCTTCAAAGAGGAGAAACAATCACATTAGCACGCAACGCTTTATTACAGGAAGATCCTTACACCAAAACTCACATCTCACCGGTTGCCATGACAGAAATCCACTAATTACGGTTTGAGTTGCTTGATCACCCTCCTTACTCACCAGATCCTAGCCTAAAAGACAGTTTCTTTGCTCCCTAAGTTATAAGTTACGCTTGGAGAACTGAGATTTTCGTCAAATTAGTACGCCATTACCTTCGTTGGCAATTATATTGCAGAGAAAAGCGTCGTGTACTATTTGGAAGTGTTAAAGAGATGTGGGAGAAGTGTGTAGACTTACAAGGGAAAAAAATTGAAGAAAGATGTCATGTACCGTCTCATATACTCGCCCGTAGTTTCGTATTAATTGTTATTATAAACTATTCTTGTCTTTAATCATGGTAACGGCAGCAAACACCATGGAGGAATTCTGAACTTAAAACAAATCGAGACCGATCTTGATGACGTAGACTTTTGAGTGTCGTATACCGGTTAATGTTAATATTATCTGCTGTCGTTTGGGTTTTTAGTATCACTTAAGCCATGATTATAATCATCTTTCGGTTAAGGATGGAAGCGTGTGTCTGTATGACTGAGTTGCTCCAACCCAATCCTTAATTCACCCGTACGTCGTTCCATTAGGGAAACTGGTCCCGCGTGGAGAGTATCGTGCTATATATTATGAAAGTGTTATAATATTTGGAATGCGTCTCGGCACGGCATGGCATGGCAAGGCAAGGTAAGGCAAGGCAACGAGCCAAGGCTGGCCGAGGGCCGTATAAGGGCTAGGAATTTCCTCGGAACACAGTATTCCGATGGTGGCAGCCGAGTCTGCCGGTTCTCACGCTCAGAACCGCAGACAGACAGGTTTTGCGTGCGACACTCAAGCCAGTTCCTACCAGAAAATTACGCTGTCTTTCCGATGCAACAAAAAGAGCACACTTAAGCTACTAATCCAGATTTAAGGAGAGAAATAACCTGCTTAAATCATTACTACTACTCTCGGTACCGTCATCACTTCTCCCCACGTAATTGAATTTTGTTGGGCGAGTTATTGTGCTTTTTTTTCTATACATTATTCTTTCTCTACAACAAGGAGAGATCTAAAACTCTAACTAATGCACCTGTTTGAAAAACAATCCTGCCGAGATAGACATGTAAAGACTTACCATTTCATTTGCTGTTTTTCCTACACATTTACTCAGACTATAATTCTGACCACTCGTTCACAGAAAATAATTACAATAATTATCAGAAAGAAAACAATTTATCTCTTATAAGAGAAGAAAATCAGCACAGCGGCGAGTGGGAACTCGTTTTGGCACAAATCCATAAATACAAAATGTTGACTCAGTGCATTGTTTTTATAAAATAAAACGTCAGTACTGTACAGTATAATTATTACTAACCACTAAAGTTGTAAGAAAAATGGTAATTCTTAATATGAAATTACAAATAATGAGAATAAAAATATATAATTAGGAGAACTTTAAATTGTGTACACTTCAATGTAATCCAATTACAAATCCAATACTAATTTTGTGTAGCTAAAATACAACTCCAATATTCATAAACTAAACAAAATTAGATTTCAAGTTTTAAGTATATTTATGATTGTATGCCAAATTAAAAAAACAGCAAAAAATAAATTTCTGTATGTCTTCATCTAGTTTTTGACTAACTATTACAGACAGGTCGAAACGTGACAAAAATTTTAATCTTCTTTGCTATGTAACTTCAAAGCCTTCCTCCACGTGGACACGTCTGAAGACTATTTGCTTATAAAGAGGACTATCGTGAAGTGAATGGTTGAAATTCATTATATATATCTTCTTGTGTTTATTTTATGATTTAATTTTTGTTTCACGCTTAATTTTTGTATTATTTTAATTATTTATTTTTGTAATTATTAAAAGATTTAAATTTTGTTTTCTAATATGTAATCATAAATACAAATATAATAGTTATTAACGTCTGTAAGTTTTAACTAATGCTTAAATGAGGCCAAAAACAGACAATTTTTTAAAAAAAGAACGCAACCAACTATAATTTTAAATCAACTATACATGTTTAAATCCGGATCTGGACCCTCTTCAGGTTGAACTAACTAAAAATACACAAAATTATTTTATTACATATATATATATATACATCAGGTTCAGTGGCAAATATGTGTATAAATTTATATATTATAAAATTTATTTAATTTTCTTAACTGGATTATCCTGAATATTATTGAACTTATTCTTTCTCTGCGCTTTCCAAAGGTCAATTTTAAACAAAAAAACACATTACTTTGCTGTATACTAAGTAATTAAATTCATTTTTCTTGTTCAATTACTTTCGTTCTGCTGTATTTAGTGCTTTCAAATAGCAACATAGTCTCTCTCTCTCTCTCTCTCTCTCTATATATATATATATATATATATATATATATATATATATCCACTCAGACTCACGACGAATAAATTTTCTATAATTTTAGCTCACTGCTATTAGCCGCTAATCTGTGTATACCTATAAAAATTTCGTCAACTCTTCCTGCACGCTTCTAGATACCTACTTAAAAAATATTTCCAAAAAATACAGCAATACAGTTTCGGTCGGTGTCCGTTCAGCTCATGTAAAAATTTTCCATTCACGGACTATCGGCAACAGGTCCCCCTACAATAAATGAATCCAATGTATTCCGCCCTCTGTCACCTTTCCTTACCGAAACAAAATATTTCACTGTTCCCATTCTTGAAATTATAAATAAATATTTTGGGTCTTCTTAATTTTACATCATTACAATATTTTGAAATAAAATGTGAAAATATAATGAATGGAGAATGATCCAAACAATTCCACTAGTCCAGGTGGTTACACGTTTTCTGCTCAAAGGGCATGCGCTGCTACCTGCTATTTTACAACATATAAAACAATGGACAAAAAATATGAATTGTCTGTCGGAGGAAAGCCTTAAATAGTGTTTAGCCGATTTGAGTTTGGATCTGGTTGGGGTAGCTCGCCCCTGGAGATTGCGGCCGCCGAGCGTGGGAACAGCACGGCACGATGCGGCGCGCGTACCTGGGCGTTAATGGAGCCGAACGCCCGCCGTACGCGTCGGCCACGCTCACGTTTGTTTGCGTCTGTCACGCCCCGGCGCTCGCGATTAACCGCAGAACAAACACCTCGCACATGCAGCAATGCGCTTCGATGCAACATCCCACGACCTAAATCGTAAATCCAGCCGTCATTTTTCCAATTACTGACGTCGTGGAAGAATATATCACAAAATAACGGTTGTGTATTACCTGCGACAATAAAAATAATCTAACTGAACGGGTTTTATTTTTATCGTAATATGTATATAAATTATTTTAAAGTGAACACGTTCTGGCGATTATTTTGTAATGTAACTGTGTACACAATGAAAAAAACCCCGCTGTTATTCTATGAAAAATAATTTTCTTCCTATCATAAAACATCAATGACAGAAAAGGCTGTGAATACAAGAATGCAGTACGTTTCCTTTCTTCAGACTGTTAGAGTCAAGAAACTACGTTGTAAAATAAGAGAAAGACCGAATTCATGAGGCAATTTTGTAACAATTAATTTGCAGAATGTGTATAAAAAGTTCGCAGTTTGTGATCAATTTTGTAACCAAAGAGACGAATCATGACATGTTAATAAATGAAAAATATATATAGAATATCACTATAATGCTTCAATACAACGATGGCATCAAAACGTTGGAAGCCCAAGAACTATTGAAGCAGCAGATACACCGGGAAAACCATCGCTCTTTGATCACGTATAACGGTAGAAGTGTAGAAAAGTGTTATTTCTGGTGTTAAATGGACGAAAGGGAGGTTCGTTCGAGATGTTACCCGTCCTTGAGCAGTGATTTTGTGCATTTTCGCCGTGCTACAGGTAGCGCACTGCAGCCACGCGACGTGACGCGTCGTCCAGACGTAATTCGAGAGTTCTGCAATCCGAGCCTGCGGTTTATTCCCCGCAATGGGAAAACTACACTGCACACAAGAATTCCACTGGCCATAGCCCAAAATTTTTCTCTCCTTTCAATCAAGACTATTATTAAGGCGTAGTAATTATTAATTTGCTAGAGTAGAAAATTATGGGCGACAGTCGTTGTTGGCATTTAAATTTGTTAAACTAAATGCTATGGTATCACCTTTGTCTCAGAAAGAGTATATCTTTACGAATTCATTGTCCAAATCGGCAATTGAAAATTTTGGGTTTTGATAAAAGGTTTGAAAGAGGTCAAAAACAGACAATTAGTAAAACCAAACCAAAATAATTTAATGCAACTACAACTTTCGTTCCTGATCTTGACCCTCTTCAGGTTGAGCTAAAATTAACCCAACACCAATCCCACGCAACCCTTAACAAATTACATCACTATGCCATTCCTCTAACCTTTACATAATTATTTGAAAAAACGTATTTCACACTTATAACATCCAGCTCAAAACTAAATCACTCAATAATTTACCCACTATTACAAAACATTTGAAAGACCCAGTTGATAAAAACAAAATTTACAATTAAATTGTAATGACTGTCCAAATCAGATTTAAGGAACACAGAGCGAATATCAAGCTACCACAAAACAAATTATCCGTCATTACAAGACATATATTATAATAATAATTTGCAAATTTTAGACAAATACTGCAATTACAAATCCTGGTTAGTATCTGAAATGCTTCATATTAAAAGCAACAAAGATTTGTTTAGTAGTAGTGTCTTAATTAATGAAATATAAAATTTCAAAACATACTGATCTTTTGTTTTTTTAATTTTTTTATGTTCTTTGGTTATTTAATTATTGTATTATTTGGCTTTACTTTTATACCTTTGTAATGTAAGAATTTTGTATATTGTTAACTTTAGTACAACCTGAAGAGGGTCCAGATCAGGGCGGAAACATGTAATTTCATTAAATAATTTTGGTTTTGTTTTACTAATTGTCTGTTATTGGCCTCATTTAAACATTAATTTAAACTTACAGGCGTTAATAACTATTATTCGATTAAAAGTATTCAGAAAAAAACGTCTGTAAATAACCAATGGACTGATCAAACAACGAATTTATATTCAAATTGGAGGAGTACAAATTTAATACGTACAAGAATCAGTTAGCTAAAAATGATACTCATTTGTGATGAGGCAACAGTTTGGCTGCCAAAAACATTATTAAATTTTGTAAATACTTGGCAGAAATGAATATCGGAAAAGATAATATCCATGCTTTATGTTCCAAAACTTTGGTTATATGCCAAAAAATTTAAATTCGGCCTTCAATATTGTCCCACGTTAATTTACTCTGAGTCAGTGTTTTCATAGCTGTACAAGTAAGTTTTTTCTGTACTTAAACTTTTCTATTGCTAATAGTGAAATATATATGACATTAAAACTTAAATAATTAAAAATTAAATTAAACCCTTAGAAATTTTCATTCTCCACTCTTTTCTAATCATATTTTTCTATTTTTTTGCATGATAATAAAATAACGAACTTTTATTAACTATCCTAAAATGTGAGTTTTTAGAATACCAGTCCCAATATTATTAAATTTTTAAAAGGTAATATATTAAACTGTCAAAAGATATAACAATAAATGTGTAACCTAATTTTTACCATTTATTCCTTCACTAAGTATGTATTGTGCCAACCAGATAAATATAGAATTACGTATTTAAAAAGTACAATTTGACAACCTTCCTAAATCCTATATTTTATTTCAAGTTCATGTACTGCTCCAAATACCATATATTAATGTTTATTTGCTACTATAGACATTTTATTTGCAATAATCCGCAAATGGCAAAGTTATTTCTCATCAGTTGACTATTCCTGCCCCTGATATCTGGCTACCCGTAACACTGGCGTCCAGTATTTGTAAAAACTAATGAATCAATTATTTTTCTAATAGGTACTTTCGCTACGGGAACGTGAAATATATTTAAGATAATGTGAAGATTAATTTTAAGTTTAATAGCAGGAATCATGCGTGTTTTAATCTTGCAAAAATAAGAACCTCATTTTAATAAATTGTTAACTGGTAATTTCAGTATTAAGGTAACAGTGGTATTCGATCGAGTAAAGAATATTTTTTCCATCTTTAGATTATTAAATTCAATTTAATACTCAATAAAATGTTCATTTCTCGTAACAGAGGAACATGAAATATCATAAACCATTATTTCCATTACGATTTAAGGAAACTTATCCTCATGAAGGAATATTACGTTAGAGATATATGGCATTATTTATTACCTTAAAAATATGCTATTCTATGATTTAGTGTAATGGCCACTAATTCTGCGTCATATATTACACAGAATTTACTTTGTCACTTATCATTGAAAAAGGAGGATATTTTGATTTTTTTGGAGTTTTCATGCATATATATATAATTTTTTTAAAGCAGAATCACTACGTCATACAATATTCTTTGGAACATATGACTTTGATAATTTCAATGAAAGTAAAATGTTAATCATTATAAAGTTAAACATCGTTATAAAATACTAATCCACAATAATTTATCCAGAAACTCAGTCGCTTTTTAAATGAAGCATTAATGTCACGTTTCAAATGTAATCAACTATGTATTTTCAAGCAGGAGATTTTAGTCTGAACTGTTTGAGGGTTCATTAATTTTTTCTAACTTTGTCGCAGCAACAACCTGCTGGACAAGACTATTTACATTCGACAGCCTCGGAAAACAGAGCATTAGCATTCGTAATTCTGAATTTAACTGCTGCCTTTCTCGGTGAAAATTTATGTTCCTTATTAGATACGCTCGGCCAGAAGTGACCGTTTATCAACTTTTCAGGAAGGAAACCTACAATGCATAATTATGTCCAATGGAATATATATTTACGTTTCACTCCGCACATGAAATTTAAAAGTAACTGCAGACATTTCAGTTTGAAATATGTATCATATAAAATTTAATTTACAATTTCCTGAAGTGGGGCCGAAAGCATTTTCTAATATTGAGAACGAAGCACGTGTTTTAACTTTATTCACGCTTAAATTATTTTAAACAGCAAAACATCAGAAATAGAAAATTTAAAAAAATCATAATTGATTTATATATGTTTGTTAACTATTTAGTCATTGTTATTCCTCTACTAGAAACACAAGTAAGTTCTCTGACAATATTACGTCATTGTTACTCAGTATAATTTAATTAAAAACAAATTGGAAGAGAAGCAATGCTACATGATATTAGCGGATGTTGTCGGGGGGAGGGTTCTTATTTTTAAATAGAGCATTAGATTAAAAATTTTGACAAGTGGTTCCCAAATACCTTCAACTCGACGTCTGTGCGTTGAACGAGTATACAGAAAAAATTCTAGTACAAGAAATTTGATGGAGTATTTATATCTATACTTAAATACATAATTTTCCTGGTATGAAATTAGAAAAAAACTGACGTAGAATTCTAATTACTAGCCAACACATTCTACATTTAAAACATACAGTAATTAATTTTATTATTTTATTTTTGATCGCATCAAAAATTGGAGTATTAAATTTATTTTTGTTTTAGACACTTTTAAGGTGCACTACATCTGAAAATAATTGTTATAGAATCGTTGTATCAAACAGTTGGTTTATTTTTATTGGTTGTGGGGTTCTAATTAACATAACATATTTTTAAACATAGAATTAAAAAATATAAATGACTGATGGTTTACAGGAACATAAATGCATTTAGATAGGTAATTCCGTCGACCTGGTTTCACCAAATGTAAAAAAAATTGTCGTTTTTTTATCTTATTGGAATACATAATTGGATTTCTCATTTCAATCGTTTTCTACCACTTGGATGTTTTCCGGCGATTTAAAATTGAGCTCATTTTCGACAAACCATTCCCTTGGTTTTTTGGGACAGTTTCTTCTTCCGCTGCCACTTGAGAATAAGATGAGAAATATTCTAACATCTCAAATTGAACTATTTGACTTTAATTTCGTGATAATAAATCCACAGAAGTATATAACACTATAAATTGTTCACAAGCAATCTTCGTATCATGTGGTACTTTACGCGTGTTAAAAAATGTTTCTCATGGGCTGTAAACTTCTTTTTTTAAAAAAATAACCTAATTAAGGGGAGTGAAAATCCAGGGAGTAAATTAAAAGCATGTTATGATACAGCTTTACTTGCTGGCAGGCTATTCTTCACTGTCCGCCCTCCTAAGCTTCCAATTACCACAACTTATAAATTATCTTTTCACGTCTGCTCAAGTTAGGCCTTGACGACTTTAGTATTGGCAGGCTAACACACCACAGTTGCTTTACGCACAGAAATCTGTATTTATCAATTATAGCTGAAAACTCATCAATACACGGTAAATACGTGTACTTCCGTTTTCCTTAACAAATTTCCAATGTATCATATGCAGGTAATGCTTGACCGAAGAAACTAAATAAATATATATTAACATAAAAATAGATTACTTATTTAACGAAGATTCCGTAAAAATATAAATTACAATAAAAAATAAATTTTATCTTTAAATGCTGTGAAAACCTGTTTGAGCTAACGTTTATTTCCTCTACACTCTTAATGCTACTATTCCTACAATCACGTGAAGCTTTTCATTTTCTTATTGGAATTTTATTTCATGGATTTGTTTTAAATTGAATGTTGCCGTGCGAATATTGGTAAAAGAAGTAGTATGTGGTTGGAAAAGCAAATCATTTATAGTACGAGATGCATAGTTGTAGACGTCACGATTTCTCTCATAATAGAATCAATTTGTAACAGTTTCTGGTATTTAACTTTTTCGTGTTAGGAATTGCTTGTTAAATCTTCAAGACCAGTCCAAGAATAGTTTGGCTCTGACAGAATTTTGCATGCAATGATAATATTTCACTCTCGTGAATTGATCATTCCAATGTCCTTGTAAAACAGTCTGCAGTTAAACAGGTGTACATAAAAAATAAAACAGAACTATGTGCCTTCTTATTTAACTATTTAGTATTCAAATAATGTATCACTCTCAATACCGCTAGTTAATTTTTTCATTAATAACATGTAAGGAAGATATATTGGGAATGGTATTCGTGATTCTACAAAAATGTTGCCTAGATGAAAAGATGGGCGCAAGCAAACAATATTTGTAGTAAATTTTATATTTTAGTGGCTAAGACGGAAGTTTAAATTCTGTTTGTATGCGCACACTTTGGAAATATAGAACGATTGCCGTCAATTTTTGTTACATTACAAGGAAACTGTTTGAGGTCCTTGTACTTGCATATGTAAAGCAATCCAGTTGTGAATAAAGAGAAAGAAAAAGCAATTTAATTTTCCTTTGTAATAATATTAATTTCTACTTTTTCACGAATTGTTTTCTGAACTATTTTAGGTTAGTTTTGTAACATAATTAAATGTAAACTTTTTTTTTCACTGCCATTGAGTCACAAAAAATTCAGTTGAAAATAACAAACAAATTTAATTTGACATTAGCCTGGCTAGACAGTATGTGTAAAGCTTTTAAAGAGATGTTTTCCATGATGGAACTCACCTCCAAGGCGCCTACCATGAGCTCTTTCAGTTCGTCCAGGCATCGGTTGATCCTGGCTCGTCTCTTCCTTTCCAGGAGCGGCTTCGTCACCTATTAAACAATTTTTTATGCATATAGAATTCTAAATATATTAGTATTTAATGCATGTCAGTGTCGTAAATAGGTTTTGTAACAAGCAATAGATGAATTGAACAACTGACGATGTTTTTGATTTGCTTCACGAAGTGTATAAACCGACGATATATTAAATTACAGATTTCATACTCTAAAGTAGAAGGTAAAAGACAACCTCAATCCGGTTTTATAATTATAGCATGTAAATCCACTAATTAAAAATTATTATGGAATGTAATTTATTATTTTTACAAATCGTATAAAATAACGTTAGAACATATAAAAAAGATATTGACGAAGAAAATATTTATGTATTTGAATATTTTAGTATAAAAATTTAAATTTAATGCAATACGTTCATTAATAATTACAATCTTGTAAAATTTGGCGTAAAATTATTTAAAGGTGTCTACAGTAAATTCAATGTGGAATAACCGATTTACGGCAAAATGTTGGACTTGGAATTGAAACTAGACAACACGAAGTTGCATTAAGATTCGAAAATTTTATCCAGCCATGGTTCAGGAAAAGAATTAAAACAGATATTTCAATGCGAACCGCACGTGACTCAACGAAAAACATTTGCCCACATTTGCTCTAAAGTTTGAACAATTTATTTTTGTTATCCAGCAATGTAAACATGTGTAGGTATTACGTGGGAAAATTTTTAGAGCCGTTATATAATACTTGAGAGTGTAGAATTTCCCGGTGAATGAGTTGAATATAGAGTTCACAGGTTGTATCACTTGTAAACTACGTTTCTATATCTATCCCAGCCATGACTGTCAGGTGACTGACGACGATGGTGGAAATAGATATCTAAACCTTGTGTTTCACAAGCGATATAACCCACTGTATATTCCGTTATAGAATGCTTCGTTAAAAATAGAGATGGGCAAAACCGGTCTTTTTATTGATCATATCGGAACCACTCGCTCAGTAAGGATTCGCCGCATATATATATATATATTTGGCCCACTCACCACGCCCGATTCACCGAAGTGAATCTTACTTTGTTTCTATGAATTTTCACATGATTTGCCAGTGAATTTGACTTTATAGTTTATTAACAAAAATTACATACACTTTTCGTATTTATTGATAAGTCAAGAAATAATTATAAAGAAAAAATTGACTATGTACTTGGTTTCTATTACTGAGGTCTCAAATGAATTATATTTTTCTTTCAAAGAGGAAAAAAATTATTGGAAATATTCATACATAAGCGTATATTGTAATTGTTAGTTGCTTTCCCTCCCGCATCCGTCGTTTAAAATCCGTTCATATGTTTTTAAAGTAGTGCAATGAAAAAGAGTTTTAAAAGGCACATACAACAATGTAGTGGACTTTTCGAAATTTCGATATTTAAAATTTTCTATTGGCTGTATTAAGCTGAATTTATAATTTTTTTGTACTGATCTCGGGCGTACGTCCTTCGTATTAATAGGTCTATTATCATGAATTTTCGTAGTTAAAGACATGATCAAAATTACACTCCGATATAGGAAAATGAAGGTAAGTAGTAATAATGTTAATAAAAGCATAGTCTAGAGTGAAGTGATCTTGAGAAGTTAAAGTGAAAAGTGTAGGATAACATTTGGGGAGAATACGTGGACTAATAGATTACAGAGGAAATTTATATGATTATATTAACGTTCGGTTACAATATTTTGTGCATATACCACATTATTTAATTTTGCTAAAACAATCGCAGAAAGAAAGAGATTGAGATTCACTCACTAACTGACTAAATGGCGGTTAGCTCTGGGATCACGGTCCGCGTAACCTGATTCATGAGTGAGTGATTCAAACAGCTCGTTGCTCTCGGATCACAGGAGCGGAATGAATCAAAAGAGCTACCGCTGTTTTCTTCCGATTAAATGATCACTCACTCCGCAGAGGGAGCTAGTTCTTTGAATCAGATGGCCCATCTCTAGTTATAAATGGGTTAAACACAGCAGAGTTGATAGATTCGACATAAAACGAATCATCTCATCCTCTATTTGCTGGTTTGTCATTCGCATGTTTTGGCCTCAGCAGTAATTGTTTCCTCCGCAACTGACGTTCGTGGCGTTTTCCAGACACATATACAAAATTAATATAGTCGACATATGTCGAAGCATTAGTCCGCGTTTAAATGACCCAAAAACTACTCGCACCTCACTTCGTGACCATGTTGCAATTGGACGAACTTTAAACTCACCCTACTAATAAGTAACTGAGCCAAAGATTTTCTGTTTCTTAAAGCTTTGCATGAAAGAACACGTCCAAATAAGCTGCATCCAGCAACTTCTTGTTTCTTCATACTGTGAAACATTCCTTGGATCGTTTGTAATTATTCATAGTTTTACCACGTTCTCTATTACTTATAAAATAATAAGTGGAAACGCCGTGGCCAACAATTGATTCCCGCCACAATTAATACCACACAATCGTGCGTGTGACGTTCAAAATTGACGGGATAAGATCACGAACCGTTGCTGGTATAATTGCGCTCATATCCGAGAGATCTTTATTTTAATTAAGAGCTACACCGATGAAGAAAAAACGCTATGCATGTAAGAAGATATACTGCTTCACTACTGCCATTAATAATAGTCGACGTGAAAGTGGATGGGTCGATATTAATTTCACCCTATTGCCTGGGATATGGAACGACGTTGAATAATCTAACCTCTCTGTTGCTCTAAACGCGTAAATTAGTGGCCCGTGAATTCAGGTAGCCAGATAATCTGCGTCACGATCATTATTATCATCACATACTTCCTCTCCATAATATTATACCGAACATCTAGTTTCTGAACAGTAAAATAACACGCTGTTCAACGGTGTTCATGGGGTAGTAGATAATTATTTTTTACCTTGACTTAACTTCAAATGCATTTCCATCCAAACTTCATGTATTGTTTTGAGAATTCTCTAAGACAAAGATCTGATCTCTGTCGGAATCACAACTGACAAAGTAAATTAATTAAAAACATTCATTTTTGTATAAATTTAAAGGAAAACTAGTACTTGATAATAAATTATTCCACCACATGTCGTTTATTGTTTAAAGACAGGACGTGCATCAACATTGCGCTAAGTCTTTATAGGTAGGATGATCTCGCCGGTAAATACATTCAATTTCACAGATTTGTGTTTAAAAAATTATTTTTTTCTCCCAAATGCACTTTTCTCAAAATGCTATTTTTATTAATAACATATGGGTATTTAAATCATGTGAAATAATTAAAATAGGAGTAATTTTGCGCTTTTTGGACGCAATATGTACATTAATCAAAGCGCTTGTCGTTTGGCTGACATAAATCATTTAACAGCGAAAATAGTACTTTTACAAATTATGTAGAAAATACAAAGAAGATGATTCTGTCATATATTATCTATTGTAATTTCACAATCAAGAGCACCCTCGAACTGAAATGTTGCTGTTTGTATGTGATTCAATTGAATTCTGTCAAGTGTTCGCACTCTTTCTCCGAAAATTAATATGAAATACACGCACTTCTTGAAACTAATCGAGACCGCTAGTGGAATTGGATAAAAGTAATTCGTAAAATTTGAGGTGACTCGTATTCCACCTATTAATGACTTTTAGTGACTACGTCAAGGAAGGAATTTTTTAATGATGAAAGGTCGACTGGGTGAGATGAGTGCTGCGCTTATCAAAATTTCATTGCGATCGGATGAATAATATGGGTACGTATTGAAGGCAAACAGACATACTTTAATTTTTATTTATGACAAGCTGGGATTTCATTTATATTAGAATGCTACAGTATTTAATTCAACAGGAATCTCATTATCAACGAGATTAAACTGTCAAGAAGAGCGTCACATTTCTGAAAACTTAACTTTTAAGGTTTCCTACTTTATGAGAGCTGAATTTTACCACAACAACCGCTACGATTCAGTATATTAATCAACTCAAGAAATTTCCTGATGCCTTAAATAAGCACAATAACAACAAAAAAGGACTGAGAAAATGTATAATACCAACAACACCAGGCCAAGTACTATCAATCTCACTAACAGTGAAAAGTATTAATTCCCATGAAAATATCTCCCGGAACGTGCGTTTAAGTTCAGTACTCCCCCACCTCGGCCCGTACATCCTTGCTTGCTTGCCAGTCGCAAGGAACACGTATATAAGATTTGGAAATTTTTTTTCCATATCTGTACGCGGTACATGCATATACAAAAATACACTGGAACAGTAAATAATATTTATAAGCAGAGATAGTTGAAGCAACTTTTCGCTCTGATTACCGTGAAAAATGTGTATACATATACATTTTTACGAAAAATAAAATTGAGTGTGTGCCACCCTAATCTGTACATAATTATTCTGCACCGCGACTTATAAAACACATTACAACTAACTAGAACGTATGACAAAATAGCTGTTAAACGTAAAATAACCTTTAATTTAAGTATTGACACTTTTTGTTTTTAGAAAATGTCGCACTGTGTAGGTGACTTTTACTTTTTTAAAAAATCTGCCTAGAGCACCCGGGATGCAATCCTCAATCAATTGAATTGCGACTTATGAAACAATTTTCATTATTAGTAACTGATTAAATCTTATAACTACTTGAATAACATGCCTGTTAAATTTAAGCGTTATTCCACGCAAGAAAAGGCAATTCAATAGTCCAGTTAGAAAGGCTACGTGAGGGAATAATCTATCCCATTATAGCTTCTATATGTCTTTAGGGTAGGACATTTTTGAACTGAAAGGGGAGACGGAAGGAACATAAATCATTTTGGCTGATCATCACTTAACACCAAAAATTTCACGGCAATCTGATGAATAGTATACGAGCGTTCTTGCAGTGTATTTGTTGAACAGGCCCGGCATATAAATTCTGGAGCGTACTGCTTACAGTCTTTTATTTATATATAAACTTTGATACCTTGAGAATGCTGTTGAAATACCATCAACATTTTAGAAACATAGTAAATATAGAACGGTCGTTTATGGGATTTATTCAAGATTTTTATGTTAATTCAAATAAAAGAAAGTAATTCAATGAACAATAGACATGAATTGCTTACTTTAAGCTGGATTTAGAAACCGTTAGCAT
This sequence comes from Eucriotettix oculatus, assembly GCA_034510155.1. Taxonomy (NCBI): domain Eukaryota; kingdom Metazoa; phylum Arthropoda; class Insecta; order Orthoptera; family Tetrigidae; genus Eucriotettix; species Eucriotettix oculatus. The sequence continues at coordinate 40,822,193 of CM067379.1, forward strand.
TAAAAACAATTTAGAAGAAACTAAGATTTTATATGTCTTTTGAATTCCTGTAAGATACCCACATAGAAATTCTAGATATTATCTCCATTCATTTGTGTACACAGTGAAATTAATAGCTCCTCGAAGCCCAAATATTGTTTTTAATGAGATTCGAATTTCGTCAGCCCCCTGAGTATTTGTTGCTAGGCAACCCAGCTAACGCTTTGGCATGAAGCATTGCCTCTATTCTCGGGGCTGTTAAGCAAAGCACCAGGCTCGGAATACGGAGACAGACGTGCTCTGGCTGCCAAGATCCCACGCAAGCGAATCATTCCACTATGAAACTAGTTTTTATTGCCGCAAGTGCCGTTAAGTTAAAACAACTTCAGTGTCGACGCCGCCGATACGAGAATTACGTCATACAATTGCCACATGCCTCTGAGGGATTCAATATAAAGGAAAAACAAACCAAGACATGCTCAAGCACTTAGAAGCTATAAACGAGATAAACTTCGCCAAATCTAAATAATAAGGTAGAAATTTAATATATCCGATCCACTCACACACAAACAAACAAAGATAATACTGAGGCAGTCAAGAAAGATCATCTGACCAGTGGAATAGGTTTAATTTAACCTACAGAGAAAAAAAAGAAACACAAAAACATGAACAAAAAATTTATATATATATATAAAAGTATGAACTGGAAATTTTTGCATAATTTTGTGTACAGCTGTAGAGAAAATTTACCACTATTTTCAATGTTCAGCGAGTGCTTAATTAATTAATTTTTTCTCTAATCAATGTACATACTTTGGAACTACCCATATCCCTTACATGCATTTATTTTATACTGCAATATAAATAATTAACTATGTAAAGTTTATTGGGTCACATAATTCCTTGAACGATTATACACAAATTTATAAACAATTACATTCCTTTCTCTTAATTAATAAACCCCAAATTTTTAGCATAATTCTTAGCTATTTTATTATGTCATAAATAAATTATTATTGTGAGTGAATATATTATTATATCATACGCATAAAATCAAATTTATCAGACATTTTTCAAAAATGTAACGCCTCAATTGCATAAAACTGTATTGCTAAATATTATCTATTCGGCTAATAATAATAATAGAATACTTTATACATGTAATATCTGCACGAGAATTAAGTCATAAAAAATTAACGCCTTCGAAGCCTAAGTACACGAGTACTCCCTCTTTGCATAAATCTAAGGAAATTGTTTTTCATAAATATTAACACCAAGTTCATGCTTGCTATTTTATTGGAATTCTTGAATCATGATATGCAAAGCAATTGAGTTCCATGGTTTTGTATTTTATACGACGTGACTTCGAAAGCCGCTAATTCATATGCATGAGGAGGCATTTTGCATCTAAATTTGTTTACATCTATTCGAAAATTCTTTAAATAATTGGTAAAGATGATGCACGCTTTCAAATAAACAACTCAGAATGGAAGAGTTGGACAAAAATATTACGAGTACTAAGAGAAATGCCACTTAGATGAATCTTAAATGAGTCATAAATATGTTTTGTATTGTTTGGCGAAATTCAGCATGGTGTAGTTAACTGACTTTTAGAAAAATATCTTGAAGATCAAAGTTTTCAGTAAAGGTCGCTTTGAAGCTATTCCTTACCATTTTTTTTAAGAATTATTAGAATAAAAGAATTATTCATTTTAAGTAGAAAATAAAATGTAGAATTATAGAAAATATTTTAAATACTATCACTGATTTGAATTCTTGCCGAAAATACTAGTGGTTATAATTTAAAGGCAATATCCCGAAAACTATGTAAATTATGCAACTGAGCTCAGTTTAATAAAAAGTTTAAGTCACGGCAACAGCTAAAGTCATTAGTGACTACCATTTTTGGGATGTTATCCTCCCAGTACGGGTTACTGGAATTGGGAACTCAAACACGCACACAAACACCCAAGCCCTTTCCTGGAATCGAACCTGAGACCTCTGTGGTACGAGGCAGTGCCGCTAGCCACTACACCACAAAGGACGGCAGCTCGGTTTTACTTGAGGCTGAATCAGCACGACGGTAGAAGTCACACACAATGAGTGTACAAAATAATTTCAATATACGATTAGTCAATATTCATTTTTCATTAGAAGTTTCGTTACAATAACAACTGTCTCAACAAAAAACGAACAAGTTTTTGATGTCACAACCGAATAGATTGAGGACGTTTCTCGAAGTGCCATTTTTATCAATACCGTTGGGAAATTTAAATAAATCGTTTGCCTGATATTATTAAATAGGATTAATTACACGCAGTTTGGTTTTCATACATTTCATACATGAAAACGATTTATTAGTGTTAAGACAGTATACATATATATATATAATTATATTGTATTAATAAAGAGTTCTGAAGCTGAATCCACAACGAGACCTTAACTCAGAGAATGAGTATTTGATAGTTTAGTATTTTATGAATTCAGAATTTGTCACCTGAATGTATGGAGATTGGACAAAAAGAAGTCTATTGTATTAATGTATGTTTCAAATTTAATTATAAAAATGACATTATAACGCAGTTAGTATTATTAACAAATGAATTATATTAACGGATATTGCCAATCATATTCCAATAGCGCTTCATCACAGAACTGATTTCACGATGAAAGGGTAGAAGATAATACTGTCGTTGCTTATTTCGTCACTGCAGACAATCCTTTCTAAGTTTTAAATTATAAATTCTATTATATATATTATTTTATTATTATTTTTTGTAATGCGTATTGCTACGATTGTGAAGATTTTTTTGGTTGTTTATAATTTATAAATCATAAAAATAATTCTAAAGACCTTGCATGACGTGGTTATAATTAGTCATTCAAGGCATACTTGTAAAACATTTACTTATTGCATTGTAATGTGACCCTAGGAGATTGTAAATTAACAATAAAATAAAAATATTAATTTTAGAACCTGCTATTATTTTATTACTTATGAAGAGGAATAGTTTCGTTATTGCTCTTGAGGCTCGCAAGTCCTGCATTCGTACAGTTGATACGATTTGGGATTGTTTTTAACGTATGTAATGAATTAAAATCAACACAGAATGGTTGTAGCCATTACGAGATATTTGATAGAAGTTATAATACATTATAAAATGTTAATTAGTGGCATTTTGTGTGATAATTTAATAAAGACGCAAGTGAGGGTAATTGTACCTTTTTGTACTGCGCGGTTCTGGAGACTGCCGCGGGAGGCTGCTGGTGCTGGGCCATGGCCGGCCAGGTGCCGCTGCTGCTGCCGGTGCCGCTGCCGCTGCCGCTCCGTGCGTGGGAACGGGCCTACTGAGCGCGTTCCCACACACGCCGCCGCGCCGCGCCGCGCGAGGGCACCTGTGCGGGGGCGGGGGAGGGGGGGGGGAGGCGCGCGCCCGGCCTCATGCCACGCCGCTCCTCGCTGACGCCAATTAACACCGCCGCCCCGCGCCGTCTGTAATTGGCTGGCTGGCAGCCTACCTGCGCGGCGCACCCTCCCCACCCACGTAATTAATAACACCCTCTTCCGCGTCACAGACAGATTCATCTTAACGTCAATTAGATTCCGTTTTGCTTGGTAATAATTCATAACAACGCTTGCTGAATTCTCTGTATCTTCCTGTTGCAGTTTCAAAGATGCGTAAAAATATTTACAACTAACTAACCCCCGCCACTTCGCGCCGAAATAGTTCTTTTTATTTTTCCCTAAAAACGAAACAACGGTTGAGAATTTTGATAAAGTTGAATTCATTGATTATATAATAATACGGCATCTTCTATTTATGATCGCTTCAGGGCAAACCTCATAACTCGCAGCTGGTTTAGAACATCCAATTTGGCTACCATATCCTTCCTATGCTGGAAGAGGTGCCTGTGGGAGTTTCTCTCGCAGGTATTTCCCTCCAGAGTGACTACGGGGCTCACCTGACTAGGTCGGGAATGCCTCGTACTCTCTCTATTTTTTTATGAAACTTCTCACATGCCGAGACACCTTCACCTATTTTAGGAGGTACATGTACTGGGGTCGTACACCTTGGGCATATGACAAGAGATGTCCGCTGATCCCATTGGATCTCCTGAAACTGGTTTAGACATGGAGAAGGGAATGCTGTGACCCCACAGCAAACTCGTCTGCCGTCATTCGGAAGGGCGTGAGACTAGTACCCAATGCCCGACCTACCTGATGCAGGTTTTATAGGGTTTTCCGTGCATCTCTTTAGGTGAAAATCCGGGTAGGGGCCCTAGTCAACCCTTGACTACCTTGCTCTACCATCCGCATCCCCCCTTTTCAATATCCTTCCTATTAAATGGGAGTTTCCTGTTATCAGGATCACCCTCATGTAGCTTTTAAAAAAAGAAAAAAGAAAAAAGGAGCAATTCGCGCGGCAATTCAATGGATTTATAAATATTTATATAAATATCTTTTTAACTCTTCAGAATATTGAAATACCTATATATAGTACATACAGCTGCAAACCACCAAATATTTTACTTCCTTTTTGCAGGCCAAGGAGACAATCCAATAAAGTATTAATGTCGGTTATTAATCCCTAGCACTATTAAGCCTGGCTTCATAACAAGCCGCGACATTCTTTTCGGTCAAAAATTGATACATATAATAAGGGGCTTTTCTGAAAACTGTATTAAATTTTTGAGTGCAGTATAGCATAATGATAGTAAAATCATTTTCCGTAAATAACTGAACAGAAAGGCGTCGGCTGACCGCAGCGTAATGAGGGACTATCGGAAATAATTGTTCTGCGTTGCTCCCTGCTAACGTTCTCATTACTATGCAAGGTGTAGTCCGACCGTTTTCAACCCTTTAACTATGTTTGTACCTCTGATGTCCAAATTGATTTTTAACGACTGTAATCCTAAATGAGATGTCCGTTAATTGGTGTTGGCTTCCTGCTTGTTAAATTTTAGGTAATAACATGCTCCAAGATTCAATAAACTCTGACCTAAATTATGTTAATTAAATAAAATGTTCTAAATAACTTTTGTTCTCAACAACTTGTAATGCTAAAACACAGCGAAATAAGAAATTTGGCGGTACAAAATCAGAGGTAGTCGGCATAACAGAAATTGAAGAAGGTTACATACAGATATGGTAATAAAACCTAAATAGTTTGACGCCGGTCTGGATTTTCTTAAATCGATGAGATTCGGGACACTTGACTGTGACGATTAGTATTTCCCCAAACGTCGGTGGGGTGGGATGAATAATTCCTCTCAAAGTCTAAAGGTAAATACTTTTGATTGGAGTGGATCGTGCCCCTACCACAGTACGAAATTAAATAATTTAGTGGGGAAAAGGGACGCATATGGAATTCGTGGCAATAAACATTAAGACATTAAGAAGTTGGAAAGTAAGAGATTGGAGGTTCGCAACTGTCAATGAGCATTTGGATATGATGGATGGTGAGAGACATGGAATGTGATTAATACTGTGTGTGGTAACCAAGTGCAGGACGGAGAGACTGTTTACATATGTGAAGTAGTCTTGAATTGGTTGATTCAAGGCGGCATTTAAGAAAATTAAGTAACCAAGGTTCTCATTTTCCAACAAGGAAGTTTAGAGGTATATGTGGACCGATACGAGATCTGATGACGAGCGGCGAGATCCAGGCAAAGCAGAAGACTCTGTTTGATGAGTTCTGCCGATTTCCTCGTACTGCCAATTCCGCATAAGGTTTTCTTTTTAAATCTGTTTCCACAAGAAGACGCTTAAATACGACCTCTCATGTCTCTAAATGTGATTTTGTAAGGATTGTAATATTTGTAAATATTGTATAATGTACCTTATACATTGTTAATCATAAAAAAGCCGGCTACATAAATTAAATTTGATTAAATTACTGTATATTGTCAATTAATAAATGTAAATTTAATTGATTCCAATTTTTATGAAATAATTCATCATTTAAAACCAGTAATATCCGAAATATGCATTTCAAACAAAAAATACTGTATTAATTACATAAATTTGAAATATGTCTTTCAGAAAGAAATGATAACAATTCATAAATTTAAATATTTAATTATGATCTACATACAACGTGAAAATTAAATTTAGAATTAAAAATAGTAAAATATTAAAATACTTCAAATTTATTAGGCAAGATAATTTAGTGAGATTTGATCGACACGTCTGTTTTGTAACGTTTACCTTCTTTAATTGCAATTGCTGATATTAAACGTGATAGGTATGTGAAAATTTTTAAAGAAATCGTTTATTAGCTAAGAAAAATTATATTTACATTAATTATAGGTTTCAAACGTTCTGTTTAAACACAAATCATTTAACGACAGTCGGATGAATCATATTGGAACGTTCCAAGGTCAGACCTTATACCAGCAGTGGTTGAATAGACTCGATATAAGCTCAGGAGCCGGCTGATTATATTTCCTTTTATAGAAGATTATAGCTACATGAATAACCTTTTGGTTCTTTATTTATAAGTAATAAAGATATGAAATCTCTGACGCAGCCAAAGAATTACTATCGTTTACTGGGGCATCGGAAATTTGTATTTTCGTTTAACAATTATTATATTGCTTGGAATTATGAGTGCAATGTTCATTCTAATTACGAATACTAATTATTGTTAAATAAATATTTATTCAAAAACCATTATTATTCATTAAATATGTAATACAAAGATAATAAAGTAAACTCAAATGTTTTAGAGTTGTATAAAGTAATTATGACACTGTTCCACCCCCACTCCTCTCCCCCCTCGCTACTCCATTCTACAACTAATTACATGCAGCCGTATTGACTGATCGATAGTAATGATTATTCCATTGGCGTAGCATAGGCAGCTATGAACCACAGAGAGTCAGACTCTTGGCAAATGCCACATTACATATGTACACAATACGTAGACGATTACGACGAAGCTGGGGCACGCAGTTAGTAAACACATGACCGCATAGAAGAAATTAATTTATGAAGATGTGTGTTACCGACCACTCTTGGTGTAGTGGCCTCACAACCCAGAGATTCCGGGTTCCAATCCTGGCTCTGGCTTAAATGTTTGTGCCGTCATGGTCACGGAGACTTGAGATAAGACCGCTGACCATGCATCATTACAAATTCGGAATGTAAGATGACAGACCGCAGCCAACCCGGTAAGCCAAGGCCCTGAATGGACTGCAGAGTAAGGATTGGTTTTGGTAGTAAATAAAATTTAATGTCATTGACGTGGATTTATAGATGAGCGTTTACTCAAATCTGTTCTGGATATTTTTAATAATACAAACGCCTATATGTATTATAGCTCTGACCAACATTATATCTGATTTGATGAGTTACTGAATGTTATTGTTCGTCTCCATGTCCTATCGTCACACAATTCATTTGATACTCCCATGTTTCTGTTTCACATTTGCGATCGTTCGTTACTTCTACCGCTGTCGAAAATGTACTACCTATGTAACGACTAATTTATGTTCATAACATGTAGCATTCCAATAATAAATTAATTTTTTTTGAAAAATGAGTCTGAGTAAGTCTACAATTGTAAACATAATTACTAGCATAAACTGCGTCTCATTAAGAGCCGTTATGATTATAAGCTGAAGTCTTGGTTTACCCAAACATAACATTTATCTGTTTTTATTTTTTTAATGACATACTATTCCCGAACAATTTATTTATAATGAGAAACAAATGACGTACCGGGCCATTTATTTTTCATGAGACAATGAGCTGACTTTTAATGAAACTTATTTCTGTGGTTGGAAAGGTGTTCGAAGATGTTTTGCCAAGAGGTAATACAGAAACTGAATCGAATCTTCACGCCAAGTGGACCGAGATAAGGAAAATCCCGGATCAGCGCAGCTGAGAAACTCTGAGCGGTCCGTCACGGTCGTGCCGCCATTGTCACCGCCTTGTTGACGTGAACGGTTCGTCTAGCTCACACAGATAGTCTTCACTTCACAACGACCACTGTTGTCACACACCTCTGTCGACATTTCCACTCCTTATCTTGGCGGCCGATGTGAGTACACTAACCTCAAATCCTTCACCTGAAAATGCTGCTCAGTCGTCTTGATGGACAATAAAAGGAACTTAAAATAATGATCCCCTGTCCCATATTAATATACATCTAACGACAGAAGTGATTAAGAACACTGTACATGAATTAAAGTAATAGTTCAATTGATATCTTGTAATTCAACAGAATTAATTTTACTTTTATAAAACAGGCAACAAGTCAGAAAACAACTATTTATTTAACACGTTAGATATGCTTCAGTGTTTCTTTCATATTTTTGGACTTCTTCAGGTAAAATTTCTTCTGGTGTTCACCTCAACAACAAATAAATTGGAAGTAAAAATGTGCGGTCCGAAAGGTAAAAATTTGGTCACGACCGCGTACCTTGACGGTTCCAACCGAAATGTGATTTTTAAATACAGAGTTACGTTTGTATTGTAGACCGTTCCAGTTATATTAACAATGTGAATATTTGTGGAAATAGAATAAAAAATTATACGTATTCAATAAATATAAAAAAGGTATCGTAAATTATGTTCAAATTACTCGCATAATTTTCACAATTTAATTCATTAGGATTGCTACGGATAATCAGTCTTGTGAATTAATTGCTTCCTGCAGCTTAACATTTCTTCAATCGAAATTATGTTTTTTGAAGATGAATGTGCTCGGTAACATTCGTATACTTATCAACACATTACTTGATATCAGTCCGCGATTGGGCTTGCTTGGTTTGATCAGTATAAAGCGCATCACAATATGAACAGTTAAATTGTCCAGAAATTTATCTTATTTGTTTATTTTATATCAAATTTCAAGTGAAGTTAGTAATAAATGCCTATCTAATTATCAAAATTAATTGGTTTTCTGTTAAACAAATCCCTCTCCGTTGTAACTGAAGTTACCAAATTACGGTAATTTAATTCACTGGTTATTTTATAACTGTGTTTAAGTTAATTCACATTTTTTTGTAATTCAACAAAATTTTTACTCAGGTATTTCACATCACAATCACTTGGTGCTAAATGAACTGCAATTTCCTCAGACAGCCTCCACCACGGCTCCTGTTGCAAAGAACAATTAGCATGATTGCACCAACTTTAACGTGAACGTCCCCCAGATCCCTATATTTGCCTTTTCAACCGACTTTTAATCGAGTTTTTTATTTTTATTTTGATAATGGCCCCTTGTTTCGGCTCTCAATATTCGTAATTTTTACAAATCAAAATTGTTACAATCTCATCTAATGACATGTCACGTGTTTTATCACAATTATAATAATTACGAAAGCATGGCAGCCAGCATTTCCTCTCTACATTTTGCTAATTATTCCTTTTTTATTTATTACAACTTATGTGACACTATGACGGCTTTGACGAATTTACATCATTAATGGTAGTTTACCGCCGGCGCTCAGGAACGTCCTACTTATATATACCAGTGGAGCCGTATTTGCTACTTAAGCCGTCTCCTCAATTAACAGTGTCCGCTTCTTTATCTCTGCCCTCCTTTTACAATAAGACTCCTTGTCTTCTTTAATCGCCTTCCTATACTAATTCTCTGCTTCATGTCCTCTATATAGACCTGTCTGCATCTCCTCGTATGTCTCATTAGTGGATCACCTCCTTTCCATCACTGTATACTCTCTATCACGTCACGTCTATAATTGCTTCTCCTCACCTCATTCTGTCATGAAAACTCGGTCAGCACAGTTCTCCAAACCAGATCTAAAAAAGATAGAAAACAGCTTTGAAAATGAACAGTCATTTTCCACCACATCTTTAATACGGTGTAGCATGTCTTCTTTCAGAAAGGTGAAGTATCACGTTCTAGAACATTAGCACTTCATTTGGAAAATATTCGTATGTACCAATATTGTGGCAGACGATATTTACCCCTCTAAGAATACACAACCCTGGCTAGTCAGCGGTTGTGTTAATACTCTCATAGGCCGCCGATTGAATGAGTATTTTTTTGCCATGGTCCCCGGTACCTGAAGTACAATGACCCCACTGTTTCATATTATTGAAATATTGGTATTAAAATAATTTTTTTGTTTAATTAAATGAATAAGCCATTTATACGATCTTTTCCATATATATTTAAACGTATTCTAGAAAAGAAAGTCTTTATCAAATTATTCCTACCCTTTTCCTACTAATCAAAAAGTCGCAGCTGGTTAGAGCTGTGTGTCGTTCGTGCGGCTTTTGTGATTCTGAATCATCTGGCGAAAGTATTACTGAAACAATCAATATTTATTTTATCATTTAACTTAATTTGTTAATTGGTCCCTTTTTTATCGATTTGTTTTAACACAGATTGTTTCCTATTTTATTTTTACTTATACATGATAAAAGGTGACTGTTGACGAATACAAATAATTAACACTTAATGAATGCAGCTAGAGGAGAGGAATACGTGATGCCAAAAGAGTAAAGAGTGTTCTTTAGAAAATTAATTTTTGTTGTAAGAGTGCTTGGCATGTAGACGAAACGCCCACAGTTGGGATTATAGTGGAATGTTTCTCAATATTCCTCACAGGTATTCACGGCGTGTGTTTATCTTTAGATCCCGCAGCCTATTGAGGTAGCAAGCCATCGCCGTTACGAGGGTGACCTGTTCCGTCCTGTGCAGGTCGTAAATCAGGTGGCAGCGAGCGAGCGAGTGAGCGACCTTGGGCTGACGTCGCGTCGCAGCTTTCCCACGCTCCTGCAGGAATGACTCTGCGATCCCGCTATCAGCATTCAGAACGTGTCTGCGGGAGGGTGCACAGCCGTCGGGGTGGGAGCATCCCGGTCACGTGTGTTGCACGTGAGTGGAGGGTGCCACTGCAGGAGTGGCTCAACCCTACTCCGGCGCACGGTTGGTCCCGGCCCCCTCACTCTCAGCAAAAAAAAGGGCGCCCCGTCAAGGTCGTAATTACCATTTTATACCTACAGCTTCACGGGGACAAATGAGACCGGCTATTCATTGTGATGTCAACTCTCGTAATGTGAGGAACAGTATACCAGCTTCATATTATCCGCCGACCTCTCAGATATCCCAATGTTTCTCTCTCAAATGTACACATATCTATAAAGTGGCCTATTTACAAACAAAATTAATTGTTTCTGAAATCCTCTATTTCGTCAGATGTAATGGATGTTTTTATTTGCATTTTCCACTTTCAGCATCATTATCAAAACTCATTACAGTTGTCCGCTTTTTCATCACACAGTCGAGCATCCCATTGCGTACTTCTACCAGAAGACTGGCGGAAAGGAACGGTAAAATTTCTCAAGAATAGCTTCTCCAAAAGTTCCGAAATAAAATGCAGTACATCCAATTAACCAGTCTCAGACCTATTCACTAAACCAGGGGTTCTCAACCTTTTAGGTAATATATTTTGGCGACCCCCTATGAATTGCAAAATTAAATTACAATATTAATTATACCTACAATTGATAAATGTTTATATTTACTGAAAAAGTGAGTTGTGCCATTGATGCCATTTGCAACACCCTACAATTGTGAACAAGGATTTTCCACTATGGTAAATTTGAAAACGAAATCAAGAAACCGTTTGACTTTGGAAAAAAGACAATGTATTGTGTATTACTCAAATAAATCCAGACATTAAAAGTTTAGTAAAATGCAAACAATCTCATGTTTCTCATTGATTTATCTAAAAGAGCTGTAAAAGTACTGCAAAAACTATGTAATCATGTTTTGAAATAGATTGATGTTAAACTAACAATCATTTTTTCTTTCCTCATTTCGCGACCCACCGGTTGAGAACCCCTGCAATAAACAATCGCTCTCTCTCCCGGGCTCTCTAATCACTGACCTAATCCGAGTCGGTGTCCAAAGTCCGATTCAACATCCCTCCTTTCGTGTAAACCTAACCTAGGCTTACCTAACAATTCACAAATCACATTCGTCACACCCTAAGAATGGACAATGTGTAAATTAATCACAGGTACATTGAATTCTAGTCTAAGGAAATGGAAATGCTTCATTTGAAGCTGACTAAACTATATAGCTAATTTTAGAAGTTCATTTTCTTCTTCCCTCTTGCCTCCTCTTTATCCTGTTCCCTTCAACTTCAGAGCAAAACTGACTGCCTCCCTACTTCCTCGTCCTTTCAACGTCTTGATCAACACCGCTCATTTTCCATCTTCTCATCTCCCAGCTAAACTCTTCTTTGCCCCTTCTCCAAAAGAACGCGCCATCCCCCGAGACATGTGTCCACCAATCCTTTTTTCACCCTTTGCCAAGCGCGGGATGTTTGCGCTGACGAAGGGAAGGATTCCTTTGGGAGAATTGGCAGGGTGTATGTCCCTGCTGCAAAACAACCCTAATCTCTTGTAGCTGCAGGCAGTCACGATTACAACGCCACACCTTGGCACGTGTGATTCCCACCTCTTGTGTGCCTCTCATTGAATATTATTAATACTGAATTTCCATCGACTAAAACCAAAAAAATGTGAATTAAAATTAGGGAGGGGTCCTACTGCGCTACAAGACCTTCAAAACTAAGATACAGGAAAAGATAATAAACAGTGGAGAATATTATAAGGGTTTGTGATACTTTTGGTTCTTGTTCATAATCTTCGCCTTTTCTAGTTTTTAATCATTTATTCGTCCACTTACAATAATAATATATTTTTTGGAATTATTTCTGAAATAATGGAGGCCAAAATTTATAAGCCATGGTGACCAAGGACGTTCAACATGTTTCAATATGTCTTCCGTAAAATAGTTTAAGAACTAAATAATGTTTTGTTCGGGGCACTGGTAAAAAATAATATTATAAAAATAAGTCGTAATAGTGTGCTGCGTGTTCACTTACTAGATTGTATAGAGAAGAATTCAACTGTAAACTTTATTTATTGATAGTTATTACTACGTCCATCGTGAAATATTGACAATAACTTGCGCTACAATTATACTCTAAGAGAAACAGACACGATGTCTTAACGGGTTTATCGCAGTATTGCCACAAGGTTGAACTGAAGGCTGTGAAATTCAATTACGCAAACGTAAATAAGAAGTTCACCTTTCGACGTTTAAGTGCTTTAATGATTTTGCAAATATACTGTTCAATTTATGAAGTTCGCCTTCCAAGAAGTAAAGTTTATTTAAATTTCTCAGGTATTGCCCATGGCTTCTCTGGTAGCAATTTATATATATGGCGGACAGAAATACATTGATAATATGTTTTGTTCTATTATTCATAACTACATTCATTGTAAAGTTTATTTTTACGATTAACTTCCAAGATAATTGGTAACAAAAAAACTGCCTTGGAATCGAATTTGAAAGGTTTTCGGGTCATGGAGAAGCCCAAAATGTATCCTAATAATAGCAATAAAGTGTCTGAGTGTCGGGCGTTGTCCGAGTATACGTTTATAGGAATACGCATATAAATACTTTTTATTTTGTTACATAAATGAATAAGAAATTATGTTTCTAAAACGATTAATATATTGCAAATCTTTTTGTGTATATAGATGAATATGTTTTGGAAGTAATAAGAAAACTAATAAACTAAACGTATTAATGAATTTTTAGGTTTGGAGCCTGTTTAAAACATAAGGGGATCCTATTAAACTATTTAAAATTCATAATCAGTCACAATAAATTTTACATTCACAGCAGTGAACAGCGAACTACATTGACTCATTTTTTTTCGGAAAGACAAATAAACATTCATAAATTTATATGGGATGAAAAAAGGCTGCACGTGTCGAAGAGAAATAAATTTTCGTAACACATTTCTGTCCCTGTCAGAAGACATAATTAATAATAATAATAAAATAATAATAATAATAATATTTTTATAAAAATATTTTGAATATATTTAGTTACTCCCTCGAAAATCATAGGTTTCGGAAAATAAATAACTCCTTGAATAAATTGTTTAAAATAACAAACAAATTACGTGCTTTCCAAAACATTTTGATTGCATGTACATCTACAATCTATTACTTTTAGGAAGCAATTTTTTTTGAAAATTGAGTTAAGAATTTTTGTTCATTCCATTAAGAGCCCGGATTACTCATTTTTTATTTTAGTATACGTTTTATGCCATGTATAGCTATAATTTTTGCAGTACACTCCTAATGAACCCGTACTTTTTCTTTGGGTCTGCAGTGGCACAAGTGCTAAGTACGTAAGGACACGACTAAATAAATATTTTCAGGTCAGAACAAAAAACCCATCCTCTGTGTCCTACTTGTTAACAGTAAATCATAAGATTGCTTTGAGTCCGGGTCCTGAATTTACGATTATAGTCTTAATAATACGTGTGATAACTAAGGAACGCCCTCTGGATGTTGTGAGCTTATGGAGCTCGTCCACACACACGAGCAGGAAGGTTGGGATTACGCTCCGTAAATCATCTTCCACAGCTTCCCGCCATAACTTTGTAGGTTTCTACGGTACTTGACTTGTTTACACAGATATTATTTTCCAGGACACTGACTTAGCCTCACGGTGTAAACGTAGTATTTATTCGTCGATAAATACGAGAATAAGGATTTTGTTACACGCCATGAAACATAAAATATGCATTCCTGCGTAGCTGATAGCGATACAATATTCCAACCTTAGTAATTTTTATACGTGTCAGGTTACTGTGAAGAATAATTATGTTGTTCAGACACTTGTTTCTAAGGTGGTCGAGCTCGTTGTGTGAAGAAAGGCTACCTTTGGTTTCCCAGCGATGCCCTGGAATTAATTTATATTAACGCAACACTTCAATTCAACAGCAATCTGTTCGTCAACATGCGATTATACAATCAGCGAGAGCGTCAAATTTTTTTAAATTTACCCTTTCACGCCGTCTACTGAATGCGGTGTGAATTTCATCACTACCAGCGCCATGTATCTTAATCGAGTCACGAAATCTGCTGACACCTTAAATTAACACAAACATGCAGAAAAATACACTGAAATAGTCAATTTTTTTTATAAGAAGAAGATACTTGAGCTAACTCTTAATATGTGTACATATATACAACTACAGAAAATAAAATTGGATGTGTGCTGCCCTGGTACATTAATAATCTGACATGTGACTAATTTATTACCTAATTAAAAGTATCAGTACATAAATAAAATATTAGTTAAACTTATATGCTTACCCTGAAAATATATCGGGATAGGATGTATTAATTACTGATATTTAATAATTATAATATAGCAAGGGGATCATTTTTAAATATAAAAAGAAAAGTTACTCTTTAAAATTCTGAATTTAAAAAAATAAAATATTTAAACAAGAGCATTTGATAAAAGGTACACATTACTTGTATTAAAGAAAATATTACTAATAACAATAAATTTACATTGAGACGTTAAAATCAGGGTCCTCTGTGGGGTGGACCGAGAGAAGCGATTTTAATGGCATAATTGCAATAGGTCTGGCGAACGTTAACTCTATTTTTATCCAAATTTACGATACCCGCGATGTTCTGCAGCTGCATTCTGGTCTGCTCTGCTTTCGTGATGGTGACTGGAATACCTCCGCATCGGGTTGATCTCGTTATCTGCTTTCAAATCATCTCCTTGGCGGTTAGCAATTTAGTGTTCTGATCAACACTTGCCGATCTCATATCATTTTCTTTCGGCGGCTAGCAATTTAGTTTCAATCAGCACTTGCCGACCTCTAAACATCATTTGACTCTCCGTCTCAAAATTCGTACCCACGTAAGATCGGCGGGAGCTTTAATGGTCTCCTACTTTCGACAACTAATCGGCTGCAATTACCAATAGCATTTATTGGTTTGAAATTTAATAATTGCGGCCAATAGGAAATTTCAGCTGCTGGTCCTATGTGTGTAGCGCGTGTCACATCACTCCGTGGCCAGTTAATATTCCGGATTATGCACGCGGCTTCCGACTCCCAGAAACAAACCCTTTCAAAATATTAATGGGTGATCACGCTTCGTGAAAATATCATTATTTTCTATTCAGCCAAAAGGGTCGTCCTTTCACCCGGAAGAGAAAGCGAAGTCACACGCAGCCACGACTATACCGAAGAAATTAAGTCTTTATTTCGCATATTTTAACATATTACAACCTTGACGTAGTCTGTCTTACGTTAAATAACGCTCAAATGTAACCAACACTTTTTTAATTGCATTTTTAATTGCTTTTCTCGAAATACGTCGTTGCCGCCGCACGCGAGCTCACCTGCAGTTGACAAAAATCTCCCTTGGCTGGAAATCTATCCTGTTTTATGTTTCTTATATCTTTGACCTGAATAGGGAGAAGGAAGGAACTGAAACCTTATGTATAGGTACATATAGGGAAAATCGGGGCGGAACGGGATACTTATTGTTTAACAATTTTTGTAAAATTATGGAGAAAGAAAAAAGAATTAATAAACTTATAAAATATTAGTTTATACTACCTGCTTAATCTAATATTAATATAACTTAAAACAGTGAATTTAGATTTTTTAAGAATTATTTTATAATAAAACAACATAGTCCCGTTTGGCCGCTCCCTCCCCCGGGCAAATGATACCAGTGTACTTGATTTATGGAAAATAAACAATTAAGTTACTTTGTAAACTAGTAAAATTTAATGGCACCCAACCCTGTATAAAGATTTTCTTTTAATATATAGCCTCTAACGCGCGGAGTCTTATGAATTAAACATTTGTCATTTAACATAGCCGCAACGTGGCATACTAAACTTCTTTTTCACAAAATAACAACGAGTTAGACGACGTGACAAATAATTGGCATATAATATAGACACAACGGGTGATGTGACATAATGGTGCAGCTAGGAATGGCTTAATGTAAGGTGTGACAAATTCCTCTCAATAGTTGGATATAATTTCTATCACAAATACTGTTAAAATCTAGTAATTACTTATTTGTAATAAAACTTTTCTTAGAGGTTAATTTAAATACATATAATATTTAATAACATTAAAATTAACCAACGTATAAAACAGCAGTTTCCAATATTTACCTATTCATCATCAGTGAGGAGGGGAAATTATAAATGTTGGGTACCTATTCGTAACTAATATTTAAGAGTAAGTCGTTGTTAGCTTTAGAACAGCCTCACTTATTACTCTGCGTTTTTGTTCTGCGAGTATGTCACAAACTTAGTTTAAGTGAAAGTCGAAAACTTCTGTTTTAAACACGGAATAAATTTTCAATTGAGTCTGTAACAAGCGTTCTATTACATAGAATTAAACGTACATAACAACTTATTTGCGTATTCTATTTAATTAAATAGATTGCGAGTTAGGAGATCAGTTTGGTGTTAGGAAGAATGAAGGAACAAGAGAAGAAATATTAACTCTGCTTCTAGCTTTAGAAGAGAGGATAAGGAAAAACAAGCGTGAACTGGAATAAACTACTAATGATTATGAAAATGACAGGAATAAAATATCCAGAAAGAAGAGTTATCCATAACCACTACAGGTGGCAGTCAGGACTAATTAGAATTGATGGGCAAGAAAAAAAAGCAGAAATCAAGAAAGAAGTGAGACAAGGATGAAAACTATCGCTCATGGTCTTTAACTCATATATATAGAACAGACGTTGAAGAAAGTTAAAAAAAATATTGAAAGGGAATCAAAATGCATGGAAAATAAATAAATCCCTAAGGTTTGTCGATGATATACTATTATTAGGGGAGTCAGAATAAGAGTATGAAAATATAATAAATGGCATGAACGTGGTTCTGGAGGAGAGGAATAATAGGGGGAAACCAAGGTAATGGAGTATACCATGGGAAATAGTGGAATAACAAAGAGTGATAGATTGGTAAGGGATATTTTGAAGGAAGTTAAGGAATTCTGGCACTTGGGCAGCATAATAATTAGGAATGGTAGAAGTATACTAGACATAAAGAGTAGGATAGCACAGGCAAGGAAATCTTTCGCAAAGAAAGAGGCATTTATTTACGGATAATATAATTATGGATATTAGGAAATCATTACTAAAAATGTTGGTATGGAGTGTGGCGTTATGTAGGGCGTAATGTGGACGATAGGAGTTGCAGACAGAAAAAATATAGAAGCTTTCGGAGAACGCTGAAAATCAGAAGGGTGGATAGGATCACTAAGGAGGAAGTTCTAAACAGAATAGGGGAACAGCGAAAAGTATGGAGGATATTGACTAAGAGGAATAGATTAATAGGCAAGGTTCTGAGACATGACGTTGTTGTAAAATTAGCATTAGAAGGAAGTGTGTAGGGTAAAAAGAGAAGAGAGAGGCCAAGAACAAAATACGCCGTTCAGATTAAGGAGGATGTGGTAGCTATGCATAAATGAAAAAAATTGCACTGGATAGGTTAACATGGACGGTTGCATCAGATCAGTCTTGGGACTGATTACCACAAATACAACATTAAATCAATTAACGTATGATTTTCAAATAATTAAATGAAATAAATTAACGACCCGCTTTACAGAACCTATTTAGATTAAATGACCACATCTGGGACTTTTTCGGGTGTTAAATTGTTATGAATGACAAATATGCCAAATGTAAAAAATTCAAGTTTGACTCCCTCCAAGGGAGGGTCAATTGTCAACAAAATTTAACACCTGAAGAAGTCCCAAATGTGCTGACGAATCGTCGTTTAATACCAATAAATCTGGGAAAACTGGTTGTTAATTTATTTCATTTAATTATTAAATATTTAAAATTGTAGTGCATAAGGACAATCATGATTATGGTAGCATAGAGAGTAATACCATAAATTTTGTGAGTATATTTCCTTTTATTTGAGTTAATATTTTATCCTGGTTGCATACGTTTGAGCTAGTACTAAAATACGGAGAATGTTCAATAATTCCTGGTTTGCCATTTCACTTACAGCTAAAATCGCTTGATACCGATTCTTGAAACTATATTACCTGTTTACAGTGAAAATGTTTGCGTGATAATTTTGAACCAATATTGTCCATGATCAGTCACGTGCAAGTTTCGGCTACACTGCTGCCAAAGTAAGAATAGTAACCTTCGAAATGATGAATGGCGGTGGTTAACTGCCTGGAGCAAAAAGAGAGCCGCAAAGCTGCTGACCACGTTCACAAATTGCTGTATTTAGCACCTTATTAACAACACATGCCGCATACAAATCGGACACCTTCTGCCGGGATTGGTCGTTCGGTCAATTGGCTTCCTTTCCCTAAATAATAAAAAGCAATACGTTAAGCTATTACTTTTAAGAAGGTAATAATCCAACGAAATATGTTCCTTCTGTTGACATCAAGGTAATTGAGAATCGGGAAGGGGAGTAATAAATTAATGGTTGTAAGCCCACGTCCTTCAGTCTTTTCTACTTGCAGTAACTTACCGAGTCTGCAATTAGATATAATAATAATAGTAATACAAATTTATTGCTAATTCATGCAATGACTGCTGTTCAAACATACTGGGAATTTTTCTAGTTACAAGTAATTTTAATCGGTCGATACGAGGCGAAGAAGTCAATTTGAATTTTTTCTCCCTGCTCAACCGGGCGATATAATTTCAAATAAGATACTAAATATTTTCCCCGTCTCTCTACACACATGCAGAAGGAGTACAGAAGTCTATATGACTCAGAAACTAACTGTAGCTTTTGGAACAAGTATGAGTTTGTTCGTTTGTTATTTTTTAAATGTATATTTGTTGTTTGTCACAAGCTTCTAGTGGAACGTTAATGAACTTGACATAATCTATGGCGCAGAGTCAATGGGTATAGAAGAAATAAAAGAATTTGAAACACATTCCTCACCATAGTTTAATAACATTGTGTATATAAATAAGAAAACATTATAAAAGTTGTGGAACGATTTCCTATTAAGATCGATCCCGTTATCTGTTTCTCACTGTGAAAAGCGTATTTCTTTTTAGTATCCTTTATTTTTACCTTATTCGGAAATTAATTTACTGCAGTATTTAATTATACAACAATATCGTTGTCGATTTAACCGTAGCGACAGCGTCACATTTGCACATTTTCACGCCCCCAACTTTATGAGAGCTGAATTTCACCTTACCATGACTCAGAGTCTCAATCCAGTCGGGAAATCTACTGGTACTGCTCTATAACATGATGACGTTCACTGACTGTGGATAAAACGTCGATATTATGTGCAATCAATATTTATTTCTAATTAACTAATTCTAAACCGACATTTTGGTCATTCTATAATGTTAATATTGAATGTCAGTTTCAGCAACGTGAATTATACTTTGATGTATTTTAATGTGGCATGGATCTTAATATACTCAAATAACAATATGAAATGGCTACAGTTTATTTAACATCGTAAAAATGTTTACTCTGTGCATGTGTATGATAAAGTTAATTCATTCAAAGTGTTGTTTTCAATCTGAGGTAGAAAAGGTACGCTGACGATGAGTTACCTTCCATGTGCTTTATTTGTAATAGTTGCCCTTTCATATCGTTTAATTTTCATAGGTACATCTCGACAGTTACGTTGTGAGTGTACGATGCCGACTGCCAATTTATGTGAGGAAGTGTCGTCATCGTCCGAGACTTAATGAGGCTGCATCTCTCTCTCTCTTTCTCTAATGGACGCCACCTGGGAACACTCTATTACGACTGTGCTTCCTTTCTTCCTTCAAGTCACACCTCGGTATTCGTAATTGAACGGAGTTCTTTTTTTTCCTATTCATCAATCTTCCAACTTTCTCAATCTCTCCCACCTTCCCGCTTCTGCTCTACACGTTACTGAAGCTGAGACGTAATTGTTCCTTTTTCCTAGTATGAAATGAGTGCCAGTTCTAACAGTGTTAGTTTCTAGGAGAATATTTTCTTTTCTCATCTTGTAATCTACTTGCTGTTGTGTTAATTGTAATATAGACTAAAAATAAATAACTGACTATGTGGGGACTGTGTATATACACCCCGTACCTGCCAACGACGCTACGACTAAGAAAGATACTGCAAATAAAATATATTCTCCCCGAATTTATATGAAATTATTACAGTAAATTAGGTTCAAAATCTATGGAATTGTGACTGACCTTTACTCAATTATGTTCATTAGTTTAAATGATAAATTGACTCATTTAAAACTGGTAAAACCGTTTATGAGCAAGTAACGCATGTTTTTGTTGATGTAACTCTCGGAATGTAGTGGACTGCGATTAATAAGAAACAGTCGATCAGGAGATTGGATCTTTGTGTTGATTAGCAAGCAATTGCTGTTAGCGGCGGCTCACGGTTGCGCCTGCAGACTTATCCGAGATTAACAAAACTTTCATATAGCACGAGCATCCTCCGGAATCAACAATGACAACCATAACTGCACGCGCCACTTCTAGAATTAACAATGACGACACATACGCATGCAGGCGCGTCCTTCACGAGTAACAATGACACAACCCGCTTAGAGTGCAAAATATATACCACTTATTGACCTCGCAGAAAGTGATTCTCAAACCCATCAATTTGATGTGCCCTGAGTACAGACCACTACGAACACTGCATGTATAAAATATCGTGGACTGTGTCAACAGTCTTAAAGTTTCGCAGTTTAAAAAATTCTATTGACTTTATTAAGCTGAATTTTTTTTGTAATGATCTTGTACAAATATTCGTATTAATATTATGATGAATTTTCGTAATTAAGGGCATGATCCACATTCTACTTCGATTTTACCAGAGAATGAAGGGAATTAATAATAATGTTAATAAAAAGCATAGCATACAGTGAAGCGATCTTGAAAAGTAAAAGTATAATATTTAACGAGAATACCTATACAATTATATTCTGGAAAATAAGATAAGAGAACATAGTATTAACGTTCGATTACAATATTTTGTGCCAAAACAATCGCCCCACAATAACTTTAACCAGCAAGAAAGAGATTATGATTCACTTACTACCTCATTAAACGATTCATTTGGTATCTCGTTCTCCGCGATCTGATTTATGAGTGAGTGATTCAAACAGTTCGTTGATCTCGGATCAGAGGAGCACACAGTGGTCCAAAACAACAGAAACTTGTGACAAAAGTTAACAGATTAATTGAAAGTATTGTAACTCAGTACACTTATCTTTCCAAGGTTGTCGATTTAAAATTTTACATCGTTCATGAAAAAAAAGGCAGAACCAATATGGCGGTCATAAATTTAACAAAATGTATGTAGTAAATAAAATATTATGTAATAAGGGTTTGTCGATTCATTTATTTTGAATTTAAAATTTATAATGAAAATGAAAATCGTGGATCCAATGTGGTGGACATAAATTTGAAAGAAGGTATGTATACAATGAAAGTATTAGGTTTAATAAATATTTTAGTCATATATTTGGATTTGATAAAACTAAGAAGTATTACATATCATTATTTTATATTTAAATAATATATGTGTGTACAAATAGTTGTTTTTTAATAACTAATAGGCATTTATCGTATTATCAATAGATATTTTTAACTGTTGAGTTGATTGACTGGCAATCTTGACGATAATGATTAAAGAACATTCTAAACTATTATGTCCACACATCCAAATCACATGTTCTCTCATGATCACAAATTTTATGATAAAAGGTGAACAACTGTTATATGTCTTCAACAATATTTTTGACGTAATTGTTATGTGTATAAATGAACAACCTACTACCAGGAATATGCTACACAAAACCGAATTGAAATCCAAAATCAAAGTAAAAAGATATAAACCCTCGAAAAAATGGCATTAAAACGTGCAACTCGTACGTCTCTCGTTTTTTGGTTACTTTGCCAAGAATTATGGATAATTTATTTGAATTTCAGGCGATTTAATTTTCTCTATAGTATACAGTAGCTGAATCTGAACAAAATTCCATTGAAATATATATAAAATTACAACTTATATTTTTCCACTCTTATCACACGTTTTAGTGGTTTCAGACCACTGTGGAGCGGATCAGATCACACATCTCTACAAGGAACGTTGCGATAACCTGATAATTTTGGGCAACGTAGTTCTCCATGCTACTTAGTAGGGTGAGCGGGGAAAGCGAATTGCTTCGGATAGAGAAGATTGTTGAGACTGAGAAACTACATTATTCTATAAACACCAATGACTCATTTATGCTTGAGTGTTTGTTTTGTCATATTCTTTGTGATAATTAAGAGTATTTCAAATGTATTCAATTTTTTTTCATAGTGAAGTGACGTACTTGTGAATGTTTGCAGGCAGGAGGTCGGCCCCCTGACAACTTCCTGGCCTTGAACTTGTATGTGGGACTATGCCACTGGAGCTCTCATTCACTTTTTTTCGTCCTTTTTTTTGCAGATCGCGAATTACCAGTACAGCTGGTGGTGCCTTGGTCGGGAATGCAATAAGCATTCTAAAAATAGACTCGTCCTTCGCCGTAACTCTTCTTTCTGGCGTCCCGAATCCCATCAATGTAGCACAGCGTTTACCAACCTTCATTTTACTTACATTCCAAAATTGGATCATTCCCTAAATAATTCCTATTTACAACCTGTTCAGGAAAAACACTTCGCTTTTAAGAAGCAATTGTTAGCAGATTATTAAAAAAAAGTTGACTAATTTTCCAAAACATTTAAGAGACAACTTCAAATATTCATTTCCTCGTTCTTTGTTATTTTAAAACATGATTTCGGCGACTTTTCGTCGTCATCTAAAATACATTCCATCAAATCAGACTTCCGCATACTATCGAATGGAACAATTTCAACCAAAATTTGAACAGGTGTTCTTGGTGAATCCACTCAACACAATTAAAGTAATAAACGACTACCACCACTTGGGGCGGGGGTGGAGGGGCGGTAATATTTTAAAGCCAATTTTTTGCCGTTATTTCCGTCTAATATATTTATTTGGGTCAATTAATTTGATAGTGTTTTCGGTGAATTTCTTTGCTTATAATTTCAACCCCAATCATCGTAGTGGTGTCATATGAAAATAAAAATCAAGTTTGGTATCGACACCGGTGCTATGGGAATCCTTGAGTTTGATTCTGACATTTAGAATGTGAATTAAATTGCAGTTCATTCCCTAACAGGAGGATTGGACGGGGTAAAACACACTTCTGAGTAATACATTTAAAGGACAGAACAATTTTGGCAAAATTTTGTTTCCATATTCCTCGCGACCCGAAACCAATCACTTTAAAGATAAGACACGGCTGCCGCCCCTAGTGGGAGGGGGTGGAATTAGCGACATTTTTATGTGAAATAAAGGCTCGAAAAAAATTCTTGAGGTTAGTTACATTTATTGTTTCCCCGACAATATTTGTGTTGAATTACAACCCCTTCAAGTATGTGAGGGTTGGGGGTGGAAATAAATCACATGAAAATAACAAGGAAACTATCAAGTTTGGTGTCGAAACCAATGTAATGCGAGACGCTGTGTTACATAATGACCTTTAATATGCGATGTAAGTAAAAATTCATCACTTAATTGGGAGATAATTTTTATTCTATTAGAGTACTCAAAATATTTTTAGCCGTGCTATTTTACCGGGAGTAATTTTTTGGCTCTCTCGAGATACTGGGAGTATATTTGAGGTTCATATTGTGACGTTTTCGATGCCGGTTTAATCATGTGTTGGCCGAGAATGAAATAATGTACCGGTATAATATAAATAAATTCCCGTCCAACGCCTGGTCTTCGCTAGTATGTATATAAATTTTGACCTTGTTGTAATTAAACTGAAAAATAAATTGATGTTTAATATTTGGCTAGTCCCGGGCTCGAATCCTGCGTATGTTGTTTGAGAAACCATACAACGATACTTCTTCATGCATATAACTTACCCTAATCGTACACAGTCACTAATGACCTCGGAGTTCATGCGACTATAAACAAAAATTTAGAAATATATATAAATTTGCAAATATTAAATTTTATTATAAAAATAACAAATATCATGCGATATTCGTATAAGCTTTCTCCGTTAGTGGTCCGTAGTTTGGTCACATGAGGGTAATAGTGGCAGTTTCATTTATGTGGATGGAAATTACTAGAATATGGAATACAAGTAATGTCGGAATAAAAGTAGGATTTAATGATGAATTGAAGGTAATTATGATGTAAATATGAATGTAACTGAACAATGAAAGAAATTTTAATAAACACATAGAAATAAAAACATCGATGTTATGTATTTTAGAAGACTATGGAAAATCGCCGAAAGCTTCTTTTAAAATGACAATGAACGAGAAAATATATATTTACTATTATTGATTAACATCAGCCCCATGCTATAAGGACAATTAAATTCAAGTAATAAATAGTAGTGAATCGTAATGAATTAAGGAAAGATAAATGTCCGGTCCGGGAATCGAATCCGAGACCTCTGCTCAGTACGCGATTCTCTATTCATCTAAGCTAACGACGGTGCTACAGGAAGATGAACAGAGTCATCGTTGGAAAGTGTCTTTCGAAGATTTTCTGCTACCATCGTTAAAGAACATACAGTCAGCAAATTTTAATATACAGAAGGATTAAA
The DNA here is from genome assembly GCA_034510155.1 of Eucriotettix oculatus. Lineage (NCBI taxonomy): Eukaryota > Metazoa > Arthropoda > Insecta > Orthoptera > Tetrigidae > Eucriotettix > Eucriotettix oculatus. Next base: position 40,847,660 of record CM067379.1, read on the forward strand.
CAAAACAACTTTGGCACTATACTGGGTGTCAAAGAAATGTGTCGAATATTTTGAGAGGTGGTAGTAACCTTCAAAACAATAAAAGAAAGTCCAATTAACATTGGCCCGGAAACGCATACTTTGCGAAATCTGTACACTTGGTCATAGGTGAGGTGCAACCTAGCTTCCATTTGTGACACTTCCTATACGAGGTGCATAGTCCACACCTGTAGTCTTTCTGATCATGGCACACCCTGCAACGCCATAGACGAGGGGTCCCCAACCCTATGCTCGCGAACACCATGGAACCCGCAAACCAATTTAGATGTGTCCGCCGCTGCGCTGTTCGATTGCTACGTTTACTGATTATTTTTACATATACGATATTTTTAACTTTTGGAAAGACCCATATCCCATTATGTAAACATGTGTGAAGCAAGAAATTCGCTAATAAATATTGCAAATTTATTTTGTAAAAAATATAAGCAATGATGTTCATATGTTGAAATTGTATTTCTTAAATTAAACATTATTTTTGCACATTTAGTGTATTTTTACCAATTTACAACTATAAATATACCTTGAATAAATTAATGGTACCCAACCCCTCACCGGCATCATAGTATGTGCTCTTTAGTGCAAAAAGGTTGGGTACCGCTGCCATAGGCAATATGTTAACAAGAAAGTGTTAAAATGAGGAATATTTCATCTTTGTGGTTGGATGTACACCCATAGCAATTTATCACAAAGAATGCATGACTATATGTTGATGTGAAAATTATGTTTGTCATATTTCTGCCACAGCATAGCGATTTGAGTGGCACACGATGGATATGAATGGTCCACAATGTCATCCTGTCTCGTTGGCAAATATAATCTTTGGCGAAAATAGTCTGCAACAGACTTCTGCGAGAGAAATTGGCAGAACTGCAATCTTCTAGAAGATGGTATGGATACAGCAATTGTTGATGTAGTACCATTCAGACTACAGGATGACTCACGCATTCTATTGCCGCCAATCGCCGGATACTGGTTCCAGGTCTTTGGTGCAGGAAATGTAGCACATGTCCCTCAATCTGAGGTGTGTGGACTGTCCGCGTCTTCTACAGTTCACCTTGTGGAGTGCTACAGAACCTGTCTACTTTACAACCAAAACGTCTTCAGCCGCTATGAATATATGTACAGATCTCAGAAAGTATGCGTTTCTAGAACCATGTTTACTGGATTTTTTATGGTTACCCTCACCTCTTAAAATGTTCGAAAATTTTTAACATCCTGTACGACTACCCTCCTTGTACATTATAAATTTAGATTCATTTTTCTTACTTTATTAAAGGGGCGGTTTGAAATTTATAGTTAACTCTGTGCTGGAGCGCGGGAGACCAAACAAATCTAATCCCAGGGTTGTCGTAATGCGATGAGATAATGATTTAAAAGCAATTTCCCACACAAAATCGACGTCAACTGACGTTGGAATTCGTTGGTAATTGAGGCCATGTAACTCGAGTCTTCTTGTCCGCCTGCCTGCGAGTAACTGTAGATGTTAATATACCCGCCGAATTTCCCGAGGCGTCTGTCAATAGGGGCGGTGATTAGCGTTTTAATTAAGTTGTAATGAGACTCGGGGCGCACGAGCCCGCCGGATGCTGTCGAGACCGTAGTAATAGATTTCTGGACGGAAGCTGAGGTCGTTCCTCCACAAGGGACAATGAAGGCCCCGGGCAGAGCCGGTCCCGCTCCTCTGGCGCCATCTAAGACTTTCATATCAACTCCCCATAAAACTATTCTCGTTCCTCAATTCAAATATACTGTCTGATTTTTCCTATCAGACAGGGCACTTTAAATTAAGTAAACTTGTAATTATAAATATATTCCTCATTTCGACGTATAAATTAGCAGATCGTGATTTTCTGACATGTGTCACTTGTTGGTTTCATTTGCATACCACTGTAGAATTCTGATGAATAAAACTTCATCGCTGATTATTCTGTAGGTTTCTATGCTCTCGATATACTTCATTGCTATGGCTTAAAGAATTACACCTGTCATTACGCTTCTAAATGCCATGTGAAATTCGTGCTCGCGGTCAATGCCAGATTAACAGGTCTGAGCAAGTTAGAACATGAGCAGACCTCCAGCCTTGTCCTTCAGCATGATACTGCATATTTTTTTCAATATACTTCTTGAATAAAACTGCTATATGTAACATAAGATCAAAAGGGCCGCTAAATAAGAACTTCAGCTCGCACACAGAAGCCATATGGAAATGTTATACCATATTTATAAACAGCATCTGAATTCGCGATGAGACATTTCCCCCAATTATCTATGAATACTTGTGATTTTGAGCTGTTTCATCTGTGATTCATGAGAATTATTTCGGTTTACTACGCCTACAACATCAATTTTAGGTTAACACAACTCATTCTGAGATAATACGATTGGAGCACCAGAATCATGAATAACATTTCACCCGATATTGAATGTTTCGTTAAATTATAGGTTATTTTAAAAATCAGACTTATTTTAATGTAACGACATTAAAATTGAAATACAAGGTTTAAAGTTTTTTATACTTTCATGTGATGACCATGTTAGTAACATCAGTGATCATGACTTGTTCCCCTGCATTAGCCGGGGTGTGTACTCGTCTATTCCTTATGTAGCTATGATTCGTTAAGTACGCAGTCAAATAAAACACCTAGGAAATGATGCAAAAATACTTGACAAAAATAGTGGTATTCACATTCAGAAGCATTTATTTGTCCATATCTTCAATAATTTCTATAAAAATAATGTTTATAATATATAATATTAGCACAGATACTATAATTGCTTTAGTAATAAAATAAAATTTACCTGAGTATATACTGTTAAATATTTCGGAGGTATTCAGTCTTAATAATGGTCTGATGCTATCCTATCTTACGCAAGCCTTTTCAATTCTCGTATGCGATGATGTCCTGAAAAATACAAGCACATGGAAGGTTGATGATAATACGAAATATTTTTTAATTCGTAAGTTTTTATATTGCCGTTTTATTTAGAACTGCCTTTAAACAATACATATTTCAGGAAATCACGTCCATTTTGACACCCGAATTTTTCAAAATTGTAACTTGTAATTCAAACTGTAGGTAGTATGGAAGGGTGTTAAAATCCAAATAAAACACCTAGGAAATTATGTAAGAATACTCGACAAAAATAGTGGTATTCACATTCAGAAGTATTTATTTGTCCATATCTTCAATAATTTCTTTAAAATACAAGAGTATTTGAACCTAACTTTAATTTTAAATTGGAATGTTTCTCCACCATAATATTGTTAGCATTCTGAAAAAATTGTAGATGGGATTCATCCCGATTTGGGAAACAGGATAGTTTCTTCAGTGAGAAAATATTAAAAGGGAGGTTTTAGCAGGGTTCAATAAAGATCTCTATCCTAAACCCTTCATAATATCAGTACTTCATTTTCGTCACTTGCTCTATGGCATCAACTGTTAGAAGGCATGAAACGGTTGAAAATTGTTATGCGAACAATGTAAGTGGGATGCTCACAGGTGAAATCATCCTATTCAATTGTGAAATGTCTTCATGCGTTTGTCCGAGGCCACTCTGGTTAGGACAAAACGTTTCTGCTCGGTTGGCGTAACTGCGGGAGGGAGGGAGGATATCGCCGTTTTCGAGGGACTGAATGGAAGGCAGAGCTCATGAATGAGACGGCAGCGCCAAGGCCGGGGCAGGTGAAACACATTCCGACTTCCGGCCACAGATCTGTGGGAAAACGTGGCAGGTGCTCTCTCTCTCCCTCTCCCTCTCTCTATCTACCTATCTCCTTCTCTCTCTCCATCTCGCACGTGCGCCGCGCTGCGCCGGCCACGTTCCCACGCTGAGAAGAGCCGCGCACGCGCACGCGCACACGTACCATCAACTAAATTCCTCGCTCCTTTTGCGTTCCCGTGCCTTACAGGTCTTACCACTCCAACTAGGGAAAATAATATTATCCTTATTAGCTTCCCTCCTACTTATCAAGAAATTTATTTACAACTTCCATTAAAAATTATGTTGAGACTTAATCACTACGATACCTAGTGGCCTTTGGGTGCATTACAAATTAAAGTAGCGTTCCATTTCGCTGACGAAACAATTGCGCTATTACAAACCGTAAATAGCCGCCAAGGAGTACCAAAAGCTACTGCATTTCATAAAGGTACTCATTTATAATTAAGACGGTGAAAAATAAATACCTTAACATTACTAGTCTGCATACATCGGAATGTCGTCAGAAATATTTGGGACACAGTAACACGTACACTGAGTAGCCTAACAGAAAAAATTATGACCTAACCAAAATTTATTAATTGCAGCGCAGTAGGAACCTTTCCTAATATTCATCACATTTCTTTGATTTTAAACGATCTAAATTCACCAAGAATATTTTAAGCTGGAGACAGGCAGGCAAGAGGTTGGAATGCCCCGGCACCAGGGTACCTGCTTGATAACGTGTCTGTCTGCAGCTAAAAGTGATTAGGCTTGTTTTCCTGAAGGAACATTCATCGTTCCAAATTCCCCAAGAACACCTTTCCTCCCTTAGCGAAAAAAATTCCCGCGTTTAAGGGAAGACGAATAAAAATTGGCGAACATAGGTCACGTGGAGTGGCGCTTTCCCTTGGAGAAGGGGAAAATTAGAGCTTATCTGGGAGATAACACGAAAAATCTGCAGAGTTGATCAAGATGTTGAAAGGGCAAGGGAACAGAGAGGCAGTCAGTGTTGCTCTGGGGTTTAAGAGAACAGGTAGCAGAGAAAGTAAGAGAGAAAAAGAAATGAACAATTAATAAGTCAGTGTTGTTTGAAAGTTGAAATGGAGGTGAGCATTGCTGCTCTTGAGTTAAAAGGAAAAGCGAGCAAGGAAGGCCAGAACTTCGGACTTGATAGTAAGTTGAAGGGAAGTGATAGTTGCTGTGTGTGGAGTGCATTGAATTCTAGTCTAAGGAAGTTGGAACGCAATGTCCATTCTTCACATATTTCCTAGAATTAAGGTGTGAAGAGTGTGATTAGTGAATTGGTAGTTGAGCCTAGCATAGATTACGGGAAATGAGAGATGTTCAATCGGTCCTTGGATGTCGACTCGGATTATCTCAGTTGGTAGAGCACCCGGATGGATATCGGGCGGTCCTGGGTTTAGTCCCTGGTCCGGTTGACATTTTTTTATTCTTGTCTCTCTTCTAAAAAATAGCTATATGCTTTACTGAGCTTCATTTAAAGCATTTCCACTTCCTTAGATTATGATTTTTTTCGTGTACAGTTTGCGAGTTATCGCATGGATTGCCACTCACGCAGTAGAGAAAGCTGAAATACAAGAGAAGTATTGCCTTCTCCTGCGAGGTTAACTGCCGCATAGCATATACAATGATTAAAAACATTCATTACAGAATTACGAACGGGAAATGCCAACTGAGACGTGTTTTTACCACATCCAATACTTATTTTTCTATTTATTGCAAAAGCTTTTATCCAAAGATAGTACAGTTATTATTACAAGGTATATAGATATTTATTCCCTGAATAAACAATTTACATGATTACTTGAATAAATTGTAAAGTCCGTTGACAATCAATTTTAAAGCGAGAGAAACGACAGAGCTGTGAACATAATTATGTTATTGCAGTTAATAATATTTGATTAACTTGTGTTGGCGGTGAAAATTAATAGAGTTTGGGGTAGTAGGGGGAATCAGATGAAGAGAGATAAAGGAATAGTTATTTGAAGAGCGGAGAATGAGGTGCCAGCTAACTGTGAGTGAAATTATTGTTAGATTATACGGGAGTGAGAGAATGGAAGGATGTAGTCGATTGGTAGTTTTTGTTTGAGTCTGCGGTTGTGTGGAGGAGGATGTGGATTGCTGTGACTGACGGAGCGTTTGAATATGCATGATCTTATTGAGGTGGATATCAGTGGAATTTGGATGTCATTGTGAATTACTGAGTTTTGAAGGTACCATGGGGAGTTGTAAATGATTCTAAAGATTTTCTGTTTTGCTTGTTTTGAATTTTGAGTTGTAGTTGGAAGGTGATCCCCAAATGGAGCATATGGGGCGGATAAGGCAGAGGTAAATGAGTCTTTTGGTTGAGATGCGTTTCTGTTGAGGAGTCGATAGAATAGGTTTATTTTAGTGTTAATTTTGGATGAAAGGTGAATAAGATTGGGTTTTCAGGATATTTTGATGATGGACTATTGGGATTTGGGAGTCAAATGAATGAGTAAGGTGATGTTTGGTTTTTAGGATGAATGGAACTATTGCAGATTTGGAAGGGTTTTCGTATACTTTTTATCTGTTAACCTTTACGAATGTTTTTTTATAACGTACAACATATCCGGAACTTATCACAAGATATTTACTTGCGCCAAAGTTTTCAGAATTGCACTTCCGATTTGTAATTATTTTTCCACCGACCTGCTATTGAGTAGTGGCCAGTTTTATTGCCGCACATTACACACGTCCCAGGATCGAATCCCGGCGTGGGCATGGATGTTTGTGTGTCAGTCTACCTCATTCTCAACATCACCATCAAACGCAGTTGCGGAGCTCTCGTTGCCACGTTCACACGGTAGAGTACTGCAATAGAATCATCGCTTCCAACATCATTCTGGGCGAAAGGCAGCGGGAAACCACATCTGGAAATAATTTCCTTATACCTGGAAAGACGTTTTGCTTAGAGAATTTCCCATGCAAACCGTCTCTTTTTTATTTGCAAAAAATTTAATTACCACAAATTTTCTTTTCTTGGTACCAAGAAAATGTATGTAGAAATCATATATTAATTTAATGTAATACGTTCATATTGTATATTTTCAGTAACTAATTTTATGTTGGTAAACAATGAATAGGCCAAGGAAAATTTAAAATGTACTTATTACGCTATTTGTATATCTGGGTAATAATTTCAATGTTAAAATTATTTTTGCAGTCCAGCAGTTAAGATGTATAAAACAAAACGAAGTTAGTGTCTGCAAGGATTCCTGGCTTATGCAGAAAGCTGGTTTGGTTGTAGCTTGGCCGCTGCCAGAAGGTAATCATTAGCGGATCGGCTCATCACCGTCAACCACTACTTTCATAACACTTCATCGGCTACCGTGCTGTGGCTTAAATCGCACCTGCCACCTCGTGATTAACCTCTCGCAATTTTTTTATCAAGGTTATATCTGCGTGTAATCTGATTCTCATTTACTTGGCTCCTTTTATTTTCAGCGGAGCGGCAAATAGCCGTCGATAAACTGTTTCTTCGTTATGCTTCACGATCTCCGAATTTGTCCCCCTGTGAAGTTCTTAAACATGTTTTTGTTGCGTAATATTAATTAAAGTGTCTTGATCACTAGATAATTTGGTTACTTGAAACCTCGTCAAGTGTACCTACACGTTATAATTTTGGTACACTTTTTATTCTTTATGGACTTAAAACCGATCGCAAATATGGAATGCAATTTAATTAAAATTCCAAACAAGAAAAAATCAAATTTATATAGACATCACCCAGTTTTAACTGTACTTGGAACATATATATAAAGTAAGAAAATCTCTTTTAGATGTGACACCCGTAGAGTGTGGACTTTAAAATAACGCAAAAATAATGGTAGCGTAGAATAAGTAGTGCTCTACGCCGCTGAGATGGACAATGATAATCCCGATACCTCACGTGTTCAACCCCAGTCTGCTTAAGTGACCTGGTGATAATGGAAATTATATTGCTATAATATTTCGACTTATTATATGTGGGTATTATTACGGTGGTGTACAGTGGGCCAGGTTTACGGATTACGGCTACTTAAGTCCAAATATAAAGTGTTTACTAGGAACACATTTACTTGTTTTCCTACGTCTCTTATAAATTTTTTTACGAAGTACTGTAATTAACACCGTAATCGTTTCTTAGTGTACTTTATAGACTTTTAATACACGATCTTGACACTCAATTGTTTCAATTGCTGCTGATATAACCTATTTAGGTAATATAGTTTGTTAAGTGTAAAATGGCTCAAGAAGCTTTCGGTATGTACATTATAAATATGCAGGTTTTAAACATAATATTGGTTTGTATATTATGTATAAAAAGCATGAAATATACATCTGGTTCTTAAATTTGGAACTTTGAGAAGGATTTAAAACTGATAAAAAGATTTCAAAGACATCAAAATTTATTAAAAATACATTTATAACATTTTATTTTCATATGACATTGGAAACCTTTGCGATAATTCGCGAATCGGTGTAGAAAATCTTTTATAAGTGATTATCAGTGGAAATCTAGATCAGTCAGTAATAGAAGAAGGTGAGGAGGTTGGTAATGAAGAGTTGGGGGGACAAAATCGTAAGGTCGAAATTTGATAAAGCGGCAGGAATGGATAACACCACAGTAGAGTAGATAAGATCGTCGAGTGAAGAAGCAACATCATAGCCGTTCAGGAGAGTTTGCGGAATCTACGAAACAGGAAGAATACCGGAAGATATTAAGAACAACATATCTATACCTCTACCGAAAAAGAATGGGACTGATTTTTGCGAACAGCACAGGACAATTATTTTATCTCAACCGTGCAAAATATTAACAAAAATAGTTTATAGGAGGATGGAACGTCAAATAGAATACAAGTTAGGAGAAGATAAATTTGGTTTTAGGAAGAGAAGCAATACTGAATCTAAGTCTAATTTAAAAAAGAAGATAAGAAAAAGCAGGTCAGCGCTCATGACATGTGTATTTAAAAAAACGTATTATAATGTTAACTGGAACAAACAATTAAGGATTTGTAAGACTACAGAATAAAATATCGAGAAAGAAGACGGATTCATACATATGACAGTCAGCGGTAATTAGAATTGAAGGGAAAGGAAATAAAGCAGAAATAAAGAAAGAAGTAAGACAATGGTGCAGTCTGTCGCCCATTAACGTATATATAGAACAGACGATTAAGAAAGTTAAAATGGAATATGGGAAAGGAATCATACTGCAAGGAGGGGAAATAAAAACCCCAAAAATTTGCTGATGATGTTGTGGTATAAGGGGAGTCAGAAGAAGACTGGGAAAACATTTTAAATGGCATGAACGTGATCCTGTAGGAAGAGAACAACATGAGGATGAATAGAGGGAAAGCCAAGGTGATGGAGTTTAGTACGAGAAATAGTGGAATAACAAAGGATATTAGATTGGGAACGGATATTTTTAAGGAAGTTAAGGAACTTTGCTACTCGGGTACTATAATGGATTATAGAAGTATAAAAGACATAAATAGTAGGATGGCACAGGCAAGGAAGGTTGTCGCAAAAAAGAGGTATTTACTTACGAGTAATATAAATGTGAATATTAGAAATTCATTGCTAAAAGTGTTCGTATGGAGTCTGGCTTCATTTGGATGCGAAACGTGGACGATTGTAGTTGCAGACAGAAAAAGAATAGTGATGCTATAGGAGAATGCTAACAATACGATTGGTGGATAGAGTAACTAACCAGAAAGTTCTAAGCAGAATAGGATAGAACAATTTCGAGGTCTTTGACCAAGAGAAAGAATTGATTAATAGGCCACGTTTTGAAACACGAGATTCTTGTAAAGTTAGCATTAGAGGAAAGAGTGTGGGATAATAACAGAAGACGGAGGACAAGGATGGAATACCTTAAGCAGATTAGGGGCGTTTTGAAATGTGGTAGTTTTGTAGAAATGAAAAGGCTTGCTCAAGATTTGTTAGTATGAATTGTTGCATCAGACCAGTCTTTGTACTGATTATCATAAGAACAACATGTTTAGCCTCGTACAAATTCTTACTGCGCATTTCCTGCTTTTATAATCGTCCTTGCCATCATGTTGCATCCACAATCTTGGTTTTTTTCCTCTCGCACACGCGGAATAGAAGTCACCGGAAAGCTATTCAACTAGATTCCGAAGCTACATTTTTTTTCAGTAACGGCCTTGTACAGTCAAGGATTTATTCCCACCAGGTCCAATAGGTTGATAGAATGTGTACGTTGGCCAGCATCCACAAGACGACTTTCACAGTCGTAACATTTCATCTATAACACGAATACCAATCTTTGGTAATAGAGGTGGTGGATTTCTTTTGATGTTCTTCAGTAGAAGCAGTATATAATTTTTTATTTTTACCACATAAACATTTATTCTAATGCAATGAACAATCCTCGGTTTATCAACTGTTTAAATTTTATGGTAAATCACATCGTTTCGGTGTAATTAATCTCCGTTGTCGTGAAAAGTTTTTGTTATATATTAAATCAATAAAGCACACGTTATTTCAGTCGTCATCCTGATGTTTTCATTTACCAATATAATTATGAGGTGATTACACAGACTCCAAAGGATATTTATTGATTTTTTATTTTGGTTAACATTCTACATGAGGGTGTTCCTGAAACAGGCAACGCCCCTTTAATAGTATAGGAAGGGAATTGAAGAGGGTGGATAATAAAAGGCAATGTAAGCTTCATATTAGGAATAACGGCTACTATCCGCTTTGGTTGCTCTCCCTTATAACAACATAGGAAGGGATGTCTAAGAAACGGGTAGTTGAGGGTTGAATATTGTTTCCAGCCTGTAAGTTAAAGACCCCAAACATCAAAGTGATGCAGAAACCTGTATCAGGTAGGTCGACCATTTGGTACTACTTCCACACCCTTCCACTAACGGAGATTTGGAGGGTAGCTGGCCGACTGGACCAATTACAATAGCAAACAATTTTTGTCATATGCCCCACAACATACACCCTTCAATACCGGATAGTCTCTGCTTATGAGAGACTTAATTTAAAATGCTTGATCTAGAGCCAAGGGGGAGGAAATTAGCCCTTACGGAGATAATAGTACTTCTATAGGGTTCTTACGTGGTTGGCCGTGCGCCATGTTCTTTATTGTATAGTGATTATTCAAGAACATTACGACTTTTAATGTTTGTTCCTTGTGAGTTCCTATACCGTTAATTCGATTGCCGTGAAATTTCGTTTCTCACCACAGAGGGTGTTTCTGTCAATCCATCTAACATTTAGTTTCCTTCCTTCCTCCCTTTCAGGCCAAAGAAGGTTTTACACTAAAAACATATAGAACTTGCAACAGGACACTTTATGCTCTCACGTAGACTGTCAAGCGAGGTGATTATACATCTTCAATATAATTAACATTTTACTTAAGTAATGATACTTATTAATTTATTTCGCGGGTTAGAGAATAAGAATTTCTGCAGTGCCCCCGCAGTTAGGACATACAGATTTCTTGACTCAATTACGATACGGAGTCATCGCGGTGGTTATTATGAAATTGAACTCTTATATTGCAATGTATTTGTTATTACTTTAGGTGGGCATTTTCCCGGCGGCAGTGTTGATAAAATTAAAGTACAAAGATAAATTGTTGTTAAATTAAAAGAGCAAAGATAAATTACAGAAAAAAAATTAAAAATACAATTCTAAGCGAAGTTAGTGGGAATGCTCAATTTCAGCCCAATTAAGCATATAGTTAATTTTTTATAGAAGAAAGACAAGAATGGAAAAATGTCAACCGGACCAGGGTCTTGTCTTTTTTCTATATATGAAAATAAATAAAAATACAATTTTAAAATGTTTCACGTTCCTTTCTTTTTTACAAAATAAGCACCTAACTTTTCAATGTTTCTAACTTCTTTTTGAAAACATTTTTATTATTCGGGAAAGCCTCTAGTACTCTTGCAGGCAAAGCATTCCAGTCCCTTATCACCCTGTTTACCACATTGTTCCACTCTCGTGGAGAGCTTCGTGTTCATGAATAAGCATGGACGTGTTCTTAATCCATGACCTCAGAAGTACAAACCAGAATTGTTTCTGCTAGAAAATGTGTTCTCAGAGCAGAGACAAGATAATTATTAACGTCGTCAGCATCCCTTAATTGGGTGGCTGCTATTAGTGGGTTTTTTGCCAGGAGTGGGAGAAATCGCTTTGAAATGAGTTATTTTAACTGGACTTCCTGTAGAGGGTCAGGGTATACATAAGATTCCTCCATAATCGGTGTTATGAAAGCACGTCTCTGATTGGCTCGGAGGCAGCGATGCGGAGTTCCTACGAAGGATTAAAGGCGTCAGCTGGCAGAGTGACTAGTCACGCAGATCCCCGCCACTTCACTTTCAGGATAAGTGCGAACGCGACCATTCACGCACACAAAGGGGCACAGTAGTGTCCTACTTAAGTCTCAAATATCAAATACCTAATTGACATATGCGGTATTTCTTAAACAAAAATAATTACACGTTACATTTTCAGCCTAACATATCACGTAAGAATGATTTAATTGCCATTTATTTGAGTTTTTAGCTTCCGTGTAGTTGAAAATTGATTAGCTTCACCTACCTAATTAAAACTGATGAAGAATTTGTTTCGATAATTATTAGTACTGAAGAAGCATACTACTTTTCTTCTCGCTAACTTCAGCACCACTACACTAACAAGTGTATTTTGAATTGGCACACGAGAATAAATACCTTAATGCAATGCATTTCTTCATCAGAATCAACGTTGAACGTTACAGAGAATATTTCGAAGAATCATATAATAAAAAAGATTGTACGGTTGTATATTATAAAGTATATTAAAACACTTGTAGCTATTGCTTCAAAACTTAGTACATATATTCTAAAAAACCTGGATTAACTCACGGTTGTGACGGGGTGATGTTGGCGTTGGCAGAATTCCCTTCCACTATGCTACTCACTTAGTTAATAAGTTCGTATATTTCCATTTTATTTAGAGCCGCATTTTAACCCGGGTAGATGATTATGCTTTTCAATTTTAATAGGTTTATTACAGCGCAAATTCTGCTGCAAAAATAGATGGAGTGAGAAACTCGTCCTATCTCTCTCTTTCTCATGCTGCCAAAATTATGCTTCCAATAACACAATAAGTCCGATGAATAGTATAAGAACGCCTAATAGGATTTATAATTCGCAGTTGGTTTTCATGACGGCCTTCACGTGACGGTTAGTATTTATATTAATATCTTCTGAACTCTGCAAGATATGGAAATGTAAACATACATGGATTTAAATTTCAAATTCCTGTTTCAATCCCTCAAATTTTCATGGAAATCCGTAAGTCGTTTTGGAGCATAAGCGGATCAAGAGTATAGGCAACCCGCATTCCCTTTTTGGAAATTTGAATGCGCGTATGCCAAGAAACCTTTCCCGTAAATATTAATATTGGTTTGTACAAAACTATGCATGATTATACTAGAGATATACAAAACTGTTCTTTTTATTGATCGGAAAGGAGCCAGTCGCTCAGTAGATGATTAACCGCTCAATTTATATCGACCTAACTCGATTCACCGAAGTGAAAATTTTCTTTTTTCTATGAATTTACACATAATTTTCTGGTGAATAATTGAGTTTATATTTTTTTAACAAAATTTATATTCATGTTTCGTTATTTAAATATAAAAATAGAACCAATGTCTAGCAAATGTCAAAAGTTTATATTTCGTGTTTTATTAAGCGTATAGGCATAAGAAATTCCATACATGCTATTTATACAGTTATTTTTGCTGTTAATTGCCTTTCTTTCTCTCCCGCATCCGTTTTTATGCTATTAAAGGGGAGTTGCGACCACATCGATTACCCACATGAGGATTGACATTCGTTTGGTTCCCTCCAATTCAATGATCACACGGTCCAAAAAGGTGTTAGTTCACACCTCGATCAGATCGCCAAGCTCTATGAAGTTCGAACCATTTCTGCCCATGTGTCATTTCTGGAAAAATATTGTATCTTTTTCGGTTTGCGCGTAAAAAAGTCCATATTTACACCACATTTTCTTGGTGTTCTAAACATAAATTGGGTTTTGATTTTGTCCAAAGGAATTGCAGGCACTGTGAAATTGCTCCCGGAATGCAGGTTCCATCATTAAGGTTTCTTACTAATTCCTAGGAAATAAGAAATGCCATTGAAAATCCATAGGCATATTTGCATTTACTTTTCCTCTCAGTTTATTTTTACATAAACTTCCATGAATGCTAGTGAAGGCCATGAACAGCGTGTGTTTTCTGAAAGGCATCAATTTCTTTTCCACTCTTTTTCCTTTATACGTAGTTGTCATAATTTGTTCCGTTAAAGACACATACGACCTTCGTACCAATATATTGTTGAATAGGTTACTTGTCCTGTTGGGCTGTAAATTATTATATAATTGGTTGATAACTGGTCTGGAAACGTAATACGTTGTGTAACATAAGTATGGTGAAGATTATTAGCGATGTATTGTGTCAAAAATATACTTTTCAATACTGTAATACAAGTCAATTGTAAAATTTTATTAATTTTTTCAAAGCTGGGCCATTACAGACAGAATACTTGGTCAGCCGTTTTTTTAAATTTTCTTCACAGGGTATTCATTTTAATCTAAGTTTCCAATTCTTGGGTCGACAGGAAATAACGGTCTGGCCAGATGGATTGACCAATTACGACTATCGTGAGACCTCTCTCAGCATCCTATCACGGAAGCAACATAATTCCTCGCGTCACGAACTGACGAAAATAAGAGTTCCAGCTGTTAGATCACTTAATAGAGCACTTAAATTGCGAACAGCATCTGAAAACAGGACAAGATCCGATATTTACTACGCAATAACTCAACTTGTTACAAGTATACTTTTTTTATCTAAACTCTGATATAGTTAATGAGAATATTATTATCTGCTTATTAATTAAAATAAAAATTAAACTGTGTTAGTTTTCAAATCATAAACTTCAATAATGAATGCAGTAAAAATACCCAGCAAGCTACCTGTCATACTAATCACTGTAACAATAAGTATGAGTTAAAATTATGGTCAATTACAGACATTGCGATCTGAAAAATTAAAATTAATACTCAATTTATATCATAGGAAGGAAAATAAAAAGGGGGGATGTGGAAGGTAGAGCAAGGTTGCTAATTGCTGACAATTTTTTTTGGTCTACATGAGAGTGATCCTTAAATAAGGAACTCCCCTTTAATAGCATAGGAAGGGCATTGATAGAAGGGGATGTGGTCGGTAGAGCAAGGTAGTTAAGGGTTGATTAGGGCCTCGAGATACATTTTAAGGATCCTACCCGGTGTTCCACCTAAAGAGATGCAGAGAAAACCCTAGAAAGCCTGCATCAGGTAAGTAGGTCGGGCTATTGGGTACTATACTCACGCCCTTCCGAATGACGGATGTCGAGTTTTCCGTGAGGTCGCAGCATTCCCTTCTCCGTTGTTTCTACAAGTTTTAGGAGGCTATTGGCCGACTGATCCAATGGGATCAGTGGACAACGTTTACCGTATGCCCAAGGTCTTTGACCCAGCGCAGACACCTCCTAAATTAATATTGGTGCCTCGGCATGTGAAAACTGAAGAAACCAGAGAGAGTACGAGGCATTTCCAACGCTGTCAGGTGAACGCCGAAGTCAATCTGGGGAGAAGTACCTGCGTGAGAAAACTCCCACAGGCATCCTTTTATGTTGAAAACCAACTGCGAGTTATTAGGTTTTCCCTGAAGCGATCATAAATAAATAATATCGTTCTTTATATATATGCAATGAATTAAACTTTATTATATTTTGTTCCTGTTGTTTCGTTTTTTGGGCAAAATAAAAAGAGCTATCTGTCCACGTTCCGCGCAAACAAAGTCGTGGGTATAGGAAAGTAATTTGAATATTTGTATGTAGTTATTGGCTTTTTGAGACGTTTTGCGAAGTACGGTCGAGGATTGGCAAGGATTCTATGAATGCAAGTCGGTATGTCGGTGGCAGATAAGTCTCTGAGAACAGAGGCGAATCTCATCCCAAACCATGGAAGTCACAGAGGGCAGAAATAACTGCGGCTAGGAAAAACAACAGCGGCACGCATCCACGTCGCCACTGGTCTACCACGAAGCCGCCAACAGAACACATATTTGGGCAAGGTGCAAACCGCATTCTCACCATCTCCTGGCGTCCAGGCGTCGATTGCACGTTGTTTGTGGTGGTCGGACGTGTGTTCGAGGCCAGACTATGCGGTCAGATTCGTGGCCCTGGTAATTGCCGGAGTTCGGAGGCTTTGTGGTCCAGCCTCATCGTCCACTTACAGTGTTGCGTGTGGCTGTGCGACTAATACAACAACCACGCAGCTAACTAGACCAATTAAAACGCTAATTCGTACACAAACTTCTAACTTAACCTAATTTTGCCGTGATTCAATTTGTGTGTGGCTGATCTACGAGAGTGACATCAATTACTAAGTCGCGTTCGCACTGATTTCTACAGTGAATATGTTCTTCAATCGATTTAATTTTATAGTACTGATTATGACATAGATTATAATGTAATGAGGTATCCAAATCATTTAAATCAATCGTAATTTTCTCAAAACATTAATAAATAATTTTATAATATCCATAAATTTTCTGGTTCATTAGTAACTTTCAGCAATAATCAGGGTTCACTTCAGAATCTGAATTTCACAGACTAAATTGAAGGTATGTGTAGTAATTTTCTATTATTTAAAATCGTTAAATGAAATTGGATGGTATGTAGTTTTAAAGTAAAATTACATACATAACAAACTTTCGGCTGCCATAACATTATTAAATTATACATTTTATCCTCTGATAAACTACCGTACAAATGCAACAGCAGCTGTATATAAGTCGTTTACTAAATCTCCATATTTACATTTCGTGTAAAGATGATCTAAATCTTGACATAAAATACCTTAAATTTATCGCCAACCAAATGACATATCTGCAAGAATCTCTTGACACAGAATTGTAAACCACACGGTTATGGAGTCTACTTCATTGTGCATTAGCGGAAAATAAAAAGTTGCAACTCAGACCTGAAGACGTTTAATTATTAATTTAAGACTTCTACATTAAAGATTTCATGATCTACTGAAGTAAACATAATTATTTTCAAAAACTATGTAAAAAGATACTCACGAATTAAATATTTTTCTTCGAATTTATTTCCCCATCCTCGTCGTGAGTATATATACTGTATTATACTGTTTATTAAATTTAAAAAAAACGCTACGTTAATGTAATATTCACTCGTTATTAATAAATTTCTTATAAGAATATGCAAAACGTGTTTTAAATGAACTAAATTAAAATGATATTAAAGGATTTTATTACCATTGAAAGCAGATTCGTTAGTAAAAAGTATATATTTTGATTAATTCAAACTGTGCAATAATTAATGGAATGTAAAACACCTATAATTACACAGCATGTTCATCACACCAAATCATCGAAAAATTATCATGGCTTAATTCTGCCAGAGAATCCGATTTCTATTTCGCCTGGAAATTCTATCTCCCGTCATTTCTCATCGTCATCGTCATAATTCACAAGCTCCGACATTTATGAATACGACAATACATAATATAATGAACACAACGCAATCAAGTTTCTTCGTTAAACAATTATTGATTCCCAACGGTTTGTCTTCAACAATGAGGAAATTATTTATTGCGAATAAACGAGGTGGAGTAATCGTATGAAGAAATTAAATGTGTCCTCCTCTTTAATTATTTGTATACGGACTATTTTCAAGTGTTTAAACCGAATGATTGGATTTTTAAATTAATTAATAAAATAGCCGTATTACTGAATGAGAAGCAACGTTATCTAAGTTTGCTAAGATCCAGTAATTGACAAAAAGTAATTTGCTGTTTATTAACTGCATAAAAGATATTTGCTTGACTAAGAAAAACTGGATGACAGAAGCAAAATTGGAGTCAGGATAGAGGGAGACAGTCTTCACTGACCATACGACCAAGACCCTGCTGCTAAACAAATCAATATTAGTCCGCATAATAAAACTTAAGCGTCGAAAATTTCTCAAAAAATTTATCTACAGCGAGCGAGAGAGAGAAAGCTAGAGACGAGGGAAGGAGTAAAATAGAAAGTTGGAAAAGGGGAGATGGGGAAAAGGTGAGAGAGGAGGAGAAAGTGGTGATGGATCGATGGGGAGGGGTTGGGGAGAAGAGAATGGGGAGAGAAGTGAGGGAGAAGAGGGGAAATAGGGAGAGGGAAGAGAGGGGAGGGAGAGAAGGGTCAGAGGGGGAGGGATTTATAAAGAGAGAGATTAAGTGGGAGAGAGGGTGGGAGAGTGATACAGTGCTATATATATATATATATATATATATATATATATATATATAGAGAGAGAGAGAGAGAGAGAGAGAGAGAGAGAGAGGATAGGGAGTTGTTAAACACATTTTATTCGACAAAAATAATAACATGTTTGAAAACATCTGTAATGATTATTGTAATTGTGTAAATCTAAGCATATAGATATTTCATGATAAATTTGGCCTCGATGTTGGTCGAAAGATACAATCTGTATGGATATAAATTAAATGCAGTTGTGACTGCAAAATGTTATTCATTATATATAATTTGAATTACGACCGATTGCGGGCATGATTAATGGTTTATAAATATACTTTGTTGTATCACGTTTAACACAGTGTTCATATTGTTATAAAAACCTAATAATTATGGACCTGATCGCTGTTCTGCTAAGTTTAATGAATAGTGATTGGTAATTAAGTTCAGAGGTTTACATAATTTGTAAGGAAGGAATGCTGCGTGTGTGTAATGTCAGGGTTCATGTCTTATTTTTTATTGCAGTGGTCTTCTCGTCATGAGGAACTTCCACAAAAACGCTCGCAGAGGAGGTCACGTTCTTTGGACAGGACACGGCCTGAGAAGGATGGGAAAAATTACCAGCCACCGAAATCCCGTCCGGTTTTTTATTCTGCTGATGGAGAAAGGATGCCCTCGTAAGAACCGACTTCCGGGCTGCCAAATGTAACATGGCGCTAGTGAATTGTCTTCCTACGTCAAGCTCTAAAAGACGTCAAAGTATCGACCGTAACTACCAAAAGTACAATCGTAATACAATTATGTTTTATAAACAGGGTCTTCTAAAATCTAACAGATTATTAGTTTTAATCATTATTTAAAATGTGAAGTGTAAAATATTCTAGTTTAATGAATCAGGACTGGCACATTTTATTAAATTTGAAAAAAAGTAACCCCTTTTGTAATTACGTCAACGTAATCGTGTACGGTACTGAATCGTTTTTAGCCTGGGGAAAAGAATATATATATATATATATATTCTGTGCATAACTACCTCACACATAAATATATATTCCGTATTAGTTTAAGAAATTAAAAACAACAACGTTTCGACACGTATTTGCACCTTCTTCAGAGATTTCCCCTTCCCTAAGTATCACTTAACGTAAAAATATTTTAACATAAATTATTTATTCTTAACCATGGGGTTATTTAAGTCAGTCACGCACGGTAAGATTCAAAACTCCATTAATAAATAAGTAATTATTAATTACGTTTATAAAATCATTCTAAGAAGCTTTCGGTCAATAATTTTTATTAATTTGTCAACGTTAAAGCTTTATTTTGTAATAAAATCAAATTCAATAAATAGTAAATCAATTGACTCCTTTTTCTTTCAAATTCAATAGTTATTAAATCAATTAAAGACTATTTTTCGAAATTCTGTAAACAGTAAATCCATTAACGTCTATTTTTCCAAATTCTATAAACAGTAAATCCATTAACGTCTATTTTTCCAAATTAAATAAATAGTAAATCAATTAAGTGGTATTTTTTCAAATTCAATAATTTATTTTTCCAAATTCTATAAATAGTAAATCAATTAACGCATATTTGTAAAAAAATTTAGGAACTTCAAGAAAGTATGTCTTCCTTTGCTTTAATCGCTAAAAATTAAATTTCGTGACTATTATGGTTATTTGTTCTGAATTTAACAGACAATAAACATTTAATAAAGTGGTTTTCAAATAATCTTTTATAGGTTTGTTCAATTATTAATTTTTATAGTCTTTCGTTGCTAAAATTAAATACTACAGTTCCTATGTTTCTTAATGCAAATATTTAGAGGCAGGTAAATAAAACTAGATCAATTTGTTTACTAGGTATTATACATTGACTTCATTTGATGCAATTGATTGTATGAACAAATGTCTTTCTCCGGAAATATTAAAAGAAGTTCTAATATATAAAAGAGTGGATACCCAATTTACAGTCTCCGTTTATTGACATGATATACATTTCATTGTCAGTCATATATTTTACTAAGAAGCTTTCGGCTCAATGAGCCATATTCATCCGCAATTTTATATATAAAAAACAGGATTTATATTAGCATACAATTAACTGTTTCTATGATCTATATTATTACATTGATGTCCATACATGTCATACATGAGGGTTATTTCTCCTACGTTATTGCAGTTAAAACATATTAACCTAGTTCGTCTATATTTCGGCTTCATATCTGCCACAAAACGAGCCATTTTCACTCCTTGTACTACTATCGTAAATGATAAATTAAAAGTATATATATATATAACATTTTCCTCATTCGTACCCACACATATACATGAATAAATAACCATATAGTACATAATTTATTGTCTTATGTATAGTAATACTAAAATCGTGATTGTCTAGCACCTCTAAAATAGTCCATGGTGATTGTCTTGTATCTTTTCCCTTAGGGGTTATTATCGTTTTTCTCTCTTTCTTCTCATCCGTAACTTCTGCCCTATTTTCTTTCTCACTCTTTGCACTGTCCTGGATGTCTACCGTCGGTACTTATTTCTTTGTGCCTTTATTTATTACCTTGTCATATAGAATGTTAATCGTTCCTACTTCATTTCTTTCATTCATTACTTTGTTCATATTCACGTGCATGTGTATTCCTTCTAGGATGCATCGTTATAGTGAATGGTTTTCGTTATGTAATATTTTAACGTTATTCCAGTCAGCTACGTGTTTATCTTTTTTATTATGTTTTGACAGGGCTGTGTTTGTTTTGGACTATTCTTTCATATTATTTGTGTGAAAATATGTTCTATTTTTTTTAATTTCATTGAGGTATGCTAAATGTATATTTTTGGACAGTCTCTACATGGGATACTGTATACGACATCTTTCCATTTTTCTGTATTTATTATGTCTTTCATGTTGTTTATGTAGTTGTAAATGAGATTAATAATAAAATTTGGGAGAATAAATACAATAACCTAGTAAATACCAGCAGATGATATAATATGGCAGGAACTAAACTATATGTACCGGCCCAGAGAGTTCAAGGCTTAGGAGAAAAATTTTATGACGACTGAGTTAGGAGACCAGTGAAACAGGTAAGAGACGTGAAGACAACTCTGTGCCAACCTCTTAAGTTTAAGTTGATCTGGAGTGTCCGCGGAGTGAAGACGAAATTCAAATATATAGACAAGTTTGGGGGAATTGTTGGCAAGACTTTATGATGGGAGAAAAAATTAAGAAAGAGAAGGGAGGCAGAGCAACAGTGCATTCACAGTTAAAGAAGAGGAAGTGAAATGAAGGCAGCGTATTTGAGAAGTTTTACACATCCAACCTTTTCAGAGGATGAGCCGCGAGGAAACCGAGCTTTAAGAACTTTGCACGCGACTGCAGAACAGATAAGAGACGTTCAAGGTAATAGTATTTCAGAACTCTGTTCCCTAAACTTCGATTTGCCCAAGAAATTTTATCCTGAGAGAAAGAGTCTATGATTCCTTTGTTCTAAAATTATACAGTATAATTTACAATTTTGTACTGAATTTTTAATGATTTTGAATTTAAAAATTCAGAAATTTACGAAATATAATCATACAAAAAGACCTTCCCATATGAAGTTATCTTTACATTATATGTTACTAAATTAGAGACGTCATAATTGTGAGCCTAATTCAGCACAATACTTAGTTCAGTTAAAGAATTTTTAATAAACATTTGTTAATAATTTTTCCAAGGAACTGATGTTGAATTTTGATTTCACGCAGCAAAGAACGTTTTATGAGTATGTCGCGTGTTGTTGAGTGCGTGACTATTTTTTATATAGTGAAGGTAGAACGAGCTCGTGGCCGCAGAGGAATGCGAGGAATCGCGTGTACGTAGAATGGAGCAACTAGAAACTAAAGAACACTCACCTGACATTCTTCACAGTCTCATTACAATAAATACTTACATTTTAAGTAAATTAGGGCCTCTTTGTAAGATGCCTGAAACATAATATATAACATTTAACAAGATGACATCTCCCCTGCGGCTGCCACTAAATATCCTGGACGTCTTATTTTTTTCTGGAAAGCATAATTTTGTCGCGTTGTAAACTTCCATTTTGAAGTGGGACTGACTACAATATTTTAAAGTAGGACATGCAAGCGTTTTTATATTTAGTCAGTTACTAGAGTCATTAACGATTGCATTTAATTGGAAGTGAATAGATTTTTAAGGCGGTAAGACGCGTAGGTAAATATTTCTTCCTAGACACAGTAAATGATATCAAGGGAGTAATTATTTAAAATTATTTGTGCTTTTAAATGTTAATAATGTTATGTATATTTATATATCCAGAAAACCATTCCCATAGTGGGCCCCAAACACTATTTACAATTATATATAGTTGTTAAAGATGATTTTTTTTAAATTACAAATTGTTTCTCAGGGTTAATTATTGGGGTAGCAACGAGCAGCCGAGATTTTATGTTCGTGACGAACCTGTTTCTTCTTCTCAGCAATTCTCAGCAGTTCTGTGTAGTAGTTTTCCTTCTTCCACTCTCACACCTGCAGGTTGGGTTGTGAATTTTCCCTCTGTCAAAAGAGGAAGACCAAGTTTTCCTACTTCTACACTCCAACACACAGTTACTACAATTTCCTTTCAAATTACAAACAAGTCCGAAGTTCTGGCCTTTCTTGCTCACTCTTCCTTATAACAATTCTCACCTCCCTTGCAAATCTAGCTAAACATTGTCTTAATTGTTCATTTATAGCTTCTCTACTACTTCCCCTGCTTCCTGTTTCCTTACGCTTTCGAGCAACACTGCCTCTCAACGTCTTGATTCACTCTTCAACGTCTTCCTCCACCCTGACTTATTTTTCGCGTTCTCGACTGCCATCTAAACTTTCGCAAAATTTAGAAATTTCGGTCGTAAACGTTGCTGGAGAAGATCCAGCGCGGCACCAAATTCTTCACATGCAAATTCAATAATCTTTTCGACTGAGGGAGTCAAGGAGTATGGTTTGCTAAATTTTAAACCGGAAGAAGTCTCAAAATTGAGATGAAACGTCGCTTTTGTTAATAAATAGTTATATATTTAATGCTGACTTTTTGGCCGTTTTTATTTATTGTAAATATTTTTATTAATATCTTCTGAAAACCTGAAAGATATTGACATTAAACAAACAAATTCAAATTATTATTTAAATCCAAAAATTTTTACTTGAAATTTTTTTGGCCGATTCGAAGCTTATTCGAGACAAACGTCCAGACAGACAGACATTTTTTTATTGATATAGATTTTTATTTGCTCAGAATGAACTATTTAAATAATGTTATATATATTAAGTATTATAATAATTAAATTAACCTCCAAATTTACGTACGTGTTTGCAAATTTGTTCTACTATTGAAATAAATTTCTACACAAATTGTTTACACGTTATGCATGTAAAGTATATCTCAGCCTTCATATTTGTGTACAAGTAATTTTTTTCTATCACTTATGAAAAAATGCCCACACATTCATTCTAAATAAAAACTATTGATAAATATGATTAAAACTTTTGTGCACTAAATTTTTTAAAGAACCAGTTAAATACACAAAACATTTCCCACTTCATATTTAATGAATTTGCGGGCACGAGTTCCGTTACAAAATCTAATGATACAGACACAATTAACCACGAGCCAAGGATATTAGGTGCTTATTACATCGGCGTGTGTTTAATCAGACGATCGCCATTTTCAGTCAGGTAGCCCACTAATCCATTAAAATGAGGTACGCAGTTAAAACCCCTGTTTAGAAGCAACTAATTACAAAAAATAATTATAAAATAAGGAATCCTATTAACGCGCCTTACATTTTCCAACACTACTTCTCAAAAACAAACTACGAACCTAATTTGTTTTTCATTAACACCGTGTTATTCAACCGTAATAAAACTGAAGTTTAATATACAGTTAATATTCGTAACCAGTAAAAACTTGAGAAATTCATTTCTAAATAAATAATGATGTAATCCATAGTTGAGAATGCTTAAACATGTTGCGCAACTGATGATAGGAAACCAAAGAAACAATTAATTGTTTTTCATTATAAAGCACTAATATTTCCGCGGTACATTGAAACTGGGCGAATGTGACCAACCATAGATTTCCGTATCGTATTTCTCAGGTTTAATTGTTTAAATATAATTGTTCGTCCTGTGACGTTCAAAGTAACGAGGAAACCATTCCACGTACCTATTCTTTTCTACAGCACTCACTACACTAGCTCCAAGGGTTTAATCATCCTTAGTCTGCGTTGTAAGTTCCAGTAGTGGTTGGACGCCTGAGTTGGAATAATGATGAAGACGGTCTAGGGTCCCCAGTCAATAGTTTAAGAATCCACCCGGTTTTTCACCTAAAAGAGATGTAGAGAAAACCAAATCTGCTTCAGTTAGGTCGGGCTATTAGATACTATTCTCACGCTCTTCCGAATGACCCGAGATGAGT
Organism: Eucriotettix oculatus; assembly: GCA_034510155.1. NCBI lineage: Eukaryota > Metazoa > Arthropoda > Insecta > Orthoptera > Tetrigidae > Eucriotettix > Eucriotettix oculatus. Next base: position 40,872,241 of record CM067379.1, read on the forward strand.
TTTCTGTTGGGTCGCAGCATTCCTTTCTCGTTGTCTCCACCAGTTTTAGGAAGCAGCTGGCTGATTGATCCAATGGGATCAGCGGTCAACTCTTACCATATGCCCAAGGTCTTCGACCCCAATACATACACTTCCGAAAATAGGTGAAGGTGCTTCGGCATGTGAGAACCTTGAAAAAACCAGAGTACCAGGCATTTACAACAGAGTCAGGTGAGTCCCGCAGTCAGTCTGGGGAGAAATGCTTGTAAGAGAAAAATCCCACAGGAATCCTGAACCGTCTCTCGTATTTTTTTGGGGGTTAACAGGCTACATGAGCGTGATCCTGAAACAGATAACTCTCCTTTAATTTTTTTTTGGTTAATAGACTACATGAGGGTAATCCTGAAACAGGCAACTCCCCTTTAATAGAATAGAAGGGAATTGAAAAGAGGGGATGCGGAAGGTAGAACAAGGTAGCCAAGGGTTAACTAGGGCCACTATGGTTTAAGGATCCTACCCGGTGTTTCACCTAAAGAGATACAGGAAAACCCCTATAAAACCTGAATCATGTAGGTCGGGCATTGGGTTAATAGATAAATTAACTTCCACATACAGTGGTTCCGTCTTATGGCTGCGAGTGCTAATGAATGATTTATCGATCTGTGCATAGTATTAACAAATTTAAATTACTACATTTTGTATTTAAAAATACATTCAGTGAAGTAAAGTACCAGTTATTTACAATTTAAAAACAGGTATAAAAATCGTTACTAATTGGGTTCGTATTTAACGATATAAAAATATTCTGTGATAAAATTGTGATTCTGCGATATTAACGAAAGTATTTTTCATTTGAAAGAACTGTGCATGTCATTATTTAAGGAATATAATATCTACAATAAATAAAAACGGCCGAAAAACTCAGCATTAAATATATAACTATTTATTAACAAAAGCGACGTTTCATCTCCATTTTGAGACTTCTTCAGGCTTAAAATTTAGCAATTCATCCTATTTACTCCTTGACTCCCTCAGTCGTAAAGGTTATTGAATATATATGAAGAATTTGGTGCCGCGCTGGACCTTCTCCCAGTGTTAAATTTTCTAAGTTAATCTGCAACCAAAATTTGAATAGCTCATGCCTGTATTGTTTCGACTTTAATAATACAGAGCATCTGAAGATCCAGGCGTCAGGTCAATCCTCTTGTTTACACGGCCTGACAAGATATATTCCTGGTGACTAATATCAGTCACCCAATGTCTTCAGCAGTTCTGGATTTCACCTGACTCGTTCAATCAGATCGTACCGAATCTTAATGTTTCTGTTTCTGGCCGATAGGTCGTCATTGAAATAACCCATCGTGCTTCGTCTAGCTTAGGTCTTATTTCTGTTATATATATATTAAATATTTTTGATTACAAAATTGTATAAATTTTTATGTGAACACAATGGCGTACCACAAATTTAAGCGTGCTTTTCTGTTGAGTCTTCCCTAAAGTTTTGTATCTGGCGCATATTATCAACATAAATAAAAAATTAATTGAAAGAATAACAAAAATAAGCAAGGTAGGTCGCACATAATGCAATATAGAGCATCATTCACAGTAACCATGCTGAATTATTTTGGCGATAATTAATTATGTTAATTCTGAGTCCGAAATTGGCACGATTGTAGGAATTGACCGTTTTTAGTTAATCTGTTCGTGGGCGAGCGTGAGTCATGGAAACTGCGGCGCTGTTACACGGGGAGTGAATTCCGGTGCGTGGCCGCCCGATTTCTTGGGACGAATCGCTGAATCGCCTCTAAACCAACACAGCAGCCCCAAGTAGAACAGCGTGACAGACGCACTGGCTGGGATGAACAACTTTCCCCGTCTAACAAGCGCTCTCAGACGTGTCAATTATAATCCGATGTCAATGTTTCTAAGCTCAACTGCAATCATAGGTTACAAAATGTTGGATGAACGGAAGTGTCTAAGACTTTTTTTATGATTACTGGAACTTGTTTCTGTACGTTTGAAACCCAAAAAATTTGCTTGCAATGGGTTTAAATGCCGGAAGAAAAAAATAATAAATTCACACTTGTTATTAAATGATATAGTAAGCATAATAGAATGGATTCACTGAGAACAGCAACAATATAGAGGAATAGCCCATGTTGAGGTATTCAATCCTAAGACTGGTCCGATACAATCCTACCACATCCGTCCTAATCTCATTAGCGTATTCCTTCTTTGGCCTCCCTCTTCTCTTCTTACCACACACACTTCCCTCTAATGCTAATTTTACAATTCCCTCGTCTTCAAACTTGACCTATTAATCTATCCCTTCCCTTGGTCTACATTCTCCATATTTTTTGCTCTTTCCTTATTCTGTTCAGAACTTCCTTTGTGAGCTTGTCAATTCTGCCTTCAGGCAATAATTGTGTCCAGCCGAGACTGGATTTGAAGCTGCAACACGATCGGTTTCTGACTGCATCATTCATTCTGACCTATTCTTATAATATTTCGTGACTGTACAAAGCAAAATTTCCCATAATGGTTCATGTTAGGCTGGAAATATACTGCAGATTAAACTGGCATGTTTATTTTGTCGTTTAACACTGAGTGCCACATGAAGTTTTATTAAATTAATAAATAAAAATTCCAAATTCCTGGCTATTAGGAGTCGCAAGACAAAACACCAAAATCTAAATTCTTGTACTCCTACATTTAGTAAACTGTGATTCCTTACATGAGCCTTTTTTCTTCCCAGAGGAGAGTACAATTTCAATCCTGTAATAGGTAATGTTCCTGCACATGCTTTGGTATTCTTTATTTTATCTAACAACAAAATTTCTTATTGCTCCAAAGTCTTGTAGGGGTATACGCCCATAAATATTACGACGACGGTATATAAACATATGAAATGTGAATATTCAATATTGTGACGTTTCTGATGGATCGTGAGATTCAATAACACACACACGTAGAGGTTATATGCGTTTATTCAACGGCGACGTGCTGTACAAAGCTCGTACTGCGTAAGACCGACCCCGATTTGGAATCCTGTCCCATTTATACATGCATGGAATATTCCAGAAGCAGAACATTCTCGAAACAGAAAATAATAGAAAGTAGAGGCAATGTAAATAAAGTAAACAAATAAAAATGGTTGCGTCGGGTGGGACTCGAACCCGAGTCTACGTTGCTCTACACCCCTCTGCCATCACTGCAGGTCTTCAGATGTGGCAATATATATACGCATCCTTATCCAAACATATACGAAACAAGGTCAGTGGTCAAGATGTATATATTTTGCAAAGCAAGAAAATTATTGGTAATTCGGGACAGTGGCTACGTAGCGTCGTCGCGCGTGACATTGAGTGGCAGACGGGAATTGATTGCGCTGCACGCTGCTCAGACCTGTCCAATCTGTTTCGTGGCAGGAAGCAGGATAGAGGGGTGTCGCCCGTGGGCTTTCAATGAAATGATTGCGTAGAGGCTTTGTGTGTTCGTTGCGCTCTATTCAGAGCACGTCACGTGCTGCCAATCAGTGCAGAGGTCGCAGTCTTCCTGCCCATTAGCTCGCCGTACAAATCATATCACTTTTACATCATAATTCAGCTTTAAATTGTGTGCGCCCCTTCTGTGACTTAACGGTCAATTGTCTGAAGTGAAGGAGATTCTGTTAGGCCTACAGAGCGAGCTCTCAGCACTGAGTGCAAAATGGAGGAGCAACATCTGAAGTGGTGCGTCAATAATAACGATCGCTCCGAATCCATAAATCCAACATATGCACTTGGATTCTGAAGTCCCCCTCTAAATATTGTCACAAATACAAAGGTGCATTCTATGCACATGTACTTTAATCTGGCAGTCCCGACACTTGAGGTCCACATAAGTGCCAGAGCACTGTTCATATCCCAACTATAAGGAAAATTCTTTTCCGTCACAATACCACAAATACGTCACACCCAACTTTAATATTTATCTGTAATTAACAAGACCTAATTCCTTTTCCTCCATGGCTCTACAGCACAATGAGGGCCTGGGCCTACCGAGCCGACTGCGGACTGTCTTCTTGCATGACACATTCCGAATTTGGAGTGACACATGGTCAGCGTATCGATCCGGTCTTTGCGACCATGACGACATCCAAGCCCATGCCAGGATTCGAACCCGGGACCTCTGAGTTGTGAGGCAGCAACGCTAGCCACTACACCACAGGAGGTCGGCAACAAGACCTAATTACCTTAGCTAATGATGCGACATAAAATCATTGACAAAATTTTTAAATTTAACCTTTAGATGGCGCCTAGGTAGGAAAGGGATCCGCGGAAGAAAATTATGTTACCCATATAAAGTTAAGGCAGAAGAATTGTTATGGTAATATAATGTTAAAACTCAAATAGGAACTGAATTTGTAAAAAGACCACTGCTACTAGACATAGAATTGGCGGATGGGAAAACATCCAAGCTTTCCTTGATTTTGGAGCATCAAGAAATTTTGTCAGTGGAGAGTTGTTTGATAAAATAAAAATAATAACAAGACATCTGAGTGTGTGGTCCGAGGCACGCGCCTCCTGCGCCTGTTCGGGAGTTCGCCAGTGTCCGTTTGCATGACACGAAGAAACCCATCCCATTCATGGTCACGCCCCAATGATTCATAGCGCTCAACTATCTGTTCGTTTATTTTTTTAAACAAATTTATTTACTATTTCAATTGTTTACTTCACGTGCTTTTGTTGTCTTATTTCACAAAATGAGGAAATGAAAAAGAGAGCCAATAAGTTATTAACTCAAAAATAAGTAAAATGATACTTCAAGCAAAGTGTTCTTCAAAGGCTTCAACGTGGACGATCAAGTGTCTCCGGCTCGCTCCACTAGAGGCTCTCCATTCACGGACAGATGGTTGACTAATGAATGGACGAAATGCTCGACACCTTTGGATTTGTTAAACGAACTCATGCTGTCATCTTTAATTTGATTTGCCCACTCGCGGCCAGTTTTCGGAGTGACGCGGCTCCATTTGGATGTATGGAGCGATCGAGAAAGATCGGCTAATTGCACTCCATAGAAAGGCTCAATTATTATGATTCCGTATAAAATCCGGTGATATATCCAATTCTTCCGAATTCTTCATTTAACAAGGATTATTAAATAATGCAACTTAACCATTCACAACATATTGCGATATTTATGAATAAATTTACTTTCTAAAAGCTCATTTACATAGTAGAAGAAGTGACCAAGTGATATTTTTTAAGTTTAATAATGGATGTAACTGAAGAATTTATTAATTCTTTAATGTTATCATGAAGTTTGTTAAACATTCATATGCCGCACTTCCCCATCCTTTTTTTTTCGTGCAACTGACTTATGACTATTATGAATTTTTTTAGGTTCATGAATTCTGTTGTCATAGTTACGAGACGTGGAGCGAAATATATATTGTTGGTTCGTAAATATCAGAAGAACCCTTTACAAGTTTTAAGTGATTCAAATGGCCGTCGTTTCCTACTCGTGGAAACGCTAATAGTTTATGCACATTACAAATTATGGAGTGGAATCCTTCCCTGGGCATCTTTACACATAAATCGGCTAGGAAGGATGTGTGAGGAAGAGCAACACATAGCCGAAAAGTGTAATTTATACAAGACACTTTAATCAGGGTTAATTGGCAAAATTAATAATATAAGAGGGGCGGAATAGTTTATTCTTCGTTGGGTTAACCAGAATGACTCTCATGTCTGTGGCCAAATCAATGTGAATTTGGGTTAACAGCGCTTCTATTTGCATGACACATTAATAATATAATAATTTTGTAGTGTCTTGACCGATTAATACGAATTTAATAACTCATATCACTTTATTGTATGAATATGAAAATCTCCTACTGGCCCTGGACGCTTTTTTTTTCATGCACCTGAGAATAAGTTCAGGTTAAATGCAAATGGGAATTTGTAAGTAGGCTACAATCTTTTAGGATAATATTCACTCAAGGTGAATGTAATCTTTCAACGTTTAGTAAATAAAATGGATACATTTCAAATAACAGCTTTATGACAACAATATAGAACGACTTGTAGAAAACTAAGAAATGGAATTTTATTCCATAGTGTCTAACAAGTGACAAACTTAAAGATTGAGATTTGACTCTCAGAAAGTTCTTTTGTAATAATTTAAGAATAACGGCTATTGCGCATATTTTCATCTTTAATTTAAACGTGTTATAACTGGTCTACAACAATTAATTGATTGTAAGCAATTAACATTTTAGAATAGAATAATTAAGATTAATATCGCCTGCACAAAATTACATTTTTACTATCTCAATATTAAAGTAAGTCACAGTAAGTCGAATTGTACGTCAACCCTTTAATTCATACATTCATCTATTAAATATAGTACAGAATAAATAAAGAAATACTTACTTTTTATTAGTAATTTATTATAAGAGACCTACATTAAGAAATAATTTCTGTATTATTCATTATGGTGACATTCAACCAAAAACCTGTAAATGCAAGGTGATTGAGAAACATTTATATGAGAGAGAACGACCAATTTATTAATTTGATAATTAATAAAAGTCAATATTTTTATAAGTTTTTCTGATATATCCTCGAAAATATCTGCACACTTACAGGCAGCTGATCATCATTTAAAACTTTAAACGAAATAAATATGTTTTACAGTATTAGACTTTCTCTTATAAGCCATTAAACTGAAATATAGGACTAGTAATTTTCCAGAACAAATAATTGTATCCGTATTTGCCGTTATGAGTTTACTTTAATTTATTTTATTGGTCATAAAAGCCTTGCATAGCTCTGTGTTCTGCTTTAATTTGAAACATACGGTACTTTTAACCATGCTAGTACTTTTTTACAACTTTGTCTTGAAAAATCCATAATACCTTTACACTAGCCATATGTCGTTCAGCGTAGTGCTCTCATATCCTGTTTTTCTGCTCCGCAAGTATATGACTATTAATTTTTTAGGCGTTCGGCAGCCTAACAATATTTAGCTCCAGTTATTCGCCATTAACGCGTGAAATTGCTCGCCGAAGCAGCACACATGCAAATATTACGGCAACTAGCCTCTCTGGTTATCGCCCAAGGACCTAGATCCTGTTTCTGCAGACGATGCTTTTTTCTGCAGTACGCATAAAACCATAAGCCCCTACTGTTTAATACACTGCACTTCTGGTCCGGCGTCTGTATTAAAACCACATTCATATTATTGAAATTGAATTACTGTGGGTTTTTAAACGCATATTATTTCTTGATATCATGCAAGACACGAGCTCAACGTTTTAATTTTTTCTGTTCATCACCAGACAATATAATTGGGGTTGTTCTAAATTTCTTTATTATTTTTTATTATGCGATAAAAAGGAAAAGAGATGACTGGTTATTTCTATGCTGGAAAAACTGTAATAATGTCAAGACACGCGATATCTTTCGTATAGTGATGTCACAGATTTATTTTGTATTAAGAAAACACAAGTATTAAGTGAATGAAAATTGTTTTTATCTCATTTAGACATGCAGTTGGAAAGGATTTGCATTTTTCTTTTAAAGAGGAACATAATTACTGGCAATATTCATACGTAAGCTTATATTGTAATCGTCATTTCATTAATTAAAAATTATTATACGACTCTACAGCAGCCAGACAAATAAAATAAAAGTATTTTTACACTTGGAAAGCTATAACGCAAGGAGTACAGCGATAAAAATAATCTCGTTAAATTCTTCTATCTGAAGTTTTGAGATTCCTTTGTCCAAAAAAAATCTTTGGCGATTTATATGAAAGAAAATTGGTCAGCCGACCGCTTGCATGAGAACAAAGTTTCTTAAAAGTATTCTTATAATATGTGAATTACAGAAGATGTATGTTCAGTGTCCACGTAACATTGCAGTATGGTGTCGTAGGGCAGGTGAATTCATCACCTATCAATGAGACAAAGAATATAAACTTTTGAAATGTGGTGCTATAGAAGAAGAATGCTGAAAATCAGATTGGTGGTTAGACGAACTAACTAGAAAATTCTAAGCAGAATACGAGAAGAGAGAACAATATGGAGGGCTTTGACCAATAGAAGGGATAAATTAACAGGCCAGGTTTTGAATCATGAGAGTCTCGTAAAATTAGCATTAGATGGAAGTGTGTGGGGTAAAAATAGAAGAGAAGGTCAAGGAAGGAAGACGCTAAGCAGATTAGGAAGGATGTGGTAGGTCTGTAGAAGTAAAAGTCTTGCGCTGAATAGATTAGCATGCAGCAGACCAATCAACCATTCTACTGACTTTAAACCTGGATGGGAGTTTTAAAATTACCCAGCCATTTGGTTAATATTACAGGTTAGTTATCTGATGAAGAATTAATAAATTGCACGTACTTTAACAGCAAATGATCATAACATTAATAACGATCTACAGATGCAAATATATTAGAGCGAAGTCAATCCATGCCAAGATGGTTGCCGCACCATCTCTGAAAAAAATAAGATTTTGTTGGTTCATTACCTCATGGTTTGTCTCATTTATATTTATATTGTGACCTGTTTAAGAATGTTGTGTCACGCATCCGTTTTTCGCGCTTGTAAAAATCTACGAATTTCCAAATTATTCAACAAAAAAACTACATCGTGATAAGTTCATTCTGACCTACAGATTAAATTTCTATTTACTTACATAATATTATATTTTCATGTACTCTGTGTAAGAAGTTGTCGATATTCCGTAGGCTTATTTCTTCAAGAAGAAACAGTTTGTGACCCTCATTAATTTCCGTGCCATTACATATAATAGTTACAAATTACAATCTTTTAAAAATAGGACTGTTTTCAATTTTTTCCAATGTTTGAGTTATAATATCTTTGTTGGGAATATAGATAAAATTCTGAAAGTTGTACACAAAATAGGGCTCTAGAGTAGAAAACTATAGTATAAATTTCATTTATGAGATTTAAGTCAAAGATGGTAAAAAATGTTAAATTGCTCTATTTTCACGTATAGGATAAAAGGGTCTATCAATATAATACTTCAATTATTTAGGCACGTCAAACTAATGGAACTATTTTGAAAAAAAATTAAATTACTATTTGTGATAAACATCAATGGTTTATTTGAATTATTAATGAACCCTGTATCACTGTGTGTAAGTAATTATTAATAAACGAATTATTATATTAGAATTGTTTAATTGTGGATTTAGATACAAGATCAATATTTCGTATAAAATCGTGTGCATTTATTTAATAAATAATTTCAATATGGGAAAAGTTTCAAAAGTTGCGTGCGTAAGTTCCGCGTGGTTTGAACGAACTAAACTGGCATATTGTAGCATTTAATTCGATAACGTTTTGTTTCACATATAGTTGTGAAGAAACTTTAAGGAAGCACACGCGGTTCACAGTAATTTTAGGACTCTTGCGCAGCGCATATCGGTTAGCAGCATTGATATACGTAAATACGTACAATTCAATTATTACTTATATATAGCTCGCAACTTCACGGTATAAAGTTATTTCATTATATCGTCTACGGCCTTAAACAAGTTTTAAGCCACTCCACCATCATGTCCGCAGACCACGTCCTCATTAATCCTTCAAAAATCAGTTCACTGCCTGTTAATCGTCACCCACCTACGTCGTATTCCCCTCAGGTACTCACAAAAATAAATAAACCTAACCCATTCTCCTTAAGTAGGTTAATTAAATGGATTAACCTACCTTCACGTTATCATGTTAATTATATAGCTTTTTTTTAAAAAAAATATACTGTATCGTTATCGTCCTAACTGATAATCTGTACGATAAAAGTTTTTATTTGAAATAAAAAAAACAAGTTTATTATTTTTCTTATTTAGAACGGAGTCGTTTCGCTGCAAGTTGGACTACAGTGCTGCCAACCCGTAGAGGAACATCTTCATGTTGATGATTGGTTTATTTTATAACTTCATTATAATTCAGGCTAATCCGTCGCTAACGAAGTATTTGTGTTAAAAATTTAGTATTGCAGGGTTTAAAGGATTTTATAAAAAAACAGTTGGTCGGTGAAGAGCTTATTTCTCATTCCCAGACTGGCTTTCCTCCCAAGGGTAACACACTCGATAAAAACACGTAATGTGGTGAAATTGGCGTCGTGAGTTTGGCCGCGATCTCACGCATTCCCGTGCGAAGCGAGGCACGACTCGAGGAAAAAGCTCGTGTTTTGAGAGCGCACGGTTCTGTTATGCTTTGCATTCGTTCCCCCCAAGCCTTGTCAACGTTCAATTGCGCTCGGCCATTGTTCCTGTCATGCTACCGGACTGCGGTCGGTAAAAACCGCAATACCCCGGAGCGTCCGTTCCTCGCGAGACGAATCTCCGCGAGAAAAAGACGCCGCCGCCGCCGGCCATTATAAGTTTCCGCTGAAGTTGTTTCACGTCTGGACACATGTCCGCGCGTGGCGCTGTTCCCACGCCGCGACGCGACGCCACCACGGCGCAGCGGCGCGTGGCCGACTCACAAAAACCACACTTTCTCACACGGCTCTCGCGGGGCAACGTTCCTCTCAACAGGATCATCCAGTTAAATCAATCAAACATCACATTAAAGGACACGGGGGCTGAAACTTCAACCAAAATCTGGAAAAAAAAATCGATTTTCAATTTTCTTTAAATTAATATACCTGTAAATTCAGTAAGAAGCTGCCAAACAAAAGAGGGAAGTGTAACATGCTGCAGGACAATTTTAATTAACACGTTTAATTCTAATTTAATAAATTATTACTGTTTTTCAGAAAAATAATTTGTTTTCTGGTTTCCAAAAACCTTCTACGCGTCACAAATATTAAGATATTGTCTTCAGTCTTTTTTTTACACAATCTACAAGCTACTACCTTCAAATACAAGTATTAGGTTTTTAATCGTATAAGTAGTTTATGTGAAAAATAATTTAAGTGCTGACAAGTGCCAATTTTTAAGTATTTGTTTCTTCCCTCAGTTTTATTCAATTTCGAAAATAATACTGACAGTTGATAACAATGGTCAGTCCCACATATAAATTTTAAAAAAGCTAATATATTTTCAAGTCCATAACACAAGGAACATTTTCCAAACTGCCAAATTTTGAAATTAATTTTCAAAATATCTTAAGAAAAACAAGTTTGCAAAAAATAGAATTTTGTACATTGCTATAAATGTGCGTTGTTAACACACAGTTAAAATTTCAGTTCATCAGCAATTCATTTGCTAGAATTTCCCCGTATCCCTTTAATAGTTCTGTCCACTTGAGTGTTTACTTCTCCCATTTTTATATTGGTAGGTAATGCGACGTTTGCTTTTTACAATTTAACTAACTGTTCCCTATTGTTAACTGTAATATAACATATAATAATATTTAAATTTTTGAAGTGTGCTGGTTTGAGAGTGTATAAGAGTTTCTGTTAGCAACAAGTTCCTTGAGTCAACTTAATGTTCAATTGGCATGAGTCATTAAATCGTGAGAACAACTCCGGAACTTCGGGAACCGCCAAATATTTCTTGGGATAGTAAGGACGTGATACAAGAAGAGATTGGGAGAACACGTTCGTCCTTTATAGGAAAAACGATGAGCGAAATGAGGCCTTAAGTGATGAATAGTAGCAGTAGTGATCAACTGGCTCAGCAAGGGAAGAAATGTGAAAACTGCAATATGATAGAGAGAATTGTTGTCAGATTAAGATGGTAGCACTTGGCGAACTCTCTATCAGGAAATTCATACACTTCAACGAAGCAGAATTTCAGCAGCCTACACAAAAAACCAACCGACCCATGCCCTTGAAAAGCGGCAACAATGCGAAAATTATATCCACACTTGAATCCTTTTTTGGGGGGGAAATCGTTAAAGCTCCGTCTTCGTGGTGCCAATATCGCACCAATAAAAAGTACATGCTTTCTCGTGTTAAAAGTATAAAAGTATTTCCTACTGTAATTAATAATGTTTTATAAACATTTTTCTGGACACTATATTGTAATGAATTATCTATAGGGGAATCTAACACCCTTTGTTATTTCACTATTTCAAATACTACACTCCATTACCTTGGTTTTGCCACTATTAATAGTCATGTTGTACTCTATCTCCAGAATCATGTTCATGCCAGTCTTCTTCTGACTCCCCTAATAACACAATATCATCATATTTCTTCTCAATGCAGTTTGATTCCCTTTCCATATTTAACTTCCTTCATCGCGTGTCCTATACATAAGTTAAAGAGCATTGGCAACAGACTGCATCCTTGACTTACTCCTTTCTCGGTTTATGCTTTATTTTCTTGCCATTCAATTCTAATTACTGCTGACTGTCTTCTGTAGAGATAATGGATAACTCTTCTTTCTCCATATTTTATTCCTGTCATCTTCAAAATCCTTAATAGCTTGTTCCAGTTCCATTTATTACATATTTTCGATAAATAGTTACGAATTTATAGTGAGTATATATTCCAATTTAGTTGGCTCAACTATGTTGCTATATCTTTATACAGCGTTTTTAAAGGTTGTATATCACAATCAATATTCATTACAGTTTGGCTGCCAAAGTGGGCCTCATTAATTATATTGTGTCGCTTATGATGGAGCTATATCCATTAATGCATAATTTATGATTATTAATATTATTCAGTTTTTTCTATAGTCAAGATAATCGTAAATCAATTTATGGTAAAAATCGATTACGAAGAGCTTTTTTTGAGTTAATGTATAAGCTTAACTTATTAGACGAAGAGTACTTTCTCTGAGCGGTCAATTTATGTACAATTCTCGGGTTAACTTTAGAAAGTCCATTACAAGACAACGACCATATTAGACATCCATAACTTGAGAGTACCAAAAGTTATTTAAAGATTTTTCGATTTATAATAATTCTATTGACAGTGAAATTATAATTTAGTTAATTGTAGCCGAACTCATCAGCTGTGTTTGGCAAAAAATAATTTATTCTAAATTAGAATATACTCGTAAATGAGGGGCAAACCATTCGCCATTGTGTCATGTCATGTGTCATGCCTGTGGTGTATTGGCTAACGTGGCTGCCTCACAACCCAGGGGTCCGCGGTTCGAATCCTGGCATGGGCTTGGATGTTTGTGTCGTCATGGTCACGCAGACCGGGATTAAGACTGCTGGAGATTCAATACGCTGGCCACGTGCCAGTCCAAATTCATGCAAGATGACAGCCCGCAATCGACCCGGTAGGTCCAGGCCCTCAAAGGGCTGTAAAGCCAAAGAAGAACTAGTAATGTTAAAATGTAATAAATCGAGCTGTGTGTGTGAGGGTGGGTCGATGATGAAATGTTTAAATGGAATAAAACATGCTGTGTGAGGTATTCTTTTTCATACATACCGTTTAAAAAAAGAAGTCGCAGCTGTCTGTTGTTCCCAATGGAAAAATCGGCCTATAACCCCACAAATCTGGTCGACTAATAGATTTGGGCTTGTTGCGTCCCCACAACAAACGCTGCCTCCAGTTATCGGAAAGACGAGGGAGAAATAACAAATTATACAGGTTTCTCTATAGTTATTCTTCTTTACTTTTAGTTGAAACACCAGGTAGGTTAAATTACATTCTGGAGGCCCTAGTCAACCCATATCAACCTTGCTCTAACTTCCACATCTCCCCGTATCCATCACTTCTCAGGGAAGACCCACCAAGCGGGTAACACTCACGTAGCCTGTTTCATAAATAGCACACACATTTACCATGATTTACTGACTTAATTAAGATATTGTCAGTCATCGTGCTGGTTATGATAAAATTAACATTCCGTCCGTAGTCATAGGTCCATTTTGAAAAATTTGCTGTTCTTGCTGATAGTTTAATAATGTGTGGACAAAGGGATTACTGCTGAATTAAATACTGTAACTGGGTAACATAAATTATTTCCGGGGCAACGCCGGGCACCCAGCTATCTTACTATAAATTAGAACAATTTTGTTTCGTAAAAACTAAAAATAAATTGAATGAAACAAAATGTTTGCATAGTTTTTAACGTGAAGATCTCCGACTTAATTTCAATACTGATTAGTAGCCCATCAAAAGCAGTTCATTAATTAACAGTAATGGAATATACGGATAGGATTTTGGTCAGTTCAAGATATAAGAAATGGTACTTTCATTCTCGTCGGCATTAGGCCTATTTAGTACCAATTGTTCTAGAATTAAAGATTACAACATTGATGTCAGAAAATCAAAAACACAAATAAATCAATAAGAAGCTTATTCACATCAGTTTTTGAACACTTGATAATTTTTGCATTTTGAGGATGAAATTGAAGTCTGGCTTCTTACACGAGGTACTTTGTTTTCTATTTAAGTCAAGGTCTCATTCGAACCATCAAATGTACGAAACTGAGCTAATTATGCTGGTAATCATATTTTCATCAGCGAGACGTACCTGAATAGATAATCTTAATTGCGTATCCTGGCAGCCTTTAAAGATAATTATTTTTCCAATCGCCAATTGGACCAGCACGATAAAATTCTAATTCAGCGTGTGCAAACTTTTTTACGATACTGGTGCCTCGAAGTGCCATTTAGCAGGCAATAAATTCAGTCCCAAGGGAATTTATCACTCTTTCCGAGAGTCCAGTTTACTATTTATGTGGTCAAAGGATTTAATTAATACCGACGTATATTTAGTGAAACTGGAATTGAAATCCTAAATTTTAAATAATTTGTTGTGGCGTTTGTAATCAGTAGATGACAACATTTTCAATTAAACGAAAGCAAATTTATTGCCCCCCGACACTGGCGTGAGAGTTTGAAACTTGAAATGTAGTTCAGTTGTACATTTGAATTATGAAAATAAACGAGACGATACGGCTTGAAATCCTGCTATTGTTTGTGATTGCTTCAGCCATTTATTTTCATTAAAAGAACACAACATGTATTACATTGTATTTATTACAATACTTCTAGATTACCCACAATTAAAATAAATATTCCATGTGACAGAAGAAAGCATCCTTTACTCAGTAATGCTTCGTGTATAAGCAATGAATTTGCTTAAGAGCTATCAGCTAGTACATTTTAATTATTTTAATATCTCGATTCAGATTGGTGGGTTATTAATATGAAATGTAATTTGACATTTGAAGAAAGCAGAAGATTGTCCGAAGACTGATTCAACTAGCGGACTGAGACTTGTCGTTTGTGCGTTATATAAATATACTATTCAAAGAAGCAAGGATATTTGTTAAGAACAAACTGGGTGGCTGGCGTTGGATGGATATTTATTTATACTAGCCCGGAATAGTATTTAATTCAACATTTGTTCTTGGTCAACGCTTGATTTAACCGGCATAGACAAAGTTCTGCATCAGCTTCTAGTAAATGAATTAAGCGTTATGGGAAAACTGAACTGGTTTCGGGACTTTTTGAAGAAAAGAATACTCAAATTTTGAGTAAATTCCGAATTACCCGATCCTGCTTGAAAAGCATCTGACTTGCATTTAATGTTCAAGTATATGCATATATGAAATGTCTCGGGAATGTGTAGGGTGGACGTTTCTTTGTCGCCTTGAGGCTGTAGGCATTCTGATATCAGGACAAGGACGAAGGTGAGACCCACTCAAAATATTATTCCCGTTTTTTTATGCTTGGTCGGACCCATTAGATATTTTTCTAAAAGAGTCTCTGTTACTTGGACCAAATCCGCAGGGAGAAAGAGTGTTTCATAATTTATGATAATAAATTTTAATGTTCTGTTTAGTAAACTAATTTTTTATTGAATTTAAATCTTCATTTTAAATATGTATATATATATAAATGTATCGTATATATACATATATATATAGTAATAATTATTTGTTAAATATTTACTTTACGAAATTTAAAGATTATTTAAAATATTAGAATCCAATTACATAACCTTAAAATGACAGGTGATGAAATCAGAAAACAAAATTTAATTAACTTGCTAAAAAAATAAAAATACAATACGAAATAAAAATTTAACAAAGAGAAGTCTGTCACAGGGCGCTATACCAGGCCTCGAAATGAGTGTGAAATTTACTCCTAAATTCAGAGATATTGATTATAAACTTAAAGTTCTCATAAAATTTCTGAAGTTTGACTTTTAAATATTTACTAAAACAAAAACAGTTATTTATTTTACATGTCATAAAAATTAATTTATATTCTTATTTAAATCTTTAAACTTAATATACATTCCGAAAATTGAAATATGTTGACAATTATATCAGATTATTTTTTAGCAAATATGGATACTTTAAATAACCTCCAAATTAATTTATACAAATTTAAGTTTATGGGCAGAGTGATTATGAAGCATTTACAGAACATTTTAGATAAAAAACACATTCACGCATACTTATTTTGTCATTAACACCTGAATCTTTCTTTTGGAAGCTTTTATTTTCAATTTATTTTTTTAACTACCATTCAAAGATCTTATCTAAATCTGATAGAAGAATATCAGCGTAGTGCTTCCCATTCTCATCGTCGTTGAACTGAAGATAAAGAAAAAGATTTTACTCACGTGTCGCCAGATCCAGACTGTAGAGAGATGGTCCAATTATTCCCAACCAAACGATTTATCAGATCTTGAGTCTGTCTGGCCACATCGTTTATTCTGAATTACACGATCAAACTGTCGTACTGTCTCACAGTAAACGCCTTTGTTGACTGCCCCACTTTATTGAGAGTTAATAGCATCTGATTGAATTTCTTCTTCTTCTTGGAGGATGTTGTGTACCTTTACTCCATATATTATTGCTTCCTCATACACATCAGAGGATTAACAATGAGTATTCCTCGTGGTAGAACACCTTGCATTCAAGAAACGAATCACTGAAATTTCTTCAATATCAGTTAGTAGTTCAATCGTTTTCAACATTTTGAAACACATTAGAAAAAAGAAAATGAAAAACACGCAGTAGTTATGCGTCACAGCTTTGTCTAGCTTCCTAATAAATGGATGGTGTCTTCGCGCATGCTCAAAATCTTAACTGCAGTGGCAAAATATTAAAACGGTATTTACATTAAAACCAGCTTCCGCACATTTTTCAATTACACCATCTCTTTTACATATTTAGTTTCCAGTGTAATCCTGAAATAATCTACTAGAATTTTGTTTTAATTACTCGATATTTAATCGTGTGACGTAATGTTATACAACAAGCATTTGAATCCTATAATATTACTGTTACGGTTACTGTGTATAATTTCACTACAATTTATGTAGTTCCTTAACGGTGTGTTCCTAGACTCATAATAATGAGTAATGTAAATACATGAAAGTGAAGAGAGAGGTCTTTGTGATGGACAAGAGATCCATTACTTATCCCGAAAATTGAATACTTAATGAAGGTCAGATTTAATCATGGGTATTCATAATCGACTGACTGCAAAATTACGTTTTCAGATGAAAGGCAGGCGACGTGCTTCCTACGCACTACGCACTACACACACGCACCTGCGTCATAATTACTTGGACGGGCTGCGTACCGTTGCCGGCGAAGTTCCAGGAGCTGTTCGACAATCCCCGCAGCCATTAATCTCCTGTCCTCGATAACCTCAATTACACGAGGCGCATTCATTAAGACACGTGACCAGATAGACTTTTTCTAAGCTCAGATAAGCCACAATGGCTATAGTTAAGAGGGTATGACAGTCCCTCGGGGCCTAATTCATATGAGAAAGTACCGCTACTGTTAATAGAATCGCTGGAGGCCAGTGATTCTATAAGCACGAGTCTCTGCATGTTTACAACAAGATCTAAACCAACAGAAGCAACGCGCAAATGTACACAATTTATTTTAAACATATAAACTGTAATCAGCCAGACGCTTTCCAATCCACGTTCATCTTTCAAAATTATTATAGACCTAGTATTTCCTTTTAATGAAGCTTTTAAATGAAAATTTGGTTTCAATGATACGTTTAACTTGTAATTATCTGAGATATCAGAAAATAAACTGACTGAAACTTCGGTAATAAGGATGTACTTAATATAAACATAATGCTTTGAACGTCAGAGACTTCTATTATCTAAGTAACAACAATGGTTCCATTACCAGAATAAGAACTGCAAATTAAGTCGCATTTATCTACTGGATGAATCCGTCCCACCGTCATCTGTGTAATACTGCCTTAAATATAGACCATGTCATCAATCAAAATTATAAATCCATCTTGGACTCCCATGAATATCAAAAATACATTATTAAGTTTCATAAGACAGTAAGTTTTTTTATTTAATTAAAATGAATTGTATTTTTCGTTTTTTAAGTTTAAAAATCAAATGTAAAGAAGACAATAATTAATTAGTGGTTAATGAACAGAAAAATTGACATTACCAGTGTTTTTTTTGGAAATTCATAATTGTAAACAAATAATTGTAAAATAATATCTAAATAATTATCACTGTGGTCGCTAATGAGCAGGCAGATGCGACCTTTATAATTAAAATAATAATGCTTCGGTCAGCCGCGGCCGATTCTTGGTAATCCGATTCAGCATGTCAGCCTCATCAAGATG
Source organism: Eucriotettix oculatus (assembly GCA_034510155.1). NCBI lineage: Eukaryota > Metazoa > Arthropoda > Insecta > Orthoptera > Tetrigidae > Eucriotettix > Eucriotettix oculatus. The sequence goes on from CM067379.1 coordinate 40,890,729, forward strand.
ACTGTGTGACGATTGCTCTAGTCTATGTTTGAACATATAGTTGTGTGGATCTGCAGACAACTTTTAGCTACAGTCCAATATTATCTTTCGTTACTTAATTTCATCTTATCAAAGCATTTGTACTGATCTTTATGGCCTATTTTTATTTCCCATTGTATATTGTAACATTTCTATAGATATTTTATTTTGCTTTCAAAAAAGGTCTTAATTCTAACTTTAAATGTTTTAACCATTAAAATATTACTTTCGCTCCAAATAGTCACATTTTAGTATGGTTAGGTGTAGTTTCTTAATTTAATTCTCTTACCCATATAATAATTTCATCAAGTTTAAAAATCACATCGGTTCCTTATATTTCCAAATCGTCAAAATTTCTTGTGTCTAAAATTCCAATACATTTTTTATTGGATATCGACGAGCAAATCGTTAATATGTTTGCTCAAACATTAAAGGTCCTATAACGATTCCCTGGGGCACGCTAGAAGTTATTTAAACAGGATCTTTATTACTTATTTATATAATGTGATAAACTAACCTTAAATTTCTTTTTCTCAAACATCAAGAGACCATTTCCTTTACTTCTGCTGCTGTCGTTCCTCTTCTTCGTCCAAAATTAATTCAATGAGAGCCAATTCGTAGTTTAAAAAAACTCCATTACAAAAGTAAAGGACTTGCCCGAAGAACCGGTGGAATAAATGAATTTGGGGGACAAACAGCCGTGGTTTTGACTAACACCTGACGGCGACTGTTCAGATTCGTAATGTTGACGTGACTGATGCGTGGGAATAGATCTTTCACACAGCCCAGAGCTTAAAAGGCGACAAATCGCACTTAATTTCGTTCTCCTGACATTCAGAGCGGACGGAAAAGTCCGCCCATGCATAAACATCTTCCTTCTCATATTTATTGATATTTTTTTACATACGTACCTAATTTTCTGGGTTTGTGAAATTCAGTTTTTCTTCGACCACGCTTTGATTCATCCCACGTGCCACATGGTTCTGAATGCTGTGAAAAAAAATCTGTAAATATTGTACACTATACATTTCATTCCTATAGTAAGCGATAATTTTATATTATTTATACGTGCTGTTTATTTGATTGATAAATCCCTGTGGAGTAAAATTGAAATTAAAAAAATAACCTTCTCGCTTGCCAACATTTTTTTGGATCTATTTATTTAGCTTACAATCTGTCATAAAGCGAAATTTAATAATTTGTATGATTTTCAAAATACAAGACATGGTGAAAACCATTCCATTGAAAAAGTCTTTCAATGTTAAGTTAAAATATAAAAGTTTGACACTGCGGAATTTGTTTCTTAACTTTACTTGAATCTTGTTAAAAGGTCCAAAGGTTTGAATTTCTTGAGCCGAGGCTGGAGTTGAGTCACTTCACTAGTTTGTTTGGATGTATTTTTAGTCTGTTGTGGTAGTGTTCACTGTTGTTTTGTATTTCTTCAGTAAGAGTTGAAATGCCCAAATATTTTCGTATGACCTCTTCATGGGGTGTCTACCAAGGATCGCAGTACTTTTGATTGTAATCGCTTGATAATGTCTATGTTTGATCTACAACCTGTTCCCCAAAGTTGTATCCCGTATAGCCATATTGGTCGGATAGTTGTTTAATATAGCACAATTTAGTTTCTAGAGATAATTGTGATTTTCGTCCCATGAGCCAATAATATTTCTGGAATTTTAGACCTAATTGTTTACATTTGGAGAATCTGTTTCCATGTAAGTCGTCTATCTAGATGCATTCCCAGGTAATTTACGGTTCTTCCTGCAGTATTGGTTTGTCGTTTAAAGTTACAGCAGGGCAATTTCTTCTTCTAGTTGTAAATGTTATATGACATGATTTGGATTAATTCAATTTAAACGTTTACATAAGAGAAATTTAAATCAGATTAAGACACGTGATTTAGCCTGTACAGAGGTTTGGTGTCCGAAACGACTGCCGAATTGTCTACCTAACATCGCATTTTAAGCTCTTTATGTATCAATGAAATAATTTAAAATAGGTTGATTAGAAAGTGCTTTTGAAGGTAAATGAGCATAGATAAGGAATCAGAAGACGAGGGCGTGAAGTGAGCGCTGCAACGTCGACCACAGCACGCGTGTCTGCCGCATAATGCGTGAGCTAAGTGAGCGCGGGCGTAGCTTAATTTATGATATACTGCTCATACACGACCAAGTTTGTAAAATGTTTTTCTTGCTCGTCCCTCCCATTATGTATGAGACGAATGTGAGTAACTCGTGCTGGCAGCTGGCCGTAATGAGGGCCGAGGCGAGGGATTAATTTGATCACCGAGCGAGCGACCACCTACCGCAGCCTTGTGTAGAGTGTAGCATGTAGCATGTAGCGCACTTCCGCTAACCCCGTGGGAAGGCCCCGTCTGCTAATGGCCGGCCTGTGTCATGCCCACCTTTTAACCCAAATTACCTGGCTGGCTTCTCCACAATGACAAGAGAAAGTACCTGTGCACAAGCACGACTTCTTCTTCAAACAGCTGTGTTTAGGGACTGGCAGTCGGAAAGATTTATTAACATTATCAAATAAATTTTCAGGACCTTTCTTTACGCGTTATTTCCTTCCTTCTTTACATTGCTTTTTCAAGTCATCCATTAGCACACATCAGTGCCCTTTTCTAGACCAATCTATTTACGAACTCTCCGGATGATTGCAATTTCAGTGCTGTCATTCGTTCCATTATACTGTAATGAATAAAGGGGGAATATTAATTATTTTAGGTGTAATATTGATATATTAATAAATAATATTTTGTAATAAAATAAGAAAACAATTTACTGTAACAAAAACATATTTTACTTTAATCTTTACTATTTTGATATTTCGATTTTTATACCTGCACTTCCTTCGTCAATTAAAACTACAAATATATTTACACAAAAAAATGAAACATATTAAATTCTTAAAACTATTTTCTAACTTTAAACTCAGGGTCGTATATTATGGGGCCTTCTCATATAACAGAATATTCTGCACAACATCTACTCCGATCAGCAAAGTTACAGGTGGAATTTAGCGTGTCAGCTTAGTGAATATTCCAGCTCTTTCCTCGTAGCAATATCCTCCTCAGAGTCGCCGCCGCTATTTGTTCCTGGTTCAGAATAAATTCCGGTTATCCTCCTTCTCTTGGACTACCAAATCTCTCTTACCATCTCTCTCGGACTCCGTCTCCGTCTCATCGTTCTCCCGCTCTCGAACAATCTGTACAAATTGTCCTCTCCAAAAATCTCTGTCCCTCTCTTCCAAAAATTAATCTCTCTTCCAAAAATCTGTGTCCCAAAATCTCTCTGCACGACTTTTTAAAATCTCCTCCCCACTTCTTTAGTTTATATCACCAAGGTGGTAGGGATGGATATCCACTAATAACATTTATGGAACTATTTGGGGAAATACACCACCCGATGCCGCCAACTCTCTCTAAAATTGGGAAACCCCAAGGCGCGACGCGGAGTCTAAGTTTTATTGTCCCTGGTTCAAATTCTCTCTCCTTTATTTTGACTCCGGACCGCCAAAAGTCAGAGCAGATGTGTCTGACCGTTACAATACTTTTTTTGTATATTGGCTACACTTAAGACTGATAAGCACAATAGTTTCTTTATTTAATAGGATCACTTTCATGTTATACGCTTCCAAAACTTATCATGACATTTTGATTGTAACACTAGAGTTATTACGAAAATAGCAAAATCAATGGAATTCTTCTCTGTGATACAATTTAAATTAATATTTTTAAATTAAAGTTTATATCTATTTCAGATATTTTATGAAGTGTTCTCAGGACTATATTCGGGACGTTGATGTAACCAAACGTTGGAATCCCAAAAACTCATCATCCAGCAGCTACACTGTGAAAACCTACGTACTCTATCTCATATATTAAATTTTGACACCACCACAAAATTACTGCTACATTAAATTTAACTATCCAAATTAATTCACCGATTTTGCTGAATATTGTTACAAACCCAAAATAGTTCGCAACGGTTACCGTATTCTGTGACTTGTATTCCTATAATACGGCACTTACTGCTTAGAGTACATCATTTTGGAAAAAGGATTAAGTGATTTCATTTACACCTCTGGCTTATTACAATTAGGTTATATTATTATACAGTTTAGCTAATCAAATTACTGGTTCGCTTGTGGATATGGTATTCTGTAGCATCTATAAGACCGCATTTTATAACAGACGTAACGGAAAACAAATACAGAGGAACTGCCGGCCTCCTGTGGTGTAGTGGTCAGCGTTGCTGCCTTACATCACAGAGATCAGGGTTCAAATTCTGGCTTGGGCATGGATGTTGTGTGTACTTTTTCACACAGTGAAAATACAAATAAACGAGTTTTCCCCTACCGTATTTGCTAATTATCACAGCAGTTGATAAGACTTTAAATATCCAGATGGCTGAAGAGCCTCTGGACAGGTCACACAGTATTATACCTGTCAAATAAATTAATCCTAGACTCGAGAGGCTTTTTTGCTTAAAAGGTTGCATGAGGGTGATCCTGAAGAAGGCAACTCCCCTTTAATAACACAGGAAAGGATATGAAAAGGGGTGTGTGGAAGGTACAGCAAGGTAGACAAGGATTGACTAGGGTCCCTGGGCTGTTGTGTAATGATCCTACCCGGCGTTTCACCTATAGATGATGCAGGGAAATCCCAAGAAAGCCTGCATCAAGTAGGTCGGGCATTATGTACTACACGTATGCCGTTTCGATACTGGAGAATGGATTATTGTGGGAGCGCAACAACCCGCCTCAACGCCTCGATCAGTATTGAGGGGCAGCTTGTAGTCTGGTCCAAATGGGATCAAGGAACAACTCTTACCGTACGCCGAAGGTCTGTAACCCCCGTACATACTCCCCTCAAATCACTCAAAATCTTCTCAGCTTGTGGGAGACTTAATTCAAAAACTTGGTCTAGAGCCAGGGGGATGAGAAAGGAAAAACCAGAAGGAAGAAGTCAGCTCTGACGGACTTCCCAGAACTCCACTGGATCCCCTTGTCACCCAAAGGACCAACCGTCACTCGACTAACACAAAAAACTATTTATTTATTATAAAAATTAACACAACAGTGTTTATTAGTTCCGTCTTCAGCTTAAATAATTGTCCCAGCTATTTCATCAAATTTTAGACTGGTGCAATACCGAAGTTTCATTTATAAAACAGCATGCTCTTGACTCAAGATTAACTTGGATGTACACTATTCGACAATTACCTAGACAGCTTAAAAAAGAATTCATTTTTTAAAGTTATTTATTTTTTGTTGCAATTTCCAACTTTATTGTAAGCATGACCTAGTTGGTTGAGTCCAATGGATAACCACGTTCTTTGAATATACATAAAATTAGAGTAAAGACTAATGAACTATTTATTATTATGTAAGCAGGTATGTTTCCGAAGCATAATATTTAATATTTCTTTTAATAATTGATCATTTTATTAATTTAACTGAAATACTCTACTGAATATCGTCATTGACATTTAACAACATTTGAAAACAAAATACCGATTGTATCGATATTTTTTATTCGTCTCAATTCAAAACCTATCCGTTTGTGTTTATGTAATTATTTAATTTTTACGCTTCTCCTCCATGCACGATTCTTTATTACCCTCTAAAAAACCACCTTCGTCAGAGGTAATCGTTCATCCACTTCACAATACGATCTCAAAATGAACTGGCATGAACTCTGTTCGAGGGTGAGATAATTGAACGAGACATATTTCTAATAAATCTAGCGCTCATAGGAGCATTGCTCTTCAAGTCTTTCTCATCTGATGAGGAAATGTTTAGGCTATAATGTAATCATAACTGACGTTTCTGATTGTATAATAGTTGTCTTGAATGAGTATTCCGTTTAGTTTTAATGTAAGAGCACGTGTTCCTGTCCGAGTGACGGATGTGCGAGGTCCTAGGACTGTCGTGATGGACGAGGAAGGGCCACATCTCTGTCTAACTATCCCTTCCCATCTCTACCAGTCTCAGCATTCATCAGATTTCTTGTCTACTTTTATTTATTATTTAATGTAAGGCTTCATTTAACCTCGAGTCATGAACCACGTGATAAAATGAATTCACGTCAAAGGGTGAAATAATATAAAATAAATATATGTAAAATGCGTTAACTGTAATCACTTATAATTTTTTGATAACTCTTATTATGCTACGTCATTGAATTTACATTATCGTGTTGTATGTAAATGAAAATTTTTAGTATTTTTCGACACTCATCCATCTAGTCTCATTACGTTTCCTTGTATCACTTCAAAAATAGTTGTCTACGTTGTTAACTCGGATCTTTGTCATTACACATAAATTATTTATAATTGCAAAACATGATTTATTGATATTTATCTGGCAGTATATTAATTAACTAATATACTAAAAAATTTGGATATTTAATATACTTGAAAGTATGACAAATACAGTCTATATTTGCTAAGAAATCTTTAATAAAGACTAGCGGGAAATGCACATCATGTATAGGAAGTAGGAAGTCATAGATATTTATCACTTGACACATTTAGAGTAACATTATTAAGCCTAGTAAATTAATCATTTCAGAGACAAACAGTCTGATTCAACGTCAAGAACTGTGAGAGTAGTCCAATAGAAAATATGATTGTGTCTGTGTATGTTTATTTAAAAGTGTTTTTTCTTCTAGAAGTTTATTATTACACTTTATTTCGCTATCCTAGGGTGAAATCAAGACACACACACACAGATATATATATATATATATAATTGCTAACCATGCATTTTGTGTTGCACACCATCAGGTTCTTAAGGGTCCTCACCATTCTTATTGAAGTACGGCAAGGAATTTAGAAACTTTGTTAATTATACCTGTGTCAAAGTAAATGAGTTAATTTGAGGCTTTATAATAAGGAAGAATGATATTAATATTGGGAATATTAGGGTCACGGAGTTTCCCATCGGATGGCTGAACGAGGTTAATGAACCAATTTCTTACATGAAATTAAATTAAAAAAAGAACGGGTAAAAATTAGACAATCAATAAATGCAACTAAAATTTTCTATTGGATTTAAAATTGGTTTACGTATTGTTGCTGTGTTCTAAATATTACATTTATTTGTAATGATACAAATTTATTTACTTACAGTACTAAGATTATTATTCTACTTAATATTATTATTTTTATATTATACTTCATTAGGAATTGAATTTATTTAAAAAAAATTACTTCATTGTAATTTTTAATTAAATAAAGATATTCTACTTAATATTATTATTTTTATATTGTACTTCATTAGGAATTGAATTTATTTAAAAAAATTACTTCATTGTAATTTTTAATTAAATAAAGATATTTTCATCAAAAAATAATTAAATATATATATTATAAGAAGTTGTCACAAAAATATTTTATACTCAAACTTATTGTGTTAAATAAAAAATAAGTCACTTAATGGTTCTTGTAATTCATCAATACAATTAAATAAATGGATGGAACTGAACAAAAAGTATATTAGTCCAATTTATTGGTATATCAGCTTGTGCGGCATCCTTAATTCTAATTAAATGCGGCCTCTAATGGTAAAAAGGTTCCCAACTTAGTAGCTCCTATACTGTAAATACATACCTTTGACTTTAATATATTTAATTTATGTTTATGGACACAATTTTCTCCCAGGTATTGGGAAATGCTGGTTGCGTGCCTAGTGACGTCGATGAACGAGCTCCAGTTGCGGAGTTATAAAATCTGTTGAGTGGCCGGAAGTGGATATTAGCGACGAGTTGACGTGTCGCTGGGGTCGGATGATCGGATGGCCAGGCCAGGTCCTTGAGGTGCACTTCCTTGAGCACCCGACACCAGCAAGGACAGGACGACGACGGGCTTCTGTTCTGCTCTGCGCTGACCTGGGGACCGAAAATCTCGCCTGTAATTGAGTTAGCCCACACACGCAGCTCACTCTGCAAGGGATCTGGAGGCTACTCGAATTAATGAGAATATATCACTCGGTAGGGGACGCACACTGCCTTTTGTGTCCGTAGATGCAGGAATGCTGATGCTATCTCGTAATTATACGGCCGTAACGGATGTAAACCGCACGCTGCCGCACTTTATCATCGCAGCTACTGGAAGCTGTAATCTCAGAGGATCGCGCACGTGATAAACGCCGGACAACTGGGGAAGCTTTCTTCTCGTGGCGTCCTAACAAACGAGATACGCATATCTCCTCCACTCTTCTAAATGTCGCTCACATATGTAAAATTATTCAAACGATTTGAAACATGTTTGCTAACATAATCTTTCCGATCAATAAATTTCTTTGGACTTGCGGCCTTGTCTTTGTAATTTGATGATTTATGACACTGTCAACGTGTCGTTAATTTTATCTAATGATTCAGGAATAATTCCGGTATTAGAACACAACCTGCTGTGGAAAGTAGAATATTGTTTCTGTCAGTGCGTTACGAACATCTTACTCGATACATCAGAGTTTCTGTTTTAATTAATACAAGACTATGAAATACTCTATAAAAAGAAAAACTAGAGTGTCCATACATTTGTATAAAAATTGTTTGTGTGGTAATCAGTCCAAAGACTGAACATGGATCTCGCCATGCTAACCTATCTTGCGCAAACTTCTCATTTTACTGATAACCACCATATCCCTGCTTAGCGTATTCCATCCTTCGCCTCCCTCTTCTGTTCTTACCCTACACACTTCCCTCTAATGCTAATATTATAAGCCCCTCATGTCTTACAACGTGGCCTATTAATCTATTCCTTCTCTTGGTCAACGTCCTCCGTTTGTTCTTCCCCTACTCTACTTAAAACTTACTCGTTAGTTACTCTATTCACCCTTCTGTTTTTCAGCATTTTCCTATAACACCACATTTCAAAGGCTTCTATTCTTTTCCTTTCTGTAACTTCTATCGTCCACATTTAGCTCTTATATAACACCACACTCAATATGAACATTTTTAGCAATGATTTTCTAATATTCACACTTATATACCCGCAAGCAAATTCCTCTTTTTTTTGCGAAAGCCTTCTTTGCCTGTGCTATCCTACTCTTTATCCCTAGTTATTAAGCTGTCCAAGTAGCAAAATTCCTGAAGGTCCTCTCTCTGTCTTTTTTTCTTTATCCAGAATTGGCTTCCCATCCGCTCTCCTGATGTTCTTGCTCATATTTTGCTTGTCTCCGGATGTTTCTTTGATTTTCATATAAGCTTTGTCTATTTTCATTTCACCATGAAATATTCAACAGTTTTACATTTCTCTTAAGGCCAAATCGTCTTCAGCTGCTTTGCACTTCCTATCAACCTATAAATCTCATTCTCTACTCTTTTTCATTTTCATCTCTTTCGTTTTTTTTATTTACGACTTTCATAATTCATTTTTATTATTTCGTATATTACTCGTGCTTTACTATTGATCTGAGTTGTTTTTCCCTTTTTTTCGTCCGCTGCTCTAACACTTCTTCCTTCAAGAGTGCGCATTTCTCTTCTTTATTGTGTCTTTCTCTTTTCTCTATTAATCTACTCTTGATATCCTCTTTGAACCTCTGAAGCACCTCCTGTTGTTTCCCTTCTCTTTGTTTTAATTCCTTTCTTGAGTTTCTTCATTTTCAGCATTTCATAATATAAGCGGATACAATAGATACTCGATTATCCACGGTAATGGTGGCGAGAATTTGAGTGGTTAATCAAGAACATGGAACACATACATACAAGAGATATATACTGGTATAAAATTTGCAATGCTAATTTTTTACGGAACACAATTTTACTTCAATTTGTGAAGCAGACCAACATCCTTCACTATAAAGCTTCTGAAATCTGGAACTGTACTATTGGACTTGAAATTGTTGTATTGTTGGTTATATATGACATGCACCGTATCTTATTATTATTTTAATGCCACAACATAGCATTGAAGAAACAGTGACAATATTGATAATAATAAAAAACGATGAATTTAGCAATTTGCACATAAAAATTTCATTATTTATCCACCCAACGTAATTACCCGGCAACCTACTGCATTAAAAACAACTGAACAATGCAGCTCAGCGGCAGACAGGCTCGTACTCCTCTTTCAAAGAGAATATTCCGTCCCTTGTAATTGGTCTTGCAGCATCTTTGATTGTTCCCTTACAATAAATTGCCGCTGTTGAGCCGCAAAGCGGTTAAAGCGCGCGTGAATAATCAACAGTCTACCGTATTAATAATTTCGTATCTTTCTGTAATTATGCTATTTTGTACATCACATGTTTAATATTCTATTGTAGCAGTAAAACTCCTCGATCTATTTTGCGGGTGACTTATTCCAGGCAACGTCAAAAATTAACCAGATGTGTAGCAGTAAAAGAAGGATGTAGGAATAACCATAATAAAATACACTCTAAAATTAATTTTACATAAGAATTAACGGTGGAAGGTAAAATAAATTCTCTAATATGACGATTGGAATGATTTCAGATGGTTTTAAATGTCGGGGGCTTTCAAAGTGTTTTCCAAACTACTCCAGAGTTTATTAACTGAGAAATTAAATCAATAATTTTTTTCGCAGTGCTAAAAGAATAGTTTTATCAAAGCTGAATAAATGACGTATCAATTTATTTTAATGATTCAACGATTCGAAACTAGATGTCCCCACGTCGCGCACGTCAAACTTTCATCATGGATTATTTAATCAGATCGTCTAGAATACAATAATCGAGATGTTAGCCAGAGTTAGATATAGATCCAAATTTAATGAACGTTTTAAAGAACATTACTTCTGAAATGGTGGATGTAAATGTTTCGCAGGCTAAAATACTAATTTCATTTTCTAAATCCTAGGGCTACTGTTAAATAAATAATTAAAATGAACCGAAGTATATTTTTTGTATATTATAGTCTCAATATTGTATATATTATTATATTGTGGTTATTCTTTTCTTTCAGTATAAGATTGACAAAACTATATTAGCAGACTTTGATGACTTACGAGGAAAACTAATTAAATCGTATGAGTATCTTTACGAATTTCTTAGGTTTTTTTTCCACCTGTTGTGCGGGACAACTGACATTGTCTAATATTACACGTTTTAAAACACACAAAAATGTTCCGAGTCTTACTACTGAGGACATAGGTACACTATTATAATTACTGATGGATGGTTTACGGTATTTTGCCATTATAGATCAATATTATCAGATGTCATCTAGCTTTAGAATTGAACGGCGAGTAGCATACTATTTCAGTATGTCTTTAAGAGCTTTATAATAAATAACACAGCAATTATTTAGAAAGTTAGGCATCTTAATGAAAGTTAGCTGCCGAAATGATATATCTGAAATTAAGGTATGACACTTCTCATTGTAGTCATTCCTTTTAACAAGCTGTTATCTGTAAAGTAAATTAAGTAATAATGAGGACTCATAATTAATTCATTAAAATCGTTTATAGTCCCACGCAGGGAGTGGATGGTATGTAAGATAAAGTAGCTTTCTCATCTCCAAAGATTATGTGAGCTGTAGATGAATTTATCTTGCAGCCTTCCGGTGGACGGAAAATTTCCTTTCATTTTATGTTCATAATGTAATGAGCTTAAAGCCATTTATTCCACGTGTATGTTATTAACCAATCGTTGTTTTTAATTTAAAATCGAAGCTCAAAAATTGTTGTTCTGCCGGAAACGTCGTCAGTGTGAAGATTCAAAGCGTACAGGAGTGTTTTAAATTGAGAAGCACGTAAGATGAATAAAAGAGATGTCCTTCAAGAAACGATTAAAAACGTGAGTAACGGAATAAAACGTAATTGAACTCTTGAGATGAGCACAGATCATCGACATCAAACGCTTGCAACTTTCGATGGTCAGAACCAGGAAGACATCCTGATATCAATTAGATAGGGAAAGAGGATTACAAAGTATATCTGTGAATATCCAGTTGTTTCAGAGGAGTGCGCCATAAAAGGAAAGCGTGTTGTTGCCACTGCTTGCCGGAGAAAGGCAATTAGCCAGACCCGCGGCGCGGTTCAAGTAATTAGCGATTAACGACCTTTCGTCGTGCCGAAGCAAGTTGGAGTAAAAAGGTTTGTTGCGCATTTGCATGATGCCTGGGCGTGAGAACCCGTCGCCCGAGGCTCGCACAGCGCGTGCTCCGTATCAGGAAGGCCGGACCCGCAATCGCTTCCTTACTGCTTGCTCTTCTACTACACACAACACTTTTATATCTTACTACTTTACTCTTCAATTGGTGATTTCCCTGCTGTGCCACTTTTCTGCAACTAACACTTCTCACGGCATAACTTCTTTTATCAAGGATCATACTCCTGAATCCTAACCTTGCACTGACAGTACTGATACTTATCATTCATCCTGCTCGGTATATGAAGTAATTGATCGACACTTCAAACTACAGTCATATATCTTACAAATAATGAATAATAACCAAATGCCTGTAATGAAAACTGGTGGGTATATTTTAGATTATTTAACAAATTACTGCGTTTTAAATGATATAATAACATAATTTATGTTAAGAAAACAATTTCTTCAGTACTACTATTTAAATATCAAGGGGTTCTCAGTGTTTTTTACTGGGGTAACAACGTGTAGCAGAGATTTTACGTTCTTTCGTGGAGAACCTGCTCCATCTTCTGGGCAATTCCGGAACTTCGGCGTTACTAGAGTTTTCTCCCTCACTCTTCGGTTTCCTTTGTCGGGTTGTGCATTTGCCCTCGGTCGACGGAAAAGGCTCTGAACCTGGTACTGCCCGGTGATTATGACAATTTTTGTATCTTAGCAGGTAATTTTGCTCATATGGTCGACTTCTGATGAACTTGTACTTTCTTCGATAAGTTATGAAAATGACTCTCTGCCTTCTTTAGAATATAACAGCTCATCTTGTCCATTACCAAGATGCACTGACTATTTTAATACGTCTTCTCTCCTAATTCCTCGGCTTCCTATTCCCTTCCACTTCCGAGCAATAATACTGCTTCCCTGCTTCCACGCCCTTTCAACGTCTTGAACAATTCTCCACATTTTCAGTCTTCTCACCTCCCATGTATCACATTGAATAGTATTTGACTATTAAACTACATCCCTTCTTCTATTCCATAGGAGAAATTTCCAAATATGATGTCACTTGATATATTCTTGAAATTATAGATTAATTGATAGGAGAAAAAGACTGAATTTTATTAATATACTTCGTCATGAGCACAATTACTTTTCGGAGATTATTAAGTAGCTGTTTCAGTGGTCATTCGTTTTTTTTTAATTCTTAGATTCTGTAAATTTTGGAAGCATCAACTAGGTACTTCAGGTATCTATAGAAAATGGTGACAGGCATATATGATAGGGGGCTCCTTCCCTCTCTGACATTTCTTTTCCCACAACCAGACAACGCAAATTGAATTTTCACTGCATGACACCATTTTTGGCTGCAAAGAAAAGTTTGCTAAAATTAGAATAAATGAAATTCTTGAAATGACAGATTATATAGTTATAAATTATTTCCCGTTAACTAATAAAATTACGTTTCCGTGTAATTTGAATATTCGGTGAATAAATTATGCACCCCCTGTGTAATTATTTTACTGCAACTCCTGCTGGAACGTAGTATTTGAAGAGATTCGTTTCCGTGAATTGTAATCACTGATCTGGATGTTACGATTCTGGTTCTGCACATGTGCTGCCTGAAGCTATGACAGCTGTTTACAAATCAGCAGATTCCAGTTCACATCACGAACTCGCCTCCTATTTTGCGTTTTTCCTGCTATCGAGCGGTTCATACCGCAGGCACGAGCGTTAAATGGCTGCCGTAAAATGAGACATTGATCTCCGCTAAAGCACAAAACATACTTCGAAAAGAATAACAACGATAAACAACTGCTCTAACATGTATCTCGTCCAATATATGACGATAATAGAAACGTTTATATGTAGGATTGCCGGGCTCATTAAACCTGAATAACATTAACTCAAACGGCTCTCATATTATAACAGTAAATTATTAGTATATATGACTTTGTATTATTTATATATTTGAACGCAATTAATTTGTAGAATACCTTTCTCTATAGACACAAATGGAAATTTATCTCTTTTTTTACCGTAAGAAGTCCCAAAATTCATAACGAAACGTAGTAATGTAATTTTGTTAAATGTTTTTTCGGTTATCAGATTTATTGGTTGTTTTGTTGCTTATTTGTAAAATAATAAATGGAAGAATAATTGAATGGACTCAGTACTTGCTAATTTCAAGCTAACAACGTCCTAAACAGTCATTTTTATTAATTGAATCTTTTTAGACCATATAGTGTCATCGGGAATATTGGTAAAATAATTAAAGGAGCAGGGATGAATTTTGCCACCGGTTTCGATGACTTCAAAGAATTTTTTTCAGCTCAACTGAAAGGAATTGATTTTTGTTGCCGCCGATCTGAGAACGTAATTACTTGTTAAGGAGGACGTAATTACTGAAAGCAGGCCGTTCCATCGGCCCCCGCTTTGTGGGTAACTCCTAATCGATAAACACTGCAGTCATTATTGAGCTATTATTTGGAAGTAATTTCCAGTCATGACAGGGCATGACTTGACTCATTTAGACGTCAGATAATTATTAACTTTCTTCAGACTTTTTTGAATTGCTTAACGGTTTCTCAGATGAAGTGTACCCGTAATCCATGACAAATGTACGTGCATCGACTTTCAATATTCTCACTTCATTTATTTCTAATGTATCCAGCTTCATTTCGAGAAAATAATTTTCATTTGCCGAAAGTATTTCGTTCACTAATAAAAGGATGAAAAACAGGTTTATGATTAATTAATTTGGGTGCTTATGATGCGTGCAAATTTTTAAATGGGAACTGCCTCCGAACGTAAGTTGTAATTTTTAAATGAGATTTTGGTTCTACTTTAAATTAAATGAGGAGGTAGAATAAATGATGAGAAAGTTTACATTTTTAAAATTATATTTTAACAATAAATAGAATAAAACTTATCTCCCTGCTCTTTTAAACGAATTATACATTTCAAAAAGGAATTTAGTTTATAAATTGAAATAGAAAACAAATTAATTCTGTTTTTCCAGGGGATGGTGGGCTTATATATTTTGGCCTTTATATTTCTGAACAATGGTGGATCTCAGTAGACGGCCTAGAAGGATTTATGGTACGTTACGGATACTGGAAGTCGTAGGTACTTTGGCTACAACCTTTGGAACCCTTGAAGAGGTACCTTTTGGAATTCGGTGGGCTGTTAACGCTTGCTGATCTTTAAACTTTACAACAAATCTACAACATATCCATGACAATTCAGCAACTAGCATATCCTCAATCTTTCACTACGAAATCTATGATTTCCCCTTCCAGAATCAAATTTAAATGTTCATTAAAAGATTTCATCTCACCATCCCCTTGACGTCTGGGTAGGGGATCGCCCACGGTTTTTTATCCTGAGATTAGCCAAACCTCCAAAATATTTTCTTCATTAAATATTTCCTAGTTAAGTTCTTTTGTAAATAAATTTCCCATTTTCTTTTAATTGCCATTTTAATTTTATCCCAACACCCAACCGTACACCCTTACTCTTTCAGGGGTGTTTACTGCCTTATGGAACCGAAGCTAATTATAACCATCTTAAAATAACGGACGTAATTTTGCCTTTCTTAAGAAACAGTGAGTTTCTTCCTCTATTCGGTTACTGGAAGTACTTTTGACACAGATTACGAGTGGAAATTTTTATATCTTTAATGTACCGAGAGTATTTTTGTTTTATTATACGGTATTAAGAGAATTTTTATTCAGTTATTTTACTGAAAATATTTTTAGCCTTGCTATGTACGGGGAATATTTTTATTCCCTCTCGATATGGTAATATATTTGAGGTTCATATTGTGACGCTTTCGATGCCTGTTTAATCATTTGTTGACCAAGAGTTAAATAATGTATTGGGATAATATAAATAACTACCCGGGCAACGCTGGGTACATATACAGTCATGTAATAAATTGATAACTAGGATAACTAGTTGCGTTAAAAATATAGAATTAATTTTCGTAATTCCGATATACTCTCATTCGTTTATATCATGTCTACGGAAATTAACGATGAAGCAATCGAAATCATTAGAATCCGTGGCATGTGAATTGTTTAAATCACCCATTTTGTGAATATTCGGGTTGGTACATATGACCGTCCTGCAAGTGAGTGATACCAAATCTGAAAATTCTTCTGACAAACAGTTTTGTTAATCAGAATACGTGTTAGAATAGTAGAAGTTGTTATTTGTATTTATATTTATATTAATGTTATATGTAAGGCACATTTACATTATTATTCATTTATTGTCATTGAAAAACATTGAAAGAAAAATAAAATATTAATCGTTTTTCGGGGTAAGCGGGAGGTTTTGGATTCGAGTCCCGTTTCCGGTCCAGATTATTTCACACTGATTTACTAAATTCAGTTCAATATGTTTGTCTAAGATTTAATTGGAAGAGATTTTTCTCTTTTTTTATTATTTTATCATTAATTTTTTTATCATTCTAATTTTTTTCTTCGCCTAATTTTTTTTTGAAAAAATATTATCAAATTTTAAATCAGCGACCTATGTACAATATTTTAGATGCCTTCGTTTCCATTTTTGGCCACTGGGACGACATTGCGCCGACGTGAAGTAGTCCTGTAGTAAGCCTATTAACGAGAATAGTTAACGTTTTTCATTAATACACGAGGGAAAGTTTGAAGTATTCCTGTTGGTTGAAGAGATTGCACTGCAGTGCGCGGTTCATGTAGATTGCGCGCTGTGATACCGTCTTGCAAATAACGTTCATAGCGTATACAGCATACAAAATCAGGCTTTTAGCTTTATCTATTGTAAATCAAGGTTGTGTTCGGTGTCCATAATCCTTGAAATTTGCGACGAATACTCGAACCTCGATCAGTAAACGCCTAAAGCAGCGTAACGTGTTGTAAAACCAGTCTGGGGGATTTTTTCCTTGTAGCGTAATCAAGTTTTCGTTCTCGATGAGTAATTGGCCGTGTACTGCACTTGGACACCCCGCAGGTGCGCAGCATCACTTGTACAGCTTGCTGATAACGTCAAGAAACTCCTTAAATTACATTGCATGACATTCGACCCTACTTCCATAAGACCCGCGTGGCGGATGCTCAATTGCACCCGTCTATGAAATAAATAAATGCAATTAAAAGATAAAACTTCTGCGTTAAAAGTATAGCATTTACAAATAGAAGTAGCCAAATTACAGACGAAAATAAGTCACGCCACAACAGCCAGGTAACGAGCTAAAGAGCAAAGCTCAAATGTAAAAGATAGGACGGTAGCCTAACAATAAGAAAGCATACCCATTGTTGAGCTTTTCAATATCAGCCCGTACATTGATTGCAGAGATTTCACATTCTTGGCAAACGTGTGATAGATGGAAAGATTATTCAATTCAAATGACAATTCCCTGTAAAGGAGAACATCTCCGAAATTAAACAAAACACTCAAGTCCAAAACACAATTTTTTTGACTTTAAGTTTAATAATAAATAAATAGAAATACGGCCAAATAAATTTAATTAGTATCTGATGTTGCATTTTGACCAAGGAAAGCAATGTAATTTTTCAGACTGTAATGAATTTTGTGGGAAAATTGGTATAGCCTTGCTCTACACCAGAAAAGTATTCACAATACCGGGATAATTTTATACAACAGCCTTCCGCCAGAGGTTAAAAATAGTACCTACAAAAGCTTCGTGAAGCAGAGTAAAACTATTCTTTTAAATGGCGCGTTTTACTCGGTACAGGATTTTCTTAATCGTCCTTCTAGTATTTAAATCAAGGTTCCTGCAAAAAGTGTTGAATGAGCTGCCTTATAAAATAGCACATCACATATCTTTAAAATTTCTATTCAGTTTTTTCTGCTCTTTTGTTTGTTTGTTTCATGTATTGCCTGGAGCTACGACAGAGGGAAGGACAGTTTCCTGGTCCAAGTAGTTAAAACTCCATTGCGTGTTCCTCAGTGTGTGCTTGTTTGTGTTTCCCAGTGTGTGTGTGTGACATCGTGTGTCCGTGTTGTGTTTATATTGACTTTTGTCTATATACATTTTCTTTTACTAATTTATTTTAAGTTTATTTGTTTTTAATTATGTACTTTATTTTGTTCATTTTTAATTTTTAATGTATGACGTATCCTATTTCCTCAATCGAGGATTAATGGAAACAACAATAAATCTAAATCTATTATTAAAAGAAAATCAACGACTTTCTTGATGAATATGTTTTTTCATTACTAGTCATAACTGAAATTTGAATTTTTAATTCTTCATTAACAATTAAATTAAAGACAAGACAATTACTTTTACTCAGGGAAATTTAAAAAACATTATCAAGGATTTTATCCTGTAGCAGGATTTTGTTATGTGAGTCGCAGTATGAAAATATCCACACATGTTTTTTTTCTTGTTCGGCGTCTGAAAACTTCTGTACAGGCGAGAACGTCGCTGGATTCTGAATTTCCGGGCAAATGTGACGAAATTTCTTGAAGGTGACTGACATCAGCAATTCTGCAGGAATCTCTTTCTCGGTTGCGTTACAATGCACTCTCTCTGATAGCGGTAGGGGCAAATGAACTGTTGATTTGGCTATCGGCTTGAGTTATCGATTATCAAACGCAAGCTAAACAATCAGCTTGCTATTTATGGAACCAATTTATAACCGTTTTCTTCGAGGACTAGCGAATAACAAGCTATTTCACAGCACGTCCACGTCTGAGCTCGACAATTTTCTTTCCCACCACCTTGGTAATAATCCAAACACGTGACATGGCTCCACTAACCTCAGCTAATCCTACAATTTCGTGGGAACCAGGTCGTGACCTTCATAAAATGTATGGGACAGTCAGGAATTCCGAATTTTTGTTAATCCCTTAGACATCTCAAACTGGGTGCAAAGATTATTACAGTGAGTTTCGCGAACCTCACCTTGGTTTTCAGTCTGTATATTTTGATTTAAAATTTTCATAAAAGAATTACAGAAAAGCTCTGTCCGTCTTACACTAGACAAAACTCTATTTATCTTAAACTTGTGATATTCTTGATATAGTTATTTTTTCATTAACTTATTATTTCAAGATTCACCTTCAAAAAATTCATAAAAATATTGTTTTTGTTTTTGCATATGATATCAAATTACAATAAAACTTCAGTTTAAGCCTTATCATACCTATATAAATAATTTACGTAATTTGAAAATATCGTCATAAGAACCTAATTCTATAAAAGGGTTTTGGTAATGCTATTTATATGAAGTTACTATGAAATTCTTCTTCTTCCTCTTCATTTGTTTACTTTGATAAATTTTAATTCCCCTCTTGCAAGGTTGCAAAAAAATCAAAAGTTAATATTTTTTTGTACGTCGATAAGAACATGAGTTCTTTCCCGTCCGCCATCATGGAATCATCACAGACAGCAATGTAAAGTGTGACTCTGTCTATAAACAAAATTTTTTGGTAATAAACCAATGTAAACCTTTGGAGAATAATCAGACACGACAGATAAAACCTTTATCCAGCACTTGACGTGACGTTTGACCACTATTCATTTAAATTGCTGAACATTTAAATATGCCCACAGATTATATAATAAGTAAATTTATACAAGGATTGTGAATTCTCTGGTTAGAATATTTTTTGCAATAATTTTGTATTAATCGCGTAACAGATAATTATTCCCGGAAAAGGCGCATATGGATGTGTTTTTTATGTAACGTCAAAAACCTGTATTAATGTTTTTGTTTCATTCTAATTGACGAAATAAACTGATGGCTTTAATTTGGTGTTTCGATTGCTAATTTTTGATAGTCTTTATATGTGTACTTCGTTTTATTTAATTCACAACTGCCACTGAAAGGGAGCGCTTGTAATATATACAACTTCCTTTAAAACACCTTAAATCAAAGAGATTATTAATGTATTATTTGGCAAACCATTAAGAAAGAACGCCCTGTAAATTAATGCTAAATTCATAAAATTGATTTTTCACCGATTTCCACGCATAAATAATATGTATCGTAAATCGCTATTAATAAAATTTCTATCGTGAACTTAAAAGTCAGACTTTATGAGTTGGATTAATCCAGGTTGAACATAAATATACAAAAGTAATAAAAAATAGGTTCTGGTAATCACAACACATCATTAAGAATAATCTATACTATATTTTCAGTTGAGTTGGACTTAAATGAAAAAGACACAAGACATGTTTTGCATATGCTAATGTTCTTCATTAATTTGTAGTTACGTTTTTCTTCTTCCAAGAAATAGGTAATCCATGTTAGACGATTAATTAATGAAAGCTATTCTCTATAAAGACTGGCTATTCAAATCATTAACGACAGAATTTCATCGCCAAGAACTTGAAATTGTTTTCTTGCCAATTTTACGTTGCAAAGATATTTAAGTGGCAATAAATCGCTTCGGGTCAGAGAAGTTTATTGGCAATCCCGACCGGTATTCAATCTGAGTAGCAGGCTATTATTAAGCGATCTTGCAGCAAATAAACACGGTAACGACTGACGACGCAGTGCATCGGTTCGGTTCGTTCACCGGACTGATGGCCTTGCTTGCACCTGCAACTGCATATGCAAATCTCTTAATTGCGGCTGATGACCCTTGTGCGGCGCCACTGCCATTTGTCGGTAAATCATGTCTCTCGGGCGAAGAAAAGAAACACTGTAATAAGCTTGGTGATTCACGAGATATTCTTTGCAGTAATATGTCAATTCAGTTTAACTTCGGCGCGGTTATCAGCTTTGGGAGGAGAAACTGCTGCAGAAATCGTGAGCACGTCTCACATTAATGAAGGACGGGAAATGTAGCTTAGGCATTAAAATGCCTCTTTTTAACGTGTAAGATAGATTTATGGATAGCCACCGTTTTCAGTTAACCTGGACAACCTGCCAGATTAGCGCGTGAGTCATTTCCATATTATGAATGCTCAAGAGGGCGTCCCCCTGTTATGAGGCACTTTCTCTTACTAATACACGCTCCTTAATATCCATAAAATGATCGACAGTATATTAACACAATTCGTTCTCGTTTATATATCAGCAACTACACTGAATATTAAGTACAGGTACACATTTTTGACGTGTATTGACACCTTACAAACATTCTGAACATAATTTTACTTTGGGAAATCACATATAAAGCATTACCGTGCCTGACTGACCTAAGCAAACCCATGTGCTATTCATCGGAACTTATATACCTTTTGAATGATCGAAAATCACATAAAAGTTATTTCTTTTTATAACTGTAGCCCTCTAAGCCCCTATCCGCACCCTCATGCAAGTCAGTACCTTCCATTTTAGTTTTCCTAGAATTAATCATCACCAGCTGCTATTTACCGTTAGGGTACATTTAGACTTCTTGCTTCTGCCTCCTGCGTCTACACTGTTTATACATTCGTTTTGTTATTTCAGTATTTACGCCTAATTTCTTTGTGTTTGAGTTGTGCGCACACTCATTATCGTAAGTAAGTTAGTAGGTATCTTTATTTCCATGAATTGCATTTCCAATATAGTAAATGTCAGGGCACACTAAGAATACATGAGTAAATACAAATTGTTAGTACGACTAATAATACAATAAAAGTTCATTTAAGTTATAAATTACCTTTTCAACAAGATAACTTTTTAAGACCAAATAAAATCTTTTTTACTTTAATTTGTTTGATACCATCGGGTAGTTTGTTGAAAAACAATTAGCTTTTTATTAAAGGGCCATTTTCAGTTTTTTAAAGATTGGTTCTGACTGAAATAATTGATACTAACCCTTAAATGATTTTTGTAAATTGTGTGAGGGGAAATTATTATAATTTTTTACGAGTTGGACAGATTTGTTGATATAAAAGGGATTAAACTGTTAGGATTTTGGCTTACAGGACTCGCACTTCTTTATTCTAAAGATACATGACAAATTTAGTATTTTTTATTGTAAGTGTTGGTTTTTTGAGATATTTACTTGCAGACCATTTCATGGTAAATATTTCTTGGCATTATTAAAATATATTCTAGTTTTATCTAGCAATAATTCAACATATTTATTCCAGTTGATAAAGTAGTATCATCAGCATAAAACATCTAACGTCCCTTGCTATTCACTGGTAATCATTTATGTATAATATTAAAAGTAGAGGCCCAAAGATATTTCGTAATAATTGCTTCGATACCAAATTAATATCTATGCTTTGAATAATACGTAGGCATAAAATTTGTGTGACATAGCAACATTTCTTTACATTTTAACGAAATATTTGACTCGCAGGAGGGTGTGGGTCAGTCATTTACTAGTATAAAGTGTGAATTTTGTGAAAGACAGACTTGAGGACGAGATTATTTTATTTGCCTTTACGGGTTCTATATAATTTTATTTCTGATAAAAATATTTTGGTATATACTTTTAAGAAAGGGTATTAGATTGGGAAGGGTTATTTTGAAGGAAGTTAAGGGATAGGGAGACTGAAATTTGAAATTCCTGTAAATGAAAAACTACTGAGCTGAAATTTTAAATATCTGCTAAAAACACACATATGCAGCAATGTACAAAACTTTTTTTTGAAAACTTGAGTTTTGATGAGATATTTTGAACATTATTTTCAAAATTTGGCAGTCTTGAAAATGTTCCTTGCGTTTCATGCTTTAATATATTTTAGTTTTTTACATTAATATGTAGGACTGACCATTGTTATTAATTGGCAGTATTATTTTTGAAATTGAGTAAAACTGTGGGGAGAAAATAATTTTTTCTAGGTGCCTCATACGGTTACTTAAAAATTGGCACTTTTCATCACTTTGAAAATTTGTTTCACCTTAACTACTATAGCAATTCTAAAAATAATACCTGTATTTAAAGGTAATTGCATGTAGATTATGTAAAAAAAGAATGAAGACAATATCTTGATATTTGTGGCGCATAGGTTTTTGGTAGCAGAAATCATAACGCTGAGAAAAACACATTTTTTCTGAAGAAAGTAATAATTTATTAATTTAGAATTAAATTCTTTTAAATTGCTCCTGAGCCTTTAAAAATGACGAAATCGAATCAAAAGTTTTTCTATATGATCTGTAAGGCTTGTAGGTATGTTAATATGAAAAAATACATAAAAGATCTATTTTTTTCCATATTTTGGCCGAAATTTTATTCCCCGTGTGCCTTAGGGAATTCTGCTACTTGGGAAGCGTAATAACTAGGATTGGTAGGAGTATAGTAGACTTAAAGAATAGGTTAGCACAGGCAAGGAAGGCTTTCGCAAAAAAGAGGAATTTACTTACGGCTAATATAAGTATTAATATTAATAAATCATAATTAAAAATGTTCGCATAACGTGTGGCGTTATATGGGTGTGAAACGAAGACGATTGGAGTTGCGGACACAAAGGGAATATAAACTTTCGAAATGTAGTGCTATAAGAGAATGTTGAAAACCAAAAGAGTGGATAGGGTAACTAACCAAGAAGTTCTAAACAGAAGAGAAGAAGAGAGAAAAATTTGCCTGTCAACACAGAGGTCCCGGGTTCGAATTCTAGCATGGACCTGTATGCTTGTGCCATCATGATCACGGAGACTAGGATTAAGACTGCTGGAGGATCGATACGATGATCACGTAATACTCAAAATTCTGCAGTCGACTCGGTAGGTCAAGGCCCTTAATGGGCTGCAGAGCCAATGAAGAAGAAAGAGATATAAAAATCAATTCAAATTATTTACGTAAAGAAATAATAAATTATTCACTAAATTAATTAACTAAATGTTACCGTCTTTTTTATTTCATCAATCACAAAATTACACTTGTAGCCTATTTGTGGTGGGATCTACACTTTCTGTTACAACATATATGTTTATAAATTTAGATGAATATGACGATCGAAGTGAAAATTACTGAGGAACAATTAACGTTTCAGACTAATGATATTCATTTATTTTATTATTATAATTACTTTTACTTTACTTTTATGTATTGTCATTTTTCCCGCCAAAAAATCTTTGTTTCACATGTTGTGTAACAATTTTCTCTCCTCCATAAAATGCCTAAATTAAAAGGTCATCCAAACTATGCTGATGAATTTCGACAATATATAATTATAGGTAATATGGTCGAATTCCATTAGTTTAAAGGCATGAAATCGTAAAATCAAATTACGGTGTGCAGGCAGTTGTTTGACATTTGGGATATTAAATGTTAATGCGGAACGAAACGCCGAACACGCGGCATTTCATAATCGGTGCAACTAATAATAATGAGCTCTTCGCACTAAAGGCACTGCCTTTCAAACTGTTCCAAGGGGGCAAAAATCACTAATAAAATTACTGAACAGAAAATTCGTCTCAAAAGTAGTAATGGATAAAAATAGTGTCAAATAGTGAATATTTTATAGTTATGTGCTACATTATTCCAAGCAACAATTCTTCAGAGGTTAATTATGTAAAATATTATTACTACCTCAGCGATAGTGTTATCAATACTATGCGGCGATAATTATAATTACGTATACATAACATGTAATAGCTCCTGAAAGCAGGACACAAATTACTAAAACGAAAGTAATATTTCATCATATTTCTTGAAAATAAAATTAATTTATTAACCAACCATGCACGTATTGTATGCAGGATCGTCTAGTAGTTTTCTCAGTTTGGTGGAAGACTTATAAATGGTGACAGATCGCAAAAAGTCAAAATCGGAGAAGAATCAGATTCAGGCATTGCAACGTCGGGAGTTCCTCAAGGCTCTGTAATCGGACCATTAATGTTATCAATATATATCAACGATTTCCCAAAATATTTAAAATCAGGGGCCAGGTTTCTCGTGGACGACTGCTTCTTCTACAGAAAGGTAACGAACGAACAAGACCTATTCGCATATTAGCTATGCTAAGGAAAATAATTGAAAGTAACAGCTCCATCTCGTTTAAAAAGCGTACCGAACATTGGATAGGTGGGGAACAAATTCCAACGGTAACGAGCTGCAAATATCTGACTTGGGTGGAAGGAAGAGGTGAATTTCACGATGCGAAAAGGACTGCTAATTTTGTGTGAGTAGGGCCGGGTCATAGGAGCGGATAGATAGAACAACAAATTGGGGAGTAATTGTCACAAAGGAGGGAGAAAGCAGGGATGCATTAGCTATTCAAAGCTTTTACGAGGCAAAAACCATGAATTAGTATTAGCTTTAAAAGGAAAAACCCAGTGATGTAGATAGACGGGATCAACAATTCAAAGTAAAATGTAAAAAGCAAAAAAACAAACAGATGTTGGCAAATTCTCATTCCTGAATAGGACTGGTACAATTTACCTGTGGGAGAGTTTAGGGGAAATCCTCTTGAGGAAAATAAATTGACGATAAATCTGAAAAACGTGTGAAGTGACGTGATTATCTTCATAATATAAATGTATAGTCCAATTGAAATGTTAAATCCAAAGTGAAATGAATTAAAGTGTTGAGTTAATATATTTATAGTAGTGTTTCGATTTCTTTCTTTCAGGGGCATAGACAAAAAGAAAAATAGTTATTTAGAAGAAATACAATAATGGAGAAATATCGGCCGGGTTAAGGACTCGAACCCCGGACCCCAGGATCTCCATCACTGAGTTAATCCATGTGGACGTCCCCCATTCCCGTAAACCTAAGCCAGGCTCACCTGCAATTCATTAATCACATTCTTCACACCATAATTGTAGGAAATTCGTGAAGAAGTAGACATTGCGTAAATTGATCAAAGGTGCAATGTAATTCGCTTTTAGCATTCGTACCAAAACTTAATGCTAAGATAAAATGAGTAAATTTACACTCCTCGAGTATTTTAGGTTTATTTAAATTCGGCTCAGAGATTTTAAAACCTGATTTACGGCATTAGCTTAACACTACTGAAATTATTGTTAATGAAAGATTTTATATTCATTTCGCATTGGTACAAATTTATTGTGTGATATAATAAAATTTTAAGTAACTGGTATCGTTACAACCAGTTTTAGGAATGAAGCCAAGCACTTGTTTTTTTATGTAGTGCAAACAAGAAACACGTCAGTACAATAACGTAAAAGTCTTAAGAATGTGGTTGTTCATTTAATTTAATTAGGCAAGTCAAATCGTTCAATGCAGTATTTTTTTAACTTTAATTTTAAGTAGGCACTTATTCCGTTCTTTCTTATGTAATATCAACAAATAACAGAAAAGTTGTTAACAAAAATTTGTCTCACGTTATTTTCCTGAAGTAAAACCATATGTACAGAAAATAAAAATTTGGGGGCATACTAAAATAATTTGAACAGTATTTTCAACGTATTTTATTGCAGAAATGACATTTATAAAGATTTTTCTTAAGAGATAAGCAAGTGAATTACCTTTTCATTCTGAAGCAAGTGTAATCTCGGGACACAGTCGTAATGTAACTGAACGGAGAAAGCGAAGAAGCTACTTGAGGTGATTAAAAGTCTCATTGTTGGCTGCCCAGACTAAGTTATGAGCGGTCCGTTTCAGCGCATTAATTGGACAGGACGGAAAGGCGGCGTGGACTCGAGGTGGAGATCAGAATGGTCCGGGCAGTTGACTTTGGACCGCCATGTTCTCGAATCCAAAAGTTTAGGAAATGTGTGCCGCTTGAGCGGAACGCAATTTGAAATCTCCTTTGCAACTCTTTTCGGTAAAAACGGACATAAATTTCTGCCTGTGACGGTCTATATCAAAGCAGCCGTGTGTGGGTCTAAAAACCACTGCCTTAAAGCCAACTAAAAACTAAACACTATACATACCTAAATATGTGTAGATTATATTGCGATTGTATGACAATAGGTTTCAAATCAGTCTGATTCTTTAGAAATCATTATGAAATTATATTTGGTAGTATCGTTAAAAATTGGAAGGAAAATAATAAAAACGATATTACTAAATATTTTTGATTAACGTTTTTGCAATAAAATGAGACTGATTTAAAATCTATGGCTATCCAAATACACTATAATCTAAGTCACAAACACTCATGTAAATTTTATATTCCTTGAAGATTATATTTTCTGTTTGACTCCTCTGAGGTAGAATCTTGGTTGTCTGTCGCAGCAGCCAGCCCACATTACTGATGCGTGCCACTGGGGAGAAAATCCATGCCAGGAAGTACGCTTAGAAGTTTTCTAACGATAAACAATACCTTGCGTTTAACTAAAATAAAGTATTTTAAAATTAAAAACTGTAATAAATTCGATTTACTACACCACTTAAGTCCTCTGAAATTCGCATACCTTCCTTCTGCCTCGTCCACCTCTTTCATTTCTTGAATACTTAATGATACCTAATTGTAGAAGAGATACGGCTAGATGGCGGTTTGCCATTCTTTACGACTAAGCAGCACATCTTCTCCCCCTCGAGTAAAGCAGTGGCTCTATTTGCCGTTGCGGACGGTTTGATACCGGGGAGTAGCAGAACACGTGTATGCCGCACGTTTGATGATTCAGGTTGTCGTCATCCACAAAACAATAGGCCATTGCCAGGAGTGGCCTTCGTTCACCAACCGCAGACAATTCGCATGCGTCGAAAGTGCGTTTACAAAAACGTAACATAAAGGCATCTGTCTAGACTAGAATTCACTAATTTCTTTGTCAAAATAGAGGGGTTTACATCGATGCTTCTAAGTATCAACTGTTCACCAAAGATAAATTTTCGATAATTAAACAATTTACTTTTAAAGTGTCTTTGCTTTCATCTTTCGCTTTTAGTATCGCCTAATTTTCAAAATCAATAACATTTTTTATTCCATGCCTTTTTAATGCATTATTTTATACAGAGCATTATATGATGCTGAAACTATAATTACGTTAGTCAGAAGAATGCGAATGTTAAAATAGTGGTTTTTAGACAACTTTCCCTTGGAATCCGTTATAGTTACAGCATTGAAATTTTTACAAATCATTTTTAACCATAAAGTATGTGTGTGGAAACAAAATAATTGATTTATTATAATTTTACTTATTAATTTCTTTATTAATATATATTTTTATCGGAATTTTTTTAAGTTTCTTAACTATAGCTCATAATTAAAAACCGTTATGGTTGCTGCAGTGAAATTTTCCTAGCTTATTTTTTAATTATATGTTTGGAAACACATTACATATAATTAAAAATAAGCTAGGAAAATTTCAGTGCAGCAACCATAACGGTTTCGGAGGAATGATTCCTAAATTAACATTGGCTAACGATAGGGCACTTCGGACTCCCCCTACGTTCCAGGAACTGTTTGTTGACGACTTAATATGTGGTCTAGTGGTCAGCGTCACTGCCACGTACTACAGAGGTCCAGGGTTAGATTCCTGGCAAGATCTTGGGTATTTGTGCGCTCCTTGGTGTTACCAAATCGAATAACCCTTAGAATTAAGATGAGATCCACAAAATGGTAAAGTAGTTGCTAATTACGTTAGCTGTTTTTTGCGACTTAAACTATACTGAAAAATGTAATAGCAATCTCAAGTAAGAATGTTCAGTCCCTATTAGAAGTGTTAGGTTAGCCTCTGCTAGCTTCACCACCATTCATCCCTTATTACATAATTTGTTTTGTAAGTTTTCAATTAAGATAATCGTTTTATTACGTGAAATTCCAGCATGTCACGGTGTTAGTTATTAAATTGCGCTGAAAGCTATATTCATCTCTTTATCTTCTGCTTTAAACGGAATACCTGTTCCATTCAGGGCATAAAATGTGTTTTTAATATATGCACATGATACTATTTATAGAGAAAATATTTTATTTGTTAGAAAATTCAATTACAGTTTTTGCATTACTCACCCCATTAATTTCCAAGGAATATTCATGTCTTCCATATTCAATCGAAGTATTATTCAGTTCCTAAAGTTTTTATAGTGGGCTACCTTAAGGTGCCAGGATTATTTTAACTACCTTAAACCAACGTTCTGTGGTGTAGTAGCCAGCGTTGCAAACTCACAGTGCTGAGGTCTTTGGTTAGAGCAGAGGTAAGGTCATAGTAACACATAATACTCTGCTAATGAAAAATACAAAAAAAGTTAAAAACGGATTTTATATTATATGTAAAAGCTGTCTAAATGCTATAATACTCATCATCAGATTTGTGTCCACAGGCAGGTTTTCATATGGCAGTTCTTCACTTCTTCCTGTCTTTCGCCATCCATATCAGCTTCTCATACCCTTCACATCCGTTTATATCATGTAATAACATTTTTTTCTCCTTCCTCAGCCTCTCTTCCAACCATTCCAACCACAGTCTCATTCCCGCCTCAAAGACTATCATATCCAGTTCCTCTTCCTTTCTATACAATTTCTAGAAATTTTATCCTCTCAACACTTCTTAATTTGTCACCCTTTCCATCCTCCTCCACATCCGCATCTCTATAACTTTCAACCTATCCTCATCCTCTCTTCTTAACGCTCACGTCTCTGCTCCGCACAATGTTACACCCCAGATAAAGCCCTTGGAGAATCTTTTTCTTAGTATTTTCTTCCAATCCACCACATAATACCTATTCACATTTATTTTATCACTTCAACAATGACGCAAATGGAATAATGGCCGACGTTGATGCACTGATTTCTTGCGATTTCTATAGTTGATGTCAAGAAACAATCGGAGACCAATGCCTGTACCATGGAGTGAATTTTAATCACTACACATAAAATGAAGGAAATAATGGGTCGAACATCGGAGGCGAGGAAGGCAAACAAATGGGCGAATTGTTTTGTTAATCACTTTCACGCCATTTTCACTGAACCGTTAAAAGTTGACTTCTGGACATCATTCAATGAAGATTTATTCTCAAGTGTTGCAGTTAGACGGGGAAACAATCCAAACATTGGTTTACTATTTCCAAAGTTCATACCAGGATAAAAGCCATGAACATCTACAAGAGTTCTGAAGTATTTCTGTGAGACACAAGAAGTTGATGTGTTCAAGGTTCCGATTTTGCGACAGCGTGATTGCAATTCCTTTGTGTTTTGTGTCCTCCTGACTCGTACAGCGGAAACTAAATCTATCCCAAGCATTCCTCGAATTCCTATCTCGGTGTGTTTTTGCTGCAGTTCATTTACACACAACGGAAGCGTGTCACTGCACAAATAGGGGTCAAAACAAATCTTTTCCACGGTTGAAGGGTTTTCGTATAAAAAGCTATGCCGTCGAACTTAGCTCAAGTATTTCTTTTGCTCGTGGGAGGACGAAGAATACGTTTACTTTCACAGTTTTTGGGGCAAATTGTACTTCATGAAATATTCTTGTATGCTGCCAAACTTAGCTACAAGTATAGCTGATGTGGACTGAAATTGGTTATTTGTTTAATTATTCATACCTTGAGTATATTAGTCTTTTGTACCTAATACTTTAAATGATTTTTTAAATAAAGTTATTACATAATACAAATGATGGAAATATTTTGTTTTTAACAAAATACCACCAATACTAAAATCATTAGTAACCAACTTGGTGGCGAAGAAAATAATGCTGTAAACACAATTCTGAGAAGATGAATGCAAACTGTTCGTTACCTGGATTTTTCAAATACCTCTCTAATCGGCGCCAGATTTATGAATAGTATATTTCACAATAATTTCTATTACATTCTCAATTAAAATAAATGAAAATCATCAGGTACTTTTAAAAGTTAGGTAAGTAACTCATCTAGGTCTTTTATGATAACCTGTTTATTATATAAAATGTAATATATATTTTTTTAAGTGGTAAAATATTATCACCTTTGAATCCAAGCTTCTCTCAGGCAAATCACGTCGTAAGTGGCCAATTTCTGTTTATCCTGGTTTTCTAAATCATTCAGTCAAGCGATATTATAATCCTCGCAAAATTTGTCTTTCTTTGTCAGCTTAATCCTTTTATAGCTGCTGTTTAAGAAATATATGCGAATAATCAAGAATGTGAAATAAATGAGTTGTTAATTACTGTCAAGATTGTCAATGAATATAAGATTAAAGTAATCCGATGAACTATGAGTGCCAGTATAAATAATCATAATTCGATTCAATTTCAGATCAATTAAAGACGGAAAACAATTAATGCTTTTTTTTTAAAAAAAAGGCACAATAACCGTTGGAATCATTTGATCATGCGAAAGGGGTCTTTCTTTGAAATGGGTTTTAAACGTCAGTTGGATCACTAAAGTGTTTTTCAGTTCCGATGTTGTTACAGTGAAATAAATTCACTGTTTACAGCCTGTTATTATTTAGACCAGTATTTTTTAGTTCATTTCTGATTAGAAAGGTTCGTTGACTAACTTCTACCACAAGTGAAATAATTTTAATCAAGTTTAAAATTCATATTTCACGAAAATTGTTCATTGCATAGATATCTGAATTGGAATTGAAGTTAATATTAAGGAATGAGATGTATAGTTAGCATTTTTTTGGCTATTCGCGATGCAATTAAGGGAGGTCGTTAGGGAGAATCTGAAATGAGACTGGAATTGAGCAGGCAATGTGTATTTATGGCGAGTGTCCGGGCAATTAAGACGGTAGCCAGCCAGCCTAATGGAGGCGCCGTATTTGGAGTCTAGTCGGCAGATGCGCATTTTACGGCTCGCAAACTTGACCGGCTAATATACGTCGTCGTCAAATTTTTACAGAACATTACCTATTCCACAGCTGTCTCTGGCTCCTGAGACAACAAAGTCGTTAAGAAGCTACTAGCCGAAACTAGCTGTGCGCATCTGTATCCAGTCCACAGCCGATGTGCACGGAAATAAAATATTCATTGTTCCATCAATTTAACTTTCTGTTATTTTGGATGGGTTAATATTCGCTTTACTCATGAGTATGTTCTTTACGATTTAAAAAAAAATTAAATATAAAATATTTTTACTTTTGATCCAATCCATTCGACATAATCTTTTTTCCGCTGAATATGAACGTGGGAACAATTAATCAATCGGATTCGCCTCCCCCTCCCCTCTCAGAATAGGAACGGAACTAACAATGGGGTATATGGATGGTTGAGCGAGGTAGCCAAGCGTTGATTACGACCCCCTGGCTATAGTTTAAGAATCGTACCCGGGTTATCCCCTAAAAGATACGCAAGGAAAACCCTTGTAAACCTGCATCAGGTAGGTCGGGCTATTGGGTACAATTATCACGTCCTTCCGAATGACGGCTTTTGACTGCTAGCGTTGCCGTTCGCCGCTGCATGTGGTATCCAGTTTCTGAGGCCAGCGATAGTGGAGTCTGCAGGTGCCCCGTTTCCGCTTGCCGTTGTATGGTGAAGCATGGCTGTCGGACATTTATTTTCTTGGTTTCTTTAAATAGCTAAATGTTTCGACTACAATAAACTGTTTAAGTGTATGTACGTTTTTTATATTTATGGAAAACAATGGTAATAAATTCGAGCTCCCTCCCAAGAAATATCTCGGCATGCCACCGTCTACTGCTACGTTCTAGAAGCGCTCAGCACAATTACTTCGTATCATATTTAAAGATAAACCGTGTTTTCCCTTTTACACGGTTAATAAAATATTTCATGTCCAAAACGTGGCATGAGAATTAGTAATTGGGTATTGACGAAACTATATTACATTCACTTCATTACACGATACAGACCTACTTGTAACATTTTCTTTGCCAAATAGCACGAACCTCATATTTTAGATTAAAAATTACATATATATATTGTTTAATCAAATTTTAGTTTCGAAGCTATACTTTTGTCAATGGAATGTGAAATTTTGACAAATTGAAGAAGATAAATATATTAATTTGTGTATACCAGTAGATGTGAAGTTTGTTAATTAATTTAATACTGTGAATAAAATAATGGGAGGGTAACAGTTTGTTTTAAGTACCATTTATGGTGTTACGTGTAAATCTGTTGACTCCATAGGCACATTGCCACGTTTAGCTTTCCTCTAGGCTTCCTTCTCTATATACACATGATGCCTTCGATTAGTTTCTAAACATAGTTAATTATTTTATTATATTAATAGAAAATGTTGATGTCAGGCTTCATTTCAACTATCAGGAAGGCAGCCGGGAAAGATCACTGACAATCATTAAAGCTATTTAAATTTAAAAATATAAGTTATTCGATCGTATTCCTGGCTAATGATATTCACGTTCCTCATGTTTGTAGATATATATCACATTACAAGGCCCGAAGATTTGGATCTTATCATACTTCTCTCCCCGCTTGAATGACGATTTTAAAAGGTATGTAACAACTCGAGGTTATAAATAATATTAAGGGAATGTGGAGCGTGCATCCGAGTTTCGATTCTATATAGTGATAAGTGGCCGTAAGTGGCTAGAGACCTACATCACTGCCATCTTATCAACTCGATGCGCTCATTATTAATATTAATATTCGGATTACATGCTAAATAAACAAAACTGTAGGCTGTAATTGTAATCAGACAGTGTTTATTCCATATTCTGGAACAGATGTTGTTATTCAAGACGGGTTTTTAGTTCAGGAACTTAAAAAATGAGCTGTAATTTAACCATTAACCTGTTATCATTTTGGGCTATAAGCTTGGGTAATTATATGTGTGTCGACAAGTATGCATCAATATTAAAATTCTTAGACTACAAGGAAATATAGTTAACGTGGCACATGTATAGGATACGCCTTGTACGCGTAATAGAGAAGTAAATTTTACTTTGGGAGGAAGATTAATGTTGAAGACTTAGAATGTATATCACATTTAAATCTAAATAAAAGTCCATTAAAGTATGTAATAAAAATTGTGGGAATATTTCACGAAATTGAGAACAAGTAACGTGACTCGTCCACTAATGTTTCGCTGATATTTTTCCAAGAGTCCTCGAAGGAAGGACTATTCTGTGACGCATTCAATAACTGGTGCGCACAGATGAAATGGTGGATTTTATTCTTCTTAACCCTTTCTCCTTCAGACGAAGTCTTTTACTGTTCGGTTCTCTCTTTTAAATTAGGCTGTGTAATCATTTATCCCATTATAGAAGTGTGATAACGGAATCAATTTCCTAAATTGAGTCTATTACACGTCGAAGCCTAAAGTAAAAAAAATCAGATTTGAGTTTTCTCCCTCGTTATATTTTATTCAACTATGGTTGAAAATGAGCATTAAAAATAACGCAAGTTAAATCTTATAATATTGTAGTCAAAAAGTTTTCATTTCAAAAATAGCAACTGACGGAATTAATATATTTCATTGCATCTAATGGAACCTCATCGAATGAACCTCGGCTGGACAATTTTTTTGTGCGTTCTAACAGTAAAACTTTTGTGGGCCAGTTTTTGTTAGAAATGTTGTGACTATGTCTGTTTCGGATCATTGCATGAGAAGGCTGTAATCCGTGATGAGGATAATTTCCTGAGATACGACCATGTTGCGTGACGCGGGACAATAAAGCATCACAAAGGGGCTAAAAGTAGCTTACACGTGTTCCTTATTACAAGGCTCTGTGATCCTAACATTTCAAACATAAAAACAATCGGGTTCAAGTGTAAAGGCGATGTTGTATTTGTATTGGAGACTGGACTCGAACGGTTCTGGAGAATTACAAGTACAAGGTGAGGGAGGGGGAGGGGAAGTCGTGCTAAAATCCATGAGTATACTTGGATCTCTATGAATCTGCGTATCCATACTTGAAAATAATGGAGGATATGATTAAGTCTTGCCCCAGCAAATTTCCGTTATTCATTCTTTCATATAGATGAAAAATAACAATTTTTTGCATGTTTACCTGAAGATATGAATGTTCCGTTCATCATCATCAGTCTTCTTCAATATATATCTTGGTATTCCAAATCATCCTATTAGACTGCTAAATTTTCACCTCCTTACAGGTCTGGTTAATTCTCAATACTTAATCACTAATTATCCTGCACCGTGTTGTTTTTAACCTCACCCCCCTTCCTTTTTCCTTTTCAGGTTCAGTCCACTGTTTATTCTTCCTTTCTTAATCCTGTCCTCTTATACCTTCAAGTGCCTAGTTATTTTTTTTGGTTGAAAGATCGCCATCCTTTTAATCACTTTGAGTTTTAAGTGTGCTGGGGATTGACCGACAGCACTCAAAGACGTACACAAACACCCAAGCCCTTGCCAGTAATCGAACCAGGGACCTCTGTGGAACGAGGCAGTGACGCTAGCCACTACACCACAGAGGCTGGCAAAAAAATGGTCGTGTTCAGTGGGACTCGAACCCGAGGCCACATTTCTGCAGTCCAGCTACATACCCCTCGGCCATGACTTCTGGTTCCAAAATTTATATTACATTAAAATTTTTAATGTTGTATACATCAGGTCCCATCTTCTTCTATTTTTTTCTATTCTTTTCAACTCATATAGGGTTTTTCACTAAAGGTAGGTCTAATTTCAAACGGAATAAACAAGCTGTTTGTGTGTGTAAATGGACCTTTGAAAGAAAAAAAATTTCGTTAACACCACACACACAGCTTGTTTTATTCCACTTCAACATCGGTCCTCCCTTATTAAAAAACCATATAGATTTCAATAAGCTCAAGTTTGTGATTTTGTAAAATCGCTTCACTTTCAAGATTCTTCGGGTGCTTTTATTGACAATAACTTCTGATTACCTCATTTGAGGTCTATTAAAATGTCAGTTGCCTGTTCCATACAGACAAATAGATTTTATATTTGTATTAAAAATTCTCATTCGTTGAGATTTTTATTATTTCACACGTTTATAACACAGGAAAACTCTGTTCTAGAAAACATCCTGGTTAATAAATTCCATGTTTTGCATATCAATTGAGTTACACGTATTCTGTATGAAGTTATCCAATACCTTCCGCTTAAACCTATCAAGACAATTTATCTCTTTAATCATAAAACGCACGTTACCCAACTTTTACTAACATTAATTTGGACAATATAACGACATATAGTTTTATGTAATATATATTCTTGCGATGCCCTATGCACAAAGGCTTCAGTTCGTGTTTGAAAGAAAACCCAAATCAATTCGGAAACGTTCAAATCAATCAATTATAGTAATTTATTTTTGGTTAATAGGCAACATGAGGGTGATTCTAAAACAGGTAACTCCACTTTAATAGCGTAGGAAGGGAATATAAAGGGGGGATGCGGAAGGTAGAGCAAGGTAGCCAAGTGTTGACGAGGGTCCTTGGACTAGTTTAAGGATCCGATCCAGTGTTTCACCTAAATAGATGCAGGGAAAACCCCAGAAAACCTGCATCAGGCATTGGACACTACTCTCACGCTCTTCCGAATGACGAGAGACGAGTTTACTGTGGAGACGCAGTTCTAGGAGGCAGATAGCCGACTGATCCAATGGGATAAACTAACAACTCTTATCGTATGTACACGGTCTTTGACACCAGTACATACACCTCTTAAAATAGGTGAAGGTGACTCGGCATGTGAGAACTTAGAAAAAAAACAGCGAGAGTAGGAGGCATTCCCGGCAGTCAGGTGAGCCCCGCAGTCAATCTGGAAAAAAATACCTGCTAGAGATAACTTCCAGAGGCACTTCTTCACCTCCTTCATCAAATGGAGTAGTCATTTATTTCTTTTTAAATAATTATATATTTCTTAATATCTGTGAGGATATTTTATGTCGATACTAAAAAAATTAAAGTTTAATTCTTTGGAAAAATAGGTGAGAATTCATTCAATTTATTTCCATAACTTAGTAGCGGTGTGTGAAAAGAGAATGTATTCATGAAAAAGAAAAAAACTGATCATTAAATAAAAATGCACAGTTGCAATGTGTTTCCCTCCTTGCATTGCTTCTCACGATAATAGGTGCCGTAAGTCAACAGGCAAGAAATTCGGGAAAGAATGGAAGAACCGAGTCCGTACGCTTTTTTAAAATAAAGGCCAGACCGCCAAATGATGAATGTAGGAAAAAAGCTTGTATAGTAAATACCTGCAACAATTTCCCTCCAAGTCCTCTAACCGAAACAAAATTTATATTCAATCTCAAATGTCTTCAGAGAAAATAGGTTAGTTTAGAGACAAGAAGGGATAGTGATTCGTGAGATCAATAATTTGAATTTATATCAAGTGCCAAAATGGAAAACACACCTAATCAGGTTATCAGCTTTAAAACAATACACCGTTAAGAACCTGGGTAGACAAGACTTAGTGGCAGATGCCCCGTGAGGCTGCAACCAGCAATGAGCGACTGTATTGCAAGTAGAAAACCAACGACACGTGATGGCGGGTCGTGCCTTGAAGGTTTTAGTAATTATAAGTCACAAACTAGTTTTAATTCTTCAGTTATACTGGCATTTCATTTCATACAAAATCAATTTGATAATTGGTTGAATTATTGAACGGAATACACATTATTGTTTGGTCAAAAGTGATAAGCATCGTGATAGACTGTTTCCTTCTATATCCAGTGAAGCAATATCCAAAGAGTTTGAAAAACTTGGAATCGATGCTAAAAATAGGATCACTATAGTAAAGGCCCGGACATATCTTCCTAATCTTGCTCATTTGGACTCATCTAGGCGTATTACCTACATCCAAACGGACAATGTTGGTAGGATTCCGGAATCAATTCCAAATCAACTTGGTGGGGTTAATGACCGAGTTTTCCTGTCAGTGAAATCTGGTCAATGTTTCATATACAAGCGTGATGGCCAATTCGTTTCAGAACTCAATAGATGGAAAGGGTCCGGAAAGGATGATCATGATCTGCCCATACAGTCATCGGTGCTGGAGACCATTGTCACTGGTGGGATGACCTCCAAACTTTGTTCTCCAGACACTTCCATAACTAGAGAGGTACCCCCCACCTCCCCCCTCCCCCTACGAGGAGGATAAAGCGGATCAGTACTTACTCACATCAGTTAGCGTTCAACACTATCGCATTCCAGTGCTGACCTTGATGATGCCTTGATGTGCTAGACTTCACCTTCTCCACACGTGGCAAATAAAACGTCAGATCTGGCCTTGAGCTACCGAAATCCGACATTAGCATATTAATGAGCAAATCGAGAGAAATATTCCATGAACATGATTTTATCCCGGAGACAGGTCTGATGAAACCCTCCTTGCTAACCTATCTTGCGCAAATCTACTCACATCCTACATCCTCTCTAATCTGATTAGTGTATTCCATCCTTCGTCACCCTCTTTTGTTTTTACCTCACACACTTCCCTCTAATGCTAATTTTACAAGATCATCATAACACCAAACTTGGTCTATTAATCTATCTCTTCTCTTCGTCAACTTTCTTCATATTTTTCTCTCTTCCCCTATTCTGCTTAGAACTTCCTCCTTAGTGGTTCTATCCACCCATCTGATTTCATCATTATCCTATATCACCACATTTCAAAGGCTTCTATTCTATTTCTTTCTGAATCTCCTACCAATTTTCCTCCCACCGCTGCAAATGTTTTCTTCCATTTCTCTAAAATCAAATCAGCATAAAGTTAAATCAATTTCATTTGATGAACTTTTACAGCTGACCAAAAAATTAGAAACCTTCCAGATATCAGAAAAGTTCCACACCTCTTATATGTCCGGTACATTTGAAAGAGTCACAAATATTCCAAAAGAAAACCTTTCGCCACTCATTATATTTCACAATGACACCTTCACATTGCTCCGCTCCGTTAATGCCTTCATTCTCATGATCTTCACCTAATCCAACATGTTACCAACTGTGCAAATACAAATATTTCTTAACTTCTCGTATAACACTTTTTTTATTCCCATCACATTTTAAGGGGTTAAATAAAGTCAACAATAAGGTAAAATTCAGTAAATGTGGATTCACCCTCATCTCTGTTGTTTCGCATGTGTTATAATTCACCTCTTTCGCACAATATTTTAAGGGTCATGCTTGCTATTATGAATTGATATTATTCTCAAATTAATTTACAATATATACTTCGAGTCACAGGGAATGTGCCAGTACGTTAATTACGGATATATTTTTGTGTTACATTCAAGGAAATATAATTTAACATTGTCTTTCTCTTTGTTCATTTATCTTTTCGATCGTACTGCCAAAATTCGTCCTGAAAGAGAAGTGGGTGTGACTATTTTATCAGTAGATGCTTCGTTGGTTCTTAGTGAATTACTGGCATTTCCGTGGTCCAGTCCACCTCGCCCTGTGGACCTTGGCCGATTACGGTGACAATTTCCGGCGGTCTGTGTTCGTCTCCTGAATAAGAGGCGTGCTGTGTCCTGCCATGACGTAACCGCAACAGCCTTGATGCTTCGTTATCAACTCTGCTCTCAGAATAGAGATCGACGAGTTTGTACTTTGGGAGTTTCGACACGAACTACACAACAACTTTCCGTTCCCCGCGGCTTGTTAACGTAACATTCTCATGTGTCGAGGGTTGAAATACACTTCTCAAATATGATTACATGCAAAGTAAAAAAATAATATTCGCATTTTAAAACGTATATTGTACATTCATAGTCTATTGTCATTGAGTATCAATTTAAGCTAAATAAATAATTTGAGAAAAGTTGTGCGAGATTTCAACTGGTTGTTTGCTGGAGTGGCAGGTGGTCAGTTTGGGGAATCACCTTCACTTTTAATCCAGAGCCAGGATTTGAATGAGGGACCTCTGTTATGCGAAACGCTATCGCTAATTGCTACACAACAACAACAGGACAGATTTAATGGGATTGAGTGGAGGTCTTCAAACGTAGACAGTGGTGAAGCATAAGTCTGCATGGCTTCCTCCCTCAGAGATGAAACCCTTCAATGACGTGCACGCAGCGACCTCTGCCTTCTTTTTGCTTAAACGCCTTCACACTGACAACGTCCAGTCGTGTCAAGTGTTGCTTCCTGTTCTCATGGCCTGTCCAAACAGCAAGTGTGACTTGTAACCACTGTGACTGCCTGCCAAGGTTGACTCACTTCTCTCGTGGCCAACTCACAACTTCCGCAAGACACCAAAATTTTCTCACTTCGCTTTTCCCAACAAGGAAAATTTTGATAGCCGATAAAACACCTTAAAATTCACACGGATTTCAATGTTATTTCATTCGGATTTAATCATTTACCGGATTGACGGTCACGCATTTCCAACCCTAGCGTATTTTTAACAGTTCTCCAGTCCATCGGATTATAGAAGAATTTTCGTTGAAATCTGTTGAGCCGTTTCGGAGCCTATTCGAGACTAACTTCCAAACAGACAGACACTTTAATTTGATTTATTGGTATAGACTAGGTCCGTTACACCAGTAGCTGACGGTCGTTATTCCCCCTCCCCCCATTAGTACCATTTCCATTGGTATATTGACTTGCACAATGCAAGAGATAAAATAGGCCTCCAAACGACTTGCTGGAAAAAAATGCCTGTTCCTCTTTCCAAACATGAAACACAAACTTAAAAACCAAAGCCTCCCCAGGTCATGACCTCATCACCAACCGCCACCTAAAACAATTTCCCAAGAAAAAAATAATCATAATCACCTATATCTTGAACGCCATCGTCAGAACTACCTATTATCTAACGAAATGGAAGCACTCAACCATAATAGTAATACCTAAGCCAAAATCCCACCCTGAGAATTACCTTCCAATAAGTCTCCAAATTGTTCGAAAAACTACTACTCTCCCGCCTAATCAATCAACTCTCACTCCTGATTCCAGACACTCAATACGGTTTTCGCCCAAAACACTCCTGCCCCCATCAAATATACCGCCTCTCCAACCTCATAAACATTTCCTTTGAACAACACAAATCCCTCTTCACCACCTTTATTGGCATCTAAGAAGCTTTTGTTAAAATCCACCACCCTTCCCTACTATCCAAAATTAAAGACTTCCTAAATGACACCCACTACAGAGCATTCCTAAACTACATTTCTAACAGAACTTCCTCTGACTAAATAAATAACCACGTCTCCCAACCACACTCAACAGCGGCGGGCGTCCCCCAGGGAAGTGTCATTGCCCCCTTCCTACACAACATCTTCTCCCACAACGTCCCAACTCTAGCATAATCTTTTTCGCAGACGACACAGCCATCTCCTATGAAACCTCCTCTCTCATCTCTAATTTCCAACCACTCCAATCAGCGCTCAACAACCTAGAGCAATGGTCCAAACAATGGTGAATCAGCATCAACCCCACTAAATTAAAAACCGTCCCATTCATACTAGCAAAACCTCCTCCCCAAATCCACCTCTATCTAAATAATTCATTAATCCTTATAAAAAACTGAAACCACCTATCTCGGAATCATGTTTGATTCAACAATTTCCTGGAAACTTCATGTTAATCTTCTCCTCTCCAAAATCAACCAAAAATTCGGAACCCTATATCCCCTACTACCTGTTACCATCAGCATAAAACGCCTTCTATACTTCTCCATAATACAACACACCTGTTCCTATGCCTTGTACATATGGGGAACAACAGCCAAAATTCAAACTAAACAAAATATTATTCTACGCACCATTACAAACTCTCCCTGGTACCTTAGTACTCCGTAACCACCAAATCCATAACCTTCCTAATCAAAAGTCCCCTTACTACCCAAACCTCACGATCCAACAATTTCATGATAATCCTCCTCCTGCTCGCATGCGTCGCCTCAAAAGAAAACTTTGAAACGACCTCGACCTCATACTTCCCCCTGATCAGCACGCACACCCTAACCCACCTTACCCTCATGCCCGCAGACCACATCCTCATATATCCTCCAATATTCAGTTCACTGCCTGTCAACCCTCACACACCCACATCGTATGCCTCTCAGATACACACAAAAGAACCTGACCCATGTACTAAAGAGGGTTAATTAAAGGGATTAACCTACCTCCATGTCATCAAGTAAATTATATACCATATTTGAATTTTGTATTCTTTATTTTAATATTGTATATACCGAATCATTATTGTCCAAA
The DNA here is from genome assembly GCA_034510155.1 of Eucriotettix oculatus. Taxonomy (NCBI): domain Eukaryota; kingdom Metazoa; phylum Arthropoda; class Insecta; order Orthoptera; family Tetrigidae; genus Eucriotettix; species Eucriotettix oculatus. The sequence goes on from CM067379.1 coordinate 40,932,613, forward strand.
GTGGTAGTCTTTACACCAAAAGTTTTTTATATGAATAAAAAAATAAAAGAACATGAACCATCCCGTCTCAGTTTGCAGTATTTCTTGCAGTAACTGATGTGATAACAGTTTATGGAATAAAATATTTAGAAATGACAATGGAAAAAATTAGGTACTTTTCACCAAACGAGTTCTGACGTCTCTCAATATACGTTATATATAAAAAAAATTAATTCAAAAAAGGTAATATGTCAATTGCTAAGTTAATTATTTCAACCACACTTAGTAAACCATTTTATCTTCATTACTTTCCCGTAATATTATCAAAGATTGTAAGTGATCGACATTGATTCCTTGATGAATGTTGAAGATGCGAACGAAGATTCTATATTGGTCTTTCATTTGTTGACACTGTGACGGAGTGGACGCGTTCGATCCCTCGACCTTCCGCGTTCCACGAGTCAAAATGAGCGTCGCAGTGTGGAAAATCAGGGCTGGCCCTTCACGCCGATGTCTCGCCTCACTGCGGTGAAACGTTTTTGTCAGGTGCGCTATTTGCTCTCGCCTCTGCAAACACTAGCAGGGCTCGTGGGAACGTCTTCTCTGGCCGCCATCTCAAGCACTGCCTTCAACTGATATAGGCCGCTTTCCAAGTTATCCGAATCCTACAGCCGATTTCATTTTTAGTAATGATTCTTCTATTCATTAATTAGTACATCCTAACATAAACTTCGAGGCAATTTAAACAGTGCATTCATATAATATAATTGGTTATCCTATGTTAGTTTTTTAGATATTGTAATTGGAGTTTAATCTTGAGATCAAGATGGTTATTTACGTTTCTAGTAATACAAATTATTTTCCACGTTAATTTAATTTTTATAATTTTAAAAATTACAAAATGAATTTCTACAAGTTCAGCCTTTGCCATTTAGTATGCCGGAAGGAACTGGGCCGTCTGCAGCCACATGTAATGTAAACCATTGATAATGCAAACAGACGTTTAGGCCCTTTCCCCCCTGAAGGCATATTTGCAACGATGATGAGAAACCAAATAAAAATCAGAGGCAAAAAGGTTAATGCATAAGAAATTAATTGAACTAAGAAAAATAATTTTATAAGCAAAGATGAATAAAATCGAGGAAAAACATGAGAAAATTTACTGGCGAAAAATTTTAATTAAAGAAGATGTGCTGAAGAATTACTTGATTTCTAAGTAAATTATTTTAATGTAAATAATATGTTTTAGTAACATTTTAAAACTAATGAGAGTTTAATAAAATAGTAATGGATAATGATCCACCTCCTTATAGCCAATCGGCTGCAATTTCGCATAGCACCCATTGGATTGTATTTGATCAGTTGCAGTCAATAAGAAAATGTTTAGTTGCATGACATAAACAAGTGCCATCGCACATGTTTTCTATTTGTTTCGTACAGTAGTCATTCCTAATTTGCTACGCGTTCCTTCCGGCTTGAAAGAAGCAAATCTTTCTTGGGGTGACATCTGTTGTCAGTAAGAACCCTTTATGCTAATGTGTGAAAGGAATGGTGTAAGCGTTGCCCACACACACACAAATGCGTCGCAGGCCTTTAGACTTTCACTTCGCGTAGTTTTACTACATACAAAACATTGATGAGATTTTCTTATGATTTTTGTACTCTATACTTCTTCAGTCATAGACCTTTATAAAGTTAATTTTAATGTATAATTAGCTATATTGAATACCACATTGTGAGAGACAGTCAAATACTATGGAGAGATCACAAAATATTCGAAAAATATTGAAAGTAAAGTTAAAATACATGTTTTTATTTTTTGAATTAAATTTACAAAACCGATAAATATAAATTTTCATATACAATTTTCTAAAAGTGATCAAAGGGACGAAACTACTTTTCCTGATAAGAAAATTTTACTGCTGTCAAGACGTATTACAAGTAGGTGGTGAATTAGCTCCGGAATAATCATTTAAGGATGTTTGGAGCGTAATTATTTAATTTGTTAAATTAAATGCTCATTTATTTTTTATTGGATTGCCTTAATGGTCATTATTGGGGCGCCAGAGAATCACGACAGAAAGGTTCTGAATTTCCGACGCGTGTAATCAGTATCTTATTTCATTTGCTTCCCTCTATTCCGGGTTCTGCAAAAAATATTCGGTTGGAGGCAGTTTTCTAGGCAAAAAAAATCAGAATTTGAGGGCAGAGATTGGCTAAAAATGGTCGCATGACTATGAGTTGGGTTAGGGAAGTACCCCGTGTACGAGCGTTGCTGATATGTTATTGGAGAAGTCCATCTGAGTGAGAGCTGTGGAGACGGAGGGTGATTCAGGGAAGAAGATGTTGACACAACGCTACCGATTCAAGAGTCCGCTGCCGCCATCGAGATTCGTCCTCGCACGACCAAGGCGTGGAGAAAAATCCGCTGTCTAGACATATGAGTAACGCCTCAAACGTTAATCTTCTGTTCATTTATGTTTCACAGATTTGTTTCAATCAGCTTGCCTGAGACCCTTGAAAGAGAGAAGTTTCATAATTTCTTATAAATTTATGTTAGGTCTTGTCGAAATTTATATGAAATTTTTATATTTTTATATGAAAAAAAGCCGGAGTGAAAGATAATTTTCTTTATTATATAATAAACTATTATTTTATTCCATTCATTAAAATCGATCATTTATATTTCACAATTCTCATTGGCTGCCGCGGAGGCTCTGGTGGTCACGATTATCATGTTCCTCTTCTCAGCTTCTATTGTGTGGTTCTCTAAGACTTAAACTTGTCTCAAATTTATTTTCCTACTACACCAAAATTTATTGAGAACTGCTACTAGTCATTATTTACGATCATGAAGTAGTTTACAGTGACCACGTCTAACCATGTTTTATTATTCCTCATTGTCTTGAAATCTCCAGGGACAAATTAACTTAAAAGAATTTTTATATGTGACTTCATGCTAAAAACTCAACAAATATTAATGAAAGAATGTTGAAATTACTTCCTCTAAGCTTCTTATTTTCAGGAGCCTCTTTTGATAAACTAAATATTCCCGAAATCTGTTAATCATTAGAGGGAAAAACTTCTTAATTGGACATGCATACTTATCGTTTTCGTCGGAGGTGGTAACATCTTCATACTTATTGAGTGGATTCTTGGAGTTTTTGACCCACTTGCTGCCTCTTCCTGCGAGTTCCTAATATATTCTACTCATTATCTACACTCCAGTGAACACAGTAATGCGGCCAGCAATATAGACAGTTACGTAGTTTCAGGTTTCATCATCCGGGTGTAAACTTTTACTTTATTTTAAAAACACACTATGGACAAAATTATTAATCTACACGGGCTTAATTGTATGCTTTCAGAATATTCGGGGCAACTTTCCAAACGAAAAATTAAAGCAGTAAATCAATGTATACAAGACTAATTCGCAAACGAAAAGAAATCGAAGTCAATCAATATTACTTCTCAGTATGAATATCGCGTTGGCAAGAAAAGTATTTGGCTATTATTTATTGATTTTAAAGTTTTTATTGCTTTGTATTAATCAACTATCTGAGAGACGGCATTGCCGGTTATTTATTTATGTTAGATCGGGAAATGAACTTATCGACACTAATCTCTTAGTCATTTGAAATATTTTATAATGAAACCCTTACATCCCACGGCTTACTCTCCCCTATCTGTAACGGGCTGTACTTTATCCCAACTGAATCTAGAGTTTACCTGATCTTTAAAACATACTCACTATTAAAAATATCCCCGTCCCTAACAACCAGAACCCTAGTTTCCAAAATACTCCTGGTACCTTAAGAGAGTCCAAAACTTTTCTAAGGCTGCAGAAAAAATACCAAGTGCCTTCAGAGAGTAAAACACTGGTGCCTTATGAGATTCACAGTACTTCCTGTACCAAAATACAGTCAAAAAATTCGCGGAGTCAGAAATATTCCGAGCCTTAAAGGGATTAAAAAAATCCGAGGATACTAAGACAGAAAAAAATAGTATGTGACTAAGTTTATGAAAAATATTGGGAATTTACATTTTTAAATCCGTATCATAAAACTGCATATCTACTAAATTCATACATCATGTAGATATTTTTCATATACTGTACAATAATATAAGTGCGAAAGTTTTTTTAATTGAGGCCGAAAGAGACATCCAGTACGTAAATTTTAAAAAAACATAAGCTACGTGGACAGTTAATAAATGGATAGAAATATTGAAAATAGTAGGGGAAGCGATAATGCGATAATTCATTAATTAATAATTTTTTGACATGTGAATAATTCAGTGCTTTGGGTTGGTTGCGAAACTAAACTTTAAATGACAATTTAAACATGAAATAATTAACACACGTTAAAAACGGTTTTTCAGGCTTCTCGTGGTTGACTGAATCATCTATGGAAGAATAAAATATGTTGGAGATGTATAATGATTGCAGAATAAGGAGGGATAAGCAAAGTAAATTTGTAATTATTGTTAATAAAATCAGATTATCCTGGTTTAAGCGGGAAACTAATACCAACGGTGCAAATAATTATAAATATACTTTAATAAAAACCTGAAGTGGGAGGAAAATTTGCATATCACAACTCAAAAAGTGTGGAATATTTCACCTTTAATAAGGAAGAATATGAAGAAGGGGACATCTAAATCTAATAAAATGGCATATTTAACCAATTTTAGTAATTTCTTATATACCTATAGTAAAAATCAAAAGACAGCTGAATATATAAGAGTAAGAGTACGTCAAGGTAAAATTGAGAATGTAGAACCGTCGTGTTTAAATAAAAACCAATGGGATGCACGAGTAGCCAATTACCAAATAAATGAAGTGACAAAATAAATACCACCCAAGGAAAGAGCCTCAAGGACGACACACTGCACAAACTAAGTGACGAACTCAAAAGTCACCTTATTATTTGCTTTGTTGGCTCCCGAGATGCCCATGTTTATGAGGATTTGTTAAAGACAAATTGTTGGTACCTCCATTTCCCCAGGACCTGTAGCAACTGAAGCAGCTGACAACTGAAACATTTAAAAAAGTATATTTTATCAAAAGTGTGGCGGAATCTGTATTACCACATAGACCTTAGCGCGTCACATATAGAATATCTAGAGAAACTTGGATAACTATAGTTTCTGTGCAAATTTCATTTATCAAAATAAAATAATTACAGGGATCATTGGTAGTTTTGTTATAAGAGTTACTCATTTTCATCTTAATTTTGTACTCTTCTGTGTCTTTTATTCCTCTCAGTCTATTTATTTTTTACAAATCATTGTTATTGTTTTTTGAATTTAGTTACTCGTGTTTCCCGGGAATGAAACATAGCCAAATATTTCCCTAGCCTAGGCAGTAATTTACAATTTATAGGATACATTTAATTTAATTTGTCTTTTAAATAGCGCGCATTAATTTTTTTAATTCAATTTTTTTGTACATATATATCAATTAATCACGTTGAGTATGTGCCGGCTAAAATAAGTAGCTACTCCATTTAGTAAATTATTGTCTTATTTTATTATTTTAAATAATATCTAGCATATGTCTTTGCTAAATGTACGGCTGATACAATCATGGCCAGGTACAGGTAAACAATTCTAGAAATAAGCTTTCCGTTTAAAGATAGCCAGGTTCCCGGAAACCGCCTCCGCCCTCGTAGACCCAAGCAGCATTTTGCCTCAACCAGCCGGGAAACATTTAATAGATTTGGCCGAGGGATGCTGTGGCAGTTTCTACCAATTAGGGGAGTAGTAATAAAATAGGGAGAGAGGAGAGGAGCTAGGAATTTTTTTTGGAACAAAGTAAGAAAGGAAATTTTTTGGCTGTGACTTTATGAGAGATTCTCAAGGTCCTAGGGCTGAAATCCTACTGGTAAGCCGTCGGAAGTTTCCTTCCTGGGAGTGTTGCAACAATAAGTTTTAATTTTTGTCTTTTTGATCACATTTATTTTTATTATTATTCGAGTTTCCAGCCTAAAATACGGTATTCTTGGGGAAAGAGTAACATGCTGAGAAACCAGCAATATATATTTTAAACTTAGATTATTTCTTTTGTAAATATACTTTTTTATTTTAATTTTTAATAAAATGTAATATAAATTTTATGATATAATTTAAATGAAAATGCGGTGTACCATAAAATTTTTCCATTCCTTCTTCCCACTTTTGAGAATAAAACTTTTTTGTTTCGGACACACATCAAGTGCCATGTTTTTAATTTTCTTAACACTACTATTTTCTAATCTCTTTTATTGCCTCGTTTGTCTGCACACTGTCGCTTTCTGCTCACTAAACGCCACTTTTAAGCATCTGGAACTAAATACTTACGGCAATTACAATTCCAGTCGGACCTCATAATATTTTATTAACATTCATTTCAACACTGAAGATTAGTTAATTCATTTAAATGTTAATTTCACAATTCTCAGGCTCACAATTTAAGAAAACGTCAATCTTCAATATTCGTTGCATGTTTTTCAGTTTCGTGTTCCTCAGATCCCAGAACGCTGAGCTCCCACTGCGGACATATTTGGTGTTATTTATACTGGTTCCTGCGAGATAAGGCGCTCTTACCTGGGGCAAGCAATTTCATGATATATCTCGATCAAAGTGCTACTTCTTCGCAGGGTAATAGCCAGCAAGAAGGAAGTTTGGGCAGATGAAGAGACAGAACAGCTCCGGAAATGGGCGGGTCGCTGTTTACACCGGCCATTAGGACGTCTCGCGGTCACTTTCCCACACTCCACTGCTAACTTCAATTCTGCACTCTACAATACACTTCTACGAGTCTTGCCTCAATCATTCAAACGTGTTTATAAGGTCTCCATATCTGAAAACGGAAACAGTTACAAACTGGACAAATAGAAGTGTGTAAACATCGTATTCCATTTTTTATTAAATTGATGTGTTATACGGTGAAAAAAAATTGGTCATTATGTATAATTGCCTATTATACATTATTTAAAATAATAGATTCTATATTTATTAAGTTAACCTAAAGGATTTGTACACATTCAAAGTAATATTAGTGAAAGTTAAAAATTTTTTGACTGATTAAGCCAGCAGAATACAACGCAGGCTTTGAAGAAATAAAGTGTTCATTTTAAGTCAAATTGATGTAGCCATAACTAAATTTTAATAACAGTCTGGCTTTAACAAAATCATAAAGGACTCAAGTAGAGAAAATAATTTTGTTATTATAAATAATACAAGAAAGTTACGTTTTAAAAGAAACCACACCACAGCGAAAATAATCATATTTCCTAATGAAATTTATTGCTACCACTTCAAATTATTAAACTCCAGCTAGTTGCCCGGAAATTCATTTACATTACCCAGCTCACTACAGTATATAATTCGACAATCTCTTTGCCACACGTGATTAAAGCATCAGCTAAAAAGAGAAACATATTTAAAAATTAACCTTTTCACGTATCGTACTTTATGAGAGCTTAATTTTATCACACCCAGACACATAGTATAATAGAGCGATAGCTAATATTTATTAAATTATTGATATAAAGTTAGCGAGGATTGGGAACTGGAATTGGCGCTTGCCTGTTGAGACCTTATGCCGCCACTACCCCCTAAGGATGTCATTTTAGCATATGATCTGTGGAAATTACGTGGGAATCGAGAGGCAGGGTAACCTAGAAATATTTAAATACCACAATAATAAAAAGCAGCTCAATCTCGTTTACAAAAAGTACGCTGATAAATGAGACGGAATACAGATTAGGGGGGAACTAATATCAAGGGTAACGCACTGTAAATATATTGGAGTATATTTCAACAACTAGCTTGGGTGGGAGGAACAGGAGAATTTCACGACCCGAAAAGTGTGGAATTTCTTACATTTCATGAGGAACTTACAAAAGGAAAGTTTAAAGTTATAGGAGGTGGCTTATTTAACCTTAGTTAGACCAATGTTAAATAAAATAGATTTATTATATTGACTTCAGAACTTTTTGCGAGTAGGACCGGGTCATAGAAATGCAAAGGTAGAACAAATAGGTTGGGAGATATGGTAACAAAGGAGGGACAAAGCTAGGCTGAATTTGCTATTCAAAACTTATGAGGCAAAAACCGTGGATTAGAATTAGCTCCAAAATGCTAAAGCCCTGTTATATAGGAAGATGGGATCATCAACTCAAAATAAAGTGTAGAAATCAGATGGAAAATTTTCATTCCTAAATAGGCCATCAACGACTGGGAGTGTTTGGGGAAACCGTTTTAAGGAAAATGAATATAAGATAAATCTCATAAAACGCATGAAGTGAGGTGACTATCCTCAATAATATAAGTGAATGTTAATGCAAAGTGATATTTAAATGTTAAAGTTAAATGAAATGTTAAATTGATATGTTTCTGGTACTGTTTTCTTTCAGAGTTTAGGTATTTCGAAAGTAATGGTTTATTTTAGATTAAGACTATTACGTATATAAAAAAATTAATTATGTGTCTGTCACCGGGTTTACCCCCAATTTAGATTAATAAATAAATAAAAATACAAATTGTGAAGACGAAAGAAGGTATATCCAAATTCAATGCGAATCGCGTGACATGTTGAGCAGCTTTTCAAATTTTTTTATCTGTAATAAAATGCCTGTATGTGAGTTTGTTTGGTATACAAACCTGAATGGGTTTGTCCAATTTCGACCAAATTTGGTACACGTGATCTTTGCGACTGAGAAATCAGAATTATTGGGGCAAGACTCGGCTACCACCCCTAAGTATGGAAGTGGATGGGGTGGAAATTTTTAAATATTCAAAATCCGCCAATATTTACATCAAATAAATACATTTGTTGGTCAGTTCATCGCCTAAGAAGGGTTGGAAGAGGGTAAAACAGATTTCCGCATACTATCTTTTACGTATTGAACATCTTCGACCAATCACTGAAAAAGTGACCTTGGTGAACCAAACTCAATGTAATTAGGGTAATACATGGGTCACCAACCACTTAGGGTGGTTATTCCCTTCTTATACAGTTTTTGTCAATTATTTTGCTAGCGTTTTCAGTGAGTTTGGTTCTTCCTTTCATCATAGGAGTATGAGGACGGCATATGAAAATAAAAATAAAACAGAATGGTTTGGTATCGAAACCAGTACTAAGGGAGTCTTTGAGTTTGATTCTGACATTTGGATTGCGAATTAATTTGTAGTTCATCCCCTAACAGCGGTGGGATGGAGTAAAACACACTTCTGTGTAGTAAATTTAAAAAAACAGAACAAATTTGATAAAATTTTGTTTCCATAGTCCTCGTGACCCAAAACCAAACACTTTTGAGATAAGACACTGCTACCACGCGTACGTGGAGGGGTAATTTTATATGTTATAAAGGCTGATATTAGAGTCGAAAATAAATTCTTGAGGTAAATTACTTTTATAGTGTTTCCCCGACAATATTTGCGTATAATAACAACCCCTTCCAGAATGTGAGGGGTGGTGGTGAAAAGAACTACGAAACTATCGAGTTTGGAGATGAAACCGGAGTAATGCGAGTCACTGTGTTACATAAGGACCATTAATATGCGACTTAAGTAAAATTTCATTTATTACGAATTTTTAATCTGCTAGAGTACTGAAAATATTTTTAGCCCTCCTATTATACCGAAAGTATTTCTGACTCTTTTGAGATACTGGGAGTATATTTGAAGTTCATATTGTGACGTTTTCGATTCCGGTTTAATCATGCCTTGGCCAAGAATTGAGTAATGTACCGAGATAATATAAATAAATACCAGAGCAACGCGTTGGTCCCCAGATAGTATTTTTAAAATTATTTTCGACCTAATATACATTAATATTAGAGTGAAAGCAATAAAATCTTGCTTACAAGTCTTTTCTCTAAGAAATAAAAATTCTAATTTTCAAATTTATTTCAAAATGCAATAATGTAACGGTATTTAACATATTTATTTGTACGCACTCTTGTATTGATCGAAGTAGATGAAGCGTTGAAAAACGGGAGGGTTTTATAATTTGGAGGCAGTGTTTCCTGGAAAAGTTGACGCAAATATTGGCTCAGTTTCTTCCAAAAGTGGGTTGCAATGAGAGGTGTCAAAACTGGCGAGCGTGTTGTAACGTTCATATTTAAGTGTTACAACGTGTAGATAACACGTGTTCTGGCATAATTTGGAAGTGTCTGTGTGCGTGCGTCTGGAATTCGCCCAGTTTGTTACATTGTTTACTCTCTGCTGAAAAGCAGAAACCACGCTGAAGTCGATTTAACGACTTAAACAGAAAACTCAGCGTTTTTTGCCGCGGGACATATGACACACACTCGTACCAAGTGCACCATAAATATTATCATACCTTTGTCAATAAACTCACCAGGATTATGTACATTTTAAGACATAAGAAATTAGTAGTTAAAATTTTCCATGCTTCATCGTGTAAATATATAAGCATAGGTTTATTTATTTTCCCCTAAGCTTTCTTGGTTCACTTTTAATAATAACGTATCTGCATAAACAATTGAATCCAAACTTTATTTTACTAGATTCCTTTGCCTTATTTTGGTAATTGACGAAATTGTCGTTAATTTTTGCCTATGATGTTTCATATAATGTAAATGATAAAAAGTGGGGATTATTTAAATTATTTTATCAGATATAATGACTTTATTTTCATTGGGTCCTGTGCAGTATTACAGTTATGCATAATAAATTATTATTTAAATATCAAGGGGCGTTCTCAGGAGTAATAAGCGGGTAAAAACGTGTGGCAGAGATTTTACGTTCTTTGGTGACGAACCTGTTCCATCTTCTAGGCAATTCCTGAACTTCCACCTAATAGAAATTTCCTCTTTTAGGAACTAATAAAATTCCAGTTGAGTTGATAAGATCATCGAGCGAAGAAACAATACCATGGTTGTTCATAAAATATACGAAACGGGAAGAATACTTGAAGATAGTAGTAACAATTTAATTATGCCCATATCGAAGAAGACTGACGCTGATAGACGCGAACATCACAGGGTAATTTGTTTAGTATTTAATGCTTGAAAAATATTAACGAAAATAGTATATAGGAAGATGGGACATCAAATAGAATGCGAGTTAGGAGACGATCAGTTTAGTTTTAGGAAGAATTTAGCGACAAGAGAAGCGATATTAACTTTGCGTCTAATTTTTGAAGACAGAATAAAAAAAGAGGCATACATTCATGGCATTTGTAGATTTAGAAAAAAAGCCTTTGATAATGTAAACTAAGACACACTACTAAGGATTTATAAGAGATCAGTAATCAAATATTGAGAAAGAAGAGCTATCCATAAGCAGAAGTAATTAGAATTGAAGGGCTTGAAAAGAAAGCAGAAATCATAATTAATATTTTTAACTGTAATAAAAGAGGTTTAGTGGTAAGCCAATATTATTATAACATAGTTCTAAAACATAAGATAAAAAACACTTTCTTACACAAAATTTTGAGAAGAGAGGTTATTTTTTAAGAAATACGTAAGTTTATATACTGGCAACAATTTAATTAATTGTTGTTGGTGATTATAGTGCAGTGGTGATTCCACAGGGACAAGCCTTATTTTCATATATCTCCGTATTTTTTAGTTGAAATTGAAAAAAAAATTACGCGTATTAGAATCATTTTAAGTATATAAAAATAAGAAAAAAGTGATTAATTTCGGGTTGACGGAACGACTCGAAGTCACACAAAGTTCAATTGCATATATCTTTGTTAATAATGGTAAGCACTGGAAAAAGACTTTCTAAAATCGTCTTTAGAAGTATGGGATAGATAGGCCTGACAATGTAAGTGTTCAGAATCCAACCCACTATCTGCTTATTTAATCATTGGTGTTGAAGTAAATACTGTGCCGGGATAGTAAAAATTAAGTCCCCAAGTAACGCCAGGCACCCAGATAGTATGAAATAAAATAAACTGGAACGATTTAGAGCTGGATTAATTAATTAGTATACTAGTCAAGTATAAATTTTAGAAAATTGTTCCTACCCAGCCTCAAATATACTTCTTTGGATCCACTTCTGCCACGGTCATTTATTTTTATAATTAAATATTTATTTATCAGTAAATACGAAAAATATGGGTAAGTTTATGCTTAAAAATTATGAAGCCAAATTCTCTTTAAAAACTAGTAAAAATTCGTGGAGGAAAGTAAGGTTCATTTCGGCGAATCGAGTAGACTATACCCAGTCATGAAATATCTTTCGACGGAGCGAGTGGTTCCAATTGGATCACTAAAAATAACGGTCATGTCCACCTCTTCTCCATGCATCGACCAGTTTTGAAGACAAATGGCCAACTGCTCCAGTGGGATCAGCGGACAACGCGACCCGACGACTATCTGAACCTTGATTTAGCTACTTTGGTTTAGAACTTTTATTAGGAAATAACCTCTTTTTATGCTCTCTTTCCATCAATAACATGGGAAGGGATGGAAAAGAGAGAACGCGGAATCGAAAGCTATATTTATGAATATAATAATAAAAATTAAATTTATAAACCTGTTGTGCTTTAATAAAATTGTTTGTCCTGACCACAGGGCTCATGATAAGATGTAGTAACGTGTTGAGTTTATTAACTGGCTCTTGGTAAACAAAATGTCGGGTTGCAATCAATGTTATTGTTATATCGCCGTAATAAGTAATCGTTGACTATGCGAACCAGACTGAAGTGAACCTTTTCAGTGGAAGCAGCAAAATTGTTGTACGAAATTTCATTTGATACACCTGGATTAAATGACGTTTGGTATTGGAAAGCAGATAGTCATGATGATATAGTTCCGTTCATCGTACACATGGACTTTCCATAGCGTACTGCCTGATTCCATAAAAGCAAAAATACTAGAATTTATGAGCTGACTTCTCAAATAATGATGAAAGGAATTGACTGGAGTGTTTTTAAAATTAAGCGTGGTGCAAATGGAACAAATATGAAAGTAAAGATATTTTTGCAATATATGGATGAATGGAGTAAGCAGAATAGGGGAAGACCGAACAATTTGGAGGACTTTGATCAAGAGAAAGGATAGATTAATAAGCCACGTTTTGAGACATAAGGGTCTTTTTAAATTAGCATTAGAAGGGTAAGAACGGAAGATGAGGCCAAGAATGGAATATGCTATGCAGATTAGGAAGGATGTGGTAGCTATGTAGAAACCATGGAGGCTTTAATCAGAACAGTCTTACACCACAACAACAACATATTTTCAAATTCTAAGCGAAATTACTTAAAGTGTTCTAAGTCTGGATGTTTAGAATATTTTCACTTGACATTAATTTTCTTCGACTCCATTCAATCCGTTATACTTTCCATTCTTTAATTGATTAATTTCAACCAATGTTTATGTCTCGTTGAGGTTTCTCAATCTGAAAATATTTGACTGGCAGAATATTGTATGCAGAATCAGCCTGATACTTTTAAACAAAAAAAATTTAGATTCTTTACCAATGATAAAAATGTAATCTATAACTCCTGAATTTTGTGTTACTCTAATGTATGCCTCTTCCCGTCCAGTTTGTCACAGTACGAGGAATTTTTCCTGATTCATTAACAGTGGTTTTGCTGGACTATCAGAACCCATCTCCAACCTTGGATCAGGAATGAGTATTATCGCAATGGAGAAGTGTACTTGCAGAAATTATTTTCCGAGACGTCGACCAGAAATTTGAAAATATTCATCGATCAGCAATATAATAATTATATATAATATATACGTTTTTAATTTTGGATATTAATATGAACTATAGCCAGTACTAGAATAATTAGAGCTCAGAATATTATTTTTTATGTTTCATACATGTTAATTGAATATTACTGAATAAAAATGTACTAAACCCTTTAGCTTTGAATCATCTGCAGATGCATGGGTTGTCAAAATACAAAAGGAAAAGTAACAAAATCCAATCAATCATTTATTTCATTTGCTCATTATTAGTCACAAATTACATTTTTTCAACAAAAATAGTTACTGTACATCCTTTCAGGTAGATTTACAAATCTGTCTCAGGTACACTTAAAAATATCACAGTTGGCGAAGATAGGCAAAGTTGCCCAGATTCATTATTCCCTTTCACTAAAGTGAGTATCATCTTGAAAAATCACAATGGTAGCGTTTAAAGTTGTAACATATATATCAAAGATATTAAAATATTTTTAGAACATTACAAAACATTTTTCAATAAAATTCAAATTAAGTACATTAGGTTTTGCAAAATTATAGCAAAAAATAAATTTAGAAATTTTGTTACAAAAAGAAATTATTGTGCTTAAAACCAGATTCACAAAATATATTAATTAAACTTACAAATATCAATCAAAGGTAGAATTTATGTTTTGCTACGGTTGTAGTTAAACAATTTTTTATACACATCATGGAGGTTATTTTCTGAATTAACAAATTTTATATTGGAATTTTGTATAGTATTATTTTGGCTGAATTTTATAATTAGAGGTTTAATCTATGTCAACAACAAACATAAGAAATAGATTCTTTTGAAAAACATTCTGGATTTAAATAATTTCAACGACTAAACTTAACAATTATTAGAAATATTTACTAAGTTTACACATGTCAATGTCTAATTAGCCTTCTTTTACTAGGTAAAAACTTAAAAATCTTACAAGCAACAATAAAATAACTTATTACTAAAAACGAATACATAATTCTGCAGTTTATTAACAATATTAAATTATAAACACGAGTTTGAGGCTCTAAACTGTTCATACTAACACCGCCAATAGCGTTGATAGTTTGAAGAGCGGCAGCACAGTATCCGTGGAGATGTCACCAGGGCCTCCAGACAGCCGCCGCCTCCGCGTCCGCGTCCGCCTCCTGAAGCTTGGTGACGGGAGTCTCGGGGGCGGGTTCCGGCGACGCCGGGGGCGTGTTGGTGGCGGCGGCGCGCTGCTCGAGGTGGCGCACGCAGTTGGAGAGGTGGTGCATGAGCTCGGTGCTGGCCGCCGCCCCCGCAGCCCCCGCCAGGTACTGGGAAACCTCGGCGGCACAGCGAGAGAAACCGGCGCGGAAGCGGTCGGCGTAGGCCGCCTCCGGCGTCAGCACCAGCGACTGGTGGCGCCGCAGCTTGTGGAGGTGGCGCACCGTCAGCTCCAGGATGTCGGCCTTCTCCAGCTTGCTGACGTTCTCGCCCTCCGCGTGCAGAGCGCCCACCATCAGCTCCTTCAGCTCGTCCAGGCAGCGGTTGATGCGGGCGCGGCGCTTGCGCTCCAGCATGGGTTTCATGACCTGCACAACAAAACACTGACATCAACAACTCATCCGCTTTAATGTTGCCATCTATCAAAACTTAGAATTGACAACAGATTACTTTTATGTTACCAAAGCAGAATAAAGTTTCATTTCGCACTTATTGAACGGAAGTGAATAACAAACTTGACTACTCAATTAAATACTAACAAAGACAATTTATTATCAAGATTTGTTGTAGCAGCAAGTAATTTATATAGGCATGCTTGTTCAATAATTTTGCAGTAGTCAATTAATTCTGTTATAGTATGGAGCGTCATGATATAAATTAGAATTGCAAAGAGACTATCACACAATTAATTATCTTTTTTTGGAATATAAACAGACGCGTTTACGATTTAACGTAGGAAATTGTTAACGGAAGCCGGTGTTCAATGATGATGGGAAATAACGACATTTCCTCGGTGGTTCCAACGTTTCAAACGGTTGAAGTTGCATAAGCAGGAATGAGCGTTCCCTGCGTTATTGGCGGGAAGTGAGTCACTGTACTGACCTTCCTGTACTGGTAAGTCCTGGAGATTGGCTGCTCGTCATAGTCGGAGCCGGAGCCTGGGCCGGGGCCGGGCACTGCCGCCACGACGTAGGTTCCCGCTTCAGGCCTCATGTCTGTTGGCTGCTGGCTGTTAGCTGCTGCTGCTGCCAAGTGCTGACTGAGCCGTGCCCCGCGGCCACCACCTCTATATATAAGGTCGGCTCTTGCAGCGAGCGGCGGCAGCAGCGGCACGGCCTACCAGGTGCGCGCCGCGCGTCCGTGGGAAAGTCGCTGCCTGCCACGTTCCCACACACTGCCACCTGTTCCCCCCTCCACCTCCACCTCCACTGCACACGCCACCCACGACCCCACCCTCGCCAACGCTAAACACACCATTAAATACACATTGATGCGCGAGTGGCCGCAAGCCTCTCTGCCGAAGAAACGCATTTAGTAAACAGCTCCAGTTACGGGATCTGACAGACAGTCTACTTTGCATTTACTCTGCTCCTCCAATTTAAATCTAATTCAATCGGACATTTACTTCCGTAAATACATAAATGAGTTCGATAATTTAGTCAATAGTTTCAATAATTATCTACAAGAAATAGTCAGCATTATATATATAACTATTTATTAACAAAAGCGACGTTTCATCTCCATTTTGAGACTTCATCAGGCTTAAAATACATCATATTTCTCCTGGACTCCCTCGGTCCGCGACACCAAATTCTTAAAAAACGACCAAAAAAGTCACCATTAAATATATAACTATTTAGTAACAAAAGCGACGTTACATCTCCATTTTGAGACTTCATCAGGCTTAAAATTTAGCAATGCATTATACTGGAATTAGGATATATATTTCTGTCAGCTCAGAATATGTTCTACGTCAAGAAACGAATCCTTAAAATTTAATAGATAATAAGTATAACGAGTGTTAAAAAGATTTCGTTGCAGTCTGTCCGACAATACTCCCCATCTTCTTTCCCTTCTGCGCATGTTAACACGCCATGTAGAATCTCACCATGTCACTGTTTGCCATAAATTTATATTATTTTCCCGGTGTATATTCTGAATAAACAATTCTTGGGTTTCCACCCGGGTTAAATGGAGTTTTTTCACTTGAGAACGATGGCAGAGTACGCCATCGAAACGTCGTGACTCAAACTCCATTTAACCTAAGTGTTTATTCATAAATTTATAGATTGAAAATTAAGAAAATTTATTTTCAGATAATAATTCCTCCGAGAAAGAGACTCAATATTTTTATGCTTTTACATATAAACGTGTGGCTAAATTTATGCTGAACAACAACTAGCATACCCTTTTACATGTTATATACAGCCAAATAAAAATTTAATTTTGAATTATTTTCAAAAGATGAGTTCCAATATCTTTGTTGGAGGACCAAGATAAATTATAAAAAATTGAGTGGTCTCCTTAGTATCAAACTTCAATATAAATTTGAACTTCAAATTTAACAAAATGTAAAAAAGAGTGAAAAGGAGCAAAAAATGCGTAATTTTCGCACGTGATACGCCGACTTCTTTTTCATCCGTAAATCATGCATATTTGACCCGTTTCACAATATTTTGTACCAACTTTCAAGTTATTCTGGAAAGTATGCAATTCTTAATATTTTCCTGTTCCCCACAACACACTCATACTTTGAATCAAATTAAAAATTTCATTTTTTAAACGGCTGTAGCTTGTATAGGGTGTGCTATATTTTACTCTGAGTAGCTACACTTTTATATTTAAAAGTACAAAAACATAGATGTTCAAGAGTACACAGATCTTAAATCTTCAAAAATATCATATCGACTGCCAAAATGTTTGTCATAAAAAAGAAAACAATTATTTCTCAAGACTGATGAGCGAAATTCTTCATATCCATTGTAACCTTACTGCTTGAAATGTCAAAAACGTTACGAATAATTTAAACAAAATATACGATACCCTGTTATAACAGCGATTTAATTTTATGTATTGGATCGTTATTTATTTCAATTTACATTCTTAAATTTTAACGGTCTACAATACCAAAGTTTCGTTAAATCACATTTAGGTCGTAAAGGTCTCTGCAACAAATCGAGGGAGAAATTTATTTTTCAATTTACAATTGGCGAATTATTGTTAGTTTAACTTTATAATTGATTGAAACATATATTTCTTCTGTAGTTGACTTGAGAATGAATTTTATTACGTTTGTTTGTACTGAAAAAAAATCCAAAAAATGAACAAAATGGTTTAAATTAATTTTGTAGTGTGTTAAATATATACCTTTTTAAACATATTGGGTGATAAATAACTTCATATTGTAAATAAATTTGAAATATGTAACTAACAAATTCCTAACTGATTATTGTTTTAATGCTGTGTGTGTACTATACTCCGCGCCATTAATTATACAGAATTAACTAAATTATCAGACTCAATATATTTCTTTCTTTAAATATGTTCTAAAGCCTTCAATCTTGTTGATCATTGTCAGTAGTGAAATTGTTCTTGTCTAATTAACCTCACTGTAGCATCTTAAAAATGTTTGTGTATGGACATAAAATGTTAAAAAATTAATAGAGGGATGAAATAGAGGAGAACAGTTTCCTAGATGAGTATGCTTAAATGTATCGAAAGCTTCTAAAGGAAATTAAAAAAGACTAAAAATTGCTTTGGTAAAATTATAGAGCAACAATTAATCAGGCTAAAGACGCGAGAAGGATACTTTTAATCTTAATATATGAAGCATATCAAAGTCCTGCACGCGATTAAATATTTATAATTACAATTTTAACATAATTATAAATTGCTGGATCATACTCAATTTATTTGTTTTTACGTACTTATTTTCGCCTTTCTCGTTAATTGATACGTTACATCGAGTATTATTTTATATTCTGTGTTATATTCTTATTTGATATTCACGAGTGATAGATCGTCTTCCACTGCAAAATAATTGAACAGAAACTTCCAAATGCACGTGCAGTCCTGCCACCTTACGTTTGGTACTTATTATCAGCATTATGTATGCTTAATCCTTTCTGATAGACAGGAATTTTTGCGAATATTCTCCACCTACTTTAACTCCATACCTCATTACTATCCGAAAGCCTTGTTTGAATTTTCTTCCGAAGAATCTAGGCGATATCAAGTCGTCTTCTTTGACACTTCTATCGACCCTAAATCCCTTTAAAGTTTCAAATTTAGTATTTCCGTTCCGTTCTTCGCCTGTGTTTCTTAAAGTCGGTTTACGCGGCTTTACTACAGACGTATTTTTCAGAGGCATTAAGTATTCTATGGTTTATATTCTCAGGCTCTATTCTCTTTCCTTACTTAATTGCATTTTATGGCGTAGTCTTCTCGTACAACGACCTCGTCCATCAAAAAAGACGCTCCAAATAAATCGAGCTCCCTCGTAATCAATGAAAAGAGGCCACCTGATGGGCACAGCCTTTTAGAAAAGGCCGCACTCTGCTTCCAGGCAAGCTATTTGGTGTCATACTAAATACGAGGGGAAGTCAGAAAAGTACAGGGATTTTTTTAAAATTTCTCTTTCGAGAGTTTGGTAACACTGCTCGTATCCAGCGCTGAATGAGTGTAGTCAAAACTTGTATACAACGTGTATCGTCTGGCAGACCGTTAAAAATGACAGCTTCCTTGTCGATCTGAACCAAGGAGGAAATGATGGCAGTGATTCGCTTTTTGATTGCACTATATTGTATAACTGTTTACCGCGAAGCAAGATCTACAAATGGATAAAGGGCTTCAAACGCGGATGAACTTCTTTATGTGACGAATAACCATCGAGCAGGCCATCAACGTCAACCACTGAGGACAATGTGATAGTCGTTGAGGCTATGGTGAAGAAAAACAGAAAAATCACAGTGGACGAAAACTCCAATACTTTATATATCAGTAATTGTCCAGCGTATTCCATCGTACACCACAGGCTAAATTTCGCTAGGTGCGTCCTGAAAAAATAATGAGCGCAATGGTTGGACATCGCTCGTAAACATTTGGCCTAGGGAGATGGATTTTCACTGCAAATCGGTACTGTAGATGAAACTTGGGTTCATCAACACGGACCGGAAAGTAAGGCTGCGAGAATAGTTTGGAAACAGCCATCATCGCCAGACGTCAAGAAATTCAAACGTCTATCATCAGCTGGTTAAATTATGCTAACCCTACTTTGGGACATGGAAGATGTAATACTCGTTCATTTCACCCCACGAGGCGAAACTGTGAACACTGACAACTATTGTGATGTGTTGCAAACTAAACTGAATCCTGGAAACGTCGTGGAAAACTACGAAAAGGAGTCAGCCTGCAATTTGGCTACATTCTGCCTAACGGACGGCCAAAACAAAAAAAGACTTTGGGATTCAAAGTCCTGGAACACCCACCATACAGTCCATGAGATTTTCATAGGTTATGGCCAGTAAACCATTAAGGGGAATAATATTTGCAAGTGATGAAGTCAAAGTTGCGGAGCAAAATTGGTTGCAGATCCAACCGAAAAAATTTGTTGCCGCCAAAATCAAAAAACTGAAAGTATAACGTAATATGTTACTTTGGCTTGATCATGGATGAAAAAAATTCTCTTTAAATTACGACAAACAAGTGGTTTTACGTTAACCAAATTGTCTTGCTGTATAGAAATAAGTTTTCTTCAAGTGCCGTGATGGCGGGTTACTTTGATTTGCTTAGGAACTGGTTCTTACCTAGGTCCTAGGGGATGGAAACTGCCAGAAGCCGGTTTCTGTGGCACGTTCCGTACAACTCACATGCACAAACATCTGCTCAAACTAAACAGCAAAAGAAATGCACTTACTCTTATAAAAATTACATCAAAATAGTTCCCCCTCTCATCGAAATTTGTTACAGAATATGCAACTATATTATTCGTAAGATGTGCTTCGTTCACTTTTATCTCATTATAAACGTAATTCACGCCGATTTTCATCGACACACCCGTATCTGTCCAGACTCTTGTCTATTAAAATAAAAGTTCCAGTGGTTAACATTATTTTGTTATCTTCTCTGTTAAATAAGCGCCTTACAATTAGCAACCGCAGTCAAATTTCAATCACTTCAAACCTATTTTCATTTTGTTACATAAAGATGACCAATTTATAATTTCTTCGTGTCTTTCCTACGATAGATTATTCTCTGTTCATTTACTATCTTCTACATATAATATCGGAACATGTCCATGTCTTGAAGCAATAGACCAAAACTTTCAATTTCAGACTCATTTGTACAGATAATTAAGTGACGATAGAAAGATTCGCCATATATATGATCTGTAGCATCCTTGTGTTGACACGTGTAACCGACTTTCTAGCTGTATTCGCTTCCTGTCCCGGCGTCAAAGAGCTCTGCATATTAAACATTACAATGCCAAATGTAAATTTCAATTGATATAGCTGTCAACCGGTTCTGTCCGTCGGTATTCCCAACTAATCTTCGGAAGGCTTCAACCGTTTTTATGAATCATTGCAAAATTCTCTAGGCAACAGCCGTTTCTGACCTGTGAATTTCACATATTCTAAGCAACTACGTTCATTTTCTATCTCTAACCATATCAATCTATCTACACATAAGTAAACGAAAAGCGATTTTCAATCTTGTACCGAACCCAGAAAACACAATTTGGAACAGAATACAAGCAGCGCGTGAAGAGAATAAATTATTTTTACCCAGAAAAGACTAAATTAGGCTCTATTAATTCTGAAACTGAATAGATAAGTTCGTATGCTGGAACATTTACCATAAAAGATCTTTGCAACCCGTTATTAAATTTAACTAATTCTAAAACAAATTAAATATAAAAGTGAGAAAATTGATTTCTTAAGAAGAAACAGAAATTAAAAGATATAAAGTTATTAAGAAATGAACAATTATTTCCCAGCTATTTGGGATCCAAACAAATGCAGCCATAATCTAATAGAGGAGGCACGAGAAAAATATTATGTCATATTTCAACGTGCTGACCAGAAAACGTATTGCCTTGCTCTTGTTACAATTTATTTTCATTTGGTTTTCCATTGCCCCATCTCTTATTTTATATAAACCTTGTTGCAGAAATTCTACCTTAACAGCACTTTTCATTTTTCGATACATTAAGTCTACTCGAAACATGGAGGAACCGTCCCGATTTTCCACTAGCAACTGATTATATGCAGTCGATCTTGTCAAAACTCCCAAATCCACGAAACTACTTAAACTCGTGAAACCTTCTCTGAATCCGTGTTTCCCCTCGAAAAACCAGCCGAACGAATGAACTACACGACTAGATGCTCCATCACTTTACAAGCCACAGACGGAAAGACTTTTCGCTCTATAATTGTTCACGTCACTTTTATTCCTCCATTATTAAGTGGTGCCACTATAGCGCACCTCCAGTCACATGGAATGCTGGAAACCCAAGATTAATTATTTTAATTCAATTCACAAAAAAGTATAGACAAGACTTTGCGCGGTAAACTTGTCGCGCTAAAATTATGGAAGATGTTTTTTTAGAGACTTCTGATATCGTCAGGTCTAATATCACGCCTACGAAAATTTCTAGCGGAATGAATCCAAATTGTTTAAAACTCCCACTTTTGGGGATTCAGATTTGTACACTTCACTACTTAAAAGTAGTGGAAACGAATTTGAAGAAGAATATTTTTGTTAGATTATATTAACTCCTCTTATTGCGCGGTCGACAGCCGTAGAGCAGCCTTTTAAAAATAGATATAACTGGAACCGTAAGTTGTTTGCTCTAACGCCTTTTTCATAATGCCCCTCCTAAACTGTCAGTCACCTCCTGTGGTGTAGTGGTTAGCGTTGCTGCCTCACAACCCACGGGTCCCGGGTTCCAATCCTGGATGTTTGTGTCGTCATGGTCGCGAAGACCGGGATTAAGACTGTTGGAGAATCGATACGCTGACCAAGTATAACTCCAAATTCGGAATGTGTCATCAAGATGATGGCCCGCAGTAGACCCGGTAGGCCCAGGCCTTCAATGGCGTGTAGAGCCAAAGAAGAAAGTTACAGTGAGGTTGTGTCGGCAATTTCAAAACAAACACCCTTGATCTACTATTGTAGTCCGCGCGTCTATTGACGAGTTGAGGTCCAGAAGTGTGGCTAAGATGGTTTCATGAATTAGAAAGTGAACAAGAGGATTTATGATACACGATGAAGACAAGGGTGACGTGAAAGGTTACAACACGATGCAGAATCTGAGCGGAAGACGATCAATTTTCAGGTGATGAAGATACCGAAGAATTTTTTTTCTTGGAAAAAACAAAACCACATATAAATTTACATGAAAAGTGTATCCAAGTGCGCACTTGGTCACATACATTATAAATTTTATTCCTGGTCCTAAACGTATATGAAAACAGATTATTGTTCATTTATTAAAAAATATATTCCGTAATTTAGAAAAAGCAACAGGATTTCCCGAGAAATGAATCGTGGCTGGCGATGGCCGTTAATTTATATCAAAAACCTGAACGTGCAGGTCTCCGAGGAAACATCTACAAGGACAAAAATCAGACAGCAACACAGAGTTGAGGAACTGGCCTACGTTATTCAAATGAATTTCCGGACTTTTGGAAAATTGGATGCAGCAAAGGTGTTTATGGAACGTTACTTTAAATAAAGCCCTACAGAAGATTGATTTTATTAATTTTTTTATTAATTATTTAAAACATAATTAGCCTGTTTTCTGGTACATCTATAACAGGGCTTATCTTCACAAACTTACAGAAATTATGTTACAGAAAATTCTTCTATTATTTTTTTTACAGTAATACTGACTAATTATCTAGAAACTAGAGGTATAGAATGAAGGGTGGTAGGAGGATGAAGGTAAAAGCTTTAAGATCACAGTTGGGTGAATATGAAGAGAGAGGAAAACTGTTGTAAGAAGTAGCTGCTTCCATCTTTTTATACATTAAATGGGATTTACAAAGTAAGATATTACAATTTTTTTCGTTCAGCTACTTTTATTTATTTATTTTTAACATCAAATTTGGATGCACTTGCCTGCAGGGGGTCTGTAGAGCAGACTGTTTATTATGCAGAACTCTCTCCCTGCGTAAGTACTACCAGGAGGTCATCCATCTCCCCATTCTTGTCTACTGGGCTTCGCTACAGAATATGGGATACACAACTCAAAGAGCGGTCCCAAGTGTTGTACCTTGAGGAACGCCTTCCGAGCCGATTAAAACTTAATTAATTGATTAAAAAGTAAAACATTGAACACGAAAGAGCAGCATTTGGATGAGAATATTTAAACCTCACTTTATCATGACAAACATAATAATAATCTTAATCACCGAATATGTTATCAATGCGAAGCGCTCGGTTTTCAGGTATTGGAGGAATGAGGGAGTGATAATCTGGATCAGACGCGCCCCCTCCTGGCGGTGTGCCTCGTCTACTAACTGTAGATCATCCCCTTGCCTTGTTAAGGCCCGACTCCAGCGCTTCTTCGATAAGATATCCGGAATTGGAAGGCTGGCTTCAAATTGGCGTCCTGCTGCTGAATTTCAGGCTGATTATTTATGAATTTCGGTCCAAAGTGGTCTCGTGTTTATTTGGCATGTCGGAGCAGATAAGACGGCCGCATGCTATGAGGAGCATACATATTCCTGCCGCACAAGCTTAGCAGCCAATTACCCGGGCTGAGGACTGGGAATGTCCGGCATCCAGGTGTCAGCCTGTCACCGTCGTGCAAGATGTCGACGACCCCAGGGCATCTGGCATCGTTAACTGGTCTTCATTTACGTCAATTATCTTAGCCAGTGCTCTGTAATTAATATTGCACCTCTAATGGCTTGCATAGTAAATTCTTCGCTCGAAAACAATGCAGAGACCGGGGAGAATGTGCGTCACCATGTGCAACTGAATATTAAATTCTGTGACGAGAACATATTG
This sequence comes from Eucriotettix oculatus, assembly GCA_034510155.1. Lineage (NCBI taxonomy): Eukaryota > Metazoa > Arthropoda > Insecta > Orthoptera > Tetrigidae > Eucriotettix > Eucriotettix oculatus. The sequence continues at coordinate 40,957,258 of CM067379.1, forward strand.
AATTTATTATAATAGAAACAGTTACTGTAAGGTTAATTTTGTTATTTTTTAAATATTTAATTGAAAAGCTTCTATTAAATTTCATTCTAGTTGAAAACGTAAATTGCCATTCTTAATTACTTTGTGATAATATTCGTTGCATTTAGTGGATTTGAGATTTTCGACGTAAGTGATTTTTATTGGTCACTTTTTTTATTGCAATTTTATCGGAGCTCCAGAACAATTGTAAAGGCATCTTTGCCGGCGAAGTTGAAGGGATTAGATCAGAGGTTGTATCTGCCAAACTGAAAACGATTTTTTCGACTAATCGCTTATACCGGTAACTGCTTTCATCTAAAATATTAATGCATTAGCCATTTTAACACCTTCATCCAGTCCAGTGATTGAAAAAGAAGAGAGGGAGACAGCTTATGATAACTCGCAGTTGGTTTTGAACAATCTCTCTCTCTCTACCAAAATTACGCTTATAAGTGGGATTATGGTATACGAACGCCAAATAGGACTTTTAACTCGCAGTTGGTTTTCACACCGCCTTTCACGCGGCAATTCAATGGATTTATAAATACTTACATTAATATCTTCTGAACTCTGTAACATATTGAAATGAAACATACATAAGAATTAAGTTAAAATTCATGTTTCAATCCCTGAAATTTTTATTTAAATCCGTTTGAGCCGTTTCGGAGATCATGAGTATAGGCAACCCGAATTCCGTTTTGGTGAATAAAACGAACGTATGTAAAGTTACCTTTCCGTATAAAATTTTCATATGAGATTTTTAAAAAATTTCCGTACGATTTTTTGAAAAATTTCTTGTACAAAGAAACTTGTCCTGAAAATAACGAACACAACACAGGCGTTCGGAAGTTATGCGCGCACATACATTTCGGCGAATCATTTATATATAGAGAGAGACTTGTAACTGCGTTACTGGCGCCCAACAATTCTTAGAATAACTGAATTAAGCGTCATTATCTTGTCAATTAAACTGAGTGTTTTATCTGAAATATAATTGCTAATGCGATGTCCTTTATTGATAATTGTTGATAATTACATGAAGTTATATTGATCATCTGCTGATGACGTAACAAAAGCTATTCTGTTTCTATTTTAAATAAAAGTAGTATGTCAATTATTTATTACAATTTGTTGAAAAACCATCATGCATAGAACTCAGGACCGAAACAGTAGGCAGGAAAACTATGCCTGTAAGGCGTGGTAAGTGCAATGCCGAAGTAGAGAAAACAAAATGCTGAAAGTTGAGTTAAATTTAAACATGAGGATATTAATATCTCTCTTTCAAGGCGTGTATCATACATACGTTATGCGATCGATGTTTCGCTCAGTGCTCTGAATGTTCCTGCATGACGCCACAGTAAGATCATCCCAAGGCGATTTACACGTTTGATTGCAGACGTATCTAGTGTTATTCTTCCCCCTCCAACGTAGCATGTGACAAGGCAGAGATTTGAGAAGTGTTACACCTGTTCGCCGCGTCATTTCCTGTCGGAAGACCGCGGTCACGTTCCCACACGGACAGACCCGTCACATGATTGATCACTCTTCACATATGGAACAAACTTCATCAGAGTGCTAATTTAGATATCGAACTAAGCTCAGCTTGGAACTCAGCCAATTATTTCAGTCCAAAGGTCTGAAGTAAACAAAGTGCCGATGCCGATTAAATCTGACAGGCGTATTTGTCACACTGTACCCTTGTGATCTTCCAACTAACTTTTTTCTGCATGGTATACCCACTAAAGCCAGACAAACTTAATTTTTCCTGTCATTTTTATGGCAATTCTCTGTTAGAATGCCGCTTTTCATTATTCAGAACTTGCTAGTAAAGTGTAAACTGAGTTCAGGTTTTGATCACGATCACATCCACGTATCGCAGAGTCGAGAGTGAGGATCTCACTCATCGACGTAAAGCGAGTTCACAAATCATATTAATATCCGCAAACTCCATTTATTTTCGTTTGGTACGACAATTTGACTGCAGTATCTGAAAAAGTTGCATATTTAAGGAAAAATATTATTATATAAGGCCCACAGATATTATTCACATAATAGACTTGTAAGCTCATGATGGACACCGTATTATAAATAAACTACAATAACTGGCCAAAAGTTAGTAATAGAATTTTAATTAAAAATAAAAGAGAAATTTGGGAGAAAATTTCAATATTTATTTTCTAATTCCTATCTTAGAAGTAGATTCAATTTTTTGGTTTATGTAAATTACATGCCCACAGTTTAAATTGTTTATCGATAATAAGACAAAAATGTCGAAGTTTCTTAAAGATTTTAATGAGAAAAAATGTAGAACTTAATTAACTTGTTTTCCAATTACTTTGTTAGGGTAATATTCAGAAATTTAAATTTTGTTAAGATTTACAAAGATGTTATAAATAATTTAGCTAAACACAATGTTGTTTATAAAATTGAATGTGTAAAGGTTTTATAAAAATTATTTCATTATGAACAAAATTTAATTGTAACTTTGTAATTTTTTATTTATTTAAACGTATATTTATATAACACAAATTTCTACTTGGTTCCTGAACTATATTGTAACAACAATAAGTAATTTAGGAGAAATTAAATATTGAAATAGTAACTGTTTATCTCAGGGTATTTTTATTTAGGAGACTTATAAGGGTTAATTACTGTGGTGAAACAAAGTGTAGCAGAGATCTCGTTTTTAAGACGTGCCTTTTTCTCGTTCTTCGCAGGTATCAGAGTTCCTCGAGGATTTCTACGATTATTGGCAGCAAGTCGTGGCGATCTTTTCCTCAGGAGGTGTGATCACCGCAGGCGGTAAACATGAGATTTTTTTCACCGTTGAGCGACGAAGAATATCAGTCTTCAGTCTCAGCGAAGATGTTCACATCTCAGTAGAGAGATTTATCTCAGATATTATCATTTTGTTGTGCAGATTTGTATTTCCTTCTGCAAATTATTGAAAGCGTTTTCTTTTCTCTTCTTAAATAATTCGCTCTTACAACTTTCGAAAAAACTTATACTTCTCTCTTGTTTCGATTTTTGGGATCGGCCGTTTTGGCGCAAGAAAGATTTGGCGCCGTCCTTTTGGGCGCAATGTATGTAATAAAATTATTTTGAGGGAACACACAAGACTCGCTTAATATTACTAGGAATAAAATATAAGATTTACTGAGTATGTAGTTATACAATATTTATGAAACATATTCCTAAACATTTAGAGAGTAAGAAACAAAAACTTATTGAAGTAAGACTATGAGAAATATTTTTCTGGTCTCTAAGAAAAATAATCCTGATTATACCAGAAAATGATCGAAGCATTTACTATTGATTTAAAACCATCTGGCATTATTGAAAAAATAATATAAACGTTAATACATAATGCATATAATAAACAAAATTACAAGCACTTCATACGAATTTATGAGGCATATACGAAGTTCCGTTCTGTTCTGGCATTAATTAATTAAGAGACCTTTAAATTAAAGCTTTAACGTCTGTTAGAATTTTAATGATAAATATTCTTCATATTGAACTTATGGTATCACTGGTAATTAATTTCGTGTATCAAATCTTGTCCTGTCAACGTCTGGTACTCGTAGTTTCACTGTCACCAACTTTACCAGAAGGAAATTCAAGTTTTATCACATTCCCCATTACGAGTTGGGAATTATATAAACCCGTCGAAACTCGTAAGTTATTTTGATAAATATTCATTAATGAATCACATTTACCAAATTTAAAGCTGATTATTCATACTAATTGGCAGAAACCAATGGATTTATTACTTTTACTGTAAAATATACAATGTTTTGTGATTAGATTGTGTTTATTAATGGACAGTTTAAAATAAGATTTATGTTCTTTAATTCTGATAATCAAAGTTCTCCTCGTTTGTCAAATTAATTATTCGAATTGTAATTTCTGTTATTTTGACCAGACGACGAGAACTCAGACTTATGCTCTTTTATCCTTAAATTCAAATTTTTAACAGTCTACTTGCGAACACAATCCAATCATCAAACATCATCTTCATCCACTGTTTCGATTTTGACGTCATTTCTGGTTTGGACAGAGGAATACATACTTTTAAATGATTAATTTCTGAACCGTTACATATTAAAAATAAAGGTAACACTGTGAAAGTTAAACAAGACACTGATATGTTTCCGTTTCTCGTGTCGAAAGAACCCCGCGCCTAAACGCCATAGGCTTCTATTTCTTTCCCACTTCAAACGTACACTGAAAGCATTTCTCCTCTCCCTACTTCCACTTCCTTCCAAGTCTAATGCACACTGCGAGTTTTCTCCTCTCCTGACCTCCACTTCCCTTCAAATTCAAACACACACTGACTCCTCTTGTCATCTCCATCCAATCACTCCTTTCCCCTTCTCTATGGAAAACACCACCCCTCATGACATGCCTTGACCGATCGTAATTAATTTCTGACGACCGTTGGGTCCGCATTTCTTTGACCATCGCACTCTGGTAGCCAAACATCTTTATTCCACGCACCTATCTAGCAATCACGGATCTTCGCCTTTCTAATCTTGAAATTTTCACATCTACTCCGCCTACCTCCAAATATTCTCGTTCAATTTTCAGAATTTAATTCGTCCTAAAATACGAAATAAAATTGAATGTGTTCTTCGGTGCTTCAATTGTTTGGGCTGTAGACGCTGTTATGTTACTCAGACAAAACGTAAGCTTCAATCCAGATTTAAGTAACATTCCTTTATAAAATTTATAACAACCTTTAGATAAACGATCTCCGTTAGCAAAACAAAACTTGTGTATGTGTCTGGTTTTACATCTCTGGAAATAAGCAACAGGCACAAATACAAGGATAGAAGGACCTAAAATGAACTGGCAAGAGCTCTGTTCGAGGAAGAGGATGAACCAAGACGATTAAAAGGATACAAGCCATCAGACCTTACACGCCGATTTAACTGAAGTATTCACATTACTCATATTTCAAGAAATATAATGAGCTACAAAACGTCATATTTCATTGCTCTTCAAGTCTTATTATATAAATAGCTAGTCAGGTAAGCATTAAGTAATACAAAAAATGAATTGGTCTTTTAAAATAGACAGATGCACCTTCAATTAGAGTCAATAAACAATAATAGACTGCAGTGTAGTAATGTAAAATGTTGAGATAAAGTAAGCTATTGTGTTTATCGATTTATGAGCGAAATGTCTCTTATAGGATCAAATGTCAATTCTATAAATAAAAAATATATGTAAGAAACGTTTAACTTCGATATACGACTGTTATTTTGATTTAAAATTTCATTCTCGAAACTTCGAAGTGTAAGTAATTTTTTTTTAAATCAGTCACAACAACATTGTAAGTTTGGTGATTTTTTGCACCTTTTCTTTCATTTCAGTCATTTTACTGTAAGGTCATGTTCAACTACAGTATTTTCATAAGAACAAAACTAACAAGAAAATTTTAAAAAACGAATGAGGGTCCGTGTTTAAAAATCGATTACAAGATTATATTATAGAATAGTTATGAAATGAACTTTTGGTTCTGAATAACCGCCCAAGCTTGTATTTTAAGTGGGGTGTATTGTTAAAAATTCTGATCGAAAATTTATATATTAGTTATGTATTCGATCAACATAGGTATTCAAAAAGTCACAATAATATTCGAAACTCCGTTAGAAAAATGGTAGTTAATTTAAAAAAAATACAAATGAGCTTTCGGACAATAGTTATGCCATAATCATCTCCGCAATGATTCTTTTTTAAAAAAAGACAATATTTCCAGTTTCTGGGATCAAAGTAAAAATGATCTGACGATGTTCAAACGTGAGACAAGATAGACTCGAAACTTAAGTACGTAGTTCTATGTAGAATAGGGGAAGAGCGAACAATATGGAGGAAGTTAACAATGAGAAGGGATAGATTAATGGGCATTACGGTCTTGTAAAATTAGCATTTGAGGGAAGTGTGTCCGTAAGAATAGAAGAGGGAGGTGAAGGAAGGAATACGCTTAACAGATCAGCGAATATTGAGATGTGGTAGTTATATGGAAATGAAAAGTCTTGCGAAAGACTTAGGACTGAATACCACAACAACATGTACGGAGTAGTTTATTCCTTAACATAAACACGATTTTGATAAGAACCGATTCACCGAAGTTATTCTCTATAGAATATATTAATTGTATGTGAGCATTTATGTGAAGGTAATTGAAATAGAGGTCTTTTGCTTTTTTTAATTTGATTTAATTTTAATTTATTAAATAAAATTAACTAATGACAAAATAATATATTTTGTAAAACATTTTTCTTTGTAGAGATGATTATGGCAATACTATTAGTCAAAAGATCTTTAATAAAAATAAAAGAAATTAAAATAGTATATTCTTCAGAATTCTAATTACATATCATCAGAAATAAAACCGTTTCCAATTCATCATTTATGAAAGTGTGGATTCTGTTTCCGCTGTGTTTCAAGTTTCCTGTTCATTACTCTAGATAATTTATCTCGGAACCATTAGTTTTTCTTCGTGCAATTATTACTCCACACAACAGCAGTAATCAAAGATCATTTCTCGTGGTCATATCTAAGATCTAGAGCTGAGTTACAACTTTAATGACATGTTGTGCCCGTGCATTTACCAAGTGTGTTCTCACTTCATAATCTTATCGCTCCGAAGTTACAAACAAATCAGAAGGCTTCGAAAGTATCAGGTTTCGAAACAAAGGCTATAATTTTTAAGGAGCGGGCATCAGCATGATTGAAACAACTTCCAGGGAAAAGTATAAAACCATATAAAATCTTGGAATAATGGCTCAGTGAGTGTAGTATTTTCCAGTCGTGGAAATACTTTCGTTTCTGATCGTGGATTCTCCAGTTAAGTTTCATTCGCCTAGTTTATTATTTATTAATCGATCAAGTACTATTTAGTAGAGCTTATCTAAAAACGTGTTAAAATCAACCATGAATTATTTAAGAAACGGCACTTGAACCTTGTTCTAAATCTTTTATGACCATCATACTTTTCGATCAATTAAGTAATAAGTGCACATGAAAGTTTAAGTGTTGATCAAACTCTATTTAGTTTTATTTCAGGGTTGTTATATTCCTGAAATGTAAATATTGAGCTGTGTTATTTAACATTTAATAAAGAAATTGTTAAAAAAATTCCCCATATCTTCATCATCCATCCACTCTTCTCCTTCTATTACTGACTGATCAAGATTTCCACCGTGATATTCTAGATATTCCTTCCATCATCCTGCCTCTCCTTCTTTGTCCAGAATTGGCTTAACATCCGTTCACCTGATGGTTTTGCTAATATTCTTCCTCTCTCTGAATTTTTCTTTGATTTTCCTATAAGCTGCGTCTATTTTACCTTTCACCACGAAATCTTTAACCGCTTTGCATTTCTCTAGGAGCCAAGACATTTTGGCAGCTTTGCACTTCCTATCTATCTCATTCTTCAGTCGTCTGTACTGCTCTTTACCATTTTCATCCCTCGCTTTTTTAAATGTACACCTTTCATCAATCATTTTTATTATTTCTTGTAGTATCCATGCTTTCCTATTGGTCTGAGCTATTCTTCCTATTTTGTCGTCGGTTGCTCTAGTTATTTTTTCAAGAGTGCCGATATCTTTTCTATATTGTTTCTTTCTCCTTCCTCTATTAATCTACTCTTGACATCTTCTTTGAAACTCTGAATCACATCCTGTTGGTGTCATTTTTTCTCTTTGTTTTAATTCCTTGCTTCAGTGGCCACTTTATTATAGGAAATAGCCCACAAAATAGGTAATAGAGTGAGAATAGGCGATATCGTCATTAATTTCGCTACATTACTTGACGTTGGTTTACATGGCAATCCAACAGAGAAGCTAGGCCATCCAGGTGATGAGAGGGTGGCTTTAGTATTTCGTCACTCAGAGGATGAAGATTGATAGACAACTATCACTATAACAAATTGTAACATCGGGGGTGCTTTATGAATATTAATGATGATGATTTCATCGTATATAGCAAAATTAAAAGATCTTCCTATGAATAACAACACGACTAAGTTAAAGGAAAAATGCCATGTAAACAAATATTATTAAAAGGAAATCTATAATTATCATGCAGTGCGATTCGGTTGTAACATAAATTTGGAGAAAGTACCTCAAGGAAGGATCTGTATACATCTACGAATTATTCAGAGCCCAAATTTGAGGTGAGAGGAACACGTACATTCTGCGACTTGAAAACCATTTCGTAAAAAAGGAGGGGAGAGGAAAATTAATAACTTCCATAGAAATTTCTGATGCATCCCATATTCGAATATAGAGCAGGTTGTTAGGATTCTTATTCAGCAGTAATCACCTCACAGAGGTCTCGAAAAAAATTTCAAGTTGTGTTGAAGATAGCAAGGCTTTGCAATTTGTTTAAATCATCATGACGGGATAAACTTCAAAAATCAAAATATTATTGGAAGAAGTGACAACTTTTCTTGTAGTTTCCATTTTTATTATTTTTAATCATAACTAAAAAGGTTTATACATTTTACCTACGGTACTGTTTAAGGTGAATTAACCTGCAACAAACAGGTTTAAAAATAATGTATACAGAGATGTGCTATTAAAGGAGAGTTGCCTGTTTAAGGATCACCCACATGCAGTCTTTTACCGAAAAAAGCCTAGCCAAAGAAGGCTACCATGCTCTACCTTCCACATCCCACTCCTCTTTTCAATTCACTTCCTACGCTATTAAAGGAGTCTTGCCTGTTTCAGCATAACCGTCATGTAGCGTGTTACCAAAGAAAACCTAGTCAATCGTGGGCTGTCTTCTTCTCTCTTCCACATTCCCCCTTTTCAATCACCTGCATATGCAAGTAATTTCTGACACGTAGGCATAATTTTGAACTATTATTCTTTTCACATTATGGGTCAATTTTATTTTCTAGATCTTTTGTTGGTTCACACAATCGCACATATATTTTGTTCCATAATTGCTACCAGAATCAATAATATTCGCAAGAAATGTATGTTCATACAAACACTATAATGTAACAAATAATAGGAATTGTGGTGACTCATGACCCCTACATTTAAGCGGTAAAGCAAAAATAATTGAGTTTTTGTTATTTGCGTACAGCAGGACGAAAAACGAGGGTGGTTTGGTGAGGCCGAGTAGGCGGGAAACGTCGCCGTTTACAACATTATTTATTGCCTGGAGTGCATTGTATTCGACACAGTTGGTCCGGGGAGCTGTCCTGAGAAAGTCGGGGTGAGAGAGCAGTGGCTGAGGAAACAACATGCGTAAAAGTTAATTTCGGCATGTTCGAGAAAGAAGATTCATTTGTAGTACGGAAAACAAAAAGATAACATTTGATGGAGATTTAAGCTGAAGAAGAGGCGCTAGAGGAGACGTGTCCAGCAAAGGAACATCCGGCAACGGCAAACCAGGAACGACGTTACCCGGTTTCCACTTAAACCATTCTCGTTGATTCGCGATTGTTTAAATTTCAATTATATCGTTCGTCACCCGCGTTCCCGAGAGCAGCCTTTTAGAAGCTGCATAGATTCTTTTTGCTTTACCGACTGAGCCAATTTGATTATACATTTTACTCGTAAATTTATATTTTTATTAAAACTTAATTTGAGTTATATTTCATTTGGAAATTTTATAATGTAATATCATCATAATTAAATGGAATATATTCAAATTAAATATACTTTTTTTATTATTTAACAATTCCTAGTTATAATAATATTTTTGCGGTGTAAACAAAGACCAAACACCACAGAATAATAATGGAAAAAGTATCCGACGCTGTATTTTAATACAAAATAAGTTATTTCATATAGAAGTTCAAATTGTGTGAATTATGGAGGTAGTTTATTAAGCATTCAGTTTTGCATAATGATAAAATATAGGTTTATCTTGTGTGAGTTGAAAGAGAGGGCATAGTTGTCGTGTGTGGGTGACGATATTTTGTGTGTTGATGATAATAAGTGAAGATTCGTATGTCCGCTGCGGTCGAGCTGGAGGGCCGAAGGTGTTTTATTTGCGCGGCTAATTTACTGCTGTCCGGACCGTGGGAAGCGCAGCTTGGTAGCTGTTTCGCCCGCGGACACGACTTTTTGCGGCGCCATCCCCGCCTCTGCTCTGCTCTGCTCAGCTCAGCACTCATTATCCTCCTTAACCACGTGGCTGACATCTTCCTACTCTAAATACTCGACACAGCTTCACATTCACAACTCACGACCTCCAAATACGCCATTGGAAGCATTGTAGATAGATCACTTCTCAATTACCTGTTGGCACTTCACCGGGGAAAGAATATATATGAGGGTGTCAGTGTATGCACGAGGCACCTTTCGGTTTCCGAATACGTGCCTCGAAAAATCAGTAGGCCTATAAAGTGAATGGATGTGAGACATCGTAGGTCCGAGCTTCCCGAGCAATAACACACATTTCATTATACGTTTGAACAGAACGCGTAGAACGATTTAAAGAACGGACGAAAGAGAAATCTGTGTCTCGATCTAACGTTTAAGAAACTAAAATTGTCTCACAGAAGATTTCAAAATTTCGTCCCGCGGTAAGCTATAAGAAATGAATTCAAATTACTGATATCCATCGCTGACCAATTCCTTACGTTCTGGTATCGTTTTAATCTGCATCAGGAGTCCTGTCAAATAAAATGAATGGAAAATATACCTACCGTTTGTGACGCTTAAAATTGGTAAAAAAGAAATATTTTAACCACTTGTGCATAGTAACCGCTAATTACTCCTCGGTAATCACATAGCATAATACTCAATACAACAATATCCCTGATGTCTAGAAACAACAAAATTAAGAAAAAATCAAAGGTGTCTGAATCGATGATTCTAGCAAAAAATCGGAAAATAATTCTGACTGACGTCATTTTTAGTAATGATTTCTTAATATTCACGCAAATTATCCGTAAATATTCCTCTTTTTTTGAGTAAGTCTTCCTTACCTGTGCTATCCTACTCTTTATGTCTACTATACTTCTACCATTCCTAGTTATTATGCTGCGTAAGTAGCAGAATGCCTTAACCCTCCTTCAAAATATCCCTTCCCAATTTCCCCCTTTGTTATTCCACTGTTTCCCCTACTACACTCCATTACCTTGTTATTCCATCCATTAATGCTCATTAAAGAATTATGCAACTTGGGCAGCATAATAGCCATGGAAGGCATAAAGAGTAGGATGGCACAGGCAAGGAAGGCTTTCGCAAAAAAGAGCAATTTACTAACGGCTAATATAAGTATGAATATAAGGAAATAATTAAAAAAATGTTCGTATGAAGTGTGATGTTATATTGCTACGAAACATGGATGACAGTAATTGCAGAAAGAGAAAGAACAGAAGCTTTTGAAATGTTGTGCTACGGAAGAATTATTAAAATCAGATGGACGTATAGAATAACCAGGAAGTTCTAAGCAGAATAATGGAAGAGATGACAATATGGAGGACTTTGACCAACTGAAGGGATAGATTAATAGGCCTCGTTTAGTAAAATTAACATTACAGGAAAGTGTGTGGGGTAAGAACAGAAAACGAAAACAATGGATGGAATACGCTAAGTGGATTAGGGAGGATGCGGAAATAAAACGCTTGTAGAAGGCAAGGATTGTTGCATCAGACCAGGTTTAATATAACAACACATGGAAATAAAGTTCATCTTATATTACACCAGGTATTCCTCATCCAGTTCGAAACTTATTGCGAAGAAGAGCAGCTACCCGTATTCAATCAAAATAATGTCACTTTAAAGATATATATGTTACATTAGTTACTTATATCCAAAATTTAAAGTACACAGTGTAACACAAATCACGAAAGAGGATGCTATTTGCTATTCTTCACAGCTTTTCATATGTTGATTAACATTGGCCAGGGAAGCATTATCGATGCCTTCAGAGTTACACTAACACTCCTGATCAAATTTTTCCTTGAGTTCGTATGATTCAGAATTTTTATGTGCAAATTAGCCTTTATAAAATGAGAACGATTCTCTCCGTCCGCAATTAAAATTTCGCTCTTGCTGCAATTGCGGTATATCATAAGCCAAGTAGAACAGGAAAATAATCTAACGGAATTATTGAAGTAATTCGGAAATGCGAATTATTTCGTACGTTTGTTTGAGATGGCGTGAGACGTTGCTTGGTGGGAGACGCGATCCCCCTCATCCCCCCCCCTTATGTGCGACGCGGGGGTTTCCTGGCCTCAGGCGCCGAGATAAGAAAAAGTCGGCTTTCCCACGCGCCAAGAAGCTATTGGGGACATCTGCGCACTAGTATCTCTGACTACGTGCGCACTACGTCCATCATCAGACCTATAGCGCTAATCATCATTATACTTTGCGCTTGTTGACCTTCTTTAAAGGAAAAGTAACTTTAACCTAAAAATTAATTTGGTTTGTTTGTATGTGTATATATATGTGAAAAGCGAATTACCGTATTTATCAACACGTAGACGATCAAGGTAAATGCATCATTATTTAAGAATTTTCATTATTTATTATTAATCAGATATTTCGCTACTAATAGAATGAAAGTATATCAAATAATTAATATTTTCGTTTTAAGAGCCTTCTAAACAAAAATTTAACGGACGCAATTGGAAATTGTTGAAGAAATCTATAAAGTTTGCATAGTTGTATTTCTATGGTGTAGTGGTCAGCGTCATGTCGCATCAGAGGCAAGGATGTTTGCGTGTTTCCAACTCATTTTCAGCATGACCACCGAACCCATTGCAGAGCTGCCACGTTCGCATGGTAAAACCCATTGCTTCCATCATCAATCAGCGGAAGGCAACGGAAAAAATACCTCCTGAAAGAATTTCCCGTACAGCAATTGGCAATTAAGCTGTACATTGGAACTTCACGCCATGACTCCGTTTTAAATTCGGTAAAACGTTAATGTCAATATAAAATAAATGCGTAAATTTATTAATTATATTTAACATTTATACCTTAAATAAAACCAATTAATAATTATTACTGAGTATTTAAAATCTTAATTCTATTAATTTTGCCGTTAAATAATCGGTATGAGTAATATTTTAAATTTATTAATTTTTCTATCATGGAGACCTTAGAAGAACTATTGCTCAATCACTTGAGAATGTTTATTCCTAATATGTACAAATATAATTAGAATTTTTCAGTTTTAAAAGCTAATGGTAGGTGTTACGCAGATAATTGAATCAAGGAGATACACCTGAGGCCCAACGACCTCTCGCACAAAAGCAATTAAAATTTCAAACTGAAAATTTTTGAAAACATTTCGAAGCGCTTAGAGTATGTCCAAAGCACGTACCCGCCAATTAATGCGCGCTAATTAATCAGCGGCAGTTACCGGAGCTAATGGGGCGGCCATGGCTAATTGGATTTTAATAAAGGCGGCCGCGTGATAAGGGAAAAACAGCGGCCATTTCGAGGCCGCTAAGTGGCCACAGATCTATTCAAAGGAAGCGCCCTCATGCCACGAGACTCGGCCACCTAATTAGTGCTTAGCAGGAGATGTTTCTTAATTAACAGGTCAGTGCTACCGCTTGATCATGGAGTCTCTTGTCCGCGCACGAAAGGAACATTAACCTTTATTACTTCTCTAATTGCGCTGTGAAATAATTGCCATTAAAATCCTCATTCCTTCCAACTCAAGGCCACTACCTAATTGTCGCAACTCTAGCACATAAACGTTCGTATGAAAATGAATAGCATTCTTGTAATAACTGCGCCAACGAATTACCATCCGTTTATATTAATTTGGGTCTCATTTCGGATTCATAAAATAATTTACAGCCTAAATTTATTTAAATAACTCTCTTCAACTCATATAGTCTCATCTATAAAACATAAATACCATTAAAATACAATAATTACACACTCATTGTATAGGCCAGGTTTGCGAACGGCACTTGTTGCATTGCGACAGTTGGCCAGCTGTCTCCAAACCTGGTAGAGGAGTGATGCCGAATAGGCTTTTCAATCTATAGCTCGGGGACTTAGTTAAAACTTAATTATCTCGCTCTCCCTTTTGCATGTCCCCCTTCCTATTCCTTCAGATATTACCGGGAAGTGATCAAAGCGTTAAGTATTTATTCTACGTGAAGATATCTTGGAATTGCCGCGCGAAAGTCGGCGTGTAAATCAACTGCGAGTTATAAGTCCTATTACACGTTCCTATATCATCCATCCCACTTACTAACTATTGCTGCATCAGGATGAGTAAAATTGAACTTCTTTGGGCCGTCGATACGATGTAAACATAAATTGATGAATTGGTTTCAATTCTCGCGTCAGGTAAATTTTAAAATTTAGTAACTGCTAAAATGAAAATAAAAAGGAAACTATCGAGATTGGTGTCGAAACCGGTGTAATGCGAGTCGCAGTGTTTCATTACAACCTTTAATATGTGATTTAGTGAAAAAAAGCTAAGTAAGTGGGGGAATATATTTATTCTGTTAGAATACTGAAAATAAATTTCATCTCGGCCGTAACCATCGCTGGAGATGGTCCAGGTCGACACCAAATTCTTCACATGTAAATTCAATAATCTTTTCGGGTGAGGGAGTCAAGGAGTAAATAGGATGTATTGCTAAATTTTAAGCCTGAAGAAGTCTCGAAATGGAGATGAAACGTCGCTTTATGAAGAAATAGTGATATATTTAATGCTGGCTTTTGAGGCGTCTTTTTATTTATTGTAAATTTATAATAAAATATATTTATTCCTGCTACTTTACCGAGGGGTGTTTTGGACTCCCTCCAGATTCTGGGAGTATATTTGCAGTTCAAATTGTGACGTTTTCGATGTCGGTTTCGTTATATGTTGAGCAAGAATTAAATAATGTACCGGGATAATATAAATAAATACCCGCTGGGTCCCCAGCTAGTAATCAACAAAACTCCACTTATAAAACAAATACTCATAGAAATTTTCTAGATCAATTATTTAGGCAATATATTGGTCGTAGAGGAGCAAGTATATGAATTCATAGCTATGTTCAAATGGCTCCTTGTAAAGAGAATTTCAGGCTGGTTAATGACATAATTTCCATTCAGCGACCTGACACGGTGTGGGAGGCAGAGAACGCTTTTGGGATGCGTCCTTGTGACCGAGCCGGAAATTGCTTACAGGATACAGTCTCGCCCGCGTCGTGCCGCGTCGAGTCGCGTCGCATGCCGGCGCGGCGTACGCACAGACAATGCGTAGTGCGTGCGTGCGTGGTGCGTGCGTACTGCTCCGCCCACATTCCTGCAGACCCTGGGCTGCGAAACAAACAATCCCTCGTATTAGTTCTTCCGGCCTTTTCCCGTGGCGTTCCTCACATGTGACATTCTGTTTCGACCGACTCCATGGAACAAGAACAACGAAAGCGAAAGATCCCACTGGTGTCTCAGTAAAATGCTCTGTGTGGCCTTTGTTCAATAATAAACGTGATATGGAAACTATTTGGCAATAATGTTAAGGACGGACGTCATGGAACAAGCGAGTATTTTGTAACATATAACAGACCCAACAACAAAAAGTGAACTGCCACTTGATGACCGCCATCGCCGAGGTAAATTCGCGTTGCCTGAGGATTCCGATGATGTATTTAGCTTCGGTGGCTCTTGTCTAATGAGGACCCCGTAAATGGAAGCGATGTCATCTTGAGCCAGACGTAGATTGATGGCGTAATGGCGTATCAACAGTCTCTGGAACATAAGTGCGGCGTACTTGTCCCGTAATGTAATGATAGTGGTAAATAATTGTGTTACCTCGGGGGCTGCGAGATCTGTCAGTAGCAAATGTCGCGAGTGAAGTCGTGACACATGACAACTTATTATGTTAAAATCGTATTGCAGTCATTTATTTTCAGTAAAATGTCATTTTTTCCTATCTTATGATAACACATTTCAAACCATATGATGATATCGCATTACAGCGCATTGCGATAGAAGAAGAAAGAAAACTTGAATACAAGACTTTAACCCGAAAATTTGATTATGTTCTGCTACATATAAATCAGAACGACAGGACAGTTGAATAAAGCTTTCTAAAATTACGTTTTAATTATGAAAACATATTTCATCAATGCCTATACATTTGTAATAACAGCTATTAAATAAAGGCATATAATTTTATGTATTGT
Organism: Eucriotettix oculatus; assembly: GCA_034510155.1. Taxonomy (NCBI): domain Eukaryota; kingdom Metazoa; phylum Arthropoda; class Insecta; order Orthoptera; family Tetrigidae; genus Eucriotettix; species Eucriotettix oculatus. The sequence continues at coordinate 40,973,402 of CM067379.1, forward strand.
TTTTTCAGTTTCATGAGACTGTGTTTACAAATGACGAACGCATTGAAACTTTGCCACATTATTTGGTCTCAACTTCAAGGTATATGGATTCTTAAGTCACGTTCCTCAACGCTTCAAGTGTCAGTGAATTAAATTCGCAATGCCACTTCAAGAATATTTATCTGGTTCTATTGTTTTTTGCTATTTTATTGCAAAATTAAATGTTAAACGGTACTTGGCTCTCCTCATCCGCTTACGTCGTTCTATCCCCTATTTGTCCATAACTTACTTGTCAACATTTATAATAAATTTGATTGATGCCAAAACTAAACGTTTTGATACTCTGATCACCCGTCAATAAAGGAACTGATTCTCTAATCACTGCGACAGCGCCAGTCTCAGTTCTCTTAAAATCAAACAGAAATCCGCAACATTTGATTCTGTGCAAGTGGTGACTATTTTTTACCATTATTCTACTCTCACATTTGATGAATTACATCCTGAATACGAACTCATAAATATATAGAAGATGCTAGACTATGATACGGAATATATTTAAGATATATTTACAATCGCCTATTAACATGACATATTTCACGGAAATACGACCCTTACTTATGTTTTCAAGCAAAAACTTTACCTATTTATATTCTGCAATAAAAAATTCAGGAAATATCAAAAGGTGATAAAAGCGACAGGTAATATTCATTAATCATTATAAAGGACTGTAGAGAATATTTCAAGCGAGAGTACTTGAGAGTCTTATACTGTGTTTATTTTTATGTTTTGTGTATTTATAACAGTTAACTACGAAAAAATTTACAAACACTATAATACAATAGATTTGATGATCAGTAAAGACTGACGAAATAATTTCAAGTGAGAATTGGAAACAATTGACATTACTCAAAATTATTTTTTTTGTCTTGAAAAGTTGGTGAATTTTATTGTTTTTTTTTCCATTATTCATACTTTGGGTTTCAAATATTCTGCGTGCGTAGGATTTTAAAGTTCACGTTCGCAACATGTTTTAAATAAATTTATATAACGCCATGTTTCACGTTATTCAGAAACCTCTTTCGATTACAAGATTTTTGATTATCGTGGAACGATTGGAGGAACTAAATAAATAGTGGCAGGAGTGTTTGTAACATTCTAAGGTATTTTATATTTTTTACCGCCTTACGGTACAGGAATTATTTTCAAACCCGTGCATTCTTCACTCCCATAGGCCTTCCTCCATATATATCTATACATTTTAATGAGAATGAAGTTAATTTAAAAGGGAGAAGAAGATATACTAGTGAGAGGTTTCTTTCCAGATTGACTGCGAGGTTCACCTGACTGAGTTGGGAATGCCTCGTACTCTGTTTAGTTTTTTCAAGGTCGAGACATCTTCATTGTTATAGGAGGTGTATATACTGGGGTCGAAGACGTTGGGCATACGGTAAGAGATGTCCGCTTGTCCTAAAACTGGTAGGTACCCGGAGAAGGGAATCCTGCTACCCCACAGCCAACTCATCTCCCGTAATTCAGAAGGCCGTGATAGTAGTACCCAACAGCCCAATCTACCTGATGCAGGTTTCCTAGGGTTCTCCTTGCATCTCTTTAGGTGAAGAACCTGGTAGGATCCTTAAACAATAGCCCGCGGACCCTAACCAACCCTTGGCTACCTTGCTCTACCTTCTCCACCCCCCGTTTCAATGTTCTTAAAGGGGAGATTACTGTTTCTGGATCTCCCTCATGTAGTCTGTTTCCACCCCCGCCCCCTCCCACCTCGAAAAAATTTAAAAGGTTGTGACTTCATCATTTAGATAGATTCAGATCAAGTAAAGAGCAGCATTAATAAAATTGCGTTTTTCTAATTAAGGCTTATTGATTTAATTCGTAACGCAATTGTCAACTTGTTTAAGTTTTTATCTGAAATTATCTTTAGAAATGATAATTTTTTAAAATAAATAAAACCGTCGCTGGAGATGTTCCATGCGCGACACAAACTTATTCAAAGGTAAATTCAATATTGTTTTCGGCTGAGGGAGTTAAGGACTAAATGTGATTTATTGCTACATTTTCATGTCTCAAAATGGAGGCGAAACGTTGCTTTTGAATAAATAGTGATAAATTTATATGCTGAATTTTTGTCCATATTTTTATTTATTGTAAATTTATAATAAAATATATTTATTCCTGCTACTTTACCGGACGGTATTTTGGACTCCCTCCAGATACTGGGAGTATATTTACAGTTCAAATTGTGACGTTTTCGATGTCGTTTTTGTTATGTGTTGAGCAATAATTAAATATTGTACCGGGATAATATAAATAAATACCCGTCGGGTCCGCAGCTAGTAATTAATAATACTCCACTCATAAAGCAAATGCTTGTAGAAATTTTATATTTATCTTTTTATTTAATGTCAATTCTAAAGTCAGAAAACTATGTTGATAATTTTTAAATTATTTAACCCACCATTTTCCTATTTTGATTTTGAGCGCGGGTTTTACTTGTGAAGATTACAGTTAACCGTTCGTGAGACTCGTTGCTATTTATACCCATCTGACGATCTGAATAATGATTTGTGTGTGTTGGGGCGTAGTGAATAAGACATTTAGTTGGTTTGTTGACCTTTGTGTTGCAGGTAGGAGTTAGCGGGAGTTGAGAGTTCCGCTCGCGTGGCCTGCACCTGCCCAAGTTCCCACACTCGCACAGGAAGTGACGCACTCTGATTGCACGCCTGACACACGCACGCACCAGGTAGCCTCCATTACCATATTACAGGCCCACGGACAAAAACGCTCCACTATTAGTGTCATCAAACACTCCCGTACCCTCGCGTCATTAGATTCATTCAACACTGGCCCGCACTCTAATCACAATTCTATGTTCCTATACTTCCTGGCTACGGACTCATTAACTACTAAATAATTGCTCTTCATATCAGTCATTCGTTAATAGTCACGACCTGCTGCTTTAAAAGCTTAAATTTATATTCATGATCTGGAGCTGATGCTGTCTGTTTCATTACCCAACATCACACTTGTCTGAGTCGCAGCCGACGATGATTGACAGTCAATCTTCTTCAAAAAATATTATTCTTATTACTGAAGCAATAATATATTTAATAACTATAAGATTTTCGGTCATAAAAATGCGAACGCCTCAAATGAAATCAATATAGGATGCTCATCATTCATACAGGGATGAAGCCATTGTGAACGGTTTTTACTTAGCTTTATATCCATTTCGTAGCCTAACCTTGGATCTATCGTTTTCTTTAGGTCGTTACTAATAACTACGGTTACCAACTTCCCTATTTTGGAAAGGACAGACCATTTTTTACATCTTCGTACCCTAGTCTTTACTTAAATTAGAAAAAGTAACATTTTGTCCCCGTTTCAGATATTTTATGCAAAGGTCTAATTCATTTTACTGTATTTTTCATTTTCGCTGTTTTCAACAAATATTTCTTATTAAATGTAGAACAATTGGATTCTCAATATTGAATAGTTTTGAGATAACCCATATTGAGATTCGTATTTCTGCTTCATGTCTTAATTATGAAGATTTATGTGAAAAAATTGAAAGAAAGTTTTCACCTAAATATGAACGACCTTTCCGATGAACTAGAAATCCTTCCTAATAATAGTTTATAGTTCCAAAATATTTTCCGAAAGTACCAGCAGGAAATGGCATAAAATTTTAAAAATTATGATGAGCTTAAAAATATTTCAAAACTTATATCTTCGGAGTCTCTAGAACTTGAGTTTACACTAAATGGCGCAAAGACAGAAACCGATATACTATCTAACTATAATTTACCTTAATATAAAGAAAACTGATGATGTATCACTAAAAACTTAAAACTAATAAAGCTTTCCTAAAAATATATATGTATATATGTCCTTTACTACACTATTCATTGGATCGCCATGAAACTTTGGAAAGTTGTTGAGTACACTCCCATGATGTGCAAAATCTCCAAAAGTGAATACGGGTAGCCTATAATCTTGATCTATAATGCTTTATATATATTTAAAAATTATAAACATTTCGCGCCGTAATTAACCTATCGTTACCACAGAACTAACTCTCTAAAAATAATTACCTTTTAGGATAGTCTATACGATCTATACATAAATTGGTTTTATTTTTTGCATCCGGTATAAATTTTAATATTTAGTAATTACTCATTTTTTAAAATATAATCTATCACAATAAATATAACTGAAGTTTCTGGAAGTTTGTCTCGAAATTTTTTTAGGGGTTAACAGGCTACATGAGGGTGATTTTGAAACAGGCAACTCCCATTTAACGTGTGAAAGCGGGACCTGTTCAAAATCAACTGCGAGTTATAAGGTTTACCCTCAATCTTAGATACTAAAAGTAAAATAAATACTCAAATTTTATTGTAAGTTTTGCATATTTAATAAATTTAACTTTATCAAAATTCTGTACCCGTTGTTCCGTTTTTTAGGTCAGATTAAAAAATGCTATTTATCCACGTTCCACGCGAATGAAGTTTTGCTAGGATAATTTTTATCTTGATACTACAATAGAAAAAAAAGTTTAACTTAACAAGCGACAAACCTTTGTACATGACGAATTTATTTGCAAATAACGCTTATAGTTATTAGCATAATTATTTTCGAACCCATTCTCTCTTAATAATTGTTATAGATGGATAAATGATTGAGCTGTGTACTTGATGACTTTCTTAATAGTATTTCGATTTTTCCTTCAAAATGGAAGCTAAGTAAATGCATGGAGTGTTTCCGAGAGACTGAATCTTACAATCCCAGACGACACTCAACATCCGTGGTCCATGTTTCCCTCTTGTTTATTGACATTGTTTCGTTTAACCAGTTTTGGCCTGTTGTTGTAAATTTTCATTACGCTCACCCCGAGAGAACAGGTTCCAGAGAGGAATGTACGCCACGTCCTGACTCTAGGACCAACACGACTCTGACGAAACCTTGACTTTGAAAAACTATCTCAACTTCAGACATCATTTACATGTACTGAATACAAAAATATGAAGTAGCTTGTGTACCACCAATCGTTAACTTCAATGTTTAGTGTCAAAGATTGCAAATTTTCATAATTTAATGTGTCACTCAGATATATTGTAATTACAAATCACGGCTATATCAATCAGGCAAATATATTGGCATGAATCTAGTAAAGATACCCCAAGAGCGTAGCAAAGGTCGTTGAGCTCACGACAGTCTGTGAGTCACCGTGTATTGACACATTATACAGGAAAATAGACCATATTTAATTACACGCAATATGACGTCGATTTATTTACACACTGTTAGTCACGCATTTAATCATTACATTTTGCGAAATATACAAACAGGGACGGTTGATTTTAAAAAATACGAAAGATTACATAGGTTTGTATATTTCCGTTACATTTATAACCGCCTTTTGTCGTGACATTTATTTCCGGAAGATAAGCATATTTCAAACTCAAATTACATATAGCAATACAAGCTTTAAGAGTAAAAAAACCGTAGGAAGAATTTTTAGTAATTATAATTGGGTACATTTGTTGTCAATTCCATAAGCTGATGGAATAATTTAAGTTAAAAGACAACGATGTAGGCCCTTTGAATTAGACCCTATCTTGATATAAAAAGGTCCAGCAAAGCCGACTCCAGTTACTGCAACGGTTTACCATGTTGATTGTGAACAGGGGCGATTCGAAAGCTCCTCCTGGAGGATAATTTTTCGAGTACTTCGACGTGCTCTAAAAATTCAAAACTCATCTCGGAGTTCTGACAAAACTATTCGATGTCCAAAGTGATGTAATCGTACCTGAGTCTGGTGGATCAGTAGATCAGTGAAGGGGAGTTTTTACCGTCGAGCAACATTGGATGTTGTTGGTGATGTGGGAGATCTACTGAGTGCAATCTTCCTCCAAGGCGAATAAATCCGTCTTCAAAAATATATCCGAACAATTTTGATTTGAGTGGGAGAGGAAGATCTCGTCTTAATAGCTTGAGTTTTGTCTGCAAAAAAAAATTGCTCTTGGACAATCTTATCTAATAGCTTCGCTATCGCGTTAACTACTGTCACTCTGAATTCATCTTCAATTATCTTTCGTTGTAAGAGTCATTATTTAAACATTCATGCCGCAGTATTATTTTTTGGTTTTGATAAATAAAACTCGTGCTTTTTCCTTTCGTCTCGTGTATTAACGTAAAACAAAACGTGTACAGAGGTGTTAATTAAGCAATGATATTAAAACAAAAGATATGCAGTTTAGATCGCTCTCAATTTGTAACACTGTTGTCCGGGAATAATAAATGATTGGAACAATTTAAATGCAGACTTTTCTAGATTAATTTCGAAAAACTCTAAAAAATATTTCAAGCAAGAATAATCTTGAAGCTGGAGGGAGCTAACATCAGCTCTCGCGGGTGGAATCTACCTGAAGGTAAGGAGCGTCTACCTCAGATTTCGAAGATGGAACTTTCCTGGAGAGAAGGAGGCAACTATCTTCAGGGATGCTGAACAAAACTTCTCAGGAGTCCAGACGACTCGGGCCCGTTCTAAAATTTCTATGTTCCATGATCGCAGACATCGAACATACGGTAAGAGGTTTTCGCTGTTCGTAATAGAACAGTCGACGCTGTTGTCGACATTCATATAATTGTTTTAAATTACTTTTTTTGTTTTCTCACACAAAAAAAATATCGAAAACTTTTAACCTGACCGTGGCAATTGACTTACGCACCAATACATGCGTCGTGGCTTGACATTATTTGACATTTAGATTTCCGGATACTGAGCTTTTAAATATTCTGTTTATTGTAATTTCGTTCATACTCAGTGTGTTATTTATCAATTGGTTCGACATTGAACAAATGAAGTGTTTAAATGTGAAAGGTAGTCTTTATATAATTCTATAGTTCTTTGATGATTTCACAATTTTCGTGGGTCACTTCAATTTTCTTATAAATTGTTACTGATCCAATTTCATTCATTTAATATATATATATAATAAGTCGTAAAATTACATGCTACCAAAGGTATAATCCTCATCAGCGATGATCCAGAATTACTGAATAAAATTTCCAATATTTTGAGATGCAGGTAACATTTAAAAGTATCAGTAAAAATTAGGATAGTTTTAATTCTGGAAGTTCGGTTCAGACATAATATTATTGTGGAAAGTCAGCTTCCGATGCATACCTATGATACCAAACAGGTTTTAGCAGTAGACCTCTGTAAACTGAGAATTTTGTTTTGGGAATGTCTGCTTACCACGGGTTTCACCTTACCGAAGTTGTAACATTGGTGATCGCCTAAACCATCTCAGAGACGGAAAGGTATAAATGCCATTAAAATAAAATTGATATTTGCAATTTTTTTCCGCCAACGCGCACTATATTAATTTACCTTTAAAGCGTAAAAGGATCATAAGTACTTAATATTAGGTATTCATTAATTCAGTTTCGGAAGACCTGAGAAGAATTTAAGTGTAACATAAAACAATTTTGAAATGAAATAAAAAAATAAATCCAAAGCTTCATGCTGGTTTGCAGGTATTCCGAATAAAAATCCCACCTGTTATAACTATGATTATTATAATTATAAACGCTGAATATTAAATTTTAATTAACATTCTGTCGACATATTACTGTGAAACTGGTTAAAAGTCCTCAGAATAAATTAAGCGTTGTATAATGTTTAGAAAAAAAATACATTCACAAGAAATATTTTAACTTCAACTTTATAACCTGAGATATAATAATCAAATCAAATTAATTACAGAAAAAACTATAATGTTGATGAAAATTGTTATTTAATACTTGTAATCAAGAATAATAAATATGAAATTGGTGTGTGATTTTTAAGAATAATTCGTACTAATTAAAGCATACAGTAACTGTTAAATATTTGCTTCTCAGATTTTCATTTGAAACTGTTCTTCAGTAAATAGCGTTAATTTATGGGGATGGAATTAAATAAATTCGTCGACTGTGTTTCAGATATAAATAAGTTAATCTGTTAAATACATTAGGAAGTATTACAAATAAAAGAATAATAGTTACAAGTCACAACCTTATAAAATGGGCGAACAAGTCTTTAAAGTATTAGGAAATTTTGGAAAATTGATCCTGGGAAATCACTGTCCAAACCACACTCTTCTGGCATCAACAGCAGCAGTAATCCACTTAATCAGAAACTTCAAATATTTGATGAACTCAACTTACAGTGTTTTCTTACATTTATTATTTTATTATTGTGGAAATAAGTTAGAATTAAATTCAAAACTGTAATTATTCCGCTGGCGGCCCAACCAAATATAATTATGATTAAGGAAAATTTTTATTAACATCAGAAAATCGAACTGATTAAAATAAATTGTTTTAGGTCTAAATTTCGTTTTGTAAGTCCAAAAGTCGTCTTAATTCCAACTTATTTCCACGACAAAAAAAAATAAAAATTGTAATAAAACGCTATAAGTTGAGTTCGTAAAATATTTGAACTTGCTGATTAAGTGGAATTAAATTACTATAACAATTCTTGCGGCTTACTTTATATTGGTTCGAGACTTGCTTTTGCACAAGACAGAAATAAATGTATTCTTATTGTTGTCATGTGATGTAAAAGCAGATGCAGACGGTTACAAGAGTTCGCCTATTTCTGTAGGGTATAATATCATGCCCGATTTCCTCCATTGTTGCTGTCTTGGAGTTTTTCATAGCGCGCTGTGTTTCTGGTTGCTTCCGCGTAGTCGACCTGGCGCAGCGATGCTGCATGTGGAATCAATCACTCGTATGCGTCGCTGATCGTCGACACAATTTGCTTGCAAATGACTTTGCGACCCGCGTCGCCGTGTTGGTTGGCAGGAATTACTGCAGGTGGTTTGCCCCTGAGGTGTAATAAATTGTATAATTTTTTTATTCAAAGTTATTTACAGTCACATCTACATCAAAGGTAATAGACGACCTCTTACATGATTGAAGCTTATCAATACATTATTTTCTTACAAATTAATTGCAATGGAACAGTGTTCATAATTTTTTCCAATAAATTGACTTTGAAGAAGTGTAGCACTTTCTCTTATATCTTGCATGAGCTATTTATTTCTTGTAGGTCGATTGTCGAAATCTTTTTTCTGTTCGGATAGTGTAGCGTCGTCCTCCAAAGCTTACTGACGCTTCGCTATCAATGATCAAGCAAACTCTTCAACTGACCAAACCTTGCCAAATGGCATTTGCCTTTCCGAGCGAGTGGCTCACTTCATACAGTGTTCGGCGCATTCACTCCCACGCAACTTTCTGAATTTCCAAATTATTCTGCTTTCTTAAAATATAAATTGGTTCCTTTATCTTCATCTTCTGCGCGCTATCTATTTAAACTAATTAATTATAGAATGGTCTGAACTCAATTCTAGATGGAAAATTGTTCCATCCGTTTCGTCCTTGTATTTTTTTGTGTGTAAAAATTGTCTATCGTAATTGAACGAATTACTTAGCTACAGTTTCTAGCCAAATTAAGAATGTTAACCCTCCGATCTGTAATTAAAGAGCGCTTAAAATCCGTGATTATGTTCGATAGTGACTCCACGACAATCCGGAACCGTTCTTGTACCCTTCCGCCTTCCCAGTTCCTTGGAGGTCATGCCAGCACGGAAATTGATTTCGGCATTAAAGCCTACGGAGACCTTACAACAATGTCGAACTAAGAATGCCGCAGCCCCGTGTAATTACGAACACTGGACGCAGCTTGTAAATCCCAGCAGGAAGCGAACAGGTCGAGGATCCTAATTAAAATTACGTACAGAGCAACAACCGTCCACCAGTCTAATAATAGAACACTACATCCTCACCAAGTTTCACCTGACCGCACAAAGGAAGGTAATGAAGACAACCGACCAAATATCCTCACCGTTTCCGCGAAGGAGTTCTTTTCACTACAAATATCCCTTGAGCTTCCTTTCAAACAAAAAATAACCCTCCATAAGTTGTTTATTTATACCAATTTATTCTTTCTATTTTTATATCAAAACATCCCACAAATATTTAATGCAAATTAGAATAATTGTTATACATAAATTGATTAAAGTCTGCTGTTAAATAACAAATTAAATAATTGTTAAAATCCAATTATCAAAAACTACAAAATTGTTGCATTCGTTAATTTCTTTGTACCAAAGTGAGGTCCGAGGCAGCACTAAGAACTTATGGAGTCAACAGTTTGCACAAGACAATAATTTGACTATAAAACTGAAGAAGGCGCGAATATGCGCTGAAACGTCGTTTAAATAAAAAATAAAACTGTCTGTAAAAATCGGTCGGAAATTATTTAATTGTTATACAGATGCTTTAGGCAACCTGTGCAGCGTGCGATGACCAAATTATTATTTCTGTTAAAGGTAATTGCGTGTCGACGATAATTATTAAGCAATTAATTGGTTATTTTTGTGGTTGGGGGAGGGGGGTTACAGGTTACAACGTTGATCTTGAAACAGGCATCTCCCCTTGAACCGCATAGGAACGGGAAATAAAAAAGGCGGTGGCCAGGGGGGTGGGCAGAGGGGGCAGGGGGGGGGGCTGGAAGGTAGCCAAGGGTTGACTAGGGCTGGACTATTAGGTCAACACATAACTTAAGTGACATCGAAAACGTCACAATATGAACCTCAAATATTCTCCCAGTATCTCGAGAGTCCAAAATACCCCTGGTACAGTAGCAGGAATAAATATATTTTCATATTCTAACATAATAAAAATTTTCCCCCACTTAATGGTTAAATTTGTACTTCAATAGCATATTAAAGGTCATAATGTAACACGGGGACTCGCATTACACGGATCCAAACTCGATATTTCCTTTCTAATTTCATATTTGCAATTACTAAATTTTAAAATTTACCTGACGCGAGAAATAAAAACAATTTATCAATTTATGTATACATCGTATCGACGACTCAAAGAAGTTTATTTTTCTCAACCTGCTGCAGCAATAGATAGTAAGTGGGATGAATGATATAGGAACATGTAATAGAACTTATATCTCGCAGTTGGTTTACACGCCGGCTTTCGCACGGCAATTCCAAGAAATCTTCCCGTAGAATTAAAATTTTTATTTATATTCATAGTATATTAATATCTTCTGAAATATATTGAAATTAAATATATACGAATATTTAAATTAAATCTCCTCTTTTTTAGTCCAAAAAATTTTAATAGAATTCCGTTTGGCCGTTTCGAGACAAATATACGGGCAGACAGTCAGACAGATAGTTTTATTTATTGGTATAGATATTTTGATAATTAACTGCCGTTCCAAGTGATTTCTACAAGACAGAATGTTGTGAAATTATCAATTAATAGTGTGTAGCATTTCATGGATTGGGGTGCAAAACTTTTGAGGAGGTGAAGGATCTATTTGTGAAATCAAGAGAATGAAAAATATGGACGTATGAAATAAATTGTCTGAAAACTTGCCAATACTTTTAAACAGTTTTGGAGACGATTGCCGTGAATTGTGCTCGCTATATTCTCGACGGACCAGTTTCGTAACGATCTTGGTCCTCCTCACCTCGCCCCCGGCGCAAACAATTAGTAACTGTTCCCACCATGCTTCAGTTCAACGAAAACAAAGAGGTTTCTAAAACTGCACGACTCCAAGTCCCCCACTTTCCTTATCTCCCTAAACGAGGTGCTCCGAGTTGTAATTAATAGAGGGCAACAAAAACAGCTTTGGGTGTGATCGCTACTGCAGCAGGTGCTCTGGTTCTCATGACCGGAAGATAACGTGTCAGCCTCAGGACTTACATCACGCACGGTATTCGGTCCACAATCCGTAGACACGATAACACAATCAACAATATTTATTACGCTCGCAGGTTCCGGAGCGGAGAGCTCACAAAACATTGTTAAGAATGCGATCCTTCAGGAGTGTTCAAGCCTCTAACCTCAGCAAACAGAAGAAATAAACCTCACAGTCACGTCAATTAACAGAATAGAAGCTCAGGAACAATCGGCTATTTTCTGGCGGTACTCTCCTTAAAGTACATCTGCAAACCAATTAACGAATTGTATCGAGTTTTTATGATCTCTTTGCGAAACATCAGATTGTAGAACCTTTCTCGTTGAAGCATGCAGCAGATTCAACTAAATTTCTTGCAGTATTCTCTTGATCTCCGCCAAATTAAGTATTATCTGTGCTCTTTATAGAAACGGTTCACAAAAATATTCAGACTGATCTTACGTCACTATTTATCTCCACAACTGGTCACGCTATTTAAATATTAAACAAGATTACTCATGCAATGTGATAATTCTCATCGACATTTTTAGCAGTCGTCTTCATTATTCTCATATCAGTCTACCAATAATGCGAGAGACTTCTTTAGGTTTATAAGGTTTTAATTTTGGGAACTATCAAATCAGAATAAAAATTCAACATTACGGTTAAATTACATAATATTAGGAAACTATCTTTAATATAATTCGTCCAAAACTATCATCAATGTAAAATACTACCGAACGGCAGATTTTATAGCGTACGTTGTTTCTTCATTTTATTACATCCTTTCAGACAAAAGAAACAAGGCCGGATGTGGGCCCCGAAAAAATAATTTTACGCAAGCAAAAAGGAAATTAATTTGTTCTTTAGAGAACCTTGACCCAAGTTCAGAGTCGAACAATTTCCTCCTGTGATGGATGTTAAAATTTAAGTCTGATACATTAAACAACGGTGCTGCAATTTGTTTTATTTCATTTTTAACCAAATAAGTTACTACAGACAGAGAAAAGTACTTTATGTTGATCATATCTCGCAGATGTGTATAAGAATCTTGTAGGAAAAGTCAAGTATTTTGATCAATACGCCAACATAATCAAGCTCATCACTCACCAGATCATCTTCAGGATCTTTATAAAGTAATACATTTTATTTAATGATCGTGTCCAATGAGCATTCCATAAAATAGAAAAAAAATTGACATTGACATTACGTTGTAGCGTACACATGTTTAATAAATTATGAAGGGGTTCATTTTATTACATTTTAATTGATTAATTTTGTTAGACTAAATTTTCCGAGCTGCGGAACTCGTGGGGCCGTTGGTCTTTAGGTACCAGGATCTATTGAAGTGGCCTTTTGAGTGATAACAAACGCTGCGGCTGGCCCAGCAAGGATCGTGAATCTGTCGGAGGGATAAGCTCCGATCTCAGCATTTTCACACGTCTGGAACTTTTACGGAGAGACTGTATTGCGTGAGGTTTCACGACTTTCAATCAAGACATGTGAACCCCGTATTGGGAACTCGAAAATATAAAATGAATTCCTCTCGGTTGCATTCCCGCGAGACAATTTTAGATTTATATGAAATTTTTACAGTTTGTTCTGTTCGAAACATTCAATTACAGCTCTGGTTCATCTGAATCGATGTCGTTTCAAAATTATCACTTTTGAGCCGAAAATGAGCTTTTTTAGAGGGATACCAGATATCGTATTTTTTTTAGAAAGAAAAATATTTTTCTAACAGAATTCTTATGTTTTTGTGTCTCAACAAATAAGGTCTAAAATTTCGGGTCCATGTCAACTGAAGTGCGCTGTCGACAAATGTCGACAAAATCAAAATCCCTTAAAACGTTTCAAAATTGGCGCTCAACGAGCGGCATGATTTCAAAATACATGGTTGTCTGAAACTGTGGCAAAATGTGATTTTTTATTTAAAGTGCTCTTTATTTTGTGTTTCCCAGTGTAATATGTTCGATGTAACTTTTTGTTCTGGTTGGATAAGGAACGGTCGCGTTAATTTCATATTTACATATTTGCCAAAATTATAATGACGGAGAAGTTCCACGAGTCGGTAGAACAGTGAAAGTCCAAATTAAGTGGGTCAATATGTGTTCAGTGTTATTTAACGTGGTGTACAGACTTCTGTAAAACACTAATTGAAAAAGAAACACGCACATTGTGTGATATTCTTCCTTTATTGTTATTAATTGATCTAATATCAGTTTAATATCAATTATTCCCATTACAGTTCTTTCTTCCAAAAAAACACGTACGTAAATTTACGATTAAAAATAGTGGTTCTTTCTAGCGGAGTAGTAGCTCTTCGATAACGTTTGAAAATCGATGATGCAATATAGATGATCTATGTAATTGATTACAATTAATTAAATTGGACCTCAAATTCTATATCGTTGGTATTACTCTCGTAAAAATGGATCTGCTTCTTAGTGCGTCTGAATAGATTTGATTCTAAGCTATTCGTACAGGACAGTACAATTTCACGTTACATACAACATACCCTGATTTATTGTAAGAATTATATGAGCAGCGCAAGTAACTGTAACTGTCTTCGTTTCTTTGTTTCTCTCATCATACCGCCTTCCAGATTTATCTGTCTCTTACCGTCTGTATCTCCGCTAGTGAATCCCGTTCTCGAGTAGGAATTCCTACATTGCCGGGTATTTAACGGAGTCTTCACTATCAAAAGTTACTGTGGACACTAGCATCGTCCTGGCGTAAATCAGGGACAGTAAACTGGTTTCGTGTACCCGACACCAAAACTCAAGATCCAGCTGCGGAGATTTCACGCAAGCCTGGCGTTATACAATTGCCATAATGTCATACAAGTTGGCAGTTTCCAACGTCTGCAAGTATATCCTGTCACGGCAATGGCGATCCAGGAAATTATAAGATACAGCTCCGGATTCCGAGTCATCAACTGGTTGGAAGTATGTTCATAATACAACAATTTGGGAACTTATTTAGTCAATACTTTTGGAAATAGCAACAACGAGCAGATAATATGAAAGAGAAAAATCCTGGTAGACATTATGAAATTAGAGGTCCTTTGGCTTCACCTCCTGTATGGTTAAGATATCGAAAGAAAGAGTTGAGAGAATTGAGAGGCTTCGGAGATATAAAAATAAGGCACAGTGATCGATTGACCGCTGGAACGTTGTTTGTTAAACTTCAACACTGTAATGAGGATACTAAATAAGGCAGTGGGGCAAAATGGTTAAAATCCCCAGCAGAAACGAAATTTGGACATTATATTAAGGACAGATTGAGGAGACGAGGAGTTGTAGAAGGGGGTGAGGAGTTGATGATTAAGGACTTGGAGGTGATGATCGAAGGCTAAGATTGGGCAGTTTATGACTGTAAATTGTCCTGACCACGGACAATAACAACGGCAGTAAGGCGTTATCCATACCGGAGCAACGAGGAAGCGGCAGCTGGAAGATCCAAGCAAGCTGACACGGTAAATACCTCGGTTTTTAACCTTTTGACTATTTCTGGTACGGCCAGTTCCGAGTAGGATTAGTGTTAAGTATTTCTGTTCTATAAGAAGGCGCATTTAAAACGACCCTTAAAATAGAGCTCTTGGATTTAGTTTGTAAGAAAATTAATTTGTATCATTTACAATAAATATATATATATATTAATCATTAAAAATAATTGCTGGCATTGCATTTTAAAATGATCAAATTGTAATATTTATGTTAAGTTGTTAAATGTAGACTAAATTGTTTTTTATTATAAACGGAATTTCATTCTTCTAATAATATTTCATTATAAAATAATATTAGATTAGGAAGGGATATTTTGACGGACGTTCTGCTACTTGGGAAGCGTAATAACTAGGAATGGTAGAAGTATAGTAGACATAAATAGTAGGATAACACAGTTAAGGAAGGCTTTTGCGAAAAAGGTGAATTTACTTACGGGTAATATAAATGTGAATATTAGGCAATCGTTGCTAAAAATGTTCGCACGGAGCGTAGCGTTACATGGGTGCGAAACGTGGACGATAGGAGTTGTGGCAAAGGAAAAGAATAGAAGCCTTTGAAATGTTGTGTTATAGGCGAATGCTGAAAATAAGATGGGTGAATAGAATCACAAACGAAGAATTTCTTAACAGAATAGGGGAAAAGCGAACAATATGGAGGACGTTGACTAAGAGAAGGGATAGATTAATAGGCCACGTTTTAAGATACGAGGGTCTTGTAAAATTAGCAGTATATGGAAGTGTGTGGGGTAATAACAGAAGAGGGAGACCAAGGATGTAATACACTAAACAGATTAGGGAGGATGTGGGTTGTGCTACTTGTAAGAAAAGGTTGTAGGTTAGGTTAGCATGGAGGGTGCATCAGACCACAACAACATTTATTTATATAAAATAATAATCTCCCCAGTATTAACGTCAAATGACATACACTATAATGTAACTGAGATATCTTAACTTAAACTAAGGTTTGATAAACAGGGGCTTGAATTGGAAAACTGGACCAAGGTAATCTGCGAAAGTAAACAGGTGTTTGACAGATTATATCTAACCATTAATGCATGCTTCCACTTAAAATTGTAATGAATACGTTGTGAAGCTCGCGTTAACACGTATCCTTGAAACCACCAGTAACATACATCCGGAAAGCTATAAAAACACACAGTGCTGTAATTACAGCAAGAAAAATAATTTAAGAAATAATTTGAAGCACATACAAGGCGCAATCAACAGAAAAAAATTAGATATGTTGAAAAATGCTCTGGGTCAGTTAATAAAATACACACATATATAACCTAATAAATGTTACAAAATTATGATTTTAATATTTAGTGGATGAATAAAAAGTAAAAGTTAATGAAAATAAAATGATCAACAAGCGGTCAATTTTATTTTAGAGACCTACCTGTATAATTACTTGAACCATCTTGCACAATAGTGAAAACGTGTTACCAGATTTTCAACCTTTTTTTAAAGTGTTAAGTGAATGAAACGACAGGAATAAAATTAATCTGATAATAAATAAAAAGACGGCATATAATTTTATTGCTGTTTAATTAATATAAATTCGACGTTTCGTCTCCCTTTCGAGACTTCATCAGGATACTACAAACATAACATTACAAAAGATTAAATATGGGTTCTATGTTTCAATTTTAAATAATTATACAAATCAAGGGCTTTTTTATTATGGTCTTATGTGCACCTGGCTGCTGCTTTACCAAACTCCTCCTACTAGTTAACATTTATGACCTTTTCACAAACTTGTACTAGTTGGTTTATACTTCATTTTTATTTTTTTACAATGAATAAGGTCGATGTTGTTATGGGTCACGCGGTGATTGTGTTGAAATTCTCATAAAGTAAATTTTTAAAAAAATGACTCTCCCTGAAGGTTTAATCGCGTGCTCACGAAGATATTACAGTCGAATTAAATTCTGTAGCAGGTTAATATAAATGAATTCTTAAGGATCACTGGGTCCACACTCATATTTCGCAATGTAAAATAAAATAATTCGAAGTTTAAAATTGAGTAGGTAAGTAATAAGGTGTGAATAGGACCTGTCCTAGTCCTGTGGGTTTGTCAGAGACCTGCTACATGCATTCTAGAGTGATAGTGCTATAATTTTCACCATTATACATTGTTAATCTACACCAATAAATAAAATACAAGTGTCTGTCTGTCTATCTGGCTGACTGTCTGTCCGTATGCTTGTCTGGAATAGGCACTGAAATGGCTAAATTATCAATGAAAGTTTGAGCTTTTAAAAAGAAGGTAATTTAGTTTAAATATTAGTGCATATTTCATTTCGATAATGATATTAATCTACGTGAAGGTTTATTTCTATACGTGCGTTAAAATCTCAAAAGTGGATGCGGGTAGATTATACTATTGATCCGTTTATGCTTAGAAACGGCTTGACGGATTTCAATGAAATTTTTAAGTGATTGAAACAGAAATTTCAACTTAAATTTTTGCGTATGTTTCAATTCGATATCTTGAAGAGTTCAGAAGATATTTATACAAATATTTATAAACCCATTGGGTTGGTACGCGAATTGCTCATTTTTATTGGCTCCGAAACGTATGTTCAAAATCCGCTGCGAGTTATAAGGTTTGCCCTGAAGCGATCATAATGAATTCAACTTTTTCAAAATTGTGTACCAGTTGTTTCGGTTTTTTAGGGCAAGATAAAAAGAATTATTTCGACGCGAACAAAGTATTTATGTTATCGTAATATAACTGAAATGTTTATAATTTTATGATTTCTATGTAAATTGTATAAGCAATATTGTCGGTTAAAAAAGTAATTATTGTCCGGTTTCTATTTTTCACTAACACGTATAGCGAGAATATTAGCGAATTAGTGACGTAGGTAAAATATTCTTGATATAGCTAGTTCGTTTTACTGTAAATAATTGACTGTTGAGGGTTGATTGTTTTCTCGAGGGATTAGCCGGACAATGCTTCCGCCGTTTTAGCTGCTGAGATGGTCGTAGTGGGTGGAGGTTGCGACTTTCCAGGTGGCCTTCCGCTGGAATTCGCCAGCTGCAGAAAGCAGGAGCGGAAGAGAAGAGAAGTTATGGGGAGGGAAGAGAAGGGAAGGGAAGAGAAGAGAAGGGAAGGGAAAGGAAGGGAAGGGCGGTGGCAGATGCGGGCGCGTGTCTGCTGCCGTGGGAACCGACTCCCAGCGCGCTTCCCAAAACATTCTGCCAGATGCCGTGGCGTGCCGTGGTGTGGCGTGGCGTCGCGTACCGTCGCGTACCGTCGCGTCGCGTGGAGAGCACGGGCCAGGGACCAGGCCTTACCTGCCCTCACCTGCCTCCGTCTCGTCTCTCTCTCTCTCTCGTCTCTCGTCTACACAATACACACTGACCTCTACTACACTTATCAGCCTTTATCATTAAAGAAGACTAAGCATCATTTCTTTAATATAAATCGTAATGTTATATTGAACAGTCGTTAACCAATCACGAATTCTCAATGGAAATTTTATTTAAAATAACTTACATTGATAAATCGTGATTGATTAATTCTTTCAACGACTGTTTAAATAACATTTTAAACATTTTTTTTAAATATTTAATTTGGTATCAGAAGTTGTTTGGTTGCAACTATTCGTCTATAAGCATTGGAAATGTCCAGTTTAGTTCTCCCCTTGTTTTGTATGTTTAGACTGACAATCGATTACCGAGCCTTCAAACGCGTCTTGAAAAAACGAGTATATTTCCTTTCAATACAGTTAAGGGATGTGTTGAAGCTAATGACGTATACTAAGCGAGGTCGTTCTTGAATGATTGCTTGATCTCTCGACAAAGCTGCCTTTATCACAGATTAATCACGGCATTTGTCGTTTTCGCTCGGGAGCCGTGAAGTGATTGGTGAACAATTGTTGTTCTTTCAAGTTGTGGATGCTTTCATGTTGCCATTGTGTTGTTAAATTGATCTCAGTTTCCAGAAGACGTGGAGTGCGTCCGACAGGCAACCGATTGGATACGTGTGTTTCCTTTAGTCACAGACTCCTTCTTACTCAAAGATTCAAAACAGCTTTCGAAAAAAAAAACACGTCAGATTCTTAAGAAGTTATAACCACACAAAGCGAATCGAGTATTTGAAGACCATTAATAAGGATTCTTCTCTCGACAGAACGAATTTGAATCTTATGACCAAAGTGTTCAACCGATAAAACAAAATTTTGGAACGTCTAAATCGATGTGCGTCGACCTCCTGTGGTGTAGTGGCTAGCGACGCTGCCTCATAACACAGACGTCCCGAGTTCGTATCCTGGCATAGGCTTGGATACGTAAGATGTGTGTGGTTTTTTTTTAATTTATTCCATTTGTAAGACGTGAGAAAATATGGCATCTTAAATAGGCTATCCTATTTATCCCAGATTTAGTTTCAAATATATCACATATTAAACGCTTAATGCTTAATACTTCCTCTATATTAATATCTTTACCTTTATATGTATTAATTTATCATTAGTGTCTGATTTATATTTAACAGCCGTGAGAAACGCTAGTAAATTCTTAACGCGAATATTTTGTTAAAAATGATTTTCTTAGTCCGACCAAGTTTTTAATTCCAAATAAAATAATTATCCAGTAGTTCCACATTGAGGATTTTCGTACACGACGAATTTTCTAATCGTAGTCCTTAAAGGGAGAGATGATTCCGCTCGAATAATTTTTTTTTTGTGTTGATACGTCGTTAGTGGCGAAATCGCCACGCGCTTGTGTGTGTTTGGGGGGGGGGGTTGGGGGGGGGTGCTGCGGAGGGTGAGGCGTGTGTGCCAGGGGGGAAAAGGGGGGGGGGTAGTTTAAACCCCACTGCGCAGATTTTCTCACCGACCTGTCCGTGGAACCATTCAGCTATACACCTGCCGTTTACCTGTGGCTTCAGCATATAAATATGCATAAAGGACACTAGAGGAACAATTTAGGAGTCGAGATTCAACAGGAATACGCATAACAACTCTATACGACGTAAGAAAAATAGCCAGAAACAATTTATTACTAAGCTTCTAGTATTCCCTGATTTATTCAATTCTTTTAGACACGTTTGCTGTGAAACAGCTCATCTTGAAAATAACATCGCAGACCTGTTACCGTCACTTTCCTTTATGAGAGGTTCCAAAAAAATAAAGACTTTCGGCAGTTTTCATGTTCAATATCGAAAGATATTTTGCTCAGTGTCCGAAAGTTGCAAACTTGATATTTAGGATGAGTGTTACAATGTTTATTTCGACACACAGATCTTGAACCAGAAGCCAGAGCAATTTCTACAGAGTTAAGAGTCATGTACAGAGAACGTCCACGTGGCTATATGCATAAATTTCTAAATTGCCACCCAACATCTGTATCATTAAATATATTGTTTTTGTAGAAACAAATTCAGAATTAAATATTATAAATTTTTTAACCTGTGCTACTTTATCGAAACAACATTGGCTTCTCCACTCAGTGATTTCATTCCAAAATATAATATTTGAATATCAATGTGTAGTAATACCAAATTATGGATTTTTTATAAAACAATAAAGACTAAATATCGAAGGTTTTCCAGGTAAATATGTTCCATAAGTAATTCTTGGGCTTCCACCCGAGTCAATATCGGTTACGGTCACGACGTTTCGATGGCGTTCACTGCCATCTTTATCACTTCACCTGAATTACTTACGCAACAAAGACTACACTTTACACAGCAAAAAGAACTAAGAATTGAATAGAGTGTTAGCAGAAAGGCAAACAAACCATTTTTTCACCAAAATATATAGACTTCATCCAACATGGAAATTCTCAGAAAAAAGTCTCTGTCTCGATCCCAGATCTGCATTCCTAAAACTGTACTTGTCCAACTACTCTCGTGTAAATGTTTCTAGGATTTACAAAATGTAACTTCTCTTATTCTCATCTATTCAAATATATTATTTTAATAATCATTGAAATGTCTGACCCTTGGTTTGCCCAAATATTCTTGTCGGTAACAAATGTAATTCTTCCAATACCTAAAGGGTTACATTGAAGTACAATTTAGTAGTACATTAATGATGAAATTAAATTATTAACACAAAATCATCAAAATCCAAAATTTTAATAAATTAAACTATGTTAACAATTTAAGAAGAGTTATTATCTTATTCTTGAAAATTGCCATAAGGGTTCTGGAGTTTTACCGTACAACATGGTTTGGTCAATTTTAACTGTAATATCTGGTCCTCCCAATTTATTATTCATAAAATCAGCAATATTCATATATGACATTAATTCATTAAAACGTTCTGGATATTTTATTTTTAAATATCAAGGTGTTTTTATACTTTAAAGCGGTTGTGTAACGATAAATATATTAAAATTCTCATATATTGAAATCCGACAGAAAATTTATTTAAAGTCTCAACTTCTTATAGAGTATTAATTAATTTATTAATTATTATACAACGCCAACGAAATCCATATTATTTTCTTACACATAACAAAGGAAAGAGGATTATTTGCAAATATTACAAGTCAATTCGATTAAATAAAAATTAAATTAAATTTTTGATGTTGAATTTAAAACAAATGTTTTTTTGCTGTAATATTAATGGGCTAAAATAAATATTGAATTAAAATCGTTAGGAGGTAAATTCGGTAATTTAGTTTTAAAATATTATGATTTTTATGCTTTAGAATCTGGAGGAAATTTGACATTTAATCCAAAACGTTTTCTCTGTTATCTTGTCTAGAGTAAATTCACTGATGACGTAATCAAATTATAAACTGCGTTATCCTGAAATGTTCTCTCCAATTTAATTTTTTATGCTCTGCTGAGAAAAATATCTTTCACCAAATCAATTTGGAACTATCTTACTAAGAAAAATTCTGAAAAATGTTTCTATATCATGGAATGCTGATTGGATACGATCGTTAAATTTTACCCTATACACATTCTGATGATCTGCTGAACCATGAGCTTGACATATCTTCAAGAAATGACATTCGTCTGTAGTTTCTAATTTTGTTAAAAGTGAAAAAGTATTTCAGCATCGCTATATACTGTGCCAGACTTGGGTCCTGGGACAAGGTTCTATGAAGCACAATTTATTTCACACTTTTGCTTTCGGTATTTTTATTTTATTTTTTGATCTCCCGTCAAGGTGCGTGCCCTAAGCTGTAACCTGTTTGGGTGTAGTTATACGTAGATCGGGTTCTGTTCTTGGTATTAGAAAGTATTTCGTCCAAAATCCGTTGTTTACCTATGCTTGTCAATGCCTGTAATATACATTAAGATTTTCATTTTATATATGCCTTCGCTGTATTTTCGTAGCCTCAATGAAATCTCCAATAGCCTTTTCGTTTTGGAAATTATGCGATTGTAAGAATAGCGCCTAAATTTATGGCGCCATGCATTTTATTGGCTGTTACAAGTACAACGAAATCAAATTTTGGCTTTGACTAGATTAGAATCATGCATTTTATGGCGTTTCTGCAGGAATATTCCAAGTTTGGGGTCCAATTAACTAATGCTGCCGATGGTGAAATAGCCGGAGGACACCTGCCTCGAAGCTATGCGATGCTGCGGCGAGACGTGCTTGGCATCGAACTCGGGACTGGCGGCAATCGCAGCATCTGTCACGCCGGCCAACCACTACTTACCGTTTGCGTCGAACACCTGTTTAAAGATGCAGCCTGGCCGGACAGGCGATAAGACGCGTCCACTTTATATTCTGACAGCCGCTCTGTGCATTCCGAGGCAAACGAAAGCTGATAACGCGGACACGGAGAGGCGAGGCGAGGAACTATGGCCGCCATGGAATAGGAAATTAACAGGGGCAGGCTTGCGCAACATTCGTTTCCATTCTCTTCATTGGAAGAAGCGACGACGGTCCTTTCCTTCCTCATCATTGCAACCTGAAACTCCCTTACAATTCACCGTTGCTCCAGAGATTTGATTCTCTATAGACCTCACGTAGCCATCAATAATTTTCTATGGTTGTAGACTCTTCAGCTGAATTTAACCCATTTGATTCCCGATGGATGCCAGGAAGTCGCCAAAAGTTTTCTGCTGTTTAAGACTCTTCATTACTTCCTAGCCACCCCCCACCTACATGATTCATTATTGTTTTGCCCCTCGCCACTCCTTCCGGCACGTTCCTCATCAACCAATTCCTCCTCAAAATATGTCCAATCCAATTTCTCTTTCCCTTTAATATCCTCTCTAATAACACTCACTCTTCTCCCATTCCCTTGACCGACTTCTTATTTCTCCCTTTATCTGATCAGCCTCCTTCCCACGTCCATATCACAAACATAAATCCTTTCTTGGTTTCTTTTTATCAGGGTCCATGTATTGAAACAAAGGATGGAATACACTAATCAGATTAGAGAGGAAGTGTGATGTGCTTGTTATGCGGAAATGAAAAGGCTTGCGCAAAATAGGTTAGCATGGAGGGTTGCATCAGACCAATCTTAGGACTGAACACCACCACAACAACAAAAACATAAAAAGACACTCCACACACACAGTTTCCTCTTTCATTCTATCACTAACTTCATCAAACACTTTATTCTTAAAACGTGTGCAGTTAAGTTCTTTATTCTCTTTAATACTTTCTGTAATAACTTACAATCTCCTCCTACTCGCTTTAGTACGTTTTCATTTCTCACATTATCTGGCTACTTTTGGAGCATCCCTCTCCTTACCCATGCCTCAATTCTTTCTTTATCGTTACATATTACTCCTTTCACAAATTTTATGTCCATTTTACGTGTCAGAATCTTAGCTATTCTGTAAAAGATATCCTTTGAAATCTCTACTTCAGTCATTATTTCTCTCTCACACGTTCACTATTGCACAGTTTCAGTATTCATCGCGAAATCTCCCGGTTTCATTCAGAGAGAACCAATGATCAAACAAACATAAATTTACAAAGAAAAAAATATCCAATTTATCAGCTTTCTAAATACTTGTTATTTAAGTTTCGCTGCCGAAAAACAGCCATATTAGCTATTTTGTTTATTTGTAAATATACACTTCTTCTTCCTTTTCTTCAGTCGTACTGACGAATTCAGGAATCATGTCGCTATAAGTTTGGAATTAATGGAAAACAAGCATGTACGTGTTCCGAGGCTAGGCCTTGTGAGTTCACGAGCTTGTAGAGTATGCGAGCGAGCGAGTGCATGCGTGTGTTATATTTGCACAGAGCTGTTTGCGGCAGAACTGAGGAAGCGACCAGGAACCTGTGAATGGAAGTCTCTCAGAACCTTCCCACAATCGCTGGGAGCGCCACTAGCACACCTAATATTTGAATTCTCACTCTGTCACTCCACGTAACAGTTTTCCATTTGTGAATATTTTCCCAGCCCTGCGGACTTTAATTTGCTTGTAGCTCGAACAAACTTTGCTTTCTTCTTCAGATAAATAATAACTCTCAACAATTAAAAACTGAGGTTTAACTACGTAGATCTGTTTATATCCATAAAGACAAAAGCGTACTATTTGGCTAATGACAAAGTACTAAAGGTGTTGCCTATAAAATAAAGGAAGAAAAACTGAAACATACGCCTACATATGGACGCATTAGAAGCTATAATTTCTTCAGGTGCTGTTGAATGAGCGAAAGGTTAATAGTTAATAGATGAGTTTGTCTGATAAGGTTTTTTTCATTACTTGATTACACTGTGACGTGTACTTTCTATTACAATTAATTTAATTTGTATATCTTAACATAAATACGCGGGATATTAAAAAGGTGCAAAATTCTATAAAGTGTAAATTCCAACCACCGCAAAATTAAAAGCAATAAAACTGAGACGCTGTGAAGGTGACGAAAGTTCCACTGTCTGAAAATTAAGGAACCGTCAACCGGTTACCTGCGAATAGTACGAAACCTTCCGGCTTGTGACTCCTTCCAGAGAACAATTTTGTTGTAACGGCGGGACAAGAAAATAATTGGCAAATTTCGTCACGTGACGAGTGTTATCAGACCAATGGCACGAGGTCGCCTGTAAACTTTCGAGGAAGACGAAGCGTTAAAGGAGGGTTCAGAGAGAAAATACAGGCTTCGTTTGTGGGCAGAGAGCAAGGAGTTTTAGTCTAGCTCTGGCAGCATGTAGGACTTCCACTTCTTGGAAATAGACATGTGCAAGCTCTTGTCTATGGGAAAAGGAAGAAGGAAGGAAGGAACAAATCTGGAACCTGGCTGAGATCACTGAGAATAGTAGCTGATCATCAAGGAATTTCCTGGAACCAGCGCCGAGATGAACATTGTCGACGAGAAAAATTTACGTGTCTCGGAGAGAATAAAGCAAAAATATTGTAATTATTTTCTGTTAACAAAGTCTATACTACACGATAAAATACTCGAGCCTCCTCGAGAAAACAGATTGCATTTGCTACAATTGGACATTCAATTCTAAAAAAATATATTAAATAAATGTTTACCCTAAACATGAAATTCATTGTATATAAATGAAAAACGTAATTCTATTTGGAAAAAATAAAGCTTTAAAAATAAAAATATATACTTCTTAAAATGTGCCCGAGGATCAGTTCCGAAATTAAACGATTATTTCTAAAGTCCTCCCTACAAGAAGCACTAAATAGTTTCAAACGCATTAGACCATGTTTATCTGCCAAGCGTTTTTTAGAAAATTCAGTGAAATAGTGTGACAGCTGCTTCGGATGGTTCGTATGTGATCTTCTTAAAGACATATTAATAGTATGCATACGTATACAGAAAAGATTATCAGCTTTTACAAATATAATGTTTGAGGTGACTAAGAGGGGATAAAGTTAAAAAAATATATTAAATTT
Source organism: Eucriotettix oculatus (assembly GCA_034510155.1). Taxonomy (NCBI): domain Eukaryota; kingdom Metazoa; phylum Arthropoda; class Insecta; order Orthoptera; family Tetrigidae; genus Eucriotettix; species Eucriotettix oculatus. Next base: position 40,999,454 of record CM067379.1, read on the forward strand.
AAAATTTATTATTGACAATACAGACTAATTAAATAAATTTTAATTTGTATAGCCGGCCTTTTTTCAACAATTAACACTATTTATTTACAACATTTACACACATTATATAACTTATAAAATAGAGGCACGAGTATAATTCTAAGGGACGCGTTAGTGGGCCTTCTCAGGGAGCAGAATACAAAGAGTAAATACTCTTTCTTTTCCACTTAGGCCTGGAACTTGCTACTGGACTCCGAGACGATGACCAGTCGCAGCTCCGCCCCACTGGACTTCCTAGTTGATTTAATGAGTACCTTGCCCAATTAGCTTGCTTCCTTGGTCCAACGGACTCGAGGAAGTCTTCCTCCCGATATTCAAATGTCCATGGCCAGTACAATTTCCAGTTTCTTACTGCTTTGCTGACCACTGATTAATCCTCACTCCCCCTTAATGTTCAATCTCAATGTCCCAAATAATCTATTTTACCTAGGTTTTTAATTCCTTGTTCTGACTTCATTATTTCATTTCCACCGGTGGTGGGACCCTATCCTGTCCAATCAAATTTATTTACCTAACGTTTCTGGGAGGAGCCATTCACCTCTAATGGCCTCTAATTCTCCACATCTGGTCCAGGCTTTCAGTCACTACAGCGGGGAAGCTTATTTTAGTTAAATCAGATGATCATAATCATATAGATAGTCAGTGGATATTTGAGCTTGTATAGAGTCTGTCTATAAGGGAGGGACGATGCTTAAATGGAATAAAATTAGCTGAGTGTGAGGTATTCACGAAATTCTTTTTTTATATGCCCTTTCAAATAAGAAAATAATTTCGTTAATACCTCACACACAGCTTATTTTATTCCATTGCAACAATGGCCCGCCCTCGATGAAAACCGCTATATAACAGAGTCATTTCAATATCGGCCCGAACTCATTGAAAAATCTTATATATATATATATATATATATATATATCAGGGTATCATGGAATAAAAAGTAAATTTCTTCGTTGGAAGTACTAGGTCAATAAATGACTTTTACCGCACATTACAGTAGCCTAACTACTGCACGTTACTGATGTCGTGCCTTACAATGGCCTTTTATATCTAACAGGTTCTAGCAACATTTTGAGACAACCTTGACTGGTTACAATGCGGGCAGAGAAATTTGTAATGTTGGCTCAAAACATCCGTGTTGGGTAAGGTCGTGTTGCATAACTCGTTATAGAATGCAGGTAAGTAAGAAATCCAGTTACTTCACTGTAAACGACATGTGTACCATTACCTCACACAAAATGGATATTGTAAAATTTTTATTTTTATTTGAGAAACATTGAAGATGATGTTTGAATATTAAAAATAAGTTAACACGAGCTACAAGCACGTATTGAAGACCGGAAAGCGAACTCCATGTTTTGAAAATATACGATACTGATCAGTATCTTTGGAAAAATCCAATTTAAACAAAATAAGTTTTGCAAGAGGGACGTTGCTCTCAGCCAAATCTTTTGCGTCGCACGGTTCTCTCATTATTAAGGAGAATGCTGGGTCTTTTACTATCTGGGAACATAATTTTATTTTTTCATTCAGGAAAAAACTGCTTGTAAAGGCACCTCTTGAAGAGATGTGTTGCTCGTCCGTCTTTGGACCAGAATGAAGAAAGCATTATCTTCGTTTTATAATAAATAAAAATAGATGCAAGTATTTTTGTAGGCTGTGTTCCACATACACTCTTAAATGCGTATAACAATTTTGGTTAAGTTCGTACTCTTAACGAAATATTATTGCGTGTGAAGTGCGTAGTAGAAGAGGGGGGAGTACTGTGACCTGGACCTCCCGTTGAAGACCAGCTTCTAACATTTTTTAAAATATTCATTATATTCTTAATAACGTCATCGTTAGGGGTCACATAAACAACACGATTTACTTTAACAAAAAACTTTATTAGCACCAGTATGTAACAAAGCTAACCTACTAGTTCAGGTTGTGGCACACTATGTGGTCCGTAAATTTAATCAAAATCAAATGTTACAAATTTACATTTATTCAAAAAAAGTAAAAGATAATATTTACAAAAGAAATGTCCCAAGTTTAAAACATTTATTGTCGGCTGCTCAACATGTTAAGGATGGAAAAACGAAGAAAAAGGAATTTTGATTTAAAAATTTAATATTATCGTCACAACACTCCCAGGAAGGAAACTTCCGACGCCTTACCAGAAAATATTTTTACCCATTGACTTGGAGCAACGCCCGGTTCTTCCACCGACCCTTCTTCCGTCAAATCTCAGGCAAGAGTGTCTTTCTCGCTTTCTACAAAAGGTGGTCTCCCCTTTTTCTCAGAGCTTCCCCAATTGGTGGAAACTGGCCTCAGCATCACCAGTCAAATCTATTAAATGATCCCTGGTTGTTTTGGCTAAAATGCTGCTTGGCTCTGAAAGGCAAGGGTGGTTTCCGGGAACCTGGCTTCTTTTAAACATGCCGTTACCAGAATTTTCCTCCAGGATGTAGCAACGTATCTTAGCAGGCAAACACTCAACGCATCCAAGTTATATTGAAATGAAAAATAAATTAAACTGACGCGTGCGCTATAAGGCTGTAGGCTTTTATTGCACCCATTTGGCGCCTGCCCAATTTTCCTCCCCGCTGTGGTGGCGTTTATGAGTAAATTTTCCAATCTAGGATGGAACAGGATATTCAGACAGCGCCAAAGTAATTTTTACCAGTGAGCACCGTATTCCTACACGACTTGCTATTTCTCTCCAGATATACACAAGTTACTATTGGGAACAAACCCTGTGTGGGGAAAGAAGTAGTGCAACTTGCTGAGTTGAATGCCGTCGGTTCATTCTCATAAACAGGAAATGGGAGTAGGAGTTGTATATTACGAAGTGTCCAAATGGTCCAAGATTGGTGTCGGATTTCAAGTTTATGGGTCACTGAGTTGAATATTGGCATTTATAGAGCAAATGGTTAATAGCATCCAATCCGTAGATTTCGGTGTCCTTGAGATGAACTGAGACACATCGCGGCAGATATGCCACGTGCTCAGATAAGTCGGCATTCGACGCAGTGCATAAAACATTCGAAAATACCTTAGATAATTGCAAAATTAATTAATTATACGGGCTGACATAAAATGTACGCAAAAGGTCAGTCTTAAATAAAAATAGCTCCGCTTCACTTTTATAAATGAAATCAATATAAACATTCTGGGGGCAATACGATTCAAGCTTATGTACACTTATTATTTATATTAAGTATACTTTCGTATATTAAATGAATATTTCCCCAGGTTCATACACAATTTATAGTAGTCGTCAGTTTGGAATCAAATTTTTCTCAATGGAGAATGGCGTTCAGTACTTACTACTGACGTAACTCATGCTACTCATTTCAACTCACGAGTATCAGTGTTTGACGAATTGTGCGTTCTCATCGAATGTGAGACGCACTAAATATTCAGTGCTTCCTGGTGTAGATAACAGCTTTCTGTACGGCAATATTTATTGCTTTTTTATCACACAACACTTATAGTAGGCAATTTTCGGGAGTAACATTGACGGAGATACTATAAATTAAAGAAAATGAATGCCAACGTCAAACTCGCCGTTCACTGAAAATTATGTTAAAGATTATTGAGAGAGGCGAGTTTTTTTTAGTTGCTGTTGGAAACTGGCGATTATATTTGATGGAAGTAGCATCGTCAGCCACGTGCCGCGTAACGGACCATCGTTCATCGTTGATCTGAGATCCCGTTCGCTGCGCCCTATCATCAGAGGCCTGAGGCGTTCCTCTTCCTCAGCTTTATGGTAAAAGCTCTGCTCCCATAAAGTCAAGGCCACTCGTTTATTTCTCTTGCCTGGGATTAGAAACTAAGTATAAAGTAGATTACAGGTTGAAAGTCAATCACTGAGGAAGACTTTTAATTCTTAATAGTCTGTTCATTGGACCGGAACTCTGTTAGTCACCAGTTGGGAGCGACTATATAACAAAGAGAATCTCCCTTATATAATTCATCGTGATGGGTTCCGTAATTAGCTCGATTTAGAACTGTGAACATAAATGTGTTGGATAATATAAAGCGAACCTTAAAAAAAATTGGAATTCAAGATAATACTTAGTTATGACGAAGGCAATAGTTGCGTTAGTTACATGAGTAATATAATATAACAATTTACTATTGTTAGGCCTACAGCTGTGTCAGCATTCTCGCTCTGACGACGCTGTGCTTTTGATAGCTCATATTATTGCTGGATCTTAGGCGAGCAGGGGTTCTAAACGGTAGTAATACGCATGCGCATTTCTCATTCCAGACAAGATTCTCGTGCTATGAAGAATGTAGCTAAGATATACACGAGAGGGAGCGCGCTGGAAGGCGGATAGTTGAACGTCTTCGAAATCGAAGCAGAAATTCACTCTCTTAAAATACTATTATTTTAGAGTTTCTTAAAAATACAAAACACATAATTCCTCCTAAAATAATTCATGTGCAGTAGCACATGAAAACATATGCACCAGCCGCCACTGCTAATATAGTAATGATAATATAAATATTAAAAGGGAGCACTATAATATGAAATTCAGTACATAACTTACATAGCATAGCCAATACACGTAGTACATAAGCATAAGGCAAAATAATAGATAAAACTATTTATTTATAAAATATAATAGTAATCATACATTGTACATTCTCTAATATTAAAACCCGAACAGTAGCCTTACCCAATATTGACAGGCTTATAATCCACGATATATGTATGATCTTCTGGTTTTAAAAATTAATCTCCAACTATTTTTGTTCAGATAGCTTAGTTTGAAAATTTAATATCTTCAACCTTAGTTAGTAAAATCTGTAATAATTTTCTTTCCCGTGTAGTTAAATTAATAGATTAGCCTTTATATGCCCGTTTAAGGTCTACATCAGAACCGATAGTTGTATTTTAATTAAAGTTTACTTAAATGCTTGTATGTTTTCTGGCTGTCCATTTTTGCACCTTAACATAATTTCTATATTGCCGTTTAGATTTTTCCTTCATTTCGGTCTACATTTACAAATACAATAAGAAAAGATTTTTGTGACCTCACACGGGGTTGTTTGGTTTAAGAAGTTTCCAACTACCTGATCCATGAAGGGGGAAAGGTCCGTAATGGACCAATTTCCGCTAGAAACACGCCGCTTTTCCGGTTCACTATTACCATTTTTTCTGGTCTCTCTTTATATCGTGGAATTTCGTAGTATTTTGCGGAAATTATTTTCAATACCTTTCTAGAAAACATCAAACTCTCACTTTCTAACATTTTTATAGAAAAATTTATGGAGGAGATTAAGATTAGGTCTTTCTCTTCTACTTCTGCCATCAGGATTTCTTAAAAACACACTTTTAATACTCCTAGTTTCTGTAATTCTCTGTGCAAGGTGCATTGTCTGCCACATGTTAATTTTTCCACTTGCTTTTAACTACTTTATTTATCTGTCAAAAATTGTCTGCAGTTCTGCGTTTGTCCGGCTCACCAGCATTCTTCTCTCTCACGATTCCAAAACTATTTCTCCATATCTTTCTGTCCCTCATAATAGCCAACCTTCCCCTTTGATGTCATCAGGCAACCATCAGACCTACATATTACTGTAGATCTAATGCGGTCACCGACAATTAATTTAATACTTGCATATTAAGTAAATGAAATAAATATACAAGTGAAGAGAATGTTAATGTTAAAATTCTCAGATGACAGTGTTATATTGTTAACTAACGAGGTACGTAAAATAAAGTTACGATTTGTAGAAGATTGGAAATATAGTTCAGAAATAATGCAGAACTGAAAGAGTTTTACGATTTGTTGCAACATTTCTTGCTTTTGAAAGTAAAAATTTTGTTTTTCAAATAATAAATAACCAATGAGTAGTGAAACATCGAAGAAGATTGTAGAAGTGTTTCATCCACGAGAACGGATCCTGGACCTCTGTAAATCCAAACGAATAAGATCTTTCAAATATAATTCTACAGGAATGTTGAACAGGAAATGGACAGCAAAATAAGGAATGAGAGAATTGAGCTGTGGAATAATTTGTAGGTAAATTAGATAATTTTATCAGACGTATACTGAAGGAGCACAGTTATGAATAGGAATAATAAGAGAAAACAAATATTACTTTACATAAAATATTTTATACCAGTGAGATATATTAATTACTTTGAAATGAAAGCAATTAACTCAGAAGAGAACGAAAGTGGAATCAAACGACGACAATAATTGATGAATAAAGAAAAATATGTGGTTTTCGTAAGGTTCATGTTTGCGCCAGGCAAATATTATTTTGAATAACTTGTTTAAACTCCGCTTGTTAAGGATAGTCTAATACTCTTTTTCTATTTTGTGTCTATCAACTGACAGTAATGAAGCGTAATCTTGTTGATGTATTCCCCTCACTTTGTATTATTCTCTGTTATCGGACAGGAGAGGTGGATGACAGAGTTGAGATTTATCTCCAACTGCCGGGAGCTGGGTAATTAGCCGGCTACGCTGGGTTAATTAGTGCCGACGCCGGCCAGGGTCGGTCCGGGGGCAGAACCACGTCTACACGAAACTTCATACAGCCTTCACTCTAGGGTTTCTGACCTGTCAACGAAGCAACTAATATGTTAAAAGGGTTTCCCCAAGGGGTCAGCGCATTGTAACTGGATGCTAGAAAAGGGTATCACAAATATCAAGCCGTATAAGCATGTGTACTTCCTGTCCCATCTTCACATTGAAGCCTGTTATTTGTTATGAAATTTAATATTTCAACTCGCAAAGAGGAACACAGGCGCTGTTAACCTAATTCGTCGTAACGGGTTGGACGAGCGTTTATTTGCGCAGTTTTGTGAATAAAGTGACCAGAAATTTCATCAATTACTCCTTCACATTGAAGTACGCTGGCAGTCGAAATAATTATGTTTGACAAGATTTTTTGCACCTTTTGAGACTATTTTAGAGTTATGGGCGCTAATGGTTCAATTTTAAAAGATTATCTAATCATGAGGAAACCGGATATTGCCTATTTAACAGATTTGTTTTCTAAAATTAATGAAATTAACTTGCAGTTACAAGATGACAGTCTGAATTTTATTAAAGCAAAGTCCGTCATTCCAGCGTTTCGTGCTAGAATTACTTTAATGAAGCAAAACAGTTGACGGCGTGAATTTTCCCAGTTCCCCATTTTTTCACAGAGAAACTACCAGAAAGGCGACTTTTCAACCTACATACCTGTTACTGATCCCGTCTTAGGGAATATCGCGAGAAAGTTTTTAATTGCTTTTCCGTCCTCATACCAGTGGAAAGGGGTTTCAGCGCGGTTGCCAATCTACCAACAAATAGGAGGAACAGGAGGGAAATCATTAATCGAGGAGAATTGAGATTAAAAATAATTAAATTGATGCCAATTGTTGAAAAATTATTATTGAAGCATTAGGTTTATCGTCCCACTAAAAGCATCTATTTTTTAATTAGTTTTTGTTGCACATGCTAAATTTTAATTTAATTAATAAATTCATAAAATTTAACGTGTGATTTTTTACACTACAGTCTTTCAAAGTGACCAGCTGTCAAAAATACATTTGTAGTAGATTAATTTGCAAAAAAATAATCAATATCAGTATATACCCACGAAACCAAACCACGTGGTAAGTGGTCTACCAACGAAAAAAGTTTGGGGACCTCCGTTTTATTGTGCAAGATCATTAATATACTAAATAGAAAGTAATGGGTCTAAAGTACACAAGTAATTGCTTCCCAATAGAATAAATAATGTCACCATTTTTGTTTTGAAGTGTGATCATCTGTTTTGGACTGCTGAGGTATGATGTTAAAAGTACTTAAAGCATTACCTCTAATAATATTTCCGGAGCAATATGCTGTGATCTACAGGATCACAAGCTTTTAGAAGATTAATAAATATTCCGGCTACTTTCGATTTTTCATCAAGCGCATTTGTATGTTTTGTTTGGGGAATTTTATTGAGAAATTTATAATTAAATTATAATTTTTAATTTATAGTTAAATTATTTATAATTAAAGAAAGGAAGTATTGTCTTGAACTATATTTCCCTACGAGTGAGCCGGCTGGAAGGAGATCGATGCTCGGGATACGCACGCGCCGTGGCGACGCCGGGCGTCGCGGCACCAGCTGGCGCCCTCTGCTTTCCTGGTGTGCGAAGCTGCGTAGAGCGGCGTCTGAAGCGTCGGTGACACCTGAGTGACAGCTCAGCCCTTGCGCATCTCCAGTACGCACCACGTGGAATCCACGTGCCGAGACTCAGTAGTGAGTGATCGCTTTATCTGAGTGTGCTCATGAAGTGAACTTCGAAACATATACTTCCACAGTTATAAATTTGCGTAATTTATATGCTAATTTTACATCGGTAATTATTCACAATTGGAAATAAAAATTTTCTTTGCGAAATTTATGTTTCTTGTTTTTACGACAAATTTTCCCGGAACACGCATCGATTAATTTCTTGATTGGGTAAGTGTTCTGTACCAATGAGATCTAGCACTCAATAAATTACACGGCAAAGAAATTGATTGAATGAAAATAACTTACAATGTATTTCAGTAAATTAATTTCTTCAGATTAATTTCTAATAAATTTATTTCTCGTCAATTCAGAAAAAAACATGGGTTGCGTGTATAAAGGAGGATCACGTACTGTGCAACTAGTGTCTTAATGGCTGCACGCAATGACTGCGCAAGCCCAGAACATCAGCTCGTGGAAAATGGACGTTCCTTAAAGACGAAGGGCCAAGTTGGCAACACTGTATTGAGGTTCGGCTGCGCGGGAAAACGTAGTGCGGCGTCGTGACGTCAACAGGAGCGCAGCTGCGTCGCGGAGGTGGCGACGCCGGATGGCGCCGCTCTCTAAATCAGTACCTACCGCATTTGAGATTGAAATTACATCTACAAAAACAGAAATAAATTTATACAATAATATTAAGAATTAATTTCAAGAGATACAAAGGTATAAATATTCAAAAGTGCACTGCGCGCAAATATTGCAGTCAAAATGTCTGTTATATACGTCCAAACATTCCAAACATATTATAATAATAAAATAATAATGAATAAAGATTGAGGTTGTTGAACTAGTAGTACTGAGTTCTTAAACTTGTCTGCTGCAAACCTACATTCTGCGTAATCCTTTTCATGGTATAAATTTTTAAAAAATATTTTTACAATTTATTTCAAAACAAATAATTTATTTTCATTGAAATCTGATTAATGTAACTATCACATTTCTGGACATTAAAAAATATATGCTTTACTTACGCGCAATCCTTTTCATTGTATACAATTTTTTAATATTTTTACAATTTATTTCAAAATAAATAATTTATTTTCATTGAAAATATTGAAACTATCACATTGTTAAGTACCATTTAAAGTTATATGCTTTACTTTTGCGAATCCTAATGTTCCAAATGCATTTATGTAACTGTATTATTTATATATTTTTGTCATTCCTGGTTTCCTTCGTAGACTTAACAAAATTCTTATTCCACCTCAAGATGTACCAATTAAAGGAACGACACGTTGTGTGCTATTCTCATTATTATGTATTAAACTTTCCTCATTAGCTTAAATTTTATTTCTTATATTTTGGTTGATGAACTCATGTATTTATTTAGGAATAATTTAGTTAACTGTGAATTAGAATATATGGAAAAATTAGAAGTCTTTTAAGTTGAAATACAGTGAAAATGTATTAAGATGAAATAGATCCTTATTAATAACTAACTGGAGACCCGGCGTTGCCCGGGTATTTATTTATATTATTCCGGTACATTATTTAATTCTTGATCAACATATATTTGAGGTTCATATTGTGACGTTTCCGATGCACTTTCAATCATACTTCCAGTATCTCGAGATAGTAAAAAATATTACCCGTTCATAGCAGAGGTAAAAATATCTTCAGTATACCAACAAGAAAAATTGTCTTAACACATAATAAGAGAAAAAAAATACTCCCGGTACAATAAAGAAATAAAAATTGCCACCAGTAATACGAGAGTGTTATAAGTATTTCCGGTAAGTAAGAAAGGCAAAATTACGTCTGGTATTTTAAGATGTTAATAATTAACTTCGGTACCACAAGACAATAAGAGAGGCTCCTGAGTCTCAGCCTTGTAGGAGCTAGGTGTTATTTTACTCATAAACTGCTCAAACTGGACCTAAGTGAGATATAAAAAATTGATTCAAATAGATCTAATTGTAACAGAACTTAATTAACACCCTGAAAATCACAAAAATTAAAATTACGTAGAAATGTTTTCCCCGTCCCACCCCCTGTTAGGGAAGAATTGCAATTTAAATCGTATGTTAAATATCAGAATCAAAATCAGAGACTCGCATATCACCGATTTCAATATCAAATTTGACTGTTTTCATTTAATTTTCATATGACGCCCGCTATGAATACACCTCTTCGACATTGAATGGAATTCAGTCTGTCAACCAAAGTATCCGAATTTTATGGGAATGAAGTTTAGATTTTCCATAACTTGAATTATGTTTCTTTAACGTGTTATTTTGAATAAATTGGGTTATCTAAGGGGATTTACTAGTGTGCGATAAAAAAATTGTATTAGGCTAACCTTGGGTTACTTTTCGTCTGGAGAAATTTTATACACTTAGCCGCTTAGTTTTTCATAGATTGCAAACAGTTTTCATGTTGTGAGATTCAGTGTTCCCGTGTGTGTTAAGACGTAGAGCACGGGGATGTGCAGAGGCCAAGTGAATGAACGGAGGATCTGCGTAAGCCAGTCTTTGTGGACCACACGTGGCCAGAGCTCGTATATCATAAAGTTGGCCACTGAAGCACGGCTGCATAATCCTCCAGAGAGCATTCTGATCAGGCCATAACTCACACGTGCGTGCGATCCGTTTACTCCCACGCCTCTTCACAAAACCTGTTTCAAACATAACACTTCTTGAGACAGATGTCATAATTCTTTGTGACCATCATTTATAGTACAGTAATATATGCGCCTAACATCGTATCAGGATTTTACAGAATATAAGAATGGATTTTAAAGTGTTGCTTATAAAAGAAGATATAATTCACGAATATTTATGAAAATAAGAACGAAAGTAAAAGGATAGTCAGTAATTATATTCACAGTTTAAGAATTACAGAGGGTTGAAGAACGGACAATTGTACAATTCTAATGTATTCAAATTCTCGGTGTTCAAATTCAACTTATAATATGGGACTATACTGTAACAAAAAAATATATCTGTCATCCATTTTACCGTCATTTACTTTGTCCCTTAAATGTCCAAATTCCAATTGTTCAATTGTAGCAATTATCTGACGTTCTTACGATCCATTTATTCCTTTGTTTCTACGAGTAACCGAAAATCCATCAGAACAGTCCACTGCGGAACCAAAAATGCGTTTCAATATAGCTTCTCTTCATTTACGCTGCCCTTAAAAAATACTCTTGTTACGTTATATAGACATTTCCACGACGTTCAAGGTTCTTCACTTATTCGTCTTCCATTTATTTCCCCCCTATTATATTGTAATCTAGGCGGATTTCATAAATGTTGTTGATTTTATTTTCTTGGCAATTACCTTTAATTTATTCAGTTATCCCTTTTACCAAGGATGAGCAACGAAGTACAAATTAAAAATTTTACACGGGCTGCATGTAAGAAGCATAATAATTAATAACAGGAAAAAATGACAGACACAAATTAACTCTTATTGACAAAATGGATAAATCAACAACTCTACTTGGAAAAAAACAAATGAATATGGAAATAGCTTCTTTTCAAACACTATTTGTATTTACAGATATTGGCAATACTGGTTCTAAGCAGAATAGGGGAAGAGAGAACAATTTGGAGGACTTTATAATAATAGGCCACGTTTTGAGACATGAGGATCTTTTAAAATTAGGAGTAGAGGGAAGTGTGTGGGGTGAGAACAGAAAAGGGAGGCCAAGGATGGAATCATAGCGCACCATATACCACATCCCACATCTTCCCTAATCTGGTTAATAATACCTTGCTTAGAGAGATGTATATTAAGCATGTAACATATATGTAGTCTTACATGAATTCTAGTTGCCCTTCCTTTTGAAAAAGTGTCTACTTTAACAGGCGTACTTAATAATCCTTATAGTTGGAATTTATAAACCTGTCAACAATCTGACGTATACGCGACATGCTTTTATGCAGCGCTTATCCATTCCATAGCAAACAATTTGTGTCGAATGCCTGACTGGGGATCTTGCTTAAGGAGTATTAATATTGTGATTTTAAAATTTTAAAAATGAAATTTCACGATCCACAAAGGAAACTTTGATTAACATGTCAGAAGATAAATTAATAATGACGGCACTTTAATATTTCATATATAATTTAATATACAGAAAGGTACCTACAATATAAGGACATTAAGTTCCTCATCGCAAGACACAAAAATGACCTGCTAAGTTACAGAAGCGACAAAAAAAAGTTTATATTCGGGACCACTCTTCAAATAAATGACGACTTCCAATCTCTATTTGCAGTATCTGTTGCACTGATCGACGTCTTAACAGTTAAGATAAGATTATAATAAGGACTTTTCACTTGTTATAGTATATTTAACGTGCTTTAAGTTTTAAAAAAAAGTTAAGATCTATTCATATTTTGAAGTTCTTGTACATTTTATATTACGTAGTCTCTACCTTTACTGTATATGTTCGTTACTGGGGATAAGCAGCCTTGGGTGAATAAAACGAAAGTTAGGAACAGTTAGGCCCTAACAAACCAAAGCTTAAACTAGTGTTGCATCTAATCTGATCTCACAATAGTTAACGCCAAAATGTTTTCCCGACTTCTGAGGACGTTTGATTTATAATTTTTGAGTTTCCTTTGGATCTAAATTATAGCGAACATCTCAGGCGTTTAATATTTGCGTACTAAAATGCGTTGCTACACACAGAAGAATCATTCCGATAACGGCCTGTTTTATCATTTTCATATTCACTGGAACCACCCTCGTCCTTCAGAACCATGCAGCATTTTCGCCAACCAGCCAGGAAGTATTTAATAGATTTGGTTGGTGGCGCTGAGGCAGGCAGGTTTCCTGTAAGAAACAGGGAGAGGGGAGACCTGCTAGACAATAAGAAAGTGAGAAGGACGATTTGGTGGAGATTTGACGAAGAAGGATCTTAGAAGAACGGAGAGCGAAGCAGATGACCGTGTGGGATTAAGAACCGGGCGTTACTTCAAGTCAATGGCAGAACTCTTATTCTGGCAAGTCGCCAGAAGTTTCTTTTCCTGGGACGGTTGCGACGTTAAGTTTAAATTATTTTTTTATAAAAATTCATTTTCCGAGTTTCCATACTAAAACGCGGTAACCTGGGGGATAGAGTATCATGTTGAGGAACCGCCAATTTATTGGTAGTTTATGCTATCTTCTTTGTAAATATATTCTTGTGGGGTTTTTTCAAGGAGTAAAATGTATAAATATTAAAAGTTGTAATTCTCATTTAATTAGAGGTAACAAGTGGCGTGCCACAAACTTGGAGGGAGACGGACTTAAAATGTGGGGTTTTTCTCTCTCGATGTCCGCTATTAATTGCTTTATCTTGGGCTTTCAGATTTCCTTGTTTAGTGGTATCTATTATACTATACCTGAGAGCAGCGTTTCCCAGTTGTAACCCACAAACTGCCTCAAGGTAATTCATGATTACCGTAGCTTCAGTATATTTCAATACGTTTCAAAAGTAATCGTTGGTCACGGATAAGAAACGTTCTGAAATGTCGTGCTGTATCTCGAAATGAAATTGGATGTTCGTTTCAAAGAAACTCGCATGACAGAGACTAAAGGCAGTTTGGTGGCCTGTAATTAAGGACGCACGTCGATGACGGGTCACGGAAAAGGAGAGTGAGGTCAGATCCCGCGTTACGCGCCTCGCCGTCTGAGAAAAAGAAAAGCGTCCGCGTCCGCGTCTCGCGCCGGTTGTTAGGCTAGGAGCAACAGCTGGCCGCGGACGCTTTTTATAACCAAATCGTGCGGCGTGTGTGTTTTAACTGCTTTGTAATAGACTACGCCTCGGGGATTTCCCAGAATCGAGCCTCGCACTTCGCCCTTGGACGAATCGGGAGAAAAATGAATGCGACGCCTCATTTATGGAGACGGAGAGGAGGAATCTGAGGTTCACCGTAATTATGCGTGAGGCAGCCGCAGCCGCAGCCGTGCGTGTGACAGGACATTCGCGTCTCCGACACGGCCGCAGATCACGCAACTAAAGACAATGTCCTCCCATAAATGAGGGGTCGAAAGACTCGCAGTACCAAATCCTGCCGTGTCGATCACCTGTACCACAAAAGACCACTACGGGAATTAGCTATTATTCGTAAATGAGATTTTTTGACAACTTGCATTAATTTAAAATAGAACACAGAAAAATAAAATAAAGTAAGATTTTCGATAATTTAATTAGTTTTATAGACTTACATCAAGCTTACCTGCTCTTTCATAACAAGACCGTTGTAAAACAAAGCCAAACTATGATTTATAGTGTCAGGAAGTTCACTAAAGTTGTTTTAATTTATTCATATAGGGTCAACTTTTGAAACTAAGAAACTATTTCGAACTCTGGGAGGTATTATATTAAGAAGAAACTATTGAGCGTTCTAAACGTTTGATGTCTTCAACCCTCTTGACGTAATGTAGTATATTATAATCGTCTCTTAAAATGTTGTACATTTACAATGACCACATTTCGCTCAGTACTCAACAAAAAATATAACTTCATATTGGTAATTAAATGTTGTTATCCTCGTGAAGTAAGACGGATGGCATTTTCATTTGTAACCTACGGCAGACCCAAAAGCTTTATTAATGTAGGAATAACGTTGTCCTTCTGCTTAATAAATATTAACGTCAATTCCAACGACACATACAATCTGTCATTTTTCCGTCTAACATGTGGTTTCCCGGGTAGAGATCATGAAAATACGGAGTTAACAAGAGTGTGATTAAAATTGTTCACATACATTTGTGTCTGAAATCAAACTAAGTTATCCGGTGATTCTCAATTACTTGTATTGATTGTTGGTCTACAATTGGGCGTAAGCCCGGTAGCACTTTTACGTAATATTCCTATTCTAAAAATAATTATTGTCCTTTAAAAAGTCTACACTCCTGAAAGAAATTAGAATTATATTAACTTAATACTTCACTTCTCTTTGGCTTTAACATTTAAATTCGACTAGAAATTTATATTATTCAGAATAACTACTTCACACATTTTCTGAGTGTCCTAAATTTATTTTCTAGAGACGATTTTCCCCAAACACTCCCACAGGCATATTGTTCTAATCGTTGATGGTCCTATTTAGGAAGGAGAATTTGGCAACATTTCTTTCTTGCTCTCTACAATGAACTTTTAATTTATGATCCCATCTACCTATATAACTGGGCTTTTGAATTTTCAGGAGTATTACCTTTTCCGTATAGGTTTGACTTCGAGGTATCCCCAAAGGTAAGCCCTGTCCTCCTTCTGTGGACAAATACCTGAGAGACAATGCTCCCACAGGTATGAGATTTGTTCGCAAAATGCTTCTCACATGCCGAGACACCTTCATATCTTTTGGGAGGTGTATGTACTGAGGTCATAAGCCTTGTCTCTACTTCCATTGGATCACTCGGTCAGCTGCCTTCTGAAAATTTCGGAGAGACTATGTGAAAGGAATGCTGTGATCCCACAGCAAACTTCTCTCCCTTATTCGGAAGGATGTAAGATAGTACCCAATAGCCCGACCTTCCTGATACAGTTTTCTAGGAGTTTCCCTCCATCTCTTTTAGGTGAATCAGCGGGTAGGATCCTTAAACTATAGCCCCGTGTGCCCTAGTCAGCACTTGGCTACCTTGCTCTACCTTCCACATCTCCTCTTTTCAATTCCCTACCTATGCTATTAAAGAGGAGTTACCTTTTTCAGGACCACCCTCTTGTATCCTGTTACCCAAAATAAATTGAAAGTTCTTGGGAGACAGAGTATGAAGATCTTTGTTCTAAATACGCTGAGACCAATGATATTCTTGACCGGGAATTTTAAACATTCATTTCGGTTACAAAATAGTTTTCTGATTTTAAAATTTACAATAAATAAAAAGACGGCCAATAAGTCACCATATAAATTTATCACTATTTATTTGAGACGAAACGTCGTTTTTGAATAAATAGTGATACTGACTTATTGGCCGTCTTTTTATTTATTAATTTCGGTTATTTCTTTAGGCCCGGGTAGAGTGATAACGTTAATTGGTCAGTAATTATTTTTCAGAACTTCAGCCATGGTCGAAGAAGTTCCAGGTTAATCGTAACGATTCTTGCAGTGAGCTAATTCAAGATTCAACTCTGTCAGTCTGACGTCTAAACTAAGTACCTTTTGACTTGCATGTCCACAATAGTTGAACAGTATGTCATTAATGTATATTAGCTACAAACCTTACTAAGCGCTCCCTGTGCGACGCATGAACGTACAAGGACTAGTTTCTAACACGGGTAAATCTAATTTAGAGAATAAGCAAACTCCACTATTCATTACAATATATTAGTATACTGTTATCCATTTAATCGTTATGTAACCATAGGAAACTTATTGCGGACTAGGCGTTCACTCAAAATAAAGTCTTATAGAACATTAGTTTGATAATGGATAAGTGAGAGTTTTCGTTAAGCTAACTTCTGATTTACTTAATTAGAAACGTTTAAATTTAACGTCTGTTATATATAATTAAACAATTGTTGTCCTTGTACAGACTTTATTCTGTAAATTTTTTTCGTAACAACGTTTCGGCATGTTTTTATTCCTTCTTCGGGTTTTTTGTTTTTTTCCTCCCACAACAGTGTCCCATTAATTAGGCTGAAGAATCCAATGGCGCTGGAAGAACCTGACACATTTTTCGGTCTTGTGTCCACTATCGAATGTTTTAAATTTTTCGTCTCTTATATATAATTACCTTATACACTATATACATTACAGACTTTATTCAATAAATTGATTCGTAACCAATAACCAGATGTTAAATTTAAACTTTTCGAATACGGACCCAAGACCGAAAAATGTGTCAGGTTCTTCCAACGCCATTCGATTCTTAGGTCAAATTAAAGGGACGCTGTTGTGGGAAGAAACAACCTGAAGAAGGCATAAAAACAGGCCGAAACGTTGTTACGAATAAGTTTATAGAATAAAGTCTGCCAAATTTCATTAATTGTTCAATTATTTTATTGACCTTCATGCAACTTTTACTATCATTTATCAAAATTTTGTTTCTAATATTAAAGCTTTGATACAGTTTTCATGTTTATTATTAGATTGAGGTTATTTGATAATCATATACTTATACGGATGGTATAACTCCGGTGTTCTAGATAGGTGCTATTTAAAGTGCCTGGTTTCAAACATATAAAATTGGACCTTAGTATCTCCAAGCATAGTACGGATCAGCTAAAACCCATTAATATCAGCGACAAGGACAGTTCTGTTGACGAGACGGGAACTGTGAGTTGAAAGGTCATGCACAGAACAGCGGTTAACTTTGCTCTCACCTGCCGTCACTTAATTCACCCTCCGTGACCACGCCCTCCGTCGCCATTGGTAGTTCTCCCACCAATCATGACGACCTTCGGTAGGGCCACACCACCCTTCAAGATGGAGGAAAAGTATCTGTGCTTGCTTATAAATTGTGTTATCTTTTTTTAGATTCTATCTTTACAGTCATGTTTTCAGAGCTTCATTTACGAGACTACGCCTGAAGTTCCCGTCTTATGAAACACCAGAAAGCCCTAAAATAAAGTAAACATTTTAATATATGTTATCCATTTCTTGGAAATCGTTCAAATATTCCGACGTTTTTCTCAATATATTCGATTATGCTAAATTTTTATTTACATAAAGATGATCATTACACAAGATACTCAAATGACAATCAAATGAAACCTGTTAAATGTACTGTACTTCCATTTTAGGGCTTTATGCGACAGTTGACGAACAGTTGATTTTTAAAAATTCTATTAAATTATTTCCAAGAAGCGAAAGATAACAAATAAGCGAGCTTGTAAAAAAAAGTGAAGTATTCTCTAGACTGAATTAGTTTTGTAATTTTGGAGTAACTTCATTATTCAAATAGATAGGGCATAAATAATGTACATCGAAAAGATCATTGACTGCATTGGGCTAGGTTAACTATAATGTCTATTAGACCTACCATTGTAAGTGTTCACCTTTATTACTTGTTTTTCGGTCGACGGTGGGGAAGGTGTGGATGATGGAGCGGGTTATATTTGCAACGAAAAGATCATCATGATTCCTGATTAAAATACATAAAACCAATATTATAAGAGTTAAAAATCTTAAATTTGCATGAAATCAGATTTCTTTAGTGTAGGTAGCTTTCGGTAGCTAAGGACAGTGATTCTTTCATCGATGTTGTGATGATGACCGAAATTGAACTTGCGAGGACACGTAGCCGACATGGCCTTGGAAGGGACAGTCAAAGACATACCCAACACCTCAAACTGGCTCGCAGGCATCCCCACTGAAATATAAAAATGCTATCCAGTTAACTTGTTACAAGCTCTGAGACGATTAAATTACACTCTAGCGAGATTTCATTGTGTAATAACGGCGTATAAAAAAAATTAATATTTCGGGTGGTGAAATGCAAATAAATTGTAATTAGAGAAACAAGCTAATTGTGTATTTCCTCATTTTTTGAAGGTCGTTGTAATGACTGCACCTTCACTCGTAGTTATGTCTACAGTTTCACTGGCTCAGTAACATAACAGCTTAGGCAGATCCAACGTCACATTGTTTTAAATTACTGAATCAAATTTAATGCACACTATATTTAAATAAATATCGACTTGTTTCCCACCTGAAAACTGAAGTTATATTTAAAGATGTCCCCGACAGCGTGCCGGATCATGTGGAGCATTCAAACGCATACGATGAGTTACAATTTGGTTAAAAAGAACTTACATAAATCATAAATCAAGTAATGTCGTAAATTAAAAATATTTGAAATAACTACTATAAATATAAAGAATATTTTAAAGTCACTTTAAAGTCGTCTCAACTCTTTCTTGTTTTGGACTTTGCGTTGTGCGTGTTTCTTCGACATGAAAACCAACATTTATAAATACATAGACAGTTGTTTCATTTAAAAAACAAAACACGTTTATTCTTTAAATTTAATTAGTACAGTCTTAATTATCCACATATTTAATTTTATTTTTAAATTTTACAAAAATTGATGATAAACTAACAAAATGATATTTTTACAACATAAAATAACAAACCTATAACCAAGTTACTGATTGTCAATAATGAACTAAAGTCAACTACGCATAAAGAACTGAGCGTACTTAAGCTTCGTCAAGTCACCGACAGAGCGCAGTAGTAGCACCGTCAGCGTCTACGCCTTCTTAGCATAAAGTACATTATACTAACTGTATGTATAAATCAACGTGCACACGGCCGTGTGAATGCAATATCACTACGTGAGTCGGCATTATTAAATGCGATGTGCATTTTCAAATGTACAGAATGATGTAACAGAAATACAGACAATAAATTATTGATAAAATAAATAACATAGAATAATAAATAAAGTAATTGTATTATGTCTTCAATATTTATGGTAATCTTGTTACTTTCGTCAGGTGATAGAAAATGACAGAACCGCGAGAACGACAAACAGCACAAGCAAAGTGACGAACTTAAATGCATACAAATTGATTCTGTTGATTCTACGCACACACAAATTTTCCCTAAATAAGTCCTACACACCAATCATTTGAATTTTCAACTCATTCAATAACTTTAAATTTACTTATTTCTTCTAAATTATTCTTAATTTCATCCATTAATGGCAAAGGAACCAGTCTCAGTTTTGTTATAGTGCTTCAATTTAAAGTTTTATCTTATATGGGACATCATCATCCCCATCTCAAGCTTATCAACAACGTACATCTGTGTTTCAATATTCTTATTAACATATTCAACAACTTTCTGGGTATCGCTATTCTTGTTGATCCGCATTGTGTAAGGGAGGTAAAGCTGATTGTAGTAGAATATTACTGAATTTTTACTGATAGACCTGTGTATAGCACTCTAGTTTTTATTTTAATAATAAAAAACAGATACATTTCATCTTCAGGGTAATCCTGAAACAGGCAACTCCCCTTTAATAGCATAGGAGGGGAATTGAAAAGGGGGGATGCGACATTGCACTCACTGATGACTGTAGTCGAAAAGAGATCTTCATTTGCATCATTCTATTCAACTGTTATCGCACCACTTGCGATAATCACGTTTTACATATTATAACCTGATGTCACTTTATTTGTCGCACAGGTTCATGAAACATGTCCATATTTAGTACATACGACAGTTTATTATTACATTATTCTGTCTAATCTTCCACAGATGTTAATTGTCGAAATGAATCATGGTTCTGTAGTTTTCTTTCTATTTCAAGTTTATATTTCCTTTAGATCTTCAAATCTTTACTCTGAACCAGTGGCATTTATAGTTTAGCTTGTTTACTCCTTTTATCTATTTATGTGCCATTTCCAAGAGTTATGTAGTTTTTATTAAACAAATAAGTAATTATTTATGTTATAAAATGTTATTACCATTATGTAAATACAATTTTTCATATTAAAACTTTTTATGTTAAATAAAAATAAATTACAAATGGTAAAAGGGTTTCCCACCTCTGGTCTGTATAATATTCGGTAATGCCATAATAAACTCTTCCGTTGCTTCATCTTCGTCTTGCATCTGTTTATTGAACATTACCCTCTCATATATTATATTACTATTCACTATAAAATAATCCTGTAAGACCTTTTTTTATATCTTCGTATTGGTTCTTTTCGTTGTCCGTTATATTTAATGTAATCAGCTAGTTCAGTCATTATGTAACGTAGTGTTAACGTGTTCAGTTTTAATTTTGAACCAAGTCCTGAAGCGAAACGGTACGGTTCAAAACATCGTATCTATCAGGTCCACTTATCTGTCGCTTTAGTGAAATTTAATAAATCCGACCAAATTCGTTCCGTTGTTTTTTATTCTTTTAAAAAAATCAAGGCAAACAAATAAATTCAAGTTTATCTTGTCCACCTGCGCCGCTGCCACCATGTGTCGTGTGCCCATGCCATTTATTCCTTTATCATAGTTTCGCTGATGACTTCACAAACAGGGCCATCTTTACACTAAATGTTGGACGGGTGGCTCCATTATTTAGCTTTAAGAGAAATCATAGGAAGGAAAAAAAAGGAAGTGCAATACCGGACCAACATCAACCAAATACTTATTCATAACTTGTTATCGTCCATAAATTTATAAAACTTCTTATTTGTGAACTTCAGTTATTGTTAGGGCTAAAAGTGGCATAAAACAGAAGTTTGTTTTTTCATTAATGATCAGATAAGTTAAAAAATTGGACCTAGTGAAACGGATTAACTGTCAACACTGCTCCTTGCCAATTATCTTTGGCGGGAAAAGCAAACGTAGTGCAAAGAATTATCTTGTTCCCACTAACCTACGCTAACTGTACGATTTTCGACTTCTTTTTAACGTTCAGGGTCAAATTTCGACTTTCATGCTAACCATAAAATCTGACATTTCAAGTCAAAACTTCTTAGATATTTAACAAACAATAAAAGATTCTCACTAATTGGACGCAAACAATGACAAGATTGTATAATTATAATAATGGTTTTCTTTACGACAGCATGTGTTATGCTACGAAATATGGGGTCTATGGTTCTAAAGGAGAAAAATAGTAGACCAATGTTCAGAAAACTTTTATTTAGTGCAATAAATTAGTGAAATAAATTAAAGAAATGAAAATGCATAATTACCAATATAGAGTGCCACCTGAAATTCCCTGGTGCTCCAAAAGAAATTTATGATTAATCTCTTAGTAAATGTGATACGTTTTATATCTTTGCAGTTACTTTTCTTGTTCGATATTTGAATATGACGACAACATACAACGTCTCTGAGGTATGCAAGTTGCAGCGGAGAAATTAGTGAAACCTGTTAGTTTGTTCCAAATATTTTATGGGCCATTTAAAGAACCGTTAGTATTGGTTCTACTTAAAAATTAAAACAGTGGGATGTGTTAGGTTAAATAGAATAAAATTTCTGATAATGCATAAAAAAACACTCATCTATGTAAATATTTTATATAGCTACTTGTACCGCCTTACTGCCGCATCATAACATATATTCAAGCGAAAAGAAGTGGGATGCTTCAATTAAAGCTCACTGATAGCTTACATCTAATTTGGAAGAAAAAAGGAACGGAAAAATGTCAACAGGACCAGGGACTCGAACCCATGATCTTCCGTTTCTCGGGCGGGAATCTACCACTGAGCTAATCCGAGTCGGCGGCCAACGGATTTTCTTTTGCCGTTAATGAGGAGCAAACGTGTGATTTTATTTTTGCATATCTTCGATAATAAAGTTTGATAACTAATATTTCCTTGCGCTAGCCTGAGTATATCAGTCTGTTCGAATCTCGCCGATTCCCCAATGCTCCGATTAAGCACTAAAACCAATCAAGTGTATTACAGTGATCTGAAAGACGTGCTTGTGAGGAATGGGTGAAATTTCTAGATGATGTAGCTGAAGGGTCCATCCCTCCATTCCTGTAACCTCAGCCAGGCTGACCTACAATTTACTAATCACACTCCTCACAACCTAATGATAGGAACAAGTGAAGAACGGACAATTTGTAAATTGATCAAAGGTGCATGGAATTCAAGTGAAAGGAAGCGGAATGCTTCAATTGAAGCTCACTGATAGATTACAGTTAATGAAGAAGAAAGACAAGTATGTAAAAATGTCGATCGGACCAGGGGCTCGAACCCCGAACCTATATTTTCATACTTTTATTTTTAACATTTACCAATTGACTAATTTACATATTTATCATTGTATTCATTTATTAGCATTGTATTATTTTACATCCTTATATACAATTTCTATTTATGAATTGTTCTAAATTGTTGTTTTCCTCACAGATGTATTTACCCGTTCGATACAGGAACCACATAATTTGATGTATTTGCATTTCCATTAATTTTATAAAACTCGGCGTCATTTCTATTGAATCACATTTTAAGACAGCGTCTTGCTGTCGATAATCTGGAAAAAATTGACAATCGAGTATGGACTGCCACACAAAATATAATTATTTAACAAATGACACGTTCTGATAGGATAGCGACACGAATGTTTAATATGAGCATAACAATGTTTCGATAGTAATTACGCTACTATATACAAGTAATTCATGTTTCCATTATACCTGAACTGAGGAAAGATGTCAAGTCAAATGCATAATTTAAGAAATTACTAATATGTAAATAAGAAAATAAATAGATTAATGAAACTTATGTAACCTTGTAAAATTTTAAATAATACATAGCGCTATTAGAAACCATAGAGATAAATCAATAAATAAACGTAAATAAAATATTGAAAATATAATATTTTATTATTACAAGTAAAGTAGTGTCCGCTATGGTCAAAGTACAGGCAACTTAAAGATATAATTAGCGTAGTAAAACACAAGAACTATATATTGTCTGATGTACAGGTACACTAACTATTCTGTTATAATATATTGAATACTGTTATTAGAGACAGACTCATGTTGTAAAATAAAGAAAGCATAATTGAATGTAAGCGTAGCTTTGTTGGCACCGGCTCCAAGTTTATAACTTGACTGACAATGAAGCTATAAATAAACGAGGTTTAAACATGAAAAAGTACTTGTTTTTTCGCCAGACCGAAAGAGATATCAGCTGACAGTTATTGAGTAAGTCATTTACATGAACTACGTTGAAACAAGTGACCTTTGGAATTCCACTCCGCGCGCTATATTTGGGGAAACTCCTCAATAGCACAGCTCGTGTTATTAAATCTGTGCTCAATCTCGGGGTTATTTTAATGAAACTGGAAATTAACCAGAATTGAATATTCAAGACTGAGATGAGGCCAAGCTGAAAGTACACCCCGGGAGTTTACGGGAACAACTGCCCGCTGTCAAAGCTTCAAAGGATTGTCATCTGCTTCGTTTGCCACTGAACACATCTCCAATCGCCTTTAGAAAGTGACACGTCGTTTACACCAGACACGTGAAACATGTAAGTGAACGTGCAGCTCGCACAGATGAGAAAGCCACAGCCGAGAATTTTTCCCATTATTTGTACTCATCCACACAGCAGCAAACGCAATGTAAATTGTTTATTTCAACATCGACCCGGCGATTTTTTGTATTACCTTCATTCGACAGTAATCGCTTTGTCAAAACATGATTAAACCATCAGCCAATGGATTACAGTTTGATAAATGTTCGTTAGTCTTTGCTCCTGTGGAACTCGCGTTTAGGGGGGCTAATTTCGTTTTTTATTTTCTTTATTTATTTTATTTTATTTTTATTATTTTTCATCTTTTTTATATATATTTTATTTCAAATTTATTTTTCGCTGTTATATTAATTTATTTAAATTTAATTTATTATTTTTTTGAAGTAAAGTTTTATTCTTGCTTTATTTTAATTTATTAGGATATATTATATACGATTTTATTTGTTAAATATTAGAATGTAGTAATTAGATTTGAAAATTTAATAATTTTAGATTCAGTAATCCTTGAAGTAGGGGTCAATGTCGTGCCAGCTACCGCGATTATACGTCGTTTGCGTAATTAATTGTTTTGGTGACAGATTATTTTTTATATGGAAGGATATTATGTAATTTATGGTGGAATAATTATTATTTACTGACACAATTTTAAGAACACCGCTTGACAAACATGATAGAAAATAGAAAACGGCTGGCGCCGTGGAGGAATCCGAGACAACCTTGTCTGCTAAGGGGAACTCACATGTGGAAACCATCAAGAAACTTAACAGAAACAATCCACTAAGGGGAATACAGACAATCAACACAATTATTTTGTTTTCTAAGCCCTGCTTTACCAACGATGCCGTCAATAAGACTATTTTATTTATATGGGAAAAGTAATACTTTTGACTGTACATGTCATTGAACCCAGTAATTATAATTTTTCTTCACGTTTTATAAGGATTTTATTTTCTATTTTACAAAATAAACGGATCAGATTCTTCAACGTTTTTCTTTGTCGAATAGTACGGTAACAAGTTTCTCAGCAATATCAAACTGTCATCCAACATCTCGCGAACGTTTCAAACATGTTTTTATCGTCTCGATCAGACATTTTGTTTGCCTAACGGAAAAGCGGTTCAGATCAGTTTTTATAAATCGATACGTGAGCTATTCAAAATTCTTAAACGAGAAAACATGTTTCTTAATGAAGTGGTTGGCCAAAACAATCGGTATTTCGTGTCATTAAGCGGACTAATTTCTTTCTTGAGTACTTGGCGAGATCGCTGAAGAGTAAAATCTATAATTCATGTAAATGAACCGGAGTACAAGGATACAAGAAAAATATAATTTAAATCAGATGCTGAATCCATTGTGACCACCGCAGTTGTAACACTTTGTTTTATTAAAACAAAGTCGTGCTCCATTTGCCAAATACAGTGAATTGCAAATATGAAACAAACTATGAATAAAGACAAATATTTCAAGTAAATGAAACGTTTTTCTCCTGCAAAACCGATATTTGAGAAGTTTAATTGGAACATTTGCCTGTTCTTGGGAGCAAGATGTTTTCCTCTTTGCAGGTTTTGTAGGTCACATGCAGGGAAATCGAGTGTGACAGCCTGAGACCACACACGGAGCGGAATCGATAATGTTAAACAAAACACTCTTAAATATTAATGAGCCCCAGCGACACGATACGACATTGTCGGTGTCTAATTGCCCCGTTACAGCCTCGTCAGCTTAATTTATGCGCCAATTAAAATCACCGGCAGCGCGAACTCGAATTACTCCGCACATTCATTTGCATCGAATACTTGATCGGTGTTTTCATTTTGTCTCACGGTTATCAAAAGTGTGACCATGGCACCTAGCAGACTCCTGTGGATCTATATTTAAGTAATCGGGTTCTTGTATTATTTGAGTCCACTGTGTGGCATAAAGTAATTTATTTGGTATAGAAATAACCTTGAATTGTCATGCGTAAATACATAAATCTCACATATTTCTCGATAAAGCAACATGAAGCATAAAAAATTAGGAACAAAAAATCGTTTAAAGTGGAACTGCAATTCGGTAGATTAAAACTAAATAAAGAAAATAAAATATAAACCAAAACATAATTTTTTTCAGGATATTCAAAGGAAAATACAGACGTAATGTTTGTTTTAAAAAAGAATAATCATATTAAAATCAAGTATTTTAGCTTATTTTCTACCTACCATTTATCGCAAAACAAAAGTACACTTTCAAGAAACCAACAAGAGTTGGTTTGTAATTCAATCCAAAAATCTGGTTTTCAGCACTAATTTGTAGCTCACCATATTTCAAAGGTTTCTATTATTTTCTGTTCTTCATACAACTCCACACTGCACACAAAAACTTTAGAAATGTCTCCAAACTTATATTTGATGTAATCATATTTTCATTGTAGCAAAATGTTTCCTTACTTGTGGTGATATCCGACTTTTTATATCTACTTTACTTCTACAGTCCCTGGTTATTCTACTGCACAAATATCAAAATTCATCTCCTTTCATCAAAGTATTATTTGCCAAGCTGATATCCTTGACATGACCACTCTTTTTTTCATTAAACTTCATCTATGTCTTCAGCGAATCTTAGTATCTAAGTAATTCTCCTCGAACCATTACTTTTCTTTTCCCAATTTCTGTATAACTTCCTTCATTTTAGTTCAATGTACAGATTAAATACCACAGATTGCGACTATATATATGTCTGTGTTGACTTTATTTCGTGTCCATCAATTCTAATTACAGAAGTTTAACTTCTGTAAATATTGAGAATAAGCCTTCACTCTCAGTATTTTTTTGCATTCATTTGGAATTCCTTAGGAGTTTATTCCGATCAACATTATTAAAAGCTTTTCGCAGATCTATAAATGCCATGAAAGCGGGTCTATTCTTGCTTAACCTGTTCTCTGGAACCAAACGTGAGGTCATTGTGGTTTCACGGGTCCTCTGTCTGAAACCAAACAGATCTTCCCCTAACGAAAATTCTACCCTACATTGCTTCACCACTGGATGATCGCAGTAATCCTTCTGGAATTTCATCAGTTGCAGTTTTTTTTAAATATTCCATAGATCTGATCCAAGTATTGAATCACCCAACTCCTCCCCTTCAGCATTCTCTTATTTTCCTCTCATTATTTGGTCAGGCTCTTCCCCGTGATAAAGTCCTTCTACGTATTCTTTCTTATTTATCTAGGATCGGTTTCTATACAATTGTGGGATTCTTTGATTTTCCTATAAGATACATCTACAGCTAATCTAGTGTTTGCCCTTCAGTTTTATCAATTACGCCGCTCAATAATTTGGTTTGGTATTTCCTGAGTTATGGCTTCCTCTGAACCTGTCACAATCTTCCTAGCTATTACAACTAAAATAAATTAATTTTGCTTAATATTATAAATAAAATTCAAGGTCAAAGTCAGAAATAAAAGAATTTAATATGAATTAAATTCGGCCCCAGTCGTAGCAGTAGCAACAAGAAATTTTAATAAGAATTATTTAAAATCTCAAGAGTGCGCATTTTCTTTTACATCGTTTGTATCCGTTTTCCATTAATCTGTACGTGATATTCTCTTTAACGCTCTGGATCGCTTCCAGTTATTTTGTTTATCTAAATTACATTACTTCGGTTTGATTCATTTTAACCTGCATTTTGTAGCCAACAGAATGCTACTACTCCTAGGATGGTTTTGAGTCCGTAACATTATTTATGAATCACTATCTCACCAATTATGGTATCCCCAATAATATTATGGAGTGAAAAGATATAGAGTAGACGAAGAAGCGGGGTATATTTAATTGTTAAAGGTTAATTGAGGTTAAAAGTTGGAATGATTAAGGTAATAGACATGATTGGACATAGTCAAGACAATTGGACGGCGCACTAGTATTGATTAGAGCTAGTCGTTTCAGCCGCTCCGAGTAAGACTCACGTAAAATTTAGTATGATTAGAAATTTTTCCACAGTTGAGACATGTGCTTTTAATGAGCAGAATTTGTATCAATTGCAAAGTAAATGAATTGTATGAAATTCTGATAATTCCAAATATCTATAATAGTTATTAATGTCTGTACGTTTAATATAAGTTAAAATAAGGCCAAAAACAGACAAAAATTAGTGAAACATAAAATATAATTAACAAAACAACTACATGTTTCGGTCCTGATATGGACCCTCTTCAGGTTCAACCTGTTTTATGTTTCGCTAATTTTTGTCTGTTTTTGGCCTTATTTTAACTTAAATTCCAAAAAATATCATTTGCGTTTTAGTCTGGCGAAACAAATTGAAGTAGTTAAGGCATATCACAGTGTAAATTAGATCAATCGTTTTAAGTGCAACGACAAGTGCTGCGCTCATGGGATTGAGGAAAGAAGTCTGTAGTTCCAGAGTCCGGCCAACAATGAAAAGATAACGAAATAAAAATTTCCACGCATACAAGCCGTTTCCAAATTTTTATTTCCGCGGGAAATCCTGGGATTAGGATCTCTTGCTCTCTTAAATACTCAAATAAGTAATGTAATTATTGTGATAGCTGCGAAGATAAATGTGAAAAATAATCTTGAGTAAACGATAATAGTGTACTTATAGGTTTGGTTTAGCGCAGTATTCACAACAATAAACTAAGTAACCAATATTGAGATTTAGATTTAGATTTATTGTTGTTTCCATTAATCCTCGATTAAGGAAATAGGATACGTCATACATTAAAAATTAAAAATGAACAAAATAAAGTACATAATTAAAGACAAATAAACTTAAAAATAAATTAGTAAAAGAAAATGTATATAGACAAAAGTCAATATAAAGAACACAGACACACGATGTCACACGCACACTGGGAAACACAAACAAGCACACACTGAGGAACACGTAATGGAGTTTCAACTACTTGGAGCTCTGCGACCAGGAAACTGTCCTTCCCTCTGTCGTAGCTCCAGGCAATACATGAAACAAACAAACAAAAGAGCAGAAAAACCTGAATAGAAATTTTAAGATATGTGCTATTTTATAAGGCAGCTCATTCAACACTTTTTGCAGGAACCTTGATTTAAATACTAGAAGGACGATTAAGAAAATCCTGTACCGAGTAAAACGCGCCATTTAAAAGAATAATTTTACTCTGCTTCACGAAGCTTTTGTAGGTACTATTTTTAACCTCTGGCGGAAGGCTGTTGTATAAAATTATCCCGGTATTGTGAATACTTTTCTGGTGTAGAGCAAGGCGATGCTTGTCCGACCATGATGTGTATGAATATAGACACGAATAACTCAACTTCGCCAAAGTTAACTAAAAATATGAAGGCAAAACAGAATCGCAGACCTCTTAATTGGTGGGAAAAGAAACGCATATCTTTACACACATATCTACAGAAGTTTTGTTTATCATTTTTGTTAGTATAATTTTATTATTAACTCTTAACTACGTCGGTAATTACGGAGGGTTGAATTTGTGTCAACGTCTGGAGAATAGAAATTATGTGAGATAGGCAGGGGTAGCTTGTGTGCATCACAAAAACTATCCTGGGACAAGTTAAGCGAGGATCTTAAAGACTCCAGCATCCTGTTGCTGACGAACCCTGCATTATCCGTAGCATCACGGTTGCGTTAATCAACAAAAATACGGAGAGGTAGCTGGCGTAATACGCACCTAGCGTAATGAGAAGTGGTTCTGCTGTGCGTAGGGGTGGCTGCGTGCGTGACGCAATTTCTCAGCCTTGATTAACACCGCACTGCGTAAGACGTAATAAAAACGGCTCGTAATCACGGGCTAATGATCTCCGGGTGGACTCCGGCGACCACGAGGGAGCACAGATGCGCGTTTACGGTCCGAGATTCCTATTTCCCCCGGAATAATTATAATTACAAGGCATTATCCTCAGGTCAAATTGAAAGTTATGGAACCTCGTTCTCAGATACAGCTTAGATTTTTTCCCCCTTCGCTCCTCGTTCTCTCTGCACAGAGACGCCCGTCTATACGATCTCGTGCCGAAGAGCTCGTAGGAAATTGTTAGCTGTTCGAAGTATGCTCGCATCGTAATGGTGTCGACCTCGTTACCTTGCTACTATAATTTTATGGAAGGAGGTAGTGGCTACTTGCTTTGCTTCTCTAAAGAACCCTGGCAGGCAAAAAGGTAGCCCAAAACAACATATAATAGCAGAGCTCCTCAAAATGAGTCTGGCGACTTGCGTGAGGGGAGATCATGTTGTACTTCAGGTGTTTTATTACGATATTACCACGTCATGATCTGATATAATACGAGTAGACCTATATTCGAAGCACGTATTGGCTTATATTCTTGCGCAGCTATAACCGCTATGGAATTAATCTTAAACGTCCATCCACATCCCCACAGCAGACTCGTCTCTCGTCATTCGGAAGGGCGTGAGAATAGTACCCAATGCCCGACCTACCTGATGCAGGTTTTCTAGGGTTTTCCCTGCATCTCTTTAGGTGAAACACCGGGTAGGATCCTTAAACCATAGCCCGGGGGCCCTAGTCAACCCTTGGCTACCTTGCTCTACCTTCCGCATCCTCCCTTTTCAATTCCCTTCCTATGCTATTAAAGGGGAGTTGCCTGTTTCGGGATTACCCTCATGTAGCCTGTTAACCAAAAAAAAAATCAGGTTGTGCTGACAATCTGTAAACTATTTCCAGATCTTAAAGAACGAAGGCTTTCCCGGTGAAGAATATGTAGAAACGTTTCTCGGGTTTCCAACCGGGTAATCTCTGCACACAGCGACGTTTCGACAGATAGCAGGCTGAAGATGACAGAGTTGCTATCTGTCGAAACGTCGCTGTGTGCAGAGATTACCCGGTTGGAAACCCGAGAAACGTTTCTACATTTCCAGATCTTTTTGCAACTTTGGTTGGGTTTGAAAACTAAATATACGAAATAATTAAGTTATATATGGTTTTCAGAAAGGACACGACGACCAATTATTGCCATGTTTACAAATGATTGGATTATCATCAAGAGGACCGAAACTTTTATTTCTAACCTCGGGACTTCCCTTCTTTACACAAATAAACCATTTCCACTTTGTACGGAAACATGGCTCATAATCAAAATCATCCTCTTATTCATTTTAACTACTGTCTTTTAATGGCAGAATTTATGGCAAAAGCTTGAATTATAAATTGAAACGAGCTGCGTCGATCGCATTATCCAATACGTAGAGTTTGGCTGAAATAACTAATCCCCCAACAAAGGGAGTGATAAATTACCAAAGAAGTGTCTGCTTAAACGGAAATCTCCTTGGTCGAGTGGTAAAGCAAAATCTAATTAACAGCAGTTCTGACTCACGTGCAGTTAAATATTAACAATATCTATTCGCTGAAATTATGACAAGTTAATTATATATTTCAAAATAATAACTGTTTGTGGTATAAAAACATTTCCCAGTCATCACGATACAGCTAAAAATTATGGTTGCTAGTGAGAGTTTATTGTAAAATGAAGGACGGTTGCGTTTAATGAACGCAATGTCGTTACGTCTGTAACCGGTTTTAGAAAATGTCATTCAACTTCAGATTTATTTCCCTCCACATACTTCTAACACTGGATATAACAACGATAGTGTTCGTATCTACTGGGGAGTTAAATTAGTAAACGTAGAATTACTTTTTCGTTGGGATATCAGCCGCCTCGTTCCCCCGCCTCTCTCTCGTATATTACTTCGTCTATATTTTCATCCTCTTTATCCCTTATGGCAGCCTGTAACCCAAAAAAAAATCACCTTCTCAAAACAACATTGAGCATTGCATTCTAAAGTAATGGCTTTGAAGTATTTTCCGCAGGAATATGCTCCTGTTTCGTGGCTGCATGTAACGGGTATCTTGTTGATGTCATAGTTTTTGTTGTAGAGAAGCGCAAGGAAGCGTCGCGTCGTGACGCTGCAGGGGTGACATGGCGATACGGACGGCCGCTCCCAATTACTCGGCCACAATGGTGGCCAAGCGACAATCTCTGTTCCTCGTTAAATCTGCATTAAATTACAAATTCCAGACCGCCTAAGAAGGCAGATCCTTTTTACCGTAAATCATGTTTGGAGACTGGCTTTTAGTTCCACCTCCGTCCCGAGAAACCGGACTCCTACAAATAACTTCTTTACAGAATTGAACTCGTAGTCAAACGCACGTAAACACATTACCTTATATATCACCATAGACAGTATTGACGAATGAGTCGGTTAATCTGCTAATACTGGTTTTCTATTATTAACAGTGAATGATATTTATAGTTATAGAGGAGCAACAGCGATGAGTTTAAAAGTATAAGATATACTTTATATAGGTGTTATACATATTTACGATGGATTCATTGGCAGTTAAAATTCTTAAACAAATTACGAAATTTAGAATTACAAGTAACTGTATATGCTTATTAATGAGTAGAGGAAATACTTAATTTAACTAAAAGAAGAATTAAATTGGGATAAATTAACATAATGAAGTTGAGGAATATCAAATTAAATAGTTGAAGGTAGTTCCTTACAGACGATTACTACTAATGGACTGTTAATTTGCTTATTGACAATAATTAATTTTAGTAATTTCCCATTTTTTTGTCGTGATTGACAAACAAACCAAATTCAAGTCCCAAGTACTCTTCCAACTGCAACTCCACTTAGAAAAATGGGAAACCATTTCCAACTGTCCACGATCTCAGATAATTTGTCTAGAAATCAAATCGAACCCAAATGATAGACAAATAGGAACATTGCACATTAATCGGTCCGAGGTTGGACTCTTTCCATAAAAAGAATACTCCTAAAACTGACACCATAGCGCGGCAATCGATTGAAACCTAAAACCGTACCGCATCATCTTTAACTCCGACGAAACTAAACTGATCTCGATAGCTTCAGGCAATGTAAAATTACTATTAAATGAGCAGAAATGAACGCAAAGCCTCAAAACAGAATCGACCCAAAGCAAACGACTTGGGTGCAAACTAAAGAATATGTTGAGCAGATTAGAGAAGTAGGCATCCCATCCCATGCTGTACGTCAGGTACACAGATAATCTTCCATGAAAGACATTTTACAAAAACTTATATCGACGAAAATTAAATAATATACCAGACTGATTTGAGAAGCTAGAAGTGTTGACACCTCACTCATTAATTTCTATGGTTCCTCTTATCGATTTAGACAGGAGTATATATCCCATTTCACTTTATAAAACTGTTAAAGCAGCAACTCTACAAATTCAACAAAAAATAAATCATTATTCCATTAAAGGAGTGCTATAGAATGGTCAAAGTGACTCCCGCGCGAGACCATTGCCGATTTTAAAGATATATTTAAGATACTCTTTGGGTTAGCTGAGGAGCTGCATTACCTGACAGATTTCGGTGAAGTATTGAGACAATGTGTCTCGTCAAAGTCTGTGTTATAGAGTCGCAGTTGTCAACATTAGTAACATTTACGACCACGGTATCCTGCGCACGCAATTCCCTCAGAAAAAGTGCCAAATCTTTTCTAGGTTGATTTACATTTGTAATTACTGCAGGAAGATAATTAACTTTGTTATTAATGATATAAATTCTTAATCGCTGCACAATTTACATTTATCCTGTCCTGTTGCTAAATAAATTATCAGTATTAATAATGAATTATTTCTTTTTAGTATAGAAAAAGTAAAAATACCCATTACAAAATAAATTACTGCAGTGTAGGGCGATCGCTAATCCAGAGCATCTTTGAAATCATTCTTATAAGCTTAATGGGAAGAAGCGTTCGGCGTCCTGGAATGCAGTGAAAGAAGATGAACGCTCTTGTTCCATGGCTGAGCGCACCGATCGAGGCTCCGCTGCTTATTTCTACTAAAATGGGAATGTTACGGCACTAAAATTCTCCCGACAGTTAATTGCTTTTCTGAAGCGGACGTAATATATTGTTGGCAATTTTTTTAAGTCGATTGCGAAAAATGTTATTCCGTCCGGCAAGGGCACGTGACTAGACTGGACCTGCACGCGCGCTCGCTCGGCTTTCCCATTTGCGGACGAACTGATTTACCGAATATGTGCAGCCAATTTATTGATTCCAAACACGGAGCGTAGTTACTCACCACAACCGCTATCTTTGCATCCTCAGAAAAACCATGGCTAAATTTATAGACATCAATCCGTATCAGACGTATAGGTGCTCTTAATATACTGTATGCTCGAGTGTTTGTAGTAGAATACTGTACGTACATGTGAGTGCCGATATATATTAAATTTATTAACCATGAATAGTTGTATTTATTAACATGCGAACATATGAATATTTCCGTTTCACTTAGTGCCACTCATTATGTATTATTAAGAGCTTCAAACTAATCTAATAACAAATAAATACTACCACAATTGCAACATCAAGAATATATGAAATAAAATTTCAATTTTATAGATATTCATTTGTTATTCAGAGCTTATTACACAAATTGTGACGCTGTGTGCATTGGACAAACTAAACCAGCCCTGAAAACTAGAATTAACGAAATTTGAATTTTCATCGGGTAAAATCTCTTGTACTCCAGTGACCATACATTTCATTGGATATAAGATATTGAATCCCAGTGTCGTGCTACATTACTTTAAGAAATAATCCACATAAAACAAATACTAAAATAAATTTGCTATATGGCACTAGCTTCTATAACTCCATTAGATGCACATAATTTCTGTGAACAATTACTTTGACCTACATTGTACACTAAATCATTTACTTTAAAAAAAACACAATTAATAAACTCTACAGATACGTAGAAGAAACGTTATGTTTGTCAATTTTAGGTTAACTTTGTGTCTGTTTTGTGGTCACGTTATGAGACATTATAATCTTCAGAAATTTTGCCTCGGGAGAAAAACGTATACATTGATGTGTTTGAGATTTAGTATTATACTAAAAGTTGACAAAGGATTTAAAGTTTATACAGGGTGAAGCTGATACCTTTTCAGTATTTTGGGATCCACGGTCTCCGGGTTTGTTACCGCAATCACATATTTTTTCTCTGTGAAAATACCTTCACATCAATGAAGATGCCGTTAATATGCTATAACCAAAACGAACAACACACAACACAGTAATGCAATAACACTCAGACGAAACACGTACACTGTTATACAGTGTGTTGAATCTGTTCTGGCAGTGTGCAGTACAGTACTTAAAAAATTCAGAACTGTTCCTTTGCATGTATGGTCGACCTCCATCACCATAGACTGTCTCAAGAAATCCAGGAGTATGGCGTACTGTTTCCGCGGCTGCGATAATCCTTGCAACCAGGTACCTATTAGTTTCGACTGGAGCCCTGTCATGTATGTTCTTCCCATGCCCCTGAAGAGGTCCATGATGTCATGTCTGGTGACCGTGGACATGACCACACACTAACCAATCTATTATCGTCCAAACAGCACTTGAATGTAGCACTGGGTTGTACGTTTGCTTATTATCCTCACTGTTGAATTCTAAACTAAGTTAGTGGTAATGCTCAATTTAAGCCCAGTAAAGCATATAGTTAGTTTTTTAAATATTTTTTTAGAATTCAATGCACCTATGATCAATTATCGCAATGTCCGTCTTCACGTATTTCCTAGAATTAGGACGTGAGGATTGTGATTAGTGAATTGGTAGGTGAACCTAGCTAGCTTAGGTTTACGGAATGGAGAAGTGTTAAGTCAACTCGGATTAACTCAGTTGGTAGAGCATGCGGCTGGATATCGCAAGGTCCTGGGTTCGATTCCCTGGTCCGGTTGACATTTTTCCATTCTTGTCATTCTTCTTAAAAAAATTAAAAAACTGAAAGCTTTTCGACCGTGTACTGTTCAGACTGAACCTCGAAGGGTCTCAAGCACTGCTTGATATTCGAATCTCGAACCTGCAGGCTCGCAGACAAGTTTGAACGTGTCGATGAATAACCAACTTAAGTTCAAGGCAGACCTCTAAAACGCGTTTAATATGTGAAGAGTGAATTGTGTGATTTGTGATGACAGATGTAAAGAATTACTCGCATGAGATTATTATGGAATTTAATTTACAAACAATTAACAAAAGATCAATTATTCAGAGACAAGTTTATTAATAAGATTCTGACTTCACAGACAATTTTTCGTTCAGTAATTTGTTAGCATATTTTCTCAACCAGAAGATACCAATGAAACATCGATTGTTTACAATATATATTATATACAAATAAATTGTTTTCTTGTGGATAGTTAGTAGTAATCTTGGCAATTGATGTATTTTAGAACTGTACTCTTTTTCGTGTT
Organism: Eucriotettix oculatus; assembly: GCA_034510155.1. Taxonomy (NCBI): domain Eukaryota; kingdom Metazoa; phylum Arthropoda; class Insecta; order Orthoptera; family Tetrigidae; genus Eucriotettix; species Eucriotettix oculatus. Next base: position 41,035,919 of record CM067379.1, read on the forward strand.
TGACGGGAACCTACGCACGATCTTCTGCTGCCTCCTCCGTCGACTGAAAATTGAAGGCTGAATTTTATCTTTCCTCTTTTTGTCCTTCAATTCTTAATTGTAAAATTTTGTATATTTCTTGTAATATTATATTTGACGTTTCCTATTTCCTCAACCGAGGACTAATGGATTGAATAATAATAAATCTAAATTACCTCACATGTTTCTTGAATGCTGATTGGAACAGCTTGAGGAGAGATTGCCTGCGTAGCTTCTCCCAGTATCGAATTATTTTAATGTGGCACTCGAACGTTTGCGGAGACTTATCGCATCTCCCATTATGCTGTTTCCGTATAATAAATGCTCATATCAAATGCAATATTATCCATCGTCAGATAATTTTTCCAATCCATCAGTTCCTATCGTAATGTGTTATCCAAGAGACGTGATTTATACTCATTATTTAAAGTTAGGGCTAACCTAACTGCAATAATTAAGTTGTCCTGGAAATGATCATCACACAAGAAATTAATAATGTGCGTTTTGTTACTAAATTGATATTAAGTCTTACCTTCAGACTTGAAGTGCGCAGGGAAGAAGAAAGTTGAGACGGAGCGTGTGTAGAAGCCTATACCAAAATATTCTGAAAGTTATTTAGCGGAGTTTCTTTTCACCCTTTATATTGATTTAAAACGAGAGTCCGTTTTAAAGTAAAACAAATGATTAAAACGAGCCGAGACGTCTCGTAAGCATCTCGTATCGAGTGCAAATTTGACTTTTCGCTATTTCTATAAGCGCAGTCTTGGTTGACATTGCACCCCCGGGCCGGGCCGGGTCTCGAGGTAATTAGTGCAGGGGAGCGCTTAGGATAATTAGCGTGTGGGCAAGCAGCCAGACAAAGAGCATGTCAACAAGTGTCGGCACCTGGCGGGCCGTGGGAATCTCGGGCAGGTGTCTGCAGCTACCGACCGGTTCCTGTTTTTTGTGGGCCGACACTCATCCAGTGTCATCTCCGCTCTGCCAAGGACGCGTGCAGAAACTCCGTCCCGTCCAATTAACCTCGCAACTTACACTTGCAAACATTTATTTATTCTAAAACAGATCTCTGTTCTAATGACTAGGAACATCAATTAACATATTAGACTAGGAATATCTCGACAGGAGCGACAATCGAACCCATCTGTTAATATTTCTTTCACAGGAAAATATTCTCTTTCACACGTAGAATACAATTCGAAATCTTAACCTGTTTCGTTAGATATCATACAATAAGAATCTGAAATTTTACACTGATTCGTAACGCCACTCAGTTATTAAATTCAAACACACAGAAAGCACCTCGTATTTGTAGTAGAACAAGAAACCTAAACATTTTATCACCCAATTATTAGTGTCCTCAAAAACATTTGAACATTACTACATCCTACGCCCGTGTCACTTCTTGCTTCATTTATTCCAAACACTCGGATGGGATACAGACAACTCCTCTCGTGTCCCTAACAATTAGATGGAGTATTTGATAGCATTCTAAATACGAGACTGAAGGAGTATGGAAAAAGCCTTTGATCAGGTACTCTAGAAACAGAAGCCTCAAGTGCCTGATCACAGCCATTTCCACGAACGACCTTTTAGGGTTTAATACCAAAATTCTGTTACATGATCATGTGCGTCTCTTCAAGCGTACCCCAGGGAACATTCTTATGCCTCATATATGTTAGTGACTTCCCCAAACAACTATTACATGGCGGCCCACGAAGTCGTATGAGGCCCATTGACACCTTCAAATATACTGTACTACGGTAATAAAATCGTATAAATTTTGGCGACCTACTATGAATGCACCCAAATCTTCCCTGATCGAATTTACCAACAGGAACGATACCGAAAGTGATTCGTAATGGAAATAATGTTCCTAGTTACCGACCTCCTGTGGTCTAGTGGCTAGCGTCGCTGCCTCACAGCAATGAGATCCGGGGTTCTAATCCTGGCATGGGCTTGGATGTTTGTGCCGTCATAGTCACGGAGACCGGGAATAAGACTGCTGGAAAATCGACATGCTGACCACGTATCACTCCAAAATCAGAAAATGTCATGTAAAATGAAAGTCCGCAGTCGACCCGGTGGGCCAAGGCCAGAGTAGGCAATTGGTTGACAGCAACTGTAATATTTTAAATAAAATAATAAAGTTATCGTTAGTTAAAAAAACTGTAATAGTCATAAGTGCGTTGTCATAAGTCTCATTTCGTGTTTAGAAAAATCAACAAGAATGTTGCTTTTCGCTTCAGTGCAAGAAATATTTATAACTGAGGATATTCAGCTACTCGTGAGTGAACACGATTCGCGGTAGACAACTTTCCCGTCAAGAAACTCGTCCGTAAAAGCAAAGAGTTAATTAGTATATGGTTGGTAAAAAGACGTTGCCTCAGTCTGCATCTCCCTTTCGTAAGAATTTAATTTATGCACTCAACAATGAGACTAGCGTAGTTCAGGAACGGTTAAGGGAAAGTTCCTCACCAAAAGGCAGTACTCACCTTCCCGTTCTCCTTTCTCTACTGCACGTGAGGTATGTCATGTTATTGGTCACGAAGGGTAATAAATTTGATTCTGTCAATATTATTTCTCCAAAAGTTTCCAACAGGAACTTCCTTCCAACTTTTAGGACATGGTGGGGTAATGCCCAACAAAATATTTTAACTTAATGCCTCCGTCTGGTGGAAATTTAACATTTCACGTTTCATGTGCACTGTGAGCCTATGCAAGTGATCAAGATGCCACGTGACTAAACTCCTCGAAATTATTTTTGAATTCACTGCTAACTGGCCGATAACAATAGTTTGGTTATTTTACCAACTAAGGTCTGCCACTAGCCCTGTCAAATAGTAGACCACAGAGGCCGGCTTGATATTTCCTGTTAAGATGTTGCTTGGGTTGCTGAAGAAGGATTTCAGGATTGGTAACAAAATGGTAACCCGAAAAAGCTACCATATTCTTTTTTTCAATAAGCATATCCAATTGATTATAATAATTATATGAAAGAGACTGATGTTAATTATCCAATTTGTAAATTGACAAAACCAATAAATTCAGTCTCACTTGTTTAATCTTTAATTATTCAAAACAGGCAAACATTTAAATAAACTTTAATTCAAAATCATACCTGGTGTGGACACATGTCAAGCGGATAAAGACAAAACTATAAATGTATAGACATAAATATTCAAATTATCATACATCGTATAAATTTAAATCGAAGCGAATTAAAACGCCAAAAAAACGAGTAGTTTAATTTATAAATTTAGAGAATATAAGACATTAAATATTGCTTAAAGAATGTCTTGGTTGTAACTATAAGTTAGTGTAAACAAACAATGTATACGATTTCAGAAAATAATCTGCTAAATCTATATTAAAAATACAGAGTGTCCCTATTGGGCAAGAAAAATAATTCTATTCATGGGAGAAAAATGACGATCTAGAATCGATTCCGCAATCGGACATCTTATAAATCACGCCTGTGAGGGGAATCCACGTGTTAATAGGACATGGCTGCGTTATGAGACAGCCATCAGACGTAGACTAAGCTTCTCCTCAAGGTGTCCGCGTCCACTGAATTAAGCGTGATTTATTGACGACGTAAGTTTTCTGGCATTCGTCCCAGCAAGATTCTCGTGGCAGCTAAAATTCCTTTTTAAGGCGTCACATAATGAACGCCTGCTTTGAACTAATATAATGAAAAATATTCCCAATTAGAATGAGCTCATTTTGGGAAACTGGTCTTTAATGAGATCTCCTGAACTACTTCTTTGTACGTCAGTAAAGCTATATAAATAAGAAATATTTGTCGGCTTTTACCGTCTGACATGATTAAAAAACTAATGGAAGTGGTAAACTAGCATGTTATTTCAAGATATATGAATAAATTACTTTGTAAGTAAAAAGCAATTTTATTATAATTTCAGGAACAAGTCATCAGTATTTCGGTGGATGCTAATCTCGTATTTAGCTATCAACCCATCATTTTTGCACGTTAAGCTACTAAGTTTAATCTATGAGATGTTCCGTACTTGAGGAATGATCCTTATCTGCTGACCATTGCTTTACATTAATCAAACGTTAAAAACTGAATAATAGTTCAAAATTTACGCATACATGGTTAATTGGTGGAACTAGATCCACAGAAACTATATAAGTTGAAAGCACTTCTGTAGACAATAAAACAAACCAATGTGAATTTATAGTGTACAAGTTAGTAATTTAATTGGGGATTATCTTATTTTAATAATTATATGGAACAAAAATTCTCGCTCTGCGAACTGGCTGTGGTCATTGGCTCGCCAGGCATAAACTTCTTGGCGTATACAAAACCCATTCTCCAGTTTCCTGTCATGGGATAAACGTGGTCGACTACCAAGTCAAAGATTCATAAATGTAATCAAAGAGCAAATCTCTGCTGGCACAATTTCATCACGTACAAGAATATTTTCACAAGGAGTGGGAATATTCTAGAATTTAGATTTTAGAACGTGAGGCCCCACGACGTGTTTCCCCGTATTAAAAAATTTTCGGGGTAGGCAAAGGTTTATATTGGCCAAAGTCGTAGATAATTTTTGATCTGGAGGGAAAAATTATGCTCACCGAGGTGACGAGTTATGAAGAAAAATGTGAGACAAGTTAGTTAGCGGGAAATGAAGGGAATGCTTCCGCAAAATTAGGTACCAGAGGTGGAAAAATATATTTTCTCGTCGACTCCGTATAGGAGGGGCATAGAGAAGTCAGTAAGGCTTACCATTTCAGAAAAAGGATAGAAGGGTCAAAGCAGCCGACGCTGGTAATAAGCAGCCGCCGTTGCAGCTTTTATCAACTACCTGCTTTTTAAAAATGTTCTATATTTTTTTTTCAATAAGGGCGGGTCGATGTTGAAATGTTGAACTCGAAAAAAGCAAGCTGTGTATGAAGTATTCGTGTTTATTTGATAGAGCTTAAAAGGTCCTTTCAAGTAAAAATAAGAATATCTTTAATGCCTCACACACAGCTTATTTTATTCCATTTCAACATCGACCCGCCATTATCGAAAAACCTTATAAAACGTCAATTATTACCGTCGAATGAAAATTTTTCATAATTGCTGAATTTGATAATAATTATTCGGTCATTGTCTAATGTCAACCCCTAATGACAACACCCATGAGGTTGAGGGCGGCAGATGTTTGCTTACAAATAGTTCAAAGTGATGGAGAATTGTGAATATTTCGAGGTTATGGAAGCCTCTGAGTTCAATTCTTACATTCGCAATCGCGTTAAGTTGTATTTCAACCCGTAGGTGTAGTTGATGGAGAGGAATGATGTGAGAATGGTGTTGAATCAACGTGCTGGAAGCTGAGCGTGGTTTTTCTTTTAATTAAAACCCTAAACTAATACACCAAAAGCTGATTCTCCGATATATGAATGAAATGCATAAAGAATTACCAAAAACTAAGAAATGATAATCTTGTACGCGGTGGTTGGGCTCTGTCAATTCTGATCCACACTGATGAGAGCGGGACGGTCAACTTAATGACGGTATCATCCACAATTATGTCACAGAACTAGAAATTAGGCCGGCCTCTGTGTTCTACTGCTTCGTCTTCACTGTTTCGTACCACAGAGGACCCAGGTTCAATTTCTGCGCGTGTCTTTGTGCTCCCAAACTGAGTAACCCTTACAACTAAGATAAGATCCCAAGAAATGGTGAAGTAGCCGCAGCTAATGACCTTAACTGTTGATGCGACTTAAAAAAACTAGAAAATAATTGATTTTGAACTGTCTGAATATTCACAAAGTGATTTTTATACAGAACTAATTACTTGAACTATTCAAGGAGTGAATTCCAGTGTGTATTGCAAATTTTATATCAAAGATTTAAATCATGTTTATATTTTATAAAACATGTTATTTAATATGTTAAAAATACTTTTTGTAGTAAATAGCTAATTTTAATTTCTATGACTATGATGAAAAATTATGAACAAATTATATTCAAATTTACTTTTTATATAGTACAAATTTCATTTATATTGTGTTCTTAGTGATGTTTCAAATTATTTTTTTAATCTAAGTTGACTACGGAATATGCAGAAAGCTCCTCAAATTTATAATTAAAATTGAAATAATTTTGTTTTCTATTATTTTTGTAACTGATTTAAATCCAAATGTTTTTGATTATCATCAAAACTATTTTGTTTGTTCAAGTACGAATGTTGAATTTCATTTTAGTTATGTATATTTCTTTTGTTGGTATTTTATTCTTACTAAATTGGTGTTGCATTTCAATTATTTTTTTACAATTACAAAATTTTGTAAATCTTCTAAGAAGACTAAATCCGCGGTCAAAACTAAAGTTATATTAACTTTTCCCAAGGTCGGGCTCGTTATTGAATGTTAATAATTAAACAGTTTATTACTATACATATATATATATGTTTAGAATAATCGTCGTTATTTTGTGTAACTGTAAAGTGATTATTGGAGCTTCTCCAAGCCATTTATCAGCAGTATGTCAGATGAAGGTTACGCATATATTCCATAAAGGTCGTTCGTTTGTTTTATCGCATGACAGAATCATATTAGTTCTTTCTGTTGTATGCAGAAGCCATTTCAGTCTTTCCTATTCATCATTCACCTTACGAATACCACCGTCAGCGTAACAGACATTTTTAATTTTCCTGTCTGTCAATTCAAACAACCAAAAAAATTCTTAATTACGTGGTCTATAAAGACGGTTAATTATAACTGGCTATTAACGTTGATATTCGAATAGCAATGTAGATAACAAGTCTGGGTCCTACTGTAAAAAATAGTTATGTAAGAAGTCACAGAATCTTGCTTCTATTGTAAAGATAGTTATGCAAGAAGTCACAGAATAATCCTTCAAAATATACGATGATTTTATTTCTACTGTGTAAAAGTCTGAAATGTTACACGAACAATATTTATGGTTTTTTAAAGTTTAATAAATATGTCATTGTTTACCATGGCATGAAGTTCATTAAAATGTTATTAGGAAACTCAATCCAGTTAATGAGCTCCTTGACCTTTTGAAGTTGCTTTGCACCTTTAAACAGTATATCATGTTCGATAAACAAGCTCTGGCAAATTTTTGGGCATTCAGGAAGAAAAAAATAATATATCTGCGCTATGTAACGATGAATTATAACAAACATTGTACCATGTAGAGGATGATAAGGCAACAGAGATATCAAATTGTCCATAATGTATACTGAGAAAGAAATTTACATTGATTCCTTAAAGTAGGTGTAATTATGAAGTAAATTGTTTCGGAACAAAATTTTTTAAAAATACTTCTACAACATACTTTGGTCATTCTCGAAAAAGTTGGCTATTTTGATTTTTTTCATGATTCAGATAACTATTATGCGGTATCGATATATCGGAAATCAGGGTAAGACTTGGCTCCCACACCTCTGGACGAGTGTGGGGGTGGAAAATTTTAAATACGCAAAAACGGCCAATATTTCCATCATTCCTGGATCAAATTATTTGATAGTGTATCAATGCAATGTTGCTAGCGTATAATTTCAAATAGGAGTATTCTTAGGGGTGAGGGTGGAGGGCAGCATACAAAAATAACCAGAAAACAGTCTAGAGTAATGTGAACAACTGAGTTTAATTCTGACATTAAATATATGTTATTTAAGTTACTGTTCATCCCCTAAGAGGGGCTGGAAGTGGGTAAAACAGACTTTAACGGATGGAACAATTTAAACCAAAGTTTTAAAACCTGTTCTTGGCGAACCAAACTCAACACAATTAGGATAATACACAGCAACCATCACTTTGGGGCATGGGATGGCGGGGTGGTAATTTTAAAAATCCATGAACTTCAGTGATTTCCTTCAAATATTGGGCCAATTAATTTGATAGCGTTTTTGGCGAATTGTTTACGTATAATTTTAAATCAATTCATCGTCTAAAGGGAGTGTGCATAGGTGTGGGGTATAAAAATAAAAGAGTAAAGTTTGGTATCTTAATTGGTACTATGGGAGTCATTGAGTTTGATTCTGACATTTAGAATGCGAATTAATTTGCAGTTCATCCCCTAACAGATGGATGGGATGGGGTAAAACACATTTATGCGTAATACATTTAAAGGACAGAATAATTTCGATAAAATTTTGTGTCCATATTCCTCGTGACCCAAAAATTTATTTGAGTGGATTACTTTTAAAGTGTTTCTCCAAGAATATTTGCATTCCAGCACGTGAGGGGTGGGGGTGGAACGGAGTATGAAAATAACAAGGGAACTATCGATTTTAGTGTCGAAACCAGTGTAATGCGAGTCGCTGGGTTACATTATGCCCTTTAATTTGTGATTTAATTAAAAATTCATCTCTGAAGTGCTGGATATTTTTTATTCTACTTTTTCACTAAAAATATTTTAGCCCTGCTATTGTCCCGGGAGTATTTTTGATTGGGAGTATATTTGTGGTTCATATTGTGACGTTTAATCATCTGTTGTCCAAGAATTAATTAATGTACCAAAATAAGATAAATAAATACCCAGGCAACGCCGTGCCCCAGAGAGTATTATTAAAAAATTATTTCATTATTTCCTACTGGGACTTTCAAATTTCCTAGTGTTTAATTGAGTATTTAATAAAAATGTATGAAAAATTAAACGCTTACATTTTAACATTTTTATAGTGTCATTTGCAGAGGAGAATAGAAATATGGAAAAACATTTAACAACTTAATGGATGTAAGAGGTGTAAAAATGTTCTGGGACAAAAAAATTATCCAAATAGCTAACGTATTGGAGAATGGACCGATTCACGTCAGATGCTGGAAATTATAAATTTGGTGACACAGTATGAGTAATCTAGTGTATAGTCTTCGTCATAAGAAAGGAAACTTTGGTGGAGAAATATTTCAATACCTTATTTTAACTAATGAGAAATTGATAGCATAAAACCGAAAACTTTACATCATCTAATATTAGCTGACTTATCTGATTGCACGCAAAAGCTTTAATCAATTTCATGAATAATATTTTCTTGCACTTTAATGAGCCATCCAAGCGATACGAACAAACGTGAAATTTCTGAGGTAAATTCTGTGTGGCCGTTTCCATCTAAGTAATTCGGTGAGTCACGGGTAGAGGGCGACTATTAACGCAAGTTAATGGCTGAGACTGGTGTTGCGAATAATTAATGTAACAGGTTGGCACATGCACGGAGCTGGGTGCTGAGATACGAGCGAGCAGGACCAGCTTCTTGCTTGCAGGTGGCCGGCGAGAGATGCAGTAGCCTCAACAGCCATTACATGCTGTCAGAAACCGCCATTTCTCAACACAACTGCGATGTTACTGTCACGGCCAGCAAATCTATCGCGCGAGATTATGGCGTTTCTCCTTGAACCTTTCTCATTCCCCTCGGGGTAGATCCGGAAGACGGCTTATCTCGCTAACAATCAGGGTCAAATCTCTAGCATGCTGCTTAAATTAAACGCACGAGTGTCGGCCTCAAACATATTCCTTACTTAAAACTAAAGTATGCCACTAATGTAACATATGCAATATTATATTGCATTGATATTCTGTGGCGTTTTGTGCTACGTTACCCCGATAAACAATTTCTCACTATGTAAAATACTAATAATACCTCAACACCGACATTTTTTTCGGCTCAATTTTAATCCGTATGGCCCTGTATATGCTAAATATTGCTTACCATCGGAAAATTGCTCTGAAGGAAAGGAACCCTTACTGCTGGTTACCCAGAGAGGTTACGAGGGTTGCCACTCCTCGCCCCCTAACGCATGCGTCCAGTGTAGGCTTCCTCTTCATTATATTGGTTCATATTAATGAATCTGTATGCTGGATAGTGGGAGATAAAAAAACCTTCAGTTAATTTGAATAAAATCTGGTTGTTGTCTCGTTTCTATTTTCGATTATTTCTTTTTGAAATTCAAATTGTTTCAAGGCTAATATAAAATATTGGTACATTTCCTCACATCCTAAAATTTATGAAAGTTCCAGTTTTCGGTAGTCCTGAAAGGTGTCATGCCAAAAATGACATTCCCATACAGTGTGATAAGGTGTTCCGTCTTCCTGTTTGCAGAAAGAACACGTAGATGATTCTATTAAATTTAACTGTTTTAACTTAAAATTATATGGTCCGTGTCCAGAGAAAAATCTAACTACTTCTTTTGTTGGACAAAACGCCGACAGTGTTACCAATACTTTGCGGAAAATAACCCAACCCCTTTTATATGCTACAATTTTAATTCCATTTATGAATAAAAAATCATTTTACACCAGTATTTCCAAATCAAATTAAATGAAATGAAACACCATGTACAGACAAAGTTTTTATTTAATTCATTCAACATTTCGGTGCATATTTCCATCTTCTTCAGATTCTCCCTTCTGTAGAGAAGGTATTTACATACAGTTAAATTTTAACTTTTGTAAATTAACCAATGCCAAAATAAATTAGGCACATTATTGTAATATATACAGTCAGCAAAAACACTTAACATGTTGAAATAGTATACAGAAATTGACAATACAACATCTCCATTGCCTTCACATTGGGCTTTCCCTGAGTAACAAATTGCAATAATCTATCAGGATAAATTAATATATATATACATATAGTAACATACAAAGAAACTTTAAAGTACACATTATTATTACAAAGAAAATATTTAACAATTTTGAAAATTCTTCTAAACGTAATAATAATGAAAATATCAAAAATAAATAAGAAGACGGCCAATAAGTCAGCATATAAATTTATTACTATTTAATTAACATAAATACGACGTTTCGTCTCCGTTTTGTGACTTTCTCAGGCATACTACGAGCATGATATTACAATAAATTCAATATGGGTTTTATGTTACAATATTTTTAAATATAAAAACATGGTTCAGAACTTATAAATGCAGCTAGATTTTTACGTTAATTTTTTTTGCGAATGTCTTAATTAAAGTTCAAATTATAAAAGCTTAAATAACATCAAAGTATATAGTGAAGATGATCTTTGGAGAGAGAAAAAGGAAGGCATACACACATCCCTTTCAAAAGTGTAATAGTATAGCCATTTCGGAGTCTATTCGAGACTATACTGACAGTCAGTCAGACAGATAGGCTGACAGACAGATACTTCAATTTTATTTATTGTTATAGATTTGTTAATAACACTCGTCAGTGGCTTTTCCGTCTCCCTCGAGTAGTATTTGCAGTGAAAGATTGGGGGCCGTCCACATGACAGTTCGACTACTTCGTGACCGTGACGAACGGCCATTACAATAATGGAAGAGCGTGCCATAGCTAATAAGCGCTGCACCTGCACGACCAACACGGCAATTTTTAAACGCGACGCCTAAGATTTGTTGCTTCAGTATGAGTAAAAAACCTACCAGACTACCCGGCGTGGGAAATGTTAATCGCTGAGCCCTGCCGAATTGAATTCCCTGGCAGTATGGCCACGCCATCAGTCAGCTCCCCCCACCTGCCCTGCTCGTTTCCCTTCCCACCGACTATTTTAATTAACGACCATATTTGGAATCAAAATAATAAATCTCTCGCTCAGCTTCGATGTCTTGAACGGATAACTTTGTGCGTGCACGTTATTTTCCTCCCATTCCAAGAACCACCCGTCTTTTCTAAGACGTGTAACCCATACAATTAGTCTTACATCGTGCAATTTTCAGCGTGTCTTAGTGACGACGATAGAGGATCACCGATGTTATCTATAAAGGGATCATATCCCGATCGAACACTTTCCCAACAAATTTATTTCTTGGAATAGTGCTAAATACGAAAGAAAAATTTATCAAATACAAAATTTTCAAAAATTGAAGATACGTTCCACATAGACGCCATTTTTCGGCCAGTGTGAGATAAGACAAAGAAATAAAGGTATTTGATTTGATATTCAATTAAATATGAATAATTACAGTAATGTATTTTGGTCGTCGTCCTCGCTACTGTATACTTACATGACATAAGGTTACTAATTTCAGGAATAAAAACTAAGAATAACTCAGTCGCCCGAAATAAATAAATGTTGAGTAATGGACGTGACTACTCAAATATTGATGGTTACAGGACGCTTACATTTTAGGAAAAGGAAACTGGTAAACTCGTTCCTGCTAACGTTTCTTCATAAATCGCAAACCTTTCGAGAAAACACACACAAACCTGTTAGGTAAAAACGATTTTCTAGCATTCCTGTAGTTTCTTATAACGTTAAAAAATGTGCTTTCAATTTATAACACTGTAAACAGTATTTATTTGAAAACTAGCAACTCCTTTCTTTGAAGCTTTGTGGAAAAGGGATATACATGACAGTAGGAACAAGGTTGGCTTATCAATACATTTTATAATTCATATAAAATACTTGAAACACCACTTCGGTCTGATTACCGTGAAATAGATTGTATATAAAAAAATAAAATTGATTGTGGCCTGGCTTAACAAATGAATTTGCACTGCGACTTATAAAACATTATTATTAACTAGCTAAAAATTATAATTAGTTAAATTAAATTTTAAACTTAAGCATTATTAAACGCTTAACAGCAGTTTAACTATCTCATTTGACAGTATACGTGAGGATTCAATTTATCAATTTGCAAGATGTATACGTCTCTAGGATAGGACTTTATTTTCTCGGTCTGAATGAGGGGTAGGAAGTAACCTAAACCTTCAAAAGATCGACAAAAATAAGTCTTATAACTCTCAGTCGGTTGCAGAAGGTCCGGCATAGGCACGGCAATTTAATTCATTTATATCTATTTTTTCTGAACCCTGCAATATATCTAAATAGAATATACACAAAAATTTAAGTTAAGAATCCTGTTTTGGTCCCTAAAATTTTCATTTATATTCGTTGAGCCGTTTCGGAGCCTATTCGAGAAAATTTTCAGACAGACACATCAATTTTATTTATTGGTAAAGATTGATTAAGTCTGATCTGGGGATTTACTAAGTGCGTATTGGAGACGGAGGCATAGTTATACCAATAGTAACAGAAAAATGAAGGATATCTGAAAGAAGACCGTTATGAAAACTCTGCTTAAAGAAAAGCTAGGATGTAAAATAGTTAGCAGATGGAGAATAACCATATTGAAAAAGTAGCATTAAATTTATTAGCATTACACAATAAAAACTGGTTTGCAGCAAAAGGTTACAAAGTGCACTCCTGCGAATGAAATAAAATTAAATAAAGCTACATCTTATGATAAAATTGGGTAATTAGAAGCGTAATTAATAGTGCAATAAAATAAATTCGTCTGTACTCCCATTTATAAGTAACTGTGAATGGAAGATTTTCGATTTCTCCGTTTTTATCTCAGCAAATTTAAATTCCTCATTCAAAGTTGCTACCTGAAATTATCTGTTGGCAGTTAAATTATAACATATTTTAATATAGAATTCTGCTTACATTTACACAATCGATCACTTCGATCCCCCGTAAATTTCTCGTAAAACGTATCTTTGTCATTTATGAATGTCATCGATTATTTATTTATGTAATCATTCTCAATTTCAATTTGTAGTTGAACCCTAAACACTGAATCAAATTTTTATTGCATAGTAAAAATTAAAATCTTACTTTTAAATAGTATAGTTTTCTTCTAGAATTATACATTTAGTTTGACTGATATTGGATACTTAAAACCGATGTACTAAAAATTGGCTATTTGTACGTAAAGAAGTAATAAATTCGGATATATTATACATTTATAGAATTAAAGAATAAAAATGACTTTGCATGAAAGTAAGGGAACAGAATGACGAAGAACTCGGTGTCCGTCTGAGGACAAGGGCGCGAGAAACTGTCTTAAGGGCTCCTTAAACCCTCCATTAATTTTCTTGAGACATGGGTGGTCTTGTTGGAGAGGGACACATTATATATTAAGTCGTACAAAAAGACAATTAACTGAAGAGGGTAGGTAGCAAGCAGGCTCTTAACATGACTAACGACTTGGCAGGCGCCACACTCGTCAGTTTAGAGTCGGAATGGCTGAAAAAAATTAAGACATAAACAATTCCCGTCACTTAGAACCATTTTAGAAAGAAGACGACGAAAAACATTATGTGGAAAGTGTAGAGTTTCTCCATTTTTGTTCATATTCGTCTATTAAATTATCAACATGAAGCATCTTAATATTTTTAGTTATTGACTTTCGGAAGGGGTTAGTGAGGTGAAACACCGGGTAGGATCCTTAAACTATATAACCCGCGGGCCCTAGTCAACCCTTGGCTACCTTTCTCTACCTTCCACATCCCCCCTTTTCAATTCCCTTCCCATGATATTAAAGGGGACTTGCCTGTTTCAGAATCATCCTCATGTAGCCTGTTAACCAAAATATAGCCAGAACGTGATGGAAAGAACAAATTTCCTTTATTTCATTATAAATGAATAATACGTTCTGTACAACCTAAATCATCCAGACCAGTCGTTATGGATATAATTATAACTACGTTCACTAGAGAACAACTTACTCTATTATTTGCTTTGTAAGAAAATTTTCCTATTATCGCCTTCTTTAAAAAAGTTATAGACAGTTAATCATAATATTGAAAGTAGTATCAGTATCTAAATACATTATTGGAATTTTTATTGCTAGAGAATGGCAGTTGACAAATATAGCCGACAACTCAAGAAGTTTTGTGAAATTAGAATTTGGAGGGACTTGTGAGGGGTAAGAACATACAAGGGAGGCTAAGGATGGAATATGATAAGCGGATTAGAGAGGATGTGGGATGTTGTAGCTGTGTAGAAATGAAAAGGCTTGCACGGGATAAGTTAGCGTGGAGGGTTGCATGAGACCAGTCTTAAGACTCGTTGCGACAACAACGAACAGCACCTCAAGAACTTCATCCATAAATTCCCGATGGAAATACAAAAAATTATATAATATCATATTTTATTATTTAGAAACTCCATTAATCGAAATGAGACACTAAGAAAGTGAAATCATTGCGATGGTTATGGAGCAAAATTTTTCTGACATTGGCTGGCTGCTTGAAGCTTGACTAACGAAGTCACTTACAACGACGTTTCGATAGCTCACATCCATCTGCAGGTGAATTGCAGTCGAAACTTAAAAGAAGCTTGTCAATCGTTTATATTAGAAGAACATTAATGCTATAAATATTTCTTACTACTGTAAATTAATCACTGTAGCTCCAGTTTCCCCGATTTCAGTTGTTCTGCTTGTTTGCTTTTATATGCTGAATGACAATTGTCAATAAACGTGACATACAGTCAGTAATGTAGGTCGCCTCAACTTGATTTAAGGGCTGCAAGCTGAGCAATCAAGATGTGGGAATGAGAAGGGGTGGGGGGGATTTTTCTGTTTGACTGACGCTCAACAATGAACGCATGCCGACATGGCCGCCACTTCCTGTGGCTTATATTGTCTGTTAATTTGTCACGGGCCACCGGAAGAACACGTGGCGAGTGTTTCTCATAAGGAATTCACACACATCTCATCTCAAACAAAGGCTTTATTTAGATGTGTCAGGTGCAGCTGTCATTCTCACGCAATAGAAATTACAAGTATCTAAAACACTGATAATATGTTCAACTTTATGGTTCACTGCCTTGAGTAAAATTGAATAGAAGCACTATTACGTGAATAAAAGCATAAGAAAATTCCAAGCAAAATAATTAAATTAATCTGACTTAATAGAATATTTTTGGCCGTTCTTTGTATTTTATTTCTGACTTTTGACCATTTTATTTATGAAAAGGAAATTCGTTCCGTACATGAGACCATGGCTAAGGTTCAATTGAAGAAATTAATTTAAACATACATTTTAGTGAATCCATTGGTAACATTTAAAGTAATATTTTCGTTATCAATTTTCGTACACTTGTTCTACTTTTACACAGCATGGCTAGTAAAAAAACTGCAACAGACAATTCCGAAGAGTGTAAACTCATGAGTATGGGATGATTAATAAATGAACAATTTTTTATGTTCCGGAACAGTTGTATGCAAGACATCCCCAGTAAAACGGCTTGATAAAGCAAATCATAAGCAACTCCTCGAGACACGCAAAAAGGAATTTATTGTACAGGCAATAAAAATCAATAATATGCAGTCGGGATCATGATATACCGTGGTCGGTGCCCCTAATAAAATGTAACAATACTTACTCAAATATAACTCCTTCTAGTTTGATTGCCTCAAATGTGAGTAGAGAGCGAAGGCTTTCCCGATTAATTTGATTCAAATACAATTCTCGGGGCTCAACCCGGATCAAAGTTTGTTTACACAAGGTTTCGACAGCAGGTTCCGCCATCGTCATCAGGTAGACAGGTATGCAGTCTGCCTGACGATGACGGAATTTTAAATGTAATTTAATTAGAAGTAACAGTTGTACTCTGGAAAATGTCAAAGTTTTTTTTAAGAAATTATGTAAATTACGAAGTAAATAATATATTTTTGGTTCGCTAATGACCCTTGGGTTGATGCGAAATAATTTTTTTTAAAAAAAAACGATATGTTTGGAAGCAACACCTGGGACCTGCACTGCTTCAGCTGAATGTATGATCCTCGGTAAAGGATTTTCTTCTTTTCATCAATATTGTTAAACGTAAACTAACACTATTTCTATGGTTTGATACAATTAAAAAATAAAAATTCACGCGACAATTTAACGTAAAGTTGTACGGCAGCATTGAATGGCTGACAGGCAATAAACCAGGACTATTTTTGCTCTTCGGCTGTTGTAATATCTGTTTGGAATAAAATTGGATTCTGCGGTAGGAATAATCTACACAGAATACATTCTGATTGTAAAGTCTATAAATTGCAATGTATTTGTAAATTAAAGATTTTTGATACATTCAAAAGAATTGACCACGCATCAGAAGCACAATGAAACGGTGAAAAAGAATCGCGCAACTCTACGAAGACTTATTGATGTAGTATTTTACCTTGGGAACCAGGGGCCAAGATGAATCTACTGACTCGGTCAATAAAGGTAATTATCAAGATTATATTCAGAAAATAGTTGAGTACGATTCTACACTAGAAAGTCATCTGCCCAATTCCACCTTATTCCAAGGTATTTACAATCTAATTTCCTCATTTTCAAATGTTACCTTGTCCCTGATTACAAAGGAGATAGGAGAGATTACTCTTATTACTATCATTTTAAACGGATATCATCAACGTCAGTCAGCTTTCAGAGCACCATTGAAGAAAGATTTTTATGTTTTCAAGACGTAACTTTGGACATATCAGCAGAAGCATTGTTCATAATTGAACCTGAAACTGTAAAAAAATTAAATTGTCGTTCGAAACTCATCGCTCAGAGTTATGATGATACAGCACTGATGTCTCGCACATTAGGAGAATTGCAGGTTAAAGTAAATACGCTGTCTTGCACAAAGGTTTAACTTTGTGTTATCACAGTCTGCATAACCAATCAAAGAATGTGAGATGAAACACAAAGAATAGCCGAATGTCAGAAATGAAAACGTTTCGCCCCTAACTTTCGGGTCCTCTTCAGTTATTTAATTAATATATAACAAAAAATTGGATCCCAGACGTTAAAACAGCAACACTAGAGTTTTTAGAGATAATTTAATTAAAGAACTGAGGAGGTCCCGAAAGTTGGGGGACGAAACGTTTTCATAACAATATAACATAAAAGTTACATCCCCCTCAGTTATTTAATTAAAATATAACAAAAAATTAGGCTCCAGACGTTAAAACAGCAACACTAGAGTTTTTAGAGATAATTTAATTAAAGACTTGAGGAGGTCCCGAAAGTTGGGGGACGAAACGTTTTCATAACAATATAACATAATAGTTACATTCCGTGGACCCTTCAGTGAAGCAATGCTTCGGGATATGGAATGAATAATATGGTTTTACATAAATTTATTACACTTTTATTACGGTAATGTTATATCTAGTTTTATAACAATAATTCATTTACAGAATGAAAGGAGTGGATAAGAAACAAAGTGGCTAGTTCAAGTTTTAATTTGTTAGGTTGATTTCGGAGCTGTTTAATGTGTAGGGTAAGCGTGTTGAACAGAGTTGTTCCCTTATAGTGTGCACATTTCTGTGTTATTATTAGTCTTTTACGTTCCATATTAAGGATATTTCTATTTCTGTGCACATCTGCTTTAGTAGTGTTTAAATTTTTATTGTTAATCACAAAGAGCATTATTGAGAGAATCTATTGACTTGCGAGGGTAAGTATGCCTAATTTTTTTTAAAAGTTCTCGAGAAGGTGTCCTAGAATTGACCCTACATTATTCTAATTACTCTTGTTTGGATTATTAATACTTTTTCTTTTTCTGAGGAGTCGCATCAAAAGACAATACAGAATTGAAATATGCATTGTATACTAATCTTCGTGTTTGAATGTCCACACAATTAGATATAACTCTTACAGCATAAGAAGCTGTTGAAAGCTTTTTTAATAGTTTATTAATATCCTCTTTTCATGCAGAAATACTAAAAAATTAGTATACATAGTTTCATGTGTTTCCTTATTATTATTTGCCAGGTTTCAAATGAAATTATTTAATTTCTGAATTTTTCCCGTTCTTTGTGTTTCACTTATAATTAATTAAATTTCTTTAATTATAATTCCGAGATTTATTGGCTTATATTGCTTCCCGAACCACAAAAGTCAGCACACGCCCCTGCATCTATTTGAAGGTACAAAATATTTCGTAACGGCAAAAAGTCTTATTTCAAAGCAAGTTAATAATTATATAAGTATCTTGAATACGTATGAATGGGTTGAAAAATTCCTCGGTTGAGAGTTTTAAGATGGGACTGACTATAAAGTTGGCGCATGACAATAGTAAAAGGTTCTGCATCTTGCTTGTTTGCGTTTCAGGTGTAAGATGATGGCAGAGAGAGGAGAGGAGAGCCGAGAGCCAGCTGCCCGCTTTTCCCACGGCCCTGTGCAGCTGCCTGTCCCTGTCCCTGTCCCTGTCTCCGTCTCCGTCTCTGTCCCTGCTTCTCTAACGGACAGCCACTAGCGGATTTCTTCGTTTTTGTGGCCACACGAACGACGTGTGTCCGCGAAAAGGGGAAAGGCGACACGCGTCCAAATAACCGAGAAAAACTGCCACCGGTATCCTTAGAAAATACTGGTTCGATCCCAAGCCAGGTAACATAACAGTACTATGGCCTATGTGTGGATACTTACAAACATCAGTGACGCTTCCAGGAGGGGGGCGGGGGCGCGAGAACAAGGGCAATGCCCCCGCCCCCCTTTCCCCTAAAGTTGATATTAGTAAAAGAAAACTAACAATTCCCGTGATTTAATTAGACATAACTGAAAATTGAGGTATGTCAATCAATTTGTATATAGCGTATATTTTCTTCGTTGAAGATACAAAAATTTGATTAAAAATGTAAAAACCTCCGTCTTTAATAAAAATGTACTATACAATACCCTAATATGTCGGTCGTTGTTTTATAATCCCTGGCTATAGCTACATGGACAACCTTTTGGTTTATAAATCATCCATATATGAAATATCTGAAGAAGCTAAACAATTACCCTTTACTGAACAAAAGTAATTAGTATTTTCAGATAACAGTTGTTACATTATTTGAAATTGTGTACATTATTTTCATTATAATTATTAATTAAATAAATCTTTACACTAAAACCATTATTATCTCTTAAACATGTAAGAAAAAGTAACAGATATAAAATAAAATTGACTGAAAATATTTAGAGTGGGATTAATAAATTAATATGTAACTTATACAAGAACTTCCCCTTCCCAACGATAATTCTCTGGATCCTCTACTGTAAACACAACAGCGGTTGACTTACAAAATCTGAATGTGGAACATTTACCGGTCACTGGTCGATCTTAATCACGCAAAATAACTCAACTTCCGTTTCAAACGAGAAGCCAGCGTTCCATGTGAAATAATTATGCTCCATGTGTTTCCCGTTACATTAATTATTACTCATCCCACTCTTTAAATGATAAGAATATAGATTTATTGTACCCCTCTGAGACCTTTATGCCTCTTTATTGCTTCATATACTGTTTCAGCTCACTGACCTTCATACACATTATTCGTTCCACTTAAAACAGTGGAATTATTCATTTTCTTTATCTTAACGTTCTCTTATCTAACATTTATTCCTTGCGCTGTGCCTAATCAACCTTTATTTTAAGGATTCCCATCAAAACTGTCAGTATATAGGATCTATATATATATATTAGAGATGGATCGGAGTCGTTCCATCCCGGGAGTTAGCTCTTCGACTCTCGCTCATTGTTAAGAGTCGATCACCGAGGTTGTTCATTTGAGCTTTCCGCTCCTTCCTTATGAATTCGCGTCACCCGATTATGCACAGTATGCTATATATAAATATCTGTGAGTATATATGTGTTATAAATATGTGTAATACGCTAGATTTTAATTAAACTGATGGTAGAGATTCGTGGGTAAGGTAATGTGTTTATTTTAATATTGCATTAATTTGATACTACGTTATTAAGTACACACTGGAATACGTCCATAATTGTAATGACCGTTGCGTCGTTTTTAAACCCAGCCGCTCAGCTATTACTTCAAATAATGAGTGAAATTATAGATGAGTCGCTCTGGAGAGTCGTTTGAATCGAACGACTCATTCCGAGGCGCGGCCTAAATATCAGTAACGGTAATAATATCCGTATTAATTCTACCATTTATTGTTGATGTATGCAGAAGCTTTTATTTTGATTCAGGCGCAAAGTTTTGGAGAATAGAAACCATAATTTTATTACTGTAATTTACAGTAACATCAAACTTTGATTACGAAGTCCTCCAATGAATTCTAACATTATCCAACGATATGTTGGAGAATTTATACCTTCATATCAAAATTACGTCGTACCTGTTAATACAATTCATTTTACAACCTAGAATTTTCAAAGCATTAGCGATGAAATAAAAATTTGTTCTGTAACAGAATTAATTTAATTACTTGAATAGCTGTAAAAACAAAAACGAAGCTACCGTTGAGTACGAAGAGGCACGTGATTTTGTTGTTGGTATAAACCAATTTCTCATTATTCCACGAATTTTGTGATCCGAAAATAAATATCACGTTAGTAGAACAAATGATCACAGGTTCTTGAAAATAAAATAAGAGGCTATTCTAATGAGTGATTCCATTAGTCGGCGTTTGAGGAAATTGGATACGTCATAAATGATTTTAAAAATAACTAATAGAAATTATGGTATGCTAAGAAGAACATACACTTTTTATACAAGATAACTAAGAATACAATGTAAAAATTATCAATTAATTAAAAGCATAGATATAATTAGAAAAGAATAGAACAGTCTCGTAAAAATAAAACAATATAGCGTACAGCACATACACGTCACACACTAAGGAGAACACAAAACATACACAGATCACGGAACTGAACGATGAGAAATCTTAACTTCTGCCTGTATATCAAACAAACAGAAAGTATAAAAGTTATGGAATTGGATATTTGCAATGCAGCATATTCAACACTTTTATAGAAATAATAGTTTCAACCATTAGGGAAACGATCACGAAACTCCTGTACTGAGACAAAAAAATTTAAATAAATTTCCAAAACTTTTGTAATTAATAATGCTCTTTACCTCTGGATACAAAATTATCCCTGTTCTTTTAATATTTTACCGGCAGAGAACAAGGCATTGCTTGCTGATCGCGGAATTCATCATTCGCCAGAAAAAGATTTATGTTTCATTTTATAAACTTAAAAATTTCATAAATGGACAAAAATGGCGGAGTTGCTAATGATGTAATCCATACTAATAACGTTTTAGTAAACTGAATACTTCAGTGTTCCTGGAGCAATTGCCCCAATTTTCGATTCAATAACACAGGAGTGAGAGAAAATGCGCAGATAAAACCATATTCATTGTACATATGTCAAAACGACGTATTAATGGTCTGGAAGAATAACAAGCTGAACAAATTTTCCCCAAAAAACATATTTAAGACCTGATAAACAAACTGCCCCTAGCACCAGTCTTTTGTATGTTCAGTTGTAATTTATTAACGTTAAACCACAATTTATATTATATATATAAGCAAAATAAAATATTTAATACAACCTGTAACGTTATGCGACCTTGAAAAATGACTCGAGTTACTTACTTAGTGAATTATTTCTAATTTACAACTTCTCAGCATCCCAAAATCGTAATTACAGAATTGTCAAGTAATAACGCAATTAATCGTTTATTAGATAACGTTATTGCAGACTCGTGAAGACGTGTTGTCGAGTCTTTTGTTCGGTCGTGCCATTGTTCGCGAAATTGTGCGGAATCGAGGTTTCCCCGATATCTACCTGTTGGCAGTACAAAGGGGTGACAGGCTCCCTATTGTGGGGAAACGTGAACGTGTCCGCCACACGAGCATTGTTGTTCCGGAGTTCCCCTTATCTACCTGCACTGCACTCACCGTTGTGCAATTATACCTCCTTATCTCCCCACAACTTCACCAGCCTGCGCAAATATTATTCAATATCTCCTTTCCCTCGGACATAGTTTTTCCTTCAGAGGAATTCGGATCTCGAAACGTCTCCGATAACAATGTGCGTCCGGACACAAAAAGAGTATTGAACCAGATTGTGTGCACTCACTTTCACGATAACTTGCACCTGCTTGTGGCTCCTTCCTTTCCCACGCACTTCACTTTCACCGACAGAGGAGAGAAACGCGCCCAGCGACGTCTTATCTTCACACCTGAAATCGGACAGTTTCCTTCAAACAGATTACCAAATTTATGTTTCTTTAACACCTGATAACATCTTTGCATTCATATAAGAATAAATGTAGAGTGTTGAATTAAATGCAAACGTATATCAACTCGTTTGCTTTTCACGTGGATTTTATACGCTCTCCGTTTGCTGCGTTGAATACAATTTTACTGTTCAGATGTTAAAATTAATTTCAATTGAGAGGTGAATTTGTGAAGATTATTCATTTATAAAATTGAGTAATTATATATAGAACCCAGCAAAATGTGACGCAAGTCTGACCAAAACTTCAATAATTTAGTTAAAAAGAAGCTCGTAAGAAAACTTTTCACTTCTACACTTGTAAAATGTATCCCACGATATATTTCCTTCACTCAGTTCTGTTCATTAATACGTTCTGGGACGCAATGTTAATTCTGATATCTTAATTATTATATTATTGAATAAAATATTTATTTGAACCAAATTTTCAACGCGACTACGCTTAATGCGTTCCGTGGTTAATATTTCTGCACAGCGAAGTCTGGTCTCGCAGAATTATCCTTGTGGCGTGTAAAAATTTTGACACTACTCTGTTGCCGTGGCACATATAAAATATTTTTAATTTTTTATATTTGCATCCATAAAAAATATTTGTAATGTTAATTTTTATATATTTAAATGCCAATCAACAAAGAAAAAGTGACCGAGAAATATGTATACAACGCACAAAAACAGAAATGAAAACTATGATAATCAAACGTTACGAAATCTAGAAGTTAATGCTGACATTTGTCTGCTAATTCTTCGACTGCAGGTTGATTTACTTCAAGACCAAGCAAAGGTCACTGATTTCATCTGCTAGCCCTTGTTCGTTTTTTAATTCTGAGAACAAAGCGTCAGAAAAATATGTAGATGAAACAATTGGTACTAAAACCATCGCTATATTTTTATGTCACTAAAAGTGTCAGATAATCTGTTGCTAGCACTCAAAATTTCTTGTTCGTAGTTGAACTCTTCTTCATTAAAATTTCGTTTTTCAAGTTTCAACCTTTAAGTTGACAAACACGTGGGTCGAAATGCTATCCTGAAAATCTGCAAGTTGTACCTCTAAGTCGTCTATTTGTATTCATTGGAAACGTGTGTCACAGGTTCGCCAACACTAGTGTAGAACGTACTTATCTGCCGGGATGTGTGGCGCGCCAGTGTTTGTCACAATAGACAGATAGAGGACAGAGAATCCCCTGTGCTAAGGCAGATAAGCACGCCTGTCCTGTGTTTATACACTCTACACCGCCTAGCCTACCTACCTTGCAACGCTTTGTTTTTATCACTTTTAATCTCTAACAACTTTTATTGCTAACTACGTTAAATGCCAATCTAATTATTCAAAAATATATATTCTGAAATCACTGCAATTCCCATGAGACGTAATATAGTACATTATTTAGAATAAGTTCATTTACTAATTGGCCTTTGGCAGCTCACTGCACAGAAAAATGTCGGGTTTCGATCTATTTGTAACCAGGATTCCCCTGCATGTTTATGTAGGTACTAAAGTTTCTAGCATAGAAATTTGAGAAGCTATCACAAAATGGTTCTCGGTATGTCTGGAGGTCCCAGGCAAATTAGAGTGTTTTACAAATAAGGTCACAGACGGGGAGACAAGGAGTCGGAGAAAGCGAGGCGCTCCACTCTGCGAAGTTCCGATATGGCGTTCGGGAATGTTGCAAATGACCTTCATTACGACAAATCAGACCTAGCAGAGGAATTGTGCCAATGAAGTTGTTTTGGGCAGCTGGCGACCTCCGGTATCATAACGGTGCCTCCTACGCAGGCCTTGGAATCCACAGAACCAGGAAGGCAACGACATGCGGGCTCCAGCATGAGCCGCATAGGAATCTGATGTCACGAGACGAGTATGCAAAATTCATCACGCACCAAACCCGTGAGTGACTAAGCCGTACGTAAACATTGACTTTCCAAATCCTAAATCGGAATTCCTGAATTTTGTTTGGACATCAACAGTCTGCCAAAATTTCTTCTCTATGCTCAGAGACCTGATTACTTTAGGTCGCTTCATTTATGTAACGCAAGCTAATTTTATTGGACGTTCTATTGGAAATGGTCCAGCGCGGCACCAAATTCCTCACATGTAAATTCAACAATCTTTTCGGCTGAGTGAGTCATGATTTAAATATTGCTAAATTTGTAAGTTTTTAACCGTATTTTTATAATTCTGATATTAATATGGCCACGAAACCAATCAGTAGCTTGATATTTTCATATATAAATTAAAAAATTGTTACGTAGAACTTATATTTAATTTACTGTAATATTATGTTTGTAGTACGATGAAACGTCGCTTTTGTAAATAAATAGTGATGTATTTAATGCTGACTTTTTGGCCGTCTTTTTATTTATTGTTAGAAACGTTTGTTGTATAAACAACAATATGTAGCCTGCTGTCAGGTATTTCACATTTCGTATATGTTACCGTACGTCTGCGGTTGCCTCGAAATGGTTTCTCATACGACCATTTCTCATCTTCCACAGTTAGCGAGAAGGCTCACGTAGGGAACGTGACTGCAACTTGTTGATTTCCTGAACCCACTTTCATGAACGTTCCACAGACACGAAGTCTGCGTTTTATGCGACGATGGGAAAGGCCACATTAAGTCTCTTGGCACGCATTTTAGAGGTGACGTCGAAGTAGATAAAGTTATAAAAACAGTTATCACATCTGGCTGCACTTCTACAGTATCTACATAAATGGCGCTCAACATTTAATTACAACGCGACCTTAATATGCTCGATCTGTGATCAACGCGATAGCGAATTAACTGCTGAATGTGAGGTACTTCTACTCCTTCACAGTCTGTCAACCAATATCACTGATCCAGTTCCGCGGCCCCAGCATGGAAATCCCGGACCACGAGCACTAACCAACACTAGGCTAATTTTCTATAGGACTACCTAATGGTACACATAACAAGCACCTTTATCACATCCACTGCTCACGCCCCAACGTACGGCCAATTCTGACGTTTTGGAGTTATACAGCCAATTCCATCTCCGGAAACTACAGATTATGCATAACGAGGTCCTTACAATCAGCGCCAATCACTCGCATCCGTCGTGACTTAAAAATTCTCCAAATTTATGGGCGTAATCAAGTAACAAGAACAATACTCTTCTCAAATAACATTATCATAAAGCGTCTAAGACCACACTCTACAAACACCCGAAACACCTCATCCTCATCCCCCATGATTTGTAAACGTATCTGACCATGCTTCTTCACCGATGTATGCATCCTTCAGCTTCAATTATCAGCACATTTTCCCGAAGACTTATATTTTCCATTGAATTTTTCTCACAATATATCTCCATGACCAATGTCGTCAGGTGTGGACATTTAGTGTTCCAGTTGCATATAAAGTGTACCAAATTGCCGACCCTCGTGCAAACGGTGCATATCATTAGTGAGGGGACCGCCCTACAGGACCTTATGGGGGCCAAAATTACTAGATTATGAATTTAAATGAGTAACACTCATTATAACAGGCGCTTATTATTGCGTAATATCCCACTGTTTATTAAACAGATATTATAGCAGCTCTGATAACATATTGATATAATGAGTATTCAAGACTATTTTCACCATAGTATTTAACTTATAAAATTAGAAGAAGTTGCAAATTATACTTGAACGTCCAACATATTTAACTGAGAACTAGTAGGATATAAATCTGATCAAATATCTTCTGGATTATCGGTATTTGCAAGCAAATTACTTAAAACCATAACATTTTTTAATAAAATGTTCCATACATTATATATTGGTTCGAACGTGAAAAATTTGTTCTTCTGAACGAAAACCGTAAAATAATTTTTCTATAATGTCAAACTTTCCGTGTAATCGACACTATCTTGGAAAGTTCTGAGCAGAAATCAAGGAGCATACTTGGACACAGAAAAAGCGTTCGACAAAAAGTATACCGTCAAGGTCTCTCGGACACCTACTATAGGTTAATAAAATCTTACTTTAAGTGGAAGAGCGTTCTCCGTTAAATACAAAAATTATGTCCCCGCTTCTAAACCAGTACATTCAGGTGTACCTCAGGGTGCTTGGTCCTCTGCTTCACCTGATACATTCCCCTGACCAATCAACAGAAGCATTTTATGCTGACGATAATTTAGTAGCTGCACACACCAAACTACAAGATAAATTACACGAAATCAAAATATGGAACAATAAATGGAGAATGAAAGACAATCCACGAAAATCAACAGTAGTTCCATTCACCCTAAGGCGAAAAATTTGCAACCAGAATCTATAACTCGGTAACCAGGACATACCAACTGGTACTGTAGTTAGCTGATGGTCGAAGTGATGACCCAAATACCCAACATGGGCAGCTCATATCAAATCGTTGGACGGATAAGACAAAGAATCCGTCAGCTCTGGAAACAAAATAAATTTTGAAATCAAAATTATATTATAGTTTTGGTTATTTAAGTGACTGATTAAAATGAGGAAAAATTATCAAACGAAATAAAAATCACTCTTGAAACAAAATTTAATAAATTCCTGGAATCAATTAATAGAAGGCTAATGCGGAAGAGACTCCATGATTCAATTGGCTATAGAAGGAGGGGATGTAGCCATAGAAAACAAGAACTAGTTTCGGGCAGTTGGTGGACTGTACCGGATGGCACATTTCATGTCAATTAAACCTTTTTGTTTCTATATTCTTTGTGAACAAAACTATACAGTACAAGGACAAACAGTATATTAAAAGAAATCATGATTGAGTTATTTTCACGTGTCTTAGCCGTATTAGGGGTTATTTCCATGCAAATAAGTCGATTCTTCTGATGGTCCATCCAGACGAATTTTCGTATATCTGAAATCTTTTGCTTTTAAGTTTTGTTGCCTGCATTTGTGGATACTTTTCGGGAGTTCCGTTCGCAATAGTGTTTGCCCTAGCCTGGATTGGAAGCCGATCCCGGCTCTCACAGCTGGCTGGGCGTGACGAAGTGTTTGGCCCAGGTGTCCTGGCTACCGAATTCCCCGACCTTGTAGCAATTATGTGCACCTAGATTACACGCTGGCAGGCGTGGGGAAAAAACTCACCCGATAAATACGACCGTGAGCCGCTGTTAACATCGCCGTCCCATTCCACACGTCACTTATCTTATTTATACATCAGCTTCCACAGGAGAAATAGGAAGAAAAAAGACGGAGCTTCTGAATCAAACATGTAGGGGCCTATACCAAAGTCCATACCGCCATAAAGATGTCGTGGGCTGGACTTGGCGACGCCACACGTAAACTTTCATTAAAATAACGTCTGCTGTGAGGCCACAGGCTATCACTGTTTACCAAATTAAAATGAAAAATAAACAGAGTGGTTTTAGTCAGGTAATTTCTGCTTGTCGGGGCGGGAGAATGCTAATCCATTTTCGCACAGACTAGCCTATACATCATTTAAAGAACACTTTGAGCGTTAGAATAGTAACGTACAGTGTAATGCGAACTTTCTTATTTATTTCTATATGACCTGTCCTTCAAAATAAAGTCTGTCGAAAGCGCTGTATGTGTGTATTGATATCTTTGTCTATTTCAACCATTTTGCCCATGGTTATCACCGGCGATCGTAGTATTGTGACGTTCGCTCTCTTGACCATCGAGGCGTCGATCCTGGTACCATTTTCTACAGTTGTCACCTAATCTGACATACAGTTGAAATATTTCTCATGGCTGTTAAATACGCGACAAAGAAAGCGTCTTCTCCAACATTAATGTTATATAAGTGTAGACGTTAATCTTGAATTCCTCCAATTTTTTTAATGAAGTCTCTTTATTCTTTCTCCTTAAATTCTAAACTACACGTACTACGAAACATTCTAATAATAATAGATCAACTAAAACCATAAAGACTATGGAACGCATACGAATACCAGAACCACTCTAATTCAGTATTTCATAAATTAATCAGAAATGTGGATTTTAAAATTATTTTATTTATACTACAATACTTCATTGAATTTTCATTAAAACATTTACTTAAGTACTGAGCTCTTCAAATAGTCCTGCGTTTCTATAGCGGAGTTTAGCACTATGATTATGTAAAAGCAATTTGGCAAGTAATTTTATAAGCATTTTCCAATTTTAATAAATAATTACAAAAGATACATTTAAAATACATATTTTTATATGTGAGTTAAACGTCGGGCGTCTACCACTATTCAAATTTCTATACAGTTACTAAAATTTAAACAAAAAAATTAGTAGGTCACGTATAAATTTATTTCAATAACACAAGAAGGTTAAACAGGTAATGAAAGTTTTTCTGTGAATATATACCAGTTTTGCTTATCTCAGTAACAGTAAAGCACCAGTATATCGACAAGGTTGGTAGGTGAGAAGTAACCTGACCAATTCCTGATCTGAACGATCAAATCTGCGTTGCGTCTTCACGTACAGATCACGTCTGACCAATTGACGGTCGTCAAGCGCTGAAAATCAGCCATATTCATATTTACGTGCATGTTCGAAATATTTAGTGTCGGATTTGTAATAGCTACCCTACTTTAGTATAATAGATGTTTGATAGTGCCAGTTGTTGGATACATGGTATTAAACGAGCCAGAATTGATTATTATAATTCGAAAATAAAATTTACGTCGATGTCAACATCCAGATTTTTATAATTTAAACCAGTGATAAGGAACCTTTTTTTAACAACAAATTAAAACAAAAATTATGCGGGCCGTATAGAAGAACTTTTAAAATAATAAAGTTTACATATACAAATTATCTCTCTATTAAAAATGAATAAATTATCTTTATTATTTTTACACGTAACTTTGCTAATCAAGGTTTCCGGAATATAGATTATGCCAAGATTATAAAGGCAAAAATGCATCAATGCTTTTCAGTCGTATTTTAAAAAAAAGATTCCATAAATACATAAAAAACCAATATTTCTTTAATTGATTGACTCCTGATATGTCTCAATGAAATCCGCGAATTAATAACCACACACTTCATAAATATTATATTTTAATTCATGAATCTTTATGCGTTTATTTTGGGGCAGAGAGGTATAAAGTACTTAGTAAACTTTAATTGAATCTCAAGTATTTATTAAAATTAAATAAGATACAATGTATTAGTGAAGACATCTGGTAGAGGACAAATGTATTGCATATACGGGAATCTGCACAGATCCCGGAGGTGCGATAAACGTCGGCAGACCTACACTAACGCGTCAATGACCTTCAGATTTCGCCGCAGATTTCTTAAATTTGGCAGATATCTGCACGTGTGTGGTCACCCAATGCGTTGCAAAATCTGCCCTCGACGTAGTGTTTCTCCTTACGGTCTACGGTCGAATCGTGAGCGTCAGGACCAAGAATAAAATAGTATTACAAGCATATTGAACTTTCATTTCACAGTTTCTAGCTAATTTTAGGGTGAATTAAGTAATAAATCGTACGGACCCTTAAACATGCAAATATTTATTTTTACAGTGTTTGGTCGCAGTTATATTTATAGCAATTGCTGAAAAGTGTCATCTCATAAGTTGAAGGTAGTAGCCGGCGAGAGCACGCACGCACACACACACACACAAGCACGCACGCGCCGCCCTTGTTGACAGCGACGCGCGTGTCCGGTGCGCGCCGGTCGCGTGTGCCAGGTGCGGAGGAGCGCGGCTCCTGGGAACGGCTCCCGGCGGCCTTCCCACGGTCCCGGCCCCGGCCCTAGCCCCAACCCCGCTACCTGCACCTGCCACCTGGCGCGCGCCTGCGCCCACGCCTAGCCTGCGCCTGCGCCTGCGCTGCGCTGCGCCTGCCAGGGCCGGGGCCGGGGCCAGGGCCGAGGCCCGCGCGCACACGCTACGCTACGCTATATAGCTGCCACGCGGCGCGCTCCTCCTCACTCCACGCTCAGCATGTGCGTGCGACACTCACTCCACCACCAGCGCGACGCCCTCCTGCTCCTGCACCACGTAAGTTGCTGCTATACTATCCTACTATGTTACTTACACTTTTCCTAATTAGAAATTGCATGCCTTCGACGGTCCGCATAAAGTTCAGGGCGCGGATTTTCTACCAGCTGTATCAAATTTTAGATTAATTTCAATTAATAATTTTACTATTCATAAGCACGTTCGAAAAAATCAAATGATTTATTAACTGTTTTTATCTAATATATTTTAAATAACTACACGTCCGTTTCCTTCTCTAATTTCGCAAACTTAAACTGAAATTTGATAACACACCTACTAAAGTTATAATTAATATTCTATCATGAAATATATTTGAACAGAATCATCTAAATTTTCCATTCAAATACCAGGTGACTTTTAAAATATAATTATATCTGAGTGCCTGTAAATAAATAAAGACGACAGTCAGCCTATTCGTCAAGAAAAGAAATTAATAATAAGATCTAGTATACAGTAGTAATAACACATTGCGTTTCTTAAATTTGGAACTTCGCCGGCTAACCGGATGTGGTTTTAAATTTAAGCAACGTAAAGTAGTGTTACTACTGTTAAGTATAAGTTTATTATTAAAATAAAAAATAATCGCCAAGTGATAATGTGTGTTAAAATAAAGTATGTTGTGATATTTTACTTAACGAACAAAAGTATAGTGTGCTCGTTGGAATGGGTTGCACAGGTGAAGTTCAAGGTCACGGCCACCAAGGGGGGAGGGGGAGGGGGAGGGGGGGCAACCATAAAGACATAAGTACGTTCTTTGAGAGGTATTTCAAAGCAAGCAACCTCGTAGGTTTCATGCCGGTGTTGTTGTGGTATCAAGACTGGTTTAGTGAAACCCTCTTTCCTAGCCAATCTTGCGCAAGCCTTTTCATTTCCGCATAACTACTACATTCCACATCTTACCTAACCTGCTTAGCGAATTCCATCCCTGTCCTCCCTTTCCTTTTCTTACCCCTCACACTCCTCTCTAATGCTAATTTTACAAGACCTTCGTGTCTCAAAACGTGGCCTATTAATCTATCCCTTCTCTTGGTTAACGTCCTCCATATTGTTCGTCCTTCCCCTATTCTGCTGAGAACTTCCTCGTTAATGATTCTATCCGCCTATCTCACTTTCAGCATTTTCCTATGGCTTAACATTTCAAAGGTTTCAATTCATTCCGGTATCCGAATTGTAAATGCGCTTAAGTTGCTTTTATTACAATGTAATAAGAAATTTTACTATCAACAAAACTATAGCATCAATTTGTCCGTAAATTAGGGGAAACAAAAATTAAATTAGAGTTTAAATGTCATGTTGAATTGCTCGTTGGGTTTCAATACATACAGTACTTTCTCCTGCTAATCGCCTTACCTGCAAAATATATCTATTCAGTATCACATTGTTATTGCTCATAATTTTGCCTTGAGCAGACTTTGTATGGAAATATCTAATTTTATCTCTTCAAAGCACAGTCCAGTCTGTAGCCGTTCTCAATGCATCATTAAGGATACATATTGTTAGTTTGCTCTTTCCGTATTATTCTTAATACATATAGTCTATAATCATCTGTAGCAGAATGAATGAGCCCAGAGTATCTCAAATAACATATTTCGTCTTAACCTTTAAGATTTGTCTATCGTCCATATACATTAAATTTACCTTTCCTTATCTTAGTTAACGATAAACAATAATTGAAGTTTCAGGCTTCTAACATGTTCAGATTTAACTTGTAAGTTTATAAATCTCTTCAGCACTCCATATTTCATTTTGGAAGCTAGTAGATTGTTTTAAATTACCTCTCACTGCTTCCTTATATTTTTATATTGCTTCGTAATTAGGAACCCTCCTTTATCATTGCCACTGCGAAATTAGAGGGAAATATCTCGTAGCCTGAGTCATTCCCGTGACAGTATTTGCATATGTAGTATATCATACTAATTGCCCCTCCTAGCCAATCAGTCACGTTAAAAAATCAAATTGATGTATTAATATCTTAATAAGAACCTGTTCGCATTGTGACATCCTTGTTTCTCGTTTTGCAGCCGATGAAGCCAATGCTTCCCCGCAAGTTGATGAGTTCTGCCCGCGTCAACCTGAACCTGTACTGGAGTGCCCTGGAGGAAATGATGGCTCCTCGCGCCGCTCACTCGGACGACGTCGACGACGACGACGCCACCAACGCGGCCAACGAGAACGCCGACAACGAGCGTCTCGAGGCGGCGTCCAGAGGCCGCAAACACAAAGCCTAGCCTAGCCTGGCCTGGTCTGGTCTGGTCTGGTCTGTCCTGTCCTGTCGCTCAGCCCTACCCAGTCTTTCAATTGCCTGCTGTGATACTAGAATAAGCATATATTACAAATATAAACAAATGCGTTTATTGTATTTGGGCCGAAAGTGTAAATGCCTTAGTAGAGTAGAATGATTGTTCGCTCACCGAGCGAGTGACCGAAGATACAAAGAGTTAAAAACTTATATAAATCATATCTTGCAACTATAAAGAGAGCACTTGGTATGTAAGTTAAATCGTAATTTAAATGTTATAGGTTTACATTATATATTTAACAAGACTGAAAGAAATATTGTACGATTTATTTGTCGTCGCTTGCTCTTACATTAATTTACTAGCTATAAATTGAATCCTAAATACTTTATTGTTAAATTACTTATCCAAGTTGTACTGTTACAATTTTCCCAGATTTTAAAGGAAGAATTTATCATATTGAGAAAGTATTATGTAGAAAATGAAGAAATATTTAATGTATCTGCCGTATCTCATGAAATATGTTTAAATTAGTTAATGGCAGATTAGTAGATTAGTAGATTTAATTTTTTGTAATAGTAAACATTTCGTACCTTTGCATTTGTAGAAGTAGTTAAATTTTTGTTTATAATAGAATGCTCAATAAGAGTTTTGTGATGTTTTTCAAAGAGTTATGTACTTATTTCCTAAGTGGATAGCTTGATAATGAATTTTGTAAGTGATTTACATGCACTTTTTATTTGTGCACTTTATATGATTTAACTGAAACGAAAAGACTGTGATATTACTTCGTATATTTATGCATAATCTTTCGAATTATATTGTCACTAATGAATAACGATCGGTTAGTCATTGTTAGATTAGTACTTATGTTATAGTAGTGAAATTAGTTATTACTTTTAACTTTTTGTTCTCGTATGTCGATAGGTAGTTGAAGCTTTAATTGTATCTCATTTGTTTCTCAATAAATATATATTAAATCAATATAAATCTTGTTCATGAATTTCCTTTTCACAACCATAAAAAATACATAAAATATAAGCAAATACTTCTTTTTGTTTAACTTATTCGAAAGAATTGATAGTCGAGACGTAGAAATTGCTATGATAGAAAATATTACTTCTTTTCTGCTAATTTAGCTGTATTTTGGAAGTCATTTTAAGACTATAGTTTATTTCCATGATTGTCTTTTCCAAATAAAACTAATTGGCATTCACCATTTTACTTTGAGACTCATTTGTCATCAAATAAAACACAACTAAGAAAAATTTAAACTCGTCAGTCGAAGCTAAATGTGATTATACAATAAAAATTAAAAATGGGAAAGTTAATTCAATGCATCTGTTCAATGTGTCCTGACTTCATTTGAAATAATGGATGCTCGAATTATGAAATACATTTCATAAGGAACTTACTGCGATTTGAATAATATTTTCAACAAATATTGTACAAGCAGTATTATTTTCCGTATTCTTGTAATCTATAAACGTTACACAGTTACTGAATTGTATTAATAATTTTCAACCTAATTAACTTTTCAGAAAAAACATTCAACTCTCGTTTTAACTACACATTATTACGTCAGGGGAAGTAAGGACTAAACATTAATGTCTATGTAGTTAAGTAAAATAAACATATATGCCTTAAACCCTACCTAATAAGAAATTGTTTCTCTTCTGCCGGATATAATTGATGACTTTTCTGTTCCTATACTTATATCCAGTTTTGTTGAAAATTTAAACGATCATATTTCACACTACAGTTTTGAATGTTTTTTTGTATGTCCATAAATTCAATTTGCTACTTGAACTATCACTGATGATTTGTATATAAATTATTTAATTTTTTTTTAATAGTAAAATATCTCAAGATGAGCCATCAACTTCCATAACATATATAATGTCCGTAACATTTTCATTGCCAATGATTATCCTCTAATATTTATTAATAAACATTAGAATGAACCAAATCCAATAATATACTTCAACTGACCTCAAACCAAATTTTTACTTCACAAGTTCATACAATTTTTAAAGAATATAAAATATTCGTCGTTTACAGATCTACCAATACACTTTCCCTCCTGATAAAATAAGACACATAAAAGGCTTGCGCAAGACAGGTTAGCATGGAGGGTTATGTCAGATCAGTCTTAGGACTGAATATCACAACAAAAGACCCACAGTGATCCACTTGATATTTATTACAAATATTGTGCTTTTACAAAATATCACGTTCTGATAAAAAAAAGCTCACTAATACCCGTATCAAATACATTATCACCAATATCAAATTTACTAATGGCAAACAATCTGCAGTCTTCTTCAAATGTAACATCAATTCGATTAGCAAAAGCCTAAGATATTTATAAGTGAACACTAGATACTATTCCAGATTTATATCCGAAATACTTTGTATTAAATCGATCATCTCTACAAATAACGTACAGACTCAAGCTGAGAAGCTCAACGGTGCCTATGATTCTTTATTGTTAGACTAACTTCTCTGGATTTATATTATGTTTACATTTACGCCTTGATTTTGAGTCCGTAACCTGGTTCGTGAGGCTCTTTAGTTTCGCAAATCACCTGACGAAAGCAACAAGCATTGTAGAGACGTTGTTTTGGTATTTATTATACTTCTTATTTTTGTCAATAATTTGACTTCCTCGTTGGGTAGACTTAAATTTTTGTAACAGTGTTTATACGTAACCCTCTCACTTGTTTAATTTCCTATCAATGACAATTCATCTACCTGCCCAGTGATATAC
Organism: Eucriotettix oculatus; assembly: GCA_034510155.1. Taxonomy (NCBI): domain Eukaryota; kingdom Metazoa; phylum Arthropoda; class Insecta; order Orthoptera; family Tetrigidae; genus Eucriotettix; species Eucriotettix oculatus. Next base: position 41,071,683 of record CM067379.1, read on the forward strand.
ATATAAGTCCGTGTACTTGTTAATAGAATAGTGAAAGAATCGGAAACTACACAAAATTATGTTAATAATAAATGATAATACATGTCTAACTGAACTGTACTATTCATTTTTAAAGGGGCTTCTCGCCAACTTGTTTACAGACACATTATTTTTCTGTGTTTCTGTTCCCCTATCCTGTTGGAATTGAACAGCCACACTTGAAATAAATTGAGTCCAGTTAATTCAACTCAAGAAACTGTCATAATTAGTTATTTATCAGACAAGTCAACACCATTTAAGAATTTCATCCGTTATAAATACGTCGGAGTAATATAAATCACATTCTATAACGTTCATCTTTATGACTGTTCAAAGAGCACATTTGGTTATAGTACTGAGCTATACAAGTTTAAATAGTCTCCGTTTCTTGTTGTAAACCCCGAGACGAAATTGTGAAAATGCTGGACTCAGTTCAATAGACTAACATTCCGAAATACAGGCCAATCAATATGATTGAGTCCAACTACTCATACATAGATGCCCTAATTTGTATAACTTTCTTCATATAATTAAATAATAAATTAGCAGTGTTGGTTTACTCGTAAACGGGGCAGAGTCCGATTGCTACATACTATATATATATATATATATATATATATATATATATATATATCATTATTCAATTCACTATACCGCAACTAATAATAAGGTAGCATAATAATTAATACTTGGAAATTTATTGCCCTTATTTAATACAGAAAAATTCACACGGCTTAACATGTGCCTAAAGCATTATCGCGTCTCGATATGTTAACGGCTTTGAGGTAACAAAAGACACTTCGTTGACCAATAACACGGATAAACCAGCTTTATCTACGCCTTTTTGCTTACGTAAAAATAGATGTTGGCCATAAAAGGCTGGCTGGTAATTATCTCTAGTGAGTACTAATTAAGGTTCGCACACCAGGTGTTAGGGCGAAGGACAAAAGTATATAGCGTTATATAAATTGTAGTTGTCTGATAATACTCAATTTCAAAGCGTATTTGGCCAAAATTTAAGCAAGTACTCTCAACAGATAATAATAATTATATATATAGGATAGTTTGCGAAATCTACGATACAGGAAGAATAGCAGAATATTCTAGTAAAAACATAATTATGCCCATACCGAAGACGACTTGGGCTGATAGATGTGAACAGCACAGGACAATTAATTTAGTATTTCATGCATGCAAAATATTAATGAAATAATATATAAAAGGATGGAACGTGAAATAGAATGCGAGTTAGGAGAAGATCAAATTGGTTTTAGAAAGAGTGTAGGGACAAGAGAAGCAATATTGACTATGCGACTAATATAAGAAGACAGGATAAGAAAAAACCGGTCTACGTTTATGAAATTTGTAGATTTAGAAAAAGCGTTTGATACTATGAACTGGAATACACTATTAAGGATTTTGAAGAGCACTGGAACGAAATATCGAGAAAGCAGGCTTTTATATAACCTCTACAGAAGACAGGCAGCAGTCATTAGAATAGAAGATCAAGAAAAGAAAGCCGTAATCAAGAAAGGAGTAAGACAAGGATGCAGTCTGTCGCCCAAGCTGATTAACTTATATATAGAATGCCGATGAAGACATTTGAAACGGAATATGGAAAAGGAATCATACTTCAAGGAGATGAAAAGTAACCCCTACGGTTTGTCAATGATATTGTAGTATTAGGGGAGTCAGAAGACTTGGAAACAATAATAATTGGCATGAACGGGGTCCTGGAAAGAGTTCAATACGAGGATTAATAAAAGGAAAAACCAAGGTAATGAGTGTAGTATGTGAAACACTGGAATAACAAAGGGTGTTAGATTGGGAACAGATAATTTGAAGTTAAGAAATTCTGCTACTTGGGAAGCATAATAACTAGGGATGGTAGAAGTGTAGTAGACGTAAAGAGTAGGATAGTACAGGGAAGGAAGGCTTTCGCTGAATAGAGGAATTTACTTACGGGTAATATAAGTGTGAATATTAGGAAATAGTTGCTAAAAATGTTCGTATGGAGCGTGGCTCTTTATGGGTGCGTAACGTGGACGATAGGATTTACGAAAAGGAAAAGAATAGAAGCCTTTGAAATTTGAAGCTATAGGAGAATTCTGACATTCAGTTGGATGGATAGTATCACAAACGAGGAAGTTCTAAAGAGAATAGGGGAAGAGCGAACAATATGGCGGACGTTGACCAAGATAAGTGATAGATTAAATGACCACGTTTTGAGACATGAGGGTCTTGTAAAATTAGCATTAGAGGGAAGTGTGTGGGGTAAGCACAGAAGAGAGAGGCCAAGGATGGAATACATTAAATTCATAGACACATTATACTACAGATTAATATTGTAAAAGTTTTTTTGAAAGAATATTACATTAGTTGGCCGACCTCCTGTGGTGTTAAAACTGGAGGGATACGTGGTCAGCGAATCGTTTCTCCAGCAAATTCGGAATGTGTCATGTACGATGACAGTCCGCAGTCGACTCGGTAGGCAAAAATCTGAATAGGTTGCAGACCCAAGGAAGAAGAATTAGTAATTTTGTTGCAAATAACGTTCATAATTTCTTATTGCATTAAAGCTTGAATTGTGCGTTGTAAGGTTAAAACTACGTATAATCCTACCTACAAGTAATAATAATAAACGTCTATGATTAAGTAGATTTAAAAATAATAATTTTAATTATTACTTTTAGTAGTTGTTGTCAAGTAATGTATCAAAAAGGTTATATTTCTCCATGTGTAGTATATAACTTTAATTTTCACTGAAATCCATTGAGCCGTCAGATAGACACTTCAATTTTATTTATTGGTATAGATATATTTATGCCGTTTCGTTCATATTTGTGGACGTCATCGGGTAAATTTTCAATGGATAACATACATTCAAAATTAACCGCTTTTGTTAGCTGACAATTTGGTGTATATTTGTATTAATGAAATAAATAATGATAAGATGCATATAAATTAATTCCATTGTAACAAATACGTATCGTAATCTTTAACCGTTTAGTGCAATAGGATTATAACGGTTATGTAACAGTTCACTCGTGAGCCTTGTGAAACAATTATTTTCCACATCCAAGACTTCTGTATTTTTCCCCTCGAAGTTATGTTTTGGATTACACAAGGGTATATTTTTGAACTTCTCATTATATGTTGCTTTGATTAGAGTTGAAAGGAGTTACTTATTTTGACCAATATGTTGTGCATTACACCATAAACAAATTGAATTTTCCTTGTTTTACATGATGATTAGCCAAAATAGTGAACATATTGACGTAATGTAATTGTGTTGAAGAATAAAGATTGGTCGACTATATCTTTTTAAATATATCGTTACCGGTTTTGAACTATATATCTTTGACATCATTTTTAACCTGTAATTCGTTTACACGAACCACGTTAATATCAAAATATAACATTATTCAACAAACTAATCCAATATTACGTTTGTTATAGTGCTTGATTACATAATTGTCATAAAATTGGAACGCTGTTGGCTAATTTTGAACGTTATAAGATATTACATATTAATATATTTAAATTACACTAACGCTCCAAGGTATAATCAAAAATATAATATTGTATAGAGAACAAATTCTATTTCTGTAATTAATGTCAGACAGATTTTGTGTAATATTTTAAATGGCTCCCATAATCCAAAACACGTCTGCGAAGTAAATATTGCTAACGAGGTAATTACAGTAAAAAAATGAGATTGATAGTTATGCAAGGAACCTTAACGGTCGCTGCAAGGTGAAGTTTGTAATTGAAATTAATGTCGTTGCAGTTGGAAACACGTCCTGTCAAAAATACTTTCATTAGCAAGTCGCATTTCTGAGAGCAGCGTACAGCCGTCATTACAAAAACTCGCAATATTTGAGCTTCATCCAGATGGTAATGAACTCTGAATCAGTTCAGATTTCTTATCAAATTGAAAATTTGATAAAATGATTCTGAGTCTAATAACTTCATTAACTGTAATATAACAGCACTATTATAGACTAGTGTGATAAGACAGGATAATTATATTACTATCAACTAACGGTTGCGTATGGAATTACGAGCAGCAGGTAATTAGTGATTAGGAAAGACCCTAATCACGCCTGTAGATCAAACTCCCATTAATTTTTTGACAGAATATAGGGAACTCTCATGTACTTTAAGAGATCTAGATGTGAGTATTGGACACGAAACTATTTACGTTAAACCTTTTCCACTTTTTCCACAGTATATTTGAAACATTTATGCCAAATTTGGTCAGATTCGAACCAGTAGCTCGGATTCCTATAGCTGTGATATATATTCCGACACTCTGACATAGGTTGTTAGATATATAGATCTGCATTGGTGTAGTATTGTTCCAGAATAAATCTGGCAGGTTCCCGAGATTGAATACGGATGACAACAAGAATTTAAGGGGAAGAAATGCAACACTCACCAAGCTTTTTTTTTCAGAAACGTAATTACCCAATATTCTGGAATTTGAGAAGATATCAAGGTAATTGTTATTCTCTAGGCTTAAGTTTGATATGTCGGCATTTTGGGATGCTTAAAGAACACTAATCCACATTATTGATAATAGTATGACACTGAATAGTCGTTAATCTTATTTACTGTGCGGAACTAGAACCGGTGCGGCGCTCAATTTTCGTCGGGTGGAGCAGTCGGTCTAATCCCAATCCGGAACGAAAGCTCGCCCCATTATGCCATAACCTCATCAGCAAATCCGTCTTGCCACAGAAGCAATTTCCTCGTTATTCCTTTGACAACAAGAACGCCTATTATCCGGGCCCGGTCATCCTTAAAGCGGAGCGCCTGCAGAATTCAATACCCAAATATTGGCGTCTTTCAGGACCAGCAATTCAGAGCGCCTTTAAGAATCCCCGGGGCCACTGTGTCTGCATGTCTGTATACATGAGGTTTTGTATGGCTATTGCTTTGTGCTAAGTATTATTGTTGGCTCCTCCGCCTTCTCCAGGGTTGTCCAGAAAGGCGTGACGGTCAGAAACACTTCCACCCACTAGTGTTGCGGCTTACCTCAGCCTTGCTTCAAACCCCCAAACAGTAACCGACTTCAAATTCCTTATATGACCGTTAGGACGACCAATAGCCCAGAGTTTGATTAATTGCATATATTATATTTGATATTTCGGCTTATGTATCATCGCATTTTGCTCAGGTTTCATATGTATCATAAGTTGCAAGGGATCATCAGAACTTCTACCATTGCATAGTCTTCCAAACCAGTACCATTGGCAAATCACAAGTAGTGAAAGTATTAAAATTCCTTAGAAAATAGTAAGTTTCAAAGGTATAAATTAGTATACGTTTCATCTTTCACTTTGCAGTATCGTATAGTTTTTTTATAAAACGATCAAATTAGTCCAAACATTGTATATTCCATTATTCAAAAGAAATTGTTATAATTTAATTACCACTTGTCACAGAAGACCATCGAAAATCCAGCAACCTCTAGACTTGAGGATGCTGGACATTCGAAAATTCCTGTCATATATACTACAAATATTTAACATAAAATCGCAACTTGTACAATACTTTACGCTAAATTCCAGAATTACGAAGTGGAACGAAAAATTAGTTCAAAAACTCAAAGTCATCTACAGTACGTACAGATAATTGTTTAAAAGGGATTTTTTGTCTGATAGATTGGGTCTTTTAATTCAGAACGAGTGAACCTACTCACAACTCACGAAAATTAAGATTATAATTGTAACTTTAACACAAGAACATCAATTTCAATTTACGTCTTAATTTAATTTCAAAAAAGAGAATTTACCCTTCATAATATTAATAATAATGAAGAGAAACAGTGATGCTCCAACGAGGTAAAATGCGTCTCAAAATCCGTGCCGGAAAACTGGGGGATTATACTGCAATTTTATAAATTTTCTGAAAGTTTATTTGCGCATAGTTCAGCAAGACCGTTTTTCAAAGACTTAACGGGGGTAATCCAATGGTAGGAGCTTTCCTTTAATACCAGAGGCTGTCAGAGAAAGGGATTTCAATATTCCACTATTAACTTATCCTACCATCCAATCGTTTAAAATTGATGCAGAAGAAACCCTAAAAGACCTGCATGAGGTGGGTCGGGTTCTTGTCGCACGCCTTTCCGATGACTGGTGTAACAAATCTTCGGTTACATTCCCTTTTGAGTGTAGAGATGAAGACAGGAAAATAATTTCCACATCGCCCAAATTTACACTAGAAGATTAACCCAAGTTCCAGTTATTATATTAAATTTATAATAATAATAATGTGACAATGTTTAGCAAGCACGCATATCTTAAACAACATAATTAGCCAGAACGATCTGAGTACTGTTTACTTGGTAAACGTTTTATCCGGCATTCCACTGACAATAATAGAGGGACATACAGGAGATTGAAGGAAGCAAGAAAAAAAACTTCAGAAGTCGATTGTCTGAAACAAACTTAATTTAGGAGAGAGATTACCGTTGTAGGAATGTGTTGGTTGGACTGTAGACGAACAGAGCTTCTTACAGTTCAGACCTTTTATTTCACTCCTATATGCATCTAATCGATATCACCTTTACCAAACACATCCTTGTCAAGAAATTTGAAAATTACAAAAGTAATGATTACATGCCAGTACAATTGGACGCTTTTTGCCATACAAGAATCTATGATGGTCCGAGAGCAATGTTTCTCTACAATCACACTAATTACCCTCAGCAAAGAGAGAGACCCGGATGCTCTATCTTCGTAAACCCTATTGCTGTGAAGCGAACCAGCATCTTTGAATTCGTTTCGCACGTGCAATTGTACCCTGCAGCTGGACAACCCTACGGGGGTCCTTTGGAAGGCCTCTAATGACGTCCTCGGTCACTAGAGCAGGTCAGGTACTGTCAAGGAGGCAATAGATGACCGCCCTGACAACCAACACTAGTCCGCACCTGGCTGGACACAAAACGTTATCCTCTTCTAGTGCCCAATACACTCACTTCCTTCCATGGACACACAACGGAAATCAACGCAAACCTTAGTCCTTACAGTGATAATACGACTACAACAATTAAACAAGGGAATGGGATATCGGGTGGAAGGCGTTTGGATTATCAGGAAAAAGTATAAATAATATATAGCATTAAACGATAGATGGAGATCAATAAACCTGCCTCTATTTAAGTTTTAGTATATAGAATATTTGGGAAGAGGAAAATCATGGGTAATGTTGGAAGATTCGCACAACAAATTTGGCAATAATAATAATCAAAAAATTATGACGATATATATAGGAGAGAGACAGAAAGTTGGTGACTTACCTGAAGTTCATAGACGGCAGGCTCTTGAATTTTCGGGGTTCGAGTCCTGGCATTGGCTTGGATGTTTGTGTCTTCATAGTTGCGAAGACCAGGATAAAGGCTGCTGGAGAATCGATAATCTGACCACGTGTCACTCAAATTTTGGAATGTGCAAGATGACAGTCCTCAGTCGACCCAGTAGACCCAGGCCCACAGTGGGCTGTAGAGCCAAAGAAAAATTTGAATTTTCGGGGGCACCTCCCCTTTCAACAGAAAACATTTCCAGCGACGTTGCTATTATGAGGACCAAAATCTAACAAAAATGACTAATGCATAATCTGTCATAATAAATTTTATATTCCTTGAAGAATAATTCTCAGTAGTAATTCGGCTTCACTTCAATATTTGAATACTAAAAAGTGGATATGTTTCATAGGGCGCGTCAAAATTGTAGAAACAGTTACACTGATATAAACTATAAATCAACTGATATCCAGCAAGGATAATACTTTCCAGAATATAAATTGACTGAAAATAATTTGTGAAACCTTATTGTACGAAGTCAGCAAATAAAGAACAAATTCGATAAATTTGAACAAGATTTGAAATATGTTCCGTATTGAGAGAGTGATTTAAGAACTAAATAGCGGAAACAAAAGTTCTTGGCACAGAACACACTCAACGGGTGTATCTGACGAAGAATGAGTTTAACAATCTAAAGAAATCATTCTTCGATTATCTAAAATATGCAATGCGTGCAAAGGGGTACAAAAATTGTCGTGTGGTGAAGAATAATATCTTTCTGATACAGTTGACGGAATACCTACTTGGAAAAGAGCAATTGTAACAACGTGACTGTAGAAGAGACGATTGATAATTCTTGTAGACAGTTTTAAACAGCGATGCACTACATCAGAAGTGTCTCTTTGAATGTTTAGCAGGATATTCAAAAGTTAAAAGGATAGTCTCAGGATTACCCGAACCAACAAAAGATGCATAAACAATTTGAGACGAAAATCTGTTTATTTCTCCATAATCGAAGAACTTTTCCTAGCGATGTTCCATACCTACTATTCCCTGAGAACCATCAAGCTCCTCGAAAAAGGCTAGTATCGAATTGGCAATTTTTTTTACCACCGATTCATTTCTTAACATTGGAAAGAGATAATAATCCCAGGGAGTTGAACCTGGAGGATATGTGCTTGAGGAAGCAATTCCAACTTTAAATCATTGATGTTGGCCATCGCGATAATGAATGTGTGAACTGTCGCATACTAATCGAGATAAGATATTATTCTTCCTTGATTTCATCACTAAACGCTGCAAAAGGTTTGCGTGATACTCGCCGTTGATTGTTTTCTGAAGATGATCTATGAAAATTATTCCACGCCCATCGCGGAAAGTCTTGCAGCAAATGAAACTGTCTTTGCTGATTCTCCCCATTCAGTCCATTTTTTTCAGGTCTAAAGTGATGTCTATAATTTGAAGTAAAATCTCAGCTTCATCGCTAAACACTCGACTGAAACATCCTCAAAACGATGCTTTTGTTCCATTGTAAGCAAACGTGGCTCCCATCTTGTACAAAGCTTTCCCAATGTCCAAACAGTTTTTGAAATGCCCACCTCGCGCACTTTCAGTCGACAGTCATCCAAATACCAATTTGTGGATATTCTTCACCTTTTCGGGGCCTCAATCACTTCATTTGATCAACCATCGTCTTGTCTTAGCAGCACGCACGGCCCCGTTTAAATTCTGCCACCAAATACTTTACAGTTGTAAACGACTGAGCAGAATCTGGTTTGACTTTGATATTTTTTGGCCATGAGACCATTCAAATAAATGTTTTGGAACACAAAACGATGCCCCGTTTTTGCCTGTTTGTAAATTTACTGAGAGCGTTCACTGTTGATGGCTGTCAAATAAACACTAAGCCTTCAGCTTGATATGGTTGACAATTTAGGTCACTACTGATTTGCAAACAACAACCCGACATAATTAAGTCAGCTTGGGTACTTAGTGGACTATCAGCGTAGTAGTTCAAGACTTGAACAACTGATGATCAACTCAGACCTATTTAAAAATAATTATAAAATGAAGCGATAGTAGAGAAGGATAAAGTTTCGTACGATGCTATCATGTAACAGAGTATTATTTTTATACGCCTTCACTCTGGAAATGCGCAATTTTAAACGCTTATTTTTAAATTAAAAGTCAATATTATTAAATAATTTAATTTTATTCATAATTTTTCGGAATATTGTATTCCATACGCAATTAAAAACAAATGCAAATAATAAATACTTGTCGATTAGAAATTTAAACGATTTTACGTACCTGTAAGCAATATTAAGATTTAAACATAATATTTTGAACGATGCGCCGTCTTTTGATCATCTTGGTAGTCGTTTCAATCGTCAGTGCATAGTTGTAAGAACGATTGTCGTCATCACCGATGACTCACGACCAACTCGACGAGATGTGCCATGTGTGGAAGTAAAGTGGTTATATGATCACCAATTTCTAAGGTGGTGATCAAATTCAATCCCAGACATTGACGATGAAAGTTTTCGTGTGTCATGAGAGGGCGGAGGGGGGTGGGGTGGGGGAGGGTGTTTTCGTGAGTTAGACTCAGTTACTTAGGTAGGAGAGGGAGTCGTGGCACTTGTTGGCTCGAATTTCTGCAGTAAATGAGCTGGGCTCGACCGGAAGTGGCGGACGCCCTGGAAGTGCACAGCCACCCAGGTGCGGTCACCCGATACACGTGAGAGAGAAACCGTCCTCAAAGGCTCAGAGGCGCTCTTCTGCACGTGGTTGTGCCTCCAGACGCAACGCACTACTTCCCCAAGCATCGATACGGGACTCAAATCTACCATGAGACAAAGTAATGAACAAACATTCCAACTAGTCGGCAATCACAATCGTTGTCAATCAGTCATTCAAGTTAAGCTAAAAATGCAGAGAGGTGCCGTCAACTAACCCCATTATGTGGCAATAGGATACATACTGGTGGTGTCTGTTTCATCAACTTTATGAAATAACAAACAATAATTAATTTATATTAGAAAACCGTGAAATTAAAATATACACTTGAATTATGTAAAAATAATCCCTTAATTCTTTCTTGTTTTAAATGTATTTTTTTAAATACAAACTGAATTAAGCAATGCACTTCACAAATGTATAACATATTCCGGAACCGTCTTTCTGCAGGAAGATACTTTTCAAACACTGCTGAAAAGAATTTGTTCCATCCATCATTGGTCTATTCATAATTTCTTCTTTGGCTCTGGTTCTGATTACGAGTCCTTGACCATAGTATTCTGCGCCGTGTCTTTTTTATACTTCAAAACTAATTCACTGTCTCACTCACTTAGGTACACTTAATCATCCACAAATGTTAGTACTTCATGTATGAAAACTGTAATGACATTTATACTAAATGAAAAATTTAAGGGAATCAGAAATTTACAAGATGAATGATGTACTCAAAAATATAACAATTTTTCTATAATAAAATTGATTGTATAGAGAACGTAGATTTTCCCGACGAAGATGCTGGATGAAAAGTTCTCGGGATTCGAGTCGGGTGATGTCGTTTGATTGTTGTTGTGTATGTAGTGTGTAATTTAAACTCGCGTAGCAATTACTACCATATTTTGTACACGTTCTCTTCGTGAGATAAAAATCAGTACCCGTAGGGATGGGGGTGAAGTAGGCGGAAATTTTTAAATATGCAAAACCGGCCCATGTTAAAAGCCGAATCAATATTTTTGGGGTCATTAACTTTGATTGTAAATCCCACAACACCACTTCTGTACCTTCAGCATGGAAGGGGAGTATTCATGAGGGCTCAGGAGAGTTACATAGAAATAAGAAGAGAAATATCGAGATTGGTGTCGAAACCGGGTTTTAGGCAAGTCGCTGAGTTTAATACTGGCATTTAACGTGCAAATTTAATCGTACGTCAATAAGTCATCCGGGATTGGCGTATATTCCGTGGTTAGGATATTCGCTTACTTCAATTATAACATTCCACATGCGTTGTGGGGGAGGGGCTGGAAAGGGGAGAAAGTTGATGAACAGAAATGAATCTAGACTGAAGCGTATTCGCTGGTTATGGATGTCCCAGATTACAAATGCGAATAATATCGTAAATCAGCCAGAACGGGGGTGGTGGAGTGAATTTCGGTGGGGGGGGGGGGCTTAAGTATTCCGATTTATGAAAGGAGCTGAATTCACTTTTGAGATTCAACATGGAACTTGCATCGTACTTGACCCCGAAAGGGTTTATAGACGGTTGGATGCGGGTGAAAGTTAATATGACGAAATCAAACTAGAATATTGTGTTTAGACGAAATAGAAGCCACTGTCACTCATTCATGCATTCAAAATGACAGTGAAGTTTAATTTTAGATATTAGTAGGAGATGTAACTAAATCCTCCTTACAATTGTACCAATTTAGATCTCACTTACCTATCAGTTCGAACATGTACAGGGATAAGATAACAAATACCAAGAAAACGCCAGTTCCAAGCAGGTTGAAAAAACTTATACCAATAAATAAAATTGAATGTCTGTCTGTGTGTATGTTTATCTCTAATTGGCTCCGAAATGGCTCAACGGATTTTAATGAAAATTTGAGGGCTTAATACAGGAGATTTAACTTAAATATTCGTGTATATCTCATTTCAATATATTGCAGGAGATATTAATATAAATATATATATATATATATATATATATTCAAGTTAATGCGGGTTGCCTAAACTCTTGATCTGTTTATGCTCCGAAGCAGTCCATCCATTGTTGAAGTAGGATTCGCGCCGCTGTCAACCTATTGTTGGCAGAGAGCTAACTCCCTGAGAAATAAGAAACTTCTTTCGATCGTCGATACTATGTATACGTAAATTGGTTTCATTTGTCGCGTCAGGTAAATTTTAAAATTTTGTAATTGCTCATTTTTATTTGCTCCGAAACGTATGATCGCGGGACCGGTTCAAAACTAACTGCGAGTTATAATGTTTGCCCTGAAGCGATCAAAAATAGATGGTACTGCACTTTTTATATACGTAATTAATTCAAATTTATCAAAATTCTGTTGTTTCGTTTTTAGGGCAAAATAAAAAGAAGTATTTCAGCGCGAGCGAAGTCGAGGAGGTTATCTAGTTTTAAATAAGTGCTATAAAATTGATAAATTGGGATGCTATCCACTGAAGGCCTGTGAGAGCTTTCGACTGTACCTCGTGAACAATTAAAGAGTAAAACGTCTGTGGACTCGTAGGCCTTGCCTCGTGTTTCAGAGGTAGTTACGGTTGAGTGGATCGCCGGCCAATTTGCCTGTTCGTGAATGAGGTCCAGCATTGAGACGCCACTCAAAGCCTTCCGCAGTCCCTCTTCCGTTATTTGTCCGGTGAATTCCTTGGAGGCTTTGTAAATAAACTATGGCGACGGCAGTCAGCTGGTCCTTGCGGTACGCCCGAGTTTGCTGTAAACATCGCTCCAGGTAGACGGGCAGTGGAAATTATGCTGTGTATTTAGCTTACACGTTCTATATCTTACAGATATTCTTCCTTAGCTCTACGGTCCGACACTACATATATTCTCCTTTTTTTTAGTGGCCTGTGCGCCGATTCTCCCCGGATTTCTCATGACGGTGATTGGCACATGCCGGGATTCAAACCTGTGAACTTTGTGATGCTAGGCAATGACGATGACCACTGCGCCACAGTAGTCGGCAATTTCCAGCTTTTTTCTTTCAAAAACAAAAGAATTGCTTCCAAATAATGTTCATCCAATAAGGTTATGAAACTGAATTTAGAAGATCAGAATGGAATATTTTTCCATTCTGATCTTCTAGCTTTATAATCCTGTCTTTCTCGTGGGCTCAGCAGCCCATTGAGATCCTTGGCCTACTGAACGACTGCGGACTGTCATCGTCGATCACACACTCTCAATTTGGATGGATACGTGCTCAGGGTTCGATTCTTTTTCAATATTAACCCTGTCTTTGTGACCAAAACAAGCATGACCTAGGTCTTATGCAATGTGACGCTGACCGCTGCATGATCCGAATTTATATTATGAAATGCGTGTACTAACAGAAGTATAGTCATGATGGCCTACCATTACCACGCTATGTCTATTATGTATGAAGTTGAGCAAATTGTCGGAGCAGGTGCGTGGGTGCGTGGGTGCGCGGGTGGGCGCATTCCTGAGGAACAGCTGCGGCTTTGCCACAATGCAACCTCAGCAAGGGTTGCTACTCGTACTTGAAACGTCCGAAAAAGGACGCTGTACTGACCCTTCCCGGCCCGCTCTACTATTATACTATACTTGCTACTTCACCTGTTCTCCGTTTTCCAACGAACATATTTTCTTCTGTCTTCAACAAATTCCAAGTCACATGAGTTCTTTAACTTGCGTGGTATCTTGTACTCTCCTACACGTAAATGGGATTCTTAAACAAAAAAAATCTTCAAGTCTGAAGAAGATAAATTAATAACAAACTGGGAATAGACGTTGTTTCCAATATTTTATCAGTTTTTGCTAAGCGACAAAACAGTAGAGAATGGATCCTAAAGAAATTTATATTTTCCCATTTGCAATTATTTTCTGTAAAATTGTAGTTATCTCATTAAAGAACGACGTTTATCTCAGGGCAACAGTTGAATTCACAACCCAGGTCAGAACCTTTATCCAGCCCGTTTAAAACCTGAGAGCTATTTATTTAGAATCAACGTCGTTAAACACGAATTAAAAGTGAAATAATCTCGACCGGACCCGGGAATCGAACTGGCTCAATGGTCAGACCAATCATCCGGTAAGCGAGAGTTCCCGGGTTTCGACTCCCTGATCCGGTCAAGATTTTTACATTCTGATCTTCTGAATTCAGTCTTATAGTCATATATTTTTCCGCGACGCTCAAGTTCAAACATTGGTAAACTGACACTTTTAGAAGTACGTTGGTAATTGAGGTTAGTCTAGTTTAAAAATGATAATAAATTAAATACGTATTTTAAGTTCACAAACAATTTATTGCAGAGGCATAATTAAAACCATGAATGGGTTGGGTGAACTTGTTGCTCACTACTTAATTTCTCAAAACTCAAATCAAAGTGGATGCAGCTTCCCACATCTTTTACATGTTAATTTTCGCACGATACTTACTTTGTATTACAGCGACCATCCAAAACCCAGCTTCACTTAGTCAGGAACTTACAAACGGAATTGAGGTTCTAAGGTTCGAGTTCTGGGTCCGGTCGAAATTTTTCCATTGAAGTCTTTCTGCTAAATTAGAAATAGGCTCTTTACCTGAACTTCAATTGAAGCATTTATCCTTCCTTTGCTCTTTGAGATTTATCACTGACCAGCGGACACTTGTCCTTTACTGACATCTAAAAATCAGCGAGTCCAATATTGCCAAATTTGGTCTTCAACAAATTGTCGCAAAACAACTCTATAAGATTTTCTTCTTCTTAAACCTATCTTATACAATTGATTGATTTATACTCCGAAATGGCTCAATTCAACAGGTTTCAATTAAATTTTCAGGGATTGAAACAGCAATTTTAACTTTGTTTCGTGTATATTTCATTTCGATATCTTGCAGAAATTTGAAGTTATTAATGCAAATATTTATAAATCCATTGAATTCCACGCGAAAGGCGGAGTAAAAATCAATTGCGAGCTATAAGTCCTATTAGGCGTTCCTATACCATTGATCCAACGTACTGTGTTATTATAATCGTAAATTTGGCAGCATGAGAGAGAGAGGGAACGAGGAAGGGTGAGCAATATCACTCCATCTATTGTTGTAAACAAAAACAACTCCGACTGATTAGGCTTGCCGAGAAGCGATCATAAGCTCAACCATTGAATCTTGACGGACGTGTTCATACAGTATTGATAGATTGACATTCATTCGTATTCAATTAGCGTTTCTTTCGCAACAGCAAAACTTGGTGTGTTTCGTGTGTTTATATGTGTTTATCGCAGTGTTATTTATAGTTAGTGATAAGAAAATGCCTGTCAAAATTTCGGTCGGCGTACGTATAACGCATGTCGAGTTCCTAGCCTTCGAGACAATTAAACTGAAAAAGAGCGTAGGCAGAGTTTGGAGGGAAACAGAAAGCGATCTTCTCAAGCGAGATCTACCACGGCTCCGGAAGAGGCGAGAAGCGACGAAACAGACGGTCAAACGTAACAATTCTCTATGAACGTTTGGCGTATAGCTTCCGAACGAGTGAGGAGTGGAATTTTTATGTGTAATAAAGGCTCATATTTGAATATAAAAAGATTTATTGAGGTAAATTACTTTTATAATGTTTTCTCCGACAATATTAGTGTATAATTTGAACCCCTTGCAGCATGTGAGGGTGGGGGTGCAAATTAGTCATATGAAAATGACACGGAAATTATCAACTTTGGGCTCGAAACCGGTGTAAAGGGAGTCCTGTGTTACATTCTGACATTTAATATGCGATTTAAGGAAAAATTTATCCCTTAAGTGGGGAATAAATTTAATTCTGTAAGAGTACTGAAAATATTTTTAGTCTTGTTATTGTATGGGGAGTATTTTTGACTGTCCAGATACTGGGAGTACATTTGAGGTTCATATTTTGACGTTTTCGACGCCGGTTTAGTCATGCGTTGACCAACTAAGTTCAGCTTGTTATTCTCTGAGAACACTAATGCAAGTTGCAAAAGCGTGCAATTAGAATACTTTCTAGCACGAACTCTAGATCGAGTTGCAAACCTTTCTTCAAAAGTTTTCAAATACTTACTTTACCAAGCGTATATATTTATGAAATATTAAAGTTTGTAAAGCGAAACACTAATTTGTTTCAAACAAATGGCGAGTTTCATGAATACGCGACTAGAAATCGTTCAGCTCTAAGGTCGGACAAGCATCGCCTTGCTCTACACCAGAAAAGTATTCACAATACCGGGATAATTTTATACAACAGCCTTCCGCAAGAGATTAAAAATAGTACCTACAAAAGCTTCGTGAAGCAGAGTAAAACTATTCTTTTAAATGGCGCGTTTTACTCGGTACAGGATTTTCTTAATCGTCCTTCTAGTATTTAAGTCAAGGTTCCTGCAAAAAGTGTTGAATGAGCTGCCTTATAAAATAGCACATCACATATCTTTAAAATTTCTATTCAGTTTTTTCTGCTCTTTTGTTTGTTTGTTTCATGTATTGCCTGGAGCTACGACAGAGGGAAGGACAGTTTCCTGGTCCAAGTAGTTAAAACTCCATTGCGTGTTCCTCAGTGTGTGCTTGTTTGTGTTTCCCAGTGTGTGTGTGTGACATCGTGTGTCCGTGTTGTGTTTATATTGACTTTTGTCTATATACATTTTCTTTTACTAATTTATTTTTAAGTTTATTTGTCTTTAATTATGTACTTTATTTTGTTCATTTTTAATTTTTAATGTATGACGTATCCTATATCCTCAATCGAGGATTAATGGAAACAACAATAAATCTAAATCTAAGCATTAAATAATTTACCGGGATAATATAAATAAATACCCGGGCAACGCCGGGTCTCCAGTTAGCGAAAAATAACGTTTAAAGTAGTTTCTGACGCAAACTAGCAATAATGCAGTCTCGTCAACCGACAATGAATTCAATTTCAAAATTTAAAAATAATGAATCAGTTTTTACGTTCCTCAAAACGTTAATTGAGAAAATATCAAATAAAATTAACTCTGCATATTTTGAGTCCCCTTCTGCGTATTACAGTTTGAAGGACAACATGTGCTATCCGTAGATAGTTCTAGTAAAAATTCAGGTCATTCTTGTGATAATTAGAATCTGAATGTTATATGAACAGGTCTACAGTCCTTCAGTATTCAATAACAAATGGTTCTGATATATTGAAAGGTGGTTTCTTTTGCTAACCCCGGCGTTTAAATTATAATTACGAATATTGGCTTTACCGCGCTCAGCAACATCGTATCTTACGGTTTCAGTCTCGTAACCGTAAGCTGTAGGTATTCCTACAGATTATGGCTCGTGGCCTGCGTGATTGAAACATCCTGCGCACGCGAACACAGAAAGGCCTTGACGAGCCGACGCAACAGCCCCTGCATAAATCACACCACACATCCCCACACACACAAACAAAATCACAGCTCATTATATTATATCTGCAATCATTTGAACACTGCCCTATTCATTATAAAATTATAAATTTGTAGTTTGATAACGAATACGACAGTGTAAAACATTCCCATATCAAGAATCATTTCCTGCTCCACTAAAATATGTTCCTTTCCTTCCATGCGTTAATTAGTCAGAAAGAACTTTTGTTCGTCGTTCATTAGCTCGCTTCCATATAAATACTATACCTTAATTTTGCTCAAGTAGCAGATGATAAACGAGACCTGTATAAGGACTCGAGCAAATATCCAGGCTCATAATCGTCTTGCACAAGATGTGGAGGCAATAAATTTAGTGATCTGTAGAGGGCACAAATTGTCTATGCGTATAATGTTATGATCTTGTTAAACCTTATACGAAGAGCAGTAAATTTTGGATTAACAGACTTCTTTTATTTCCAGACTCGTTATGTCCTCGCCCAACCCGTTCTGGACAAGCTAACAGAAGTTTTGCCTCTCCTATTGTTTGTTGAGGAAAGTATGGTCTTTCCTTCGCCTCACGACGTTCTATTTCCCTAGATATGTCTTCCTTAAGCAGAACGTAGCACTAATACTCTCTTACAAACACTCAACTAATCACTTGTCATGAAGAATTATGGTTCTAAACGACATAACGTTAGAGGACACGAATCTTTGGAATATGTTTTTGTGTCGATTTCCTAAACTATCCTTCGAATTTGACGTTATCAAAATTTATAGTTAACAACATGAAGAGGATATTAGATATTAAGTAGTTATTAATATAGATATGTACTAGACATTACGGTATTATATATTAAAATAGATAGATTCCTTTTTAGTATTCGGCTGACCGCAGACAGATTGTTTGTTCCTTTGCGGAAGGGGGGAATGATAAAAATAACGTGAGAACGTCGGTTTGAGGCTTTTAGTAATCAAAGTGAGAAATTTTCGAGGACAAAGAGGTGCGAAATCTATCGCAAACGTGTAAGGATGTGTCTCCGTATATATAAGACAATTTGGCCAGGATTGACTACATTCGCGGGTAATTGGGGGTGTGTTCTTCCCAAAATTGCGATTGGTGTGATAACTGTTAGTTTTTAATTATACATTAAATGAATACACCACACTAAATTTTGGTTTGGGTTCAACTTATTGAAAACATCAAAATCTGGTTCATTTTTTATCATAAATATGTTATCAAAATTCCTGAAATCAAGAGCGTTTATAAAATCATTGACTGAGTGTTGGAATACTTGATCTCATTTGCGAAAATAATTCCATAAGACATGGCAACCAGTTCCATTGAAATTTTTTGAAGGAATCAGGTTCAAAATATTTTTCTAAATTCAGCACTGACCAAAGAGTATTATAAAACCAAAATTGGATTTTTTGATTCTTTGAAATAATACAATGGTATCAGAGGAACATGTTTACATCTCTCAGTAAATGATAATTATGGTATCAATTAATGGACGACGCTAATGAGTAGCATTAATTAAATTATGTTTGGAATTTATTACCTGCAGAAATACTGACGACTTTCCCGGGTAGCGTAAATCAGTCTAGGAAACTAAAGTGAGCAGTTTTTAGAATCAGTGAAGTGCAGTGAAGTGATTTCTGTGTGACTCCTGACTTTTCTTTTTCAGGTCAAATCCTCGTAAGACACTTCAAAATTGTTCCTGAATGCAAATTGTATTTTTTGTTTGTAATTCTATCATATGTGGTTTCTTTGTATATAGCAAATGCCCGATAGCAGCTCAGTATTAATAATGTATAGCAAAAGTTGAAGTTTGACATACTCTTCAAGAGTCGTTTCCAGTGTCTGAATACTTGGTCATTATATATCGTGTGATTGTGAGGCGTAACTAAGCAGCGTTCATGAGTTCCATCATCATGTTTCCTTTGTTTTCATTTGAACCGAAATAATGCGATGTGTGAGTTTGATATCGCGTGAGAAGTGAGCGTCCTTGACGAGACAAAGACAAGCAGGAAGATTCGGGATCCGGTTGGTGACGTTCCTTTGATATTTATGCTGCTCGCGACCAACATCCACGTATGGGCGACCTTTGTCGGTGGGTAATTTTATCCGCGGCAAATGTCGCGCCTGAGGAATGCATGCGGGCGTTCCCACGCTGCCTCATAGGGGCCGGAACATGGCCGGCACCTGCCAACACTGCCACACATCACCATCACCACAATCACCTCACCTAGCTACTGCCGGACTAATCAACAAGACGATGAACCACTCGGGTTTGCCTGTCTGTCACATGTTCATTTTGGATAGCAACAAACGATGGTCATGTCACGCGTCTACAACTGCTTGAAAGAAACCGGCTCGAAGATTATTCAAATATGCTCCTACAGATTAATGGATAAACGTTACTCAAGAGATAAAGTATGGAACGGCGAACTCTTAGAGAGAAAAGACTAGAGAATATTTTGGAGCACACGAGTAAGGACACACAAAATCACAACGAGGTTTAATTAACTTGGTGATGAAAGCTATGCGACAAAGCAGTGATCAGATACGAGAGACATCCAATAATTAATTAAGACTAATTGATAATAAATAAAATCATTGCATTCCTTCAAAATGAGGGTTTCGCTGCTTTACGTAACCCCACAAGTATAATTACACTTGTCCCAACGATGAACTAGTTTTTTTATACCTGATGAAGAGGTATCTTTCTGTTCTTTCTTTCAGCCAATTTTTGCCGTCGAATTTTTTTCACGTAATTCCTCCTGGAGTGGACCAAACAAATGAAAAACAGAGGATGACGTAGAATCTCCCAACACATTTTTTTCAATATTTTTTTTGCCACCATAGCGAGTCCCCTTTGCTGTACTTAGGCCTGTTACGGATAACGTTATGAGATTTCTTTTTGCAGATCATTCAACAAACAATAATTCGTCAGTTTTCACGTATAGTGTCGTGATTGTGGGTTCCAAACGGTGGAGTTAATACTTGAACTGACCGGCCAGGACATTGCGCGTCAGTCAATAAGGTTTGGACCGTTTCTGAATTGTTCTACCAAGTAATAAAAATTTTCGACGCCCACACAATTTTCTCCATACTTTAAAATCATTCGAGAATAGATTTTAGATAGTTAATCACCTTCTGAAGAGAAAAAGAAAATTTATCACAATATGTTGTTCACCGAAAGGTGCAACCTTCAAGCGGACGCTTCACCATTAGATGTAATTTTGATGCCATAAACAAAACAACTTTTATCAATCTGGCTGGTGTTCTCAGCTCATCCCAGTGATACCAACATGAAGTCATGAAAGTACAAAACATCTCCTATAAAACGTTCTTTTTTTCTATATGAATTTGTCTCTTAAGTTATTGAATGGTCTCGTATTTGCCAATGTAGGATGCTATTGAAGAGGTTGATTTAGGGATGCACAATTTGGAGAGGCGCCTGAGCTGAGTGGCTTTTTATTAAATTTACACATTTACTAATCTCTTTTGCAGTTAGTGAGGAGCTTCAAATAAGTTAAAATTAATTTGAAGTAACAAATTCTTTTTTAAAAAAAACAAAGACTACTCATAAAAAAATAGGGTACGCGTGATGGTTTTAGCTTTTGGTGGCTGAACTTGTGGCACACGTTCAAGATTTTTTAAATATATATACTTCCTCCGACCTGCTTATATCGGCTGAGTGGTGCACGTCCGTCGGCTTCGACTCCACCCTGACCTAGTTTTTCTGCTACCAGGATCGAACTGGACGACTAAAACAGCTACTCCAACACTCATCCATGACTGTATTACGAGTGCTTGCCCTTCTCCGTCTCTTTTCCGACTGGCTCCAAAAATGTCTTCCTATTTACCTCTCAAAATTCAGTTTTTATCCCCTTCGTAAAGTTCCCCAATCAGGTTTAAATTTCCAGGGCGCGTCTTTTTAAACTGCACCCATTTTGGGGGTTACACGAGTAACTACAGATCCGCATTAATGTTGTCTGAGTGAACCCTACAAGTGCAAGACAAATCTGTAGCCTGGGTACTTTCCCAACCTTACCTGCCAAACAACGCTACGACCCAGAAAGTTAAATCAAATAAAATAGATGTCCCCCGAATTTATATGGAATCATCACACACCAACATCATATCCACCGGGGAATCATGACTCCGGTGTGGACTTTTTGATGTACTGTTATTAAGCTCTGCACCGTGGCAACTATTTCAATTGTAGTATAAGAAGAAAAAGATTATTCCCATTTAGTTAAGTATGCATAAATATTCATAAACTTTCGCAACAAAAAAGGCCAAATTGTTGAGAAACGTTTAAGAGGCGTATTTTGCTAAAAGCATCATGTATAACGTAAAAACAAGCGGAGTTGTAACACGACTCTTTTGATTTCCAGTTATGATAATGGTAGGTGTCTTAATTCCCTGTTCGTTTACAAGGTCTTGACAAGATGCGGGCCGATGCTTCCCTTTCATAGCCCAACCCTTGACCTTGCGGCTAGAATGCGGAAATGTGGGTCGCTTTCATAACTGGCGCCATATTGTCTGTTATGGCTGCAAGTTTCACAGGACGAGACTGGCTATCTCCTACTTCTCAATAAATATACTACTGCAAACTTCAAGAACTGAATAAATTTTTTTAAGTGAATCACAGTCATGTAGGCTTCCGAGACTTCACCATACGTTCTACTTACCTGAGCTTAGGTCAAATTCAAAATATTCCGGTGCACTTATAGTGAGCTTATATTTCTTCAAACTTTATTATACTAATTTCTAAAATGCACCGACAACCGATACTTGGCGACGGCGATAAGAAGCGGACTGAGGCCTCAACGCAACTCTTTAAAACACACTGTTACACTGACAGCTTTGCGGATCACACGAATACTATTACCTTTAATTCATCGGGTAATTCTAACTTCAAAATATTAATTTACATGACTCAATACAGACGAAAAGATTTTCTATACAATTTTAATGAAACAGAATATATTTCGTTCCTTAGTTTGACCCCAAAACTGTTTTGTTGTCTTAAGACTGATCTGATGCATGCTAACCTATATTTCGCAAACCGTTTAATTTCCACCTAACTACCACATACCACATCCTCCCTAATCTACTTAGCGCGTTCCATCCTCGGCCTCCCTCTTCTGTTGTTACCCCACATACTTCCCTCTAATGCTAATTTTACACGACCCTCATGTCTCAAAACGTGGTCATTTAATCTATCCCTTATCTTGGTCAACGTCCTCCATACTGTTCGCTCTTCCCATATTCTGCTTAGAAGTTCATCGTTAGTGATTCTATCCACCCATCAAATTTTCAGTATTCTCCTATAACACCACATTTCAAAGGCTTCTATTCTTTTCCTTTCCCCAACTCCTATCGTCCACGTTTCGTACCCATATAACGCCACGCGCCATACGAACATTTTAGCAACTCTTTCCTAACATTCACACTTATATTACCCGTAACTAAATTTCCTCTTTTTCAGGAAGGCTTCCTTGCCTTGCCTGTGTTACCCTACTATTTATGACTACTATACTTCTACCATTCCTAGTTATTATTCTGACCAAGTAGCAGAATTCCTTAACTTCCTTCAACACCCATGTTATTTCACTGTTTCCCATACTACACTCTATTACATTGGTTTTCCCTCTATTAATCCTCATATTGAAATCTTTCTCTAAGGCTCTGTTCATGCCATTTATTATGGTTTCCAAGTCTTCTTCTGACTCCCCTAATACTACAATATCATTGACAAACCGTAGGGGTTACTTTTCATCTCCTTGCAGTATGATTTCCATATTCCGTTTTACCTTTCTTAATCGCCTGCTCTATACATACGTTAAACGTCAGGGGAGACAGATTGCATCCTTGTCTAAATCCTTTCTAGATTTTTGCTGTCTCTTCGAGCCATTTAAGTTTAATTACTGCTGGCTGTTGTAATAACTCTTCTTTAATATATTCCTGTCCTCTTCAAAGTCCTTAATATTATGTTCCAGTAAACATTATCAAAAGCTGTTTCTAAATCTACAAATATCTGAACGTAGGCCTGTTTTTTCTTATTCTGTCTTCTTAAATGAGACGCAAATTCAATATTCCAAAAGCAAACTGATCTTCTACCTCACATTCTATTTGTCGTTCCATCCTCCTATATACTATTTTCGGTAATATTTTTCATACGTGAGATACGAAACTAATTGCCCTGTGCTTTTCACATCTACGGAGATGATAAAAATCATTAGAAATTTGTCATTAAAAGTACCGAGACACGATTTAATGAATAAAATTAAATTTTTCATGCATGTGGCGACCTCTGATAACATACCTGACATTTTGACTTTGACAGGGGTTGGTCAATTTCTAGCCAATTTCCTAAGCCATTTAAAGAGTAGCCTAAAGGTGGTTTTGAATAAGCTACTAGATAAAAATAATAATTGAGCAATATAGAACTTAATGATGGTAATATGCACGACACTGAATTAAAATACACACCATTATTTTCGCTTAAGATGACCTTCAATTGCACTGAAAGTGCAGTCGATGGCTCAAGGTTCAATACGGCATAATGAGCGTGGCTATCCTGCTTTAATAAGCTTTTCCAAAGGTACTTGAAGCACCTGAGCTACATGGCAACATCCATGAAAAATTTCTGTCCCATTTATAGTGACAATATTTAATTGTTCATAGTTTTTGGAAATGCTTTTTAAAAAAAACAGTTCCGTATTGATACCCCATAAAAATAATTTAGACCATCGCCGAAGTAATTAATGACTTAACAATACGAAAATTTAATTATTTTCTCTTCCTATCTCATGGGACATAGGAATGTCCTATTGTTTTTCGACAAATATTCGTCATAACTTTGACTAAATGTTCAAACCCTTGCTTTGAAGCATTTTTATAGTGTCACTTGTAGATAAGATTATAATTATCCATTTAACATCATAATGGATGGAGAGAGAGAGAGAGGCTGCAGGCTGTTCCTACTGTCCCACGCTCATTGCACGGCGCCGCGTCGCACACGTGTGAACGCAGTCACGTGACGACGCGACGTCTCAAGCACAATGCAACCACTTGCGCAAACAATTTCCGAATCATCTCACTGGACCAATCTAATCCACCACTACTGTCGCGTAGGGAACAATGTTGAACTTAAATCACCTAAAAGTAATTGCCTACAGGAAACGTTTGGCGCCAGGGTAAAGGATGTAATAATATTCATAATTAGTATTGATTGATCTACTGTTACGAGAAGCTGAGAAGTATAACCATCACCAAGTCTGGATATACACACGAAACGTATATTCAGTAAATTAATTATTTGACAATCATGCTTTTACAAATAAACTAAACAGCCAAGGTAACAGATTTGGAGCACTCTTTATTAAACTGCTTTGCGACGTTTCGTCCATATTTTTCGACTACTATAAATAATAAATTTCCACTATAATACACTTTTTGAATGAATAAACAAGATGATATATTCACCATTCACCCGATGGCCCTGAAGTTTTGGTGTTCAGAGCTGATCGTCCCAGTTACGTTTTCTGTCTATCCTTTGAAAACTTAAGTTCCTCCTTCTTCCGCCCCATTCAGAAAGAAAACGGTTGAGATATGCAATTTGCTCTCATAATGAGACCTTCCAAGCAAGATAATTAAATTGGTGTAAAGCGTGAAATAATGCTTAAGTTTAACTAGCATTTTATTTAAGTAATTATACTTCTTAATTGGTTAATAATAATGAAATGTGTTTCATAATTTACATTGCTGATGGATTACATAAAGACCCGGTTGGCTCTCTCTTTTCTGTATTTATGAGCTTATTTCAGTACCAGTAGATTTCTTGACTCGATTAAGATAATGAGTCATCATGGTGGCTATGGTGAAATTCAGATCTCGTTAAATAGAAGGTGTAAAAAGATAAATTTTCAAAAATGTGACTGTTTAATCACGTGTTGACAAAGAGATTACTGTCTAATTAGATACTGTAGCGGTCGAATAATAAGTGTTAGGATGTATTGATAATTGGAAGTACTGTAAAAGGAAATTGATACAGAATTGTGTATGTAATATTCATCATCATTTAGTCAACAGCCCGGTGTGGGCCTTGGCCTTCTTCAGTATCTCCTGCCATTCCTTCCTGTTCATGGCGACATTCTGCCAATTCATCATTCCTAAGGATTTTATATCCTGAGCCACTCCATATTCCCACCTTAGTTTTGGTCGTCCAGTTCGTTTTGTCCCTTCCGGTTTAGCATTAAACACGACTTTACAAGTCCTGTTGTTGTCCATCCGAATTATGTGGCCCGCCCAGCCCAATCTGCCAATCCTCATAATTATAGCTCTTCCTCCTGTGATCTCCCTCCTTGACTGCTCCAAGATGCATCTTAAGATACTCCTTTCAAAGATACCAAGTGCTTTCTCATGTGCCCGTTTTAACACCCTCGTCTCAGATTCATAAGTTAACACTGGTTTCACAAGCACTCTATGTAGCATTAATAAGATATGATCTGAGATGCTTCATAAGTCTACAGAATTATTTATTATCAGATATAATACGTCTCTGGATCTCAGAACTAACTGACCTCAGATCTCAGACAGTTTCAAATGTTAATGTGCCAATTTTCAAAAACAAAAAATACAGAAAAAGGAAATCAATATTAATAATATTAAATTTTTGTATACTATAGCATACTTTGTACCGTCAAATTTAAATTTATTATTAATGATAAGTATTCCTAAAATAAATTATCACACTGCTGCTTCAAATCCTGATAAAACGCCTCGTTAAGACGGAGTCATAATATAGCCGTCGACAATTTAAAAAAAATTATCTGTATTGAAATAATTGCATTCAATTAATAAAAAATTTTGTTTTTATTAATCAATCCTTTCATTTATTATTAATTGTATATTTGTGTATAACGTACATTACTATTTGGCCAATTGTAAGGCAAAGAGAATTTTTGTATAATTTTCATTCATAAAGTACTTCTTCAAGCAACCGTGGAAATTATTTATGTAGCGAATAAATATCTATATAACATGTGATAAAAACTGTACTATCTTCGGATAAAAGTTTTCGTAATAATAAAACTCATAAAGTAGTGAATATTTCCTTAACTGACACTCTTGGGACAAATATAGTTGAGGAATAGGTGTACACTATAATATTATAATCGATTTAATAACTTATTTACAAGTATATTACAAACTAAGGATAGTACATCTGGAATTACCAATTTTATATTATTAAATCAATTAACGTCTGACATTAAAATATTTAAAGTAATTAATGGATTGACCTTTAATTTAAAAAGACGAAAAACATCTATTAAAATATTCAATGAAATAATTTTATGGCCACTTTTCTTTCAGACAATTTTAGGTACATATTCGCACCTTCTACAGTTTTTTCTTGATCTGTGGAATACATATTTCACAAATCTAGGAAAAAACTGACAAACACGCGAATATGCACCGAAACGTCGTTTAATTAAAAATAAAAACTGTCTGAAAGAAAACTGGTTGTAAAATTATTTCATTTAATTTCTTATGTATCCAATTTGAATAATGTACATTTTTAATTCTATTCCATTATTATATTATATGGATTATTTTCGTTATGAAAAGCAAAAACTTTATTCAAGAGTTTAGATAATTTTTAATTAGAATTATTCATATTATCAACTATTTTTATAGCGACTGATAAAATTTATTTTGGGACAAAATACAAAATATTATTTTCAATTGTTATTGTGTCTTTTTATGGAATTTGTTATGACTGATGGGTTTGTAAAAGATTTCTATATCATGAAAACTGTAATATTAAACAAACATGCCTTCCTGAAAATTATATTAGCTTAGTTTTCTCTGAAATGACGTATAGGGGAATGGAATGTTATTGTACTACTTGTGTGCTCCAAAGTGCTGCTGCACGTTAACAAAATGAACAATATTAAAGTTTCTACTTTTACGATATTAAACTCACGCCTGACATGGGAGAAGGTACTAGATTTAAATAATAATGAGATTACAAGAGGACCCAGGCCTCGTGATACTCGTCTTGTAAGGAGCACAGTAGTCATTTGCATGTGAACGGCCGTATTAGTAGTGGAAGGCATCTTATTACAAATACAGACGCCCTTAAAGGGGGAGGTAGAGCCGCTGTTCTACTCATATCTTAATCTTGTGTTGGAACCCAGGTTCCACGTAACACTATTGTGAGATGGAGAATGAGCGCAATAAACACCGTAGCCGCGGCTAACCAAATAACATTGCAAGTTTTACTGAGGACTGAGAAATAAAAATAGGAACAAATTAATATGTAAGAATATAACTTTTGCAGAACTCGATAATACCCTTTTTACGAGCCAATAAAACTCCACCTTTCTTTCTTATGAACTTCGTCAGCCGTACTTGAAATAAGTATCCCATTATTCTTAAAGAATTATCATGCTGATGTATTCATCCATAAATACTAAACTGATAATTATCAACTCTTTTGAGAGGTATAATTTAATTAGTAGATCGAGATGCAAAAATCTTTAAGGGACCGCAATCGAACCCGGACATCCACTTACTTTCTGATAAGAAGTCCCAGGTTCGATTCCAAAATGGTCGACATATTTCCGTCTGATCTTATAATTCTGTCTCATGGCCTTCGTGCCTGATCTACAATTGAAATAATTAATTTTGTTCTTGGATTAGAATCAATGCATTAATGACCAATTTACAAATAAAATCCATTCTTCACTGTCCTAGGTCTTGAAAATTTTAATACAGAAAACCGCAGGTGAGCCTAAGTTTCAGGCTCAATACAATGGATGGAGAAAGCCTGTACCTGACTGTGAATCGACTTGGTTAGGTCAGATGGTAGAGCGTTCACCCGGTCAGTGGACGTCCCGGGTTTAGTTCTGGCTCCAATCCAGATATATCCAGTCTATTCTTCTAATTTAGTTTCATAGCCATCATTCCTGAACTTCAATTGAAAGCATTTCTATATATCTTGATACACTTAAAATATTAATGTCCAAAAGGGTCGGAATAAAATCTATACCAATAAATAAAATTGAAGTGTCTGTCTCGAATAAGCACCGAAACAGCTCAACGGAATTACTTTAACTTAAATTTTCTTCTATATTTCGTTTTGAAAGATTTCCGAAGATATGAAGCTAAATATTTGTAAATCCATTCAATTTCCGCACCAAAGCCAGACCTGTTCAAAAACAACTGCGGGTTAGAAGGTTTGCACTTAAACGTTTCTAAACAATTCATTCCATTGCCGTGAGATTTATCATCCCAGAGAAGTTTTCTGTCGATCTTTTGAAAATTTACGTTCCTTCTTCCCCCTATGTCAGGCTAAAAAAGGTCTTGCTCTAGAGACATATGGAGCTTGCAGAAGATAGATTATGCCCTCACGTGTCAAGCCTGCCAAACGAGATAATTGAATTCCAATTAGCAAACATTTTATTTACATCTTAATAATACTTAATAATCTATAAGAATAAATAAAATTCAAGTGTCTGTCTTTCTGTCTGGAAGTTTGTCTCGAATAGACTCCGAAACAGCTCAACGGATTTCAATGGAGGTTTAAAGCAGGAGTTTAAACTTAAATTTTCTTACATGTTTCATTTATATATCTTTCACGGTTCAGAAGGTATTAATATTTAAAATAAAAAAAATATATGGAAAAGGTTTTGTGGACCATACGGGCATCGAGATCTCCAATATGTGAATGCGTATTCCCTATACTCTTGATCTATGATACTATTTTTTAATTTTAAACATTCAGTTATTAACCTATCGTTGGCAGAGAACTAACTCTCTGAGAAATAATAAACTTCTTTGGATCGTCAATCCCATATACACGTAATTAGGTCAATTTTAATATTTAGTTATTTCTCATTTGTAAAAACAAATTTAATGACATACATTAGATAGTGAAATTCATCACAGGTAAAAATATAAAATTATATTAACTTTAATAACAACAATTCTGTATATATAAAAAAGTGAAAATGTCACGAAACCTCCGTTTTTCGACTTGTTGAAGGTTTTTTTTTCGGTTGATTTCCACCTCTTGCGAAGTCCGTACTCAACTTGAAGAAACAAATAAGGTCTTATTCCCTATGTCTCACCAAGACCTGTAAATAGATATATTTGCTTCCAAGATGAACCAACCCAACCACTCAAAAAAACACCTCAATTTTGGAACCCTTTCAATTAGGTCCCTGTAGTCGAAAACCGGTGGAATAGAAATACGATTATCTGCAATTTTGTTCATATGACTTCAACTTCTCAGAACTTCAGAAATTGGTCAAAATAAAACCTCTCTGTAAAAAAAACCTACAATTTTGATGATTTTTCACCATTTACACAACCTACTATTGCAAATGCCGACCTCCTGTGGTCTAGTGGCTAGCGTTGCTGCCTCGCAACCCAAGGGGCCCGGATTCGATTCCTGGCGTAGGCTTGGACGTTTGTACAGTCATAATTACGAAAACCGGGATTAAATTGCTGGAGAATTGATACGCTGTCCACGTATCACTCCAAATTCGGAATGTGTCAGACAAGATGAAACTCCGCGGTTGCACTGATAGGCCCAGGCCCTCAATGGACTGTAGAGCCAAAGAAGAAGAAGAAGAATTGTAAATAGTTTGGACTTCAAAACAAACTTTTAGGCTGTTGGAAAACAAAATGAGTGCCCGCTATCTAAAAGTGAACCCTCTGGAGTAGAACTATGAATGCAGTTTACCTTCAAGTACCGTAATAAACTTATCTTTAATTACATTCCTGCATTCTTATTTACGTAACCCAATCAACGCCCTGTACTTCAGCTAGTTAGCTGATAATAATGCAAAATGTTTTATAATACGCAGTGTATATTGATAATATAAAGACCCACGGCGCTCAACTCAATTCTATATACGTCATTTCACGGTAATCAGACCGAAGAGGTGGTTCAGGTATCTTCTCCTCATAAATATTACTGCGTATTTTTGAGTATGTAATGTTCCGCGTCTCGATATTTTTCGTGGTTGATCAGTGTTTCCCAGTGTATTATAGACTTTTTTAAAGTTATTGTGCTTATTTAAGGTATCAGTGGATTTGTTGACTCGATTAAGATACTGAGTCAAAGCAGTTGTTATAATGAAAAGGTAAAATTAAAAAATAATGTGACGCTTTCGCCAGTGGCTTAATCACGTTTTGTTCAAAGACGTTACTGTCCAATGTAAGGGGCTAATATAAATGAATTCCCGGATCGGGCAGCCAGCCAGTATATAATAAATAAGACAAGTCCACCCAGTCTATTCAGTCCATCTGGAACCAAATTCTAATTTTTCCAATCCAAAATACAGGTAAAATCTGCTCCGACCCCGATTCTAAGAGTACGACGACTTTCTGAGCGTAAATTATAAAATAAAACATTGTTGTGTTGTTAATTGAAATTTATAACCTCAGAACTATCAATAATTGCCTACGTGTATGCCCTGTGGTGTGGTGGCTAGCGTCCTGTCTCACTACACTGAGTTTTCGATCTCCGGAAAAGGCGTGGAAGCATACACTCTCCTCCTCCTCATCTCAGTTGTAAATTCCGTGCTGGGCCTGACGTTAGGCAGAGCAATAAATTTGGATTGTAAATTGAATAAAAAACTTAATTAATTAAATGAATTTCTCAGTCCATTAATTGGCTTGATATTTTCAACGAACCAAGGCATGCACCATGTACAAATGGAAAAGAGAAAAGTGAAGGCAAAGACTGAAAGATATCAAATAAGCTATACACAAAAGAAGGTGGCAGGAGAAACCACCAATAAAAGGATAATATGAAGGTCAGAAAGGGTTTAAAATTTGGCCCACAACCCAGCTAAAGTACCTCTGAAATATCTACTGATGATGATGATTGTCCAGGATGTGGACAATAGTTTTCCGATAGCTTGATCCAGTGAGATGTTTATTAAGACTGTGATTCTCCGCTTACGAAGGCAGTGGATCCATTTGTTAGTGACTATTCCTAGTGCGTACTCATTACCGCCGCTATGCGTACTCTTACCCTCATAGAAGGCCAAGACTACGCAATTTACATTTTTTCTTAAATTTTTTTAATGGCAAGCTTGTTTATTGTAATGTTATTAACTGATTTGTGTTTAATTACTAAATATTAAATAATATTGTGATATATTTTGGTGTTGATGTCTTTATTACCTCCATAGATATATCAAATCAACCACTAAGTGCGTACTCTTACCCTCCCTTACCTTATATGGTTGAAACAATCAACTTCCCTTTAATAGCGTAGGAAGACTAGTTGACTAGAGCCCCCAGGTTTAAGGATTCACCTTATAGAGACGCCGAGAAAGCCGTAGTTAAACCTGCATCAGGTAGGTCGTGACATTGGGTACTATTCTCACGCCCTTCCGAATGATGGGGGGTCGCAGCATACCCTTCTCATGTCTCTACTTGTTTTAGGAGGCAGTTGGGCGACTGGTCCAATAGGTTCAGCGGACAACTTTTACCGTATGTCCGAGGTCTGCGGCCTCATATATACATCTCCCAAGAGAGATGAAGGTTCCTTGGGATGTTTGAAATTAGAGAAAGAACGAGGCATCCCCGAAGATAAGCCCCATTACCACTGTGGGGTGAAATACCTGTGAGCTAAAGCTCCCACAGGTATTTCTCTTTTACACTCTGAAATTCTTGCATAATTTATTAAAACAAAATTTGAAATTAATGAGACAAATAAATAAAATGAAAACAATGGTGTAAATTATTTCCTTCTTTCTGAAATACATGCCTGGCATTTTGTACTCACTTCTCTCGTTTCATGTAGCGCCTCAACATAGTTACTTTTTCTCCCTTCTCTTATCCTTTATTTCTGTTATTGTTTCAAGATGCGAAATATATATTGTAAATCTTGACATTTACTAATTTTTTGGTCAGGTATGAAATTATTTCCTTTTAATTGAGAGCCGCGCCCATAACCACATCCGAACGAATCGGTTCAACTGAATGGATGACTTCCAGCCCCTTGAAGAACCGATTCTGTTTGCCTACTTAGAGTCGCCCACCCCCGCGTTTGTGTGCAGTGTGCACACCCCTCGGGATTTTTGTGAAGCAAGCGAGCATTCCTCTTCGGAAACTGAATCCCGCCGAGCATTCACATGGAAATGCACCAGGTATAAGCCCCGTTGTGTTTGTGTGCCCAGGCGTGAGGTCCTGCGGGGTCGAGAATGCGCTCGTTATCCCTAAAGACGATTCGAAAAGGAATACAATTTAACGAGGTGTAGACAAAATTGCTGCTCTGCTCGGTGACGGCTCTGGCCAATATCGAACAGTGAACCCTCACTGCCCCGAAATTACTCTCGGTAAACCGAACCCTTGGAGCCGAGGTAATCGCGTGTTAAGTGAATAGCAGGCGGCAGATGCTCCTCGCCTATAAATAGACCCATATAGAATATGTGATGGATTTCGTGCAACCCACAAACACTGTCCGCTGTTTATATACTTCGTTAAGCGTAATAGACGACCATTGTGAAAGTTACGACTCAAAAAAAATCTCCACAAAACGTAGCATTTTCATGATAGCTTCTTACGCTCGCCAGGGATGAGAACAACGAATTTAAAAATTTTATGCGGGCCGCATAAAAAGAATCGTTTAAAATTATTACTCTAATAAATGACAGACTCAAATTATCTCTTCATTAATAAAATTAATAAATTGACACCTCTATAAGGAAAAACAAATATTCTTTTTTTTTGGTAATAGGCTACATGAGTGTGATCCTGAAACAGGCAACTCCACTTAAATAGCATAGGAAGGGCATTGAAAGGAGGGGGGGATTACGGTAGATCAAGGTAGTTGACTAGGGCCCCGGTGATTCATCTAAAATGATGCAGGTAAAACACTAGAAAACCTGCATCAGGTAGGTTGAGCTATTGGCTATTAAGTGTGGAAACATTATTGAAAATGCAGCAAACGATTGTCTAACCTGAAAAATGTTACATCCATTCTATAGAACAGAAATATGGATATTAACCAAGAGGGAAAAGAAGCACCGAGGTCAATCAAATTTTCGGCTGTAATGTGTGTGCAATAATAACAGAAAGTTTTCTTCAAAGAAATAATTTTTTAATATTTATATTTGCATCTGAAAAGGTTTCAATGAAAGGAACGCTACGTCGTGCTATTTTTCTTAAATTGTGCTAAGTTTCTTGTTTTATTAAAATTTATTTCTGTTAATTTGGCTGTTGTATTCATTTTGATTCCGTTAAGGTTCAAAATGTGATGATAGAGAAGATAAAAAAAATGGATATAAATAGCAATAAATGAAGAGAGCTTAATTCAGCCTTAACTGACATTGTTTCACCACTTATCTCAATAATCCTGAAAATTTAATTTAAAGTTTAGCCCAACGTTACTGAAGTTGAACTTTCGCTCTTAATATTACTATTTACATCAAATATATAAACGTAGTCCTGGAGAAAGAGTTCAATATGAGGATTAATAGAGGCAAAACCAAGATGATGGAGTGTAGTATGGGAAACAGTGGAATAACAAAGGGTGTTAGATTGGGAAGAGATATTTGACGGAAGTTTAGGAATTCTGCTACTTGGGAAGCGTAATAACTAGGGAAGGTAGACGTATAGTAGACATAAAGAGTAGGATAGTCCAGGCAAGGAAGGCTTTCGCAAAAAGAGGGATTTATTATTTATGGGCAATATAAGTGTGAATATTAGGAAATCGTTGCTAAAACTGTTCGTATGGAGCGTGGTGTTATATGGGTGCGAAACGTGGAAGATAGGAGTTTCAGATAGAAAAAGAATAGAAGCATTTTAAATGTGGTGCTATAGGCGAATTCTGAAAATCAGATGGGTGGATATAATCACAAATGAGGAAGTTCGTAACAGAATGGGGTAAAAACGAACAATATGGAGGGCGTTGATTAAGAGAAGGGATGGATTAATAGGCCACGTTTTAAGACACGAGGGTCTTGTAAAATTAGCATTAGAGGGAAGTTTGTGGGGTAAGAACAGAAAGGGAGTCAAACGATGGAATACGCTAAGCAGATTAGGGAGGATGTAGGTTGTGCTAGTTGTAAGGAAATGTAAAGGCTTGCGCAAGATAGGATGGCATGGAGGGTTGCATCAGACCAGTCTCAGGACTGAATACCACAACAACATCAAATATAGGTTTGGAGGCTAAGATGTCACTTGTGAATGTTTTGTGTTGTTGAGCGTTGCCTTGCACGGGTGCGAAACTTGGATAATCGGCGATGCAGCATAGAACCTTTGAAATGTGGTGCTACAGAAGCATGTTGAAAGTCCTATGGACGGATGGGGTTACAAATCAGGAATCGGTGAGGAGAAAACGTTATAGAGGACCGTGATAAAAAGAAGAGATAGGCTGGTAGGCCACATTTTACGGCACTAATGGCATTAAATCAGTATTAGTGGGAAGTTTGTGGGGTAGAAATAGAGGAGGAAGACCAAGGTTAGATGACGTTATTCAAATCAGTCTGGATGTGGGCTGCAATAGTTACTGTGATTTGATAAGATTAGCGCAGGATAGATTAGCATGGTGAGCTGCATCAAGCCAGTACGCATACTGAATACCACAACAACTGGAATTCAGGATTCAGTCTTAACGAGTGGAATTTCGAGGTAAATTTCTATTCGACTAGCTTTCAATAGTGACGTTTTTCTTATTAAACTTTCTTAAGTGCTCTTTATGGGGGCGATGTTCCAGATTGGTATCTTTGTCGTGAGATCGCATCAAAGGAACCTGCTCACGCTTCTAAGATTTTCAATAGACCCCCCGACTTCATCCACGGCAAATATTTCCGTTATTGAGTAGAGGGTGTCGTGTTTCCTTTGTGCTGACTGAAGAAGACGCTACCAGCCTACCAAATCTAAAACGGAAAGAATCACTGCTTTCTTACAAACGAACAGCTACATTAACTCTTTTCAAGCCAGATAGTCCTAAATAAAATTAAAGATGAATTCACAGATGTTCAGTCAACTGACGAATATTGCTATTAGTTCTAATGCTCCATTTTAGAACAGGATAAGCAAATAATACATCAAATATAGGCCACGAAGACGTTACTATGCTTATAAAAAAATTTCTTGCCTCTTTAAATTAAAAGATATTCACAAGAAAATGGTAAATTATCGGAAATGTACCGACAATTATGGAAATCAGGGCATGTATCCCCCTTCTTCCTTCAATTTCGTAAATGTTTTGTGAATAACTCATAATACAGTATTTATAAGAGTGAGTAATAGTCCATAGAAATTTAAAAGAAAATCTTAATAAAGCTAGAATTCAAAATAATATGCAACCCTATTTTAATAAATATTATTATCAATGAATTATTTATAGGATTAATAGTCGATGGAAATTTAAAAGAAAATCTTAATAAAGCTAGAATTTAAAATAATATGCAACCCTATTTTAATAAATATTATCAAAGGACTATTTATGAATTACCGTCATGCACTTTTGAAAACTGGCATTCAGTTCAACGTGAAATATTTTTGTAGAGTTAGATGTATTATGTGGCAGCATTTTACGCTTGGTAAAATAAATATTAGTTTTGTTCTCAAGAACCCTGAGTTTAATATATGACAGCATAAACTGATGTGCATTCAAGGAATATTGTTCAGTACATTTTTCGTGATAATGATTCTCTTAGCGCTGAGGGTAAGCATACGTTCAAGGATACGCGCATTAAGGACAAGAATAAAAGTAAAATGCTTGCATAAAATTAAAGCGGATCATCGACAGATACTTGATGGCAATCGGTTTTGTTTCTGCGAGCAGGTGCCTTCGCAACGTCTCTAAATAATTCATCGCAGCGCAGGGAAACAGACTGCAAGGTTACCAACATTAGGAAACGCCACATCTGCCAGCTTCAAAAACTAAAACAATGCTGCTGTAACACACTATGAGTACATTGAATAAATTGCGTTTCATTCGAGTCGGTCATTAACCTGCCAAGAAAGTGTTAGGAAGAAAGGCTTACTAAAATACATAACATACTTTCATATGCTATTCATCGTTAGTAAATCATTTTATGTGAAGTAAACGTTTTATTAATTATTTTGTAAGTCAATTTTCAGCGCAACCTGAGTGAATTAATTCATTAAATTCAATTAAGCTTACAGTTGCCAGCAGCTACTTAAAAATGAAATCGAATTTAAATGAAAATCTAACACATAAAACTAAAATATTATCCAATTTCTTCAGTTCTTTTTCCCTGAAAATTAAAAAATCCTCATTCACTATCAACAAATATTTTAATATGGGAAACAATATCATTATTTACAACACTTCACCCCTCTCAGGTAAAATTTTCCTTTTATAACGTGATTTAGAATGAATTTTAAATTTTCCACAACTTTTCCTATAACGTGGTATTATATTCCTAAAATGTCTATTATATTTCGTATGTCTTCTCTGCTTTATTTACCCGCGAAAGAAGGGATTCTCTGTCTTATGGATCAAACATAACTTTTTTTGTTGTTCAGTAGAGGAGTAATCAGGTCCTTTTAAGTATCTTCTTGTGCTTCCCTTTGCTTTAGAATGCTATTATCTTTCTTGCTTTAGAATTTTAATTCTTGTTGTTTTTATTTATTTTTTTGATCACATCAGGGACCCACGTGGTGGCATCAAGCCGTGAGACAAGTTTCCAACTGTTTAACTTTCCTGATGCAGGTTTTCTAGGTGAATCATTGGGAAGGATCCTTAAACTTAGTAGACCCATCATCAATATCGTTTTCCCTTTGAGGGAAGATGAGCTTTAGCGGTGCCACGATCTCTTTCAGCTTTTTAGGTTCTCACTTCCCGAGGCACCTTGATTTGAATTTCAATTCGTAAATTGGCTTTAGCGAAAGATGGCCGTAGTGACGTTCGTCGCCGGAACGTTGTGTTCAATAAAAGCACCCTCTCGGTAAGTTTTCCGAGATCGTTTCTTGCAAAGTCAATGCTCAGGAAGCCTGTGTTCATGATTAATTAATTTGGGGTTTAATGTTGAAGTTATTTAAGGATTCAGGTAGAATATCAAAATACTTTACATATTTATACAAACAGCAACCCATAAATTTGTTATAACATTTATAATTAAAACCTATAATTATTATTAGAAAATGGTAAAAACAGATTTTTATGAAATTTGATACGTTTCTTTTTTATTTACTGTCGCATAAACCAACACGATCACGATTGACTACTTCTACTACGCTATTTACAGTCTTTTACAATTCATTACACAAACCAGTCCCTTTAGTGGATTTAACTGCACCCTGGGATGAGCAGAAACCAGCAATTGTTTTTCCCGCTATTGTGGTTTCCTTCCCTTCTTGAATTACTATAGGTCTAAGATGATATAGGGGATCATTCGGATATTCCATGGTGGACAGATTGACTGTGGCGCCCTATTGAATAGAAAAGAATGCGTTAGATTCGTGAGCAAAGATCTGTCAGTAGATAACACCACCTGTTGACGTCTAAAAAATACCTTATGACGGTGAATATCGCAGCAAATTCCCCTCTCCTTGAGAAATATGCCGCATTTTTCACGCCTTATTATTCTTGGCCATCTATCCTCCAGTTTCTTTATTATTCCTGCTTTGCTGTCCTGCCAGTCATTAGAATTGAGGTTGTATAAGCTTGTTTGTTGCTGTACATCGCCTTTTTGCCAGAACGACTACTCGGTCAATATTTTTATGGGTTGAGACCCAAGCGACGGTTATTTGTTTACCCTCAGTCATGGTTTTCTCTGATTATGAATAATGCAGTCGTCCGGGAAGAGTTTTTTTATATCTAGTTGACAAAAGGGATGTAAATTTGCACGTTGATTCTTGCAATTGATGGCTGGTAGGGACTCTTGAAATATTTTTGAGGAGCAGTGTGAGAATGAGGGTAGAAGACACGCCTACGTATCAGTAGGAGGAGTCGAACTGACAACCCTTGCAGCTGCTGCATGTGCGCGACTCCTGTTACAAGGGATCCAGTATCAGGCGACTGCTTGTCCACGTCGTTATTATAGGTCTGTAAATCTGGCCCAATTATTTATACTTGTTCCTTTTCGTGTACAAGTGAGGCATTTAGGGGGTAGCAGGGATAATGAGGTCCAGTTTGGTCAGGGGCCTCTGATTTGTATCCGCTGCGGTCCTCATTAGCCGGAGGATGTACACCTGTGTCGTTGTGTCCTGTGGTTGCATACCTCGTAATCTCGCTCTCCATTTCAATCTACTTTATTAGCATTTGGGCACTAGGGCTGCGTCCTTTTCACGGTAAACCGCTCAAGTAACCCGTGATTCAAAATAAATATACAAAGACTGCAATCATTTTTCTGCAACAATTCATATCAATTCAATGTAAAATTATCCTGATCAATTCTCAAATATATGTAGAATATTAATTAAATTGACGAGTGTAGAAGTCTCAGGAAGCAGTTTATAATAAATAGTGTCATAATTTAAGCGGCAATACTTAATATTGAAAAAAATGGAAACTAATAAAAAATATATATTTTTTAAATTGAGACTTAATTAAAACCAAGTTTATACATTTATGTGCATCTTAATTCTCAAATTTAAAACTCCTATGTTCATACAGTAGCAAAGCGTTGTTATGCAATATTCAGGAACAATGCAACGGGAAACAACAAGGTGTACAAGGTTTAGCTGCTCAAAAACGTATCAATCCTGATATTCGTTACAGCAACACAAGAAAAAGATATTCCAAAAAAAAATTATTTAACAATGTCGATTTCACATTATTGAGTAATTTCTATGTTGCAAACCACTAAACAGTTATCCAATAACTGGGTTAACTTATTTTCATCTTGGATATAATACTGAAGCATACACAGAGAAATTAATAAGGTGCAATGCAAAATAAGTCAGTAAATAAAAATATGAAAATATATCATCACAATTATTTAGTGTTTATTACACAATTTTCTACGAAAATAACCACTACAGTACTACAATACAATAATTTTTATAGCGTTCACTAGTAAAGGTGAATGGCAGAATATTATTCAAGCAACGTAATTTTAAATTGATGTAGTTAACAATTATATAACAGCCTTCCTCCAGAGGTTGAAAAATAATAACTACAAAATTTCTGTGAATCAGTGTAAAAATATTCTATTAAAAGACGTTGCTGTTTTATTCTGTACAAAACTTTTTATTGATCGTTCCCCTAATAGTTGAAATTATTTTTCCTGCAAAAGTGTTGATTGTGTTGCTTTGTAAAATATTCTATTACATAATTTAACAATTTATGTACAGTTTTCTATGCTTGTTTTGAGTTCCAATATCTCCGTTAAGGGACCAGATAAAAATCTACTCATTGCAGACTCTCTGTAGTATCAAACGCGAGTATAAATATCAGTTTTGTGATTCAATTTAAAGTTGCTATAAAGAAATTGTGAAATAGAGTAAAAAAATACCTGATTTCAGCACGCGAGATAACTGCATAAGGAATTGTTCTGTTATTTTTAATGAATTTTTTACTGTAGAAATCACATTTCTTAAGTAGACTTTGGTCTTGACATAATATGGCAGTTTTTTTTGCATCGTGTCATGGGAAATAATCTTTTAGATGTCATTGCATTTACTGTTTACCAAATGGTAATGATTTGCCCCATTCTGAATATAAGTTGGTAACATTACATTAATGTAGGATTTTATTGATCGCATTAAGCATTTCTATTTTCATCACTCGAATGGTTATTCTAATTATTAACGTGCAATGGATGAATTCTTTTAGTTGAAAGTGCTTGATAGTGATTCTCATATATTTAAGTAAATAAACGTCTGAAGTCCTCCGTAGTACGCGTTTGCGTTCATCGCATGCCCTAACGTTAATTTTCAGCAAAATTGGCCGGTGTTGGTGGGCGTCTATTGTCAGACCTCGGGGAAGAATTACTCTGGCGTTCTGAATGCGACAGCCGTCTTGACAGTCGACTTGAGAAGATTTCCGTCTCACTAACCAGATGACACTGGGATTTGCTGCTTTGTGCCTCGATGCTGGCGCGATTGGTCTGTTATTGGTACACGGGTAATGGATTCCCTCGCCTCTCAGGCATGGAGACCGCCCGCGTCTTTTGTGCAGAAACTTCAATCGACTGTCGTGGGAGTCCACAAAGGCGTCCTGGCGGCCAAAGTCACTCAGATGACCACCTGCCAGTTCCTCACCTCTGTATTACATCTCCGACTACGGCTGTTCTTCAAATATTATGCCAGTGGGGCGGTATCTATGGCAATTAATACCCGACGTTTCAACTCCAAAGTTAATAAACCCGTGCATTCTGCGAAGAAACGAATGGTCTTTCCTTATTAAATGAAGACTTTGATTGATAGAAATGAATAGCATTTTGAGAATTAAAAGGAAACTTTGTTCGTTGACAGCACGCAGACGTTAAAACAAGCTGTATTACCAATGATCTGTGAGTTAAAGCGACAAGGAGAATCACAGACGATTAGTGACTAATTACCCTGACATTAGATGCAACTCAAAATAAAGAGATAATTTTTTTAAGTGACGTGAAAAT
Organism: Eucriotettix oculatus; assembly: GCA_034510155.1. Taxonomy (NCBI): domain Eukaryota; kingdom Metazoa; phylum Arthropoda; class Insecta; order Orthoptera; family Tetrigidae; genus Eucriotettix; species Eucriotettix oculatus. The sequence goes on from CM067379.1 coordinate 41,112,656, forward strand.
AAAGAAACACAAAAATTTCTACCAATGCATACAATATCTATTTTTGAACTCTTAATCCAAGCTGATGAGAAAAAGAGCGAGGTAAAATTCATGGATTGTTAATTACTTTGCGATATACGGCACACAGAATCCTTTATTCGTCTCAGATCGGAGTTGGACTTATTGGCCTTCCGTCGCCTTCAGGGCATTTTGCTCTGTATTTGTGATGTGACTGTTCACATTGTTAAGTTTCTGCAGTCATTTTATTTCTCGTTCCACATCACCGGAAAATTTATGTTCATTTCGATATAATAAAAAAATAAACCATCCGTGGTTATACGGCGGCCATCTGCAATGTCATGGTTTCTACAACAAAGACACAACTGCATAAATTTTGAGCACTAATAAACCACTGACTGCACTTTTCCATAATTGCTTAATAGTTGATTTTCGTAACTGACTAATAATATTGCGGGTTGCTTTAGTAGCTGGACACGGTATGTTTCCCATGCAGATTACTCCGTGATCAAATTTCTGTTTCACGTGTTTGCTATGGAATCCAGTCATTTTCCCGCCAGAAACTTGACCAATGTACGATTTACTGACGACAGTATCCGAACTGACGTTTTCCCGACAGGACGTTATCCCGATTAACGTGTCTGACAAGTCATTATTCCGAATAACGTTTTCCCGAGGGGTTAATTTCCTAAAAGGTGCGTTTTGTGAAGTACAACATATTTTTAAATATATCACTTAATATGTTGGTTACCTAATTATACATTATTACTATTGTAAATTAAGTTATTAGTTAATATGTGAAACAATTTCAAGCACATTTGGGACACGTTACAAATGACCCAGGAACAAACACTCCGGATTTAAAGATTACTCCAGCAGCCTTGTGGGTGGGAGTGGGAGGGGTTGAGTTTTTAAGTATGCGAAAACAAATTATATTTAAAAATATTATTAACGTAGCAATCAGAATTACAGGTTCTGTAAGCTATTTTTATGTCTATAATAGTCTGTACGTTTAATATACGTTTAAATAAGACCAAAAACATACAAAAATTAGTGAAACATAAAATATAATTTAAAAGCAAGTACATGTTTCGGTCCTGATATGGATCCTCTTCAAGTTGAACTCCTGAAGAGGGTCCATATCAGGACCGAAGCATGTAGTTGCTTTTAAATTGTTTTATGTTTCACTAACTTTTGTTTGTTTTTGGCCTTATTTAAACATATATATTTTTTATGTCTTTTAAGTGTCCTGAGGGGGTCCTCTCCAGTGATCAGACCCCTTTTATCCCCACTTTTAGGTCAATTACCAACATGTTTTAGTCTTCTGTGGTTTCTGTATTGCAGCAATGGATGTATAAGAGGGTCGGTATGGATTTCCAGTTTTCTTGTAGTGAACCTATATCAGCGTCGAACAAATAATTAAGGGGTCTCTCAGATTCAAAGTGTCCCGTAGGAGCGCTAGTGTGCTCTTACGTCCACAGTGCTTGTTCCAGGAGCGTAATTGACATGTACACCAAGGTTACATGACATTGCCCCGCCCACTACTTGAGAACTTCACATAAAATAAAACTATTTGCTATAAATTGTATAATATATTTGGCGGTACGTAATCAAAGGCTAGCGTTAGGGAAGTTAAGGTTACAGACAGGGGTAATACGTCGGCGTGACTGGGGATTTTCCCCATGTATCGTGAGATTTGGCGTATTTCCCCAAAAACGTTGATGGAGAGGACAGCTAATAATTTTTATTGGACAGCATCGGGCCCCGCCACTGACGGAAGGAAGTGGGAAAAATAATTAAATACCCAAGAAAAATGTATTTTTTAACATAGAGTACGTGGCGGTTGACATTGGACATTAAGGACGTGGAGTTTGAATTTAAGGACGTCGAGTTTATGATTTGCACATTATGATTGAGACATTAAGCTGGTTATGATTGAAATAGAGATTGAATTTTAAGAGGCAGCGATAAGAAATTGGATATTGTCCTGGCCGTGGATATTTAAACAACGAGAGGAAGGCGTGATTCAGTCCGGATTTTCAAAGGGCTCATATTTGTGCAAAGCGGAAGTACAGATGGGTCCAGCGACATGTTCCAGGCAAGCTGAGACGACACGGTAAATACCACTGTTTGTAACCTTTTGCAGATTTTGTGGTACAGGTTACATGGCGGAGATTCATTCAATCGTAACTCCATTTTATATGTGGATATATAATTTTTTTATGAGGTCCACAGGGATATTATGCATTTTCAAAGTGGCCCACAGCATTATTCGGGTTGGCCACCCCTGATCTAGATGATTTATTCCTGGTTCTGTAGAGTTTTTCTGTCTTACTTCGGTAATATCTGAAATTTTACTCTTAAATTAGCTTTTTTTTCAGTAATTGACATTTTTATTCACTTTCGACTTAAATCTCGCGTATGGACAACCATGTTTATTTTTTTAAGTTTTAGACTCCTTTTTCTTTCATGTGTATTTCTTCCATACTTCTATTAAGATATCTTTTGTTTCCATACGGCTCACGTAGAATTTTGAACTCTACAGTAAAATTGTTTTTTAATACGCCATTATTCTCGAGACGAGTTTATTACTCTAAGTTATGCATTTATATTTCATTATTTTTCTGTTTTCAGGTATTTTAATGCAATCATGCTTGTCATTATTTGTGGGTGATATGGTTTTTATAACGATCTCCTCCCACCACACATTTCATTGCCCCAATTTTAATCTTTATATATCGTAACTGCAATATATTATCAGTAGTTGGTTTTATATTTCACATTGGATTATCACGAAAACCGGCGAGATAGCGTGGCTGCCACCTGGCAGGACACAAGTTAAGACGTGAATTTTCTCAAGCCCAGACTTGCACAACTCTGGGGCGCACGTGTTCTCAAAGAACTCCGTTGTGTAAATCTTAACAAAGGAGTCCAGCCAGATATGCCTCGCTCCCCCGCCACAAAAGCATTAGTCACTGTGGAGTAATGGCCACCCTGAGATGACTGACCCACCCACGCCCTCACTCTTCAAAAATATTCTCTTTTAGGGGTCGTAGTTTATGGTACTGTATTTAGATCGCCTCAATTTTATGCTTTTGTTAGGATCATTGGTCAGGATTCATTCACAAAAAGAATAATTCATATGCAACTGAAAAAAAATCTTTACTTCATATTGATTATATGAAGTTTAAATATCAAGACTGAATTCAATTGACAGTTCGTCAATTCTGCTTTTTAACATAGTCATTCAGCCATAAATACGCCTGATATTTAGGCCAAAATTGAGGTCCAAACGTTTTTGTAATTTCTGCATTCATTCAAATTTCTATCAGGAGTTAAACCCAGTCAGCGAACAAACGGCATTTTCCATCGTCATTAATTTTGATCTCCTGGGTCAGTTGAGTTTTGTACGTGTGTAAGCCCAAGTCCCCACGAAAAATTCACCAACTTGAAGGCTGAGAAAGGCGAGGAATTAACTGCCTCGGACCGCGTGGAGGTTCTCGGCCGATCTGGCTTTTCTTTGACTGATTGTTTAACGATCCGGTCGTCTCAAATTCGGTCACCCAACGTTGGAAAATCGATTTTGAAGGGCAATCTCGGTCAGCCGTACACTGGGAGCAACGTCTGCACTAATCAACACTCATTTTGATCATAAGTTTTTCTCATTTGGACGTCATGCTCAATTGTGTAACTAGCCCCGGTGGTTTGGCTTAAGTTACTGAAAAATAAACAACAGATTAGACAGACGCCACCAAAACAACATGGCCGCCACATGCTATCAACATCGACTCGTCCCATTTTGCCCTCATTACAATTTTAACGTTAAATACAGTGTAGAAAAAGGGTATCAGCATGTGTTAGCGACATTATGCAGTTTAACATTATATAAACTATTCTATTTGATTTTATTACCTTTGTTGTAAAAAAACACAGTACAATATCCTGTTCTATTTAATGAAAAGTGTGTTATTATTGATTAAACAATTAATTGGTCAAGTCCTAAGTTGGACACGACAAAGCTGAAATATTCATCTGTTTTCTTCAGATATGCAAGTATTAATAAAAAAAGAACCGTAGTGTCATTTCATTTCATTTCTTATATGAGATTAGATTGCTAATGCCACAATATGACGATGTCTTTTTCAGTTTTGCGTGCAGAAGTCAGACAGGGCGTGAATGAAATACACGGCATGACACGCTCCAATGGAAACGGATGCTCCGGCAATTACGAGGCACGCAACACGCCAGTGGGAAACCACGGCTCTGATTCACCTGCATCGCTGCCCTCGGGTGGAATGATAAACAACAGCTCCTGTACAGCCTGTAATCATCATTCCACCTTCTGGTAGCTCAACATTCCTCGAGAGTTTAGCTTAACCTGTAGCGTCCATTAAGATGCCTATTCATTTGACAGACGTTTGTTCTGATATGGACAGGGGTTGTGTATCGGTCGTGGTGATCTATTTCCTGTAGATTATCCTGACGAAGAAAATGGCGTTATCGCAACGCATAAGGGACGGAGCAGCGTCGTCTGTCGGTCGTTGCTTTTCTTTCCTCTTGGAGAGAGGTACTAGAAACGTATTCATTATGCGGAATTACGTGAAAATAAATATAAACATATTTCTTTTATTAATAGTAAACGAGAGAGTGAATCGTCTCCTGGGCTTTGTGAGAGGCGTTGCTTGAAATACGCCGGGCTATTTACTCGGTTACGGTCACCTCAGAGCCTTCTTCTCATCCTTTCAAACACGTGCGTCCCTTTAAAGCCGGCGAGGATATTGTACCTTCCTTCTAATTTACCTTAGCACCTCGCTTAGCTGGAGGAGCTACCTGTCAGAGACTGGTCTTTGTCAAGGGGTGAGTCATCCATTGTCCGCGCGCTCCACAAAAACCGTCCGCGTTCACACGTGCGCTTACCTCGGAGGCGCAGCTGTGGCCATCAGCATCTCTCTTCATCATCAAATTATAAATAGATTCTGTTGACCATCTCGAATACTTCAATTCAGCCCAAACCCGCAATCTCCGTGGAATTTACTTTTAATATGTCTGGAATACAAGATCCTCAAGATGTGCTAAATTCTCTGACCAGCACGTGGATTTGATTATTAATCACTCCATTCGTTTTCAGGAATCTCTGCGGCGTAATTATTCCAGTATAATAACACCAATTCACTACGAAGACACAATTAAGCTTTTAGACAAAGCCAAGTAGGTTTATTTAAGTTTGAGTAATGACGCTTAATACTTCCATCTCTCCGAATAAAGTGAAGTAATACATTCGTCGCTTTCAACCTTGATACCTCTGGAGATCTCTTTTCCTAGTCTGTGACATTATTTCGATTATTTTGCCTATTAGTTATTAACGTTAATTTTGCACTGTGTTAGATAATAGGTTCCTTTGATGCTTGAACATTAATGAGCTCAAATTAAAACCGAAATGTGTTTGTGTTTGCGTTCAGACAGTGGATGTTTTCTGCAATTATTTTTTAATATTTTTGCGTTCGTTTTTGGTAACACTATGGCGAAGCACGGTTAATTTCAGAAGGATTCCAGACGTATTCATTTCACTCACAATTAACCGTGGGATGACGGAAGGTTCTAAGGAGGAAATAAGTATAGGAAAAAAACAACACAAATAATTAGCTGGAAATTAAATTGCTGGAAGTGAAAAGGAAAAGTGGAAAACAGCTATCGCAATAACATGATAAACACCTGCAAGGAGGCATAGTTGACAAACGGAGGTCTAGTGAAACAAAAGCAAAGCGGAAATTTTTGCTGTTGTTCCGTCCCTCTTGTCAGATTCTCGTATTTTGATCGAACGAATGGATTGGCTCGGCAGTCGAGCATCACAGTACAAAAGGCTCTGAGATAAGGATCGTATCACGTTGCTCTCCCGCGGGGCTTTGTCCGTCCATCTCTTCTTACCTGGTCCTCATACCCACAACACTGATTTCTTGCCCCTCCGCGTATTGTTGTACAAGCTTGTGCCACCGCACCGTCGCGTCGCTTTCGTTTCCGTCCATCACCAACGGGTTTCTTCTGTTTCGCATTCAAAATATATTACCAGTCTTATTTTCTTTATTATCCAATTAATCCTCATATCATAATCAATAAAGTCACCGTAGAATCAATATTCACTGAATGACTATTTCTTGTCAAGTTTAGTACAAATCAATATACAAATTGCAAATCACTAGTAAAGCATTAAGTTAAAGATAAGTCTATATTCGATTCAAAGAGAAACAAAACTAAGGTATTAGGCTGTTTATAATTCGAGAAAAATCTTAATGACAGAAAATTAGAATACTAATTTACAAACAAATAACCAAAATTACGTGTTAAAATAAATACCACACAACGTTTCTGCCATCGTTATTATTTTCACGAGGTGATTTCGAACCGGAAGAGCTGCAAGAATCGACAAACGAGGTGATGTAAGGAACTTTAACAAAAAACATAATAAGGTAAATAAATTACCATAAAATAAGGGACCATAGCGATTGTTGAGTTTCATAGTCAACATAAAAAACATTAGCGTTTGCAAATCAAATGAATGTTGCAATTTGATGATAATTTGGGAGACAACAGGCTGTTTGTCAATCCGAGGTTTGATATTGAACATTTTATACGGTATTTAGCGACCTTTCTTTGCCCATCTTACAGGAATTGCGTGAGATTTTGTTAATTACATTATTTTCACCGTACATGACAATAAGATCTGTAAAAGACGAACAATTAGGTGATTTAGTCATTTACAGAGCTATATTAAATAACATTTCTGATCAATTATAGTCAGCCAAGTGTGATTTGAGGTCAACGATATTAATGAAATTTTTACAATTTAAAAAGTTTTCTTAACTTCGAAATAATGATAATCGGATGTTGAAGGTCGGGTTTATATGGGGGATGCAACTTCGCTTCCCAACCAAATTCCAAATATTTCGTACATGCGGAATATTAATATTTTAATATATATATATTTTTGGGGGGGTCATACGAGGATCGGATTGTGGGAGTTTTCTCTCGCAGGTATTCCCCCTCCCCAGAGTGACTGCGGGATCACCTGACTATGTAGGGAATCCCTGGTACTCTCTCTGGGTTTGTTATCAAAGTTCTCACATGCCGAGACACCTTCACCTATTTTAGGAGGTATATATACTGGGGTCGAAGACCTTGGGCATATGGTTGTCCGCTGATCCCATTGGATCAGTCGGCCAACTGCGTCCTGAAATTTGTGAAGACATGGAGAAGGGAATGCTGCGACTCCACAGCAAACTCGTCTCACGTCGTTCGGAAGTGCGTGAGAATAGTACCCAATGCCTGACCTACCTGATGCAGGTTTTCTAGGCTTTTCCCTGCATCTCTTTAGGTGAAACACCGGATAGGATCCTTAACCCACAGCCCTGGGGCCCTAGTCAACCCTTGGCTACCTTGCTTTACCTTCCGCATCCCCCCTTTTCAATTCCCTCACTATGCTCTTAAAGGGGAGTTGTCTGTTCAAGATCATCCTCATGTAGCCTGTTTACCCACAAAAAAATTACGTGAATCCTGACCCGGGCGCCACTGTATTTGCAGAATTAATATATACATATATATTCTTCTTTGGCTCTACAGCCCATTGAGGGCCTGAGATTACCGGGGCGACTGCGAACTGTCATATTGCATGACACATTCCGAATTTGGAGTGACACGTGGTCAGCGTATCGATTCTCCATCAGTCTTACTCCCGGTTTTCGATTTATTTTTGATTTATTATTATTCAATCCATTAGTCCTCCTTGAGGAAATAGGATACGTCAAATATAATATTACAAGAAATATACAAGATTTTACAATTAAGAATTGAAGGACAAAAAGAGGAAAGATAAAATTCAATCTTCAATTTTCAGTCGACGGAGGAGGCAGCAGAAGATCGTGCGTAGGTTCCCGTCGAACATGAAAAAGAAAATAAGTCAGCAGTTAAATTCTAGTAGAGTACAGTTGTAATACGAGTATTTGACAGACGCGGGCCTTCCCATAGAAATAGAAACGCATACATAAAAACCTACGTTTTATTGGTTGTATTGGCAAAAGGTTACAGAGTAATTACCGTTTTTCAGCTTAACCTAGAATACGCCACTGGAACTCGCACCCTTGGTAATAAATGACGTACCTGTCTCAATCGAATCCTTTAACTTCCTTGTTGAACAATGAGCACCTTGCTCATTTAGTTTTCTTCTTTGCCGCCCATTACCCAATTGTTCATCGCCACTTTCAATCTGCTATCTATTTCTTTCCAACTTCTTACTATCTTAATGATCACTGCTTAATGTCCACTCTTAAGTCCCTAGTCTCTAAATCCACTTATTCGCGGTTGTTAACCACTTTCCCTACTCCACCTTTTGATTGCCTTTGGTGGCGGGCTCCCATCCTCTCAATCAAAAGTTTTATCTTTAGTTTTTGAGAGGTTTCAATCACCCCACTTCACCTGTGTTTTGGGGAAAACACTCAATCCAAATTTCCCGGAACTTCAATGAGATAGAAAAACCAACCGCGGCTAATTTGTCTAGGTCTTATTACCCTGTCGCATTCTGTTGTGTTTTGCCATAGATATATGGGGTGGGTAAGAGGGCATTGTGTAACTTATACATCTCCTTTTTATTTTATTAACTATTATTTATTTTTCCGAACCCACAGCTTTATTACCCGCGTCTTAGAAAAGACCTTGCCCAACGAAATCATAATTTAGTTTTTGGAGCTGAACGATAATTTTGGAAGCGTCTAGAATAAAAAATACTATTGACAGACTTACAGAACGGACCCTCGTTTTGCGTATTCACTGCGGCCGCCATGTGGCGCTGAGCGCAAATATAAAACACTTGGTAAGAGTGCGGCTATTGAACCTGTTGGCAGAGGGGACCGGGTTTAAAGGGCGAGTCGTGAATGGAGAGCGCACCTGTGCGAAGGGCCCCGACCTGGGTCACACGCATTGCGTATTATTGTGCACGCGCAAGTCTCTGGGGACGCACATCTGGCTCACATGTGCTCGCACTTGGCGTGGGAAGCGGGACGACCGCTCACAGTGCGCGCGCCCACTACACAACTAAACGAGTTTAGTCCATCTGCTTCTAAACACATCTTTCTCAAAACAATAATTTGTGTAGCTAAGGCCTACAATGTACGGCTAATTTTTATGATTTACAAAATGGAGCGTTCTGAATGATTACTGGCCGGGGATACATAACTGATTCAATAACACCTACACTATTAAATAGATTGATGTCCAAAGCACGGATGACAGAAATGCAATATTATCTTAACTTTATTTTTTTAAAAGTTAGTTAATGACTCGTGACAGGACATAGCTGAAATTCGACAAAGTCCTAAAATGACTTCTACTGCAGTGGTTTTTTCAACAAGCCAGGCTTGATTTTGTTGGGTTAGGTTACCTACATTTGAAGGGTGCCAAATGGGTGCAGTCGTAAAACATAACAAACCACAGTCATTTCACGTATTTATCTGAAAACTTGTCTAACATTTCTTGACACGTTTCAAATTTGATTATCTTTACTCACAACAAAACAAACCAACTGATTTCAATTAAAAAGTTTTCATTTTTAGTAATTTTTTTATAATTACAATTGTGTTTGTGGCGCGGATTTATCTCAGGAACTTGAAATGTTGTTTTTTGTTTTCAGTTAACGAACGTAGGGCAACGTCGCAGCTTACCACGTTTTTACATGTCAACAACAGACAAGTTTTAAGTCCCGACATGGAACATATATAATTTCTTTGGATACAAAAAAGGAAAAAAAGCTAATATTTTAGAATTCGTTCTACACCGAAAGCCCCAAAGTTAATTTAGACCAGGGATGAGCAACCCGCGCCCCATCACACTGATGCGACACACCTAAGGTTTATTTTTCACTTTTTAAATATAAATTTTTGAGCCAACGGACAGACGTGTCACGAAAGAACATTTTCAAGATGTAATCGAAGAAATTTTTTATCAAAATTTGCAAAGTTTTCTAGGATTAGTTACGCTTATAGTTAAAATAATGACAGATTTTATGTTCGCGAGAAATTATTTTCTAGAATAAAAATAATTAAAAGCGACAGCCGAACGAAGCAAAATGACTTGCTCAAATAAGTTGCTGACTCATTACGATTTTATTTTTAGAACCTGCTTTTGCATTTGTCGTGCAGATATCTACCTACAAATGTGTTCACATAGTAATATTAATCCAAAATTAATGGTCCTCTGATGCCGGAATTTGTGGAACCTAATTCAGGTTTTCATAAGTTATGCTAAAATTTCCCAATCTTAAATTACACTCGTTTTTTCTCGATAAGATAATTTTTTACTAACCCGCACCTGTGTTTCTATCAGCCACAGCGTGTAAGCAAATTTAAAAATAAGCTAGAAAGTTATTTATATTTCTGGAATTCATTAATTATTCATACGAAATGAGACTCTACACACACTTTTTCTGCTTAGAAAAACAGAATTTGATTGAGGCGTGAAATCCACATAAGAAACGTTTATGCACATAAAGAGCATGACTTTGTAATCATGTATCACACTTTGATCTACTTTGCGAGGCTGTCAATGGAACTGAAAAAAAAACTATAATTAAGCTTCATATTGGACACTTTTAAATAACTAAATATTTTTCTAACCGTTTTTCGTAAATCATAACTCATTGGAAATTGTTTTCAGAAAAATGTGTCTTACATATGGGATATTATGTTGAGCTCGTAACGTTTTCGAAATAAAGGAGTCTTTGAGCACTTCACAAGCGAGAAGATAACGTATCAGCAAGTATAAGCCAGTCCGTACATGGATTGAATGTTCATGCGAGAGAGAAAGAGGGAGGAAATCATGTGCCAGAAAACGGGTTGTGGTCGTATTTAGGCGTGATAGTAAACTAGAATATTCTGCTCTGACCAAACAATGAATGCAAAGGAACGTGACAGTGGATTTCATCGTCGCGACAAATAAAATGAAAACCTTCTTCTTAATTGAAAGTAACTCGACTGCAGACAAAGAGGAATTCAATTTATTCTTTTAATATATGCAGAGTATGTCAAATGAAATTTAGTCACTATTACTGAGGCTTGGGAAAAATGAACTCCGCTCCCAATTGGGTGACTGGTGTAGCTCAACACTACTTTAACTTTCCTCATTTTATATAATTTCCCGGAAAAGGGAATTTATCATCGTAAGGCCAAATGAGTTACAGTCCTTAGATATATTTATAATAAATAGGAACAGTAAAGAGAGATAGAAAGCTGAGTAGGGTTTCAGATTCTTGAATTTTCGGAGGCACCGCCCCCTTCATCACAAGGCTCGGGAAACATTCGAGTCACGGCTGGCCGCGTAATTTCATGCATATTTCTTTCACTGTGACAGCTACCAATAAATAAATTTAATCAACTGAAGATGCTTTTAATGAGTCTGATTCCTGCTACTAATTAATCGAATTTATAAATTCGTTGTCTGCCCAATAGAGATTATTCATAAGTAATCAATCATTTCAGAGTTTATTCACATTTAATTTTATTGTCAATCAATTATATAATCTCCGTCGCTACCTAAGATCTTTTACCACCTTCCTGGTATATTTCAAGCCCATGTTCGTAAATATTTTTTCCTTTGAAGAAAAATAAGATTCCAGCTAAGCTCACACATCATCCATGCTCTTGGGATCTTTATTCCTTAGTGAGTGTTCCACGGATCTGAATAAATGAAACTCGGACGGTGCTATGTTAGGGGAATATGGGGGATGTGGTAAAACCTTCCAGTTTAACTTTCTTATTTTTTCTTGGGTCTGTCTTTAACGTGTTGCAAAATTATCCCTTTTCTGTTGGCCAGATCTGGCCGTTTTATCAACAATTCGTTGTGTAACCTATCTAATTATTAGCAATACAATTCAGCCGTAATTGTTTCTCCCGGTCTTAATAGATCAAAATGAATTATACCACCAGAGTCCCTCCAGATGCACAATAACACCTTCTTTGGTCTAGGAGTAACTGATTTAGAAAAAAGCAATTCCTTGGTGCGCTTTTTGTTGTACAAGACCCATTTCTCATCACCAGTAACAATTCTTTGCAAAAACGGATCACTTCGTTGTCTGCCCAATAGAGATGTGCAAATTGTACACCGTTGATCTTTATCCATCCCTGAATGCGGGAGGTAGAGCAAGGTAGCCAAAGTTTACCTAGGGCCCTCGGGCTGATTTTTTAAGGATCCTACCCGGTGTTTCATCTAAAAGAGATGCAGAGAAAACCTGCATAAGGTATGTTCAACTTTCAGTGTTATTATAATCTTAATTCTGGCAGTATCAGAAAGAGAGAGGGAGGGGTGAGCAATCTCGCTCAACCTATTGTTGCAGTAGATTCGCGCCATAATTAACCTATCGTTGGCAGAAAACCAACTCCCTGAGAAATAACAAACTTCTTTGGATCGTGGATACGTAAAATGATTTTATTTGTCGCATCAGGTAAATTTAAATATTTAGTAGTTGCTCATTTGTAAAAGCAAATAAATAAATGTAATGTATCCCAATGAATATAAATGAAGTTTCTATCTGTTTGGAATAGGCTCCAAAACGCTTGAAAGCGGGACCTGTTCGAAACCAACTGCGAGCTATAAGATTTTCCCTAAAGTGAACATAAACAATTGATACCGTACTTTTTATATATATAAATTATTTTAATGTTATCAAAATTCGTTTTTAGGGCAAAATAAAAATAGCTAATTGTCCAAGATCAGCGCGAAGGAAATTTGTTTGTTTGTCTGTGCAAATATTGTGTGCGTATTTGTCTGTGTTATTGATTTATTTGCATAATTTTTTGGGGGGTTAGATGGTATGTGGGGAGGGATGGTATAAATTCCGTTTAGAAGACAGGCATTGTTGACGTGTATGATGCAACGTGCCCGGACACGTTCCCAGCGCACTCCCTCCACGAGACTTCTTCCCCGACCCTCATCTGCCTCCTTCAGCCCTCCATGTCTCATTATAAATCTGTAGACGTTACCCAGCTACAAAGGGGGGTCAGCAAAAACGTTAATGCTAGCAACCCTCAAAGATTGCGCAAGTTGTCGCGTGCCTGCCCTCCCCTTCGCAAATGTGCATCCATTAAATTATTTAATAGTTGCAGGCTTTAATAATCAGCAATCTCACTAGATTATAAACTAACACTAACTTGGTCCCCAGTGTTGCCGGTAATTCATTTATCTTAACCCGCTGCAGTATTTAATTGGACTAATCTCTTTTTCAATTTGGGATTAAACCATCATATAGATCGACACATTTTTTGAACCTTGCCTTATCACACCCTACCATCACAAATGAACACTGAAAATAAATATACATGTGTATAAATCGTAATTGAAACATTTGTACACTTTACTTGTCCATGTCGAATTAATCGATAAATAACACTCTCAGTTAAGTACGTAATTACAATACACAGAATATACAAGAATTCGGCAATCCGAAATCGAACTGTCAAGCTACGATGCATAAGTCAAATGCCACAGATTATTCAAACGTTCAGATTGAAAACTTGAGATTATATATTTTTATGTGAGAAATCCTAAATATATATATATATTATATATATTATAAAAAAAATTCTCGATCTCGACTAGAGCACTAACTATAGCTAAGAACCATCCACGAGAACCGATAAATACAACAACAAAAATCATCCGAATCGGTCAAGCCGTTTACGAGGAGGAGAATTACGAAAGACGCACGCCGGAATTTAATGTATAAAGATTTCCACAAAAATGAAAAAAATTACAGAGTGGAAATTTTGGATTTATTTTGTTACGACGAGTTACATTTTTAATCGATACGATTCCTGTTCATTCGAAATAGTAACAGTCAAATCATTTGGTTGTACAAAAAAGCGTCTACAAACAGTGAGTACAAAACGATTCAGCTTCGAATTAATGTTTCACGTTAAATACTTTTCATAAAAATGGCTAAAGTAGCAGAGCATTACAAATTTTGAATTAAACTGCAGCAATAATTACATCTATATTTTATTATATTTGATAATTGTTTATCTGTGAATTTTTTATTAAGATTTTTGGTTCACTGTACATATTACGTTTGTGCTTTGCTTAATACGGGAGAATAAATATAGCCTTCATAGTAAAACTAACCGGGCCTATGTTAAGAAACAAATAAAAGTAAAGATTTGATCGTCTGGAAAAACTGAAAACTTTGAAAGTAAATCGTTTTACTCTATCATGATATTTTAAGAGTAAGATACGACGTTTGTTAAGCATGAAAGTGAATTCTATTGTAAAGTTTTTGTGATTAACATTATTCGGTTTGCAACTTACATTATCATTTTTCGCCATTACTGATTATAAACTCATCACTGAGAGTGATCATATTTTTTGTTTTATTCGTAATGGTTCCAACTGTCTACAATCATTAAAAAAAGTAAGTAATGATGCAACCAACACGTAAAGTAACGAACTCTAAAAGAGTCATGGTTGGGAAGCCAAGCTGCAAATGAGGGAGACCCCGACTAGAGCACGTTTTGGCCACATGTCCACTGGTCAACGAAAACGCCAAACTCTCAGGGTCATCAGTATCGTTGCTCAGAGAAATGGAATCTTTAAGAATCAATATACGAAAAGAAGACAAAACAATGTGCGCAATGAAATTGCTTTATGTGCATTGGGCAACTCCCAGTTGCCAGTGAGTTGTGTATTCTGAATAGAAATTATTTTTAACGTATTCTTAATATAAATTTGTTAAATCTTTTATCATAGAAGTAGCTTATTCCTTGAATTCTAAGCAATTCTACCTATAAATATATTTTATGTAATCATATATTCATTAATCTATACCTTCACTTGGTCAACGTCTTCCATATTGCTCGCTCTTCCCCAATTCTGCTTAGAACTTCCTCGTTAGTGATTCTATCGACCCATTACATTCACAGTCCATACGAGTAAATTTAGCAATGATTTCCTAATATTCACACTTATCTTGCTCGTAAGTAAATTCATCTTTTTTTGCGAAAGCTTTCCTTACCTGTGCTATTCTACTCTTTATGTCTACTATACTTCTACCATCCCTAATTATTATGCTGCCCAAGTAGCAGAATACCTTTATTTCCTTCAAAATATCCCTTCCCAATTTAACACCCTTCGTTATTCCACTGTTTTCCATGCTACACTCCCTCTATTAATCCTTATGTTGTACTCTTCCTCCAGGATCACGTTTATGCCATGTATTATTGTTTCCAAATCTTCGTCTGACTCCTCTAACAATATCATAGGCAAAGCGTAGGGGTCTTTTTTCTCCTTGCAATATGATTCCTTTTCCATATTCCGTTTTAACTGTTTTCATCGCCTGTTCTCTATATAAGTTATAGAGCACGGGCGAAAGACTGCATCCTTGACGTGCTCCTTTCTTGTTTACTGCTTTCTTTTCTTGCCCTTCAATTCTAATTACTGCTGACTGCCTTCTGTAGAAGTTACGTATTAGCCTTCTTTATCGATATTTTATTGCTCTCTTCTTCAAAACCATATAACCATAATTTTTCGAATTTTATTGTCTGTATTTTGCATTTGTCCGAGCAGTTTGAAGGCCTCTGACTGTCCCGACAATTTACCCTTTTCGACGTATCAAATATTTTTGTAAAATTTTACTTTGCATATTCTTTCATTTTTTGCATTTTACTTGTTTATTTATTTGCTTTTGAAAACTTATGTTTTCTTATGTACGTAATTAATCTTGTTTTTACTGGTACTGTTTCCTCACCTTATGATTAGTAATATCATTAAAGAAATAATTATTAGTGAAAACACCACAGTGCAATAAACATACCCATAAATATTAATTTAAAATAATAATTTCTCAAGTTATAAAAGAATAAAATCATTAAGGGTTAGTATTTAAAAAAAGGAAAAAATATATGTTTTGAAATTAAGTAATTAAAGAAACTTTTGCATGATGTAGAATGGGAAATAATAATGGTAACCAATGGCAGCAAGTAGTGGTCCGTGCGTCACTATGTTATGAGTGTTTGAAAATCAA
Source organism: Eucriotettix oculatus (assembly GCA_034510155.1). Lineage (NCBI taxonomy): Eukaryota > Metazoa > Arthropoda > Insecta > Orthoptera > Tetrigidae > Eucriotettix > Eucriotettix oculatus. Next base: position 41,128,704 of record CM067379.1, read on the forward strand.
CTGAGCAAATATGATACGGTTGATCAATTCGGTCGTTTAACCGATACCTAGAATAAAAAGCATCTCCTTCTCTCGTGCGTGATTTGCAGCTACCTGCTTTTGAAAGGGTTGTTTATCAATTGTACTGTTTTTTTACCATAATTTATTGAGTAATCAGAATATAATTCCGTAAGCCTAAATGCTGACAGTATTGCAGAGTTAAAGTAGCGCTTCCTGCGCGAATAAATTAAATCGGCGTCCGTGGTTTTTCGTCAGCATGCACTCGAGGAAAAAAAATAGTAAGGTCTTTAATAGTTGTCGCCGCGTCGGGACGTTGAGGGGAAGGATGAGGCAGGCACGGACTTGACTTGTGGCAGAGGGGTTGCAGCACGCACGGAGGTATTCGCGGCCGATGACGTGTCTGGCAGCGAGCGTCTTGAGGCCTGGGGAAGGGGAAGAATTGGGCCGAGATTCAACAGGGCGGCAGGTGTTGCGGCCATCTGCTCGCTTCGTGTGGGAACGCGTTCGTTCCCACGGCTCCCAGCTACCCTCGCCTCCTCCAGCATACACCTGCCGCCCGACACCCCTGGCCGTGACGTCACCGCGCCTATATAAGCGCGCGCGCCCACGTCCTCGGCACAGTCGACGACTACAGCTCGTTCAGCTCAGTTCAGACATGGCCGCATGCAAGTTCAGCCTGACACTCGCCCGCAGGGTTCATCGCATCAAGCAGGTCAGTACACGTGCTCTTCACGTACACGCTTACTCACCTCACACCTATTCATGTCATCGATCCTCGCAACATGGATATATCCGCAGTTTAACTAACAATATCTTTCGCTATTTACAGATGCTGAAACCGGTTTTGAAAATGGTTCACAAGAAGACGAGACAAGCTGTCACTCCGGACTTCGCGGTTCCCGAAGCGGAGGTCGCGGACCAGAACGCCGCCAACGAGCTTCTGGAGGCGCGCCTGGAGAAGGACCTGTCAGTTGCCGCCTCCGCCGGGGGCGGTGCTCTCGCCGTGTGGCGCGACGGCCGCGTGCGAGTGGAAGCCGTGGAAGCGGACCAAGTGCCTCGTGTGCCCACCAGCTTCCTGACCACCGCCGGCGGCGCCTTGTGCTGGGTCCGTCCCGACGCCGACATCCACCTGTGGCAGTCGGTGACGCAAGGACAGACGCCCGAACAGCAGGCGCCGCTCTCGTGCTGCTAGACGACTGCTGCTCAAGCCGCGTGTGCACTCCCAAGCTTTATCAGAGACTTTACGAATATATTTTGATGCTATAGAAGATCTCTTATTTCAGAGTTATTTTATAAAGTTTTATTTAATTATATTTGTCTTATACATTGTGATATTTTCTGAATGGATTTGCCTTAAAATATTGTGATATTTGCATATCAAACTGTGATGTTGTAGCTTTAATGATACGTACAATATTATGTACAAGTTTACTATTTTGTCTTCCATTTTATTGTATAATTATACATTTTACTAATAAAACAGATAAACTTAACATTATAGTATTTCCTTTTTACCTCTCCTCGTTTGCAATATATCAAATTAACAGTTAAAAGAAAATACTGCTATTACGCCATTGTTTCTTCATTGTTAGCATAATGTTACATTGAAAACGATTATCAATTATATAAAATAGGGTCATTTGCTATATTTTCATTCTTTACTTAAATTGGATAATAAAAATAATGTTAGAAATTTTCAAACAAATCGGAATGAAATGACTAATCTAAAGCTATAAAAAAGTTTGAGGCCAATGTGCCGTGTTGTGAGAACCTGACAGCAATTTATCGCCACAATTCTCTTCAGCAACACATGCGTGATGACTTTTCAATCTGAACCGAAAGTGCTAATGGACTTACAATGGGGTTAATTTTCTGAGTGGCGTGGGAAGGGAATCGGGGGTGGGGTTGAGCCAGGGGGATCGCTGGGTTCTGTGTCCTCTATGGGTTGGGGAAGTTGTTTTGTTGTGCTAATACACGTTCCCTCGTGACCTGAGGCAAACAATGCGCCGCGGCCTTCCCTTTACTGCTCTGGACAGAAGCAGGCCTTCCTTTATCAAACTGCATTCATTTTGCATCGAAGATCTGCAATCCTTTGTTATATTGTATTTTATTTCTCCTTTAATGTTCTTAATTACTCTATTTGTTAACCCGTATTACAAAAATCCATCTACTACGGAAAAACGAGGAACAGTCAGGCTTACCTCTAATGAGTTCCTGCAGATAAATGCCAGAATAAACATTCGTTTTTTATAAGGGGTCTTGTCCTTCCGTCTACTATGAATACAATACTGCGATAAGATCTGTTTTGTAGCGGTTATTTTATAATATATAAGTACGCCCTTTGAATTTGAGTAAGGCTTACACATATTCTCTGTGTATTACTTGACTCCTTTATCACAAAAATCTCTTAAAACTACCTCTAATCTCATTTCAGTAATCAATTCACATAGTCAATATTAATATTGTGTACTTAATTAAATATATGCTATATATATTAAACTTAAGTCAAAAATGATAGTTAACTTTATACCTGAAATAATTTCTTCCATTCAAGTCTTCATGTCTTTTTAACGAATTAAACGTTTGATAAATATGTATCGTTCTTGCTGTATGTCAGTACATCGTTTATTCATAAATTATTATGTAAAAATTCTGAGCGTAGACTTTTGTTGTCTATTTATTATTAATATGCTGAATTAAACATATTTTATATGCATTGGGTGGCTTGATCGTTTAATGTTGGTATTGAAGAAATAATAAAAATCTCTTCGACGTCACAGTTGTTTCTTAAGACGTGCTTTATTATAACTGAAGCTTTCGGCAGATTAAACTGACATATTCGTCTTTTATATTTTTAAAAATTGATTTAATAACATTATCCGTACAGTGGTCAAAACCAGACGACGTGTTTGAAATTTCACGAAGTATAGCGTACGGATAATGTTATTAAGTCATTTTTATAATATAATAGGATGAATATGGCCGAAAGCAATCGTTATAATAAATCACTTCTTAGAAAGCAACTGTGACGTCAAAGGCTTTTCTATTATTTCTTCAATGGTCTTTTATATTTTCTCTTCAATTTTCCTGGTGATATTTCCACGTAAGTGGGACAGTATATAAGTGCGATCTTAATGACGGTAATACAGCGAATCTTCGAAATATACGTTTATTAAACGACTGCAATGATTAGATCTCGAGAGCTATATATTGCAACTATTCACCGAAAAAGTCTTGATTCTTTAAGACCAGACGTGATATCTTTGAGAATTATAAATTTGTATAAAGTTGAAATGATTCAGATATAATAATAATAATAATCATATTCCGTAGATCCTGTAAAGAAGCTAAGCTTCAAGGATGTGTAATGGGTCAGGGTGTACATTTATTACATTATTTTATTGTATAAAAGAAAAATATACTTATAACAAATTTTTGTATTATAAACTATTATAAATTACTCTTCTCCGATTCTTCTATAAATTCCTTTATTGAATAGAAGGAGTGGCTAAGCAAAAATGAGCGTAATTCAGTGTTAAATTTACCTTGATTATCGGACAACTGTTTAATTCTGTGCGGCAGTCTGTTGAAGATGGATATCCCTGAATAATGCACACCTTTCTGTGCAATTGACAATGTTTTACATTTTTTATACAGATTATTTTTGTTCCTTGTATTGAAGGGATGAATATCAGAATTATTCAAAAATAAGTGCCTATTTGTGATTAAAAATAACATCAATGAATAAATGTATTGGCACGTTAAAGTGAAAATACCTAACTTTTTGAACAGAGTTCTGCAAGAAGTTCGTGAGGAAACCTGACATATTGCTCTAATAACACGTTTTTGGATTATTTCATAAAGCCATGAGGATAAACGAATGCACAGTTATACGGTTAATTGAATAATACATCGTTCATGGGAATTGACGTACGCCAGCTTCAAATAATGTTTTATATTGGGATGATTCAGTTGTAGTTGTCTGAGCATCGGTTCCACTAGAACCTAGATTTTCGAGAAATGTGTATCCTATTACTTTATTTTATTTGTCTGTAATTTTGCTACTTCTTTGTCCAATTAGTACATCTCTATCCTGTTCATTGCAGTTCCGGTTAACCTTAGGACAATTTACTACAATTAACTATCGTGTGAGTTATGTACTATTTGGAGAGGGGGGAAAGCGATGATCCTAATTTCTGTGAACCGGACGCCCTCGCGTGCCTCCAAAATTCAATGAGATCTGCTACGCTGTTTTTGCGAATGAAGTCAGTGGATCGTTGCTTCCGACCGTTCAGTTTCTTGGTCGGTTCATTCACGTCTTACAGGGCGCAGCTACCGGACCGAGAAATAGTTGTCAAGTTTTATTTTTGCGTCCCTGAGGTAGCCAATGGGTTGCATTCTACGAAGCTCTTCAACATCGCCCGAGCGTGAACACGATGAGGTCGTTCCATAGCTTAAATCCTACTCATGTATTCAGCGAAGCGAAATTAAACACTTTTTTCCGTTCATTAATTCCCAATACGTAGTTGAAAGAATATTACGTTGGGAATTCTTCTTCGTAATAATTTCCGTTATATATCTTCTATTATATTTGGTAAAGTTGATAACACAACCAGTTTCCGTACCTCTTCTACCATGAAAAAACAAAAAAAATTATCCTAGGAACTCGTATATTTTTCCACATTTTCATAACTTACCAAAGTTGGAAAGTGAAGACATTTGCCTAAAATATGATTCCTCAGTTGGCGTTTATGTCCTAAAAATCGGTATAAAAATCACTGTCTGAAGAAAAGGAATTCTAATGAAGATACTTCAAATTTCGTAGCAGTCCTACAAACTACATTTTAATATAATAATCGTAATAATTATTATGTGGGTCTATAACTCAAATAAATTTGATTCTGAAAATAAATATTATGAATATCAATAGTTTACATTAAGAGGTAAAACCGTTATTATTTAAATTTTAGATTGAGTTTATTAATTTAAAACATAGTATTATTCTTCCTGAATTTTATGGAGTTAGTGTTCAAAATTTTTTTAATTAATTTTATAGCTCAATTAAATGGTTTATAAATATATCATTTCATATAGATAACATTAACAATTAAATTAAAAAATAATGTCAACAATTGAACGAGACGTTGTCGACGTTGACCGTTTTTAAATATACACATAATTATAGGGGGTTGGAAATGTCAATGTCGAAAGCTTCCTACTGAAAATAAAAATTTCAATTCGAAAACTGTTTTTGGTTGGCTCAAAACTTTTATACTCTCCTAGTTTTATTATTATGGATTAAAAAATATTATACATGTCATGGCTGCTATTAGCATATATACATAAATATATTAACTAATCGGTTCTGCATAATTAATATATTTTTTATTTAATTATACCTATAAAATGAACTTCAATTCTAGTTCTCAGTGTTATTAAAACCAATTCACTTTATTTGTAACAAGTAACACACAAACTATATCTTAATGTCACATGATATTGATGCTGGATTTTACTTCTGCACGTTCCGAGTCGTAAATCACAGGTACTTGTCATAGGTTGTTCTAACCGATTTTTAATCTGCTTTCTTTAGCTGATAGCAACATTTAAGAAACAAATTTGCACACCGCCTTTGGTGTCCTTTTGAAGAATCGATTATGGAATTTTTTTTAGAGACCACCAATAATTTAATTTTAAGCGGTACTTTTCGTCAAGTTATTGTTTTCACGGCCCTTTCCTATAATGACTTCCAACTATATCCACGATTGACCAATGCTTTGTCAAAATGACAACTGTAACCAACAATTACATGATCGAGCTATTTCATAATAACTGTATTGTGTCCGCACTTATTACAAAATCAATGGGAGAGCAGGAAGATGAGAATTTTGGTAATAATTGTTTGTATTGATTTGTATGTGATCAGCATAGCAAATAATATTTGACTGCACGGAATGTATGAGTCTAGGTACCGCAAATTCGACAAGGCTAAGTATGTACTTCTTCCAACAATTTTAATAATAATGAGAAGCGAGACGCTTTTTTGTTAGTTGAAAGTCGTTGAATTTTATGCAGTTTGGTTCAATGCATATTCATTTTCAGCATTCGCAGGAACTTCTTAATCGGCCCTCAGCTTGTCACGGGCCATTTACCGTTCTAATTGGCTCGTTGCCGCTGCACCATGTGCGAAGACAACTTTTCCCATATTGTGGCATCACAGAGGGTGGAGCTGTCGCCCACATATGTCACCAAAAACGCCCGCGTGACGGATTCACGCACATCTGGAGTGCAGCACTCGAGGAAAAACATACGCCGAGAATAGCACGCAACACGTGGAGACTGGGGCCTGGCAGCTAGGCAGCCGCACGGTCAAGCGGTCCGTGAGGGCTGCATATTCCAACGACTACAATAATCAAAGCAAAAAAATAAGCAAAGCAAACCAAGTGGTTAAAATGTCAAATGAGCGCCCCATGATTACACGAGTAGAGCGATGGTTCTCCATGGTAATACAACGTTACCCATGCAACAACATCGCTCACAAATTTATACCATTAGCAAAACTAAAGAAAATCATATACGAAGTCTGCTGACCGTGCGTTTTTCTACGAGATCATCAGCCGTCTGACATTCAATACTAATGCTAAGTCACCTCGGTGTCTCCTGTATTCTATCAAGTGTATCAATGTAAAACAGCATGACTCTATACAAGTCTACCAAATGAACAAATAGCTAGACAGTTTTTCTTTGCAATAGTTGGTCGCGAATTCCACGAGCACATTTTTTTGACACTATAGGGCAGCCTGGGGAATTTATCCTGTCACAGTGGTCAAAAGAAATATTGAAGGTTCAATTGTATATACCGTTGTCAAGTAGTACAGAACTGGTTGCTTCATCGTCTCAGAAACATTATATTGTGTTGGTCCATTCCCTTGTATTTTAGCGGATGAAACCCAATATTTAAAAATTTTTATCGTGTCCGGTTAAAAAAATGGTCATTTGCTAATGAAACCCCCCGAAAAAGACAGTCCACTATTAATGACAACTTTAATTACAATTGTCTGTCAAGGTTACAGAAACTTTTAACCTGAATGAATTCTATTACCAATTGTTAATTATTTCCATATACAGTTCACCCGGTAGCCGCCTGTGGCGCTAGTTGAACTGACGTGAACGCAGCGAACGTGATGGTTGATCACAACCTGGTATGTAAGTATGTAATGTGATTTTACCTTATATTACCTTGATTTCTTGTTAAACTTTAATTTTATAGCCAATACCCTCTCTAACACTGTGTATTTATTATATTTTTTATATATAATTATTAATTACAGATCAATATGGCCAATTCCAATTAAAGTTGTTATTAATAGTGGACTGTTTTTTGGGTTTCAATTACATTCCAACTTCTGCCAGTCTTTCCAATATTTCTACAGTGATAGTCATTTTTGCTGCAGACCGCATGTGGATTTTTGCGTTTGAAGGTACCAATTATTTTCCTGATCCTTCACCACTGGGATGTATTATCATTTCCAAATCAACTGCATCGTGTTCACTACATTCCCGCAAATAAGCGAAATCTCTATTTACTTACATAATATTATATTTTCACGTACTTTGTGTAACACAAAGTTATCTATTACAAATGAAAAAAATTTAACTTTCCTCCAGGAACTATCAGTTTTGTGATTTTACGTTAGATTGTACTTACATTATATAAAGAACGATGGTAACGAGAATACCCTCATTACACTAATTTGAAAATAGAGTTTTTGAATTGTTAGAAAGTTTTAGTTCCAATATCTTTGTTGGCGACGACATAGTAATAAAATAATTCCCTTCATGAAAGTTCTTTATTTACTTTATTAATACTTAATCATTGAGACCTAACTTAAATGTAGTATACAAATTTGTGAACCAGAGCAAAAAAGTGCGTGATTTCCTAATGCGGTATACTCCTTCCATTATTCTAACATGTCAAACTAAGAAAACTGTGTTCATAACAGCGTGTAATTTGATTATGAGTGAAAATTCTGTAGTACTATTAAGTAATTAAAATTTAAAAAATGGCCAGTGACCCAGCCCGTGGAGAAAATTTTCCGCTTTTGGACCTCCAATGTTTTAATCCATTCGGATTTGAGTCTCAAAATGTAGACATGTAATTTTTATATTTTAATAATTAAATTGAAACTGGACAATTGAGATATTGGTTTAAGCATACACCAAGAAGTCCCAAAAGAGTGGACAAAAGTAAGTCATTTTCTGACATGCTGGCTGATTTTTTGTTTATTTATTAATAATATAAACGTCAGATTAATAGAATTATTTAATGCAACTTTATGCATTGTGTTATTATGAGTGCTTATTAATAAACAATTCTAGGGTCCAAAATACCTTGAAAGTAACACAACAGTTCCTTATACACACACTTATCTCGAATGTGGAAATCACGAAATTTTTCTTTTTTTCACAATTTTCTTATATCAACTTTCAGCTGAATCTCAAACTTTAAATATTACTGAAGTTTGATACTATAGAGAGCAAGTATGTGTGCATATTTAGATTTTTATTAGTCTCCCAATAATGGAACTCAAACGTTGAAAAAAGAATTCAAAAACTAAAATTGAATGATAATGGTGGCATCTCTAGGTTTTATCAGTCACACCATTTAATAACCAAAACTAAAATTAAGAATCAGTCATTTAAAACATTTTAAATAGTCATTGAAGGAAAAAAACTCAATTTTTAATTGGGTGCAATGTGTAAAGCGTATACTAATTAACATTGTTTGTTCATATAAAGTAACTACAATCTGGTATGTCAAAGCACAAATTGTTCCTTCATACAGGACCTAGCATACTAAACTTGCATTTTCTTCATTTGCAATCTAAATATAATATTAGGTAAGTAAATGGAGGTTTAATTTGAAGGCCAGATGTAATCAACACAATATTGTTTATTTGAAAGTGATGGGTCAACCCAATGCTGAATAATTATGATAATAGATACCTGCAAACGCAAAAAAAGTCGTTTAGGTATGAAACAAAAATTATCGTTATTTTTAGCCGAGGACAATGAAAATTTTTAAAAATTGTTTTTGAGCTACTAACAAAATAAGATTTTTTTTCTAAGATGGTCTGTTACTTATGTGCCACTTATGAAGGAGTGCATAGTTTCGCCCAAACTCTTCCGATTTCGTCTCGCCGTGTTTCGTTAACCACCTTGCTTACGAATGTCTCGTAACGAGTCAAAAGATTAACGGTCGACTGTCGTCTTTGGTGACACGTTTCGGATTGTTTTTTGGAGAGTCACGTGGTCAGTGTAGCGAACCCTGAGATGTCCACACCCAAGTCATGGATTAGAACTCGGGACCTCAGTGTTGTGAGGCGGTGATGTTGACCGCTACACCACAGCAAGTTGTTATATAATCACACCATTGCTCCTAAAATTCAAATTATAGTTTTTTTAAAGCGTTACGGCGTGACTTTGAGACAAAAGTCCTAACCACTACGCACGTGATAATGAAGTATTTATTGTTTCGCACCTTAATTGACGTCATGGAGGTATTTCTGAGAAACGCGCTCGAAGGCTAGAGAGGCTCGACCTCGGCATGCAGCCAGAACTGCATAATACTCGTAGACCATGGTACCAGTAATTGCAGCCACGCGCTCTTCACACGTGCCGCTCTCAGACTCCCGTTTCTATACACCCGCACGTCATAATCAGGAAAATTACTTTCTCAGAATCATATTTGCCGTCATAACTGAAAAAAAATCTGTTTCGTTGGGCATGCCGGGTTTCTATAAGTAATAGTTAATTAGTGATTAATCGTAAACAGAGGCTGTGTATGTTGAATCTAACACAAAATTATGTAGTTTTAATCTTTAAGATATCTCAGATAAAAATAAACTCGATAGTAAATTATTTTTATTTTTCTAATTATGGTCAAGGTAAATGCGAGTCCTTTGACAATACAAACCTGATTCCGATTACGTGGTCATGGCGTGGTAAAGATCAAAACATTAATCGGTTTCGTAATTAATGGAGTCGCGTTACCTATTGATTTCTGTAGTAGCCTACATCCTGTATACAAGCAAGCAATTAATTCGTGAACACGCTGACACGTGTCAGGCATGGCCTGGAATGTGCACGTGCTTGGACACGGCGATCATCTACATAATCAATGTTCTGCTTGAGAAACATTCCCATAAATAATAGACCATTACACTACGGCCGCTCCCTTATTAATGTCCAGAGGCTTTTTGCAGCTTATATTTTAAACCATATTTGATTGTAGAACTTCAAATCCTTTCATCAGTGAATAAACCATTAGGGGCCGAGGGAAATGCAAGCAAGAGAAGTTAAATATGGAAAGAATGAAAAAAAAACGGATTCGTTGTCCATATAGTATATTTAAAATTCATTATCTAATTATAAAAAAAAGAAGTGGCCAAATTACAGACAGTAAAATTAACGATAGAATAAATACCACGCAACGTTTCTACTAACCTTGTAGCTTTCGTTAAGGATTTATTTTATCAGTAATTTATTGACAGTATTCTGGCTATTTTTTTCTTAATTTAACACTTTAAACACAGACGCTTGCATTTAAAAAAACAAGGAGCGTAATATATTACTAAACTAATTGCCGTATAGGTCTACTGGCCTAACGTCAGAAATTAAATAAAACTTTAAATTGCCATTAAACAAAACGTTTCATCCCTAGGTTTTGTGACGTTTTCAGTTGTATCTATAAATAAATAATTAAATTATTAATGACATAGATAATAGTTAATATCCAAAAATACATCATCTTAGTTTAACGTGGTTACTTGCATATTTAAAAAATGTAAAAATAATTCAATTCAACGTTATAAGACTTTATTTAATTTTCTTCACATTTTATAATTATGTAAGTAACCGTGTTATTATTTTACTTTTTAGTTCTCTTATTTTATTGTAAATTAATTGTCGTATATTTCATTATATTCAATGATTCATTTCTACATACAACTTAAGAGGTCCCTATGCTCATATTAAGAAACTTTGTTACATCAAACTGTATAAAATAAATTCTAACTTACAATTCGATTGTATAAAGTGTTAAGGTTTTAAAATTTGAATGTTCCAAAATATGTTTCATACGATAGGGAATCATGTTGAATAAATTACGATAGTTACGATATTTATAATTCTTTATCCATTTTTATAATTTCGTTTATAAATACAGACGTTTGGTAAAATGTTAAATTAATAACCGAAGCAAACAATATTAATTATTTTTATTCAGTCCACCTGTTTAAGTTTCAATAATACAGATGGGGGTAACCGGTCTCGTGAACGTATCAGTAATTCTTGAAAAGCTTGCACGTGAAGGATATCTGCACAGGTTTCTGCATTTTCTTGTTACCCTTGCGTGCGTCTCGTCGCCTATGCACTTGCACGCTAACAAGACATTTGCATTAATGGCATCCAGTCTCCTGCATTACGAAAGCTGCAAGAGGTTCGTGTTGACTTTATTGTATTAGTTCTGACTCGTGTCTAGATGTTCGCTTGGAAACAGGGCAGCAACAAGAAGCAACTGCGTAGCAATTTTATCGTGCAACAGCAAAGACATACACAGACAGTTACATTCGGCATAAGTATTTGCTGTACAGGGAAGTACCTCACGCGTGTGCAGTGGAAATAATTAGGACTAGTAACAAATTTCTAAGCGTCTATATCTCAATCAATTACATTAATTTATTAAATGTAGAAAAGGCAACACTATGTATTTAAATAGGGTTGGCCAGTAAAATTATTAACAGATTTAACTTACAGTTTCACTTTAACATTTGAAATTAATATAATTTTTTTAATTACTTATGATTTCTTAGCCTCTGGATTGTGATTAAAACACTATTCTTAATAAAATAAATTACGAAAATAAAACCAAGTTACTACAATAACATTAAATATTTTGTCCACTTTGTAAACTTCCTCTCCACCAAAATTTCTTTTTTTTAATCCTATTGTATTTTTGTTTATTTAATATAGCGTTAAACAAAAGAGTCTGTGAAGTATATTTTGATTGTTTTAAATTTGCAGATTTTTTCGAATGGGCCTTATAGGTCTCCCTTTCGAGTATTGCATCTTCGTTGACACAAAGTAGAGTTCCCAACTTAATTTTTCTTGTAGTACTCAGTCATTAGACTGGTCTGATACAACCCTCCTTGCTAACGTAGTATGCGCAAGCCTTTTCATATCTGCATAACTACCACCTTATTCCTAATCAGCTCGCTGTATTCCATCCTTTACCTCCCACTACAGTTCTTACCCCACACACTTCCCTCAACTACTAATTTTATAAAACCCACAAGTCTCAAACCGTGGCCTATTAATCTATCCATTCTCAGGGTCAAAGTCCTCCATATTGTTCGCTCGTTCCCTATTCTGCTTAGAACTTCCTGATTAGTTACCCTATCCACCCATCTGAAATTATTTTTAAAAAAATATGTAATTTTTTCAATATTTTCAATGTCTTACATTTTATTTTTGAAATAATATCAAATTTAAAACCAGCATTTCAAAAACATACGTGTGCTGAGTTTTAATAGTTTCCATTAATTTGTTGAATTTACTCACTAATTTTTGTAGTTTTTGATCACTGTGCGCCCTCCTGCTGGAACAAACCTGGTGGAGACACGGAGAAGGGAATGCTGCGGTCCCACAGAAAACATATCACCCATCATTCGGAAGGATATACGAATAAGTACCCTATAGCCCGACCTAACTGATGCAGGTTTTCTAGGGTTTTCCCTATAGACGAGGGGGGGAGGGTTATTCAACCATCGGCTACCTTGCTCTACCTTCCACATCCTCCCTTTTCAATTCTTTTCCTATGCTATTAAAGGGGAGTTGTCTGTTTCAGGATCACCCTCATGTAGCCTATTAACCTAAAAAAAACATGCATGACTCCATTTTACGGCCAATTCAGCTGAGCTTCGTCATTTCAAGATTCAGAATGTTGAAAGTTTTTTAACAAATAAATAAGATTCTGAAGCGGAGGCTGTACTAGTGATTACTGAATTTCTATGTATTCATAACCAGTCCTATGTCGATTATTCGTTATACTAATAAGATATCAATTTTACAACACTGTCCCCCTCCCCCCCCACCCCACCCCCGAAGGTACTACACTAAATTCGCTGCTGATGTAGCCTATTATTAAAATAATAATATTGAAGGGAAAATCATAGATGGCTAATTGATTTCCAATCTTTTATATTTTTGCTGTGGCCTGCAAGTAAAAGGAATGTAACTCATTATAAGAATGTTGAAGTGGCCTTTTAAAGGTGGTTGCCTGTTTCAGGATCACCCTCATATAACCTGTAACTCAAAAAAAAATCTGAACTTCCTTCATCCGCGCTTCTTTGAAGACGCTTAAGCTGGATACGGAAGTGAAGGTGAGAACAATCGATTAAATATCGTAATAGTTTAGGCATACTGTGTATTTGTTTTCTCCTCTAGTTGGTTTTTTTTTCATTGTAATTTCCGTAGATTTTGCACGATTTCCATTTACAAATTATTAATTCGTGAAGTTCGGCTTTAATTATTTGCAATTGTCTTGTGGTGCTTTACTTGTGAAGCGGAGGACCTGCGCATCGCGATTGGATTAGATTGGGAGTGCGGCACGTCCGAGGCGTGCGTCTGATTGATTGCGGGGCGGATGTGCGCTTGGCTCGCGTCCAGCGCGAGGGCCCTCCTTGGCACGCGGAGCCCAGGGCGCGGGGGAGGGGCGGGGAGGGGAAGGGGGAGGGGGGTAATTGGTTTCCGCTGGAGCGGCGTGGGAACGGCGTAGCCTGCCACCTGGCGTTCCGTTAGCGGGCGATCGGGTGTCACCGTCATTCAGTAGCCGGTGCTGGTGCTGGCGCTGGCTCTGGCACTGGCTGGGCCTCATTAACGCCGATACCAACCCCAACTCCGACACTAATTGCTCCACGACACACATTTTGCGGCCTCAAAACATTCTACAAAATACTATAAAAAATTGTTATATCATTATTCGGTCCGCAAGGGAAAATTTTTAATCTTTGCAAATATTTAAAAATGTCTTGTGGCGGGAATGCAATTAGAAACTTAATGACATCATGTAAGACACGAAACACTGATCGGATGGGAACTACGAAACTCAACACTTTTTTTTCATGTGTGTTTATAGTCGCATCAATTGCTGGGTTATTAGCGACTGTGCACGGTTAGGGTAACTTATATCCATTTAGGGATATCAGAGTATGGTTTCACAAACGTCCAAGCCCATGCCAGGGACCTCTGGGTTCAACACACTTTCTTTGCAAATTCAGTAACAGTTTGGTCGAAACAGCTTTCAAAGTGTATATATACGTACTGCGAAATGAATAACTTTATTTTGGAATGAATTATATGCAGGATTTTTTCATTCTGTAAATATTATACTATGTATATTTCTACATTAATTCTGCAAATTTTATATATATATATATATAATTTACGGAATTAATGAACTAAAATGCTTCTTTTCTTCTTCTTTTTTTAAAGTCCCATCAACTACTCTGGTTATTAGCGACTACGGTTGGAAAACTCTTTTTCCTTTAGTTTCACAATGTGAAAACACACAACATCCACGCACATGCCGGGATTTGTACCCAGGACCTCGTGAGATGCAAGGCAGCAACGCTAGCCACTACACCACAGGAGGTCGGCAATCCTTCATTTAATTCATGCAAAAAATGAAGAGTTATTCAGTCTTCTGTACTTGTAGAAAAACCGATATGATTTAGGAGTTTATCTTCAAGTACGGAAGTAAGTGCAAGCTAAGTTAACGACCCATACACACACACTTCTACTTGTTGTCCAACTCGGTTGTGTTGTAGTTGACGTTGAAGAGTGTTGTCCAATTTGATTGTGTTGTAGAGTGTTGTCCAGCTTTGTAGTGTTTTAGAGTGTTGTCCAATTTGGTTATGTTTTAGAGTGTTGTCCAACTTGGTTGTGTTGTAGTTGACGTTGAAGAGTGTTGTCCAATTTGATTGTGTTGTAGAGTGTTGTCCAACTTAGTAGTGTTTTAGAGTGTTGTCCAATTTGGTTATGTTTTAGGGTGTTGTCCAACTTGGTTATGTTGTAGAGTGTTTCCCATATTGGTTGTGTTGTAGGATATTGTCCAACTCGGTAGTGTTGTAGATGACGTTGAAGAGTTTAACAGACCCGATTAGAGGTTGAAGTTATCAAAAACTGTCTTGATGTATGTGAGTAGAGCTCACCTGTCAACATCAACCTCACTGGCATTCATTGTACTGTACTGTGTTCTCTGTGATAAAGATACCGAACGACACAACCATCATAGAAAGATATCCTAGTACCACTGCAAAAAATACGTTAAATGTAGTGACAAAATTGTGTGAAAGTTACCGTTGGAACATATGGTTTATTGGATATTATCAATTAATCTAAGTGGCTATAAGCAATATTAGGTGTAGTGGTTATCTACGGCGAGCAGATGACAATTTTCAGAAGGACAAAAACAGTTTATTTGTTAATAAAAGGTTATGAGCGTTATAGTCAAAATACTACTAATAAATAGACATTATTTTAAACGCACGTTTAATACTTTTAAAATATTTAATATAAGACTTATCTATTTAATTATATAATCTTATAAAATAGATTCTATTATTCTCATTCGTTGTTTCACTATAATGGAATATCTTAACAGGTAGAATTGGAAGTTGTAACTATAGTGAAATACAGTACACAGTGAACAATGTATTTTTGGAGTAGTGTATTGCAGGAAGACGCTAAAAAATGATTTTAAACTCAAACACGAAGTAGATAAATTATATTGTACGTCTAATAATCACGAAAAACTCGTTCACATTTCATTTATGGTAAAAATTTATTGATATTAAATAAAGAAGCGCAAATCGGAGGCGTGTAAACGATAAAAGTTGAGAAGAAACTAGGAGTAATTAGGCGTCGAGGCGAAAGTATGATCGCACCAGAGCGAGCACTAATTAGGTCAGCACTGGTACTGGTTCCTGTCGCTGTCAACATAGTTGTTGGCGTGCCCTTTCCCCTGGTCTGCGATTTATAGCGGCAATTAACCTGCGGAGTTTCCCCCCGGGATTCAAATCTAATCTATATTTCACTCCGCAGCAACAGCCATCGCCTACCAAAGAAGCTGCGCACTACACGGTTTAAACAAAGTTCTGCATACATAATATTTGACAACTATTTATAAGTTCTATTTCGCCTTCCTTGCCATCGTCTTTCTCACACGAACACAAACACATGCTCACACGAGTATACATGAATAGTGATGAAATTCATTGAAATTATAGTGACCGGTCACAACATAAATAACGCCAGTATGAAAACTACGCTCCGTAATCTATACCAATAAATAAAATTGAAGTGTCTTACACGAATAGGGTACGAAATGGCTCAATAGATTTCCATGAAAATTTCATGGACTGAAACAGGAATTTAGCCTTAAATTTTCGGGTATGCTTCATTTCGATATCTTCAGGAGTTCAGAAGATATTAATATAAATATTTATAAATCAATTGAATTGCCTCACGAAAACTGGCGTGAAAACCAACTGCGGGTTACAAGTCGTATTAGGCGTTCCTAAACCATTCATCGGAACAGTAAAACAGAGCTATATTAGTTTCCAACGCAACGTTCCATCCAAACAACATAAATATTGTCTGTAATATTATAATTCCTAATGAATGCACCTTAAATTTTATTAATAAACACATAAAACCGAATACCCTACTAATGCTGTGCCCATGTCGCCCCAGTCCAAAATTGTTCTCATTCTACTTTATTAAAAATTTTACATCTCAACTTTGTCCAATTTTTTTTAAAGATTTTCAAATAACGGTCCTTTACAGATACACTTTCTTTATAGACAAAAAAAGTATCCAGGAAACATCTATTGTGTACTAGACAAAATAGCCTACTGTAATAGAAGTTCTTGCTACATTGGGGAAACGAAAAGGCCCTTACCCGTATCAATGAGAACATATATAATATTAAACTTTTCAATGAGAAACAATTCTGTAGTTTCCAAACATATCACTAATTGGAAACAAACATTTGTTTGGCCAAGTGGTAAGATCTTACAAATACACACTAGATACTCTTGCATATTAATGCTAAATGCAACATTTCTCTAATTAACGTACAGCCTGTGAATATCAACAATGGTTATAATGCCCTACTGTCTTATTTAAACTTCGGATTTAAGTTCGTCACTTGTTCGTGCTGTGTGTCGTCCTCGAGATTCTCTCGTGTTTCATCACCTGACGAAAGCTGCAAGGCTAGATGAAGTGTTATGTATCATTTATTTTATCACTAATTTATGGTGTGTATTTTGGCAACTGATTTTTGTAGTTTTCACACTTAAGTCACAGGCGTTTATATTTTAAGTTTCTGGATTTAATGAGCGAAATGATTCTACAATGATCCTTGTGAATTGGCACTGTTTTTTAGCCTCGTCAGAAATCAACAGCGTGTTCCCTAAAGTAAATCTGCCTCAGTCAAAAAGTATTAACTAATCATTTAGCTGTTTTGGAATGACTGTTTTTTTCGCAGTAGCGGGTCATTACCACGACGGAGATAACGAGACACGTCACGACCTCGCTGCGTAGGAAGTAAAGTAACCCTTGACGTCATAACAGCGCGTAATGTCCGGGTACATAGTAACGGAAGCTGGAGCTTTTTTACGGATCACGTCAGTGTAGCGGGGGCGGGGGCGGGGGTGGGGGCTCACTCGTGACTGCAATAATAGAGCGAGGCTGCAGGCGGGCGGCATGTGTGCCGGGTCACATTTCAAACCCCCTGTGCGTGGGAATGCGTGTGCCCCGCTCCTCTGCGGCGTGGGAACAGTCGCTGCTCGTAGCACGTGCTCGCACCAGGCCGGCCACTCGCCAGCCAGCCACGACAAAAAAAACCGGCTCCGCGCGCGCCTGCCTGCCATCGAGGCCGAGGTCCGCGGGGCTTTAATTTCGCGCCACGAGTGACCGCGCCCCGCGACCCCCGACCGCCCGGCGCACGAGAGGCGTCGCCCTGCCAGGGTCTCCACCGACGGCAGCTTTCCCCGCGGGAAGCGTCCCGCAGCGGGCCGTGCGCCGAGTCCGGAGCTCGCGCGCGAATTTAAAGCCCTCGCGGAAGCGGTAGAGGCCGCGCGAGGCTGGCGAGCGTCCGCCACCTGCCGCATTTTCCCACAGTGCGAGAGCGAGAGAGGAAGTCGCTAGTCGCTAGTCGCGACGCCATCCCATTGATAGTGGCTGCTGACTCAGGCCCCGTGGGCATTAGCCGGAAGTGTGCTCGCTCACGCCTTTGTCACCAAGACAACCTCTACCAGCATATCGACACAAGTCATATCCACTACGGTACTTTTTTTTCTCCTGCCCACTCAACTGAAGCACGCTAAGGTCGTCCTCTATGCCGTTTGGCATTTTGCGCTGCGGGTTTTCTTATTTACATCACGCTTCCTGGTTCGCTTTAGCACATGTTACGGCCGATTAAATGAAGCCTTTGTCTAGCATATTGCCATGTGCCTTTTCTGAAATAATACTCCATCTCGTTCTACACCGCAAATTTTGCCACGACTAAATTCCCTAATTATTTTTTTGACTTAAATAACGTGCCACGGGCTCTCAATTATAAGACAACTACCCCCGTCTCCATTTTCTAGTCAACACCAACTTTTTCGCAAAACCTACTTAAAAGGTCCTTCCTAAGAAACGAATTTTCTAAAATCGGACCAAGTGTAATGAAAAAGTTAAGGGCAAGTACAGTATTCAAATCCACTAAAAATAGTGTCGTATTCTTCATTTAAGGGGTGGTTAATTTGCTTGGTGAGAGTCCGGGTGATATTTAAGTCCACATAACTCAACTTTTTACAGCATCCTAGAACAGCAAAGGCAGCCGGGGAATCAATTTTCATCCCACCGATACCTTCCTTATTATAATAAAATTTCCAGTGTGACATGCGTTATTCATCAACAAATCACAGACAGAGGAGTGGATTTGAAATCAGCAACGTACAAAATCGTTGTTTCACCAACAATTGGCTTACCGTTCGTCCTGGTTTTGAGAGTAATAATATTGTTTACAAACAAGTTTAGGATGTTAACTAATATTTTATTAAATTCTAAACCACCTTACTTTCTAACTTTTATAAAATAAAACTCGTTTGTTTAATTTAAAACTATAACCTTCCATTATCCTAAACGACATTTACCGTCCTTTTCGATCGGCGCCCAAGGAAGCGTAATCGAGTAAAACGTTTATCACAATTATGGTTATTTTGAAAGTATCTTTCCTCTTTACTACCAAGCGGGGATTATGAACAACGATAAGAGTTTTGTATTGAATCGCATTCGAATTTAAATACATATATTCGGTGTACTATGTTTGTACTCCAGATTACATGTCACTTTCGCAATGATCAACAGCACACGTGATGTGTGAATTCATTACTTTAATGTGAAAATAATTCTCAAAACGATTCTAATGACAAAAAAAAATAAAAAACGTTGGTCAATATTGCAAAAGTTGTCAGCCACAAGTATTATGAAATATTCTCTCTACTATTTTGGGTTTCAGCTAGTGGATTATCCATCACGACTTTTCTCAATGTAGAAATGATAGCACTTATTTAAAATTTGGCACATCTTGAGTGGAGAAATTTCCGGAATCGGTTTCACATTGTCATGTTTCAGTTCCAACAAGTCGTATAATTTCTCGGGGTTTGTGTGCAGTACATCGTTGCTATATATTTTTACCACGTGTTTCTTTTTCACAAGGTAGCTACAAAATGAATTCATTTTGCTGTATTACAGAGTCATACTAGTACGATTGATTACGACCATATTTTTTTGAAGTAAGATAACACTACAATTAGTCATTTAATGACATATTGAAACTAATCCTTAGTAAGCTAAAGTCTTAAATATAAAGAGATGGCAACAGAAAATATTCTGTACATAAAAAAACTGTTTTAAAATTTTGAGCCCACGTAAATGAAATTATGAGTAGATCATTATGTCCGTGTATGAGATCAAATCGCTTACGGGTACAGATATACGAAAACAATATATTTTCCTCTCGTATAATTTTTTTTTGTTTGTATGAAAGTATCCTATTTAACGAATACACCTCCCACCTCCCGTTATAAAGGTTACTTTTTGGAGAAACATGTTTAGGAAAGACTGTTCTAGTAAGCAGCAATGAAAATAACACCTGTCAGCGGAATTCATAATGTTTTCCCCAACTGTCACGTGGAACGACGCACCCGGTTCACATGTTTCAATACATGAGAATGATTTACTGGTGCAGGAAGACATCTTAAAATTAACCAAAAACCTTAACGACGGGGTTACATAAGAGGAATAAAAACCTTACGGTTTCCCGCTTGGCAGTTTACTTAGAAGAATGAGAAAATGAGCGCAGATGCCACCACTGGTGCCAACCAGTTTGTTGACGACGCTCCGTGAGTCAGAACTGGGAAGAAGGCGTCGTTATCGCTGTCAAAGGAATTCCGCGTTCCGCACACTTCACCATAAGAGGGACAAAGATTTCTACGTCATAACACTGATTACTTACCGACTGTTCCACGAACCCATGATACACTCAGTCGCCTCAGGACGTCTGGTAAAGACCGAAGGAATAAATAAATATATCAAGGTAGCAGAACAATTGAGTAAACATTAATTTAGAAGCATTAAAGCAATCTTACATACACGGAGACTGCGGGATGGTAAACAGTATCAAAACATCTTTTATTCAAGCGCAACAGCCTTTGACAAGGTATATAAGCTATAAAACAGACGAAGGACTGACATGAACAGGTTAGCCGACCGAAGTAAATAATATTATGTATAAATTTTGGATCGCTCACGTGGAGATTATGCTATAGATTGACATGTTCACGGCGCGTATAATTAATCAGTTTATTTTTCAGAACGCGACCTTCATCGGCGTTGAATCTTTCTTTAAGCGTTGTAATGACTACTCTTTTATAGAGCGAGCGTATTCTTTATTTCTATATATATGACGAGGTGAATGCGGTGTGTTGTGGTATTTTTGGCGCGTGTGTTGCCGGAGCACGTGGTCGCGCGTGTCAGCAGCTGCTGGCTGGCTGCTGCTGCTGCTGGTGGTGGTGGTGGTGGCACAGGTGGCTGCTGTATGTGTGGGAACGCACAGCGCTGCGAGTTTCCCACGGCTGCCAGCACACCTGGCCAGCTTATATAACGGCCGCGCGCGCAGCTCCGCTTCATTCCAGCGCTAGCGCTCGGACAGTTCACGTCACTGTGCTCTCTGTGATAACTTGTGTTGTGCTTCGCCACACGGATTACACTACCCGTCATGATTGCTGCAGCAGAAATGGAGCAGTTGCAACCGATCTCGAGAACATACCAATACAGAAAGGTGAGTTGACATTGATATTATATCCATTTCTTAATCCCGACACTTATCTTGTCAGACTTTGACAGATACTGAGATATATTATGATGCTACAGTGTTTTCTCCGTTAATATTCTGAGTTCACTTCCATTACATTAAGTGGCTTTTACAATTGAATAAATTATGTGTTTTTAAAGATTGAAACTTTTGCCGCTTTATCATTCGTTTAAGAAAATAATACTTGAGTTAGTCCCGCGCTCATATTGTTAGTAATCATCCAACTCCCTATTATTCGGTTTAGAGCGTTGTGAACGGTTTGCTGACGGTGATGTTTTTGTTGTGCAGGTCATGAAACCTATGCTGGAGCGCAAGCGCCGCGCCCGCATCAACCGCTGCCTGGACGAGCTGAAGGAGCTGATGGTGGGCGCTCTGCAGGCCGAGGGTGAGAACGTGAGCAAGCTGGAGAAGGCCGACATCCTGGAGCTGACGG
Source organism: Eucriotettix oculatus (assembly GCA_034510155.1). NCBI lineage: Eukaryota > Metazoa > Arthropoda > Insecta > Orthoptera > Tetrigidae > Eucriotettix > Eucriotettix oculatus. The sequence goes on from CM067379.1 coordinate 41,150,624, forward strand.
TGCGCCACTTGCGCCGTCTGCGTCGCGAGCACCGGCTGGCCGCGTCGCCCGTGACGGACGCCGACCGCTTCCGCGCCGGCTTCACCCGCTGCGCTGCCGAGGTCTCGCGCTGCCTCGCGGCCACTCCCGGCGTCGACGTGCACCTGGGCACGCGCCTCATGACCCACCTGGGCCACCGCCTCAACGACATGGACAAGACGGCGCCCCTCACGGTGCTGGTCGGAGCCCCGTCCCCTGCCGGCAGCGAAACCTCGAGCGCCTCTCCCGACGACGCTTACGCCATGCCGCTGACGCCTGCGTCGTCGACGTCTACGTCGTCCCGGCGGTCCGTGTCTCCTGTCGTACCTTCCGCCGACTGCGCGGGATTGCTCAAAGTCGCGACGCCCGCCAAGGCCGAGCCCGTCTGGAGGCCGTGGTAAACGAATCGTGTGCGTGGACGCCGCCGGCGCCAATCTATGTTACAACAGTGCGCCGCCGCGTCGTGGATAATCTACCCGCTGTCTTTCCACGAGCGATACTATCTCTTCTTAAACGAGAAACACAGCACCTGATACTTGCTCAATGATTGTAACATAATTTATAGCTTTAATTCAGATTTGTAAATAACTTTATCGACGATCTGAGAAACTGTCAAGAGTTGTGCGAGGAACTCAGAACGCTAATTAAATAAGCTTTAACCAGACATATGTCGACAGCTCTGCGTAAGCTGTTTATTTGTGATATTTGCGTACCTGTGATATAATTAAAATAAACAAAGGTTATTATATTTCGATGCATAGTATTTTGTATGTTAAACTAAGCTGAGAGATTCTTTTTAATGTTTGTATTACAAGCATATCTGTGATGCAATCTTCTCCAATAATAATAATAATAACAATATTATATACTTTATATTTGTTCGTCATTTTAAGACACCTCAATCCTTCCAACCTCACTACAAAAAGAAAACTATAAAAGAATCGAAATATTTGCAACAAATTGCTTTAGATGCAAATATTTTGGTCTGAAACTTTGAAGCTCGTAAAACATAAATATATGATAATATCGTGAGCTTTTCATGTGTAGAAGCATTATTTTAAATTTAAAAAAAAACTATTTTTACCGAGTTTGCCAAAATTGATTGAATTCGCATATATGTATCAGGTTTTTCAATAAGGGTGCGGCGATGTTGACATGAAATAAAGCAAGCCGTGAGAGAGGGACTAACGAAATTCTGTTTTTATTTGAAAGGGCATATATGCGCCTTTCATGTAAAACAATAATTTCGTTAATACCTCATACGCAGCTTGTTTCATTCCATTTCAACTTCGACCCGTCATTATTGAAATACCCTAATAATTGTTTAGAAATGCTTTTCAATCCCAATTCTTATTAACCCTTGCCCTAGGAATGAAGGTCTGACAGCGCGGCCGAAAACGTAAAGAAAAGTGCCCAGCCTTCCATGATTCACCACATTGGTCTTAAATCCTACCAATCTCCTTACGTGGTTTATGGTTTATTTTGTAAGCTATTTTGATAAATAATTGCAAACAAATAATCAGAAAACAAGAAAGGTGTTCTACCTATTAGAAAAATTAATTTTTTTCTTAATTTTCAAAAATACAAAATTAAAACAAAGTGATCGATTAAACTACAAACCATAAAAATTAATAATTGAAGTAAATATATTGCAAGAGGTATATTATCTTAAAATAAATAATAAGTCCCATTTCTGAATAAATTTTAATGCACATAATTAGCGTTTTTACAAAAATTAATCAATTTCAACCATTTCATATTTATAGAAGCTTACTAGTACATGTAAACCAAATTTCCATCTTCCCCCCAAAGTTCTTTCACTAAGATTTTTTTTATTATTATTCATAGAAAATTGACTCCGTCTTGATGGTCTTGACTTCGTTGGTGTTCGATCAAAATGCCAAGGACAACCCCAATGTTTCGCGTGCAGTCCTCGTCTGGTTTCCACCCCAACATAAATTTTTTGCCATTTCAAGATAGTCATGATTCCAATGCGCGTAAAAAATAATTTTTCAAATATCTACACGTAATTACGGATATATATGCAAATAAAGTTTGTAAGTGTGACGTTACCACTCACTCCGTCACAATTGCCCGTGAATTTTGTCGCTTAGGGCAGTCGAAAAACTCATATTACTCTGTTAAGTGTAAACATTTTATTTTTGTACAGCCAGATTTATTCTAAACATAAACGAAAAACTCAATGAACCGAAATATGAGAACTCTAACTATGGAAAAAAATTGTTATACCACAAACGGATTAATAATGAAGAGTCATAAGAAAATCCAAAAATTTTAAACGACAGGATAAGAAAAAACAAGCCTTCGTTCATGGCTTTTGCAGATTTAGAAAAAGCCTTTGTTAATGTGAACTGGAACAAACTATTAAGAATTTTGAAGAAGACAGGAATAAAATATCGAGAAAGAAGTCTTATCCATAACCTCTACAGAACGTAGTCAGCAGTAATTAGAATTGAAGATGAAGAAAAGAAAGCAAAATTCAAAAAAGGAGTAATACAGGATGCAGTCTGTCACCCATACTGTTTAACTTATATATAGAACAGGCGATGAAAAAAGTTAAAGCGGAATATGGAAAAGTAATAATACTGCAAGGAGAATAAATAAAAACCCTACGGTTTGCTGAAGATATTGTAGTACTAGGGGAGTCAGAAGACTTGGAAACAATAATAACTGGCATGAACGGGGTCCTAGAGAAAGACTTCAAGATGAAGATTAATAGAGGGAAAACCAAGGTAATGGAGTGTAGAACAGTGGTATAACTAACGGTGTTAGATTGTGAAGGGATTTTTTGAAAGAAGCTACGGAATTCTGTTACTTGGGCAGTATAATAATAGGGATGGTAGAAGTATAGTAGACAGAAAGAGTAGGAGAGCACAGTAAAGAAAGGCTTTTGCAAAAAAAGGAAATTAGTTACGGGTAATGTAAGTGTGAAAACTGGGAAAACATTGCTAAATTTGTTTGTATGAAGTGTGGCGTTATATTGGTACGAAACGTGGAAGGTAGGAGTTACAGAAAGGAAAATAAGTCTCGGAAATGTAGTGCTATAGGAGAATGCTGAAAATCAGATGGGTGGATGAATCACTAACGAGGAGTTTTAAGCGGATAGGGGAAGAGGGAACAATAATATGAAGGACGTTGACCAAGAGTAGGGATAGATTAATAGGCCACGCTTGGATACACGCGGGTCTTGTAAAATTAGCATTAGAGGGAAGTGTGTGATGTAAGATCAGAGAATATGGAGGCCAAGGATGGAATTTGCTGAGCAGATCAGTCACTATGTGAGATGTGGTAGTTATGGGGAAATAATAAGGCTAGCGCATGATAGATTAGCATGGAAGGTTACATCAGACTAGCCTTAGGACTGAATTCAACAACATTTATATTAAAACAAATTCTATAATTGTTCTGACTACTTCGATTAATGAAGGTGAAAAATTTACGGACAAATATTGTCAGAATTAAAATTATTTAATTAAATTACTTCACTGCGTTTCGTTCCATTACTTGGAACCTCCTCAGGTGAGAGGAAAAAATCCCAAAAGAAAATCCTAAAGCTGTATGATATAAAATAGCACAAATATTTATTGGTAAATTTGTACTGAAGCACGAACTATTCCGAGGCTTGTTGTTGAACGAATTTAATTATTAAACAGTTTTAATTCTGACAATTTTTGGTCGTAAATTTTTCACCTCAATTAACATTTATATTATATTTGTTATTTTCATATTTAAAAATTGTCTCTCATTCAGTGGTGCACGCACAACTTTTATATTTCAGAAATATGCCTGACTACTAAAAAACGGTTGCTGACATCTCATGTAAATTATTCTAAAGATTTAAATTCAGTTGGAGGTATTCACGATAATTTTTTGTATTATTTGCGTGAAAGTATTTCCCGGACCATTAGATAAATTATGATAGTTCTTTTTCAGAAACAGAATCTAAATTGCAAGACAAATCAATTACAATGTAGATTACAAATTAATGAAGCACGGGAAAACAATCATAGATAGATATCATATTCTTTAATTTCTGTGTCTTGGTGGTAATATTAAAAACCTGACCTGACGAATTCCCAATGGCGAAGACGAAACGTAGTAGCAACTGATTAATGCATTCTGTGAATTTTTTGTATATTCATGTATCCTTTATATTTTTTTACGCCATGGGTCGTCGCCACGCATAGTTTGTGAATCACTGTGATATATTCTATTTTCTCGAATCACAATCTGCTGAACGTCGAATTCTGACACTTTTTCAGAGAGTTTCAAAAAAATAATTATCCATAAAACCACCATAAAAGCCATATGTACCAGTCACATGTCAGTGACACGCCGTATCTCACTATATATTTGCCTTACTTTCCGAAATTAGCCGACAAGGTCCATAAGATATCTAATAAATTCGCTCAATTTAGTAGGTTACCGGACGAATCTTTAATAGCAATATAACTTCCTCTCTCGTCTCGGCAAACACTGATTTTAATTCATCTTTCAATTTTCATAATTTTCGTAAACTTTAACTCGGGCGTATTTAATTTATCGAGGAAGACTTGCATAATATTTTGTTGAAAGAATTTTCGATTATTATTTTACCTGAAGGAAGGATCATAAATGGTAATATTGTTTATGTTAATTATGGCAAATGTCCACACGGAAATTAATTATAAATCATTAATCATATATTAAATGAAATTGACGCAACTGTTTCTTATGACACCAAAACGCAAACATATAGGAATAAATGGCATGTATAAAATATAGCTCGACATACAAAATATACATAGTACAGAGAATAAATAAATCACGTTTTAGCTCCAATAACTAAACTTTCTGACTTAGAGGATTTTTAAATTACTTTAATTTTTTACCAGCTGCTAGAATTTTAATAAGAGAAGAAAAGGGCAATGTAGAATTAAATAAGACATTAATGAAAATTTGTATTTCAAAACTAACCAAAGAAAATTATATCCTTACTGCAATAGAAAGTTTACTGGAGATACCGTCTCCACAACATAACAAAACAGTTGATATTATTTCTTGGGGTATGGAGGGCTCAAATACTGTGGTCAAATATTTGTAAACTGTGGTATTTTGGACTGATCGGATTGATGGATATATTGTTTATACTTTACTGTCATAGCTATGGAAGATGGCTGCATCGACATTTTCTTCTTTTTATAAATTCATGAGATGCATTACTCATATAAATGTTTATATTCACCTGAAGGGATTCCCTAGTAAGAATAATTTGTTGTGTTGTTTCTAAAACATTCTTAATTTTTTTCATTAAAATATCTTATCTGACTATTTCTGCATTATTTGTTTTATCAAAGTCAGAAAATCTGAACTATTAATTACTTTGTAAACACTTTATATACTAGAAGAAATCACATACCTTTAGAATGGGGCTAATAAATAAATGACTCAGGAATTGGGAGGTATAGATTCTGAGAAATCAGTAACCAGATCAGCCACCTCTGGAAGCAATAACAGCACTAATCTGTCTGGGCATACAATCCAACAGAGTTTGGATAGCATGTGCAGGTACAGGTACAGCATGCAGCTCATACACTCAGCCACAGTTCTTTGATCATAGACACTGTCAAGAGGTACCTAGCATGCCAGTCACTCACAGCAATTGACTAGACATTTTCAATTGTTGACAGATAAGCAGAATGTGTGCTCCAGGGTAACAATCAAACACATCATGTAGCAAGGAAGGTCAGCACAGTATGGTCAACACGCAGTTGTGTATAATCCTGCTGAAATCTGAGTTATGTGGGATCTGAAGACAGGGGAGACCCACAGGTTGTAAACACATCAGAAATATGTGGTTTCTCAGTGCCAGCACTGCAACCAAGAGGTGATTGAGATGTGTATTCATTTGTAACCCATAACTTAACTCAAAGTCAAGGGTCAGTATTACAATCCCTCCAGGAAGCAGCCAAACAGTTTTTATTTTCCACTCAGACAGCTGTTGTCTCCAACAATTTTTAAAGCACTAAGAAAGGCAAGTTCCAAAGTTTCACACATGTAAGTACAAATTGGTGACAAAAATCAAATATTTTTTCTGTACACAGCTTTATAATGTTAGATATATATGTAACTAGCTAAATTTTGAGCCTTTTTTAGTATTTAGACAATATCCCAGTCAAATGACATATTTATTGAATACCCTAGATGCTTACAATTGTTTGAAACCAGTCATAAAAAATGGGTCCCTCAAAACTGCCAGATTTATGTCTGCTGTATCTGTTATCATGAAGCCCACTTTCTTCCCATGTGTTATACCTGTATCCACTTTATAAACTATATAAATAACCTAAACATAAAATCAAGCCAGTTATGCTATTTGTTCTTACAAATCAAATTTCCAGTAGCTTATTACTCATAACTAATTTTGCTTATTTCCACTCACAAATCAAACATGGCATCATCTTTTAGGAAGCTTCATCAGATTCCCTTTCTGTATCTTACAAAGAGAGTAATTTGAATAATATCTGGAGTTAAATGTAGAACTCCCCTAAAAGTGCTACCACTGCCATGTATATATATTTATGAAGCAATATTATTAAAAAAAGTAAATCAAACATTCACAATAATACAAGGCAAACAGATTTCTTTTATATTCTTTAAGAAACTCAACCTCAGAAATAGTTATTTTCATTATGAAACTGTTCAATAAACCACGCAAAGAAATAAAAATTAAAATGATCAAGAAAAATGTAATTTACAACTGAAGGCATTCCGCTGTATCACTGTTTTTATTTGGTAAATGAGTATCCTAATATTATCTCAAATATAATGCAGTAATTGTAAATTATCTTTTTTCAAAAAATATTTACTACAAATGACACTGTTAACTTGCATATTATTTGACTTTTTGAAACATATATTGTTACTTACTGTAAATTATACTGTAAAATAGAATATTATAATTTTGACATGTCCAAGCATATCTTGAATATGAAAACTGGATATGAACAGTGGTAGTGAAACACAACTTGAAACATTGAAAACATTATAGGACTGACTTGAGTTTGGAGTATGTACTGCAGAAATGTAGACTCAATTTCAAGCGACACTAGACACAACCATTTTTATAATTGTTTTCTTAATTTACTTTGTTTAACTCTTGTTTCTAGTATGTTCTGTTTCGAGAATGTTCTGTTTCTGGAATGTTCCACGAATCTATTAATTGTACTGGACCTCGAAGCAGAGGAAGTCTTTCACAGTACCAGCCTTTGTACAGTACATTGTGTTGAATAAACATTTATAACATCTAATAGTGTGTGTTACTGTATCTCCTAATCCTTCAGAAACATGACAATATGCTTATAAAAATTAAACTAAATTAGATTAGTTGAAATGTACGTGCAGAAGTACTACACATATAAATAGGTGCAAAGAAGTGTTAGCAACATAATGCCAAATGCCAAACCTAGCAACCAAAGTTATTTCCATATTTGAGAATGACATATTTTGTTACAAATTTTGAAATATTAAAATTACCAACAACATTGAAGTTTAAATATCCTTAGCTTCAAGCAATGTCTATTCATTGTACCTGTTGCAAAATTTGCTCTTTTCTGATGCAATACTAGCATATGTATTGACACTCAAAACAAAAATTTCCTATGTATGGTTAGTAGTTCTAAATGATTAGGATAGAATAAATTTATTTTCCATTACAATTTCAATAAAAATGAGAAAACAAACATGAAAAGGTCAGACAACTGATTGCTAAACCCATCACTTTGTAATAACATAGTTCAAAGAACTTTTCAGACAATTGGGAATGCTTTCTGCTAGCCGATCACTGTAAATGTCTTACTAACTTTCTTATAAAGGGAGCGGTGCCTCCAAAAATTGAAAAAACTCCAAACAATACAAGCTTCCTACCACCTATGAAGGTAAGTCAACTACTTTCTATCTCTCTTTCTGTTCCTTATTAATTGTTTTAAAATGACAGAGTAATTTCCTGATGCATATATATATAAAGGCACTAATACTGAACCCTTTGGAACTCTAGTTTCAATAAATCCTCAATATGATTTTTGTATTTCACCTCAGCATGAATCCTTTAATGCAACCCATTGCTATTTATTTTATAATTATGATTCAAACAAAAAATGAAGTTCCTGTAATTGTATAGTACTTTTTTTCAAAGTTTATTTAAAGTGCTTACAATGTAACTAATATCATGTCATGTTGACACACCTAAATATATGAGACTACCTACAAGGGACTGATAAATTTTAGTATCCACCAATTCACCCAAAATACAATCAGTATTTTTAACTAATTTGTCACACACTTCTAATGGCGATTTGCAAGTTTAGTATTTTGAGATGTACTTAATTCCATCCCTAAAATAAAATCAGCTTTCCCTAAATCTTTGAGAACAAAATTTTGAGCAATTTTCCCTTTAACTTCTTTACTGAGATTCTGGTCAGCACAATTTTTTTTAATGTGTACACACACATTACTTTACATATTTCAAAATCAATTTGTTCCAAAATTTTGTTCACTAAAGTGTTCCACTTTCCACCAGCCTGTTTAAGTCCATAAAAGCACTTACTTAGCAAGCACACGTTATTCTCTTTACCTTTCTTAATAAAACATTGTGACATTAAAATTTCTTCATTTAGTTGTGTGTTTAAAAATGTAGTCAACACATCCAAATTATGCCAAAACAATCAAGTAGTGCTGGAGCTTTGTGAACAACTGGACTAAAACTTTCATTAAAGTCCTTTTCCAATTCTTGTTCAAAACCTCTTGCAATAAGGCTTGACTTTCTTCATAGGATTGTAATTTGTAGACAACACCCATCTACACATGATAATTCTTCTATCTTTGATGCATCGATCTACTGCCATGTTTCATTCTGAATTAACAATCCATATTCTCCAATAATAGCAAGTTTCCAGTTTTCAGAATCCTGACTTTGTAAGGATTCCATTATATTCTCTGGATTGCTTTACATTCAGATTTTCTCTAAAATGAACTGGCTTTTGTATCTCCTAAATTATGATGCACTGGCTTTGCACAAGGTATTTTTTCCATGTCTGCATATTCTTGATATTCATTGTCAAAAAATTGAGTTTCATTTACATCTTTCTCATTTATTGTGTGCTGTATTTGTTTTTGTACATAGTTATATAAGGTTCAATAATACGGACATCTTGGACTTATAAATGCCTTTGTTTCTGGTTTCCAAAGCCTGTATACATCACTGTATCCAATTAATATATACTCCTCAGACTTTGATTCTAATTTTCCAAATCCTTTTGATCTGTTTAAAAGATAAACATTGCTCCTAATTTCTTTAAAATAGGATTCTGTTGGTTTCCTGTTGAGAAACAGTTCATATGGACTTTTCTTATTTGTTGATGATGACACACGCCTATTTTGAATATAACAGGCTGTTTTTACTTCTAAATTTATACTTAACATCATATACCTCACAGGTTCACATACATTATGGGACCACGTTTTGACTTGGATTATAGGATACAGTCAACTCATGAATAATTCCTTCTTCTTCAAGAAAAGTATTATATTTTTCATTAGAATGCTCAGTACTATTTATGAAGCATTTTTATTTTATTTTCAGTCTGCCTTTCAACTAATGGTTTGACCTTCACTAACTCGTCAAACACTTTGCTTTTCCTCATCATAAAACACACACATGCTGTATATATTAATAGAAGTTGCCATATACACATCACCTCCAGTGATTCTCGCTTCATAGAACCACACATCACTATGTATTAATGCAATATTTTGCTGCTTCTATTTTCTGTTTTGGAAAACTCTGTCTTCCTGTTTTGTCAACATACTTATTTTGCATTTTTCAGATTTGAAATTTCTAGTACTATATTCTTGCATTCATTTAACTATCTAAAATTTAAATGACACATCCTATATTACGGTGACCATATACTTTTTAGGAAATATTGAAGAATAATTAAAAAAATACCTTATAAAATTCACAAGTTTATAACATTTATTTTTAAAGTAGTAGCATACAACAATGCATACATTAAAATTTTTAACAATCTTAATTTTTTTTGGTGACATTTTTATACACACTTTGTCAAATAAGTCGCTGTCCAGTGCAGAGGTGGGGAACCTTTTCTTTTTACCTTTAGAGGCCACATTTAAATATGAGAGTAATAAAGGAGGTTTATATGCCTATACTTCTGACTTTTATGAAGTTATAATGATTTTTGCACAGTTATATCAATTTATTGCATTGTATAGATAGGTATAAAGAAGCAAGACTTGAATACATCATTTCTAGAGCGAACATGTGTCTACTGTAGTTGAAAACCAAGTGGAAGGTTATATTATTCAACATACTCACTTAACCAGGACATTCTTCTTAATAAAAATGCAAATAACCACAATTACTGGTCCAAAAACATTTATTGTTCTCAACTAAAAGCATCGTCAACAGGTTAACACAGTATGTTTCAGCTATTTAGCCATTTTCACTTGTAAGAGTATCAGTAAAAACACATGTTACATCAACATATTCACCTGTCTCCAGTCAACCAGTTCTACATAATCTTTAGAGTGACACATACTATATATAGCAGTGTTATGCACATGCCACATTGTAATTTATTATCAAGTGTCTATGGTCAACTCGACTGAGCAGAGATTGAGGCGTCACCTCAGAATATGGTGACCTGACTTTCTGGTGTTGTGGGAACATCGATTATGCAGATGTTGTGTAGGACAAGCCCTATAATACTTCCTTGAGGCACTCATGCTTGCTATCATGCTTCCAATTTGAGGTGTTGATATCAACGAAGAATGTCCTACGTGACAGGTATGAGTGGAGCAGTAAGAACCTACAGTCAATAAGCTGCTGTATCAGACCATTATTCCATATCTTGTCAAAATCCTTTTCGGCGTCAAGGAAAAGGGTGCCGTACACCTTGCCAGAGCCTTTTGTGATGTGTTCAACTACTCAGAGTAGTTGAAGTGTTGTGCAGTGATGGTTCCTAAAGCCGAATCGCTCCGGCCATAGGAAATCGTTTTCTATGCTATTTTCGTAGTCTAATTTCCCCAAGAAGCTCAATAATTTCCATGCTTTCTACACATAATGGTGTAGTTTCTCTATATAAATTATCAATGGTAACTGACGTTCCCTTTACGAATTACACCTCTTTAAAAATGGGATTTTTCAATTTTTTTCAATGTTTGAGACGCTATATCTCTGTTGGGCATATAGATAAAAATCTGAAACCTGTTAGCATGATAGGTCTTTATAGTAGCAAACTACGATATAAATTTGAATTGAACTTTGAGATTTGTAAACCATCTTATAAGGAAAGGCAGCAGGAAGACATAATATGAGGGGGGGGGGGCAGAGGGAGGGAGGGATTTGTTTAATGTTGCAAAGTTATAGGTTGAAGCATCGATTTAAGACCGTACAAGCAAATGCTTTTACTGAACGACAAAGAATCGATCGATTAGATTTTCTATCAACTAAATTACAATGCTTTGACAAACGTACGAAACATTTATTTTACATCTGACATTTGGGCCGCCATTTTTATTTATTTCGAAAGAGGTCCGTCAGTAACAATATACTCTTCAACAAACAAACAACATCATACGAGCCATTCTGTTCATTAAGGTCCAGTTTCTCGATTGGGTCTATGGAAATTGAGGTAATACTTTTGAAGAAAAATATATTTCCACTGAGATTGGTGTGTTGTGTTTCTATTAAAACGACCGCATAGGACCCTAATGTTACTAAGTATAGTTTCTTAATTCCTAATCCTTTTATTCTCTTTTGGATCATTGCATTCCGCTTGAATTCTGAGAATTCATTTTAATTGTCGGGAAATAAATGGGATGAATAACCATGGCTATAGAATCCCTGAGAATCTAACATGGACGATAAAGTAATAATTGTCAGAAATTATATTTATAATATATTGATTCATTAATTGTAAATTTATCGAACCAACGGAATAAATATTATTTTTATTGCAGATTGACGTCGCTCGAATAATGTACAAGTTTTTGTCTGAGTACATTTCAAACGTTTTGAAAGAAACATCCTTCCACGGACTCCGGTATTTGACAGATTTTAAGCAGAGATCCATGGAAACGTGAGTTTGAAAATTTATTCCTTATGTATGAAATAACGTCATAAAATAGATAAAAAATTTGAAAATCATATTTTCATTCATTTCAAATTTTTTAAGAGTTAGTTTCCTTATTATATTTATTTTTTCATTGCTTAAATATATTTTATTAATCTCACTTTTCTTACAATCTGTCCATTTATCACATAAGTAATTGTTTTGTGTTAGTTAAAGAACAAAGATAAACAGAAAATGACTTATAGGAATACTTCGAATGAAGAAACCTTTAGCAATTCTCTCTCAGAGATAAAACACACGTAAGTTAATTCTAATGAAATCTGCCGATTAGGGTTTCTTGCTTGAATTATTTAATCGTGGCGCTTCACTTGTGTGTTCACAGATTCATCTGACAAGTGCGTAAGGTTGAACGTGAGTTAAAGCATAATAACATATACTCGATCACTTAATTTCATCTTTAATCCACTGAACTATCAGCTCTTTTGTTATTTGAATGTTAGTGGCATTCAATGGAGCATTAACTATTTGCCTTATCACTTTATTTTTTGCAGGTTAGAATTACTTTTCGTTCCCATCGCAGAATCCCATAAGTTGCTTGATGATGGTCTTGCACAGCAGGAGCTTGTTTTCCGGTGTTAACTGAGATGACCTGCCAATAAGCCAATTACAACATAATTATCCCTATACCAAAGACGACTGGGGCTGATAGATGTGACCAGCACAGGACAAGCGTGCAATATATATATATATGGTTAACAGGCTACATGAGGGTGATCCTGAAACAGGCAACTCCCCTTTAATAGCATGGGAAGAGAATTGAAAAGGGGGGATGCGGAAGGTAGAGCAAGGTAGCCAAGGGTTGTCTAGGGTCCCGGGCTGTGGGCTAAGGATCCTACCCGGTGTTTCACCTAAAGAGATGCAGAGAAAACCCTAGAAAAATTGCATCAGTTAGGTCGGGCATTGGGTACTATTCTCACGCCTTTCCGAATGACGGGAGACGAGTTTGCTGTGGGGTCGCAGCATTCCCTTCTTCGAGTATTCGCCAGTTTTAGGAGACAGTTGGCCGTCTGATCCAATGGGAACGAAATTAGTATATATGAGGATGGAACGTCAATTGGAATGCGAGTTAAGAGAAAATCAGTTTGGTTTAGGAAGAATGTAGGGACAAGAGAAGCAATATTAACTTTGCGTCTAATTTTAGAAGACAGGATTAGAAAAAAAAACAACAGATCCATGTTCATGGAATTTGTAGATTTATGAACAACTATGTGCTTTTCTTAGAAATAAAACATCGCACAATATTCAAATGTCAGCTTAGTTCATTGACATTTTTCTCTTCCGAAGTAGCCCAGATGACCGGTCAGCGATGTAGTCGTAATTGAGTCTCTTTGCTCTTATTATCGATCAGTAGTAGTGACGAAGGGCTGGTGGGTTTTGAATTTGCATTGCCGGAAGTCATCTCGGCTGCATACGATCATGAAACCAGTCACGTTGCCTGTGAGACGGGCTGTGTGTATTTTATTGAAATTGGTGACGATTGAGTTTTGTTGACTTAACATAGATGTTTTTTTCACAGCAAAGTACAGTAATTAAAAGTTCGTCACATTTATAATAGTGAAACGATCATTTTGATTATTAATGTAGCCCTTAATAAAATAGATTTTATACTGGACAGTATACTTCACAGCCTGTTCTGGTTGTCAATATGGTGCCTCAGCGCGTCGGGAGCTGTTTCTGTAATTTCTTCAAATTGGAACAGGTTTCAACAAAACCCAACTGTGATATCCATTGACCGCAATTACAGAGAATTCGTGACGACCTTTCCAGCTGGCACATTTTGTTTCTCGAAAAAGTACAACGAATCCAGGATCGACACATACATCGACAGGTATACATATTTACTTTTAACTCTTAAAATCATATCAGAAGAAATAATTTATGGAAGAGAACAGTCACGATTTACTAATGTATTCATATTAACTGGCAATAAAGTTATACAATCTAATAAAATACTATTCAATTTTTAAAAATCTCCTTTTACCTTAAAAACAACGTGAAACTGTTACCTCCGTTTGAAAGATAAATTTGAATATTTTGGATCAATATTTAATTATTAAATGTTTATTAATTTACTGTAACATTTTTAATTCTGATATATTTTACAAAAATTTGTAATACATTTTCACAATTTGGGCGCCAGCGAATCTAAACTTTAACATTAAGATACAGTTCTTTAATATTACAATTTAATAAATTAAATAAATAATAAAAATGAAAAAATTATTTTTATCAAATTTGTTTACCTAGTAACAAAATAAATAACTCATCACGTGAACTCACGAACTGTACTTGGTGAACGTTAAGAAAAGAGTTGGTAAAATGAATTTAAATTTCAGTTCTTACTCTTCCAGAGACAGATACGTAAAACCTGTCGCTTCTGTTTATTTATTTCAGGGTTGGTCCACATCTATCCGAGAATGAACGCAATGAGATGGCTGCCTTCGTTCGCATTCTAGCAAATGCTACATATGAAGGAATGGAACAATTGAAACGCTTTTCTCAATTTCCGTATATCCCACAGACTGGCTTCTATAATATCTCTATGGAGGTACGAACGTATCCATTCCTGTATTTAGGTTCTTATATTAAAAATGTTGTGTTCCATTTTTGCTACTTTAGTTAACACATTTAATCTGTATATTTTAGTTGTATACATTTAGTAGCGTGAACTAGGAGAGTCTTATTCCCTCTTTCAACAGATCCTGAATAAGCATTATGATTTAATTTCCTCGGTCTATATTTAATTTCAAAATCGTATTCCTCGAGCAAAAGTCTGCACCTAATTAATCTTGAGCTAGGGCCATTAACATTCAAAATCTTAGTGAGTCCCTTGTGTTCTGTAACTACCGTAAATTCTGTCCCTAAAAGATAAGATCTAAAATTCTTGCATGTCCACACAAATTCTGTTGAATTTAAAAGTCTACTTGCGTAACTAATAGGTCTATCGTTAGGCCAAATGGTTTCAATTTTAGGCAGGCGAGAAATCGTAAATATACGTACCGCTCCCAAGGTGAGAACCCGAAGCTGTCAGAACCACGGGCATTAAATTTGGGAAATTATTTTATTTGGAAAGTTGAGGGACAGACCAGTGCGGAGCACGTCATTTTTTTTCGTCGCTGTGGACCATCACGACCTACATTCGTATCAAATACGCACTCCTGTCTCGTCGCTGTGGACCATCACATCACGACACCTGGTAAATTGCTGTTACATGGTCCACATTAAACCCAGGATGGTGTAGAGTACTCAGGTTTACGTTTCTTCTCATAGCTATAAACTGATTGTGTTTCTCCCACTCAGACCATTTTCCACAATAGTCCTGATGAACTAGATCTCAATTTGCTGCTAGCCAGAGCTTATAAATAATTCAATGCCCTTTTATTTAATAAACTTACTTTATATTTAAAATCATTTTCTTTTCCTTTAATCACCCAACAATTCATTAATAATTTCATAATATAAATATAATCAATAAAATCAATATACTTTTACTAAAAACTTGAATTAACCCATGAAGGTCGAAGTCAAGAACCCAACTCAGTCTGGCTAATTGATTTTGGCGATTTCACGGTTTCCTGGTTGTCTGTGTGGCACAGTGTAACATCACGTGGTCTGCAGATCCAGTATGGCGGACGCGACATTTTATTGGTACTACATTCAAAGATAACCAGAAGCCTCTTTCCTAGCAGTAGCGCAGTTGAGAAGCTTTTGTGGAAAATGAATGCGAAAGTGCCTTATAAGTACTAGATAATGTAGATTTTCCCCGTGAATCAATTGACTTTAGAGTTCTTGCGTTTCTACTCGAATTATATTACTTGTGAAACACAACGTTTCGATAGCTATCTCCGCCATCATCGTCAGGTGACTGATCATGAGTGATATAGCCCGGGCACAAACCCGAGAACTCTATATGCTTTGAAAATTATTTGCATTTAGCAGTATAGTTGATGGATAGTATACTTGTGTGACAGAAATATTATATCTAGTGGATCAAATCATTACTCAGATGTCAGTTATAAATCACAAATAAGTTCGATTCGTATTTACTGATTTTACAAGTTGTAATAAATCATCAATTCCTTTTAAATGTGCTTTATTATAATTAACAGTTTTTCTCTAAATGCCATTTACAAGTTAAAATCAAACATTTCCATACTTCATTCACAATTTCCTAGGTACGTAATGATTTACAAGGGACTTTTGACTGTAAAGAAAATAACTACTCAACTATCATGACAGATCTTGGACTATGCTTCACGTGTAACTCAGCTATTCAAGATTTTCTTCACAACAGGTAAATTTTATTTTATTTCCATTTACTGCCAAAATAAATAGAGATAGGAGACTTAACATATGGATAGCTTTTAAAAGTATGCAGTAAACTTGAGCGCAGATGTTTCTTTGTTTGTTCTCAATGTAACATCAGTTTTCTAATTGTGTTCTAGTATTATTAAAAATAATTTTGTTTAAGTAATGGTAATAAATATATAAAGTGATGCTGCACCTCAACAGATTCAGGCTTTTTCTTCTTATCGTTACAGGTTTTTTTTCAGTGTATTTATTGTATTGAGTGCTTTGTTCTCTCCATTTCAGTCGCTTAAAACTAAGAGTGGACAAGGTAAAGGATCCATGGAAGGTGAACTTTGACTTGGGTACAGCGACAATGTCTTTGCAAGGATACGAAAGTGGTGCTAAGGTAATTTTATGAGTTTTTGACAATGGCGGCTCATAGAAGTGCATTCCAGGTTGTGAGGATCAATTTAGTTTTATTTATATATATAATGAAAATTTGATGGCATTTATTTTACAGGATTATTTCTGTAATGTTCCTGTATAATAATGAATGTAATGGAGCAAATAATCTAATTATTTTCTTAATGTAGTTTGTACTTGTTTCTCTAAACGTATTTCACTGTAATCAGACCAAAAATATGGTTCAAGTATCTCCTACTTAATTCAGTGTACTTTTGAGTATTAATAATGTAATAACAATTACTTTATTAATAATAATTTAGTCTATATAAGAAACATAATTCAATAATTAAACAAATAATTTATTATTACCATTTTGAAGAAAAAAACAAATTTCCTTCCTCGCACGGACAGTCTCATAGGGGATCTGGGCCTTGTAGCAGAGGCTGAATCAGAATTTTGGTGAAAGAAAATCTTTTCTGATTATAAAGTTTATTGGCTCACCGCTGATATGATTGGAGAGCCGCTGTCCGGGCTCCGACGTGGATTTTGCTTCTTCCGATTCAAGTTGTTTAGCAGATTCTATTTACCTTTTTAGTGAACTTAGGATTGTGCAGCTCGCGAACGTCCACTCGGTTCTCCATCCACTCCCCAACTGTCCCGTACAGCGCCCCGTCCTAAAAAAACGTTCGCCTCCCTCTTGACCTGGAGGACAATAGCTTGCTGGTTCTGACCAGCCCTGAAAGCGTGGGCTAAAATTATAATTTTGATGAAAAGGCAGAGGCCAACACAAAGCCAAGAGCTGGAACCTTGGAACAAAGGATAAGTTGAAAAATCCTGAAAGGGAATAAAAACAATTATTTTTAGCCCCGGCTTAGAACGGGGATAAGGAGAGGCCGCTGAGTCTAACCACGTGCACAAAGAACTGGCTAATAAGACTTTTGAGAAAGAAGAGAGGAAGGGCTGAACTGGCCAATAGGAGTTTTGAGGAAATAATGTCTCGGAGATTTTCTGAGGACGAAAACACTTGCTGGAAAGACGGCGAAAGAGATGGTTAGACGAGCGCCCCATCACGAGCAGTTCCTGATGTTCCAACTCTTTGATAAGTGTTGATCTTGCAGTACCGCGTGCGCGAGTTTTGTAACAGAAACCACGGTTTATCAGGGGAGAAAGAGTTCTCATTTTTATCCCGCGCAATTGGTAAATTTGGTTCATTCATACCAAAAGAGATATAGAATCAATGCTTTAATTGTATTATGTTCACGTAATATATAATAAGCTCACATTTTAATTCCCTTGATTTATTTTATTTTACTGTATTCCTGGGAAAGAACAATTGCAGGTGGTGCCCAAAATCCTGACCACGTGTCCTTATCTTAAACCACGTGGTGTATTCACAAGGCAAGGTGCTGAATTCAAATGTAAAGTACCATGATGTCCTCCAGGCTTCGAGCTCTTTCATGTATTACTAATTTCATCGAATGTATACAAGTCATGATCTTAATTATGTGATAAATGTTTCACCTATTTTATACCAAAAACCTGGAATTACTATTGTCTCAATACAAATTTTTAAATATTCTGTAGAATTAGCAAGATAACTGATTACAGTCAATTGAATTGAATATTGCAGTTCTTTGCACACTCTCCATGGGAGGTAGCTGACACGAGAAGTTTGGGGCTGTCGGTGATCAGAGGTAAATATCATGTGGCACAGTACGGAGCCTTGGAACTGATATCCAGTCCTGAGGTCAGAACACTACAACCTCATCAGAGGCGCTGCCTCTTTCCAGAAGAGTCCATATTGTCTGTGTATGCGCCATCTCTATGTATCAAGAAATGCAGGATCCAGCTGGCACAGAGACTTTGTGGTTGCACACCTTATTTCTATCTACCATCTGGTAAAATTATATTACATAAATTTAACACCTTCGTTTGTGAGATAAGTCACAAAAGATATAAATAATCCAAAAATTGTTTTTGGAAGCATTCATACTTCTTAAAATCATTTAGGATAAGAGTTTCAATTTTATATTGCCAATTTCTGATTTTCTGACTTTTAAAAATACCAGCAGATTATACATACAAATTAAATTAACATATGACCTATTGAATTTACAATATTGACCAATTAATGTAAAATGTTATCTTACACTAATTATTTTTAGTACAATTAATTGCATTTTGAAAAAGAATGTAAAATAACCAAAATTAACAGAACAAATGCGCTTTAATAGAATTTGTGAAAACATCCAAATATAAAAAGTAAATACTAGGAGTTTGTATCAGAGTATTATTTTTGACAATTATACATTTTTGGGAAAGTGAAAATGACCAATACGGTTAACAGATGTTAGATATTTCTTCAAGGTGTTCATTTTATTAGCTGTTAATAGAACAATAAATTTAAAAGGGAAGATAATATGTTATGTGAAGAAAGCATTGGGACAATCATTTTAGCAATGGAGGAGTTATTTAGAACCATACCATAATAATATTGTCCTTAAAGTGCACAATAAATTCCTTCTCTGTGTAAGACAAAAGCAGTAGGTTTTTTTTGCAATCTGATTCTTTGTATCTGAATTCACAGGCTATGTAAGCTATGAATTAAGCTTTAGATTTTAATGTTTGATTTGGGACCTCTTCAAGTTGCACTGATGGATTAAATAAATTAATAATTAGTCAAAGTCAATTACTGCTTTGGTTACTCAATAATAGCAAATGTCCACAGGAAACTTTTGATATTTCTCAGACAAGTTTAATATGGTTCACATGATTCAATATAGACAATAAATATGCAATACTTATTTTTCCAGATGAAATTGATGAGTGCAACATAACTGGTTTGCTTTGTATTTCCAAGAACCGTGGTAAGTACAACCATTAAAAAATTAGTTTAGAATACAATAGTTTAGAACAAATAATTTAGTTACTTCAATATCTCATTAAACAAGTAACAACTCAAGTTATTTATTGTATATACATAATTGTGCCATGAATTACTATTAAACATAAAATATTACACAGAAATATATCAACTATAATAAATTATTTAATTAGCCTCTTTGTCAGTATTTTTATAATTTAAATATGAAATATTACGTTTTGTCTCTCCAATTAATGCTTTTCCTAGTGAGGAGCAATTCGCTCATTATTCTCGAAAAATAATTTTGTTCTTCATCCAGAATTTCGACATGGTTCCAATCAATTTGGTTATTCATTATTATGTGCTTTTAATATTCTTCATCTGCTCTAAAATGCATATTTTAAAGATCTTTTTGTCTGCCCTACATATGTTGCTTGGTAATCCAAACAATTAATTTTATATACAACATTATGTTTATATCTTATTCTCCTGCTTAATTTTCACTGCAATATCTGGTTGTTTGAGCATTTCCCTCAATTAAATATCTGTGCTTATTCTCCAACTTTTTTCCTCCCGTACTTGTCCAAATATTGCTTTTAAATTAACCTTGTTAGTTTTATATCAGTATATATGCCTTATATATCTGTACTTTTTTTTATCCACTGTTTTTGATTATCCATGCCAATTCGCCCCATATACACTAGTTTGTTTTTAGAATCAACAGCTCTATTAACATGGCTGTACCACATGAACTTCATATCCCCCATACTTACCTGGCATCATAACACTGAAATGATAATGTGTGATTTACACTTTCAGATTTGCTCATTTCATTGTGGGACAACAAAACTAAGAGTAAAGTCAAGTGTCATTGCCTACCTTTGTGTCACAAGGTATCATACTTTCTCATATTGGAAGGAAAAGGAACTTGGTGAGTTGTGACATTTTATTTAACTAACATGAAAAGTTATTAAATGTTAGAAATTTTTTCCTAGATAATTAATTATTCCTTACTTAAATTCATTAAGTTCTTTTGTATTATTTATTACAAATGAATACTAATATAACTGGAGTCATAAATGAAATGCATTGTTAAGTAGAAAAAAGTGCATTTAATGCATTGATTATTATTCTTGAGAAATTTCTATATTCAGTTAAGACATTTGAAGTTTCCGGGAGATGAATTGGTGGTCAGACAATATCATATTTGAATTGACTGAAATGACTTAAGGACATGAGCACCAATTTTCTGAACCTGGTAATGGAAATAGTTCGAAGTGACAATGTTCCTCTTCCTGGTGTCAGGCAAACACATACCTTTTGCACATAAATAAAACCACAAGGGGCATATAAGCATGAGTAGTAACAGGATATGTAGTTTTGATGAAGAGTAGATGAAAATTCTGCAGTTGCAAGCTCAGATTTTGCATATCAGTAGTTGTGAGATGATAATAATTTGATGGATGGAAGAGAAATTTGAAGTTGATGGCAGTCAGATATACAATGTCAAGGGCAAGACACCCGCCAGATTACCCCCATCACATTAGTTGTGTCTCTTGTTTCAACATCAATATTTACCATGGATAGCCAAGGGTGAACTTTGCCATAATCTTGGAATTTGGCTGATACTGTGTGTATCATAATGGTGGACCTGTTCTGGATATCAAGATTAGATTAATAGAGAAAGGAGAATGAAACAATACAGAAGAGAAATGTGCACTCCTGAAGGAAGAAATGACTAGAGCTTTTGAAATGTGATGCTATAGGAGAATGATGAAAATCAAATGGGTGTATAGAATCACTAATGAGGAATTTCTAAACAGAATAGGAGAAGGCCAAACAATATGGAGGGCGTTCACTAAGAGAAGGGATAGATTAATAGAGTCTTGTAAAATTAGCATTAGAGGGAAATGTGTGGGATAAGAACAGAAGAGGAAGGCCAAAGATGGAATACTATAAGCAGATCAGGGAGGATGTGGGATGTGGAAGCTATGTAGAAATGAAAAGGCATGCACAGGATAGGTTAGCATGTAGGGTTTTATAAGACCAATCTTAGGAATGAACACCACAACACATGCTTAGTTAAATTTAATACTACTACAAAATAATTTTTCAAATAAAAAAATATATATCACTTTATTACTTAATAAAGGGCATCATTACATAAAAAATAATGTAATATTAATATGTATATAACTGATCATTTCAGGTTGGAAAATTCACAGTTTTATTGGAAAATAGAAAACTTTCCACGAATGCAGCTGCAAAGAAAAGTTTTATATGGAACAACAGAATTGTTGGGTAACTATATTATTTTGTAACATACTTATAAATAATTAATGGAGTTTTAAAAATTAAATATTTAGTTCATAAGACTGTGTGCGTTATCATATTAAGTCCTTACACTGGTCTGACACAACTCTCTAGGCTAACCTATTCTGTGCAAGCCTTTTCATTTATGCATAATTACCACAACCCACAGCCTCCTAATTTACTCTGTGTATTGCATACTTTCCCTCCTGCCTCTGCTCTTATCCCACACACTTCCCTCTAATGCTAAAATCTCAATAAAATACGATATACTTTTACAGTAGGGTCATTCCATGTGAAGTGGTCAATTTGAAAATCAAACCTCACACAACCATTTTGATTTTGATGAAACTTTTACAGTTTATACTGTAGTGTGCATTATACTTCTTCTTCCTGTGGCTCCTTAGCCCTTAAATGGGCCCTAGCCTCCTCGTGTGTGTTATACAGTTTATCTGGATTACACTCCTGTGATGGTGAAGGAATACACTTTAAATGTAAAAGAAACTACAAACTTTTTATTTTGAGCAAGCCATCACAACAAACAATACCAACAACAATGACTCACTAACTGATCTTCATTTGTCTTTTTTTTTTTTTTTTTTTTTTTTTTTTTTTTTTTTTTTTTTTTTTTTTTTTTTTTTTTTTTTTTTTTTTTTTTTTTTTTTTTTTTTTTTTTTTTTTTTTTTTTTTTTTTTTTTTATTTTTTTTTTTTTTTTTTTTTTTTTTTTTTTTTTTTTTTTTTTTTTTTTTTTTTTTTTTTTTTTTTTTTTTTTTATTTTTTTTTTTTTTTTTTTTTTTTTTTTTTTTTTTTTTTTTTTTTTTTTTTTTTTTTTTTTTTTTTTTTTTTTTTTTTTTTTTTTTTTTTTTTTTTTTTTATTTTTTTTTTTTTTTTTTTTTTTTTTTTTTTTTTTTTTTTTTTTTTTTTTTTTTTTTTTTTTTTTTTTTTTTTTTTTTTTTTTTTTTTTTTTTTTTTTTTTTTTTTTTTTTTTTTTTTTTTTTTTTTTTTTTTTTTTTTTTTTTTTTTTTTTTTTTTTTTTTTTTTTTTTTTTTTTTTTTTTTTTTTATCTTCTTTCTCATCTCCTACTCTGTGACTAGAGATATTTAGATTAGCTCTACAGTAGTATGGAGGCTTAGATGCACATCTAAAGAGAGTTCAAAAGCCAAGGTTCAATATTTTTCTTTATGGAGGTCATGTGGTAGGTTTTCAACAAAATAATGACAAAACTAAATACTGCCTTTTTTATCACACATATTGAACCCAGCTACAATTTGGACCATTGTATCTTCTGTGCACCAGCTGTGATGCTAGACCAGGTGTTGTTGAGCACATAATTCATTCTGTGTAAATCTGTGTATGTAGTTCAGAATAAAAATCAGTAAAATATTAAAAGTTAAATGCTAAATAAGAAAAGAAATATGTAAATTATCTTTTTTTGTGAGTCACTCATTATATTAAATGTTAAAATAGACAATTGTTACATTTTCATTCCATATTAATTTGTACTGGCTATATTTGATTATATTTACAAAAATGATCATGTATCTGAAAAACAGTGTATGGGTCAAACCTTGGCTGTGTAACCTGTCTTTAAGAAGTCACAAAAAAAATTGTAAGCTTCTTTATAATGTTTCAGATAATGCAACAGCAATTTATTACTAAAAAATACTAACAACAAGTTAAATTTTGTTTACAAAAAATTGGAATTTTACATTAATAATGAATTGAATTAATGTGATGTTTTAATACATGTATTTTATCAAAATATTTCAAAAATAGCAAATTTTTGTTACAGTGTCATTTGGAGGAACTGCTGCACTATTTCTAGGTTGCAGTTTGCTGAGTGGAGCAGAATTAATTTATTTTTTCACTTTACAATTATTCTGGAGAATCATGAACTTGAAGGACAATTCCAAAAATAAACACATACAAAGATATAAATTACAGACTTTCAAAGTAATACAAGGAAAGCAATTTAAGAATGAATACCACAACAACAAAAAACGCATTTATAAAATTGAAGGTTACCAATTGTGAAGAAACAAAAATGAGGTTTCAGAACAATTATAAACATAAAATATAAATATATAAGTGTACAATTACACAGTGTTTGACTCTAATTTGAGTTTGTCACTTTGTTTGTGCTGTGTGCTGTTCTCGTGCCTCTCAATTTTTCATCATCTGACAAAAGCTACAAAGCTAATAGAAATGTGATGTGGCATCTATTTTACCTCTAAGTTATTTTCTATATTTTGGCTACTTCTTTGCATAATTATTATCTCATGAAAAATGCAATGCTTTAATCTACAGGAATTTCTGAACTCAGTTGAAAAGCAACAAGCAAAAACTTAAGCATGATACAAATACATTAGTACACGCTGCCATCCAAGAATTTCTACTGTCATTAAAAAATGCAGACCCTGGTATTGAGAAGCTTAAACAAGTAAAGGGAAAATATGATTTTTATACAAACAATTAAGAGAAGTCCAAGAATTACTAGTTTTTTCTGCTCACTTGCTAGGAAGGTAGAAATTTTTAGTTCTATAATAAGGACAAACATAATAAAATTTCCAAATGCATATTCTGTATGAAATAATATAGGATCACTAGTTTATTTCATATTTAGTCTTTATTCCTGTTAATGTCTAGATTTGTTAATGTTTCATGTATGAAGAAAGATTAAGTATGAATTTAAATAGTTATCCACCGGTTGGTGTAGCTTTACTCATCTGTTCATCAAATATGACTGAAGAAACGTTTTAGAAAATTAAACGTATCAACAAGTGCCAGAAAATTCAGTTTGAGTTCCATAAATTATTTGGTGATGTCAGACCTAACAGTAAGGAAGTCAGCAAAAAGTCACAGGGATAATTACCATGTCATCATAATGGACCTTCCAGCTTCTTCCTCCTATTTGGGTCGTACTCGATACAAATCACAGCCGCTGTTCTTCCTGGTTCAGGAAGAATTTCCGTTTATCTTCCTCTCCTTGGACTACATGTCCGATAATGCCGATCATTTGCTCAAAATATCTCTTGCGAAAATGTCAACCATCTGTCCACCAAATCTCCCACACTCGAAAATCTGTCTCGAAATCTGTCCCTAAAATCTCTCTGCCAGCCTTTTTAAAACCTACTCCCCACTTCTTTAGTTCATATCACCAATGTGGCAGGGATGGATATTCACTAATGACATTTATGGTTGCTCTTGGGGATAACCACCACCCAATGCTGCCAAATCTCACCAAAAGTGGGAAATGCCTCAAGGGCGCCAAGATGTCTAGGTTTTATTGCCCCTGGGTCAAAAAATTTCTCCTTTCTTTTGAGTCTGCACCGCCTAAGTCTGAGCAGACCGTTACAATATATAGTGTTATAAATTAATAGATTTCTTTAATGGTACTTAAGATGTGATATTAATGTAACCACACATGAATAAAACACAAGCGGTTCATTATGTTGCTCTGAAGGAGTCACATAAGGGGTCATCGTCATATGTATATATATTGTATAATACAAATATAACAACAATTCCTCTTCTGGGCTACAAGCACACCACACAGTATCATCATAAATGGAAAGTTTAATAATTGATATAATTATATATACATATTATCATTATATGAACCTCTTAAAAATGAAATAAAAATGTGAAATTACTTGAAAGAAAGTGGCTAATTCGTAAATAATTCTCAATTTATAAAATATTCTAGAAAAAGTAAATAAAAGGAAACAATATGTATACCTTGAAAATTAATTCTTTAATCTTCAACTTCTTCCTAAAAATCATCAGTTGCAGCATCAAATTTATTTTCAGGTATCGAAATGAATTCGTTATTCAAACCATCATTATATTTGGTTGAATAGCTCAAGTTCCAAATTATTCTTTCCGGGCATCACAATGATCAAGCAAAACAATAATGGTTGTATGTTTGTAATAAAGTGATTCATTTTGAGAGCATTTGGATGCAACGAAATATAAAATTGAAACGAAATAGTGTTAGTGTTATAAATTAATAGATTTCTTTTAACGGTACTTAAATTGTGCTACACATGGATAAAACATTTACAAGCGGTACATTGTGCAGCTCTGTAGGAGTGTCACATAAGAGGACATCATTAAATACTATATTCTGTGATTTAAAAAAATCAAGTAGATCCCGAGTCAAACCACAGTCGCAATGCAACGGATTCACGGCTAGAAATAATCCTGCATTTCTAGTGTTTGCAAACATCTGCTTGACAATAATTCGTATATTGTTGAATGCCACATGTATAACTTTAATATTGTGATGAATTGGCACAGAACTTTTAATTGTTCCAATCTGATTATTAGAGGCAAACACCTTTTGCAATGGACTCCCGGCGAATATAATATACAAATTTTGAAGATTATTGTTCTGAACATCTAAGTCTAGAACATTGGGATTATTTTTAAACAAATTCACTGGAATAGTTGACAAATTGTTGTTGATTAAGGAGATAGACGACAGATTTACTAGTTTGCTGAAAACATCTTCAGAGACAGAAACCAGATTATTATGACCGAGAAACAAAACTTCAAGAAGAGGAAAGTGATCGAATGTACTGCTAGTTAAGTTGATATTGTTGTGCAAGTCGATTCTTATCAGTGTTTCAGGTAAACAGTCAGGAATCGACGTGAGGCCATTGCCGTCACACATGGCTAAGTAACCAGCATAAAAATCACACCTCGGACATTCTTGGGTGTGTACTTTTCTAGAAAGCAAGGAAATTACACAGATTAAGAGCAATCTCGGTGTCATCTGAAAAATAAAACAAATTTACCGTTTCAATTACAATCTGTGTGATATATTTTCTCTTGCAGCAGCGCCCCAAACAGCGGTTAACTGACTAATAAATAAAAATGTATGTGTGAATACTGCGCGTACTAACTTAAAAGGCTTAAAGCAATTTCAACCAAATTCAGTACAATTAACAGGAAAAGTTGATAAATTAACATTAGAGCACACCATGCTGTTTTTACGTAGTCTGGTTTGAATGATGTCGTTATGAACCCCAAAAAACTGTGGATACTCGATTGATGTCCATATTTGTCTTTCGATACAAGTACTTTTCGTAGTTATTTGCGATATTTTCTAGTATCGGTAAATTGTATCGAAAGTTTTGGTGTTGTGGAGGAGCAACAAAACGTTGTTGATGTTATACTTAATCTAAAGTTCATCACTTAAATACACAAAATATGGACAAATATTTTCTTTTCTTTCCTGCAGCTCCTACCGTCCACGTTTTGCACCCATATGACGCCACAGGTCATACGAACATTTTTAGTAATGATTTCCTAATATTCACACTTATATTACCCGTAAGTATATTTCCCTAGCGAAAGCCTTTCTTGCCTGTGATATCCTACTCTTTATGTCTACTATACTAATACCATCCCTAGTTATTATGCTTTACAAGTAACAGACTTCAAAATATCCCATCCATAAATCTAACACCGTTTGTTATTTCACTGTTTGCCATACTACACTCCATAACCTTTGTTTTTCTTCTATTAATGCTCGTTGTACTCTTTCTCCAGGACAACGTTCATGCCATTTATTATGGATTCCAAGTCTTCCTATGGCTCCTTTAAACAATGTCATCAGCAAACATTAGGTTTTTATATCTTCTCCTTGCATTTTGATTCCCTTTCCATATTCATGTTTAACTTTCACCTGTTCTATATATATAAGTTAAACAGCATGGGCGACATACTGCACGCGCTCTGACGATGTTCATTCTTCAACGTCTGAATGCATACTGAGCTTCTTACGCTCTTTCCAGGGCATCAATCCATTGTTGACCGAGGAACCCTCCCACATGGCAGAACGAAGAAGCGGAGCGTTGCCTTGGCGCGGTGGATGTTGTCCCGGCTGGAAATCCAACCATGGCCACCGCTCACTCACAGTTTTTGGAGAGAATGGCGGTCTTTAAGGACCCGTATCAAGTATCGATACTTTACTGATGCATCTCTTTAGGTGAAACACTCCGTAAGATCTTTAAACTATACCCCGGGGACCCTAGTCAACCCTTGGCTACCTTGTCTACCTTCCACATCCCCCTTTCAATTCCCTTCCTATGCTATTAAAGGGGAGTTGCCTGTTTCAAGAATAACCTCATGTAGCCTATTACACCCCCCAAAAAAAATTAATTCCTGTACATTACCGGGCACCCAGCTAGATACATATAAATTTAATTGCCCCCCTCCCCTCCCCCAACCGCTCTACCCGTCCAAGATACTCCTCTAAAAATGACCTGTCTTATTTTCTACTGTTGTCTTCTGAGATAGGTCCATCCGTTTGATTAAACCCTTCCCGAACCATAAGATAATAATATAAACTTTTGCGAGGACCTGAGCCGAGTCACCAATAGCTCACGTAGTCAAATAAGTAAATGAAGTAAAATATTTGATGCTTTACCGGAAGTGAGTCACATTATTCCCTATTTCTCAAGGCCTAAACTCGATTCAACCTTGACACACTTGAAGAATGATGGACGGAAATGCAGCGTTACGCAAACAACTGTTGTAAGCTGGGTGGAAAAGTGGGGCATTGCGGTGCATATTGAGTCACTTTGTCATCTGACTTTCAAACAGATACACTTGCAATAAATACTTCACATGCCAATCACTAAGTACAAAATGGGTTGAAGGGATTTAGTGGGAAATCAACTTGGAACACTTTGCTCGCCGGCATTCTTGATAGTTCTAAAATACTCCTGTACCTCCATCCTTAAACTTTTTATCAGAGTTGCCAGCATATGACATCTATATTTTTCGACACCGCCGAATACAGTGATCCGAATTTAGATACTGGTTTCGCTCAGTTAAAAGAGAATTCCACAAAATTATCTTAAACAATGAGATCAGAACACCCATTAATTACACATACTAACTCTTTACGAATAACACAATAGTGAAACCCCGAAAAAATAAACTGGCAAATAGCTAAATTGGAAGACGACACCGCAATACATTGATAACTAGCTGTATCATTAGATAAGTAATTAGAGAAATTAACCCTGGAAACATAATATGACTTAAATTTCGGTTCTAACAATTAAGTTGCAGAAAACAAAGATGGTAAACGAATAAGAAAGCCAAACGATATTATATAATACACAGAATATTATATTCAAGTAACGCCTGTAAATAAATTAAATAAGAATTCATGGCCCTGCACTCTTCTTCCTCCTTTCCGTTTCACCCAAATGGAATAAGGTTATTACAATATCAACCCACTTCTTAGACTTGACTCGACTTCCCTTAAAGTGTTCACTTCCATTTGAGCAAAATTGTAAATTATAATCCATCTCTGGTATTTTCTCTTGACCTTTCTTCATATTTTTTTCTTCTTTATAACTCGTTACAAATTCTTCTGTAAGTTTGCAATTCCATCTTCTCTTATAGAGGCACCAACTTTGACGATGGCATCTTCCACTTTCGGTAATCCAGTACCACCATCTTCCTATTTAAGGTCACATTCTCAATCACTTTTCCAAAACTTATCCTAAATATGTTTTCATCTATTTCGTAGACAGCTAAATTATTCCTTTTTTCATACTTGAACTCGTCATTCAAATTTTTTCAAATAAATTTGTTTCTGGAGAATAACACTAATTTTCTTTTCTTTGCCCTTTTCTTTCTCTATCCATTCTACTTTGCTGCATTCTTCTTCCCTTCTTTTTCTTTTCCTTACTTTTCTCTTCTTCTCTTATTGATCACGCAACCACTACTTTCCTTAATACTTTCGTCTAATTCTGTATATTTCCATTTATCATCAACCGTCTGTTTCTTTCTCTGTGCCTATTTCTTTCTTTCGTAAAAATCCTCCTCTGCCTTTCTTAGCATAACTTCTCGCACCTCTTTTATTTCTACGTATATTATTTTATTTATAAACTTATGCTAAATTCTTATTGCAATTTTCGAATCTATTCACCCATTTGCCGTCCAGACTATTTGTTGCAAGCACCTGTTTTCGCCGTTCTTTAATTTTAAAATACAATCTTTTCATTACCTTCGCAAATTATTCCTTTTAGCCTTCCTCATTCGATGTTTCCCTCTCCGTATTAAAACTTATTTGCAATTTTTACACACCTGAACCAACGTTATATCTGTTGGGTGCCAAAATATATAGTGATGATATAGATTGTAGTTTTATTAAATATTTATTACCACGTCCAAAAATCAATAAGTATACATAGTTGTTATTTCCCGTAAAGTTAGCATGAAAGCACATCTTAAATTCAGGTCAGTTGGTACAAGAACATATTATTTCTTTTCTGTGAGTACCCACGAGTCAAAACAACGCTTTTAACCAATAATTTTTTCATTAACTTCCAATCATCAACAAACAGAAAACACAAAGATCCTACCCACAGCAAATACTCATGACAACCAGCGATTCTCCGGCACAAGCGTCTCTCCTTTTCCTTTTCTCCGTTCATACACAGGTGGTAACTGGAATATCCACTGGTGCCTACCATTAAATGCGGCCATCTTATATTCTCGTTAGTCTTAACTTCATCTATCATCATGAGCCCAAGACAATGATATAATGATTTGTAATAAGTACCATAAAATTCTACAAATTGTATTAATTTATACAACCTTCTATAATATTTTGTAGAGTTCTATTCATTACATTCTACTAAGTTTGGGTTTAAATGTTTTCGGAATTGTCACCAACCCAGAAGCAAAGGAATCCACTGTTAAGTATCGTTCATCCAGACCTCGGTAGAGCAGTATTTTTTACGATATAAATGTGCTCTTTTTTACACAGAGTAAAGTCTTTGGAAGAATAAACTTTTCTCGCTGCATATTATTTCATGTTTCTAAAGTTGCCTGCATAGTTGTAAGTTACATAAGTAATCAATTTTTATTATTTTCTTTGTAAATTACTTGCATTTCTGACAACAATCATATACTACAATCTTGACAGGATTTTTACAATTATTTGCAACGACTTTCTAAATTCCAATATTTCTTTTCATTACTTTATACGATATTAAAATTTAATATTTTTTTCTCCGCAACAGCTATCGTTATGAAATAAACTAAAAATGTAATGCATTTCTATATTATAGTGCTGTGCGATAGTCGAGACCAATAATGGAGGCTGCGGCTGTTGAAGCGTAGTGTTTTAAATCGTTCTTTACGTTTTGAATATGTTACATAATAAGGAAATTCGTATGAATTTTTGGGTTCGTGATTCAATTCAGATTTTTAAAAGAATTGCTGAAGAAAATGCCCTAAAACTCTAATCTGAAACCTACTACAATTTCCTTTCCAAAGACCCGTAGATTGGGGACAAATCGAAAACTGCTCATTTTTATGTGTAATTATGGGTATTTGAAAAATTTTGCCAAAAGGAAGCTTCTGGGTTTTTGGTGATTTTCAGTTAAAGAAAGCAAGTTTAATTAGGAATATCAATAAATTTAAGTGATCAAATCATGCTTGTTACATCATAAAATTGTTTAGACCTCATTCGAAAAACGTAAGCTGTTTTTAGGCAATATTGTTAATATCGTAACTAATATTTAATGTAAAATATATATTTTACCAATTATAAATGGAATTTTAGTTAGATAATTTCGACTTACCATTCACAACTTTTATATCGATATAACGTAATAATGATGTGTTATTAAATTTTACAATTTTACTAAAACATTATGAACCTACATTAAACAAAAATTTGAAAATATTGCGTGTCATGTATTAGAGTAATTAATTAATTATTAATTTCCATCAGGCCCGTAGATGTCCGTCAAACATAACTCACCAGAAATATACCGATGACCTCGGAATTTAATAATAATCAGTAAAGGGTCCAGAAACGAATGCATGACATATTGAAGGTTTGGATATTTCACGTTTTACGTATTAGTAATTTTAGTCAAGAAATCAGAGTACGAAAATATATAAATTGATTTCGTTGATTAACCGGAAGGTCATTCAAAATTAATAATTAAGTAGAAGAAATAAAAAATATTCTTATGTATGGCTGATAAGATAAAAAGAATAATAATGATTTGAAACGATCGTTAATTTTTCTAAAATAAATTTTTATGTGAAACTTTTTCATGTTCTCTACAGAAGTAAATGAGTTAAATTATTTATTCCTCTCAATGACAACTGCCACCTGAGTAACTGAGTTCGCTTCTAGTGTTCGGCAACGAATGTGAATATTTTTCAAAGACTGGTCATTAAAAACTAAAAACATGTTGGTGCCTCGCACCTTCAATTAGTATAACCTTCCTCTAAAACTGATAACGACAATTCTATTTTCCACTTAAAATACTGCTGTTATGTTCTCTGTGCTGCTGCATATACTCTGGCTGTTATTGATACAACATGTTGTTTCACAAAAAAAGCGTAGATAGCTTTATGAAAATGCTGGGTCACGCTTTGATAGTAAAACCTCGAAATGACAGGCCCCCAGTATTGCATTGTTTGGTACAGTTATCAGTTTCACCATATTACATTGGTTGCTGAGTCAGAATCTGGAGGTCTCCTGGCTGCACCCAGGAAGGATAACCCTACCCGTGACCCACTGACACAGTTCAACCACAACACAATGTCGAACACACCCTCGTCGCATCTTATCAGTTGGGAGGTCCGGTCAGATGTTATCTTCACCATAGGCTCTTTGTCTCTACGTCAGTTTCGTACCTAACATCAAATGTAGCACCAATACAAAAAATAACTCAAGTAACATATAAATGCAGGAATTCAATTTTATTGGACAATTTTCAGTTCTTTATTTTGGACATACTGCTCCGTAACATTCGTAGTTGCCAACACACCGACTTATTCTACCGAATTCAGAAACTCGTGTGACGCGCTGAGCTATGAATGCTGGAAAGAACATTCTCATACACTTGAAACCATTAGTTGAATAGCAAGGATTTGGAACGAACGTTAATTTTGGTAAAAAAAAACTTGTTTGAAAATTTTTTTGGGCTTTACAGGGCCTAATATAAGTAAATGCAGAAACAATTTGAGGTGACGGGGGCGTAAATGGGGTAAATGCATACAGTTTTCCGTCTTCGCCTTTTTGTCAGACCCACACTTCGTTACTGCGCGTTTTGAGAAAAGAAACAGAAATCGATTTCAAAAAGCGCGCCTCCCGCCTCACCGCTGCATTCACACAAATATATGACTGGCAAAAAGAATGGCCCAACAACAATACCAGACGTTAACAGAAATGTCTGTTGGAATTTGTGTGTGTGTGTGGACACAGGGCTTCGCCTCAGCCAAAATGTGCTGGTTGTGACTATTGTGAAAATTTGGCAGGAAACATTATCAAGCTTCGGGGCTATTCGCCTCTTGCAGGAGAAACAATTGCTAGAATTTTGTCGGGCGATGATGATCACAGGTGCGCTTTTAGAATTGTATTACTCAGTTTCCTTTCCCCAATTGCGATTTAACGAAGAATCACCAAGTAAAAAATTGTTTGTAACTGACCCCCTTTATGTTTGTGCACTTACTTCCATTATTTCATGTACAACAACAAAACGAAATTTATAAACTAAATAATGAGGTAATTTAAAAAATAAAAATAAATTTAATCAGTCTCCTATTATTTTAAATCTATATAAATAAAAGTCAATTTAAGCAGGTCACTCCTCAGTTTACATACCGGGCCTGATCAAACGCACTTGTAGTTATAAGGTTTGCCCTTAGACGTCCCTATACCATTCATCCGATTGCTGGGAAAATTTTTGTGTTTAGCGCATATCATCCTAAAGAATATTTCTCTGGATCTTTTGAAGATTTTCCTTCCCTCTTTCAGGTCATAAACGGTCACGTGTCAATCAACTTCATATCTGTGCTTTATGCCTTCCTATAGTCTATAGTTTATCCGTTTGCATGAAATATTGTTGTATTGTAGTGGTCAGCCCAGAGAATTTTTGTATCTATCTTTTGAATATTTTAGGTTCCTTCGTTCTCCCGCTTTCAGGCCAAAAATGTTCCTACCCTAAAGACATAGAATTTGGAAAGAGGATAGGCTTTGCCCACACGTAGTCCTTCAAACTAGATCGTTAAATAGCGAGAAAAAATTATAGATTCTAACATTTATTTACATAATGATAATTTTTAAACTATACCATTAAATAAAATAGAAGTGTCTATCTGTCTGTCTGGAAATTTGTCTTGCATAGACTCCGAAACGAATATTTTAATATTCGTGCCATCGGTACTGTTTGTGTGTGTGGCCAAAGCTTTTTGAAACACGTTTTCGGATATAAGTGCCCTTTTAAAGGTATATATCAACAGTGAAATGTATTTATAGGTGAAGTATTGGACACTAATGACAATTATATGGGAAATTTGCATGTAATAGAGAGAATAATAATAAGAAATTCCAACAGGTGAGCTTAAACGTAGAGTTCACGCTTTACACTACAATGATCTGTTATGTGCAAGACATAATGAACGGATGCTTGAGATATGTAAAAAAAAAGAAACCAATGCACTTTTGGAAAGGGATACAGAATTGTATTGGACAATAATGCATATGAAATTTTCATGTTGTAATGTTTAATGGGATTTGATTCCACGTTAAATTAAATGACAGCAAGGAGAATAAATGATAAGAAAATTTACAATTTTATAATTGTATTTTATCAAGAAATATAACAAATACATAAAATAAAACTTTTCTCCCTGTATTTTTAAAATGAATTACAAATTTCGAAAATGACTTTTTAAATTGAAATAGAAAGCAAAATTGGCCTGTCTTCCAGGGGATGGTGGGGCTTAGATACCTTGGTCTTTACTAATTGATTTTGGCAATGACTTCTATGGCTTTCAGTTGACAGTCTTGAAGGATTTATGGTACTTTACAAAACATCGGAACTCGTAGGTACTTTTCTCGGCTGCAACCTTTGGAATCATTCAAGGGGTAACTTCTGGAATTCGCTGCTACTGCTGGTCTTTGAAGTCCGCTACTGAACGCATCGTCCCTGCGACTCCTTGGTTTTCTGTCCGATTAACAGCCTCTCTCAATCTCCACGAAAAATCAGTAACTGCTACCATCCGTCCATCTCAACCACCACCCCGCAACTGCCTCTCCTCAATATTTCACGAAACTACGAAATCTATCATTTCCCCTTCCAAATTAAATTTTGGCCAATAAGAAACATTCTTACATTTTCTAGTTCGCGAATCCGAGGTTCACACGTTTGCCCGAAACGTTACGGAACCTTCTGTGGGAACGTCTGAACGTGAAAAAATATTGAAACCTCATATTATTACCGTCCGATACATATTTATAACTTGTCCGGTGGCCTTACAGTGAAGAACTGATGTCCGTGATAACGAGAGACGGAACCAAGGAAGATAGGATATCAATATGCTTACAGACTACTGTACCACCACCATCTGATATAAATGAGTAGTTTTCAATAAACAACAATTTGACGAATAGTTCGTGCATTTTATTAACGACGTTTGAATCGCATATGTTAAACTTCGTTTTAAAACTAAAATTGTGTATGCGTGAGATAACAGCTTGTACTATTACCGGTAGAAAAAATTGTTACTTGTATATAAATTGTGGAACAGAATGATATAATGTGAGGTGATGGGTAAAGTATTAAGTAGATGATGCAGAAGTAGGAAATTTCGGAGGTTGAGACCGTGTGATGCGGGCGGATGGAGCCTCGTTGGAATAGTAAGTACGATAGTAACCTTGTCCCTGAGAGCTCGGCCCACATGTTCACACTCACAGTTCACAGCAAGGACAGTCAGACACGCCTCCTCCAAGAACATCGCGATTCAGCGCCCGTGAAAACCTCAAGTTCTAAGCCTTGTACAATATACTGGTGACAGAGAAGATAATCGAGGGGGGGAGATAGAGAAGGGTTCGGGATGACCACCAACTTACCGAAGGATTACAGAGAGGCTTAGGATTGTTGTTATTTATTTATCGTACCATTGCACATTAAATTAAATACAACTGTGAATATATTATACATTTATCTTACGCTGCAACGAAAATATTAAAACAACCCCAAGAACACATACCACCTATTAGACTTGAAGACAACACCTGGGCTAGAAATGACCATGATAAGGCTTATGCTTTTGCAAGACATGTAACGAAAGTTTTCACTCCATTTGGCTCTCAAACTTCAGAAGAAACCGAGAAATAAATTTATCAAAAACTTGAAGCACAACTCCAACCTCAACTTCCGATCGAAGACTTTAAAACAAGCGAAGTGAATACCACAAATCTGACGAACTTAAATCTTCGTAAATCGCCTGGATATGACTTACTTGTGAGTAAGGCTCTTAAAGAATTGCCAGAGAAAGGATTCAAGTATATTACCCAATTATATACAGCCGTACTAAGACTACGATATGTACCTGAGCAGTGGAAAGTAGCTACAATCACTGCTTGGCAAGCCAAAAGGAAAGTTGTCATCACACAGACCGATTAGCATGTTATCAATCCTGTCCAAAGGTTTCGAAAATCTCCTACTCCAAAAATTAACACCCACTATTATAGAAAATAGTAATGTACCCAACCACCAGTTTGGATTCCGTAAAAATCACTCAACAATAGATCAAGTCCATGGAGAAGTAGATAGAATTACAACAGTATTGCTTGGCTGTATTCCTATATATTGTGCAAGCATTTGATAAGGTCTGGCATGACGGTTTGCTATTTAAAATAAAAACTATATTACCGTCCTACTATTATGAAATATTGAAGTCCTATCTCACGGATAGACATTTTTTGGTTCCTATCAAAGCCGGCGTTCCCCAAGGAAGCGTGCTGGGACCGTTGTTGTATCTCATATTTACTGCTGATCTCCCAGTCTCACCACATAATACAGTTTCTACATTCGCGGATGATACGGCGATACTTTCATTCAATGTAGAACCTAATATAGCTTCCGAAAAGCTACAGACCCATTTAAATAAAATGACATAATAGTTTATAAAGTGACGAATTCAAATAAATCCAAATCAATCAGTGTAATATTTACAACTAAAGAGTAATACCGCCGTAAAGTACCTGGGAATGCACCTAGATAGGCGAAAAGCGGAAAAAGCAACCCTAAACAATTGGATCTAAAATTCCAGAAATATTATTGGTTCATGGAACGAAATTCACAACTTTCTCTGGAAAGTAAAATACTGCTATGTAAAAGTGCTATCCAGTCAATATGTCTATACGGGATACAACTTGGGGGAACAGCTAGTAAATAAAAAGTAGATATTATCAAGCGATTCCAATGAAAAGTACTGTGATCCTTGGTTTTTTCCGAACGAGGTCATTCGACAAGATTTAGGAATATCAAGTGTTACGGAATAAATACATAACAGCAGTGTGATCTACCATGACAGATTAAGAATTCATCCAAACAAGCTAGTGAAACGTATTTTAATCTCTGGGGTCGAAGAACCTAGGCTCAAGAGATTTAAACATCACGTGAAATGAAGGAACAAATATTCCACGGTGTCAAAGTTTTAATTTGAAAAAAAAAATCGTTGGAATGTTATTCACCATGTTTTGTAATCTGAAAAAGTCAAAGCAATTACTAAATGTTACCCTATATGATAGATTGTGTTTTTTGGTACAGATTATTATATATGATGCGTATTTCTGCTAGTTGGGAGACCTCAAAATCAGTTTCTAAAGGAAATTTAATTCCTGTACCTTTTCACCTTTGTGAATGTTTGAAAATAAAGGTCTAAAAATTAAAATTGTAATTTTTTCTTCAAGGAATACAAATTTACTATGACAGATTTTGAATTTGATCCCCCAGGGTTTTTAATCTTGTCTCTGATTAAAGGAGTGATTAATATGGTATAAATTTTAAGAAAAAATGAAAAAGTCTAAGGAAGTGGAAATGCTTCAATTGAAGCCCAGTCATGCATATAGTTAATTTTAGAAGACTTCTTTTTTTCTTTTATTGGAAATTTTATTTCACTTTTTGTCCTAGGACTGTACAGTTTTGTTCACAAAGAGTATAGTAAACAAAAAAGGCTTAATTAACATGAAATGTGCCATCCGGTACAGTTCACCAACTGCCAGAAACTAGATTTTGTTTTCTGAGACTACTTTTTTTCCCCTTCTTTAGTCAATCGAATCATAGAGTCTCTTCCGCTTTAGTCTTCTATATTGTAAATGGACGAATGGAGCTTCCACGATTGATGAAATGGGGTTGCCATAATCAAACGTTCCCTTTCGCAGGGATATATACATCTGTTGGATCGTTGCATTACCAAGTCGTTTGGAAGAGTAGAGTTTCTGACGTTCCAGTCATGAGCGCATAACTGTTTTGAGTCACCTGTATACGTCTGAAGTGACTTACTGCAGCTGTTTCCCACAGTCCACAAGAGTATTACCAAATTTATCAATGATAAATATACTAGTATTTTTGTTTCCATCGATAAGGTAGATTTTTCCTGCAGAAGAGGCTTGAGTTGACGGATTCTTTGTCTTATCCTTCCAACGAGATGTTTGATATGAGATGTGCATGTTAGGTGCTGATCGAAGTGAAGACCAAAAAATATCTGACTACAGTATCAGTTGGTATGTCCTGGTTATCGAGTTGTAGATTCTGGTTGTAAATTTGTCGTCTTAAAATGACTTTCATTCTCCATTTATTGCTCCAAATTTTTATTTCTTGTAATTTATCTTGCAGTTTGTTGTGTGCAGCTGCATCCACTTGGAGAATGGCCAGGTCATCTGCATAAAATGCTAGTTGATTGGCCAGGTAGCGGGATGTCATGAGAATATTTCAGATAAAGGAGGTGGCTAATCACGCTGCCCTCAGGTTTAAAAGCGGAGATATAATTTTTGTATTTAACAGAGAACGTTCTCCCACTTCGGTAAGATTTTATTAACCTATAGCACGTGTCCGAAAGACGGTTTTTTATTTTACTCGAGAGACCTCGATGATACACTTTATCAAACGCTTTTTCTGTGTCCAAGTATGCTCCTAGACAGACAGACAAGTTATCTTCTTCTATAATTGTTATTTACACCTTTGAATATTCTTACTCTTAATCTGTAAAAAAACATAGCCAATATGTGTTAGTCCAATTTTGTAATGCCCTGGCAGGAGCCTCGTTACCTGGACAACCAACATCTCAGGCCGCATTCACTGGTTCTATTACCTCGTAACGAGAACCACGAATCTACTTGGTCACTCAGGTGTATATTATAAGGAAGTTCGCCACTGATTAACGACTTTAGAACGATCATCATTATTTTCATAATTCCGGATGGCAGTTTGATATTGTTTTAAACCTCTCGACGTCGCTATATAACAACTGTTGAGTCTCCTCAAAATCTATTGGACCGTTTTATGTACCAAACGAATAACACCAGCGGCCTCGAGGTGATGGATAACACCAGTACAACTAGCGAACTTAATCCGTGAAAAGTTAATATATCACCTCAAAAACAGAAAACAAGTGAATTGGTTTAACAAACGATTCTATGTTAACCAACCGGGATAAATTATTGGCAGAACTCATTTCCACGACTATCATCAGAATACAGGCTACATGACAAGGGCGTTGATAATATTCGTGGAAATGTTGTGTTCTGACAGAAAAAATATCCATATGAATGTTTGTTAACTGTAGTCAATTTTTAGTGTATATAATCGTCAGGAAATATTACATAAATTTGTTAAGAATTAAAAATCAAAGCTCCGACGCGAGTATAGTAGGAAATTTGCATCTGTTAGAAGTAATCTACGGTAGACTCAAGTGCTTTCTTCGAATAAGCTCCTTGACCCATAAACCTGTTTGGTTTCAGCTGCCACAAGTCAGGATTACCAAATATGTTTTCCTAGTACGTGCAATGCTTTAATTAATGCGTTTGTGCTCAATAAGAACATCTTGCACGACTCATGAATCTCAAATACACAAAAGCTATAGCAACTACAATTAAATTACTTTACAGCAGAGTACTTAAAATTTAGTAAAATTTAATCATGCATGTATTTGTAACAGTTTATGTAAAATTAACTTGGAACCAAAAACAAATATGAAAAATTATTACTTTAATATCGCTATTATTCATTCACTAATGCATAATGATGTGAGGAAATCCATGGCTATTATTTCAAGAAGGAAAAGAAAAAATAGTACAGCTCAATGGAATGCCTTAAAGAGATATTTTTCCATTTTCAATATGAAAGCAATTCGAAATACAGTAACATAATAGTTTTTGTCAAATCATTGCTCATTAAGGATTATTCGATGCAATGAGCTAATTGTGACTACTTAAGGATAGAAAATGAAACAGGGATTCATTATTGTAAGGAAGTTTTATTTTGATTGTTCTTGTATTGACATCATTGTGTATATTGTATATCAGAGTTAGACATGTGTCTGTGAAACATACAGTTAAATTAATCTTTACCGATTCTCATCACAGAAGTTCGGATTCGAATCCAAGCAAGGGCATTGCTACTATAATATTGTTAGTGTATTTTGAAACCCTTACAGTTAAGAATAAAGCGAATTTCCCCATCGTAGTCGCTAATAACCATAGCACTTGATGCGAGTCTGAATAAAATAATAAATTCATATTTGTGTTCTACATGTTTCACACTTACAATAAATCTTTGAGTTCAGATCGGGTGTCGCAGACCTTGGGCAGTAAGAGTTGTTCTCTCTGTAAGACTGTTGTAACAGTCGGCAAGCTGCTTACTAAACTAGTCGAGACTTTGAGGAGGAAATACTACAACCTCACTTCAGTAATCTGAAAGGCGAGGAACTGTACCAAGAGCCCGATCTACCTTTTGCACGTTTTGTAGGTTATGGCCTGCATCACGTTTAGGTGATTTTAAGATCCCATGGAACCTAGTTCACCCTTGGCTACCATGGTGTACCATCCAAATCCTCCTTTCAAATACCTTCCTTTGGTATTAAATAGGAATTACCACCACTCAGATTACTCTGATCTAGCCTGCCACTCTCATAAGATAGCAATAAAAAGCGTCAATGTGAATAATCAGCATCATTCTTAAAAACATAGCAAGGGACATCAACAATGAAAACTAAAAAACTTTTAAAACTTCGGAAGCAGTTTACTTCAATAAATAAAGGTACAACAGGCAAAAATGTAAAGAAATTCATAATTTTACTATTTAAAAACAAAAAAGGACATATATATTGTCCTGAAAAGTAAAAATCAAAGAAAACAAATAAAAATGTATCTCCATTAAAATTGAGTTGGTTGATTCAATGGTCACACAAGTTTTTAGTTGAACATTTGTTAGGTAGCATAAAGAGTGCGTCTTTGGCTGACGGTCAAACAACCCCATCAGTTGGTCTTAACTACATTAAGAACTCTGCCTTTCGCAGACTTCAACTTAGCGAATTTTGTGTTGGGACTTGGACCTACACCCGTACAAGAAAGATCCAACCTACCCAGGAGCTCAAAGTTAATGATCACAGACAACGCCGTTTGTTCGCTGCCTGAGCTCAGAGCGTTTGGAAGAGGACCCCAATTTTGGGAAAAAAATCATATTTACCGACGAGGCGCTTTTTTGGATGAATGTCTTTGTTAACAAACACAATTGCCGTATGTTGGACGACGCCAACCCACACGAGGTTCACCAAAAAAAGTTACTGTTAGGTAAGGATTTTGGGCCGACGGCGTCATTGGTCCGTACTTTTTTGAAAATAATGTTGGTGATTCTATCACCGTCGACGGCGAGCGCTGCAGTACGATGATATCCGCTTTCGTTTGGACCAAGTTGAACAATATGGACGTAGACTACATGTTGATCAAGCGGGACGGTGCTACGTACCATACAGCGAAAGCCATGATGGACATTCTGCATGAACAGTTTGGGGTCTGGTTATCTCTCGCAGAGGTAACGTGAATTGGCCACCAAGATCGTGCTATTTGATCTGTGCCGCAGAATCACTGATAATTGGACCACTCGGATCCGTGCCACCCTGATAAGCCGCGGCGGACATTTGAACGATGTTATATTCCCTCCATACCGGCATATATTGGCTTTTCAAATAAAAAAAGAAATGCGTTAAAATTTCACACGCAACTTGTTTTATTCTTTTTCAGCATTGGCCCGTCCTTATTGAAAAAAATATTTCGTAAGAGGAGCAACCCCTATTTCTTATACACTACTGTGGGTCAACTATTGGTAGCGAAATTTCATGGTGACGCCTTTTTATAATGACAAGTATTAAATTCAAAGAGAACTACGTGGTAAAAAATATAATTATATTTAAAGATTTTATAAAACATTTCAAAACAACAATAAGTTAATTTACCAAATTAACATAAATGGCGGCTTAGAAAAAATCTTAATAATGTCAGTGTTACATGCACTAAGATTCTGATCTTGTTTAACGTATGGCTTATCGCACTGAACTGAATTAAATTGCGTTTTAAAGAGTGTATGTCTGGATATATCCAGTTTTCCCGCATTGCCCCATGCAGGT
This sequence comes from Eucriotettix oculatus, assembly GCA_034510155.1. Lineage (NCBI taxonomy): Eukaryota > Metazoa > Arthropoda > Insecta > Orthoptera > Tetrigidae > Eucriotettix > Eucriotettix oculatus. The sequence goes on from CM067379.1 coordinate 41,193,192, forward strand.
TTTAACCTCTCTTCATGCAGGCTACAAGGTTGAGATAACCAGCTCTTGCAGCAGACACTTCCGCTTTATTACCTCATGGGATAGAAACCTCTTATCAATGATCTGATCAAATGAACCGACAAGATTCTTTTCTTTTTGTATACCTACCTCATACTACACTTTTTTTTATTTAAATCACAGACTTTGGGCGAGACTTTACCTCAAAAATGTACTGATTCGATCAGCTCCCACTCTAATTAGAAGGTTGTTAATGTATTTTTAATATATGTTATAAATTGTTGAATATCTCTTACTTATTTGTATATTTTTTCATATTTATGTTAATTTTTGTAACTAGTAATTTGTAAGTGTGAGACGTACGAGCTGGCCCGATAATTAGAACCACTCCATCAGTACTTCGTTTGTCCACCATTTGTCTTCAATTGCAGCTTAACTCCACGAAATATTGAAAAGTGATGAGAACATTGTGACATTAAATCTAATGAATCGCCATGGCCACTTGTCTTGGAATTGGTGGTTGAGTGTCCAGCTGCCAGATGGCTCTTTCAACTTGGTCCCACGAATTCTCCTTTGGATGATGTTATTCCCTTTTGTACAAGAATATAGTTGAACCAGTTACGTTGAGAAGTAACGAGGTTTGAAAAAATATCAAACTGACATCCGTTGTCATGAAACTAGATGGCAATCGTATCAAACTTGTTAATCGATTGGCATATAAGTGGAGATCGTCCATCCAATAAATACTTGAGTGAGGAAAATAGATTACCGGTTGTCGTCATCTAGTTAAGAAAATGCTGAATCCGTCTGAGTTAACCCAAGATTCCTTCACACTGTTGGCACTGTTTGCCTTTACTATCAGACAGAGTGTTTTTTCACCCTTTAATAGCTAAATTCAAGGGAGGAAGATTTATGGACTCTTATAATTATTCGCCAATATCAGTTTGCCTAAGAGTTATCCCTGCATTCACTGGTGATTGAGGAAGAGTTTAGCTTTCTTGTAAGAGAAATCGCGAACGTAGATAAGGTCCAAAAATTTACGTCAAAATATATTACATATACATATGATCAGTAAACAACGTTTCGACAGTTATCACACAAAAATCGTCAGCCACTGAGATAGCTGTGCAGGATCCTACAAATTTCAATCAAGTGTGACGTCAATTTATAAAGATATAAGAGTGGTTAATACAATTTTCATAGACCTTTTTCGTGTCCAGTAATAATCGCAGAAAATTACTTATTTATCGTCAGTGTTCAAAATGATATTCACCACTCAGTGTCAGGAGTTTAGTTTCCTGAATCCCATCTGTGTTCGGATTAAGTGGAACTATAAATGTCCAGACCGTGAGTTTCTCAAACATTCCATTATTCGTGAGAATATTGGTCGCTATCCATCTTGTAACCACCTCAGTAAGACTTTTCTCCTACTTGGCCTCATGCATTTGTATTTTTCTGCAAAACAAATAGTTTCTTTAAGTGGTAAAGACGTGAGAAGAAGCAGTCTTAAGCTGTTATTGTCTGGAGCCTCAGTCATTTGCGATCGTTGTGTAGCGATCCATATCTGTTCTGGAATTTGTTTCAAAGGGATCTCGCAGTACTTATTTCACGTGCTGAATTTGATATAGTCGTTCACATGGATTTGCGGAGAACTCGTAATTGAATATTCCGCGGATGATCGTTTGAAGGGGCGCTTGATAAATTTTAACTTTTTCTGTCGGAGTCTTAAAGTTTATCTTTAAAGCCTGATATCTGTAGAGTACTTGGTTCTTTCCAATTCTGCACTACGCGTTTCCTGACTCAATAATTGTTGAATGAGTGGTGATTCAACTTTAAAAAAACCGACCTCTTCGCGTTAACCAAGTTCATGTCAATAATTTCTTTATTACAAGTGATATTTAACCAAATTATCACTTAGAAGACATGCAGAACAATCATATTTGGTATAACTAACTTGCATGCTTAATCCGTGATTCAAAGAAATTCATTGCAAAGTTGTGAAGGCACAATGCACAAAGAAATAATTATGTCAAGTTGTAGTGACCCAAACATAAGAAAATTAATTTATTGTGCATACTTTCGCTCTTTAACGACATGTGGTGTAATATTCTGGGGTAATTCATCAGGAGAGGTCAAATTTTTTAATCTACAGAAAATAGTTGTCAGAATATTATGTCAGGTTCCACCAGAAAGTTCTTGTAAGGGGGCTCGGGCTCTTCAGGAAAATAGGAATACTTACTCTTACTTGCCAATATATTCAATCATTGATGTTATTTGTGATTAATAACAGTCGCCTATTCACAATAAACTCAGATGATGGCAAAAATAAAAATAATTTAAACAAGGAAGGGAAGTCTCTAATTTTAATAAAAAATGGCGTAATTAGAATGCTATAAACATATTTAGTAAACTTCCAGCCTCCAATAAAAATTTAAAAATAAATACCAACAAGCTCAAACATGAACTAACTAACTTTTTATTAGACATTCCTACTCTGTTGAAGTGTTGAGTGTATCTCAATATAGACCTTAATATGGTCATAGTACATTATTAAGACACTAATTTCTTAGTATAAGATATTAGCAATATTTATCCATATGGTATATCAGGTAAAAATTATACATCTTGTCTTCTCTTTACTTCTTAAACATATCTTATTGTAAATTAAACAAACATATGAACGTAAATAGTAACATAGCGGTAGTAGAAATTAAGCAATCATAACAATTTATGTACAATCTCCGACTCGTTCCCTGAAGTTCTGCTTCTCTGTGGGATCAATAGAATATGATTTAATACTAATTAAAACGCAAGGACAGTTCCGTTGGCGAGGAATTTGTTTTTCGGATACATCACGGAGAACTTGGACCATGGACAAGAAAGTTGACCGATTATGACGAGCTCACTTTATATTAAAGCGAAATCTTTAACCTAAATCTCTTTAATTTTGTGGAAGACAGAATTAATTTTATTTTCGAAACAACAATTACGAGTGAAAGACTATTTGTTTTAAAGCTGGGGCAGTCCTTTTAAACGCACGGATTAGTTGGACCCCAAACTACTTGTAAAGATTTTATTCGAGGGAAACCTACGTGAAAGGACTGGAGTTTTTAACTTTTTTACTTGTTGTTATTCGTACTTAAGTATGTAGGTACTTTCAGTTAAAGAATGCGTTTGTATTTGTTGTAAGAATCAATAGTAATTAATATATGCGCTGGTAAAATGTTTTCTAAAGTGTAAAATAAGTAACAATTGTTGTTGACATAAATGTTGCTATTACTTTAGATGTCTCGAATTTTTATTTTTTTTCAAAACTTTTAACCATAACTGATATTTTTTCACTAAACTTCATTTTGTAACTGAAGGATATCTGTGACATTATTGAAAGCAATGAGAAGTAAATATCAGATGAAGTTAATAATTATAGCATTTACAAACATGTTATAGAAAATCATTTTTCTCTCCGTCCGATAGACATATGCGATCCTCTCAAGTGTCGATACTTTATAGGCACGTCTTAAAAGGTATCGATATCGGGGATTCGATGCTAACACTGAGTGAAGTATCGATACTTTTCTGCCAGTTGCCCGAGACTGTCGCAGAGGTGAGCCGTGATAGTTCCTCGTGTATCGGGCATTCTTTATAATTAGTTGTGGGTGGTCTATGAATTTGACGCACGTTGGTGGTGACTGCGACTAACCCTTGGGTATGTTTCAGTAGAAATATTTTACACATTTCGGGATATCGTGGCAGTATGTGCATTTACTCGTTTGGGCTTACACAGTTCTATCTAGATAAATTAAAAGTTATCTTACAATTTACAAGTATTACAATAACGCACGACCAATTTAGTCATTAAAAGTAAGTTAGTTAATACAAATTACATTTCCTATTTAATGAGTTACATTTTTAGTACAAATCTAAAAACCCTACATTACAACCCAACATGTGGAATCTCATCAGGTGTAACATAACATTCGTGAGAAAAAAGGAGAAATAAATATGTTGGAAAACTGTGGAACATCCAGAGCAACAGAATTGATACTGATACAACACCTTCGATTATTCTTATAATAATGATGTTATCATAAAAAAACTCACCGATGATAAACTGACAATTCAAAAAATACTTCACACTTTTTAATAAATAACGTAGATGGTAATAGAATTAGTGAATTTTTCATAATGCAAACAATATTTTTCTTTTGTGGCATTTAAATTACACGAATTACTTTAATTAGTATTATCACATCTGCCAGACCGTATAGATTTACAATTGCATCGATTCCAACCTTGATCACCACGATTTGATTACGTTGTAGCGGATTGCCTCAGTGAAATCTGTTTCCAAGAAAGTAAAAGGAAACAAGATACAACTTACGCGAGGCCGGGAAAAGTCACGTGATTCGCCGTGTTGACTACAACACTGTATTAGTATTCGCCGATGAATCAAGTGTGCAAAAATTGTTACATGTTTTTTTAGAGCAGGACAAATTTGTAAGAGGTAATAAATACGTGTCATTCTAAATTCGGAATGAGTCATGCAGTCGACTCGGTAGGCCCAGGCCCTCAATGGGCTGTAGAGCCATGGAGAAAAAGTAAAATAAAATAGAATATATATAATCAACCCAATTATTCTGATGGCTACAGTACCATCTTATAATATGGTGAAAGATTAAGAAAACATCTACATTCTCCAAAATAGATAAAAATTACTTACCTCCCCAACTACAATTATTACGATTATATTCAAATTCTGATAAAATAATAAAAATAAAACAGCTTTAATTTTCACATAGGTTTTTAGTATAAGAAATATTTTTATGGATTTTTTAAAAAAAAAATGAGTTACGATTTTAAATTCCACAGGGTTAATTATTGTTTGGGTAACAACGTGCAGCAGAGATTCCGTTCACTAGACGAACCTGTTTTGTTTTCATGTGTGTCTCGGTGCAGATTTCCATGTGACTGGAACTTCCTTCTTCCCTCTTCCTTCGGTTTGAACTTGAAGTTTCCGGTAGGTAATGGTATGAAGTCGTGCTGCCGGAATTGAGGAAAACTCCATTTTTTCCTCTATCTTCCCTCTAGCTCTTCTCGTTGTCAACACTTTCACACTCGTCGTCTAGCTCCCTCGCCTGCTCAACTTCTTTCACCATACATATCTGCCTGTCGTTTTCTCGACACCTTCCACCTTACTCCTTCGCTGCTTCATCGACTATCAATGTCTCACTCCATACTGAATATTTTCCCGCAGCTGAACTCCGTATATCCCCTCTCCTAGGGTTAACACTATATCACGTGACATTTTTCGCTAATCCTCGTGAGTTCTCCGTTCGGCGCGGGTTATTTTTCATGACACAGGTAAAATTTCGAAGGTGAACGCTCCCTCAGCCAAAAAGAAGCCTACCGTTGTAAATACGTATACAGATATGTATCCAGCCGCCAGCCCGGCGCCGGGAAAGAAACCTTTTTTCCTAGCCAGCGACATGTTCTTGCTGAAATTTTATCTAATTTAAAATCCATAAATTGGAATTAAAATTGAGGAGGGTCCTACTGCGCTACAAAAGTTTTCGTGTATGTTTCATTTCGATATCTTGCAGGGTTCAGAAAATTTTAATATAAATATTTTTAAATTCATTGAATTCGCGCCAAAACCGGACCTGTTCAAAAATTATTGTAAGTTGCAAGGTCTGCCCTTATGTGTTCCTTTCATCTGACTGCCCTGAAAAATAGGAGTTTAGCGCTGATTATTCCACAAAAATTATCTGTCGATCTTTTGAAAATGTAGGTTCCTTCTTCCCCCCTTTCAGGCCAAAAGAGGTCCAGCCTAAAATCCATATAAATCTTGAAAATGGATAGATAATGCCCTGTCAAACGACATAATTAAATTTCTGTTAAACTTGTGCTTAACTAACACTTAATTTATGTAATTCAATAATAACGCAAAATATTTTGTTAGTCGCAGTGTAAAGTGATTAAATAAAGACCTGATCCGCACATAATTTTATTTTTCCTAGATGTGTAGATTTACTCATTATTTCACGGTAATGACATCGAAGAGATCGTTCAAGTATCTTTTTCTTATGAATATAATCGAGTGTTTCAGAGTATTTTGTGTATGTATGTATGTACCGCATACAAATCTAAACGCATGGAGAAATTTAGACTATTTTGTGTTCCTTGCGACCCTTTGAATTACCACGCAAAGGACGGCGTGAGAAACAATTGCGAGTTATAAGTCTTATTTGGCGTTCCTATACAATTCATCCCACTTACTGTGTTCTATATGCGTAATTTTGGCAGCATGTGTGAGAGAGAGGAAGGGAGGACAAGTATTCTCACTCCATCTATTGTTACAGCGGGATTCGCGCCGTAATTAACCTATTGTTGGCAGAGAGCTAACTCTCTGAGAAATAATAAACTTCTTTGGATTGTTGATACGATGTATATGTAAATTGGTTTTATTTGTCGCGCCAGGTAAATTTTAATATTTGGTAATTGCTCACTTTTAAAGGAATTTAAAATAAATATAATTTATCTCAATAAATATAAATGAAGTTTCTGTCAGGAAGTTTGCACGGCGGAATTGGCTTCGAAACGTGTTTAAAACGAACTGCGAGTCAGAGTCCTAAAGTGATCGTAAAAAAATGATACCGTACGTTTTATGTATACCATGAATCCATCTTTATTAAAATTCCGTACCTGTTTCGTTTTTAGGGCACAATAAAAAGAGCTGTTTCCGTACGAATAAAGAACGGACAAGAGCCAGATATTGAATAATTTCTAATTCAAAATACAACGTTTCGCCCCAAATTTCGGGTTCACATCAGTTATTTATTTAAGACTGGATGTTGTGGGTTAGTAATACGAAATTTCTGTTACAGGTAAAATTAAAGAACGGAAGAGTTCCAGGAAATTGGGGACAAAACATCTTATTGTGAATTAATATTCTTCTATTTCTAACTTTTGTTCGTTTATTGTATTTATTTAGTAAATTTTTCTTCTATTAAAAATACACTGTATTTTTCTTTATCAATTTGTCTCTTTAATAATAGAATGGCCCCCGCACGTATCCTTGCGGCATTCCATATTCAACAGGTCACAGTTTGGAATTAGCAATGCCTTCCGGCTAGAAATGCTTCGGTTTAGAAAATTATGCGCATTCCCTCTCATCATAATTATAGAGGTTTGTCTCACAGATTATTCTCATATACACAGGTGAATCCTTTACTTTTATATTGATCAACACCACTGTCACGTATTCCTTTTCAGCAATTCAACATGTAGTGTGACTTAACCACAATCTTACCGTGGCTGGCATAGCAAATGTTAGTCAACATCTGTCATATCCATTGTACTTGACAGTTCTCCGTAGTGTGTTTTGTGGAGTAGTTTCATAATTGTGTCATGCTGAACTAGACCCACTGCGCACCGGCGAGATAAGGGTCGTATCACTTTCACCTTCAACGCAGTAGTAATGGTAATGTAAACAGAGACAGTCGAGTTGCGTTGGGGGGAGGGGAAGGGGAGGACCACATATTTAAAATCCATCACGTGGCATTGCAGTCAGTAGTCTCTCGCTATGCAGTTGTTTCACGCCGTTTGGTTAGCCATCGTCGGGCTTATGCTCGTCGCCCATGGGTGCCAGGCTATCAGCTGTAAGTTACGCTCGAAATAATAACTGCTAAAAGATTCACTGCACTGATAATTTTGAGAGTTATTAGAGATTAATTCGGTGTTTATTAAAACAGAGGCATGAAATTATAACGGATTAATTCTCGGCTAAAATCTTTATTTTTATTTTACGACCAACTCACCTTTTTATGTTTTTATTCTCTGGGTTCACATTTTGTAATTCTTCTGAATAAGTCTTTGGCGTGCGAACTAGTTCAGTAAGTGTTTTAACTGGAGGACAGCAGATTTAGTCTCAACACATCACTGATACTGGATGTTGATATTTAATGACTACTGCGTCTACTCAGACGTGACCTTTTTTTGTTGGTGATGTCTGGAAAACGATCGCTGTAATAGCACGTTATAACTGCCACTGATGATGAATTCGTACAGAACTAGTCGATCAATGTCCCATGTAACACGCGTGTGACGTGAACTCTCACTTATTAACACTTTTCTTTCCGCTCTTATGCACTTCTCTGTCTGACAGCTTCGTTAACTAGTTCAGGATTAACACAAGATCTTGTTTGGGTGATGTTCTTTTTACTCATAATAATTTTGTTATGTTAAACAGTTTTTCTCAGTTGTTACAAATAACCTGTTACATAATTTATGCTTGCCTATTCAAGAATCAGCTTGACCGGGATTATTGTAAATAAATGATAAAATCTCATGTTATTCTCCTTAACCAATCGGGTGATCCCAACTAAACTGTCTTAGAAATCGCTGACCATTTTCGATTCAAGGAATTTCAAACCAATAGCAACAGTCCGACTTTAGTCTAAAATTTTAGCGTGTTCTATCAACTGTTGATGCTGAAAGTATTCTCGATACTAAGACAGAGTGTCAAATCTTTGACTTTTTAACCGCTTACCGTACTTTAAAACCATTTTAATTAATTCCTTTCTTGATCACACTTTTAATTTATACAAATAAATTAATAATGTAGGGAAAATAGATTGTTATCTTAAAATGTATATCAATGCTTACCTAATCTCTATTTGTTCTCCATCACATTAAACTGTCATTTGTAGGTCATGATTGCAAATTATTTTACATAAAGAGACTACTGTGTATATATAAAAAAAACTGTGTACTTTACCTTCAACGATTAGAAATTTAATGGACATTACTAAAACTGTTCGTATGTAATGTGCCTTTATATGACTGTGAAACGTGAAATCGGATGGGTGGATAGGGTTACTAACCAGTAATAAAAAGCATAATAAAAGAAGAGAGAACAATTGGGAGGAATTTGACCAAGAGAAGGGATAGATTAATAGGCCACGTTTTGAGGAAAAAAATAACATTAAAGGGAAGTATGTGGGATAACAGAATAGGGAGGCTAGGATGGAATACGCTAAGCAGATTAGGGGTATAGTGGGATGTATTTATGTAGAAATGCAAAGGCTTGCGCAGGAAAGGTTAGCATTGAGGATTGCGTCAGATCAGTCTTAGGACTGAATACCACAACAACAACCCATTAAATTAGCTTAAAATCTAAATTGAAACATGCGTGGGTCTTTCAATAATTGGAGGGACAAATTAATATTTTTGGATCTGTTTGTAATTACATAAAAATAATCTGTAATTCATGATATATAACGGACAGTTATGAGATCTAAACAACAACGTCTTGGTACCCTCTTTATACCTTCTTCAGGTTGTGACTTTTCTGAAAAGCTATATAGTGAAGTTTAATTTAAACGTTCACTGATTTTAGTACATAACTTTTAGGCCACGTTAATATCTGAAAAAGGTTAAAATAGATACCGAAACATCGTTGTTTTCTAAACTGAATATTTTTATTAAGCTGTGTTTTGTAGGTCATAATTACATTTTATTTTACATAAAATTTAAATAATAATAAATCATTTAATATAACCGATTTTTTGCTTTTATTATTATAACCCCACAGGTTTTAAATCAGTTTTAAAATAATTTAAAACGCTATAGCTACAAATTTTTAATTTTGAAATCAAATTGAAGGAATGTAAAAATATCAAATAAAAAATGGACATTTGTAAATAAAATTTTACTGTTGAAAAATCATGCATATATATTGAAGTTTGTAAATAGGAAATGTTTTTAAATAATTATTATGTTTTGTAGTTGAATATGGCTAAATTAATTAAAATTATCGACCCATATAACAGACACGTAAAAATACCTTTGAACCAGAAATTTCAAACTTAAACTAAATAAACGTTTCGACCAACACTTATAGTCCTTGTCAATATTTATAACATATTTGTATCACAAGTGTTGGTCGAAACGTCTATTTAGTTTAGGATTTAAATTTCTACTTCAAAAATTTTATTTGTCTGTTATACGGGTCGTTAATTGTAATTAATTTATAATATTTAGAGAAGTTAATCGTACTTATATGAATACGGCTAAATTATTGGCCACAATTTTTGGTTTCAAAATTTTAAAAAATTAGTAATTGCATTATTTTGAGTGCGATTCTGATCCTACAAGATGAACCCAAGTTTCATGACGTGCTAAAATCTTGTAAGCGACGGTCCAATTCCTCGTTGAATCTCGGTGATATTTAAATTTGTTTCCTCCATTAAACTGTATCATTTTTATCAATTTTATAGTATTAATTTACCATTTGACTTCATTACGAGAGTTTTGTCATTATGCACGTGTTTACGGCAAATCTGCAAGCCACTAGGCGTGTGTTTTGAAATAACCAGGTTACTAGGTTAGCTACTGTTAATATCTCATTCAAATTAATAGTAATTAATGTTGGTGGAAATAGACAGCATGCCGGTAGCATTATTCCAATCCCGTGAGCAAAGATGGACTACATTGTACTCTATGGCATTGGGCATTATCTATGCATTCCACCTAGAATCTTTAACCCCAAAAAAATCGTTCCACGTTGTACTTGTGTCCGTACGAATAAATCATATCTATTGGCATGACGAGAAATCTGCCATGAGTCAAAGCTATTAAGACAACAGTCCACTGCAGTGAAGTTTCATCGAGTACAGTTTGAATTTTGAAGCCTATGTACACCAAACTTCAATACCCATTACTATTGTTACGATAAAGCGTGTCCTTTTCTGTTGTAGGTACTGATTTTTTACACTTTTCTTGTTATCCACCAACAATTTTTCGGATCTCAAATCCATGATTAACAATTTGTCTAAACAATATTTTAGACATCTTTGACAAAATATTGCCTGATGACTTTCTTCAATAGCCTATTATTATCGGAAATGTATTCCTTCTTACCTGTAAACACTGTCATATTAAAATACTCATATCGGTTAATACATTAAATTACTTTTCAACCAATTATGTAAAATATTTTCAATATTAAATAAATAAAAGCCAAGTTTTTCGACATTAAAGTTTATTGTTACTTATTTAATGTGTTTAAGACGTTTTGTCCTTCTTTGTGGAATTTATCAGGTAATTTTTTTAATCAACAAGGCACACAATTATAATAAAATTGGATATACTTTTTAGTGATTATACTCAATTTCAGATAATTGATTTTTGTATTTTAAATATTTGTAATACTTCTATTCTTTTGTCAACATTCCCATTATCAATAAGCTGATAACTTTTTATACCTCATATTCCAGATATTACCGAATATTTTAACCACTCCCAGCACTCGAGTTTCGATTTCACCACATTCACAATATTTATCATAGCTCTATTGGAAAGCCACAGCTGCGTTTAGGCCAGAAAATCGTAAACTTCATTTTAGAATATTTCAAACGGCAAATTAACTCTCCACAGAGGTAGAATGCGGATGTATTCATTCATTGAAGTAATGTGAGGTTTCTGTCAGAAGAACTACTGCATACTCCGACTTTAAAATTGTTTCCCTCATGAATTTGCCAAGGGTGATCAAAATCGCGCTGTTCTTAATCACTTAAAAAAACTGCTATCAAAAAATTCTTAGCAGTCATTGCCTTCTTAATTTTTCTAAATCATAAAACATAATTTAAGTACTTCTCCTCCATTAAGAAAATATTTGTAAAATTAAGTCTTTATTTCAATAGCTACTGACCACTAAAAATTAACTTCTGTTCGAAATTCTTATGAATTCAATTCGTTCTCCGCAACTTATTTTGTAGGGTGTTTCGAAAAGAATCATATTTTTAATCGCACATCGTAGAATCACACCGGGTTAAAAACTGAACAGTTATGAATAGGTAAATATTATTTTAAACTTGAATTATATTACCACAGCTTAACTGCCTTGTCCATTTATTAAACGTTAGCAATGTCTCAGGTAAAACGGAGATTAATATTTTATGGGGGCATCAAAAGTAAAAAATTATGGCAACAGACCAGAAATCGTCTGGCTGAACCAGAACGAGGGCGAAAGTCAAAGCTATTCCGCTGAGTGAGACAGTTGCATCGCCCACGCAGTGACCTGGGTGGAATGCTTCATCTGATATCGTTTATGCTGGTAACGTCTTACGTAATTTATGTCAATATCTCCGTTCTGCAACAGCCTAATCCTAAATACATCAGGAGTCGAGACTTACGAAGTCTGCGTGGCTACAAGCCTCACAGGCGAGAAACAAATAGCGTTTCGTTGCACTATCTCAACGTATCAATATATATTTATTGTAATGTAAAGTAAATATAATGGAAGTTATTGAAAGGGTTAAACGTAATGAAAAACTAGATTTGTCATATACTGCTTTATTTTTAGGATTATTTATTAAATTAATGATTATTTAACCCATGTCTATATTTCGCCAAATCATATCTTACTGAATTGAAATAAGAAAGAAAATTTACGGATTATTTTCTCAAGTCAGCACTCCTTAAGAAGGCATATTGTTATAATTTTTCTCAGTGTTCCAACGGCTCAACATTATTTCTGAAAATATTACAGTTGTGTTCTGTAATCAGTTGTGAAGGTAACACAGTTTGTTTTAATAAACTATTTTGCTTCAATTCAACCGCACTCTTTACAATATTTAACAATAAATGGGTCAATCTATCTATTATAAAACAATTACTCCAAAAAGCTGAATATTTTGTTTATTTGATGTACCAACAGCATTATACTAAGAATATTCACTAAAATTTGCATTTCAAACGAGTTTTCAATTTTTTGTTGTTAAATTCGTAACGTAACAACTTATTGAAGTCACTATTGTGCGCAATACTAAGGAAAGAAATTATTACTTATAGTGTAAAAAGATCCGATGACTTGGTATGATGATAAGAAAAAAATTCACAAGAAAACAAAAGTTTTAACAAACACTAATTATACGTGAAAATTGATTGCAAAATAAAGGTATCTGTAAAGTTTAAAAGTACATTAAATAATATATAATTTTGTTATCATTATAAAATACACGATTTTGTAAAAGTAGAATCAAACAATCATACAATATGCTTGGATATAAGAATAATCTTTAAGATTATGATTTGTAAAATAATTTATTTTGACACCAATACTTTTTCATCCTTTTTTTAAAGCGAGGAAGTTCCGTAATTTCAACCCGCCTCTTAGAGTCCATTTCTGTTCCCTGATATCGTGATATCGAGTCAAGTTTAAAGTACCAGAAAAAACTGATGATTTACCCGAAGGTCATTTATCCTTTTTTATTTTCAATATAGAAACTTATATATGAGGAACTACGGTGCTGCCAATGTGAACGGGCGACCGCGACCTTAGCGAAATGTGTCACTGCCAATGCGCACCTGCCCTCTGTGCAAATCACCTTCGCGGAAGTATTACTCAACAATAATAAACAAACTAAATTATCAATGGCTTCATGAAACAGTTATACACGCCCAGCGCCAACCATGATTTAATTTTAAAATGCATCCCCTATATCTAGTCAAACAGAAGAGAAGAAAGAAAATAAAAATTGCTCAATTTAATTAAACTTGCACACGATCTCTGTTCGAAATATTTTCGATATTGATCTCGTGGTTGAAAATATTGTGGAATTTTAATTACTTTTCTGTGTTATATTTTAATAATTCTGAATGAGAAAGCGAAAAAAGGCAAAAAATATTTTCATTTCTAAGTTACATCGGATATTGAGTTTAATACCTTTTAAAATTATAAAATATAAACTGTTTGCAAGTGTCTCGGTTTTAAAGAAAATTAGTCAATCTTAATTCTATGATTAACGCTTCCTTTAGTCAAAAAGCATCCATGACTTGATTTAAATTGTTCTGTAAGATGAAAACTATGAGCAATAATGATGAATGTTTAGTGCCTTAAATTTTAATTATGGCTCGCACTATCATAAAGTTGTGATATGAAATACCATACATATCATTTTCAATAAAACAAACACAAAATTTATACACAGACTTTTACATTTTCAGGTTTTTTTCTTATAAATTGAAATAAATATGATACACTAAAATTAAGGACAATTAGGACATTGAATTTATAGATGAGACTCACAGATTTTCAAATTTTAATTTCATGTATCTACAAACTGGAGGGGCAGCACAAACCCTTCCAAATCTGCAATAGTTACATTCACCCCCAAAACCAAGCATCCCCTATCTTTTTGGCTCCCTAATCCCAATAAAAAACTCCATCACTTACCTCGGACTTGTGCTAGACTCCAAACTTTCTTAGAAACCCCATCTTACTCACCCTGCATCCAAAATCAACACCAAAATAAAACTACTTTATCCACTCCTCAACAGAAACGCTCCAATCACCATCTCCACTGAAAGACTCCTTTACCTCTCCCTGATCCGCCCCAAATGGTCATAAGCATGTTCCATTTGGGGATCTACTGCCAACTTCAATACAAATAAAATCCAAACCAGACAAAACAGAATCCTTAGAATCATTTACGACTCCCCCTGGTACCTTCTAAACACTGTAATACACAATGACGTCAAAATTCCACTCATCTCCACCACAATAAAAACATGTATCTCCTCCCTAAACAAAAGCTCCATCAATCACTCCAATGACTCTTCACCTCCTCCTCCACACAACCGCAGACTCAAAAGAAAATTACCTGTAGACTGCATCCTTCCACTCTCCCACTCCGGCATATCCAAACAGTAATTTCTCCCTCAGTTAGCTGGCATCTCATTCTCCGTTCTTATACCAACTATTCCTTTACTTATCTTCATGTGATCCCCCTCCTACCCTAAACTCTGATAAAAATCACCGTAAAACACTAGCCAATCAAATATTATAAACTTCAATAACTTGTTACGTCCACAGCACTGGCGTTTCTCTCGCCTTTAACAGTCAATTTATTTTCAATTTATACAAGCATTCATCACAATTATTTATTCTGCGAATAAATATGTATATAACACGCCAGAAAAACTTTAATATGTTCGGATAAAAGTTTGCAATAATAAAAAAATGTAACTACAAAACTTTCGCAGTCTATACAGAAAAATGTCAGATTATTTGAGAAGTCTAGTTTATTATGTTGGAAAATAGTTTTGGTCGATCCCCGCTGATTGATCCGTGTGAATGTTTTCCGCAGTCGCCGACGTCCCCTGCGGGCGGCAGTTTCGGAACCGTGCTGCTCGCATCGTCGGGGGAGAAGCGGCATCTCCAGGGGAATTCCCGTGGCTGGTGTCCATCGGCCGCCATGGAGGTCACTTCTGTGGAGGAACTCTTATTGCGCGTCGCTGGGTCGTCACGGCCGCTCACTGCATGTGCAGGTTGGTACTCCATTTATTTATATACTGTCTCATATGTAGTGTTTGTTCAACAAAACGTTCTTACCCTCAGAGAGACGCGTCAAAGATTTTATATTTTAGACTGTCTTGTGGGGAAACAAAACTTTCCCTGAATCGCGACTGTAAAATATAGATCGCTGGGGATGGTCCACGACACTAAATTTTTAACATGTAATTCTTCAAATGTACATTCAATAATCCTTCGGCTGAGAGAGTCAAGGAGTAAATATGATGAATTGCTAAATCTTACACCTGAGGAAGTCTCAAAATGGAGACGAAACGTCGCTTTGGAATAAATAGTGATACATTCAATTCTGACTTATTGGCCGTCTTTTTATTTATTGATAAGTAAAAATGTTTGAACTCCAGAATAAAATGTTATGTTGGCTGAGATAGTGGACCCTTCAAAATGAAACCTGACTTTCAAAAAATATTTGGTATGAAAACCATGCACCTGTACAGAAGACAGACAGCAGTAATTAGAATAGAAGATCAAGAAAGGAAAGCCGTAATCAAGAAAGGAGTAAGACAAGGATGTAGTCTGTCGCCTATGCTGTTTAACTTATATATAGAATAAGCGATGAAGAAGGTTAAAACGGAATATGGAAAAGGAATCATACTGAAAGGAGAAGAAATAATAACCCTATGCTTGCCGATGATATTGTAGTATTAGGGTAATCAGACGAAATTTGAAACCATAATCCATGGCATGAACGTGATCCTGGAGGAAGAGAACAACAAAAGATTAATAGAGGGAGTGTAGTATGGAAAACAGTGGAATAACAAAGGGTGTTAGATTGGGAAGGGATATTTTGACGGAAGTTAAGGAATTCTGCTACTTGGGAAGCATAATAACTAGGGATGGTAGACGTATTGTAGGATAGCACAGGCAAGGAAGGCTTTCGCGAAAAAGAGAAATTTATTACGGGTAATATAAGTGTGTATATTAGGAAATCGTTGCTAAAAATGTTCCTATAGAGCGTGGCGTTATATGGGTGCGAAACGTGGACAATAGGAGTCGGGGAAAGGAAAAGAATAGAAGCCTTTGAAATGTGGTGCTATAGGCGAATGTTGAAAATCAGATGGCTGCATAGAATCACAAACGAGGACGTTCTGAACAGAATAGGGGAAAAGCGAACAATGGTGGACGTTGACTAAGAGAAGGGATAGATATTAATCCCTTCACAGGCCACGTTTTAAGACACGAGGGTCTTGTAAAACTGTCTGTGGGGTAAGAACAGAAGAGGGAGGGAAAGGATGGAATACGCTAAGCAAAATAGGGAGGATGAGGAATGTGCTAGATGTGCTTACGCAAGATAGGTTAGCATGGAGGGTTGCGTCAGACCAGTCTTAGGACTGGAAACCCAACATCCAGAATTATGAGAAGTTTCATACTCTGACATACAAAGATTCTGATTCGTATTGAATAACTATGGTTGAATAAACCGTCGAATTCTTCGGAATTAATTATTCCTAACTGTTTAATAACTATTTTTCACAAATTACTGAAATTGTCCTTATCTGTCCATGAAAATAATTTGTTCTCCGACGGGTACATTTTGTTTTTGTCCGTAATTTTTATCTATTCAGGTACTGTTATTACATATATTGCTATTGACAGCGGGTGTTATAAATATTAATAGTTTGTGTTTGATGTTTGTGCAGCGGCGACGTGGAACTGCCAGTGTCGCAGCTGAGCGTGTGGGTAGGCGCGCACTCTCTGGCCGCGAGGAACCAAGTGCCGCTCACCGTGGAGCGGAAGATCATGCACCCCGAGTACCGCTGCCGCTACTTCCACAACGACGTGGCGCTGCTGCGGCTGGGGCAGGAAGTTCGCTGGGTGGCCGACGCCGCGTGGCCCGCCTGCCTTCCCGCCGCCACCAACGAGCCCAGCTACTCCAGCTTCACCGGCAGAGTCGCCATCGCGGCCGGCTGGGGCTGGACCAAGGAGGGCGACGGCGCTCGCTCCGATATCCTGCAGAAGGTAACGCCTAAAGAAATACTTCTCCTGGGTAAAGATTGAAACAGTATCATCGACTCAATCTATATGTATACAAATTTTATTTTATTTTACACCAGTTGGGTGCTCGGTGATTCTCATAAATTCATTTATATTAGCCCACTATAGTATTTAACTCGACAATACGTATCAATACGCGATTAGACCACATAGAGGACGTCGCATTTTTAAAAATTTACCTTTTCACGCACCATACTTTATGAGAGCTAAATTTCATCACAAACACCGCGATGACTCAATGTCTCCCTGGCCTCAAGAAATGGTACCTTAAATAAGCACGTACGTACAGAAAAACACTCGAGCAGTAAGTAGTAATTATAATTTGAAGATACTTGAACCATCTCTTCGATCTGATTAGCGTAAAAATTAACGTATGCGGATACATGTATGTATCTACGAAAAAATAGACTGAGTACTCTGTCGCACTGCGACTTACAAAACATATTGCATATTTTTTAACTAATTAAATAAAATGTTGGTTAAATTTAAGCATTATTTCACGTTTAACAGCAATTAAATCATCTCATTTAACAGGCTACGTTAGGTCGTAATGTATCCAGTTGCAAGTTATGTAGGTTTTTAGGAGAAATGAAGGAATCTCACTCTTCAAAATATAGACAGAAGCCTCCTCTGTGCTGAGCACTACAATATACCAAAATTTCATGGCGATCCGGTGTATGGTGTGGGAACGCGTAAGGGACAAACACGAAGTCGCAGAGCAAACAATTGACGTGGGACCCTTTCGGCCTGAAAAGGCGGAAGTAAGGAACCTAAATCTTCAGAAGATCGACAGTAACCTTCACCACTACGTCCACATACAGACCACAGGCAAACCCTACAACAGTTTGTTGACTGTGATTTTCTCTGGGCTGAACACTACAATATACCAAACGTAACAAAAAAGTTTAACATCAAAATAGTCCATCCCTAGTATACTTTGAAGACTAGTCTTTGTGCCATAGACTAAGCCTAACTTTCAGAACCGCGCACAATGTTTGGATCTCTGTATTGTAGTTTAAAGCAAGGGTCTCCCAACTATAACTTTCGGGCCAAATCTGACCCTCAGCCAATCTCAAAAATAAACTTTTTTAATGTTTAATGTTGATAAATACTACTTTTTAAAATAAATGTAACACTAAAATGGCTTCAAAACATGATTTCCCAAAAAAATCCGGGGAATAACCCCTCCTCCTTCAGATCTTCCGCAATGATATTTGAGAGATATAAAGAGATAAAATTTTATAAAAATTATCAGACCATTTTCTCATGAAAAGCATATAAGTTCAGTTTGACAGACAGACACCCAAACTCTTGGTGCTTGATGGTGATCACCACAGAGAAGTTTTCTCTCGATCCTTTGAACATTTAGTTTGCACTTGACCTAAATATTCACTAAACCCTAGAACAAGTTTTCCGTTTTCCTTCATTCAAAAATTGTGTCGATTCCTCGCATTTTTCTGCGCTATTTTGTTAATATTTAGTTGATGATTTCTGTTACTATTTAATTGAGTGATTCTGAATGTTGTTTCAGGTGAACTTGCAGGTAGTGGATAACGATAAATGTCAAGAATGGTACAAGTCGCAGGGAAAGAAGACAAAGATATTGGACTCGCATATATGTGCTGGCTTCGAGCAAGGAGGAAAAGATTCGTGCTGGGTAAGTTATCTTATTTGTAAATTGTATATCAATTAATGTGTTTTACACAATGATTATATAGAATAAATTAACGACCAATTACAAGTCATAAAGATTTTGGATAAATATTTGGGACTTGATAAAAAAATTGTAACGATTTGTTGATTCAACTGTTCGTATCAGGTCGTTAATTTATTTCATTTAAATATTGTGAAAAGCAGGCGTTAATTAATCTACTTTTTATTTTATTTATCCGCCGTTTCATAGCCTTTTCCGGGACTTCCTCTGGTAATTACTTCAATAAGTTACTACAAAAATTGAACAAAAAATTAGAAAATATAATGTAATATTATTATTACATTAAACAAATAATTATCATGATTTCCAGTTTCTTAATTAAATTAGAAAAAATAAAAAACTTACAATTTTGAAGTACATAGTTATGAATTTATAAAACTGTTAGAGGTTAAATGTATAAAAATTTCAACGGACTGTCCCCAAGGGCAGTTTCAACTGAATTTGATCTAAGAAAACAGAGCAACATTGTAATTAAACCTAATCAATACGTAAAAGTGGGAAGTTAAAAATTTAATCATTAAACATTTCAACTAAACTATGTGAAATAGTGAGAAATTAAAATTATTGAAAATAAAACAAAAATTATAACATATATAACAGCCTCCCTATTTAATATTTATTAAATGTAATATTTCTGAAGTATTGTTTATTAAAACAACGGTAAACACACTAAATTCACAACAGATACCTTAAAATTGAGTAACACTTTTAACGCATTATTTTTTAACTTTCGATATTGTGAATATTGGTCTTCAAAAAATTGTTATAAATTTTTTAATTGTTATTTTAAGTTAAAAATTATATCATCGTTACATTCACACATATTATAATTGTTTTTTTATAATTTTAATTAACTGTTGCTCTGTATTCCTGAACCATAGTTTGGCTGAAACTGCTTTTGGCGGCAGTCAAGCTTAAATTTTGATACATTTTGACCTCTATTACTTTTATTAAACTTTATAAATAAGAACTTCAGAATTATGAGTTTTATTATTTTTTATTTTTACTAATGTAATTAAGTAATTGTAAATTTTAATAATTATTGTCTAAATTTATGTCGATGGTCGCCCCCTGACGCAGAAATTCGACCAAAATGATGCCTACTCGGTCCCGAAACCCTTCGGGAAATATTTCGCTATGTGTTATTCCTTCCGCGAGTAGGAAGCGGAACACAACACGTGTCTCGCTCTTTTCATCTTGCACGAAACTGGTCACTACAACGTGAGTTTACGCACGGCCGTGTTTCTGCGATGCTCGCTGTCTACCACTCAGTGTTGTCAACCCTCAAAAACAAAAAACCGCAGCCCATTATGTACATTTACTTTCTCATACAAGCCTCGTACGTAAGGATTTTCAGAACTTCCTTTTAATACCACTTTTAAAATATCCATTCTGTGTATAATTCTTCCATGAATTTATTAAATCTTATTGAGACGTTATGACATTTTCAAATTTTTATCCTCTTCGTTATTTTTAATTAAAATTCATGAAATGTGAAGACTATGATGCCATTTTGGCAAAGCCCATCATGCATTTACATCTCACCCAATGCATAAAAATAACTAAAGACGAAAAACATTTATGACTCTGCCTTTAGGTTTCCACCTTTACAAAAGGAAACTAAGCTACATCGAAACGGCCGGCAATTTTTAATTTCATTGCAAAAATATCTAATTTTAAGGTTGTTTTAATTAAGGTCGCATTATTATTATTTATTCCCGTATTTAATTGATCTGATTTGTCAGGAATGTGGAGTGATGAGAACATTATTTTTGTTTGTCAGGCTGACAGCGGCGGCCCGTTGATGGTAAACGAAGCAGATGGTCGTACAATTGTGGTGGGTGTGATCTCCACTGGCATCGGCTGTGCCAGAGCTCGGCTGCCTGGGCTCTACACGCGACTGTCGGACTACGTCAACTGGATCCAACAGCACGTCAACGAGTCATAGAACACCTGATGTCATTATCTTTAGTCCTACTGCACCTAATAACTTAATAGTCAACTTAGCCTTCGCCAACTTATAGCAATTCGCTAGGCACAATATTCTATGCCGTAATAGGAACATTTCTTAAAAATAATGTTTGCAGATTTCAATATCGATTATAATGAATTAACAAGTCAGTAATCTACCTATCCGGATGGTGAAATCCTAAATCGGTAGTCAAATTCAATTCCGTTCAGTGATCTCTTTTCCTCGGGAGGGAAAATTGTATTCAGTTTTCCCTCTCCCTTGATTGGTATATGATAATGTGATTACGACAACGATATACGTTATGAATGATAGGAAATTCGGTTGATTATAGCGACGTATCTAAACTAATTCATAATTCGCGTCGTGTGAATAAAATTAGTATTCAAATTTCATTTTAATTTTTTCGATTTAAATCTGAATTGGCTGATTAGTAGCCAGCCTTAATCAGTCTACCGGAACAAAGTCTTCTACTCGATTCCTTTCGGTAACACTTAATATTCAGCCATATTGGTTTTGTTACATTTACGTGAGCGTTACCTTAAGTGTTCCGTTCCTTCATCACGTGGTTTTGTTTAAGCTAAATGAGTCGCGGATGATACATTTCGACCTTTGTAACCCTCGATTAATCTGAAGGCATGACTTTTTCGCCATATTCGTATTTGAGCGATGATATTAGCTCATTTATAACAAAATTTAATAATATTCGCTGTCACTATTGCATTACTGATACATCTCTTAGCACCTCTACAGCTTTTGAATTTATATTGGACCGAAAAATAATTGAAATTATAATTTAGAGTACATGCAGGAAAAAACTTGTTTCACATTATTGCCATAATGGTGTTATTAAAATGATATTACGTGCCATAATCGTGAAGTATAAAATCATAAACACGTTAGATTCAACAGTATTGTTATATAATATTTTACTGAGCTGATTCAAAATCAACAATATTTCGTCTGCTACAAAAGTATATATTTATCGTGGACAGTATTCATCATTTGCTAACTTCCTTAATTTAAATATCATATGTCAATTACATGTTTATTTAGTGAAGCGAAATTACTGTTTCGTAATGTTTCTTATTAACAAGCACTTAAATAATTGTTGTATTAGTTCAATATAATTCATTAAGTGTCATTTGTCAATCCACGTAGGTCGGACTGAAAAAAGTGAAAACGCATAGTACGTAGGATATGATACGTAACACGGTAATATTTCTCTAGTCAACTTTGTGCCAATTATAACATAGTTATTTAAGACTGAAATTTAGCATCACTTATTTATTTATAGTTTCCAAGCTGACATATTGCTAGCATAGGAACTATTTAAATCATCAGTCATTCTCCAGTTATCTTAATTTTAATGAAAATATTTAATGTAATTTATTTGTAAATTATTTATTACCTGGCACATTGTCAGTTTATCAGTCTGTTATTTAAATTAAAATATTTATTTACTTACCTCATGCTTTCTTATTTACTCATAAATGCAAAATATGGCCCACATCAACGTATCTGAGGTTGTAATTAGTATGACTTACAGATTCTAATCAATCTTTAAGCTATATTACGCACTCCTCTAAATTTATTTGGCAAATCATGAGTTCTACGATACGATAATAATTAATTATTACCTTTTTCTGATTCATTATTCTATTTTAATGACTGGTTAAATGAGTTAAAGAATACTTTCAACCGAGCTTAGCCAATGAGGTTATGAAACTGAATTAAAGGGTGAAGAAAGAAAAATCTCGACCATACCGGGAATCGAATACGGGGTATCAACTCGGACAGCTCAGTAGGTAAGGAACACCGCGGAATAAGGGCAGATTCCCAGTTCGGTCCAGATTTTTACTTCCAGATCCTTTAACGATAAAATAATTAAAAATTACAGCACAGATTAAATACTGTCCAAATATGCGACTGTAGAACCACATATGTATGAGAAAAGTTCAGGGTGAACGAATCTAACAGAGCGGAAAATATGAGATCTACATTAGAAGAATTCCTGTTGAAAAAAAATATAAAGCGCTGTGTTCCCAAAACACCACCAGAAACGAAAATTTAAAGAAGAACTTTTTATAACATCGAACCAAGCAAATTAGCAGACTAGTTTCTCTGTCGCCGACACCTAGACCACTTCTTTTCCATGTCAGGTCCTCCAGATACAGCCAGTGACTCCCAATAGCCAGGATGATAATTCCAGTTCCTTTCTCCAGCCCACTGACCTATTGCAAAATCCTTGTAGTAACTTCCCGGGCTAAAACATAGAAGAAAAAAATTGTCGAGAGTTGTCTTCCTGAACTGGGGTGGACCGAGTAAGTGAATGTGCCTATATTCTGAACCGATTACCTTTATTCCTTGCAGTCGAAAACAGTTGTCCCCTGATCCCATTGGATCAATCGACCAGCTGCCTCCTAAAACTGGCGGAGACACGGAGAAGGGAATACAGCAAACTCATCTCCAGTAATTCGGAAGGCTGTCAGAAAGGTACCCAGTAGCCCGACCTATCTGATGCAAGTTTTCTAGGGTTTTCCCTGCATCTCTTTTAGGTGAAAGACCGGGTAGGATCCTTAAACTATAGGCCGGAGGCCCTAATCAATACTGAGCTACCTTGATCTACCTTCCACATCCCCCCTTTTCAATTCCCTTCCTATGCTATATAAGGGGAGTTGCCTATTCAGGATCACCCTCATGTAGCCTGTTAACCAAAAAACTGTTCGAAACGTCAGCTTATTGCAGTACACCCTCTTTGATACCATCTTCTTCCTCGACGTAATTATTTTTCTATATTTTTGCTTTCCAAATTTATTTAAAAGCAGACAATTAAACATCCGACCAACAACAACCAAATGTATAACTAGGTCTTGCACGTTTCTTAAATTTATGTAAAAAAAGTTGCAGTCTCAAGTATGCTTGCCCTACTATATCTTGACATTTCCGGCCAGGCTAGATTTACGGTGTGTGAATAAATAATATAATCTAACTTACATCTAGAGAAAAGTTATCGTACTCGGAGTGATGTTAGAAGATTTTTTAGGGAGGGTGTGACATGCTACATGAGGGTATACACAGATGTCAATACCCCTTGAATAACATAGAAAAGGGATAAAAAAGCACACAAGGGTTAACTAAAAACTCCGGGATATTGGATACTTGTCTCACGCTCTCCAAAATGACGGTGGCATAGCAGCATTCCCTTCTCCGTGCCTCGTCAAACTTAGCAAGCAGCTGGCCTTCTGTTTCAATACGATCAGCGGACAGGCTCTCTCGGTACATTGAACCTCTCAAAACTGACTTGGCCTTTAAAAGCAGGGAGAGGAGAAGGCACCTCCAGGAATATTTACTTGCGAGAGCTGAGACCAGCTGCCACAGACTATCCTAGGATGGAAAATGTAAAGACCTGCTACGATTTAAAACTGACAAGTGCAGAGCTTTTAACAGTACGTACGAAACGTGTGGAAATCAGATGGAAATACTTCTTTGGTTTTTGAGCGATCTTGGATTTGAGCCTGGAGTTTCTTAGGAAGTGGAGGTTTACCTGGACTGCGTTATTACTCGGCAAACTAGGACACTGGCAATCCGATACTTAATATAATAATTTGGGTTAACGTGTGGTGTGCTTTGACTTGTGATGCAGTGATCTCACTTTTCTTCTTTGCTGAAAGCACAGTGGTAGGGAGAACTATGCAGCCCCGCAAATACCATAAGAGTTCTTCTTCCAGCAAGATGGAGCCCCTCCTCATTACACCAATCAAGCTCCAGGCTTCCAAATAGATGGATCAGGAGAATTAGGTCCCATTGAAGGACCTCCAAAGTCAACAGATTTGGCCCCATGAGTTTCTTTTTTTAGGGATGTGTAAAAAAACTTTTATCAAACTCCATTACAGGACCTGACGACCTCCGAAGGCGGATTAGTCTCATCTGCTTCCGTTGAACCTGTTATACTGTAGAAGACGTGGAGGGAGATAGAATTCCGTCTTAATATTATTCGGGTCACCAGAGGGGTACACGTGCAGATCTATTGAAACTTGGTGAGTTTTTTTAACTTAAAATCTAAGTTCGGTCACTCTGTCACCATTAGTTTACGAGCTAATGGGCAGATCTGATTGGCCGACCAATTGCTGGATTGGAGCGCAGATAGTAAACAAATCCGCTGGTAGAGGACAAAGGTATTGCTCATACGAGGAATTGCACAGATGTCGATCGTAACGTCTAAACGACCTTCATATTTCATGACAGATTTGTTAAATCTGCCAGATATCTGCTCGTGTGTGGTCGGTCACCCATTCAGGTTTCTTATTGGTAGCTATTTTACGGGACACACAGTATATGCCAGCATTATATTTTTAGGTGGGGATCATATGATCTTCTTAAAGCGTAGAATATTGTGCCTACCGAATAAGTTGGCTACAGACGATCTAGCTTACTGGCTTGGAATGAGAGAGAAGCGAACCCATGGCCCTGTAAGAAGTAGAACGGTGCGGGTGTCTGCCTTATCACTGCCCTCGTTTAATTCCCGAGGCCGGCAGACAGTCTGCAGCAAGCATGGTGGAAGTCACGGTGAGTTCTCTAAACTACTAATACAATCATTAAAGACTGCTTAGAAATTTGATTTAATGCAAATTATTCCACATACCTACCTACCTTCACGAAGTTTGTCAAACGAGATGATTAAATTGCTGTTAAGCGTGAAATGAAGCTCAAGGTAAACAAACATTTTATTTTATTTAAGTACTGAAACTTTGTAACTAGTTAATAACAATGCAAAATGTTTTATGAGTCGCAATGCAAATAATTCATAATAGCGACTCTGGCGCCCGAGATTTATTTTTCTGTAACTAAAAGTTGAATCGCTTATCCGACTACCGCGAGAAACAAAAGTATCATTACTTTAAAAAAATCTTATTTTATGCTATATAATCATAAATAATTAAGAATGACAGGCTGCGTCAGGGTAAACATATTATTGCGAGCTTTCAGACCGAAGAGAATATATCTGTCAAGCGTGATATAATACATTTAACCAATATTTTATTTAACTAATGATACTTAAAATTAGTTATGAAATTAAATATGAAAAATGTTTGATAAGGCGCAGGGTAGGTACGTTACATGATTAATTTCACTGTATTCAAGAAATAACTTAGATTTTTTTAAGATTCACATTGGGTCAACTATAATAAATTTCTATTCATACTGTTATAGCATGACAGATGACAGTTGTAAATTTTTATTATTTCTTTGATACTGTCCTAATATTTATAAAACTCGCGTGATTCGCTGATAGCTTACTGTTTTCGTGCAGAACTCGGGGTGTCTAATAAACACTTTGCTACGCGCGATATTTAAAAAATTATTTAATGGAAATGCAATTATGGCACATTCCCGCACCTTGCTATTTATCGTATTAAACGATGATCCAAACGATCGTCCATGACTAATACTTTAAATAAATTTTAATTTATTGAAGTATTGTTGTATTCACTCGGGGACGGATTTGGACTTGAATAATTTGAAATGTGGGGCCCATTATAAGACCAATTATTTAATGTCGGTAACAAATATAAAAAATACCTTATACATAAATCCAACCCTGATGATTCTGCGGTAGTCTCGCACTATGGTGACAGTCGATTAAAATAACCTTCGACTGTGACGTAGTACTTACGGGACAGTCTTGCATTAACACGTCGAATTTTGGTCATGGATTTCCGATCTCTTCGCGAAATGGCCTCCCAATGTAGCATATACGCTGGTTATTTTATTATATGCATCGGACTTTGGCCACAGTCCTCCCGGCCAATTCTTGAATTTGCCAACTTCGGGTTTTGGCTGTAACATATATACAGTATTGTATATATTTGTGCGCGCGTGTGTAAGTTAAGTTAGGATTAAGTCCCTAACCGTCACTCAGCGAAGTACAGGGAGAAAAAGTTTCTCTTTTTTGGCATATTATGTTTTATGATAAAAAATTATGCTGTTTGATGTTATTATATAAATAGATTATTTTAAGGGAGTGCCCATAAGTAATCAATTATTTCAGGGGCGACAATAATAACGAGTTTATTTACATTTAATTCCATTGACAATCAATTACATAATCACCGTCGTTATCTAAAGCCTTTTGCCACCTTGCTGATAGTTTCAATCCCTTGTTCGTAATGTTTTCTTCCTTCGAAGAAAAATAAGATTTCAGGTAAGCTCGCACATCATCCATACTTTTGAAATCTTCATTCCTTAGGGAGTTTTATATGGATCTGAATAAATGAAAATCGGATGATGCTATGTCTGGGGAATATGGGGGATGTGGTAAAACCTCCCAATTTTACTCTCTTATTTTTTCTTGGGTTAATCTTGCTGCATGCGGCCAGGCATTATCGTGTTGCAAAATTATCCCTTTTTCTGTTGACCAGAGATGGCAGTTTAACCAATCATTAACAATTTCTTGAAGATGTCTAGACCAAGAAGCCTGAAGATTGTTTGCTATTTCCTGGATACTTAGCTTGGGATTAGTGTTTTTAAAGCGTCATTATCAAACTCTACATACAGAGCGTCCAGTTCGATCGTTATCAGACAAATCAAAATCACCGTTAAAAAATATTCTGAACCAGTGTTGGTACTTATTGACTTTCATACACATCACAAGTTTTCTTTGTTGCAACCGTTGCATCAACACCTTACTGAAAATGAAACAACATGCAATGCAATGACGTAAATGTTCTTCAGCTGGTTGATAGTCTGCAATTTTACACCGGTCTAATATACATGTTTGAATTTAGAAGTTACGACAGCCAAGACAATGTGTTGTAATATTGCGCAATAATTCAAGTCTTTATACACCCACGCTCTGAACTAGACTGAAGCGAATTCTCCAAACTAAAAACAATTGATTACTTATGGGGTACCCCTTATAGATTATTTATATATAAAGCTCAGGCAAAGTATAAAAATTAAATTTCGTGAATTATAACCTTGTTGGATAATAAATTAAATTATTTTATACACCATAATCATGGGAGTTGTTTATTACCATACTACTATAATATAACATATAAAAGGCCTTATGTAGAGCATTTGTGGAATATCTTCCACACTCACATCTCTGAATTTAGCAGACAGCAATGTCAATCATATAGAAATATGGCGCGAAATGGGTTAAATCATATGGGTCGCTCTGCGTGAGCATATGGCGTCATGTAAAGATTTTGGCAGTTTACTAAAGTCTGAAAGTAAATAATATCAATGTTTCTCAATCAGTTCTACCCCTTCAAACTCTTTATAAATTATCTACGACATACCTATAAATCAATAACGCTACAATTATGTAATTGAAGCAATCGACAAATTCAACAACTGTCAAAAATAATTGAAATGATATTCTTTAAATTTTACGGGTACGTTATTTTACAAAGCATTAGGAGCGACAAATATTAACAGCATATCCGCTTATGAATCATTCCCACTAATTGTGGGAACATGAAAATTACTTAGGCCTTCGACTAAAATCGCACAGTACAATGAATTCGGAGTCTTTGTCCAGTTTTACAGATTTGACTTCTGACATGGAAAATTGGATGTCACAGCTTCCTCCCAAGCTTAAAGATATACCTGTCGCTTATTTAGCAATTCCAGGTATGTCGAACTTTTAATAATACTTTAAAATGTGAAGATGATATTGGATACTTATGTTCTGGTTCAGTCCATTTTATGTACGTTAAATAAACCCTCTAATAATTATCCCCTTTGTTCTTTCCAAATTTTATTGTTCATTGAAAATAACTTAATAATTCGAGTGTGCTACATTTTTATCATGAATCTATATTCGGTATTGTAACTTGTATCATTTAATAAAACGTGACTTTGGATCATCTAATATGTGATCAGAATCATTTATATATATATATATATATATATATCTGACATGGAAAATTATATATTTGCTGTGTACAACTTGAAGGAACAGTGTTATTCCTTCAAGATAATTTTTAATTCATTTCATCAACTAATAAGTTATGCTAAAATAATAATGACATTATGCAGGTTCTCATGATTCTGCCAGCTGCACTATTACACAATCTTCTGCTATAGCTCCTGATTGTGGAGGTATAGTTAGAAGACTAGGAAAATTATTTGGCCCAGTAGTGAAGAGAGTAATTTACAACTGGGTAATTACTCAACACATTCATATTACAGAACAATTAAATCATGGAATACGGTAAGAGTATATTATAAAATTTTTACTGTGTGAAATTATAAATTATTAACTGTTTAGGTGAAGAAACCATTTGTATTAACAAATATTCTTCACTTAAATTATTTTTAAACAATTTCCTTCTGGTCTGTTGGAAAATTTTTACTTCAATTAGCTGTTTATTTGTTTAAATTTTTACTTAACAGTCGAGTAAAGTTCAGTATTAAACATTACTAATAGACTGTTCTTGCTTTCAAGCTATTCTCATATGTTTGGTATTCAATGATTGGAGCAGTTCTAATAAATCAACAACTTTTTTCATTTGCAAACAATTAGAGCAGATTTTATGTTTAAAAATTGCCAAAAAAAAGGAGGGATGAAGTGAATGGTTGGAAGCAGCATGAAAATACTATTCTGTTATAGTTCTCTTTTTTTATATAAAGAAAAGGATTCTGAAAATGGCAAAGTATGATTTGCTAGTCAATGAAAATATTTTCTTAGAAAAAGGTCTTCTTGCTTCAAGTGACATAACTTTTTAAATCAAGCCCAGATGGTGGTTGACAAAGAAGTCTTTCAGGACTTAAGCAAAGCATTATACATAATAATTCACTAAATTTTATTCTTTTAACTTGAAAACTATTGCATCAGAGGATTAGCATTGTATTATATAAAATCATATATTGGAAACAGGTCACAAGTAACAGAAATAAGGCATGTAACTTATTACCCACTCAAGAGTTGAACTTCACCAAACAACTTCGAGTGCTATAAAATATAAATGATCTCCCTCAACAGATATGTAACGCATACACACCAAAGTGACGTTCCATCTCCATTTTGAGACTTCTTCAGGCTTACTACAGACATAATATTTCAATAAATTAATTCTGAGTTCTATGTTACATTTTGAATTTATATATAAAAAACATAGCAAAACATTCTATTTACTTCTTGCCTCCATCCGTCAAAAAGATTATTGAATTTACATGTGAAGAATTTTGTGCCACGCTGGAGAAGGTCCATGCTTTGGGGAAACACTTCAGTATCCATCTCTATCTTCAGACTTCAAAAGAGCCATCAAAGTTCGTCACTTATCCCATATATATTATATACGATATTCAGTACATCGACGACATAGCCTAATGGTCAAGGCTACAGCAGACTCTGTGACAATTCGGGTGGCACCGAATATTTTCAGTCTTTCTTTCTTCTTCCATTCCTCTCTATGCTTAACATATGCCGTTCCAAACCAGTTGTTGAAATGAAGAAAAAATTATTTGCAAATTAATCATTGAGATAATATACACTTATTATTTAATTATAAAATAGTATTTATAGTGTCCAGTTAATTAACTAGTAATTACAACATTTCTTTTCAGATACTTGGATCTTCGAGTTGCTACTAAACCTGGATCGTCTGATATATTTTTAATTCACGGCCTTTATGGAAGTGAAGTAACAGAGCAATTAGAGCATGTTAAATCATTTTTAGATTCTCACTCTGGTGAAATTGTCATTCTTGATTTTCAGCATTTCTATGATTTCACATCCCAAACTCATAAACAATTAATGTCAATTCTTGATACTCTGTTTGGTCCAAAAATGTGTCCTGCACCTTTTTCTGTAAAAAATGTTACTTTATCTTGGATGAGATATAATAGGTATCAGATTATCATAATATACCGTAATCCTGCTGGAACAAATATTCCAGACCTATGGCCTTCTGCACTCTGGCCAACACCATGGCCCCAAACAACATCCACTGTAGAATTGTTATCGTTTCTTTCTCAGCGTTTGCAGCACCGGCCGGCAAATGCAGGCTTTGTCAGTCAAGGAGTATTAACTCCAAATTCTACTTCAGTAATATTACATCCATTTTCTACACTTGAAGATAGATGTGGCCGTCCATGCAATAAAGCAGTACTGCCTTGGCTAGAAAGGCAAATACCAGGCCCAGGAGGCATTAATGTTGTAATATCTGACTTTATAAGCATGCCAGATATTCATTTTTCGAAAACAGTTGTACAACTTAACTCAAAATACCTGCAGCTAAACCTCAAAACACACACAAAGTGAAACTTATTTGTTGGATATTTATTAAGCAATATTTTCAAAACTATTTTCATATTGTACAACTCTTGTGGTCTATGTATTGCACAAATTAACTAAAAGTAGATTAGTTTATATATACTGTAAGTGCCTACTAATAGCAAAATATTTAAAATTAACTTTCATAAAATATAATAAAAAAGAACATTTTAAGAATAGAATTGGTTGTTTTAATTACATATTTATAATATGTAGCTATAATTATCAAATGTATCATCTGACAGTGTTTTACCAAATATTTTTTTGGTAAATGTGTATATACCTGGTAGAATTTTTCAAGTATTTACTTAAAAATAGACAATTAGTCAGAAAGATGGAAGAACTGAAGAATACTCCTCTAATGCCTGGCAGTCTCGGGTGTACTGCTAAGCTGCATAAAACAAAAGTTTGAAAATTCTAACGCTATCATATAGGGATGAAGATGGAATTTCATTAACACAATTTTCAATTGTCTGATTCATAGGTAAAAATTGGAGTCTGTATTTACTCAAATAATATGTAATGCCAAGTATCTGGTAAGCTAAGAGTGGCTATATACAGAAATATAAGTTTAATGGGTTAAGCTGTGACACATCCTATTTCCTCATAAGGGAGGTGACAGAGAATATCTATTTTCTTTTTCTCCATGTGTCTACAGCCCATTGAGGGCCTGGGCCTACTGAGTCAACTGCGGACTGTCATCTTGCATGAAACATTCCGAGTTTGGAGTGAAACATGGTTAGCGTATCAATCCTCCAACAGTCTTAATCCCGGTCTTTGCAACTATGACGACACAAACAACCAAGCCTATGCCAGGATTCAAACCCAGGAGCTCTGGGTTGTGAGGCAGCAATTCTAGCCACTACACCACAGGAGGTTGGCGAGAATACCTATCAAAGGAAATTTTAGGTTCCCCATCTCTTCAATTAGATTTTAATCTGAATATCATGGATGATACACATAACCCTTTCTGGTTAAAAGAAACAAACAAGAAGGGAGTAATTGTATTGATTATTTGACTTGGGGAAAATCTTCAGAAAGATGCCACACTTTTTATAAACATTGAATTACAAATACATTTGTGAGCTTGTAATCTTAAAAACTGCATTCATATAAAGTACTTTGTACTAAATGACAGATATTATCAGAAAATGCACTTAAAAATTAACTCTTGCCTGTAAATGTAAACTAGCGAAATGTTGTATGTCAGTTTTACAGTAGATTAACAGAATAAGCTTGTGATAAATCAATAATGAAAATCCATTGTTCAATTTGGTGTAGTTCATAAGGCACAGAAATCTTTGCTAATTAATTGCAGAAACAATTTTTGTATTTAAATTAATGGATTCTAATCCTTTTCTTTGACTCATCTCAAAAATAATTGTATTCAATGCATTAATACAACATGAATTCAATGTGGCATAGTCATGCATATGTAGAATTTTAGTTACAGAAAAAGTATACAACTGATCATGTATATATATATATATAAGTATATATATATATACAACTACTCTAGATTTGTATTATAACCATATATAATATACTTCTTTGAGACTTTTCTCCATATTAATTATAATTTTAAGTAATATTTTAGTCATGTATTTGTAATCAAAGTTTATAATGATATTATTCCTTGTTATAATGTATGATCTGGCTAATAGTTTTTTTAACACAAATTGTTTCTTCACATCATTAGTCTGTTTAAAATTCAATTGAATAATTTGATCAACTATTCACTTTGTATAATCTTGGAAGTATAATAGAGAGTAAAATTAATTATAGTATTATATCACAGTATTCACAAACTTTAAGTTATCAAAGTTTTTATTTTAATATGTGAAGTCTTGTGTTATGAAACATGATAAATTTATGTCAGACAACAATATATGTAAACTATTATTAAAGCTGCTGTAGACTTCAAAGAGTACCTGCATGTAGACCTATAAGAAGCATCAGAAAGTGTGTGGGTAACTAAATAATAAAGACTACATACACTTTGAAATAATTCTGTCATTAATTTTCAGTGTTGCATCTTTTTCTGAGAGTAGTCTGCCTGCTCCATTGGACTATCTTTTGTCTTTCTGAAGAATGAGCATTGTATTTCTAAAATTTCAATTAATTCTACTGAAACATCCAGGATTGTGTGGTAGATTTCTCAGAATGATGCAAGTCACTGAAATGCCACCCTTTTAATGTTTTTCTCTATAATTTTGCTCAAAATGTAGGAATACAGTTTTTATTTCGAAAATACAAACTATTATGGAATAAACATATAGCAAATAAGGTGAAAACGAGAATCTACCAAACGATAGTGGAGAATATTGCACTATATGGTTCTGAGGTTTGGGAAATAACTAAGGAAAATGAAGGAAAGTTAAGAGCAATGGAGACAGCTGTGGTGTGACAAGAACAGAAAGGATAAGAAATGAATACATTCGGGAAGAAATGGGGGTTACATAAGCCTATCTTGGGTGCAATAGAAGGTAGGAGGTTGAATTGGTATGGACATTTGAGACAAATGCCAGAGGAACGGTGGCTATTAAGAATATTTCACTGGCAGCCCCCAAAATGAAAGAAAAAAGGAATACCTAAGCTTACATGGAATTAAAGAGTGATACATGCAATGGAGGACAGATGTATGTGAAGATTGGAAAGATAAAAGGAGGTGGAAGCTTGGATGTGAGAGAGACCATATGGTGTAGTTCCCACTCACATTTCTAATAAATAACAAACTACTAAAAGGATTTTTGGAGACATTTTTAGGTTAACATGTTCTTTATAAAACCCTTGTTATTTCATTAAAAATTATGTAATCTTTTTTAATAATTTTGCACATCACAGGAACTTTCAACTTACATAGTTAAATAATTCTGTTATGCTGTATTCTTTAAAATAAAATCATAGCACTTTTAGTAAACACATCCGTACAAAGTTGTGTCCAGTCCAACCGGTAAATAATTATTATGACTTAGCAAGTTGTTTTAAAAACAAAAACTTCAAAAATATTTTTTTGAATGGTTGAAGTTGTAATATGATTTTTATGATTGTCTTCCCCGCCACCTGATTCAGTTGCCCTGTATGTCACAGCATAACATGGCCCTAAAAACATTGTCTCCTCATTTTGGTAAGCCACAAATCATATCCATCCTATTTATGAAACACTTCTGTTACATATTTTATACTCAGAAACCCACAATTAAATAGTTTTCTATTTGCCACAGTTTTTAAAGATTAAAATGTCTATAAAATTGATTATCACCATTATATTTTTTAAATCTGAACTATGTAAAGTAACATATCCACCCATTGATCAACAAAGCACATAATGAAATGGCACAGCATGGGTTTCAGATACCCAGGTAATAGACAAAATTTGTCTCCCCATTATTTAGGTATTTAAATCCAAAAAGCCCCAAAATTTACAGAAATTCTAAACAACTATTTGATAAAAATAAATTGTTATTGTGGATTGTACAGAGCTCAAATTTTTAGTTCAAATTACAAGTTTTAATTTTTGTGAAATTTTGCCACTGCTACCTCGACCTGACATAACCTCTCCCACCCCTCTTACAGGTCTGAAACCCCTATGTTCATATTATTTCAGACTCGTGTTGGAAGAACTGATCACAGTATCAGGAAAGAAAAATCTCACTTGTGCAACGTGCACATATAAATTTTGTTCTTTCTTAATTTCAATTTAAACGCACCAGATAAGGTTCCAAATTTAGGAACAAAAAGTTTTGTCAAAAAAGTTTATATTAATTTTTTTCTGATTTATATGTTATTTTACTAATTATTGAGCTATAATTTCATTAAAAATGCAAAAGATGATTGTTAACCTCATTTTCCTCCCAGTACAGCTAATTTTATTTTTAAATACATGTATCACATTGTAGACATGGGATAAATAGTTGAAATAACTCAAATTTGAGATGAAATTATATGCCACAATTCTCCTCTCTCCCATAATCTGTGAACTATCTTTTGCATTTTTTTATTGAAATTACTTTGAAAAAATAACCAAACTTCATGTATAAACATTTATTATCCACAAGATTTTAATAAATGATCTGAAACACAGAATGCATGTATTATATATGATACATTATTAATAAATGGATTAATTGTGTTCATTATAACTTAAACATGAAATACATTATTCCACACATATACATCAATCATATGCAGAAATCTATTTTTGTACCTGATGTTATCATAGTAAACCAGCTGTTGAAAACAGAAAATTCATTATTATGAAATAATGGTGTGTAATAATATTAAACAACTTATTATTTAAAAACAAATTGATGCTTTAGTGAAACAAATTTTATCGACTAATAATAGAAAAAGGAGTAACACTGAAATTTCTAGTTGACATACTTCCAAATACTTTTAAAATATGTAAGCTTATTTTCATTTCAATTAGTTAGAGTAGTGTACACTTTCACAAAATGAGATAACATAGAAGTGCTGATATAATGAATTCTAAAGACATTTATTATAAATCTACATTCATTAATGAAAATCAGTCTTGCATTTTTACAGAGCTTTAACTTTCAACTGCTTCATTTTTGGACCTTTTCTCTTCATTTGTCTCTTCAATTCACGCTCTTCCCATTTCCGTTGTTTATCAGGATCATCCTCCTGAAAAGAGATTGAGGATTACATCAATTTTGTGTGAATACACAAGACAAGTGTCATATAGATGCAAATACATTACTTGTAAAATTCTTTCTTTCTCTTGCCGTTTCTTTTCCTCTCTACGAGCTGCAGCAGCTTCTGCTCTTGCAGCATGAGTTGTCTTCAAAAATGCTTCATCCACTTTCATGCGATTCTTCTGTGCTTTATTTTTGGCCTAAAATATTCATGACACATTATTTTGAGTTTTATGAAACTTAAACTACTTTGTACCGAAGTTTACAAGTGTACAATTTTTCAGAATTGCCTTTTACTTTAATAGGCATTTGGAACAATTTCAGATTCAGTACATAAGCTACACTTAAACATACAGATTGTAAAGGTCTCGCCCATAACTAACCTCTCTACTGAGATGAAATCTCTTCACTTTTTCCATACAATAAATTACTAACATCATTAATGGAATCATTTGTTCCATGGCTTCATTTATTGTTGTACCTTTGACAGGTATATTAAATCCAAATAGGAGTACTTTTTTAGTTTCTGGAAGCTTTGTCAAAGTTGTGTCACTGTAAAACCAAATATTATTATGATACAATTTAAGTTTACAACACTATTATATACATAAAAAGAAAAAGAAACTTGGCAAAGGCAAATTAATAATAAATTGGATACAAAATAGAGGTGGAAAAGTCATTGACTTACCCTAAATTGATGGTAGGCGTCTTTCAAATAAAAATTTCAAAACTTATGTTACCCATTCTACTATGGTAAGACACTTAACCCTACCATAGTTTTAGAAAAATAACCAATATTATACAGTAAAACTAATAAATTTTAATGTTTTTAACTCAAATTTGTGGCTTTTCTCGGTCCCTTGAATTTTGTATTATTGCAATGCAAAATATAACATTTAATTATAAATTCCAGCTAAATATTGGTCTAAATGTGGAAGTACAAGATGTTAAACTTCATCCCTGGTCACCTGGGACAACAGCATGGACATTATAGTTGATTAATAAGCTCCCGCAGTGTGTGGGGAGATTTCAGGTGAAGGCATTTTGAATAAGAAAGGTGAAAATGCAGCTAATGAATGGAGGTGCACATTTTCATTTAAAGAAAACCATTTATTTTATATTTGTTCAATAAATAAAATGTGTGATACTTACTCTGGCTGTTTCTGTCCAGAAAACTGGTCTGAGAAATGTATGTAGTCAATCATGTGAGCATATGTGTTCAATGCAGTCACCACTTTTGAGTCCAAAAATGCTGAAGCTACTTCAGCAATCTCACACATTAAATTGAAGTTTGAGGGCAATCCATATTTATCTCCTGAGCGTCTCTCAGGGCAATACACACTCTAAGAAATAAAGTAAGAAATGTTTGAGCAAGTTTCTTTCATTTGCATAACAAACAAATGGAATAGACAAAATATTACCAAATCAGCCATTTCCTTAGAAAATCTAAGAGCAGTCTTTTTTGTTGCAATACAAAGCACAAATGAATCCATATCTTCTTTGTTCATATCTATTTTAACATGTACTTGATCAGTGCTAGGTCTCATTAATTGAGAAATCACAGCAACCAGATCTTGCCTCTGAAATTAAGAGACAATATTTAGTGGATTTTGAATAAATAATTCCAAACACAACAATAAATTAATTACACAGTTTGACCAGAACCTATAATACCTTTAACTGTTTACTATACTCTATTCACAACATTTTTGTATAAATATGGGATTATAATTTAAAAGTTGTATCAGAGCTCCTTCAGCTTACTCACAGTAATCACTTTTAGAACAGTACACACTATGTTCATATAAACACAGTGTTAAACATAGTTATTATTTATTCCAAATCTTAAAGTCTATTATTTGGACAAATCAATTGATGAGACCAGAATAGTTTTGATGAATGTTTCTTTTCAGACATGTTAAGCTTGATAAGCACAAAAGGAAAATTTTCTATAGTCCATTTTAAATCAGATGAATACACAATTAGAGGCTTGTTGTCACATAGCAA
Organism: Eucriotettix oculatus; assembly: GCA_034510155.1. NCBI lineage: Eukaryota > Metazoa > Arthropoda > Insecta > Orthoptera > Tetrigidae > Eucriotettix > Eucriotettix oculatus. The sequence continues at coordinate 41,231,193 of CM067379.1, forward strand.
AGAAATGTTATACTGCTTTCTTGGTCAAACACCTCATAGTGCACAATTTGGAAACATTACTTGATCTGCCCTTTATTTGAAACACTGGTTCATTCAAAACCACACCCCTTTCACATCTGTCATCAGATTTCTTTTTAAAAACAGACTATATTAATATTTCCATCATAGAAAGAATAAATACTGCACAGTGAGAGGTGGAGAGTAGTAGTTAACATGGAATGCAATGCCTAATATTTTCTAGAAACCAGAACACACAGTTAGGAATTGAGTAATAATAACTAATTTTATAAGTGGAAATACAGAAAAATATTTTGCCTCTTTCTTAATTCTAGAAGTGATTGAAAAAAAAAAGATAGACAATATAATTCATATTGACAGAAACATAATGCAAATAAAATATTACAAACAACATTAGTACGTAAATGTACCAAATATAGAAACAAAAACTTAATCACCTTTAGCAACTTTAATTCCACAAGCATACCTTCACAGCAAGTTCTACCACTACACCACAATGTATACATGTTTTCAGAATCTTTCACTAAACCTGGGTTTTCATTTTCCATTTTTCCATCATCACCTACAAAGTAATAAATGTTAATAAATATTCAATTAAAAGACACAAACAATACTATTATATTTGCACAAGTTTATAAAACCATTAAAAATAAGAAAGAAAACTGAAAAAGTATTCCCAACAATATAAAACTGCCCTTTAAATTCACAGAAACTGAGACTTACAACAAGCATATAATAGTAAAATACTAATGTACTAACCAACCAAACTAAAATTCTCTTCTAAAAGTGCACGATGAGTATTAAACCAAGCATTTGCTAACTTATTATTCTTGCTTTTTCCAGTAAAGAAATTAATGGTATAAACTACCAATCCAGCAATCATCAACATTTCCAAATAGAAGCTATCCCAATTTGTGCGAAAATGCAGAGGTACCTAAATAAAATATTTTTTTATATATTACATTAAGTTAATAATTAAATCTTGTTATGGTCATTTACAAAAAAAACTGAGCAATTGTCTTAAGGAATTACTTTTGTTATGGTGATCTTTGGAGGCTCTTTATCTTCAGATTTTGCTGCACTTCCCACTCTATCACTATCAAAGCCTTCAAATTCTTCTTCATCTTGAAAATGATCAAATTCATTATCATCATCCTGAAAAGTTAATGTAATTTATTTTTATTATTATTATTATATAAATATTGTGTACTATACACAACACTCTTTGTGCCCATAATTTAAACACCCTAATTTAGATAAGAAAATAATATTTGAGAGATGATTATCAGAATGCCGCAAACTCTAAAATTAAATTATTTGAGTACTGGCAAAGTTTATCACCGACTTTGTTTTCAAGCAATATAAACTCCCAATAAAATGACACGAAATGTAAGCCATTTATATAATATTTTTTTCAAACCTCAACAACTGCATCTTCATCTTCTTCCTCATCTTCCTCTTCAATTACTTGTTGCTCAACTTGCTTTTTAGGTTTAGGAATTGAATATACATCAGGAGGATCTTTAGCAGCTGAATCTTCTTCATCCTCCTCAAAATCCTCAAATTCTGCAAATTCATTGTCCTCAGCATCTTCTCTGTAATGTGCTGATACCAACAGTTGTGAGCATATTGTCAGTATTAAAAAATAATTTATTAATGCAGTTGCTCTGGCCATCTTTCATAAATATTAGCCACTGAAAAAGTAATAATAAAATAAAAAATGCACCTCAAGTATTTGTGATACAAATATGTTATCAATTCTATAAAAGTAAGTAATTACATAAATTTAATCATATCATGAGCAATTTACTAGTATTAACAGCATTAATCACTGTAAGTAGTCTTTGTACAAAAAAACAATACAAGACAGATTTGCCCAGACCACACAGAAAATTCAGAATGTGTCCACAGTTGAACTGGTAGGCCAAGGCCTTCAATTGGCTGTGGAGCCAAGGAAGAAGGCCACAGAGAACAAAGTATAAATGTCTAATGGCTCATTCACCATAAATGTTCATAGTTTGAAATCAGCAGCTTGTATAATTCATACAAACCATCTTTTAGTTACTAAGAAAAAGGCACGGGAAATAATTTAGATTGGGTTGGCAATTCTAAACGGTAAAATTTTAAGCTTCCTGTAATTTGAGTTAATTGGATACACATTTTATTTTGCACAGCTACAGAACTGAAATAGTATGTCCAAAGGTTGTAAATTCTATGAAACAATGGAAATTTTGTAAATAAAATCTATCGTCAGAAAGGACTGCCAAGAGATGAGAAGAAATTGTGACCAATCTTAAATAAGAGAGTTATTAACAATCTTAATCATGTATATTTGTTATATATGATGATAGTGTGCAATTACATTTTTTGAAGATAATCCTGAAGGATACGTTAGATGATATATTTATGAGTCTGATATGACTTACTTAAATTATTACCTCAATATTTTGAAGCAAAAATGTTTGAAGAATATCTTAAGGAAATGCTGCAAAAATAGCAGGAGAATTAAAGTCGGAATTGGTGTAGTTACATTATATTTAGAGACATCTCTGTCATCAAAAGGACAAAACATAGTCTCACTCTATGAAGTGAACTGGTGTGGTGCTTTTGCTAAATAACATGTTTTACTTGGGGAATGTAGTTTTTCCCAGTGAAGTTGTTGAATGAAGAGTTCTCAGGATACCATCTGGGTATAGACGCTTGCTTGCTACATTTTGATGACAGGAATCACGAGAGCTCTTCATCCAACATGTTTTACTCAAGGTACAATAAATTATGACATCAAGACCACTTACAGAAGTGGCTTCCATCAAACACACAATTACATTCAGAACTGTATTACCTAGATATGCAGTTGTCATTAACCCATAAAATAAGGCACACTGCATCATGTGCAGAAAGAAAAATTTTATCACTCAGGGCCCAAGACGGCAATGTAACACAGCAATTTGATGAAACAACTCATATACCACATGAATTGAAAGCTATTATGAAGAGTTTCTCAACCTTTCAATCATAAGCTTTATAGCAATATTTGCACTAGTTCTTTCCTTAGCACAAAAATAATTTATTATATTATTAATGTCATTTCTAAAACACAGTCCCAAAATAGTCACAGTAAATATAATATTAAATGGGACTTACAGAGTTTCTATTTTCATTATTATTTCAACATACAAACATATTTAAACATCTTATTCTTTAACCAAATAAAATGAACTACAAAAGCTGAGAAATGATGAATATTTAAGTTAAAGTAGAGCAAGAAATTAATAATTTATTATGAATGTTTGCCAAGATTTTTGTTACGAAAGAGGAAACATGGTTGGAATAAGACAGTAATAGTAACACAGTTTTATCGGCCAAATACCTATAAAATTGTATCTTGCTTGTTCGTGCTAATTACTGAATGAAGTTAGTTGAAAACAGATATGTACATGTTGAGTGCACACTTTCAGTACATAATTTTATAAAAACTATAGACCTTTTAACTAAGGAAACAAATCGATTGTTAAATTCTGTATTATTAAAGAGCAAAGCAAATATTTACGATAAGAATTGTGATAGGAATAGTTACGCAACCAAGGTATAATTTCCGACGTTCCTATATAGTCCCGATGTAGATTTGATATAAATAAACTACCTTAAGGAACTACACATTTTAATAACTGCTTCACTTGTATGCGACTATTCCTAATTAGATGAACTTCAGAGGTATCTTGAATCCTTAAAAGTCATAGCTAACCTAAATTCTTATATTCGTAAGGAAAATACTGACCGATACGTTACGCTCTTTATCAAAATCCTTAAGAGTATTTACAAAATATTTGCTATTTGTTGGGATTGCCTACAACTTCATTAAAATTTGAATTTATAAATAGAATACTATCATTTTTTTAATATTAAATATGTATAAAACTTTCACAAAATCGACAAAACCTGTCGAGGTCTCGCAATTGGCAATCGATAGTTTGAACAAGAGATATTCCGATTGCACGACGTTCATAAATTTACGGATTTTATACTCAGAGTACGCATTTTACAATGATCGAATGAGTGGAACACTCAACTATGTTATGTGTTGAAAAATCATTCAGATGATAAGAAAATAGGAACCACTTTAAATGTATATCATCACATAAAAATAGATTAGTTGTTATAACAGATATTATTTATTATTGAAATTGTTTCCAGCAATCCATGGCCTAATGCGATATACTTATGACGTTAGCGTTATATAAAAATTAATTAGCACACGATCAACTAATATAAAAATGATCACTAACTTAGAAACATGAATAATATAGGTATGTAGTACCTCGATCCAATTATATTCACTAGTGCATAGTTTTGGTGATAATTTATTCTCTTCATCAGTTAGACTCGTCTTTACACGATAATTCTAAGCGATTCCTTGATTTTAGTCAGTTCTTGCTGAAACAGTAAAGCTCAAGAGTTTCTCTAGTCACGATGACTAGCTCTTATTTCTGACAATAAGTTACACCTAACTGAAGTTGAAGCGTTTCTTAAGGTTTATAATGATTGCTCTGGTGATACGTGGTATTAAATTATAACATAGGGTTTTGTGTGCCTACATAAACATTGGGCTGATGTGACGTGGGAATGAATTGGATGATGTAGTTTAACACCATACGCCTTATAACGACTCAGAACTTCTAGATTCTAGACTTTCGTTCTTCCCTAACACAGCTATGTGACCTTTTTTTCTCCAACAGCTGCCCTAGTCTTCTCGTGCTTTTTAAAATTTTTCTCGCAATCATTAAAAAAACATTTAATGAACTAAATTCAATCAAACTTGATACATGCACTACAAACTTCGTGGAAGTTTATGCTACCCTCAAATTTTTTTTCAATAGTTTGTCAGTATTTTCTTTAACCACATTCTCAAAACGCCAAAAAATAATTTAAAGGATAAAAAATAGTTGTTTTTCAAACAAAACTTTATTCCCAAAGCTTACATAAATTTTATATTGTGATAATTTTACTGTTACCAATTATATACTTTCACGATGTTAAATAACTTATTATATAAATTTATATTTGAAAATAAACAAATCAGATTTATTGCTCAACATATATTTTATGGTATTCAAATATCACTGCCACTTTTTGGAGCTTGGAGAGAGTTGAAACTCAGGGGAAACCAGTCACGTTGACGCCTATAGGTAACCATGCCATGTCCACTCTATCTATATTATAATTATCTTTGGGCTTAAATGTGCTGTTATTAATAATGTAAAGACATTTTGTTCATAGACAATGTATACGGCTTTCTCGTCCACTCTGTTTGTACGTGATATTTACACCATTATGGTAATAATATAGCATGTTCGTATTTGTAATTTTGGTGTTGGTCTAGATTAAACGCTTAGAAAAAGAACTAGCCAATACACACAAAACTTCCTGCTAACCGTGTATCTTTCCTCAGGTGGTGGAAAAATGTAAGCGCCTCAAAAGCGACACACAGAACATCCAAGTAAAGAGCCTATTGGTTTGTACTTGTGCGACGTTCGATTTCAACAATTACATTAAACATTTACCAGATGAATAAGTTAAATCCGCTGTTTGTTTACAGATGACGTTAGTTACCTACTAAGCTGCTACGGGGACGCTATTATTTTGTTATGAATTGGTCATTGTCAAAAATAGTCGGTGCAAATCAACAGCAACTTCACACAAGCGACGCCGAAACACGTGCGAAATCTTGCTCGCGAGACAAAAAATAAAGTCGTCCCTGCTTAGGATTGCGACTGGCAATGAAAAGTAGATATACTATTTCGAGAATTATAATCGCAAGAAATCGTGGGTTTGTCTCAGTCAACTATCAATCTCGTCTGCAAGACCAAATCGCTTTGGACGGAAGCGTTTTGTAGGATCAGCAGGTTATCGTCTACGGTGAACTGTTGAAACTTGGTGAAACTGTCAAAGCCCACCTCTAACTGATCAAATCGCACAGTGAGCTGCATCAAAACAGGCCGGAACAGTAAATACGAGACAAGCGGATTTGCCTCCACAACTACGCACCATCACGTATGTCAACAATGGTTTGAAACTTCTTGGAGACACTCAACTGGGAGATGCTAAGGTCTGGTGAATAAGCAGCATGGGGTAGCATCTCCCAGTTGTCTCCAAGAAGTTTCAAACCATTGTTGACATACGTGATGGTGCGTAGTTGTGGGGGCAAATCCGCTTGTCTCGTCTTTGCTGTATATATACATTTGAACGAATACATCCAGTATTAATGGAACAAGACACCTAAACGCGAGGATGAATTTCTGCCAAATATGGAACACATTTCACTTTTGATAACATTTAAAATAATGCAAAAACGATTTATATAGGCGTCGAATATATATTTTGGAGTATGTGTAAAAATATAAAAGCGCTTTTCTTAATGAAGTTAAGCTCTAATTTGGTATTGCGAGGGGATTGCCTCTATTCTGAACAATTCCGAAAAAAAGGCTTACGTTTTGGATTCTTGCCCTAAAATCAAATTGTGCTGTGTAATAGGTAGTGGAGCTGGATAAATGATAGCATTTATGATTGCTAACGTTGGTATAGCGTTATTTTCCGGTAACATGTTACTCCGTAACAGTTACAAGGAAATAACAGGTTCCAGTAACAGGTTATTTTAGTAACATGTTATTTTAATAAACATAGATTTCAGTACATGGTGATATATATAACCTTATTAACTGCGCCCATTATAATCGCCCTCGTGTGCCTCATGTACCTAGATAATTATCTTTATTTTTAACGTTGTTAAATCATCACAATATAATATCATGTATTCACGATAAGGAGGGAAAAGGAAACTAAAAAGGATAAAAATAATTATTGATACAAAATAAAAAAAGACGTTTGAAGCTACTAACTAATTAACAGTAAAAGTAAATAAATCATGTAAAACTTCATTAATTTATAATTGAAGATAATGCCAGACAATTGATTTATTGAAAGAAAATATGGGAAGAAAGTACGACTAACTTATGCTATTATATTAATAAAAGTTTAAGTTTATTCTTGAAATATTTAATTCTATTCCTTGAGGATTACATAATATTGATCACATAGGAAATGCATTGAAATGGTATTTAGTTAAATTAAACCAATATTATATTACTTTTAACATGAATATTTTCCTTAAAACTTTTAAATACAACCTTCTCTAACTTTTTATAACCTGTTAAATTAAATTCGCCAAGGTCTAGCCAGTGTCGAGCAGACAGCTTATGGAGCGCAGTGCGCTCTAGCGGGCCAGTGTGGAACTACATATAACAGGTTGAGCCGGAACCTGTTAAATTTAACAGGTTACATTTAACGGAACGGTTTAGCGGAACCTGTTAAATTTAACAGGTTACATTTAACAGAACGGCTTAGCGGAACCTATTACTGGGTAACAGGTTACGGCGTAACAGCGTTATATTGATGTGTTGCGTCTGTCTGAAAGGCGTGTTTTATTCTTCTGTGTAGAATGATGATATATTTTATATCATTCCAAAAAATAAATTAGATAATTCAATAAAAATTTTCAATAATTTTCAACAAAATTTAAATTTTACCAATTAAATAGAACTTAAGCACCCTATTCATTTTAAAGATGTTAAGATGAAATTATTACCAATTAGTATAAAAAATTAACATGCTGGAAGAGTTCTTAATTACAGGTCTAATATCCCAATTTTCAAAGAAAGGCTATCAAGTTGTCACATCATATTGAAAATTTTAATAAAGTTATTAATATTCTTTTTATAAATTCTTACCCCATTAATTTCGTCAATGCACATGTCAAATTTTGAACGAATAAAATGAGATTCTCTTTCAACAATTTAAAAGTTAAAAATATTTAAAAAATAAATAATAATTCAATTTTTATAAATAATATATTTTGTAAAAACGATATCAACAATTTATATAATAAACTTTATCTTAATAAAGTTTGCGATATTACGTATTCGTAATTGTATAAATTAATAGAGTTGGTTTTACCGGAATTATTATTTTTTAAATTAAAGACTATTTAAATGTTTGTATGTTTTTCTGGCTGTCCATTTCAGCAACTTAATATAATTAATCTTTAATTTATAATGTATTTATTTTCTGTTATCATTAAAATTATTTATTTTGTAATAAAAGCCTCAAACTTTAAGTGTCAGTTACGTATCAATAATTATTTTTATCTATCTTAGTTTATTTTTCCTTTTCCCGGTTTATCGTCAAGGTATGATTTTATTCCCTTTCGCCAAAGTACTTCTTGTAAAATGTAGGTTGAAATGAAAGAAAATTCTCTGCTAAGTAACGTAAACGGAAAAATAGTTAACAAATTATATTAAGTTGCTGTTACCAGCCAAGTATCTTTATATACAATTACGAATACGTAATATCGCAAACTTTATTAAGGTAAAGTTTATTATATAAATTGTTGATATCGTTTTTTACAAAATATATTATTTATAAAAATTGAATTATTATTTATAAAAAGAATATTAATAACTTTATTAAAATTTTCAATATGATGTGACAACTTGATAGCCTTTCTTTGAAAATTGGGATATTAGACCTGTAATTAAGAACTCTTCCAGCGTGTTAATTTTTTATACTAATTGGTAATAATTTCATCTTAACATCTTTAAAATGAATAGGGTGCTTAAGTTCTATTTAATTGGTAAAATTTAAATTTTGTTGAAAATTATTGAAAATTTTTATTGAATTATCTAATTTATTTTTTGGAATGATATAAAATATATCATCATTCTACACAGAAGAATAAAACACGCCTTTCAGACAGACGCAACACATCAATATAACGCTGTTACGCCGTAACCTGTTACCCAGTAATAGGTTCCGCTAAGCCATTCTGTTAAATGTAACCTGTTAAATTTAACAGGTTCCGCTAAACCGTTCCGTTAAATGTAACCTGTTAAATTTAACAGGTTCCGGCTCAACCTGTTATATTTAGTTCCACACTGGCCCGGTAGGGGCGCACAGCACGTCACTCTTCCAACATGGCGCTCCTAAAGTTCGCTGTCTGCCAGTAGTGAAGTAAACAACGGCGTTATGAGTATCAGCTGGGTGTTACTAAAATAACATAGTATTTTCAGTAACAGGTTATTTCGGTAACAGTTATATTCTGGTAACAGGTTATTTATAACTGTTACGTTATTTCGAAGACTATTGCAATATGCACGTCAAATAATTACGAATGTTATATGTAAATACTGAGTTATCAAAACACTACTTATGGCTTCGGGACCTAGATAATCGTAAAAATGAAACGAATGGTATTAAAACTGAAACGGCAAATTGAGGTTCAGTGAAAACTGACGCAATTACAATAAACCGGTAGAACAGGTTGCTGAGTCATGTTGGCAAGAGTAATGTCGGGCTTACCATCGTTTTAAATTTTAAAGATTCATAAAACTGACAAACCTAACACAGCAAGTCAATGAGATTATGATTTTACATATCGCATTATGAATTTCCCATTAGCCGAAACCTACTGTTGGTTTACAGGTGATGTAAGTTAAAGTTCACCGATACTTGAAAGCATACAAAGGTTGTAACACCTGCAGTCTGAATACCTGTTGCAAATAAGAAGGGAGACTGAATTCTGAACGTCATATAAGTAAAAAGTAAGTTCCAGTTTTCTAACACTGCAGAATGTCCTTTTACCGCCAGTAATTAATATATTAAAATTTTAGTCTTATATCTACTTAGCACAAACAGTTCAATGACTATATTGACTGATACATATTTTTTTTTAAAAAAATATAAGAATTATTAGCAGTACACACATTTTACTAGTTATTAACAACACAGTTATTCACAAAATTAAAAATAGACCTTCTGAATTATCTCTATATACACAAAGCATCATAGAAATTCAATTTTTGTTTATCAAGTGCTTGCACTTTTTTTAAAAACTATTTTGTGTCTCAATAATTGTGAGATATGTGCGGAATTTGGCATCAAGTTTAAATGACTACTTTCAGTCACAAGTATCACATGGGATCTGTAGCAAACAATTCTCAACATGTGTTGAATAAGATAATTACAATATTTTTCAGGTCTGTTGATCTTTCAACAGTGGGTTGTATTTGTGGTAAGACTAGTCAGATGCAACCTTCCATGGTAATCTGTCCTGTGCAATAATTTATTAATCACAGGTTTTGTTACTATAAAATTGCTTGAATTTAGTCAACACTGATTTCTAACTAATAATCTACTTTAAGGATTTTTTCCCAAGAATTCATAGATTCCTTCCATACATTTCTTCATGTTTATCAGCATTCTATTCTGATCATGCTGAAACTCAGATAGGTGAATAGGGTAACTAACCAAGTAGTTCTAAGCAGAATAGGGGAAGAGAGAACAATTTGGAGGGCTTTGATCAAGAGAAGGAATAGATTAATAGGCCATGTTTAGGGACATGATAGTCTTGTAAAATTGACATTTGAGGGAAGTGTGTGGGGTAAGAACAGAAGAGGAAGGCAAGTAGATTAGGGAGTATGTGGATATGGTAGCTATGTGGAACTGAAAAGGCTTGTGCAAGATAGGTTAGCATGGAGGGTTGCATCAGACCAGTCTTATGACTGAATATAACAACTATTTTGATCAGTGAGATATTTTGAGTATCATGTTGAAATATAAAACACCTTACCCTGTTAGTTTTGTATTGCTAATTTTAATATCTTGTAGAATGATTGATATAACATTGGCAAGAATGATAATTATATGATTATAATAATAAAACTAAAAATAATTTATATAACATAATTTTTATTGTTTACAGAGAAAGTCTAGAGGAGCTCACAAAAAACTTATAATGAATATAATATTACCTCTCTTGATGAATCTTTGGGTGTTTGTTCATTCAATTATTGATGCTGTAATAGACTTTCTATTCGGCCTGTATTATGATCCCAAAAAGAATTCTGCACCACCAGTATCTACTCCATTGGTCATGGAAAGTGCTATTTCATTGGCAGAGAAAATAAGAAATAAAGAAGTAGGTTATTGTTTGTTAGAGAAATAATAATTTATAAGCGTTATTTAATTTGTATGTTCTGTCAATATTTTATATTTTATAGTACTTGGAATCATTAATCTATAAGTAAGTTGATGAAAGTTAATTTCAATTCATATTGACTATACATGTACAAGCCATTTAATTTTCATTTAACATTATTATTTTTAGATGAAATATTATATATTTTTCTCTCTTATTCCTCATTTTACAGTACTGTTTCATCATATTTTCTCATTGTTTCCCTCTTCCCTCCATCCATTTTGCTCCCGTCTTCTTTTTTACAATTTCTTGAAAACCCTTTCCTCCTCTAATCTTCACTCTAGATTCTTAAATTCTCTTCTCTCCACCTACTCTCTATATATTTTCGTTTCTTCTATGTCTTCTTCATTCATTTAATTTGTTCATAGGAAGTGACTCTTTTTCTTATTGTATCTGGTTTCTTTTTATGTGTAGGTCACCTTGTTGCTTTTGAGTTTCCATTCTTCATCCTCATATTTTGGTCTCGGTATTTTCTGTATAATTTTTCTTTGCTGTTTTCCTAACTCGTGTAACTGCCTGGCCATGTTCAGTGCAATGCATTTTGAGGCATAGAGACCCTTTGGCTAAATAACTGTATTGTGGTGCCTTAGTTTTGCATTTATACATGGATTTCTCATTATGAATACACACACACATTTTCAGTGATCGACTAGCTGACAACTAGCTGAGTCGTCGGCTAGTCGATCACTGGAAATGTCTTCCTAACTTTCTGATGAAGGGGGCGGTGCCTCTGAAAATTTAAAGAACTTCAAAGCTTACAAGGTGCCTGTCATCTGTGAACCTCAGGTAAGTCACCTTTTTCTATTCTTTCCTGCCCTTGTTAATTGTTTTAATTAACCTGACAATATCATTTCCTGAGTCTGTATGTAAAAGAAAAATTAGTGATTAGCATCTGATTATATATGGCATAATTACATATTTCTTATAATGCTTATTAAATGTCATAGGTTACTTGTGAAGAGGTTGTGAGATGTTTTACTAACAGAATTCAAGAAGTGAATCCTATAATAAATGCAGTCATTGATGAATGCTTTATTAGTGCTATAGAAGAAGCTAAAGAAGTGGACAGAAACTTATCTGATAATAAATACTCTATTTCTGAACTTTTAGTGAACAAACCATTTCTTGGAGTTCCATTTACAACAAAGGAAAGTACAGCCTGCAAAGGTAAGTGTTTGACTAGTTTTGAAGTGTAGTATTTTTTGTTTTATTCTAATGAAAAGTATGATAAGTATTTTCTTTTTTTATGATCCAGAATATTTGTACTAAACAATAATTATTTGCCATATTTTTGTGTGGAAAAAGACTTAATTAAATGTAAAAGCTATTCTTATGGTATATTTTTGATCAATTAAATTTCAAAGACATAACTGTTTATGTTGGAATATCATAAGGATTGACTAAATTCTGTTTAATATAATAAAAAAATTCTTTCATCCTTTATTTCACAGTTTGTCCCCACTCTATTCCTTCCCATACTCTTTACATCTCATTTCACTCCACAATATTTTATTACTCTATTTAAAATGCCTGATAACTAACATGAACCACTTTCTAATCATTACTATTCTCAGTCTGAAAAGTACTTTAAATTTTATTGTTAACACTTGAATAGAGCCTCCTGGTATTACCAGTACATTATCAGTATCTGCTTCTGGCAATCTCATGATTTAGTACCACTGTTCCTATAACTTCTTTTCTATCTCTGCCTTGCAAATAAGTTACTTAATGACAACTACAGACAAAAAGTTTTTATTTAATTCAACTGACATTTTACCTTTGGGTTATTTACTCAAATGTAAAATTTTGAAGTATTTGTTTATAAAATTTGATAAGCAAATCAAAGCTAATTTATAAAAATTTGAACTGAACTGAATCTACAGGCAGTTTCATAATGAAGTCCCAAACATTGTGTCAAAACGTCTTGTGAATTAAATAAAAACTCTGGTCTGTATTGGGTTATTAATTTGTTAATTTAATTATTGTGAAAAACTGATGTTAATTGATGTAGTATTTAATATTGTATGATCTTACTTTCTTTGTTTAGCAACATTTATTTGCCTCCTTAGATTTCAATCCATTGGAACTACTGTATTTTCTTATTTGAAATATTTATGTTTCAGAACATGTAAGACTTGTTCATTTTAACCTGTTTTGCTATTTATTTTCCTTTGGTAGTTGGTAACCTTATTTGTGTCACTTTTAAATACTATTTTGTTCATGCTACATGAAAAAGATTAGTTATTGTATATTATGAGGAATGATTTTCTAATTAGAAAAATTGTATTACAGGAATGTTACATTCTCTTGGATTACTATCTCGAAGAAATGTTCGAGCTACAGAAGATGCTGACATTGTGTTACTGATGAAGGAAGCTGGTGCTATATTGATTGCAGTTACAAGTGTACCAGAAATAAATTTGTGGTGTGAAACTCGTAATCATTTGATCGGGCAGACAAAGAATCCTTACAACACCACAAGAACTACTGGTGGGTCATCGGGAGGAGAGGTAAGTCTTTTAATTTGTAAAATCAGTAATAATTTACCAACCAGTAAAGCTACACAGGTATTACCATGAGAAAAAAGAAATGGTATAAAATCTCATTGCTTTGTTGGTTGTACATAAACTGTTTATATTGTAACATGAAAAGTTACACTTAACAATGCAGGCCAGCTTGCGTGTTGCAATTGTTGAGGAACTGTCGCAACTCGGGTCAACAATGGCGAAGGTAGAGTCGTCATGGGGTAATGGAAGGAGCAGGTTGTGTCGGCGGGACGAGGAGAGAATGACCACGCCCTGCAGATATAATTTTTTCTCATGCTCGGATTGGAATTAAAACTACTAAAATCCATTTTTGGTGTTTTTTATGAAAAATACCTGGCGCCCTAAAGGAATGAGAAATCCTCGAATACGGAGGAACGATGGATCTTCTACAATATATATATAAATATTTATTATTCTTTTAAGCTCTCAAAGGACTAATGAAATAGTTTGAAATGTATTATTGTAGAGGAAGATAACCTAAAAATTTTCATGATTTATTTAGTTAGACTTATTTTGAATCCTTATAGGCAAGTCTAATATCTTCAAGTGCTTCACCAATAGGCCTTGGGACTGATATTGGAGGATCTATTCGAATTCCAGCCTATTGCTGTGGAATATTTGGACACAAACCAACTTCAGGTGTTTATTGTATTTAATTTCATTGTTGTCATATGTTAAGCATTTTAAATGTTGAGCATCCTGTTCATATTTTGTGACAAATTCCATATTGTCTAAATAGAAATTAAGTTTTGAAAATAATACAGTATGTGTTATGATATGAAAGAGAATGGAGGATAGTGTGAAATTTTCTGATAAAAATATAGCATTTCAAGATACATTACACAAAATGATATGAAAAATATTCTATTATACAGGATCATTAGACCTTATAAAAATTAATTGTTAACCCTATGGAAATAATCATTGTGTAGAAATGGAGAAGCTTCATGGCATGAGGAGGTTGATTGTCAAGCAATCAAAGGTGCACATATCAAAATATATTTAAATTGGTATAAAACTTTGTACTTTTTTAAATATTTTATTTTTAAATTTTATGTTCATGTGTGTTTGTTTATGTAATACAAATTAGTAATCCCTGCATTCTTTTTTGATGATACTGTTTTGTTATATTCACCTCAGATTTTCATTAATGTAATTGTTTTTGATTTCACTCAATTAACTAACTTCTGGGGTTTAGAATTTTTTCTGCAGATATGGTTAAGTTTAATATTTAAAAAACTGAATAACTGGCACGGTTTGATACAAAAATTAACATAAAGAATAATCTATTGCGCATTATAAACACTGCTTGCAGCTTAGCAATTAGGACTAATAATAGATGGTAACTGTAACAAAGTTTTTAGTATGGCTCTTTATAGTTAATTATTTAAAATAATTAGTTGGATAAATTATTTTCTATCACTATCCATTAATTTAAGTGTTGTTTATATTAACAAAGTAGTTTTGCATCTTTGTAATGTTCATAAGACAGATAAATTAGGCTACTATGTGTTTCATTGTTGTCCTCCCAATATGACGATATAAAATGGGTTGTTTATAATTGAATTTGAGCAAGTTTCTTGAACAAAGTGTAAGAAGTATGTCATTTAATAGTTTCTATAATTTCACTTCCCACTCCTATTATTTAGATAATGATAATGGAACAACATGCTAAATTTTATTCATTTTTCAAGTGGTGCACACACTATCAACTTTCTATTGGTTGATATTTTAGTTGGATGCTTATTAGTTTGAATACTCAATGGGAATGTGTGCACCTAATTGATTCCTGTAGGCAGATAGACTGGCCAGTTTTTAGTTGGATATTTTACCCAGTTCCCATCCATCTTCATCAAAATGGGGTTACATCTTCCGCTTGTCAAATTTAAAGTAAAACATATTTTATTGATTGAGGACTAAATCATTCATTTTCTAATCACAAAGACAGTTATTTATTATGAGTTGATCAAAATACACAATTTTAAATTTTATATGAAATAAATGTTTTAGGACTAGCACCACTGAAAGGTTTGACATTTAGAACTGGAGAAGAACATAACACAATGGTGACACCAGGGCCTATGACAAAATATGCATGTGATTTGATTCCACTTCTAAAAGTGCTTGTTGGAAAAAATTGTAAAAAACTACGTTTAGATGATGAGGTAGGAAACTGTCACTATAAACATTTAATTGCTTAGAGCTTTTATTTAATACATTAAATGTTTAGGTTGATCTGAAGAATGTTAACTATTTCTTCATTGATAACTTGGGAGATAAAAAGTGCAGCAATGTTGGTGAAGATATGATCAATGCCATTATGTCTTCAGTGCAGCATTTTGAAGAACTTACTGGGAAACCAGTAGAAAAAGTGAGTAACATTTCAATGATTGTTTTCACTAGTGCTAACAGCATTTTTGTGTAATAACTGAAACTTCTTAATATTGACATCAATTATTTATTTCAACTTAGCCAGAACTTCGGTTGACACCATTATCTTTCTCAATATTACTGCTGCTCCAGAAGAATGTGGCCATTTGACAAAAACAAATAGTAGTTATAAGGGGCCAGGTTTGGTGATTAAAGGGTATGGGGTAGCATCTCCCAGTTGAGTGCATCTAAGTAGTTTTGGACCACTGTTGACATGTTTGATGGTGTCTTTTTTGATAACTGACCTTTTTTCGTGCCAGTGGTGGGAATTGACAGTTTTACCAAGTTTCAACATTTCATAGTAGATGATACCCTGCTGATCCCACCAACCACACAGCATTGTCTTCCATCCAAAGCGGTTTGGTCTTGTGGATAATTTTGATGGATGGCCATGATAAACCACTTCTTTTTGCATTTACATTTCTTGAAATTTTATATCCACTTTTCATTGCCAGTCATAATCTGATGCAGGGACCACTTTCTTTTGTTACTCTGTCTGCCTATTGTTCAGTTCATTTTCCGATCATTTGAACCTTTCCCATGATGTAACACAAATTAAAATGGCTAGTTGAGTAACACCCAATTGCTCAGCAAGATTTTTTTGTGATTGGATATTGTCTTTGTCCTAAAGAACCTGCAATTAATGGTCCTCAATCTTTTTTGGCCAATTTTCACACTTAATGTTGCTCAAGACAAAATTTCCATCTTTGGCAATGTCTGTATCTTGTTTCTGATGAAGCACTGTTTACATAGGCCTCCACAAGCATTTGATTAATTTCGCCTGTTGTTTTCTTCAAATTGAAGCAGAAAAGCAGAGCTTCCCTCAAATGCTTTTTTTTTGGTAAAAAAAACTAGGCAAGATTTCCAAAGGAGAAATGTATGTTGTATGAAACATCTGATGATGTGCATTGACTATTGTTGATAAAAAGAAAGAAAATTGTGTCCATAGCAATGCAATATGATCACTAATGCCTTCTATGAGCAAACAGCAGATTTAAGCTTTACGCCAATAAAATGAATAAATATTGCTTCTGAAACTCTAAGTTTAAGTCTCAATCTCTTTACATTGGATAACTGTATTTTCAGAATTGGCTGTTAATATGTGTTCATTACTTGCGTTGTGTTTTGAGTGCTTATGACCTAAGGTTGGAAGCTCTTAAATGTTATAATTTTATAAATAATGATATTGAACTGTTGTAAATGAGTTTATTACAGTTATTTAAGAGTGATAGACAGTATGATAAAACTCAACAAAATAGATACAGTCAAAAATAAAAAATATTCCTACATGGCAAATATCAATTTAACATTGATAAAAATAAGTAATAATATGAATTAATGTGGTTTGACGTTAAATACAGATCATTGACTATTGAGTCTTTGAGTCTTTATGGAAATTACAAGTTAAAAATTCTTCTGTTGGATCCATCTTGATTTGTGTCACACAGAACTTAAATCTTAATATTTGAGTTACCAAACAATTTCTGAATAATATTGTTTTTATGTAAAAATAAAATGTAAATATTTTTTTGAAGCTGGAGATGCCTGGTTTAAAGCATTCATACAAATTATGGAGGTATTGGATGTCTAAAGAGCCATCTTGTTTTGAAAAAGACCTGGCAGATAGAAAGGTAAGTACAGAAACTGCAGTTTATTTTTTATTATTTTACTAATCTAGGACTTGATTATTTACCTGTCATATAAATACTTATTGGAATAGAATGGGAGAACATTGTAATCATATTCCAAGATCCCCAAATGTGCAAAAAACAACGTTTAATAGAAAAATATACAATTTTAACATATGAAAATCATTGCTTTTATTAATGGGCAATGTTTACTAACATTGACGGCATGATGATGGCTAGCGAATGTCTTACTTCACACATGTTTACATAATGTTACATGGGTCTTTGCTGTCAAAATAAATGTTTAACCAAAAATCAAACTGAAATTTTTTACTCAAACACTTCTCCTAAAGGTAAAAATAATCAGTAAACGTAACAATCGCACAGCATAGCAGCAGGCACATCTAAAAACGGTTTGTGCATGCCACGGTGCTAACAGACATAGGGTTGGGGACTCCTGACTGAAGGTAAACTTTGGTCAGGTGAGGAGCGTATTGTGGGCAGGATAGTTATATATATGTATATATTTCTAAAATTATTATTTACAAGATCTTAATCTTGAATTATAAAGCAAGTTTGATTTTAATTAATAAAGTTAATTAATTAGATTTCACAAGAGCATGAGAATTTAATCAAATTACAGGGATTAATTGTGTAGCAGAGAAAAGTCCAGGCACATAAATACATACCATTTTTCCCCACGTCTGCAGCAGTGTAGCAAGTTGCTCATAACTCATAGGAAGCTACGTTCTGGGAAAACTCCTATTTGAGGGCACCTTGTAATGGTCTAGTTATGCATATGCACTTTTGCATATAAATTTTTTGAAGCAATTGCAGCCCAACTTCCAGGCTGATCCTTCCTCTACCTCAGGTCATTGCAAGTTCCTCATGTTTCTCTCCATTTCCACCCCAATGTCTCTTCCATTTTGGCATGTCACATACCCATGAAATCCAATAGAATTTGCCTACCTCTGGAATTTTGCCACCTTTTCCAGGGTTACTAGACATTTCCTGGGGTCGATGACCTTCCCCTAGAAACCCAGGACACCTGACTAATCTGGTACAGGTTGAAATTGTCACATCTGTCTTGTGGAATGCAACCCTCTAATATCCTGTGAACTCTAGCAAGCTTGCTTGCCAATACTTCTTTATTATATGCAGAACAAAAATTTCGCTTATTACAATATATGAGTCAGGAAATGACATTGTCATGTTAATTAAAACAATTAATAGGGAAAGGACAGAGAGATAGAAAGTAGGTGACTTATCTGAGGTTCATAGATAGTAGATACCTTGTGAGGTTTAGAATTCTTGAATTTTCGGAGGCACCGCCCCCTTCATCAGAAAGTTAGGAAGACATTTCCAGTGATCGGCTAGCCGACGGACACAGATATTTGTTGCTTTAGGAAGTCAATAGGGTATTTAATATCTAAGAAAGCATTGATACTGTTGATGTAGAAGGACAGAGTGTTCCAAGTGGAGCAAATGTTAACTCCCTTAAGGGCTAAGCTTGTAATAATACTATACTGTAAGTGTAGATGTGTTGTGCCTATTGTCAATATGACCCATATACTTTTCTTCCTAATTAATAATTAGTATATAGTCACATAAAATCTCCTCATTTTCATTGTTATGTAAATAATTGTTATGCTAGCAAGGCAATCATATCAGATTGTGTTGTTAAACAGTTAACTTGAGCATTTTTCATTTCAGGGCTATGTGTCAGTTTGGAATGAGGTACCAAAAAAATTATTAGGCCAAAGTAATTTTACTCTTGCTTCAATTATTAAACTAATAGATAATAAACTGCCACCTGTAAATGCCAAATGGGCAGAAGATATGACACAGCAACTTTCTTCAGATTTATTGGTAAGACTAAATAAATTTACCCATTTTTGGTGACCCTAATTAGTTCAACTTCTTATACATATTTTATATGAATAGAAAATCATAATTTGTGTTATTATATTGGTTTATCTGTGAAATATGGTAATCAAATGCTTTTCGTTGCATTTGAAAATGAAGATTTATAGAGAATTCCATCTGAAGCAAATGTGGGCTTCACAAAGGGCTATATTTTATGGGAGGGATAATTCCACGAAGTAAAATGTGAACTTCATAAAAAGTTATGTTGTATGGGAGGGAGTACTTGTTGTTTTTATGTATTTATGTATATTTATTTTGTGGTCAGATGATTCCTTTAAACTAATTCAATATTTAATGTGCTTTTTGCATTATATTTATAGAAACATTTAGATAAGAATGGTGTATTGCTGTTCCCAAGTAATCCATTCCCAGCTGGCTATCACTTCACAGCTTTCTTACGTCCATATAACTTCAGTTATTGTGCAGCATTTAATGTTCTTCACTTACCAGTGACTCAAGTTCCATTAGGACTTGGAAAAAGTGGACTGCCTGTTGGAGTACAGGTCAGTATATACTCTGAATATTTATCTGTTAAACTTTTTAATGAGAATATTGTTGAGTAAACTAAAAATCTTTAAATCCATCTTTTGCAACAATGATAAGAAATAATAGCCTATTTATGAAAATTACAGAATAAGTTATTTGATGGTATTAAAATGGTGTTCAGAAAATCTCTTATCTCTAAAGATTTAAAGAAAGTTTGATTGCCTCCAAATGAAGCACAGACATGAAGGCTATAAAACTGAATTTACAAGATCTAAATAGAAAAATCTTGACTGGACCAGAACTCGAACCTAAGACCACCTATTAGCCGAGAGGGTATTTTACCATCTGAGCTAAACCAAGTCGATTCCTGAAATGATGTGAGATCTGTCTGCCTTTGTATATCTGAAGCTCAGGCTGACCTAAAATTTTGTTATTACACTATTTACATTCTAAACGTTAGAGTCCCAGTCTGGTTGAGATGTTTCCATTCTGATCTTGTAAATTATCGTTTAATTATTGAGATAAGTTATTTTCACTCTAGTGCATGCTAAGCACTTCTATTTTTCATTCTTGAAGGTGTGACACTAATTGGATTTCTAATTGTTAACACATTTTTCCCAAGACAGCAAATGTCTGATAACTGTCTGCATTTTGTATGTGGCAAATAAAGGATGAGAGTGGTAGTATAAAAATGTTACCATGTATTTTATCCTTTAAAATTTATTTTCTTATAAAGCTTGTTACTTCATTGTCAATGACACAGAACTCTCTAAAGACATCTTACTTAAAATGATGATATATTGATAAAATTATTTAACGTGTTACATTTCTACACTAATGTGGAAATTCTTTATTTCAGATTATATCTGCTCCCTACAATGATCATCTTTGCATAGCTGTAGCAAAGGAGTTGGAGAAGACATTTGGTGGATGGGTTCCTCCATTTACAAATAAATAATATAGTTTTATTTAAAAAACAAAAAAAATATATGTTAATATATTGGATAGTATATTTTCTTATTTAAATTTCTGTGAGTGCAATTGTTAGCAGTTTTGGTGGATATGTATTTAAGTAATATTTTGTACATAAGTTTTTTAAAACTTTTGGCAAATAATATTTAAAGATTTATTTAGACTTATTCACAAAACATATTTAAAAGGTTTTTATTGTATGATTTTTTACTACTTTTTATATTATATAATTTTTATTTTATTAATAAAATATAAATAAATAATTCATTGTCCTTAATATATAAGTACAATATTTGCACATGTCAAATTGTTTCATTTAATATAAAAAATTATAAATATAAAACATAACAAAACTTCTAGGACATGTCTGGCAATGTCAGGAACATATCCATAACATTAATCGGTATTCTGATATTTACAAATGCCACCCCCTTCTATCCCTGGTGCTTGGGGTGAAAATAGGTACTCATACGCAGTTTTTATTGAATATTATTTAACTTTTACTTAATATATTTATGAGAAATCTTAATTTAAATCATAAAACAATATAATTGATATGATTATTCCTAATAAGCGAAAATATAGTTACCCAATAAGAATTTAAATCTGAACAGCACAGAGACAACAATGTGTGAATAGGCACAGTTCGTTTAGCACTAAGTTTCGTATGCAAAAATGAGGTTTCTATTAATACACAATAATAATATAAATACGTGATGTGGCTATAAAATAACGAGACTGATGCTGCCACATATACTGCACATCTCAGTTTATTTGATTTAATTTAATTTGCCATTTCAATATAACTTAACTGTGTTGAGCATTTGCTGCTAACATGCGTTGCCACACCCAGAAGGAAAATTCCAGTAATGGCCTGTTTAAAAATAGCCAGGTTCCTGGAAACCACCCTTGCCCTTCAGACCCAAGCAGCATTTTCGCCAACCAACCAGGAAATATTTAAAAGATTTGGCTGGTGGTCGTGAGACCAGTTTTCACCAATTAGGGAAACTGTAAAAAAATGGGAGAGGGAAGAATAGCTAGGCCAGAATTTTGCAGAGAGCCAGAAAACTCTTTTTGGTGGAGATTTGACAAAGAAGTATCGTAGAAGAACGGTGAGAGAAGCATATGACCATGTGGCTGAAAGAACCAGGTGTTGCTTCAAGTCTTATGGCAAGTCGCCAGAAGTCTTTCCCTGTAAGTGTAATTTTTTTTGAGTTTCCATACTAAAACGTGGTATCCTGGGGGAGGAGAAGCATTTGAGCAACCGGAAATATTTTCGTTAATTTAAACCGTCTTCTGTGTATATAGTTTCTTGTGTTTTCTGTTCAATGAATAAAATGTATAAATATTAAAAAATTTATGCTTATTTAAGTAGAGGTAATAAGTGGCATGACCCACCCAGAAGAAATACGCATATGTCAAACGACAATGACCGACAGCTGTGAAATTTCACATGATACTTGAATACAGCACTACTAAAACTTATCTTTTCTTTAAAAAAACGGGTATGGGAAAAAATATTTATCATCTGCCCGAGTTTTCGAACGGTTTAAGCGTTTCTAAGATGGCCGAGAAGAGTTTGTCAGAAGAGTAAGTCAGAAACGTATGAAAATATTGAAATTCTTACTCAACTCCGTAAAAGAATAAGCAAAAGACGAACCGAATTGTGGAAGGACAAGTCATGGTTCCTCCATCAAGACAACGCACCGGCTCGTTGTGCATTGTCTGTAAAACGTTTCTAGCCATGTACAACATCCCAATGTTAGAACATCCGCCGTATTTGCCTGAGCTTACACGATGTGACTTTTATTCAGTTTCCCAGGTCAGATCTGCATTAAAAGGAACAAGATTTCAGACGTGAAAGGAAAAGCGGCACGCGTCTTGAAGGAGTTCACAGAAGACTTCCAGCACTTTCTAACAATGGATAAAATTCGCGAGGAGCGTTGTAGGGATAGAGGA
The DNA here is from genome assembly GCA_034510155.1 of Eucriotettix oculatus. Taxonomy (NCBI): domain Eukaryota; kingdom Metazoa; phylum Arthropoda; class Insecta; order Orthoptera; family Tetrigidae; genus Eucriotettix; species Eucriotettix oculatus. The sequence goes on from CM067379.1 coordinate 41,254,247, forward strand.
CGACTATATGTTAAAGGAGATGATATTAAAAAAATGTATGAATTCGAAATGAAATGTTTTTCAGCAATAGTCTCGTTATTTTATAGACACGTTTCGTAAGTATATTAATTATGGCTAGTTTCGCAGCATTCCAGTTTGTCGTAAGAACTACAAAAATTAATTTTAAACGAAGCCTAAACAAATGGGAGCATGAATTATGTTTAATTGAATAAATAACGCAACCAAATAGTCAGAAATAAATTTTAATGAAAAAATATGATGTTCTTACTTGGGAACCTCACTCGCTGCAATATGTGTACAAGCTTGCTTAGGAAACATTATATCTTTCTTCTTTTTACAATTATAACATATATTATTTATTTAACCGTCTGCAACACTAAGGGAGTAAATATGGTGAATTGCTAAATTTTACGCCTGAGGAAGTCTCAAAAATGAGTCGAAACGAAGTTTTTGAATGAGTACTGATTAATTTATATGCTGACTTATTTTAAAGTCAGAAACCTGTGTTGTTATTTATGTGAATGTTTATAGGAAGGATACGTTGGGCTATTTTTAACATCTAAATTGATAGTAACAAAACAAAAAAATAAGATGAATGAAGCAATTACTTCTCAAGATGACCGGTACTTAATTGAGAATGATCTTGAGAATTTCTTCTCAAGAATTATGAGTGAAATGTTACAATATCAGGCGCTGTCCAAATGCACTTTATGTAAAAAATGATACAAGCAATTTACATAAGATACACGATTCTCTTTTATAATAATAATTTAATCTTTGTATAGATTTATTTTCCTTTGTCAAAATTGGATCAAGTTAAGCAGTCACTCGTTGTTACATATACATCATTTTGGACGTAACAGTCGCTGGAGATAGTCTGCGACAACAAATTACCCACAATGTAATTAGTTTAGCTATTTCAAAATGTACTCTATTTGTTTATTTTAATGAAAATTTACTTAATACTTTAACATAAAAATTAATACTGATTTTAAATTTTTTGTCTAATTACGTGATTAAGTCCACAAAGATAGATGAAACGTATTTATAATAAGTAAATGTTAATAAAATCCATTGACTGACATACTTGGCCACATTTTTATTTATTTATTTTCTAAATTAGTTTATTTTAATTTCAACTTTGTCTACATGGTTGAGTTATTAATTTATTTCGCGGAAGTCAGCGAAACTCAATTAATGATGTTTTATTGACTTTTCGATTTCGCGCGCTTCTTAGTTATAGTCTCGTACAAAAATCGCAATTCATTGTATTAATTTTTCATTTTCAACAATCGGCATGGCGGAGTGACAATTAAATGACGTAATAACTTTTAGGAGGTGAAGTGGATTATCAATTTAAATGTAATTGTGCTATTGATAATTAAAAAAACATAAATCAGTCTTCAAACAATTTTATTTTAATTATAGATAGCAACAATTTTCATCACCAATCTGTAGTGCATATAAAAATTTAGTTTACGTAGTTGTAATAGAATATATGTTAATTGTTGCAAACTTTCATTAAAATGAATAAAATTACTTGGACGCTACTTAACTATTTCTTAATTATCAATAATTTAAACATATAATTGTAGATAAAATAATTATGAACGTTGTTTTGAAGTGGTTAGCAAGTGGCAGAATAAGTTGGAGAACCGAATCAAGATAGTGTAATTACTAAAATAAAGAAAAATACGAGTATGAATAAGTATTGGTCATTTCCTATTACCAAAATAAATTTTTAAGACGTTGAGATTAAAAATAATTTGTAGCATCCAGACGAGTTACTCGTTCCTCAACAAAGTGCAAAACCATTGCTTTGTTATTCGTGGATATCGTCTTTAATTTTTTTAAATTTCTTTTCACATGTCAGTCTTCAACGTTACCCATCAAAGAACAACATTCATGACATCGCTTGCCCTTGCGTTTGTAATGATAGTTTCATTTAAACGCGAAGAAAATAGTTTCTTCAGGTTTGCACCGAGTCAGTTTCTACTTGATACGAATACTGCTCAGGGATAATTATAATAATAAATTTTGCAAGGAGTCTTAAATTTCGTAATATTGGTAAAACTATGATAAAAGCATAATTACACTTTTATTGAGGCTAATGTGTTACCAAACGAGTTCACAGAAAGTGATCAAATGTCGATTGGCTATGAATGGATTTTGCGCTCCGTAATGTTAGTTTGAAGATATTCAGCATTAGGTAAAAAGGGGAGTAGGTGGCAGCACATTCGTAGCGTGCAAGATGGCCGCAGAAGGGCCAGGTGACAGTTCTATGGAACTGTATGAAATATCGTCATGTAAGCTAAGATGTGGAGGTTAATTCCCTCCAGATATGGATGAATCAAACAGAAGTTCATGTGTGCGTGTGAAACGAAAAAAAGTTAAAACTGTTTTCCAAAATGTAGATAAAATACATGAACTATTTTCAGTTCGTTTATGTGAAAAAACTGCAAAAAAACAGGACGTGTCAAATTCTGGAGGATGGGTGTTTCTAGAAATTGAAATCGACAATGCCGAAGGAAAGGTGCCTCACTCTGAAATTGTTTCAAAAGTTCAGGTAAGTGTTTCTCACAAAATATCAACAATATTTGATTTATAAATATTTCACGTTTAGTAGAATAAGTTGCAGCAAATTTTTGGTTTTTATTACTGTACAGTATTATTAATACGAGTGCCCCTTTCAGTGTGCACTGATGGATTTAAAACATTTATTACAAAATACAATTTACTGATAATTAATGTGTATAGTAGATTTCTGTAATGAAATGGTTGAAACATCTTTTAATAATAACAATATGTTATATTCAGTGTGTGCATGTTTCCATCAAGTATATGGAATCAAGAATTTAAAATTATTTTAGTTCTAGCAGTCATTTTTACAAAATGTCATGCTAATGAATCATATCTTGTAACTTGCCATGAACAATTAATTCATTTCAATTCTTGCAGATAATATATGTGCATGATTAAGTATCAAATTTGCTAACCACAATACATAGTAGTCTACAATGTAATAATAATATTATGTCTTGTGTGTCTTAATTCTAATTTATGTATTATTTCAACCACTTGACTTTTTATAATGACTCATATCCTTGTTTAAATAAGGCTGTTCATTTTCTGAAAAAGTAAATTTCTGGGGGATTATCAAATAAACTTTATTTTGTGTGTCTCAGATTCTGTTGCATAAAATTGGTTAGTGTAATAATGTTTGGAGTATCTTAATTGTACTGGTTTACTTGGACAATTACACACTTTTGGGTTGATAAATAAGTAGTTAATCGTAAAGATAAAAGTTTTTTATTTGAACAAAAATAATTGATAAATGTAGTAATGTCAGTGTTTGTCAACAAATTGATATGATACTGTCCTAATTTTTTGTTAACAAATTTTTGAGACATTATGAAGTAAATGATTAAAAGTTTAATTTAGATATTAAAGAATTAGTTACTCAGTCATCATTAAAATTTGACAGAAATATAGATTTTTTAAATAAACTATGAATGGTGGTTGATTTATATGTATATTATATTCTACTTTAATAGACTATTGTAATTGAAGAAATTTATGCCATATTACAATATTAACTATTATTTTGCTAACTTCTACTGTTGTTTTAATGCAGAATAACAATAAGATGTGAAAACGAGATGGGGAATAGAAGTGTCGTTGTTTACAAGAGTTGAAATAAAATTTTTGTGATCATCTGCCTATTAAAAATAGATACTTTTGTATTGATTTGATTTTATAAATTAATTTTTAGGAATTTCAGTTTCATTTATATAGGGATTTATTGTTGAAAAATATCTACTTTTTTTGTACTTTTACCTGTCTAGTGTAAATTTACGTCTCATGAGCCCTAATTTTTGTTTTCGCTGAAATAACCCCTTTCAGTTCTGAGTCCATCTCCAAGGGTCGATATAGATCTTTTGGGAATCATTGGTATTGGCTGGTGGTGTTTGATAAATGACAGGGAGGCCAGAGAGGTTGAAAAAAATCACGCAAGGTATATGTGATGATCATGTGTTGACAAATTCTCTAATATACTGTGTCCATATCTGAAGACTGAGGAGCCACAATAGGAATGCCAGAGGGATATTTTGAGAGAAAGAGTCTCATTTTTTAAATAGAACATCATCGGCCATGCCAAACTGAGTGGAACTAACATTCGAGACGCTTTTTCGGTTCCTACTCGTTCTTTATAAACTGTTTACAGCTTACAAGCTTAGTCCACTACACCCCAACTCCGTTCCTTTGTCGGTATCTACCTAGTACAGGGTGAACTGCTTTGAAGGATGGTTTCAGTCTAACGTTGCTCAAACCCACAGATCAATCCCACTTTTATAATGGGTACCGTCTTGTCCTTCAACAACTGGAAATTTGCACTCGTACGAGGTGTGATAAAAATATACGGTGAAAAATTTCATTTCGAACAAAGTAATAAGTAAACATCGTATCGACGATCAAAAAAGTTTATTATTTCTCAGGGAGTTAGCTCTCTGCCAACAATAGGTTAATAACGGCGCGAATCCTACTTCAACAATGGATGGAGTGCTTCGCAGCATAAACAGATCAACAATATAGGCAACCCGCATTCACTTTGGATGTGTATATGTATATTTATATCTCCTGCAATATATTGAAATGAAATATGCACGAATATTTAAGATAAATATCCTGGTTTTAAAACCTCAAATTTTCATTGAAATCCGTTGAGGCAATTATACACACAGACAGGTAACTAAACAAAAATTTTAAAAACGATTATAATTTTGAACACAGAATATTTGTTAAAATCTGAAAATTACCCCTAAACATGTATTTTATCTTTCTTTTACTACTTCGTTGGTTGGCGCCTTTTTCGAAAACTTTCGGTCGAAGTCGGAAAAATGTCAGTGGTATTAAGTTATTTTACTGGAGGTCTTTTTCAATTTTTTGGAAGTCGCCATCTTTATTGTGACATGTCATCAAAATGATAAGCAACGGTACTTAATATTTTTCTATACGAATTAAAGGCTCTTAACCATAACACCGTCTTCAAGGTGTCTTAAAACGTGGCCTATTAATCTATCGCTTCTCTTAGTCAGCGTCCTCCATATTGTTCGCTTTTCTCGTATTCTGTTTAGAACTTCCTCGTTTGTGATTCTATCCATCCATCTGATTTTCAGCATTCGCCTATAACACCATATTTCAAAGGCCTCTATTCTTTTCCTTTCCCAACTCCTGTCGTCCACGTTTCGCACCCATATAACGCCACGCTCCATACAAACATTTTTAGCAACGATTTCCTAATATTTACACTTATATTACCCATACGTAAATCCCTCTTTTTCACGAAAGCCTTCCTTGCCTATGCTATCCTACTCTTTATGCCTACTATACTTCTACCCACCCTAGTTATTACGCTTCGCAAGTAGCAGAATTCCTTAACTTCCGACAAAATATCCCTTAACAATCTAACACCCTTTATTCCTCTCTTACCCATAATATGTAATACATAAACATACATTTTTAGTATGTAGATGCAGATTGAATGGTGGAAATTTCCGATCTATACTAATCCCATGGAATATATGAAGAACATTTTTGGAAGACATACGACAACACGGAAACATGGAATTAAAAATTAACAGGAAGTGTAATCGTATCACAAAATTATTCGGGTTATTTTCATCTGCCATGATTCCTATTTGACAATTTTCAGCGGTTTATCTCCTAAGTTTTGCACTTCATTGTTGGATGGCACATTATTGGATTGTCACAGGTGGCGGAGAATTTGATGTTTTCTGTGTATTCAGTCAACTGGTTCGCAGTCTCCTGTAATCTGTTTGATCTCCAAGGCCAAATTTATGATTTATTGTCCTGGATACGAATAGTACCCAACTAACAAGGTCCTTAGTCGGGAGGGCAACGAGACTCGATGACATAAGCAAGGCCTAACTGTAAAATATTTTTCCACGACGCAATTTCCGACATTTCGCGGTCCATAGCAGGACGTCTGACGTCCCTGGGGCACCTAACCGCCGAGTAAAGACGGTACATCTCAAAGCGCCACAGCATATTTTAATTCTCTTCCGCAATTGTTTAACCCGGAGAGCTGTAGCAAGTACCTCCTCAGGCCATTCCTCTTTGACACGCTACCATTAACCTCGGCTGGAATTAATGGCAGCCTTGTGTAAGTCGACTTTGGCAGTGGGTCCCTAATCTACAGGTAAACTGTTTTTAGCCTTTATGCAGTGTAATTAAAATAATTTTAAATTTATTCAGATTATATTAATAGTGCACAGTTTCCCTTTATACATCATTGGCTGCTTAACGCGGAATTCAAAAAGCAAATGATAAATCATAGCATATAATTTACAGATTCATTACGCTACCATTTTATATATCATGCTACCAAAATTACGCTTATAATAACATAGTAACTGTACCTTCAAAATTTCACGCTAATCGGATGATTGGTATAGGAACGCCTAAGAAGCCTTAAACTCGCAGTTGGTTTCCACGCCGGCATTCGCTCGGCAAGCCAATGGACTTATTAATATTTATATTAATATATTCTGAACCCTGCAAGATATCGAATAAAAAATGGACGAAAATTTAAGTGAAAATTCCTGTTTTATTCCCCGAAATTTTCATTGAAATCCTTTGAGCCGTTTCGGACCCTATACGAGATAAACTTCCAGACAGACACTTAAATTTTATTTATTGGTATAGAGATATAATCATATCCTTTGACAGGCTACGTGAGGCCACTATCTATCCTGCTGCAAGTTATTTATGCCTGAAAGTGGGCAAGGAAGGAACCTAAATCATCCAAAGATCGTTATAAACTTTTTGTGCGATTAACACCGGTATACACCAAAATTTCATGGTAATCTGATGAATGGTATAGGGACGCATAAGGGACAGGTAGGGCCCTAGTCAGCCCAGGGCTACCTTGCTCTGCCTTCCACATCCCCCCTTTCAAGTCCCTTCCTATGCTATTAAAGGGGAGTTGCCTGCTTCAGGATCACCCTCGTGTAGCCTGTTACCCCCCCCCCCCAATTTTTATTTATATAGATACACGGGTAATTTTTGTAAGGAATTTTATTGTAATTGTCGGGTCCTTTTGTTGCCGGTTTACTAAAATTATTGGAAAAATGACAAGAAGCAAATTTTTGGTGCGTACATTTTTTAACATTGGTATTTGTCTAATATACTCGATGTAAACTTTTGTATTGCATAGGTACAATATTTTACTCTCTTGATACATTCACCGACTTTCTCGATATTTTATTCGTCATTGTTCTAGTTTACATTATCAAAGTTTTTTTTCTAAATCTTATCCCGTCTTCTAAAATTTGACGTAATCAATAATGCTTCTCTTGTCCCTCCCTACATTCTTCCTCATACCAAACTGATCTTCACGTAACTCGCATTCTATTTGACGCCCCATCTTCCTATATACAATTTTCGTTAATATTTTGCATGCATTGGATACTAACTGTTCTGTGCTGTTCGAATCTATCAGCCCCAGATTCTTCAGTATAGGGATAATTATGTTAATCCTAAAATCGTCTGGTATTTTTCCGGTTCGTAGATTTAGCTATCCTGAACAGACATGTTACTATCTCTTCGCCCAATGATCTTATAAATTCCGCTGGAATCAGAAAAGCATTTTGATATTTGATTGGTACAATGTAACAGCAATAAAATTTTGTTATGGCACAGTAGTCTGCAGTTTCACGATGCTTTGTGCATCTGAAACTTGATTTCTACATTTTTTTCGTGTAATTCAGTAAAACTTTTCGAAACACTGCGCTTCCTACAGAATCGTATGTATTTCGTAGGGTTGATTCCGACTCGAGACGCACCAAAAATCTCGTTTCTGTGACGTCAAGGAATTTACAATACACATTATATTAAACAACTGTTCCGCTTCCTGTTTAGTCGTATGTTCCTTGCTAATTGGTACAATTTACAATATGAATTGATATAAATTATTGATACGGTTATTTTGTTTGTTTAATATGACTGAAACACATTATGGCAAAGTCAGACAATTTTCTTAATAACATACACAATGTTTCCTCTACAATTCCATGGACCACCTCGGTGAGATACAGTAACATTGAGTTCACTTCTGAAGGAAACGTTCTGTTTATTTTTTATTTAATTGTTTAAGTAAAGTCTTTATTTCTTTGGCCATTAAATCAAATGAGTTAAATAAAGACTTTAAAACTTCCTTAAAATAAATTAGTCTGCATTCGGGACGGACAAGTCTCTAAAAATAATTATTAAGAAACGAAACCGGAACTGTAAAAGTAATAGATAGACAAGTTGTAGTTTCGCGACGGTTAAAAAATCCATGTTTGGTATTTGATAGAGTTATATTAGAACAACAGGTAATAAAATCTTAACGCCGCTAAAAATTCTAGACCTGAATATTTTTTTCGACAATAAAGGTATTACATGTTATAGTGACTCTATGTAAGAATTTGACATTATAAATATTATTCGTTTCATTGTCAATTGAATAAAATATGATTAATTAATAGCACTTTTATTCGGGACACTACACCACTTTAAATTATATCTGTCTGGTCAGTGAGGTAAATAACAGCCAAGTAGAACAGGTACTTAGAAACCTGAGAGTGAAAAATCTGCAAGGTAGAATCAGTCTGCAAATTCAGTTACGAAGTATCTTCTTAAATACGAGGAATGTCTGAGGAGTTTACATTGAGTTCAATATGGATTCCGAACAAGAAATTCCAATGATAGCTAATTAGGGATGGTTTGGAATATCTCAAGCTGAATGTACAAGGAACGTGAATGGACGCGTCATTAATTGAATTTTCGTAAGTTTAATTTGGAACCAAACAGTTCCCTCTCAAAGAAGTTAAAAGAAGACGGGAATGAATGTTCGTCTGCATTTATATTTGAATGTACGTTCACTGCGTGACTTCTTGATGTTGATGATCCAGCCACAAATACACAAAGTTTAAGGAAAGTATAGAAGTTTTTGTCATAATTCTTACGCAAATAATTTGTCCAAGATTTGAATAGAATGCTAAACGTAACGGAGAAAATGTGACCCTGCAAATGAGAAGCACTTTTGAGAGTAGAAAGAAGGCCACCACACATTGCGTAATGTACTCGGCTCTCACGCATCAACCAATCTGGACAGACAAAGGCGATTGACGGATTTGCCAAATAGTTCTTTCTTAATGGAACGATTGGGGATTTGTCCCATTTGGTTGCAGAGTTACATGTTTCCCCATATTAAAACTTTCTAAAAAATGGATCAGTGTATTTTATGTTGGAATCGCGAGTGAATCATGTACGGTATGAAAGGAAAATAGAAACGGATAGGAAGGGAATATTTTAATCAACAAATTGTCAATAAACTGAAACAATTATGTTGATTAATTTTTTGGAATACTACATAAATGGTATAGTTTTATCCGTACTTTTTCCCCCATAGGATCTGCAATTTGTCAATTTATCCATTTTGAGTCTAAGAAGCAGCCGTTGCGTTCTAAACGAATATAACTTTATCGTTAAAACAAGACGCATAGTATATTGTTGGTACCCTTTATATTATTGAAGATTGGTGTAAAGATTTGAATGAGAAGCGATTATGAAGGCTACGACTTTGGGGATAGAAATAGGCGTCGTGTGCTGCAGGTGGACCAGAAACAAAGACATCACATGAATGGTCTTTGCGTAGGCTTTCTCCCAATGCCAAATCGTGGCGAAGCATTCCACTTTCACTTCCCATTTTGTGCGGTGTGAAGGTCGCAAGTGAAGGCAACGTCACACGAGGCTGTGGGAGGAATTTACGTGCCTTACTGTATCCGCTTACCTTCACTCCACCATTAAGAAACCACCCCTAACTTCGCCATTACACTTAAGTTCTCCACAGGGAATCGACCCTCAGCTTCGTCGGAACCGGCTCCGAGAAGATAGCAGGTTGAAATCGCAACCTGTTACATTCGGCATCCATGAATGAATGTGTAAAAGTATCAGCCTCTGTATCAACATATTTCTGCTGTACTCTTAATTAATTTCAATTTTACCCCCTGTATACCCTTCCCCCTTAATTTGTATACGTTATTTTCGAAATAGTACTGATTTTTTTGCGCTTATGAGCTTCTCAGGTTATTTTTTATAAGTGGTAATACTCCTTACAGCTTTCTATGCGATATTATGTTTTGCGCAATTGAACAATTTGATTTTACGGAACACCCTGTTATAATTAAAGCAATCATCGTTGAAATTCTTTAATCTTCAAAGGCTCACAGCCTTTCCGCACATAATTTCGTTTTTTTCTCTTTTTTTTTTAAACCGACATCAGACGTTAAGGGTACTATAAACTATCATTTGTTCACAATGTCAGTTGACTTCTTAAAACGTCAATATTTAACACTACTTTCACTAAAGTCCGCTCTTTCTGTAATGAGCTAAAAAAATATTGAATTTGCAAAGCTTCTAAACTCGATAACGTTTAATAAATATTTATCGAAAATAATTATATTGGCTTATTAAGAAACAATATGGGAAAGATATATTGAAAAAAATAGAGTAATACATGCTGTCTTTATTGATTTGGAAAAAAGTTTGTCTGGTTGAATAAGAAACATTTATGCGACATTTTGAAAAGGAAAAGTATATGTTGGAAAGAAAGAATAATAATATAAAATTTGTACGGCAAACAGAAAGTTAATATTAAAAATGAAATGTCAGAAGAAAGCAGCATTGACGCGACGTTAAATTTAGTTTTCTTCAGAAACGGGTTAAAAAATTAAGCACAAAGGCAACTCCTGAGGCTCAGCTAGTATTAAACAATTCCAGCTCTTCGTAATTCTTTTACTCAGCATATTGTTCTTTACAAAGATCAAACAATCCGATTTTAGGCTCCTGTAAAATGCAAAGTTTTCTCAAATTTTCGTCATTGTTTAATTTGTTTGTCACTGTATTTTATCAATCAGTGTTTTACATAAGAATGTGTTTCTGTTGCGTACCTAACAAATGCGGTAATGAATACACGTGGCATATAATAATTCATGAAAGAATAGTAAATTGTACAAATATCTGTATTTTAATTCATTATTCTCGTTAATAATTTAAAGTTTAATTATCAGACAGGGAAATGTTTTGAAATATTAAATTACAATAATTGTAATAATATTCTGCGCCGACCTCCTGTGGTCTAGTGGCTAGCGTAGCTGCCTCACAACTAAGGGGTTCCGGGTTCGAATCCTGGCATTTGCTTTTGTGGTCGCGAAGGCCGGGACTGTGACTACTTGGAGAATCGATACGCTGACCAGGTATCACTCCAAATTCGGAATGTGTCATGTAAAATGATAGTCCGTAGTCGACCCGCTAGGTCCAGGCCTTCAGTGGGCTGTAGAGCCAAAGAAGAAGAAAGAACTAATTTTGTGTATAATTAATTATATAAATATATATGCGTTATATTCTAATTGCAACGTACCTTATGCTTATCCCAGTCCTTTTATTTCCCAAAGCGTCTCCCGAAACACCACTCATTTTTTTCAATATAACAATCTTGCCTAATTTTTTAACGTCGTCTCAATTTTAAGTACGCTTGAGTCTACTATTCTTACAACCTACCGAAATATCGTGATTGTTAATTTTATCTCCTGATTTGAAACGTAATGTTCCAAAATAACGTGTACCTATAGTTTAATATTCTATTTGAAAGAAGCCGCCAAATAATTGTTTAATTTTTAAAAAGATTCAACTTGTAATCGTATGTAAGAAGAATAAATTCTTGGCTGTGACGAGTTTTAACTTTGGCCCAGATACTGCATGCCTACGAATTCCGCTGAAGGTCACTTGGCAACGGCAAATATGTTAATCCAAGTGGCGGGAAAATTTGTCAAAGAAAATAAATCCATGTTTACTTGGTAATAGTTGTACAGTAGAATTGAGAAAGGATGACATTTATGCGACGTTTCACAGCTAGATTACACTTTCACAATTATTTTGCCTAATGTTAAATAGAATCAGTTATTGGCACTGATTTTTGAAATGTTTCTAGTGGTTTAAAGCTACAAATATACTATCGCAAATTGTTCCTATCGTTTATCGATCTGTTTTTAAGAACGTAGTTTTACCTACGTCTGTTCTTGAGGAATCCGTTAGATTTTAATATTGTGATCATGTTTCATAATATATTTCTTTCAAGCTTACCGTATATCTCTCCGCGCTGTCTTTCTCGTGAATGATTTATATTGCAAAAAACCTATATTTCTTCCTTGTGCTTGCTAACCTTTCTCATCCTAATGTTTCGATCTCATCTAGCTTGTGCCCAAGTTCCTGTACTACACATTTGACTGATCTCTTAAGTTTTGTAAGTCCCCTATGAGGTGTATTCTGTAAGGATATCAACCATCTGCACCATAAAATAACCCTCCCCCTCCTGTCTTTAAGATTTTCCTTATGGAATGATTTTTGAAATGCACAAAAACGGCATAAGAGGGGTAAGTACCCTCTATCTGTTTATTAGGACCAACTAAACCACGGCGCCGGTTGGTGATGGTGGATGTATATCATACTGTTGTCAATAAAAATATTTCGAAGTAATTAAAAAATGTACGCCCAACGTGGGGCTCGAACACACGACCCAGAGATGAAGTCTCATGCTTACCGACTGAGCTAGCCGGGCGAGTTAAATTTAAATAATAATAATAGCATCAAATCAAATTACTATATGCATGAAAAATTGTTTTCGTTTGTTATGCTTATAAAACTCACGTACAGAAAATCAGCTTCTGTTTAGGAATATAACAATTTGTATTTTGTCATTGACAGGAAAATATTTCGCAAGTATGACAAGTTACGCAGAATGTGTTCAATTGCACCATTGTTTGCGGTTTTGCTATAGTAGATCGCATCAGTGGAGAGGCGTAAAAATAAAATAACCGTGAGTTGTCGATTTCCCGTTTCGGCCATAGGCGTGGAGATACAAAGTGAAAGTGCGTGTCATAGCCTGGATTCGCAAATGTGTGTTGGGCCGTGTAATGCTTTGGAAATGTGCCCAAATTTGGCAAGTCTTACCCAGGTTGGACAACTTAATCAAAACGCGTGGTCAGACCTTAAAGCACTTGCTATATTTAGATCCCGAGACATCCTACGGTTTCCTAGTTCCTCTGAGGTGTGCTGGCAGTTTGTGAATGAATCATGCAACTCGTTTTTATTGCTACTACAGTTAATCAGCTATAAGTAAACCCAACAAAAAAGTAGTACTGTTATTTAATATTTGAACAACAGATCGGCCTGGGTACATTGGTAAACACTGTAATCAAGCATATTGTATTTTAAGTAAAAATTATATAAATGTAAATAGTAACATTGAGTTATTAGTAATTGAGCAATCATAATTTATGTACAATCTCTGACTCGTTCCAAATCTTTGAAGTTCTGTTTCTCTATGGGATCAATGGAATATGATTTCATCCTAATACTATGTAGTAGCTTGTAAATATTGTACGTCTTTATTTGTAAAATTCTTAGTTTGTTATAGCTAAATATTGTTCTCCTGATTATTGTACGCGGTATGCAAACAAACTTAATCCTATATACATTAGTACATTCGATTTTCTTCTATTCAGTTTAACTACAAGTCCCTTAAGTATATAATCTTTTTTTGTAAACCTGTTGTATTTAATCTACTATATTTCATTATTTATAATTTTTTACTTTTTCCTATTTTTCCCAAATCTTTTGGGAACAATTCTCACCTCCTTTCGAATGATGGGAATGACTTTTCCGTGTCTCCACCAGTTTTAGGAGGCAGTTGGCCGACTGATCCAATGGGAACAGCGGACAACACTTACCGTATGCCCATTACATACACCTAAAATATATTACGGTGCCTCTGCATGTGAGAACCTTGAGAAAACCAGAGAGAGTACGAGGCATTCCCAAAGGTGAGCCCTGCAATCAATCTGGGGAAAAAATTGCGAGAAGCTCTCACAGACACTTCATCTTAAGGATTCTTTTTTTTTGTAATAGGTGCATGAGGGTGGTTCTGAATGGGATAATTGAAAAGAGGGTGTATGGAAAGTAGAGCAAGGTAGCCAAATGTTGACTAGGATCCCCGGGCTATAGTTTAAGGAGTCTACCCGGTGTTCCACCTAAAAGAGATACAGGGAAAACCCTAGAAAACCTGCGTCCGGAATGTCGGGTTATTGGTGTCGAATGAAATACTATAGCGGACTATCAAGAGTTTACTGTGGAATAAAATACTGTAGCGGACTGTAGAGTGCACATTCTTGGTCCCGCGGCCATGGATGATAGAAAATATTTTATTAAAAGGTAGGATTTTACAAATATCAATTGTATAAGCAAACTTTACATGTATACATTAGTTTTGTAACGTTAGCATGATCATTTGATGAGAGTGGCTCTTCCTGCAGCCGGTTGTAATCTCTTTCGCAATTCAAAGGCCAATATGATATCAGATAGCTAGATAATTTACGGCTTGGGTTAGTTCATGGATATAAATTCTGCACATTATAATCTTGTTTAGTGAATATTTTGATTCGGATCAATTTTCATCCTGGCAACTACTTTTTCAGCTGACTGTTCATATTTCTTCCGCAGAGTTCTCTTAATTCACAAATATTTTTAGGTTCAATGAGAGAGTTTGTGAGTTGCTATTATGATGAAGGCCATCTTATACCGACTTGTGTATAGCGTTTTGGGTTCCTGTTTTCCTAAACTCAGCCCACTCCTCGTCACACTCGCCACACACTCAGCTCTAGGGCGGGCGGCCCAAATGCCGTCTCTCCCGACGACGTTCATTACGAGATCACACATTACATGCATGTACAAGGTCGGTACAAAACATTTTTGAGAGAAAATAAAAAATTCTGCTTAATACAAACAAAAGAAATTTTTAAATTGCGGAGCATTAAAATTGATGATGCTGTCATCGCGACATTATAATGGTTACATATTACACTCGCAACTCCCCTTTAATAACATGTTTTTTTTTTGTGAAACAGCGGATACGGGAGGGAGATCTGTTAACAATTACAATATGAGCGTACGGCTGAATATTTCCAGTAATTTTGTTCCTCATAAAAAGTCGGAATCCATTCGAGACCACCCACTACCCAATAATATAGTCATTTATTTTATTTTTATTATTATATCTTTATTTATTAATAATACGAAAAATGTATATAATTTATTTAATAAATGATATATATTTATAAAATGAGCAGAGGAGCACGAAAAGTGTTGGGACTTCCTACTGATCGAGTGGTTCCGATCAGATCGCGAAAAAGAAGGGTTTTGTCCGTCTCCACTGCAATATCGTTTGGTTTAGCCACCCTTGGTTTAGACAGTGCACCATTTTGCTTTTCTTTGGTGATGTTTCCACGAGCTTTTTGAATGCCATTGTGGTGCTCGTTAGTTAAAGTTGGTAGCTTCTACTCTAGGTTCTATCCAAATGGATGGTTTAATTTTATGCGAATAAAATAAGGCCCCAATTAACCTTGATGAGGTTATTAAAAATATTTAATGGAATAAATACACTGATATGAATTTAAGAAATGTTATAATTAGAAAAAAATTATATATTGAATTTAAATCGATTTTATTTGTTAATAAACAGCGAAAAAAGAAAGAAAGTAATAAGAGGGGAGAACGCGTCACTGCTAAACTCAGTACTGTGCATGAAAACTATTTCAAGTTCATTGTGGGCAATGATTCAAAAGTATGGGAGGAAATAAATTGAAGTATATTGAATCACAACCAGAGCGAGAAGCGTGATTATTTGTACATCACCGAATTTGCATTGTTACCATCTTTCTTGTTCAATTTGGGTTCTAGGGTGAGCCGTTCCTCGAGTTTGCCGGCGTCACAGGAGCTCCTAATGGCGGCGATATTAGTTTCCTTAAGTGATGTGTAGTTCGCGAACGAAAATAACTTTTCTAAAATAAGAACTGAGAAGATAGTTTACTGGAAAAGTGAATTACTGTTTGTGAACTAGTCAGTTTGTTAACTAAGGAGAGTCCAACAATCTCGATGAGCAGTGTCCCGGTTGTTTTTAGTTGTTCTTTATTTTGTTGATAGTTGTCCCTTTTCCTTTATTGAGTGAATATATCGTTCTTAAATATTAAAATTAGGTTGACTAAGATAAAATATGAAATTAATAATTCATCTGTTAAATTACCACGTAACAAATTTATATATTTATATATATATTGAAAAATTCAGAATAAATTTATCGGTTTGTTTAAACAGTATGGTATCCTGGTTATCTTTAAATCTTGCAATCAGTTAAATATTGTTAAAAATATTAAAGATAAAATTAATAATTTTGATAGACATATTGTTGTACACCAAATTAACAATTTTGATTGTAATTACTGCTATAGCAATGGCTTCTACTTTTAAATGTTGTTGGCCTCACCACTGTAATTTCTGATGTTAAATTTAAGTCTTTGTACTTTACTTTTCCCCCATTCTACCCTGACAAAACATGAAACTTAACTCCGCGTTACTCAATTTCTGGTCTCTGCAAAATTTTTCTTTTACTTTGTCTTACCCTTTCCAATTTTAGGGTGGGAAGAAATCCTTAGTGCCAAAGCTTTTGGGCGATGTATTCTCACATCTTCTGTTCATAGATCATCGTAACATGGTTTACCTTTGGGAATTTCTGAAAGTGCAGCCTTTTGTTCAAAAATGTCGTTTAGGCTGGTCACATCTGATTGTCTTGCAGTCTTCTTCCTGTTCTTTGTAGATTGCTTAGTGGCTACTGTGGATTCGATACTTTATTTAGCTTAAACCTCCTGTACTGCTGGCCTAGAATATATTAAAAATAAATAAGTTATTCATGTCTTTTCGAAACTTATATATTAGTAATATAATAAAATTGAATTGAAGTAAGATGTAAACGCCATGTCAGTTTTGATTAAAAATGAGAGACAGTGCATTATTTAACTTTCAAATTATCATTGAATGATCCCTATACTTATCACTCTTAGGCGTTGAAATTTCCGATTTACTTGTGGTAGGTAAATCATTTTACAGCGTGCGCAAAACAACAGCAACCTTGTTTTAAATGTAGAGAAATTTGAGCGAAGGATGTAAATAATTGTTCGAAAGCAAATAAATCGTGAAAGAGATTAGGTTTGTCATTTAAAAAGTACTGTCAGGACTTACGCCTTGCTCCGTTAGTAGCACTATAGAAAGACTATCGTAACATCTCGAAACAACAGTTGTGAGCTGATCTCATACCGTGGTACAATAACCTTGAGCACAGTATGTGACGAAATCTCTTCCAAGATTTCGGCATTCCGATCATTTCACTGGAATACAAATTTAATTAAAAAAAAATTTAACATACCAAATGTCTAAATTCTTTCGAGTAGATTAGTACATACCTTTTTGGATGTGAAAGTAAAACTCTTTCGTGTATTTTTGCATGATATGGTCCGTATTTAATTATATCTGAAAAAGCATTATAAATTACCTAAAAAATGTCCCAATTTCACTGTATTTAGCTAATCAGTATCGTTTGCGGCAATCCTTGTGTTTGAAACTTTTATATAGCTAAGACGATGGAAGCATGACACGACAAATCTCCTCTCGTAATAAAATTGCCTATATATATACTGAAAAAATAAGTACAAACTATATATATGGGTTGTCGTACCTCAAGGCTCTAACTTGGTTCCACCGCTATTCTTATTTACATTAATAATTCGCCAAGCTTAATTAATTAGATTTGCAGATGACACGAGATTATTAATAAAAAGAATCGAATACAGTTTGGAAAAAACTGAAATAATGCACTCAATTGAGTTATACTTTGGTTCTCTGTGAATGGAGTTACATGGTTGAAACGTTGTTTTCCATTAATTTAAATTTTAAATATCCATTCATTTATACCTTTTTAAACCAAGTTTTGATTGTTACATTGATGTCAAAATGATTTAGATGCTGCTACAATTGGAAGCTTGCAGGTGTATCAAGCTGGACTGCAGTAATGTGGACTCGGGTTCGAGCCCCACTCGATGCATCAATTTTTATTTGTTTACTTTATTTACCTTTCATTTGTAATATTTTCTGTCTCGAAAATATTCGGTTTCTGGAATATTCCATGTATGTATAAATTGTACTAGATTCCGAATCGGAGTCAGTCTTTCGTAGTACGAGCCTTTGCACAGCACTTTGTCGTTAAATAAACGTCTATAACCTCTAGGTGTGTGTGTTATTGTGTCTTGCGATCCTATAGAAACGTGACAATATTAACAACAACTTCAGCAAATATATTTTTTGGGGTAGAGTTCGAATGTTGCACCTAGTCACCTATAATTTTTAAAGTTATATCTCAAATAAATGATACTGATTCAACAGCCATCTAAAATTAATAATTTAAATTTTGTTTGTTAGAAAACTTGAGTGATATTAATTATTTCTCGCGGACCTTTAAAATTTTCCCGGGGACCAGTGGTTGAGAAATGCTGATGTAGAGCACTATTAAAAAAGTCAGATATCTTGTTCGTGTAAAATAATTTACTCATTTATGACATTTGTTATCATCGGTTTCATACATTTAGTTTGTAAAATTCGTACGAAGTCTGATATAAACCTAGTACGTAAAGAAGTGGAATTTAGATATACATTTTAAATCTTTGAGTTGCACAGCAATGTATGCAAGAGTAACACATTTACAGTCAACAATAAAGGATTATCTAATCCAGTTAAATTCAAATGTGAACTTCAAAAAGTTATGATTACCTACACCTGTTCGACTGTTAAAATGGAACATCTTTGTTGATAGTTAGTATTAGTCATTTCATCTCTAATATTATTATGTCTCAGCATAAAAGTATGTAACTTTAGATTAAAGAGTAATTAAAACCTGTAATTTTACTGTAATGAGATACTCATCTCACTTTACTACAGAGAAAATAACTAAGTTAAGAACCTTGAATTATAATACACTTTCCAAGCCCTTGACGATTTGCTTCGCCTGAAGATCATTCGAAAAATGCTAATATAACCAAAAAAGACTAAAGGTGTCCACATTTACTTCTCTCACATTTTGATCTTTTTTTGTGCGTTTAAGGCTAATATACATGGTGGCCAATTCTTTTTATTAGCATAGGAAGGAATGGAAAGCTGGGATGCGTGAGGGGAACAAAGTACTAAAGGGCCCACTGGTAGGTCGTGTTCTCGGTACCTGGCCTACGCCCTTCTGATATCGGGAGATGAATGTTTGTTGCGGTATGCAGCATTCTCCAATTCTCGAACAGATTTGGGAGGCAGCTGGCCGACTGGTCCAACGCAAACAGCGAATAACGCCTGCCGTATACGCATCGTCTGTGACCTCGGTACATACAGCCTCCCAAGTCAGCCTACTTGTCACGGCATATGAGAGCGTTTATTTACAACAATGCTTAAAATTGCGAGGGCAGTTAAACCTTTTGGGAATTCTTCTGGCCCTCACGCTGTCCGTTTTATACTATGACTTACTTGACATCGTGTCCATAACAACGCTAATACTCGCATTGAACAGAAATTGACGATTTCGTTACACGAAAAACATTATATTTTTCTTTCTTAGGCGCCATTTCCTGAATAACAGTTTTTGCTTCATGATTTATGTACTAGTTGCCAACCTATTGGACAGTAAAAACTCTTAGAACCAAGCTGAACAGTGATGCAATTTCACATTCTGTAGTCAACAGTGAGTCCGGGAAAGACTTCGTGTTCACCATGTGTTACGGTACTTAACTGCAAATACATACTATGAAAGCTAATTTTAATGAGTGTACTAGTTCTGACTAGACACTTTAATGAATTAATGCAGTAATACTAATAATAATTATAGTAATAATACTTTTAGGCAGCCTGGAATTGATTTTGCAATACATTATTATTTCAATGGTTTAATAAAGGTCACCAAATTCGATTATTACGCAAAAAGTAGTAATTGAAATTTTCCTGGCATAAGCTGCAAACATCGCAACGCTTAGTACGTTTTTGAAGTAAACATAAAATTTTCGTCTGCTTCCGTCTCCTTAATGAATTTTTCTTCTTACCAAACTAGTTTATCAGTTATTAAATAACTTAAGTCTCTTTCAATATGTGTATGGAAATGAAGCTAAGAATCGGGAGCTTATAGACGATTATTTTATTGTGGTTATGCTGTTTCCGTTAATACAATTTGTGTTTGACCTTGGGAGGAAACCTTGAATGTGAGTCTTACGGCCTTAAGCCTTCTTGGAATATCGTGATTAATCATCTTAATCGTTTTGTTCTTTCGCTGAATTAACGCAGCTACGATGGCGTAGGTACCACGGAGGGACTAAGAAACGTGTTAACTGTCACTAGTCGCCTGATCGTTGAGCTCCGCCAGATCTATTGAGCATAGTTCACTATTTTGTGTCGAAGCGTGTGCCGATGTTCAGTTTGAATTTCAATTTAGTTCTGTAACGAGTATCGCACATCGATCAGACGTTGATAGACTTCCATTCCTGCAGAGAGGCAGAAATACGTGTATTAGAGACACGATTCCGGTAGTTGTCAGTCTCCGATTTACTTATTTATAGATCATGCTTCTTAATTTTTACAGACATTATTCTTGTTTGTTTCAGGTGAGTGCTTTGTCAGGGAACTCGAGAACCTGCAATATTGTAAGTGTTCTGTCAAATATTTTGCACATACCGCAGTAAAATTGGAAAAATGTTGTTACAAGTATAATTTATTGTTTCTTAATTATCTATTACAAACACACTATTCAAACAACTGCTTTCGCTTAACAAAAATAATAATTGAATTTGAAACTACAGTTCAGTCGTATTTTTACGGAACAGTTTTCTGTTATAGATGGATGAAACTTCGTAATACTTAATAATATAAAGTAATAAGCGATGCTTTCAAAGCAAAAGTTTATAATATTTTATTTTGATAAAATCAACAATTTTGGCGCCAATTTATGAAAAAATTTCATTTTAAGGAAAGCAAAATGGATTAGGTGCAAACGTCAATACAACTTTCACGCCTAATTACAGTTACAGCAATGATACGCATTGTCTATAGTCAGATATTCTGCAACTTAAGAGCAGTATTTTAAGGAAAATAAAATCGTGTGGTGCATTTAATATGTCTGCAGATCTTTCCCCAAGCTCACATTCTATCACTTTTCTCGGATCAGAACAACTGTCTGTGTTATTTCTACAATAGCTTAAGTCTTTGACCTCGCATTATTACACTCAATAATCCACTTTTCAGGTATGTCCAAGTATTTCAACAACTCTTAGTCGAAAGTCATTCTAAAGTCCATTACCTTTCTGTATTTGTTCTTTACATTTCGTTTTCTAAACTCGTGAAAAACGAAAAACCACACCTCTAACACCCTGGGGTTCTGTTTACGATTGGAGCTTGACATTTCTCCCTCTCAATCCGAATTACTGACATGTGGGGGGGGGGGGGGTTCACAACCTCGCGTATTATTTTTCTGTAGTGCCATTCATGATTACAAAATTCTTTTGTTAAGACATACATCGTCCGCTCCACGCATTCACGTCACATTAAGTAGTCTTGTAATCAGTCAAATTTTAAATAAAATATAAGGATAATTATGGAACGTTAGTTTCCAAAAGCTAGTAATAAATAAATTCTTGGTAAAACTAGTGGGCGTCTAAAAGGTTTTATATTCAATTATCAATTAAGTAATCAAAGATTATGATCAAAAAATATTTTTTCTAACTACAGTACAACGTCGGTTAACCGCACCAAAAGGGTTATGGCTGTTTCAGATAACAGCGTTTTTTGGTTAAACCGTGAATGGAGAAAAACTTGTGTTGGGTGAATTTTTTTTATATAAAAATATTCCTAGCACAAACCTTTACTTCTATTATGTACTATGTTTATAGATATTGTTATTTAATCTATATCAGTCTTTTAAATTACATTTTATTTACTTGAAGTGTTTATGTAATTGCCTTTAATTTTTTTCAAAAGTAACTGAAATACCTTAAAATTACAATGTATATGTTGTTTAAAAGTTTAAATGTTGCTGAAAATTGAATAAACTCAGTGTATGGGCTTTTCGGTTGACTTTTTCAAGTAGGTCCAGACTGAAGAAAATAAAACCTTTGCGAGCTCTGGATGAAATGTGCTGTAGTATCGCTGCAGCTCGTAATTATACAAATGTGTGAATTTCTCGATTTAGGGGTCGTGGGTCGGTAAAATAGATGCAGAAAAACATGACTAACGAATTTTGGTTAAAAGTTTATTGGCGTCTCGGGTGTAGGAGCGGTAATGTTTCTTCCAGATGAACACATTTTTTGGAGTGGAATTTCCCGATCGTAAAGTCAAATATGGACGGGCCAAAATATATTTGAGTGGATATTAATCCGTAAATACATTTACACCTGATGGCAAATGCGACATTACCTGACCAAGTTGCGGAGGAAATGACTAATTTAAATGGGTTTGTAGTGAATATGTGTGAAAAATTCAAAAATTCTTTTTGTTTAGGATTTAATAAGACTGTGCTTTTTTTAATATAAAAGTTGTAACAAATATTTTCTGCATTCCCAAGTTTACGTAGGAAGCTAAAATAATACTTCAGTTGATGCATACCGTGTTTCTTGCTTATGTTTATTAATAGTGTCTCTTATTCATTGCAACCCCTCAAAGGCGTAACTGCGTTCGTTTGCCGCTGACTCAACCCCGGGTCTCGGGTCCATGTAATTTCGCGAGTATGACCTTTGTTTGGGCAGAGAAACTGACAAATCTGCGATTGACCTTGGACTACCCAACCCCACCAGCTGGCCTTCAGTTTGTATGTTCTAAGTGACGCTGCCTCGCTCATTTATCGTCGATTTTCCGTAAGATGTGTACTTTCATGGCGTCAACAAGTTTGTAACTCTTGATTATTTTCGACCCGTCATACTCCTCTCAATGGCGTTTAGAGTTGAAGTTTTTAAGCTGAAGTTTGCCACACCAACATTTAAGTTCTGCCGAAAGCTTAACTAAAAGTGTGCTAGTTCAGAAGCTATCTTGGAAGTGTTTATTCAGTCTTCATGAATGCTGAAATCATTTGGATAGCAGCTTGTGGTTAAGGTAACTTACAAACGGAATGGCAAACCCAGGTTTTTTCATTGTTTTTCCTCTTTATCCATCTTTATACAACAGCTCCAGATTATTTAGGTCTTATAATATCAACATAATTTACAATTCTACCAATTCATTATCTCTTGTTAGAATTGGGATGATCCTTTCAATCCTCATGTCACACAACATCCAAATCGGTCAGAAATAAACTTTAATAAAAAAAAATTTCAAAATTTTAATGACAAAAGCACGTGCCGTTGTTACTTTCATTATAACCTCTTCAAGAGTAATTATAAATTATTCTACATATAAAATTAAAAGAACCTGATTTTACAAATATGATATATTACAATTATTTGAACATTTATGGAACATTGCTTACAATTTATTTGATGAGATACAAACGGTTAATATCAGTGTACAAACAGAGTTTTTCATCAAGGGCGGCTCGATGTTGAAATGGAATAATACAAGTTGTGTGTGAGGTATGAACTAAATTTTTATTTGAAAGGCCCATGAATTCAAAAAGAATTTCATTAATACCTCACACACAGCTTGTTTTATTCCAGTTCAACTTCGAACCGCACTTAATGAAAAGCTCTATATTTCGGCCGAAATTACTGACAAACATTCGTCTTTTAATAATGGAAGAGTTTATTACATTAATTGAAAAAAAAAATCATAATGCAGCGGAACCTCGCATAACGAGCATAATTCGTTCCGGAGTTTTACTCGTAACGCGAAACACTCGTTTAGAGAAACAATTTTTACTATCTAAAATAATGTAAAATACGATAATACGTTCCATACCGAAAAGAAAATACACAAAAACGGAATTTTCAAAAAAAATCTCAATGTGTAACGTTGATTTCTTAGAATCTTATTCTGCTATCGGGGAATGGACCAACCTAGAATGAGATTTATGTACAGCGAAAAAAATTCGAAATTATTTCATAATAATTAATACCATACCTAATTACTTTTTTCTAGAAAGCTGTCTAGAGACATTTGTATTTTGCTGAAGATTCAAAATTTGTTAAAATTGCGACATTGCTTTATAATTGAATAAATTTGTAGCGTGCATAGCCACCCTATTATTAGTACGATGCAACAGTTTCAGCCAGTCATTTATTTACAATATATTTTGCTCGTTATGCGAATTACTCTTTTTGCGAGGAGTTCGTTAATCGAGGTTCCACTGTAATACGTAATCATAAATTATATTCAAATTATTGGTATCATTCTTCACATTAACGGACGCATTATTGGATACGATGTGTAACATTTCACTCATCATTCTATGATAATTCTTCACCTGAAATTTTAACATTTTGCCTATAAAATTTACGGTTATTCAAATAAATATTTTTGTATATAGGAGAAAGGTATTGTAATATCATAACACATGATTTACTGAAGATGATTTGGTGTTTAGCATGTTGATATTGAATAATTTACTGTGATAATAGTTTCAGTTTAATGGATGTAATTATCATAGTCGCAAGCTGTTATAGTTTCATTTAATAAACGACAAAGAAGCAACTGCATATTTTCAAATATGACTAATAGGAATAACACTGCCGTTTTATCTGGAAATATGCACATAATTAACTTAAGTTGCAACTCTTTCTACTGCTAAGGCGATGAAAGGCCTGACGTATGTAAATTTTCTGTGGTTTATCGCCTCATACAAAATAATCTAATCAGGAACTGAGTTTTTTAAAAACAGGAAATCTGCTATATATATCTTATACCCAAATATGCAATATAGGAATAATTGAATATTAGTAATTACGGTGTTTAAAAAACTTGGTAAGTCATGTAGATCTTACCCAATCTTTCAGATAAATCAGGTAGTTGATGTTTTGCTTATTAAACATTTCACCATTAAATTTGGCTGTAATATAAATTACTAAATCGGCGTTACTGAACTTTTTGATTTAGTGTTAGTTTAAACGCATATAATTAATATATATTGGTGATATAGTATAGATAGCAAATTCAACTTCGGGATACAATACTCGTGCCATATTGAAATTGTATTCATGGTTAATTTTTGTGTGTAATTTTAACGACTCAATCCGATATCCTATATGTCGTTTCAGGTTATTCCATAACACTTCAGTTTTACTGTCGTGAGGGATTTTTATTTTTTCCACCCTCTATAACTGCTACATACAATGCTGTATGACAACGACGCCGAGTTATTAAATTTTATATTTTGCAACCTCTAGGTGTGAAACACAAGCACATATCCGTCAGTAACTGTATTAGCTACCTGCAGACATTCTAACAGTAAAAATTACGATATGTAAGGAATTTATTCTTAGGGGTTATTAACTAACAATTTTGTCCGTTTCCGGGATTTCAATTTCTGGGATCTTGAAGCAGACTGTGTTGGATATATATATTATATAAGATGTTTGTAGTTTTTGTTTCAACTCATCTGTAAAACTCTATTAAAAGTTCCGAACTTGTACTTACATAAGATATTCGGAAAATTTCGGAAAATATTGGGGATACTAGAAAAAGTCTTACTTCCTAGCAACCATAATGAAATGTATTAATTTTTTGATATATTGTCCATTACATTTATATTTGGAATATTATAATTAAAAACTACGGCTTGTTCTCCTCCGTGAGTTATATATATATTTATTTATTTGAAGAAGACTTACCGCAATAACTTAAGTCAGATTGCAGTAAACAGACGTCGCAACATTTTGTGTCGCAGACACCGGACGACATTTTACTGTACGTATAAGAAAAATAAATATCTTTCATCTAATCACTACTATGTAATTTTATGGAAAATCAAGCATTTCAAATTATGCCCTTTTACGCTTTTATAAATAGGACTACAAAATAAACATTATAGCCAAAACAAGAGTAGAAATAAATTATGATTAGATCCAGGTGTTTTTTCGGTATACCACGCTTCACTGACCACTTTGTAATTGTTTAATGAAAATGGAAATGTTAATTAAGTACTAAACCATCTCATTCGGTGCTATATTTTAACCCTTCTGTTCAATTTCTCGGCCTTAATAAACTTGCTAAAGTAGAAAATAATTAATTCTCCGGCTTTGTATAACCTCGTACTGTTTTCCAACTTAGATCAGCTCTACAAGCGGAAGTATCTGACTAAATGTCAGTATCACTCAGCCTTGTAGGATTAATCTGGGGATTTCTTTTTGTGTAACAGTTCTTTCAGAGCTCCACATCCTTAATGATATTAATCGTACTCATTCCGTCTTCCTCAACTAGTCTTTTCCTCCTCTTAACACCTTGCACTGTTCCCGTTCAATGAGTGACCTTGGTGACCTCTATTTTTCATGTCATGACGATCCCAAAATTCTTTACCCAACGATTATTTTATAAAGACCTTCCCATTATTTGTTTCTTTTTTTGTATCCGTTGCGTTAGCATTATTTTGTTTCAGATTATTTCAAGATTTCTCTATTCTCTCTTCATGCTTCCAACTGCCCTATCACTCCCATGTAATCTTGTAATGTACATGGTTAGTTTAATAAAGAACTCTTTGTGGTGTTGGTAACAAAATAGTTATTTAAAGTGTCTTGCAAAAAAATACCGGATTTTATAAGTATGTTGTGTGAAATTTCGCTGTCGTCTTTGGTGTGCTTCTGTTCTGTGTTGTCTTAAACTATTTAATCGGAAGTTTCTCTCCGTAACGAATGGTATTCGAACTCGTCCTTTCCTTAATTCATAGCAATGCCACAGACTCGTCCAAGTGATAAACACAGATATAATACAAACTGCTTACATCATACCTAGCCGAACGAAAATTTTGAATCAAGGTAAAAGACAGTGGGTCCTATTTTCACGATGTCAGTTCTTCAAGGGAATGTCTTGGGACCAACTTTGTACCTACTGTGTACTGCAGACATACCGATTTCCACAAATACTGTTACAGGTACATTTGCTGACGACGTAACAATACTAACCAGCTACGAAAAAATTGACATCGCTACTACAAGTTTGGACTGATAAATGGGAGATCAAAATAATTGGATCTAAATTCGCTTTTTTAACCTTCACACTAAGGAAACTCCTTAATCAAATATTTTGTAATAAAAAAACCATTTCTGTAATTGAATCTGAGCGCTATCTAGGAATTCACCTCGACAAAAACATAGAGAACACACATTTTCAAGAGAAGGAAAGAAAAGATCTAATCTCACCATAGAAAACAAGCTCATATTATACAAAACTGTCATCAGACCCATTTGGACATATGGAATTGAATTATGGGAATGTGCTACCAAGTCCGTTGATATACTACAACGTAGAGAATCAAAAATATTAAGAGTAATTTATATGCTCCATTGTAAGTTTCTAATGAAAGATTCACGAAGATCTTAAAATTTCACCCAACAATGATGTTATACCTAAAATCAGCGCCTAGCATTTTGAAGAAAAAAAAGTCACTCCAATCTTCTGATTCAGTAAATACTTGCAGTTGCACTAATAAAAAGACTGAAAAGGAGTCTGCCAGCTAACCTTTACCAGCTCTTAAGATTCTCCTCGCTGGAGGATATTCTAAACCAAACTGTCACTGGCGCTTTCTAGAGGTTTCGAATCTCATAGAATTTTTTGTTACTTTTTCTGATTGCTATGTGTAAATTAGCAATATTAAAAAATCCATTGTTGAATACATAATGCTTAAATGAAAGTTTTATCCTTACTCAATATATAAACGCTCTATTTTTACTTTGACTGCTTTTGATACTTTACCCTTTTTTCTCTTTGTTGCCAGCGTTTTGTCAATCTACTTTATTCGATGTCAAAGCTATTTTTTGCGTGTATTACCGAGTCTTTGTGAGTAGGAAGCTGAGGGGAGTGAATTGGCTTGAGCCGTATGGACCACTGTTATAACTGACCTAGGTTGTTCCAGTTTCGGCCATTCACGGCGCCAGTGAATCAGTGTTGGTGCAACGGTAACTACCGTAGCCAGTTCACTCACCCGGATGCATGCCATAGGGCCAATGGCCTCGCTCTGCTTCCTCACCCACAAGCAAAAATAGACATGCGCTTAAATATTATCTCTTGTACTCGTAAATATCGGAATCAATCTTGCAAATGTGATCATGTATAGAGCGAAACACCAACAAAGTCAATGAATGGTAGCTATGAAGTATATTTTCGAAGAACACCTTGTAATTGCCATTTGTGTATGTCACAATTTTTTTAATAAATAAATTACAATGAATCAATAATCGTTCATGTCATTTATTATGGTTTCCTAGTCTTCTTCTGCCTCCCTAATACTATAATTTCGTCGGCAAAGCGTAGGGTTTTTATTTCTTCTCCTTGCAGCGTGATTCTTTGTCCATATTCCGTTTTAACGTTCTTCGTCGCCTGTTCTATATATAATTTAAACAGCACGGGCGACAGACTGCATCCTTGTCTTACTCCTTTCTTGATTAGGGCTTTCTTTTCTTGATCTTATATTCTAATTACTGCTGCCTATCTTCTCTATGTTTTATTCTAATGCTATTCAAACTCCTTAATAGTGTGTTCCAGTTCACATTATCAAACGCTTTTTCTAAATCTACAAATGCCATGAACGTAGGCGGTTTATTATTATCCTGACTTCTGAAATCAGTCGTAAAATCAATATTTCTCTTGTCCCTACATTCTTCCTAAAACCTAATTGATCTTCTCCAAACTCTTATTCTATTTGACATTTCATACTCATATATTCTGTTTTCGTTAATATTTTGCATGCATGAGATACTAAACTAATTGTCCTGTGCTTTTCGCATCTATCGGCCGCAGTCTTCTTCGGTATGGGTATAATTATGTTTTTACTTAAATCTTCTGCGATAGTAGATTTCGCAAACTATCCTGAACAGCCATGATATTGCTTCTTCGCCCGATGATCTTATCAACTTCGCTGGAATGTTATCATTGCTCATGTCTGCCAGCACCCTGTCAAACTCTGATCTTAAAATTTTGTACCCCAACTCTTAATCGTCCATCTCCTCTTCTTCTATTACTGACTGATCTATATCTTCCCTGTGATACAGCGCTTCTAGATATTCTTTCCATCTTTTTGCTTTTTCGTCTTTATCCAGAATTGGCATCCCATCCGCTCACCTGATGTTCTTGCAAATATTTTTCCTCTCCCCGAATGTTTCTTTGATTTTCCTATAAGTTGCGTTTATTTTCCCTTTTACCATGAAATCTTCAACTGCTTTGCATTTCTCTTGTAGCCAAGTCTCTTTGGCAGTTTTGCACTTCCTATCTATCTCATTCTTCAAGCGTCTGTCCTACTCTTTACCATATGCATCTCTCTCGCTTTTATATTTACGCCTTTAATCAATCATTTTATTATATGTTGTGTTAGCCATGCTTTCCTATTGGTCTGAGCTATTCTTCTTACTTTTTCTTCTGCTGCTCTAGTAATTTCTTCCTTCTAGAGTGCCCATTTCTCTTCTATATTGTTTCTTTCTCTATTAATATACTCTGGAAATCTTTAAAACTCTGAAGCACCCCCTGTTGTTGCGGCTTTTCTAATTCCAATCTTTTTGTTCTAATTCCTTTCTTGAGTTTCTTCATTTTCAGCCTGCATTTCATAACCAGCAGATTATGGTCGGAGTTTATATCTGCTCCTGGTACGACTTGCAGTTTAGCACCTGATTTCTATAAAACATAAACACCGTAATTAATAAACAAGTCAGATTTTTATTCATATAAAAAACTTTAATCTTTATTAGTACAATAATTGTTCTAGTAAATAGTGTACATAATTCAGCTGTAAACGTGAAGGTTGGTTAGCAGATGGGTTACGTTCAGTTAATTTATATTGTATGTTTTCAATGTGGACGAAATGTTGTAAATGTATTAAATAAATATCACTATGGTTATCGGCGAAGGCCGGGTAGGATTCTTAAAATATAGCCTAGGGGTCATAGTTACCGTCTGTTCCTTGTTGCCGCATCCTCCCTGTGTTACTGTGCCACATTGTAGATTACTCTCAAGTACCTGTTTATGGAGAGAGAAGCTACCTGTTACTGTCCTGTCTATTTCATCTTAATGTCCGTACTAATGCTTTCCGCAATGTGCTGTCTTTTCTATTCGTATACCGTTAACCGTTCCATTTTTCAAGTTTTCATTCCTAGAGCATTCCTATTGCATTAATATTTTAATTTTCAAAAATAGTATGTTCCGTGGAAAAATAAGTTACCAGTACCGAATAATTAAAACAATCGTAGGAGTTGCTTGTTTTATATAATACGTATATCTAGGGTCATCGACAGGTGAAAACTCAACTAGCTCCGGGGGCGACAGTCCTTGAGGCAGGGCTGAGACAACTTTCTAAACTTTGTACGTGGGTGTTAATATGTGTTGCAACACTGCAAGTCACGTTCGTGTAATTAATGACTTCATTTTAATATGAAAATAGTGAAAAGTAACGGATCTGTCAAGTAACACTACCGGAATATGATCCTAGAGTAACGACTGCTTAAAGCCGCCTGGAAAGAAACATTGCAGTGACCTAAGTGCAGTTTAACGGATGGAGGACAACCTTTCTTTCGCAAGATTGGACAGTTCTAAAGTTCAAAGCATTGCAATTTTAAATATAACACAAAATAAAAGAAAAAAATTCACGACCTTCAATTTAACGGGAACAAATTTGCCGGTAAGGTGTAATTGAATCCTTAAAGCTGTCTCAATTCCCTTTGACGTTCGATTTGGCGCTGCTAGCGCATTGATGACTCTAAATTCTTATTAATAACACGCTTAGTTTTAATGACTATAGCTATATCCTATATCCTGATTACAGTGTTCCTTGGAACGCGATACTCATAATAGTCTTTCTGTAGCCAATGTTTTGGGGAAAAAAATCCCACTTAATCGTTCCCGTTATTGGTTAAAGTAATTAAAAGTTTAATATCTTTTTTTTTAATTTTCATGGGAGTACACGACAATGGCTAACTGTACAGGTTGCCAATAATAATTTCTTCTCTTCCTTTCGCTCTTTAACAGTCGTATCTCATCTCCACATATTCTATCTTGTTAGTTTGTAGTAGCATTACGTTTAAATCACGTAAATTCTATTTCTGAGTTATCCGTTTTAACAGAGCTTTAAATTGATGTGTTTTATTCATTTTTCTTGATCTAAGAGCTGTACGAGTTTTGTGACCAGACAACGTGTCATTTTGTCTAAAATAAAATATGACAGACCGACTAGGATCGTGCAACAGCCGAAAACATACTAAATTTCAGACATATATTAGAGTTTTAAAGCGTACGCTTATCATATTATCGAAATTAATTATTCAGGTTGTATACAAATATCAGAAATATCATTAGATTTTTTGATTTTATCATTTAATTTTTTGTTACTGGCCTACTTCTTTATCCAATTATTATAATTAAAAGGCAGAAGAATTACTCCCAATTGAAGCTTAGTGAAACCGTAAGATTAGGCTGTGATGAATGTAATTAAGTAAATCGTGAGCTTCCGGTACACAAGGGAAGGATCAACCGTAAATTGTTTCCATCATGTTCCATACAAATGGCGTTTTAGGCCGTCCAATTGAAGGCCTCTAGAGTAAACCGAAATTAGCATGTTTATTTCTTTAAGGAGTATTCGGACTCGTATTCCCTCTAAGCGAACAGAATTTTCTTAAATATTTCTTCCTTCTTACAGGGTCATGATTTCTTCTATCATAGCCATAAAAACTTAGTTAACATCTTTCCCACAATTCTTCGACTCTTCTCACGTTTCTAATTTCCCACTATGCCACCATTTTATTCTGTACTGAATCACCTGAACAGTGTTACCCAATATTAAATCTGCACACGCCACATTAATTATGCACATTAGCGGCAGATTTTAGTGAAAACTACTAATAATATAAAACTGAATGAACGCCCATGTCGCATTTTTTTTTGCATTTAGCTTCCTGTTACTGAAATATTTTCTAAGAAAATTGAACTATAATTTTTTCCCCTTTATTACCAGTAAATTTGAACAAATTGATATCACCTCTTTTGAACACTGATTTGTATTGAGACAATTCTGCACATATGTACAACACGATATAGCAACTTTAAGCCATAATGTTTTCACACATTAAAATGACCTAAGAAAAAGCATTATTGGAAAGCTATCTGTGTGTATGTTCCTGAAGTTTTTTTTAAAACAAATTCTTTATATGACCAATTGTATTGCATCGTCAAAGAACGAAGGTTTTCAATTTACCATATTGTCTTTTAATGGGTTAGGTAAATATGGTAAGTATGAAGGCAATGATTTGAAAAGCCTCTAAGTGGTCAGTCCTTAACGTTATTTCCCACAATTGTGAGAATTATTGAACCCACAATCAGGAAAACGCTTGCTTGAAAAATCCCGCTTCGGGAAACCCGGCCGTCCAGTCGGGAATCCCGTTGGGATGTCCACGCAACAACAAAAAGAGAAAAGAAGGAAAACAGAGAAGCTGCAGCTGCTCCGTTGTCAGCGTGGGCTTGGGCTTCCCTGCGTCCATGCAGTACGTACCTCTATGATGTCAAATAGTTCCATTATGCACATTTAGAACCTGACTTTTTATTATTTGCAGCAATTAAATCATCTAGTGAATAAGTAACTTTTGTACTTCCACCAAGTTCTTTGAAAAATCCAAATACACTGACAAAATTAAGACTTATTTAAAAAAATTAGTGTTGACAATTAGCCGCACAGACAGAAGTTTTATAAAATATTGCGTATTTCTGACAATACTAGATGAAAGTTTCCTCAACGTTTAAAACAGTAGACAAAGCAGTTGAATATTACAACTTAGAAAGCGCCAGTATGCCTTCGTTTTTTAGAATGATTTTATGTATCAGTCAGTAGTATTTTATGTAGCATTTGTCACAAATAGCGTCGTGCCTTCAATGCGACAAAGGGGCCTGTGCATAGTGGCTTTCGTTTCATTTTCCGCTAATATGTCTACATTTATTAATAAGCAAATTAAATTTAAAGTACTTAATTATTTACAGAATGTTAGAATATGTTTCCTTACCGAAGTAGGAATTTCTATTTGTTATATATTTATATTTATGTAGTAAAATCAGATGACAAATATAAAGAAACTAATGTACCAATGCGACAAAATACACTACTGGATATTAAATTTACTACACCAGGAATGCGGCAGGTTACATACGCGCTGTGATATAGAATTAATAAACTTTTCAACGCATTCATGCATAACAGGCGGCGGTAGCGAGGCCAACAATGTGTATAAAGGAAGAGGCTTTACAGAAAGTTTCTGATACATAAGTAGCATTTGAACGTTGTTTTACAGTACGAATGTGGAGGAAGGACAAAATATTACGGATTTAGAAAAGTCATACGGAACGCCGTGTAGGAAATCTATCTTATCCCATGTCCTTAAGGGATCGTAGAGTCTCGTCACGGACCCTGAGTCAGGAATTGAGGTTCACTAACACATATGACGCGCTTTGGTATAGAATTGATAAACTTTTCAACGCATTCATGCATACCAGATCGACGACGTTTGCAGCAGTATCCTGTTACTGAGTTTGTCTGATCTGGCGAAGAAACTGTCAGGAGCACCTTCAATGGTGTGATCATTGACGATCCTGGGTGAAACAAAGCGTCACGTCGTGTTTACAAATAACCGTGATCAAAGGTAAGAATGCGATACACTTGGATATTTGCAATAATTTTGAACAATGAAATCTACTTTCTCGTTAAATGTAATATATTTTTTACTGTTGTTGTACTTGAAATGTATAATATTCGGACAGTAGGATTTGTAATAAATTTTTTTAATGAAGTGAACATTTGCAAAAGTTTATGAGGTAAACTCTCAAACCATTTAAAATTTATTCGCGTTTTAGTTCCTCTGAAGCAGTGCATAGACACCGTATAATAGATTACTTACTTATTTGTTCGAAATTCACGCCTCTTTGTTTTTCGCAGTTAGTAAAATTTGAACTGAAAAATTAAATGCTCTGGTAAGTATGATGTTCTTAGGTCTGGAACCACTTGCTCCGTGCAGATGATATACGTCATGATGTTATGTTTATTTTCGACTGCGTTGTAATAACAAACTTGAAGCTTGCGGGATAATGCGTGTATCACGGCTGAAAACAAAATTGTACAGTAACGTACCGAGTAAAACAAAGTAGTTATTCCGGGACGGGGAAGAAGTAGGTAACTTTTATTATGTTAAGGTGTCGTTTTAGTCTACCTTTTAAGATCATATTTATATAATTACGCTGTATTTGCACGTGACATTCACTTTTGATGTTATAACGGTGTAGTGGGGAAATAAATGATAAGGTCCCGATAGTTTGGAACGAAACGTCTGGTTATACGTTGCCTGTGAAGAAAGAATTCTTGATCCGCTGAAATCAAAATATTCTGAAGTTCTGGTTTCTGGAGAATGAAAATACTACTGTCCAAGTCGGTGTTTCCCAAAGTGGGGCCTACGCCCCACAATGGGGTAATTCGTGAATAAGCTCGTCCAGAATTTAAGAGCCTGCTCTGATTACAAAAAAAAAAAAGGTTGGTATCTCAATTTTAAATAAGAGTTCGTCAAGTGTTCCACTTTCCATAGAGCATCGTTAGAATGTTTGCAGTAATATAAACTACAATTTACTATGGCTAGTGAAGGAATACGTATTGTATTATTGAATGTAATGGCATGCATCAACATGGTCATCTAACACTTATAACTGAAGATGACTTAATAATATTCTAGTGACTACTTCTTAAATCATAAGGATTTGGTCTGAGCAAGTTATAATTAGGTTTCGTCAAGGAAATTCTGTATTTTTGATTATAGAAAATATATTTTACATGAGGGTGAGGAGGGGGTGGGGCATGTTTTAAAAGGGTGAAAAATAATTAAAAATAACCAAAGTAATTTCTTATAATGCCTCGTTCTATAGCATTTTAGGAGTGGCTCAGATTATAAAATTACACAATCCATGAAAGGGAGCTAAGAACTCTTCTTTGAGCAATCACGAAAATAATATTTACATTGTTTTTTATTACTTGTTAATAGTCGCATCAACTACAAGTTTACATTGTTGTTTCTAGTATCACGGGGCGTTGCTTCATTCACAAGGTATACAAAGATTCTTTTATTCTTTTTCTGGTATATCACTTGGCGCTGCTAGGTAAAAAAATTATGTTTTTATGATATCACGTTGTCTCACTATTTCACCGCAGAAAAAAACTTGAATAAGGTACCGACTCGTATATTTTATTTATTAAATATAGTCTGAAGTAGGTATTGAACTTTGTTAAATTTTTAAAACTAAGTAATTTATCGACTTTGACGTAAGTAGGTGAGTGTGTCTATCAAAATTAGATGAAGTTATTCATTAATACCTTTTGATGAAGTTTTTAAAAGTTTCTATAAATAAAAATAATGTTAAACTATTTTTAACAATTCGTATTTACATTACAATTCAATTATCACAATAGGTAACAAAATTCAGACAATCACAAAGTATGATTACAAACAAAGCTTGGTTGTTGATGCCAACGAATAAGGGCTGAATCATGGGCAATGGGCTTATTATTTTAAACGTAAATAGAGGAATTTAAAAAATACTCGTATTATTACTCATCTAAAACCGGATGCTTCTTTAGTGTATCTAGATTGATTTTCTTTGGGAAATGCTGCGCAAGGAAGAAAGGTAAATTTGTGGAAGCCACTTACGTGGCTTCCCCGCGTGACGACTGAAGAAGAAAGCGTCTACGCAAGTATGACGCTAAACTTATCTGCATAAAAAAAGAAAAAACTACTGCTATCATCTCCTGCGCACACAGATCTGGTCTCTTTGTCCCACTTTCGATAACCCGTTGACGTTGGCACCGCCTCATGACGTCGGCTAAGGACAGAGACGTCACCACGGAACGAGTTTGCCAGGAAAGTACGCCCGGCCAGCGAGAAATATTAAAACGCATTTCAATAAATTGCGCTTAACTTGTTCTGGCTGAGTATAAAATTTGTAACCGTTCAAAAAATAATTTATTTAAAAATATTTTTCTTGTTTTTGTCATTATTCACGTCACCGTCCATCATATAATGGCAACTGTAGAGATTCAACCTTTGGGCCTTATTAAAATAAAATAAATCCAATCGTCTAGTGATGTAAAAAAACGCGACATGTATCATTCATTTTTTTTAATTTTCTGGTAAAAGGAATACTATCAGTCACCAAATCAAATCAAAATACTTTTATTTAGTTGAATTGAAGTTTCGTATCGGGGTCTTCCTCGGGTACTGTTATTACAAAAACTATACAAAACATTGTACATTTAAAATTATTAAAATATCAGAGTCTTAATAACATCAGTATTAATAAACAATAATAAAACTTACAATTTTGAAATTTTGATGAAAAAGATACCAAATGTCAAAACCTCTAAATTTGAATACGCACAAGGGCAACTTTAACCGAAATGTGATACAAGTATACGTATCAGCAATGCAATTTAGACAGTTGTGTAAAAGTGGGTAGTTAAATCTAGGTTTATTTAGTAGTTATACTAAACAATTTAAAATTAAAAATAAAACATAAATTAAAATGTCACATAAGAACCTATTAATTTAACAATAAAAATAACCAATACTTTTTAATGTTTACTTGTCGGCCACAGAGCAATAATATACTGTCTGCCTGCGATATGTAAGTTTTAACTGAACTGATAGGAATATTGTTGCCGTCAGCAAGCAACGATAAACTCGAGGCTAAAGAAAGAATATTTTTCGTAATACCACGTGATAATGGAAATGTCATTCATAAAGAATTTGTTTGCGTCAGAATGAAAATTATCGGGAGCTTCTACGAGGTAATTTCCTCAACATTGCTTATTACTCATTGCTTTACTTTCCGAAGCTTTCATTCAATGATAATGGCTGGTAGCTGTGGAAACTGTATTGATAAAATCCCTAAAGTCTTTTTTCTGTATCTGGTTTCTGTATAATTAAATAATATCTTCAACCTAAATTTATTTAAAAATTATTTACACTCTCATTTGATATTTCAACTATTAAAAAATTATCAGAGACAGTTTAAGTTTTATCTCTCACTGAAATTGAAGTTAATTGTCAGCAAAACTGAGAATTTTGGATCCAGGTTACACAAAGAACTGTATTCGGAGTTCGCTTTCCCCGATGTACGCTCTGAGTTGGTTGCTTCTCGTGGGCTCCTGGAATCCTTTCACCTACTTCCCACAGATTCGAAATCAACTGATGCTTTCATCGTTCTGTCCTATGAAACTAGTTTCATTAATTTTCCTTAGAGACCGTATTAAAACGCATTGGTTAAAGATGCCGCGATTTGCATTCAAAATTGCAACTGTTTCCCTAACGCTTATATACACGTAAGCGGCCATTATCAGTCAAATATTGTCAGAAAGTACATTATAATTTATATCTTATAGTTTCGTTGAGTAATTACACTCACTTCATGGAACGGGTAAAATTTTTATATTCCATAAATTAGAATATAATTATATATTTTTCTGTAGTCTTAAGGCGATTGCTTTGATACCATACTATTCATAACATTAAGAACACTGTACAACTTAATCATTTGGAATATTTTTATTTCTTATTAATAACTACTGATGGCATACTGTTTAATGCGCTCTTTCCCTTAATAATAGGAGCAGTTGATAAGTTTAATCTGTCTCATAATAATAGCAAAACCAAATAAATATAGAACACAAGTTATTATAAATAACTTTATTAAATTCAAATATAAATCAAAGATATTACCCCTAATTTTTATTTTGAGTTTTAAGATGGTTTCTGGATTTTTCAATTATTTCGTTACTGCATTTTAAACTTGTGGGTACGATCCCATGTTTGCGAAACTGCTTTCTCCTCATCTTTGAGCTTAAAATGATTGGAGCCATAGTTATTCATTGTTTCCAGCATAACTTGAAGTGACTAGTATTATTAATGACCATATTTACAATTAATGATAATTTCTTACCCGGTTTTTCCAAAATTTGGAACATTGTAGATTTGGGGACGGCAATTGTATGAACTGCTGATATTCTCCATCTTTTCATTTTCGTTCAGTTTTCTTTTTACGAAGCATAAGATTCACTTTGACTACTATTGTCGGAATCACATTTCCAAGATCGTGATGTTGTTTTTCTGTTGCACATAAATAGTTTTTCAGTTAACTTGATTGCTTTTCATTTATTTATGCACGAAAAACTAAACAACCGCAACTTGATCTTTGCTGAAAACTCTCTTAATTTTATTTTACAGTAAGTTAATATTAAACTAAAATAAAGCAATTGACTTTGATCCAGTATTTGAAAATATAATTTCGACCAGAAACGGTTAGGACTATTTATATTTTCGCATAACAAAAATTCCTTGCTTACAGAAAATTAAATAACGCTAAAGTTAACGAATTTTAGTTCCCGAGTAAACAATTTTAAACTTATTTCTGAATGTAACGTTAGTGTTTTTTATTCTTTAATACAATCAAGAAGTTGATACTCCTATATATTTCACTCGTTTTTTAAGGAATCCAAACAAAGGCACTGGATAATTAAAAAGGCTAAGAGGCCTAAATAAATAATATTATAATATATAAAAATATATTAAGTCGTTAAATTGATAGTATACCAATACAACAAGGTTTGCTTATGAAAACTTGCCACTTATACATATTGGTATTCTTTTAAAGAACACATTGGTCAAGTCTACCAAATTAATTCTTGTTTCACACCTGC
Source organism: Eucriotettix oculatus (assembly GCA_034510155.1). Lineage (NCBI taxonomy): Eukaryota > Metazoa > Arthropoda > Insecta > Orthoptera > Tetrigidae > Eucriotettix > Eucriotettix oculatus. The sequence goes on from CM067379.1 coordinate 41,293,107, forward strand.
TAAATGATTTGCAAATATTAAATAAAATAATGCCTTTTGTTTTTCATAATCTATTTTGGATGACTAAGACAACACTATTTATGCGTTACAACAAATCGCTTCACTTTCCCTGCTTGCAAGCTTGGAAAAGTGTCAGGAGAAAGCCTTAGCAAGTAGCTCGTCAGGAATACAGAAAGCGTGCCACGCCATGGAAAACTCCTTGCGCACTGTTTTATGACGGACATAACTTCGTCTTTACTTGTAAATGAAAGTAAAATTCGTTATTATCCCCTATTAAAAATGAAAGTAATTTCCATCTTCAAATGAGTTAGCCACAATGGGTTCATTATCCAAAGTTCCTTAGGAATATTAATTTTTTTATTAGCATACTTTCTAGATACGAACTTAATTACATAGCTATATATTTGTGATATTCATTGTTGAATTTGAAATTTTAATTATTATTATAACGCATATATTTGACGAATATTATACATAGTTTTCAAATATAGTATAATGGAGCAGATACGAACGTTTTTACTAGCAAGTCAGTGTAGTCAAATATGTTTATTACTCTGAGATTGCGTTCTTTTTTAGATTTAAAAAAGTAACAGAACGGAAGATTACTACTTTATTATTTTTTCAAGTAACATTATAATCACTTCTTGTTAGAACAGTTGTTACCGTGACATTTATTTGACATGTATTGGTAAAATGACCAACTTTGGATTTTTCCAATTCACCAGAAGATCTAAATAAGAATTCCTTAAAAGTACGCGTTCTTACAGTCCCGTAGCAGCGGGTTTGATTGTTTGGAGAACCTGTAGGATAGACTAGTGGGTTATTCTTTTCAGTCTGTGTCCAGTAAGACTATTTTTTTAATGAAAAATTGGTTTGGGAGGTAACAATTCTGAAAAACTAGTTTCTTCAGTTATATCATTATTATTTCAACGTATGATCTTATGATGAGCCAATTTAGGGAAAGATCAGAAAATATGGCAGCATACGAATACAATGTAAGAGAGTTTCAAACTGTTTTTTTAATTTATTGATCATATATATGAAAGACGCTAATAATTACAGATTAGAATGTCTTTAAAATGCCGCTCCTACTCTTTTAGGGTTTAGGGTTGTTTTAACAATCAAGTTTTTGTTTCTCGATCGTAAGCACAATTTTATAAAGTTTTGTAGACATTCGTGCAGTCGTATGTCTTATTGTACACGAAACTATATTTTACTATCTACGCCTAAGAGCTGATCTACAACTTAACAGGCACGTTAGGATTAAAGTCATCGACTTGATAAGCCCGAATTAGACACCAACTGCGGTTTTCGACATTATTTTATTAAATACCCCTGAATTAACAAGCCTAGGGGAGCTCCAAAATCTTCTTGACACTGAAAAATATTTGACATTTTTGCACGTTTACAAAATTCATCCCCGCTGTCCCTCGCCCCTTTCGGTGGTAGTCGGGTTTTAACAATCTTTATCTTCGGACTATATGCTATATGTGTACAAAAGTTGGTTTAAATTTAACACGCGTTTAAATTTGTACGCAGAACATACATCCATTCAAACGTTCAATTTTATTTGTAAGAAAAAATTCAATGGATTATTTTAATACCAAAAAATGAACCTAGTACGGAATAGTGACGATTTCTTGAATTTCGAATGTTTCTTCTCGGCCCGGCTCTATATGTAGACATTCCAAAATATTATCCGTATTTCTAGATTGTAATCTGGGCCTAATAGTTTTTATATATTCTTTCATTTACTATTTTTGCGAAGGTTGCCAAATTATTTGCTATGTTTTAGAACACAAGTGCTACCTTTCGGACAGCCGTAGTTTGATACCAATTTATCGTTTCTATATTCCGCATAACGCCTTCATCCCTTTTCATAATGTGTTTGTGTTTTATATTTTTTACATGAAGGACTTGCGTGGCAAGCGAAAGTTGTATATCAACAATCACCAGTACATGGATTTTGCATTGTTGGCTACGTGCGAATTTTTGTACGATTCAGATTTTTTTATCATATTCAGCTTTACTATGCGTATTGTGTATCACAATTTCCACTATTATTAATATAAATTTTATTTCCGTCATCTCACTGACGTAATCTTTACAACTACTGAATTAAAAGACGCCAATGTCAAGATACGCCACTCAGAATTTACTTGTGATTTTTTTTCCCCACTTATGTAATTTTATCCTTTCGCCAGACCGGTTGACATTTCACATTAAAACATCAACTGTCAAAGCATCCTTGGCCTTTATACGTGCTGTTGGTAATATTCCCTTTTTTGACTGCATCCACTACCTCGTGCGAAACGTTTGCGCTGTGGTATATTACAGTCTACCAACATTATAAGCTGTTATTTTTTTATGTATATAACGTACAGGTCTTTGCAATCAATTTTACTCGTAAAAATTAATTGATTGTGCCTTATAAATAATGTTATTTTACCAAGTATAATACATACTTATATCTGAAAACAATGTTTTATGAATAATATGTTTGTAAATAATCCAAACAGGAATTATGCATGCATATTTTATAAACTTTTATCATAAGATTCAGCATGCTTATATTAGGATTTTTTGTTCAAGTTATTTTACTCTGTATTTTAACAGCAATATATGTTTTTAATAATTCACGCTTAGTTAATTCGTCATTATTTGTGAATTGTAAGATACATATAAAATATTGGTGTTAAAAGTATTAATTAGACAAAAAAGTATCCGGTCTGTAATTTGGCTATTTCTTTGTATAATTTATGATTCGTATATGACAAAGTTACAACTTTTCCCAGCTATGTGAGATTAACGTTTTTGTAAATCCTCAAGATAAATGTTTATGTCGGCAATATATGTCTAAGTAACAAGTAATCGTATACTACATAATGAAATTGTTTTTCTCAAAAAATATTTATTTGTTTGTTAGGGACTATTGTCCTTTTTACATGAATAAAATAGTCGCTCAATATAATATATCTTAAACCAAATAACATTTATAATATATAATCAAATATATTTTGGACAAATAGCTCTTTTTAATTTGCCCAGAAAACGAAACAACAGTTATATAATTTTAATAAAGTTTACAAATAGTTATATTCGTATCTTCTGTTTTAACTCCCTGTTGGTTTTGAATAAGCCTCGCTTTGACGGGGCAATTCAATAGATTGACAAATATTTATATTAATATTTTGTGAACCTTGCAAGATATCTAAATGAAACATTTACGAGCAGTTAGGTTAAAATTCCTGTTTTAATCCCCAAAATGTTCATTGAAATCCATTAAGCCGTTGCCGAGCTTGATTTCAATTTCAACACACCAGATGAGGTTCCCAATTTAGGAACGAAACGTCGTGTTTGAACTACTGCCAATAAAGTTTATATTAACATTTTCTGACTCATAGTTGTAGAAAGATGTGGACGAAACATTATTTTTTGAATTTAAAATCCTCCATTTCCTACTTTTGCCCATTTATAGTAATTATTTATAATATTAAGTCGGATTAGTCTAATTATTTAACTTATTCCACTTCAATGAACACCCAGTTGGGACAGTTGTTCAACTTGAACTGATCTATTGCTCCCATCTGCAAACTACAAACAATACAACTACTAGTAGTGACACAATACCTGTAAAACCTCCTCATCCTGTTACTATCATATTGATAAATGGAAAATGAGACGAAATAACTACAAGTTACATTCACTACAAGACGAGTTATACAATATTAAATTCACAGTAAAGAACGAAGTTAAATACTTAGATAACATCTAAACCCAAAAAATTACCTGTCAATAACAAGTAATTTAATATACTTACAATTACATAGTTGAATTAAAGCAAACAAATAACTTTGTATGATATGATTACTTACAATTAAAACCGAAACACATATTTCGTGTTACCACCGCAACATCCAGGGCCGAAACGAGGGAAAGCAATGCCAAAGAAACATCTCAAAATTTATATTGTTGTAACCATATTTTTCAAACTACTAGAAGTACACTTCAAAGTTTCGAGGATATACCATTAAATCTTAACGTATCTGTTTTTTCATTTACATTTGACCTGGTATGAAGAATTTCAATCATCAGCGGAAGGTAACAATTGCTTCCTACATCTAAAATGTTTACATTTTTTCAATAAACTCTTTGATTGTTTTAAATATACGTTTTGTTAACACATATTGTTTTTCTGAAGGTTGTTTTAAATATGGAAAATGTTCCTTAATTCTGGTTTTAAAGCTTGCGTTTTGTCTGACCAATATAACAGCCTCTACAGTCCAAATACTTAATTTATATATAAAAAACATTGTCTATGAAAATTATTTATAAATATAAAAATATAATTTAAAAAAATTAAATTATTATATGGTATAAATATTACGCGAACGCTGTAATTAGCAAAAAGTTAATTATATTATATTGGTGAAGCAATGTAGTCCATACATTTTTTACAATTATTGCTTGTGGGTGAATTATTTTTATAAATCAAATAATTCAAACTACTTCCATTATAATTATTAATGAAACTAGGAGAATAAGAATTTAAAAATCTTTTTGGAATTGTTATGAGATAATTTTAAATTAAAGTTCTGACTTTTGGCCATTTATCATATTTGCTTGGAAAAAGTTAAAAAATCACAACTTACAAAGTTTTCAGTCCATTTTTTAGAGACCATGAACTATTTTACAATATAGTAGGGGATCAACACCTTTAACACTTCGCGCAGTAAGCTTGCGCGATGATCGCAATTAACCTAACGCGTGCTGCCAATTTTTCGATTTATTTCCTGGTGGCCACAGAAGTAATACTGAGTAAAGTAACGTGTTGATGGTTCCAAGTTCGCGTGTAAGTTTCGTAGAGTATATGGGTATCGGGTCCACCCGGAAGTGATGTGACGCAATGGGCAAGGACGTGTGACGTCATCGGCAGGTCTCTCGAACGCCGCCACACCTCGTTACACCATTATGACAGCTCAAGAATGGGAGTTGAAATTTATTGACAGTGGTGTGATGTAATTGGTAGACGTTTTTTCGTGTTTTGAAACTACCTTTTCTTTCTTCAGCTTATATCTCTTGCACTTTTATTTCATCTCTCTACTTTCCTCTTCTCTAACGTAGGCAATGAAGTACCCGACTAACGTGTTTACCAACTGAAGAATGGTTCTGTTATATTAGGCAGACGATTTTGGTTGAAACAATATTAAATTCGGATAATGAATTTCAACTCAACTAGAGTTCGGGTCAAAAGTTAAGCACGGAGAACAGCAAAAAATTAAATTTCTCATATAGAAAATACTCTAATTCGCATTAAATTAATGTTTGAGAGAATCCATCCCTCATAATAGACAGTGATTAATAACTTGGTCTAGTACATACCAATCCCTTGTTTAAATCGTATATAATATTGCTAAGTACCAACTGCGAACTGTATAAATTGAAATGTGGAATTATATCAGGTGAGTTGTCCTTTGTCGCGAAACCTTATTCTCAAATCAAATCAGTAGTTGTGGGAGTCTTGTACGAAACGGTTTTATCGCTTTACAAAACTGTATTCCACCATTGCGTTCACTCATGCTAAATATGCCATGCCTTTTGATTTGCTTGCCCCCCTTTCGAGTTTTTTTAGTCATTAGTTAACTGATCCTTTCACCCAAGTTTGTTGTTGAAATAAGTTTCCAAGTATTTTTCCAGTTAGGAACATTAGGAATTTCACCCTCATCTAAATCTAAACTGACTACCGGTTCATCTATTTAGTAAATTCTATTTAGAAAATCCACTGTATGCTTTTCTGGGCTTCAATTGCGGCATGTCAATTTCCTTAGTCTGAAATAGAATTGCTTCTATTACAATTCATTTTTATTTTATTTCCCCTTCACTAAGACTTGCATTTGTCGGCATGGTATAATTGAAGCGTTTTTTTTCTTTTAAAATCTATTTTGATTCTCGTTAACGTCCAGGTCTGTAGCAATTACGCATTTACAATACATTTTACTAACATACTTTTATAAATTTACTTAAATTATAAGTTATTTAGATACTTACGGTGTACTTCAAATATTTACACTTGCTGAAACATAAATTTAAAATATTTTCATTTAAGATGTATGCTGTATATAAACCGTAACGCTAACCCGCTCCGTTGGATCAATTTATTGACGACGAATGCCGGCCACAGCGCCGCTGGGTACGCAGAATTAATTTAGTTATTCTTAAATGCATGAATCGTTTTCTAGAAAGGAAAATTACGCCATTCAAACATAGACAATATAAATGTAATCGTAGACCATAAATATGCAGTCTATAATTTGCGGGATTTTTAACACCCTATATTTCAAGAATTACTATCATAGGAGGAAGCTTCAAAATCTTTCTCCGATTGTAGGCCTCATTTATGCTACTTAGGGAACACTGAAATGCCTTTAAAATCCGTATTCGAAGAACATAGTCTAATATAGCGACACAATATCAAATATTAGATTTGTTACTTTGTATTTTGGGCTTCACTGAAATATGTGTTTCTTAGATGAAGAACTTATCTTAAAAATTACTTCCAATCTTGTAACCGAATTAAAATGATTTAATGAAGGGCGTAACAGTTTTCACCTATACCAATAAATGAAATTGAAGTGTCTGTCTGTATGCTTTTTCTCGAAAAAGCTTCTACACGGCTCTTATGGTTTAAACAGGCGATTTGACTTAAATATCCGTGCATATTGCATTAAATATATTGCAGGAGATATTAATGAAATATTAAATATATATGTCCTATACGCACATTAGTCTCCAAAGGAGATGCAGGTTGCCTATACTGTTGATCTGTTTATGCTCCGAAGCACTCCATTCATTGTTGAGGTAGGATTCGCGCCGTTATTGACCTATTGTTGGCAGAGGACTATCTCCCTGGATCGTCGATACGATGTATACGTAAATTGTTTTTATTTGTCGCGTCAGGCATATTTTAATGTTTAGTAATTTCTCGTTTTTATTGGCTTCGAAACGTCTGATAACGAGACCTGTTCAAAAGCAACTGCAACTTATAAGGTTTACCCTGAAGTTATCATAAATAACCGTACTTTTAATATATTCAATGAATTCAACGTTATCAAAATTCTGTACCTGTTGTTTCGTCTTTAGGGCAAAATAAAAGAGTATTTCGCTGGGGTTAGCTAAGCTAGTCTTGCTAAAGAATAGATGTATTATCTATATAAATAAATGTTCATGTCTGCATTAACTATTGCTGAATGTTAAGTAACTTTAGATTATTATCCGCTTAGTAGTTCCAAAGACGTATAGCTCTTTCACTATGAAGGTTTTACCTCGTTCTTCCACGCACATTCCTGCTTGTACCTCAGCCCCTGCCAAGGTCACAGGATTAGAGAGGGGGCGTAACTTTCATCTTGCCCACGAATGTGCCAAAGAAACCCTTGGAACGGTAACTACCTAGTGTTAGTTGCTATCCGTGCTTTGCGTCACGAAGTAACCGTTATACACGCTATTCGTATATCACCCTCATTTTAAATAACCGTAATTTCTTTGAAGAAAACAATTGAAGTACTACTAACGAGAAAAGTAGAGAAAGTCCAATGTCAAAATTTAGCTTTTTGCAGATGCACAAATCCTAAAAAGTGTTTGAGTACGTATCTGAGAAGCAGTATACGGCTGTTTTCATAATTTTTGTGTTGAAATGATGTTGTAAGTAGTACTATTATATGAGACGAAATCCTTCAACTGAGACTTGCGTGTTTGACCACTTCCGGAATATGTTTCCTTATTAATATTGTCTCAAATTGGCAATCGTCATATTCATGTTCGAAATATTTTCAAATGTTTAATCGAACGATACAGAAAAACCTGAAAGTATAGACATTGAAAATCAAACCATTTTAAAATAAACTCTATTTAATAATATTTTGACCCCGACGAGAAACCTCAACAAGGCAAACTATGAAGTAAGTAATAATTTACAGGTATACAAGAAAAATATCAAGGAAGATAATATCAAATAATGAAGTAACTTAAATTGAAACTAAATTAAATGGCACAGATAAACCAATTGGACAAAAATACTATGACATTATTATTTTTTTAATTACGGGTATAGTAATGAGGTTGTAATTATTTCTTAAAAAACGTGCGTCGGCTTAAGTGAACGAGAATCGTACTCAGTATAATATTTCAGTAACCAATTTAGTTTTACAATTAATATTTAAATCTTAACACATTGACTGACGATAGAATTTTCGTAAAATATTCATTTTTTGTGGTTTTAGGATTTGTTTCTTAGAATAGGTATAATACAGTTGTTTTATTTGTTTTTATGGAATAGTTTGGTTAGTCATTAAGTTATTTTCATGTGTCGACTATATCATTCATAATTAATATTCTTTAAGTGATAAGGATCATCAGAAAAGCCTTGTCAACAAGATTAAAAATCATTGCTTTTCTTTGATGTATTAGATGATTAGAGTACAAAATTTATAACCTAATTACCCAATAAAGCAGAAAAATGCTATAGTTTTTGACTAAACTTCGATTATGTGATCTTTGTTCTTTTATCCTCAGTTGGTTACAATATTGACATGTACCACAGTTGATGGTCGAAACGTCTATAGCTATAGTTTAAAATTCTTTAAAAAAAATTGTAATTGTCTGTTGTATGGCTCGTTAATTCTTAATATGTAAATAATATATTTTCATTTGCGCCGTCGTCGTATATTTTATATAGAGGACTGGTTAATAAAGGTTTTCAATTGTTTTAAACCTAGTAACATGTGTTGAAGTATTCATTAAATTTAAGAGACATATGATACATAAGCATCGACGGAAGAAATAATAACGATTTCAAAGCGGTGACATTTGTTGTGTGAATGTGTTTAGTAAATCCACGAAGTATTTAAATAAATTATATCAATCGCTGAAAAAAAAGGTGGTAGAGGATGTTTCAGAAATGACTCCCCAAACTACGAAACAGTGAGACAAAGAAAGGTGAAACGAGACATCACATCAAATTTATGAATATAATTGTATATGCTGGAAACAAATTCTATAATTATGGTCTTCTGTAAACGATTTATTTGGCGGTTAAATCTTCTTCATAGAAGGTTATGATGCAGAGTAGTTCGATTCGTTTACGAACTGTTGCCGCAGGACGTACTCTCCGAGTTAGAAGAAATGTATTAGAGTTAGAGGAGAAGAATGTAATAGTGGGAACAGGATGTGAGGAGGGAGAGTCCCTGCGACCCGGAACTCCCGCCGTTTTCGGGGGAGGAGGGACTTTCAGTTCCGGCAGGAGAAATTGTAGGGCAGGCATCCCGAGGTGACACATTCAGAACGCAGACCTGCATCACGCCCTTGTAGAGTGCCGTATCAGGTCAAACTTACTATTCAACAAATCCATCAGTCGATTTTGTCAGGCATGTGGTATACAAAGAAAACGATTTGATTATTCAGTTATCATATAAAACGTCTTCCTGCACTTACCTGTCAGAATATTAGTTTATTGAAATCTTAACTAAGCAGTATTTCAACTCAAATCATCTACTGCACGAATGACAAAAATTTCCGAAGATAGTACACAACCTATCTCAAGTCAGTTATTCTGTAGTTACTTGAATCTTGTCCTTCACTTTGACGATACACAAAAAATTTCTCTCCGTTCATTTCGTTAAATTTTCATAAACGTTGTGGCTTTAGAAGTTCCGTGGGTGTACTATATATGTTAGACATTTCTGTGTCTCGTTGACCGGCTGATGTACGAAACAAAGATTCTTTATTTAAGTTTTGTTATGCCGGAAATTTCCATCAGCATTTAATGTTTTCACTAAGTTTAGAATATCGATTGAACTATTTTAAGTTTCTCTCTATTTTCTAGTAGTCTACGATATTTTTTCTTGGAGTGACTAGAATGTACATACGGCATTTGGGTTCGATTTTTGTCGGAAAGTAATTATTCTATCTTTTGGTTAATTATCCGCTACCATGTTTCGTTCTAGATTTACTTCACTATTTACTTTACTTATATCATTTTCTATATTACATGTGCCTGTCTCTGATTAACCTAATGCCAGAGACGGGGAACCTTTTTACTATTACAGAAAAAAAGGTGTAAATAAAGAATAGTAGCGGTCCTAAGACATAAGCTTGATTACTTCTTAATATTCTTGAATTGTTTGCATTAGCCCTTCCCCTACAATTCAATTTGATATACAAACAGTATTCCTCAAATTTTAAAGATAATTTTTTTATAATTTATAATGGAATATATTAGTGACTATGTCGTTTTGGAAAACCATATCATTCCGAGATTTTCACTTCCTTTGTTCATTATTGGTTTTTATAAAACTCAGTTGCCAAGAAAAACCTTTTCGAAAATATTTTTACTTTATTTAATCTCCGTTACTCAATTTCATATGATTTTACTGAAAAACTGATCTGTACTTTCGAATACTTAATATTTTTTAAATTTATTTATAACGGTAGCAACTATTTACATATCATTATACAATTATATACACATTATTTACTATTATGAATTTACTTTTTCTTTACTTAAAATTGGTATTACGGGAATTTATACAGAATGGTAAATCATAGTAATAATAGTATTTTTATGGTAGCATAATTTAAGTTTCCTTAAATTATTGTTTTTGACCAATTGAATTAAAATTTCAATGTAATATTTCGACGACACTTGCATATATGTTGCCGATTGTGTTCAGTGAAAACAGGGACGTTAAACTCTGTGAACTCCGAAGTTCGATAAATGCCCAGTGTGTGTTAATACAATTTAAAATCACGTACATTACACGAAAAATGATCAATTATATATTAAACAAGTTATAAACAAAAAATTTAGATTGACAAAAATGAAGGTATGTACAGTAGATTAAATTTTTAAAACAAATTATAATCAAAATATGTATACATTTCATATACCGTAATTTTGTAATGTTTCAATTAATTTGTCCTTTAAAATTGACTAGGGCATATGCCGAAACCACCTCAAAACTTTATTAAATTTCATAATCAAAATTGAAATATAATTTTGTGACTGAGGCTGTTTCATCATTATACCGTATACATTTTGTGGAAAACTAACCGAATTAACGTTGATTAAGGGAAAATAAGGCATTTCAGTTTAGTGTACATGCTAATGTTGCAAACGGGCCAAACTGGAGACTTACATAAAGGCTTATCACTGGGAATTTTTGCGTTTAAATAGTTTGGCCACGTTAATGTACCTTGTTAACCATAGAAATGCCGGTAATTTGCTTTACACATTCAGTTACTGTTGATTGTGGTTTAAAATTTGTATGCAAATGTGGGCAAAAAAGCTAACTCAATTTTACAATACTACTACAAAAAATAATTATTAGTCTTAAATGAAATTTAAATATCTAGTATTAGTTTGTTGTAAAACCTGGACAGTAGCATTGCTGAAGCGATTTGCATTTCAAAATCTAACATTTGCTCATTTCAATACATCAACACTAAATAAACAATTCTTGAGTTTCCACCCGGGTTAAATGGAGTTAAAGCCACGAAGTTGTGATGTTATTGTTATTGAATTGTTTATTCAGAATATACACCGGGAAAACCTTCGATCTTTAATAACGTCAACACTTACTAATCCGCCGGAAACGCGTGCTACTCTCATGGACGTCAATAACTTAAATTAACTTGTTATATGTCCGTCGTCTCACTTTGTACGGACTTTGCAAATCAGATCGACCAATCAAAACAACCTCATAGCTTTCATTATAAACTAATCGAGAAAACAATTTAAAAATTAACAGGATCATTTGTCATTGTAAGCGTTACATGACCTGTTCGGAAAATCAGTACCATTTTAATTATGAACCACAAACCGTAACATAATACACTTACGGACTGATTTCTATGGTAAGTATAAGTATCAGGACCCTATAGAGGTCGAACTCGTTAAAAGAACGTTTAAAGAACTTTCTTTTTTTCGATATGATAGAATGATTGTTCGACTAATTTGAAACCTTTTTCGGTTCCAAATCCCTAGTGATTTACAGATAAAAAATCACTATTCCGCAACCACGAATAAGATTTTTACATGCACTTCATTTGCTTGATAATACATTTTGCTACAAAAGAGTGGCTAACGCGTCTATAGTTTACCAATTTCTAGATAGACTTTGGTTATGTATTTACTTCCAGATTTCGACGAAGCCGTTCCATACAAAAATTGTGTAAAAATTCAATGATTTAAATTCATTTTTAGGACTAATAATGAATAACACTAGTACATTAATTTTAAATGAATATGGAAATACTTCTAACCAAACTAACGTCTCAAAATCACGATTTATGATAGTTAAATGTTGACATAAATCCTAGGTTTTGAATATTTGTTTCACCATTAAAATTTGAAGGAATATAACTGTTGTAATGTTTGTATTGTTTTTAAGGGTTTCTTTATATGATCTGACTGGACTTTTTTGGTATTTTAGTAGTTTATTTAGCAGGATAACATTATTACAAATTTAATTTAGATTTTTAATTAAATGAGGTTACATCTTTCTCGCAAGTTACTATTTCGTGGGGAGATATAGGCAAAAGTTTGAGTGGTAAATATGCGACCATAGTTTCTGTAATCAAATGTTTACCTTGATTTCTCTGATAAGGGAAAGTCCAAAAAATTGCGAATTTTTATAGTAAAGTTTTGATTTACTCTAAAAAGTTTGCATAGTGTTTTGATATATCATCCTGGAATTCATACCATTCTTAATTTATCTTTGGGTTTTAAAATTTTTATTTCAATTGCATTATTTTGTGTATATTATTTTTGCATTATCATAATCAATTTTAAGTTTCAAATTTAGGTGATGCAGTGACAAGGCTGTAATTGTTTTGGTTTTTATTTTTCCATTGTTTTCATGATTATATATTCTGGTACTCAGATAAGTTCCTGTTTTTCCAATATAATTTTGGTTACAGTCTTCACAATTAATTTACATTAATTTGTCCTCTAATAGGAATTTTATCTCTTAGTTTGGATAGATAACTTATTATTTTCTTGGTTTAAATCCAAATTTTCGTTCATTAATGTTATTATTTTTGACTACATCCCGTGGTTAGCGTCGCTGCCTCACAACACAGAGGTCCCGGGATCGAATCCTGCCTCAATGGGCTGTAGAGCCAAGGAATAATAAGTATCATTATTTTTAAAAACGTTTAATAATTTTGGCGTTAATTTTTAAATTTATGTTAAAGAACAATTCCTTATTTTTTGTTTGTACGCTTACTTGTTCCTTGTCTTACTGCTTTTATTTCTGTTTAATGCAGGTATTTAATTTTGTATATTTATTGGCTTAAAATTATTTGTGATATATTTTTATATTGCTTTAAACTTATGGGTTGTTTATTTAATGTTATTTATATTATTATTAGTTTGTATATTAATATTATTTTTCTCATTTATTCATATTAGTTGGTTTATATTAACATTTTTCTTATTTACGTTAGTATACCATAAAGTATTTCTCAATTTTTTGGGGGGGAATATTATTTATTAATATTTTATAAATAGTTGTTTTGATTTCACTTATGAATATATCGTTTGTTAATTTTGATTAGTCAAAATGTGTGAACTGAATGCCTTTTTAGTATTAAAAACCCAGTGTGGCAAATGTACACGACGTTTCATTTCTGTTTCTTCAGTGGGTTCATCAAATCAATAAACACAATTATTGAAGCAGATTACTTTACTCGTAATTAGCGCAACCTGGCCGTCATATTCGACTTCTTGTGGCTTATGAAAAGTTTAGAAACTCGTGAGACAAATGGTGATCAATACTGAATGAATGGATTGAAATCGCAGTAGTCTTTCGCCTTGGGGTACTATGTGTATGTGTTGATTATAATTTTTGTTAGTGAGGGTGATTTATGGGTGGCAGAGCCGGATCCTGCAGAAAGCGGGCTGGATGGCCTGGGTTAACGTGTCATGGCATCCGGCCCGATTTCTCTACGCCTTTCACGCGCAGCTTCCACGAACTGGGGCTCCAGACCCCTCAACAATGATGCCTGCCCTTTCCTTGCAACAGCAAAATACAGACCAGCACAACAGTCCACAGAATAAAGGAATCCTCTGTCATGTACACATACCTAGTAGTCAATTTCTAAAACGTTCAGAAAAATGACTTGGTCTATTGCAGTAGAGAAAAACAAGAATGCTCTTCAATTATCACCTGGGATTATAACCCAGCCAGTATGTGTAACTGCTATAAAGTCTCAGTGGCTTAATAGACTTATTTATCAGGTGGTCTAAGTATTCGCTGGACCTTGGGATCGGCAGTAGTACAGCATAATAGATTAAATACGAGATGTATGTTTTATAGTAATTCATATTGTAAAAGGACACATACTTTCAATTGCTTTCACTGCCATATTGTCCACTGATGACGATTATTGAACTCGTTCTTTTATGTAAAGAGTGAAAGTAATATTTTCCGTTCGTATTGGCAAGGAATTCACTATTATTGTTCTTTTCAAATAGGGGTCGATTGGACTTTGAAGCCGTAGAATCAAATTCATGGCACGTTGTCTCATTATTGTCCACGCAGCTGTGCTGCAGTAAGGGTTTGTGGTCAATTTTTTACCCTGAAGACAGGGAGGATGAAAAACGTCATATAACAGTGGCATCAGCATCAAACATCCATCAGAGGTCTTCGGATGGAAGTTCTTAAATTATTATTTAGGATGAAATTGTAATATAATTTTGTATTTTTATGGGGAGGATAAAATTAATTCATAATATACGCAACTTTTCTGCAGTAAATATAATTGGGAGTACTTTTTTTAAAATTTTCATTAAAGGAATTTCTTATGTGAGAAAGAAGGATATATATTTTTGTTTATAATTTTGTAATAATTAACGTCTGTATAAAACTTAAATAAGCTAATAATTTACGGCCCTTTTAACGGATAATACAATAAAAATATTGAACAGGAATTTCCGAAATTAGTAGAGGTTTCGTCTAACCCTTGTGGTCCTTGTTAGTAATTATCAGACTGAAATAAAAGACAGTACCCAAAGATGTGACTAACTATGATTATTTAATAAACCATCATACAATCAATTGAAAATTACAGAAAATTTATTTCATTTAATATGTTTTGTCTTTGTTCATATTATTTGAGTCTGTCTTAAATATTTACAAAGATTATATTGTCTGTTATGTGGGTCCTTAATTATTGTGTTATATATTTTTGTTACTCAATACCGTCTGATCTGCGATGGAACTTGGTATTTTTTTTCAGGTTAATAAGGATGATTTTTGGGGGATATGTATATTTGAAATTAGACTTCGTCCAAAATTTATGATATTTTGGAATGTTTTATGAATCCGTGCTTGTAGGATGCACGGAGATGAGCAAGACGGTACTGGACATTTGGAAGGCGATGAGGCTGTAGAAAGTGGAGTGAAAGACAGAAGGGGAGGATTCTGCTTTCCAGGAGCATTAGGGATTGAAGGTGACGCGGTGGGAAGAATATGAAAGTTATGGCTATAGTCTAATACTGGACGAGTGAAGGTTTTTTCACGTATTGAAGACCCATTATCAAAAGCTTAAAAAAGTACAGACTCTTCCTTGTTCAAACAGAGATAACACTTTGCGATGGGTGAGAATGGATTGGGAAATTCCATGAAGAAATCTGTTTTTGCCAGAGGAGAAACTCGTATTTTTGAAATTTGTCTGTTGGAATGTTTTTGTTCGGAACTTTCCAGTTTCTCCATCGGCTATTTATAAGGATATCGCATTGAAGTCGCTGTCTTCGCTTATTCCAAACGCGTTTCATTACAAGGAAAATTTGCAGAGCTGGCTTATTTATCATTGTTTAATTCAGTGACATTATATCAGTACTTTGTGGTGTCTGTAGTTTTGAACGTAAAATTTTGAAAGCAAAATAATATGGACGTGGATTTCACAGTAGGGTATCATTTAGTTTGATCAATAATGTACCCAACAATCGAACTTTTAATGATTACGTATCGATAATTCAACCACAACCAATAACTGTTTTTAATAAGTGCTCCTTGTGCAGGAACAGCCATTACCTCTGTAGTCAATGATTGAGTAAAGTTCAATTTCTTTATTTGTTATTATTTGGGTGTTCTGCGTTGCTCGAGTATTTAATTATACTAGCACGTCAAAGTATTGAAATTTAACAAAAATATCTCGGTCAATGTGTTGTTTTACCGTATTATTTAGATATAATGCATAGAAAAGGCAAAGCATATGTTGCAATGAAACTCCAAGAGAGAAACTATTTGTATTTTAATTGTTATTTATATCGAGTATTAATTATTTGCGTATTTATTGAATAACTATCGGGGTGCTCCACGGTTTCCGGGAATACATTTATAGTTACAGAAAAATCGAACTTGAGCACCCCACAGTTTACGTTATTATTATTATCTTATAAAAAAGTATCATTACTTAAATCAAATTTTAAACATCAACATTATTGTACGCTAAACAGCAATTTAATTATTTCGACGGACAGGCTTTCGGGGTGCATAATTTATCCATGTTTTGGAAGGTCGACAGAAATGTGTTCTTTTAGGATGATCAGAGCTAAAAATACATAATTTCACGTTAAACGGATGAATGGTTTAGGAACGCCTACGGGACACCTCACAACACCTTATAAGTCGCAGAGGGTTAGCTTTAAATATAAATTTTTGATTTTTTAATTGTAAATTTTCTTGTGATTTAAATAGAGTGCTTATCATTTCTCTCTTTGCTTTGCAGGTGAGTGGTGATGGTGGTGGGACGAACAACTGATGAAGGAAATGTGTTTGAATATATATATATACGAATTAATAAATGTACTGACATTGCATAAGAAACACGTAGGTACATGTTATCGACTTTTTTAATAATTCAATTTCATTATAACCGGTACCTTAATATTATCAATAAATCTACTGAGTCTTTAAATAATCCCACTAACTTAAAAGAAAGTGTAAAACAACAGGTACATTTAATACTCTTAGTTCATTAAGAGAGACGAAATATTACATGTGCCTTAAGAAAGTTAAAAATACTCATGACACTAGCAGTACCATATCACTTCACACCTTAAGAGATTCGTAAATACTTCCGGTAACTGAAGAGAAAATATTCCTCCAGAGTCAAAAAATTCCTGGTATCGTAAGTTAAGTAAAAAAGTGCTTTCTGTACGTTAAGAAATTCAAAATAAGTCTCGATACCCTAAGATACCAAAATTATTTTCGTTATCTTAAAACAGTATTTCCTAAATTCTTTTTTGAAATTAAACACTTAGCAAATTCAGAAATGTTAATGGTTATAATTGTGTTATTTTTATCGTGGATAATTCCCAATTCTATAGCATTCATAGAATCACTCAAAATTTTGCGGAACACGTATTACGTATTCAGGCCGCAAGGAAACTTTCGTATTTTGCTGAACATGGTTTGGGAAACTCGTCCTTAAAAAATCAAAAGTTTTCGCTGAGCCTTGGTAGGGACAGAAATACGTTTTGTACCTTAAGGAATTCTAAAACGATATACGTATTTTAAGAGAATCAATAATTCTCACCGAACTATCCGATAGTCCGGTACCCTATATCGTATCATGTGTACTAAGTATACTAGAAATTCAAGCACTTCGAACCCCCTTTCTTACGGGCTGAACATTAACTTAAACTGCTTATTGAGTGGTAGAATTAAATTGAGCAACTTTTATGACCCTGGATTCTTACTTCTTTGATTACCAACACGTACCAACAGGTGAAGGTGAAGCGGTACTGTTATAAGTTACTCTCGATAGCAATACATCATAGATCTAAAGTGTAGTATCGGGTTCTCTTTCCACTAGGCGACAATGCACTGACTGCGCTTAATGAGATTGTTTTTAATATGGCTCTAATGTAGACCATGACTATCGTGACGTCGGTTAGAGGATATGAATCATTATTAATATTTTATTGTCAATGGAAAGCAAAAGTTTGTACGAAAATTATCACATCATAATATCATTTTACAATCACGCAATCCTACACAATAATATAATTTTCAAACCGGATATTCTGCTGGATAAATAAGGAAAATTGTATGTAGTCGTGATTCTAATGGTAACGTTTACCTTATTCTTATCATTACACTTTGAAGGAAACGGGAAAATATGTTTAACTGGAAGGTTTTATTGGGCGGAATGAGGAGCTTTTCATTACCTGGGAACTTTAATTTCAATAAATAAGGAAGCTTTCATGGCTTTACCGGTTAAGTATTATTAGAGAAATGAAGAAGTATGTAATCGAAACAAAAGCGGAAAATGAAGTCCTTATAAAAACCCATTTAGATGATTAGTCATTTTCTTAGAAATATAATGTAATATTCACGTACAGTTAAACACCAAGTCTACACTTTGGTGTGAATGACATTCGTCGCTATTCCCGTTCTAGTTGAAAACTGCAGCAACATCGAGTTGTTCAATTGATTTTAACGTTTCAACAAAAGGAAAACTCACAGTGACGACGCTTTGACTATGTGGAGAAGTAGTGTAAGGTAATGATCGATAATTAAGTATCTGGGAAATCATGTTCTGTTATTCTTAAAATAAATAATAGTATTTACTTTAAATAAAAGCAGTCGCGTACTCCATTGTGTAGGTTGAAGGGGTAGAGGCGGGCATAGTTCCTTTCTTTTTTTCGTCCGCTTCGCACCAGTACAGTAACCCACAACCAATGCTCAAGTCACGATTGTGATCGCAAATTAATTTATTATGTTAATTCAGTGTTTGGTAGAATATTGGGTGTCGTACACAAATTGGTCTGCGGGCAAGGGGTTGCGATCCCCTGCTACAACGGAATGTATTTCATCTCCGCAATGTTTGCGAATTCAGATTCGTCGGTTAGAATGTTAAGGATTTTAATCGGCCTATGTGGACGACCGGAGCTAATGTTTGAAGGTCGTCTTGGTCTGTGCGAGTGATTTGTGCTTCTGGGAACCCCGGAATTCCTTTCCTGAACTTTCAGCGACGAGTCTTTCCCGTAGTCAGTAGGATTTGCATTGCGTATCTTGTCTCCTTTGAGCTGTCTATCTTATTGGTCTCTGTGGGTTCGTCTTCCACGAGCAACTGCATAATGTCAACGGAAGGGAACGGTTTAGTTCAACTTTCGGGCTTTGCA